>OY282607.1:33092236-34407473 GCA_958298945.1 Atherix ibis
ATGAAAAGATTAAATCGAAGAAAAGCTATTTTAGTCACATTGAGATGCATTTCCCGAATAAGATTCTGTGTACGAAGAAGAAATGAAAATCATATCAGACCGAATGCCTATCTACTTATCCGAAACCATTTAGAATGTGTAAATTCCGTCACGCTGAGAGGTCAATATCTCGAGTAGATATCGGTACTCTCTCGTCCTTATCCAGTATGAATTGTAATAAAGTCGATTGCTGGGTGGTAAATAAAATAGTTGATGATTAGTGATTTGTAATGTACTATAGAATATTAAAGTGAAGAAGGATTTTATGTTAGATAGGAAAACAAGAACAGTGAATTGTAGGTAGAGGTAACCTAGAAATGCAAAAGAAGCCTCTATTATCTTTAATGGAGACTTTTCAGACAAAACGAACTATTCTAGATTATACTTATTTCTATATTCAACTCTATGGGCTTTTCTATTTCTTTTCTATAGCATTTTTTTTGTTCATTTACCATCTGCACCAAGGTACATTTTTCCCCTTTTCATTGTTCTACTATTAATTTTCTATGTTCGTATTTTTTTTTCAATTGTGAAACGATAACGCCTTTATCTCATGTTGAATAGTATGAAAAACTAAAAAAACCATCCTATTATTCTTAAAAGTATCTTTAAATCTCTTGTAAGAAAGCCTAAGGGAATAAATGGAATATATAATAAAAACGGCAACAAACTTCGTAATTTTTTGCAATTATATTTTATGATTCTTTATAATCGTAACTTTAAGTTTTAATTTTTCTATCCTCTGAAATAGAATACGATATTTTTTATATAATATAAAAATAGTTTCAAAAGGATTTAAGTACATTTAAAAAAAAAAGAAATTTCTTGAAAAAACATTTTTCTATTAATTAATGAAGGCAGTACATAGAGAAAGTTTTTTTTTTTAAATATATTAACATTGTGAATAATTTGTTTTTGTACAATTAAAATAATTACTTTTAAACTTTATATTTTTAATAAAAAATCGTTTGGAAAATCTGAAAAGAAAAGACTTTCCTAAACAAAAGTTGTTTTTTATTACAAAAACTATAGGACAATATGGTTTTTTTTTCAAATTTCAGCATAGTTTTATGATTTTGGATTTTTTATTATTTACAAGATAATCCATATTACCTTTTATAAATCTGTATTATAAAAATTTGTTATTTATAAAAGAGGATTATCCATAGGACATTTGTCTTTTGATGCTGTTGGTTAGACCCCGCTTTACAAGAATTATTAAAAATATTCTTATTGGCAAAAATCACAACTAAATTTAGATCAGAACAAGATAAATATTTTAATAAGTTATAGAAAATGTCATGTATTTTTGTTTTTGTATTAATGTTGATATTCATGAAGATACTAGTATATTATGCGTTTTTTTCCCAGCAAATCATTAATAAATGTTCGAATGGAAAAGAGGATATAATATAATAAGTAACCTACGTGTATAGATGACATTATAATATATGTCTTTCGAAGAAGATATACTGAAGGGGAGCATTGGCATCCAGTATGCTGTGACATTAAGAAAAATAGCTAACACTTTTCCAGAAGACTTCAACTGCATATTTTGATCAGTGGCTGTGAGGAAAATATATGCGAGTGAGCAGAAGAAAAATGTCCCGAAAATGTGACGAGAATGCGAATTGAATATTGAAAAGAAATAATAACGTATCGGCTCTACGTCTTTTCACCACATTCAGAGGGTATGGAAAAATTAAATTGGAAAAAGAGGGGAATAGAATGGGAAAAATATTGATGAATAATATGGAAAAATTGGCATGATTTGAAAATGCTTAGGTGGTAAAACTCCGTGTATCCTGATAATGTAACATTAGGTAACTTAAAAGTCTAAATAGAACCCAGATTCTGCCATTTCTTTAGGAATCTTTCTGCTTGGATTTACCTATCCATTTCTTTATTTTTGCTCTTGCTCTCATATTTTGGACTGTCTCCTAACATTTTCCCGATCATACTTTATTTTTATGTATTGAAAATCTAAGAAACATTGCTGGGTAATAGCCCAGTAAACCTTAACATTTCGATGCAGACGTATTTTAACTGAAATGATGATGAAGGTGATGATGATGATGATGATGATGATGGTGATGATGATGATGATGATGGTGGTGGTGGTAGTGGTGGTAGAAGTGTTTGGGATGACAATTGCGGTGATAGTTATGATACTGGTACAGACAATAATGATTATACGATGGATTTTCACGTACCTTCATTGTACATTTACTTACGTGGTTGATGATTTTTCACGTTCACGTTCTCCTTATTTTTCATCAAGCATACCAAATTGTGTAAAAGAACATGTACGTTTAACTATATCATATTCGATACGTTTAATTTATACAAATTCAAAAAAGGTTATTAGAGTACACTGTTACATAAGATCTTACCTTGATTTTATTTTCATGCTATGATATTATATTGTAATATAGCAGCATACATTTTTTTGTTTTGCTATCTAAAGACAAAAATTGATAAACATTGTAATAAATAAAACTTTTCTAATATTTTTTGATGAATAGTTTACTTTAAAGACAGTCAATTTTCATAAACATATGTACCCGTATTATGAAAAACATTCATAAAAAATTCGCATATGATTGAAAGGTTGTCTTTCGAGCATAAAAAGATATTCTAATTGATAGCATTGATGAAATTATTTTAACACATTGTATTAGGTCGACAGAGAGCTCAGCTATAAATTTTCACTAAATAAGCGTATCAAGGCGATTGGGTCTCTTGCCAAATAGTGAAATAAAATCAATATTTCATTCTTATAAATTGCAATTTTACCTATGCTAACAATATTTTTATAAGAACAAATTTCGATTAAATTTTCATCTGATATTTTAAAATCTTCAATAAATATGTTTGTCAATTTTAAAATTTGAATGAAAAACTAATATCAGCTATAGCAGATATCTTTAAAATAAGATCGGTTAAATCTTTTGCACGGCCTTATTTGCAGGAACGAGTTTGACCCGAAAAGGCTTATTTTGGATGACTCTTTTGGATGACAACGATGAAATTCAGCCCGATTTAAACAAAAGAGTCATCCAAAATCGGCCTTTTCGGGTCAAAATCGTTGGTTTTATGTTGGGTTTATCTGTTTTCCAGCTTGGACAATACTGTACGTTTATTGGCAAAATGTAGCCTATTCAAAAAATTTCTGAGGGCGTAAAATCGGACAATCTTGGCGGACAGCTGACATGAGCTGATCTCACAATAATGCGATGTTAAAACTGCGTCTGAATTAAGTCACTTGTTTTAACTGCTGTCTCCTTCTAGCTCGATAAACTTAGTTTAATGTTATTCTATTTTTTTGTGCTTAATTAAGTTGCTGCCGATACTATGGGCTGCAAGGAAATTGTACTACTAACAAAGATACAAAGATTAACTACCCCTACCATAGACCATTAATTGAACATAACCCCATAGAATAATATCTAAGGGTGTTAAATTGTACGATCTATGCTGTTGGCTGATATGAGCATGTCTCGTAATATGGGACGTGTATGCTCCTTCGAAAAAAAGTCGCTTATTTCAACTGTTGTGTGGCATGTCGCATTTTTATGTTATAAGCCTATATCGTCCGATTGAGGCCAAAAAAAGAATTGTTATCATTGCACGATAACTCCGACATTAACAGTTTTTTTCGTGCCTTACTCATGATACCACCCGACAAAAATCCACACCAGACAGTAAGTTTTTCTGGAATGCAAAAGAAGCTCCAGCAACTATTGTGATTGCTTTTTATCCTAGATCCGACAATTTTGCTATCTCTAATGAACGGCTATTCAGCTCAAGACCCAATCAGCAAAAACCCGTCGCTTCGGTTAGTCTTCTGGTTTTAGTTTTGGACTCCATTAAATCTTGTGTGGATGTAGATCTAAGTTTATTCGCAATCTTCGCCAAATTGAAGCCGTAGAAAAGCGTAATCTTTATAAACGACGCGGAATTTAGAGGTTATGTAACCGAGCATAGAGGTACTGGTTGCTTGGCAACTGAACTGGTTTCCTAAAATTTCCAAATTAGACGTTGAATAGTAATTAATTTCTAGACATCCATTCGACTATAAATTCGACGAAACTTACGAAATTAGACGTCGTCTCCTGGACGTACATTTGGAACATAATTCCACGCAGCTTATGGAACATCTAGCGAACAGGGAAGACATTTTTATAATAATTTTCCACTACCTCGATGCGGTACTTTTCTAGATTAAATAGTGACTGATTAATAATGATATTAATGGCAAAAATAATGATTTTGATTATGTCTAAATCATAGAATATGCACTATTTGAAATTCAAAGGATTTCTTAAGGATAAAATTATTTTCACAGCCATCTTAATTTTCCAATTTCTACTTGTTCCTTTAGTGTGATATTGTAAAAACACGTCAAAAATTCAATATCATCCTTAAAATTAGTTATATGATAGTATATTATTAATAAGTGCAAATATAAATCATAAAAAATTACCAATACCATTCAATCTGTAGCTACATATATTTATAAGCCATAAGATATAATTAATTACTACGTAAATATTCTTTAATAATTTATTTTTATTTTTTTTCAAATAATTTCCTCATTTTTTATCTAGAACATTTCAAATCATCATCAGTTTCTCAGGAAAAGTAAACTTTTTTTTAAAATTCCATTTCTTTATCGATTCATTATGTTTTTCTATTTGACGATTTTCTTTTTATTTCATCATTGCTGAACATCAGCAATAAGCATAATACAGTAGGCAGTCTGGGATTCAAATATTTTTCAATGTTTATATACAATATTCATGCCCCATTTTGTTTACACTGCAACAATTTCGAATTTTATTTTGCTCTCTAACGAAATTTTTAATAGATTGCGTATAAAGAACTCACCAAACAGATAGTATTTTTATTTCTTTTTTGCTAGCGCTCGTTCATCTTTTATTTTCATTTCTTCGTAAAGCGGTAAATACACAATACCCCCATTGTCAGCCTAACCCATTTGATACTTTATCACATTCCAAAGGCAATTTTTCTTCCATAACGAACAATTAACTTTATGATAATACCAAATACCAATAGACACCTTGATGAAAAAAAAGGCCATTTTGGTTCACGGAAACCGGATAATGGTTAAAATGAAAAGGACGAAGGGAATAATAAACATCGTTTATAATACAAAAGACTGCGGAAATAAAATTCTTCTGTCAGAGAATGGAGCTTGAATGGAATGATAATGGGATTCCTTTCTTATAGGTGAAGGTGGAAAATTTACCAAACATCGTAATATAAAATAGAGACCCCTCGACCATTATTTTGATGAATTCATTTCTTGTGATATTTGAAATAGTATAGGTTCAACAATAACTTTAGAATTGTATAATTTTTCTTTTACATTCTAAAAACATCTACGCTATGCTAAAATTGTTCATTCTAAATCAGTATTTTCAGCATTTAAATAAAAATACAAGTACTCATATTTAATACACAAGTCCTTTTATATATAATTTAATATTCAAAATAAACTTTCATAGAAATTCAAAAAGCAAACAAAAAAAAATCTGATTAACGAAAGAATAGACTCTTTTGTTGTATGCATGCTAATATCAATACATATATTCGTCTGCTTCAAAATGACTTTCGTCCTTACCATGAGACAGGAAATTTACCGTCGCATTTTACGAAAGCATTTCCAAGAATATCTTTGATAAATGTGCAGAGTGTGTTCTGATTTTATAATAATTATTGTTGTTCCTTTTCTTCAAGCAAAGAATCTTCTCTTAATCCTTTATTTTCGTCCTTATTTCTCAATACTAATAGCAAAGAAAATCTCTTAAGATAAATTAAATGGAAGGCAAAATAAAAAAAAAATATTGAAAAGTGTACTCAGTTGAAATTTGTAAACAGAATGAAATTTTCTTGGAATGTCAGCGATGAACAAAAAGTGCTATTTTAGAATTTAAATTTAGATATGAAATTCTTTTGCGAAGGAAGACAGCTTTTCAATTTTAATATATTCTTATTTACCCTTTGCCATTTAATTGAATTTTATGAATAATTATATACCAATTAGACGGACATAATTTATACTAATATAAGATTTAATTTTATAATAAATATAAGATGTTTGAAAAAAAAATCATTTTAATAATAATATATAATAAATAAAATGAAAATCATTTTTATATTAAAACAGATTAATTTTTATGTTAAAAATTTAAAAAAAAAATTATACTTATAACAGAGAAAAGAGCATTAATAACAGCAATTATATTAGTAGCTGGAAAATAAATAAATTCAAATATATCATCGTATTTGTACTGTCATGTAAGCCCATATAAATTCTCGTGTTTACTCGTAATTAGAATTCACAAATCTAATTATGGCAAAATCTTTTGTAAATACGTACTGTATCAGATACACTCATTTATTTATCCAGATAAAATGCAAAACTTCCACGCTAATTATTAGTATTTCGAATATATTTGAAGGTTGCCCTTGGCTAATATTGAAATTCAGTCCATTTATCCTGATTTTTAGCTCCCCTATTTACATAAAATGTGTCTGCGGTTATATTGGAATGATGAAAACCTTATTTGAGATATTATTAATGTGTTTGTTTTTGCTATCAAATAAAGTTAGAAATCACGTTTGTACGATAATTCAATCTAATTTGAAAAAAATAAGAGTAGCATAGAAGGGAACATAAAAAAAAATGTTTAGCAAAATTAATACAAACATGAAAGGTTAAATTTTTAGGGCAAATTTAACTTATTCTCTTGAATGATTTTTATTTTAAATTTAAAAAACAATGGATTATTTTCAGCTAATCTAATAGGAGTCACTAAGAGCGAACTAGCAACATTGCGGTCTATCCCTCTATATACATACGTGTATGAGGGTTGTATAATAAATACCTGCACTTGACAAAAGAAAAATATTTTTATGAGTAAAATTTGATTTTTACATATTTTCAAATAGAAATTAATTGCTGGAGGCTAAATATGATGAATATGGTGGATGCGGAAGAAATTCGTATCCTTACTAACTCGTAGAATTTTTGGTTGGCCAAATGCGGACGTTTCCGTCCTATTACACGAATGCGTTTTTGGTCAGACATTAGCGAATACGGCAATGAACACGCAGATTTCATATTAGGTTTAACTTAAACCTTCCTTTAAGATACGAGGGTCGTTCAATAAGTCCTTAGAAAATCCGTAGTGTCGGTAAAGTTTTTTTTTGTAAGTAGCATTATTGACAGGAAAGTTGTCAAAATTTCAGCTCGATCCATAGTGTAGGTCAATTTCTATCGTCGATTAAAGTTAACGACATTTATTTGTGCGTAACAATGGAAAAAAGCGAGTTTAGGGCTGTCATCAAACATCTTCATTTGAAAGGCTTAAGCCCGAAAGAAATCAAAGCCGAGTTGGATGCAGTTCATGGCACATCTGCACCTGTGTTTGCGACGGTTTACAATTGGGTGAATGAATTTAAACGTGGCCGTTCATCCACAAAAGATGAACATCGTTCAGGACGTCCAGTTGAGGTGTCTTCTCCTGAAATAATCGACAAAATCCACGATCTGATTTTGAACGATCGGCGAATTAAAGTGCGCGAATTAGTTGAGGCCACGGGCATATCACAAGGTACAATCGCTTCAATTTTGCATGAAAAATTGTCTGTGAAAAAAATTTCGGCAAGATGGGTGCCGCGTTTGCTCTTAGAGGAGAATAAACGCAATCGTGTAGTGGACTCTGACGCTATGTTGGCACTCTTTCATCGCAATCCTGCCGAATTCTTTCGTTGACATGTCACTGTGGACGAAACCTGGATACACTACTACACTCCAGAAACGAAGAGACAGTCATCACAGTGGATTTTCAAGGGTGAACGGGCTCTGAAGAAGGCAAAAACTGTGCCATCGGCCGGAAAGGTGATGGCCACGGTCTTTTGGGATTCGCAGGGCTTCACTTCCAACGAGGACGTCATTGCTCAAACGGATGAGTATTTTGCAGAACTTCCGAAATCCTATTTTTTGGACGGGATAAAAATTTTGGAAAAACGGTTCGAAAAGTGTATAGAGCTAAAAGGACACTATGTTGAAAAATAAAAATTTTTTTTTTTTAAAAAACCATTTTTTTCCATCTTTTTCTAAGGACTGATTGAACGACCCTCGTACGTAACATGTCAGCTATCTAATACATTTTCATTGAAGTTTCTATTAAAAGATAATAATATCGTAGATTTTTCCAATTATTTCTGATGTGGTGATCTCATTTGTACGACCTGATCATTCGTCATTAAATATACTTATACGACCGCGTTTAAATTCAAATGCAGAGTCTACAAAAAATGATTTTTCCGGTTTTATCTCAGCATTCATTTTCTTTTTCAAAAACAAATATTTTATCTTGCTCGATATTCGATTTGTTCCATTGTTGTAAAATCATAAAAGTTGTTCATTTTAAATGGCTGTCACTTGTAAACTAAATAATGTAGATGCTTGAAAATTTTCGAAAATGAGTATAATGTGTGAATTCTTATTAGGTTAGAGCATTAATTAATATTTAAGCTCCTTGAAAGACTCAGAAAAGAGGTTCTTTGCGTCGGGTCGAACCTTGTCACAAGGCAATTTCTGTGGCCCCTCAGCCACCCTTATTCTATTTATTTAGTCCGTCTAATGAGTGTAAACGAGTAGCTGAAGGCGGTTCCAGTTGAAATTCTCCAGCACTGCTACAAAGAGTGGAAACGATGTTTAATTGGCCAAGAAAACTACTGCGCAGAAGATAACTTTTTTATTAATTTATTAAAATAAATTATTTAACTTTTTTTATTAATTGAACTTAACGAAATAAATACTTATTCATGTAAATCAATTTGAAAGTTCTTTTTTAATGTTAACATATCAATAATCTAATAAAAAAATATTTATTTATAATTATTACATTTTTTTGCCCAAAAAAGTTTTTTAAGCAACAAAATTGTACAAACTAAAGAGTCTTTTTTGTATTGATCAAATTAGATAATGAAGAAAATGTAGTTTGTATTTATAAACAGCAATTGGGTAATCAAGAGTACAAAAATCTAAATAGTATTTCCGCAAAAAAAGGACTTTTGTAACACTTTACGATATATATTTTGAATAAAGTGAGGTTAAAGTTTTGTAAACTTAATTAGCAAAAGTTAACATTAAATTAAACTCAAAATACTCTTTCCATTCCATTAAAACTAATTAAAAGTTCTGCATGAATAAGGACAACGAAATCACTAAAGTCGACAGAGTACTTAAATAAATTTCTGGAAAATGTACGAATATGCTGCAAATAAGATACAACTATATGTACACATACAATATAAAATACTTTCTCAGCCATTCTAAAAGGCATGGTAACAATTGACAACTGATTTTAAGCCAATGTTACTTTTTTTCTCATAATACCTATATATTTTGAAGGTATGCAATATAAGAGCATCCTTGTAAATTAATTAAAAATAATGTAATACTAATAATGTAATTAAAGATGAAAATCCGCATCGATAGCTGTTGATCTTGTTATCATGAGAAGAATTTCCAATAATGATTATTTGCTTTTCTTCGTTTATAAGTATTATTATATCGTAAAAGAATATATTTAAAACATATAAATTCTTTTAAGTAATAAATATTATGAAAAGTCACAATTTTATTAAAAATTTAAACAAAATTGCCAGTAACAGTCCGATTTCAATGTTGTGTACATCGCAGTAGTGATAGTGTATTAATAATTATAAAAGTAATATAGATCAGTAGAAAAGGAAACAAAAATAAACACAATTTGTGCTATTTTAATATAAGGATTTTGGGATAGTGATTAATAGTGATATTGTAATCAGCCCGCTCATTTCCAAGGATATCACCGGTCACGCTAATATCCTCGGAAATGAGCGGACTGATTAGCTGGCGGGCAGTCGCTCCACTATCCTGTTCCTACACAAATACCGAACTTGGACTATCTGCTTAACAAAACGCATTTAATGTCCCATACTGGTCCAAAATAGAAAAATTTCTTTCCACACATTGGTCTTACATCGCAAAACCAATCTACTAAATAACCATTCCGAAGTTCCGGGCAAAAAAACTTCTCAGAATTCGAATTTGGCATACCGCAGTTATCCATGATTTTCCATGGATAACTCGAATTGGGCATACCGCAGTTATCCATCGGTAATAAACCTCGTCTTTATGCCATTCCTATGGCGTTCAACTTACCATTCCTCATATTTTAAATAAATGTCGCTTAATCCAGAATTTCTATTTGAATAGGACTTCTCCTATTATGGAGCTCCTAGATCCGACAGATCCTTTTTTAATTCCCCTATTTAATTTTATAATGGAAATTAACTTGCTCCACCGAATTTAACAACGTCTAATTGCTCCCTCCAACTAATGTTTGATCAGTTTTATTAGAGAAGTTGGCAATGCCAACCCACACGTAACATGATGACGCCAAATGGCCTTATGGTCATGGCGCTACAAATTGTCCTCTGGCGTTTGTCTCAAAGACCTTAAAACAAAACAAAAATTTTGTAGTAAATGTGAATCCAGAACAAATAAAATATTCTCAATAATAGCGAAATTGTTTCTAGCAACATTTAATTGTATAGCAATTTTCCAGCAACATTTTTCCGAAACAAAGTTTGATAATTTTCTTTAACCTCATTTTTGGATTGAACTGAATTATTATTGTTTATTTGAATATCCAGCATTATTTTGTTAGCTTCGTTGATTAAGGATAATGCTCATGGATAATACAATATCAAAATTTAGATAGTAAAGTCAATTACTTAAATAAGCAACCAAATATTCATGTTTTGAATATTTTCAAATATGGTCAAATTGTGAATATTTCAATATCTATGAATGGTATTTTGAAAAATTCAACGAATATTGCAAGATAAAAATAGGACCAGCATAAATTTAACAATGTTTGAATGCACGTAACGAGGCCAGCAAAGTCTTATGTTAGTTTAGCTTCTCAAACAATCATCTTGTCATGTTTCCAAGGAACTCGATATTTGTTCGAAAGCTGCTGCAGAACAGATAAGAGCAAACATGTGAACAAACGAATGAACTAAGAAAACGATGGCAAGTCTCTTGGTCTCTTGTGTCTACCGTTATACAATTCTACGCGTAGTAAAAGATCCTAACTTAGAATAGATTCAAATTCTGGAACCAACGTATTATCACAGCATTACATATTCAAAACATTGCTTCACTTTAGCTAGAGAGAAACACTTAATGCACCAAAAAATCAACGATATGAAAAAGAAAAGGCCAATTCGCTCTGAAAAAAAAATCAAAAGACAAGAATAACGAATAAAAATCCAGTTTAAAAGTATCTAGGATATGCAAAAGCTCAGTTCGAGGAGCTCTGGCACAAACGAGCCACTTGCAAATGGTGGAATTTACGAGTATGTACTTTCCTAATATATGGGTGGATAGGGGCAGTAATGTCAATTGCAGGATAGGACAAGGCTGAAATGTTAGTATTAAGAAAAGTATACGTATTTCGGTGTTAACAGAAGCAAAAACGTATCCATGTCTTGCGAGGATAGTAGCTTATAGATTAGGAAGAACGTTAGATATGGTTTAGTAAAAATTCTGACTGGAAAATAGACTAAAATTTATAAAAAGTAAAGATGGTGATGTGGTAAAAGGAGCAACAAAGTAGAGAATGCGGTCTAAGATAATATAGGGTGAGAGATGAGAACAGTTGAAGGGACTCAAATAATTTACATAAATTTTTAGTCAAAATTTGTGATGCATCTTATTCAGACGTTTTCGCTATTTGAATGTTTATCAAGCGTGTACGTGCACATGTGCTCAGACTCGTATCTGTCGATTGTGAATAGGAATTCTACCCATTCCCATATGTACATAATCTCCTTCAATAAATTTGAAATATTCGCTGTTATCCTCAGCAGCTTCAACAAAGTAAGCGTTCGTCTGATTCGTTTCCCTAAAATTGCAATTGTGAATTTTTGCAGCCGTTGCATACACATACCCGTGTCAGTATATTTTCTTCATACTCATATATTTGTTCCTTATAGTCCTGTTGTTGATTCTTTTAACGAATGCTACTTACATAAAACTTCTCCATAAGATAACAGTCTTATAATACTGACTATTGTACGCAAAATTACAATTGAAAATATGCAATGATAAGAAACATCATGTGTCCCAGATGCAGCCACGGCAAATAGTATTCTTCTTTATGTCGATACTACCGGGAATCCAAATTCCTATGAACATTCAAAAAGAAAAGACTATCAAACAGGATACTTTTGGGATACTCTTTGAACAAAGTTCATTTTATATTTCGGATATTGTATAAAATTCTATTATTGAATAAAAAGACATTTGATAAAAATCTAAGGACATTACAAACTTTTCAGAAAATGTTCAATGATTGTTTAGATTTTGCCCAAGAGTTTTTTTATTATTATGTAAAGATATTTATCTGATTTTGATATGAGATTTTAACCAACTTAATATTAATTCTAAATTGAGTTAAGTTTTTATGCAAATTAATATTAAAAAAACGTAACAACTTTAATGGACTGTTTGGATATTATGAAGCGTAGGCGAAATAAATTTTTGCATCGGTTCATAACTGTTAATTAATAGTATAGTATTATGGAGCTTTATTACACAAGTTAAATAACAAAATCAAGATGAAACGTCCTCATTTGGAAAAGAAAATAATTTTTTTTTTAAGAAAACATTGTAGCTGAAACGATGAAGTGATCGCCTATTTATAAGGATTGGATAAAAACCTTAAACTGTATGTGGATTTAGTTAGAAGAAGAAAAATAAAATGAACTTTGTACATAAAGAAGTTTTTTTTCTTGTCAAGGCTAAGTATTAATCGTACAATTTTTGTAATTATTTAAAGTTTCTATTGTATATATTTTGGAAGAATGATGAAATGAATTCAAAATTGTAATGTAAAATGCAAGCTTAAAACTGCAAAAAAGTGAATTTTCAGTTGATAAAGCTTACTTTGAGTGAATTTTTTTCCAATTGCGCACTACTAGTAATCATCAGTTAAATACGAATTGTAGATTTTTTTTTAGAATTTTAAATTAAGGATAATTTCCTAATTACGGTATGAAAATAGATGATGCCAAAATTTATGTAAATTTCGGATAGCAGAAGAAAACAGGTGCTTCAAGCACTTAAAAAGTCAGAATTATTATTACAATAAATGTATTGTATATTCCGAAATCCCTTGATCGAATATTTAATAATTGCAATCTTATTTAAGATATTTATTATAATTGTTATGAAGTTCATCGAAAGAAATTTTTATCATTAATTTAACATTATCATGAAATCACGTAAGAACTTTGATATTACAATTACTTCAAAATTATCTGATCCTATAAAATAAGTTATTTGTACAACAAATTTCCATAACGTTATTTTCAAAAAGATATTTCTACCATCTGTAATGAATATTTTAATTGCGTATTATTTCTTTGGGAAATTTCAATTAATGTATACGAAAATTCTCTGAAAATTTTATTTGTACATTAATTTAATCATATATGTAAATGTTATTTTCAATATGATCATAAAAGTCACAGCATGATTGTAAAGAGTATTAACTAAATTTACCTAACCAAATTACCTTACAGGTAATTGCAATTAAATATTCTATTGTATATAAAGTTAAATAATTTTTAATTACATAATTACTAAAATGTAAATATGTTTATGCTAAACTAGCAAATAGGATAGTTAGTAATAATATACTAAAGATAATTTTATCATGCATAAATACATACACTTAGTATAGAAAAATCCTATTGAAATATATAATAATAAAACTACTTGAATTTTGAAATAATTTTTTATTTTAATGCAATGTTCTATAATCTTATTTAAATGTCAGTGTGAAAATTATCAAGTTTAGTAATTTTCTATGGTTTTACTACTATAATTCTATACAATAAAAATAAAGAATTTAGAAATCTCATAAAATAAAATATAAAAAAAAGTCTTTCATTCTAATCTATTTAAACTTGCTACTAATTGAAAGACTTTCCTCTGGAGTAATATTAATAATTCACTATCAAATGTTTTATTATATTTTATTCATTAAATTTATTTTAATTTATAAAAACTTTATTAAATTAAACTTTATCTGGGTTAGATTATGTTATTTATCGCTTATACAAAAATATTTACTATGCAACTGACAGGATTTTGACATTTTTCTATGAAAAAACTGTAATTTCTATCTTTAAATATATTCTGTACCTCAAAAAATAATTAATCCGGAAAAGTGAATAAAATACTGTGTCAAAAGGATAAAGTTAATTTCAAAACCAGCTGAAAAGCCTTGTCAGAATTCGCACATCAAAAATAGTAAATAATTTCATTTTACTTGATTAAGTATGCAAAGCACTTGTTCTAAATTATGTCATTATTAAAGAATTTTTCAAGGATATTCATTATAATTCTAACTATTTCAAAAAATTTATACACATACTCCTTTTTATATTGGAAAATTATTTGCTGCAAAGTTTTGCACTATTTTTGATGTTGTCCATATCTTAGAAAACGTGGTATATCCGTTTAATTTTATATACAAAAATTTCTTTATAGAAAAATAATCAAAATACAATAGTTGAAAAAATAGAAATTATTTATATATTAAAAGATAATCTAATTAAAAATAAATATGTATAAAGGAAACGACTTAAGACGGAGAACTAGCAAAATATCATTATAACGACAAATTATAAAAGACAAAATAGTTGTACTTTAAAAATACTAGAATATAATAATAAAAATATATATTTCTTGATCACATTTCATATAACAAAATATGAATAATACACACTCAATATCTAAGTGAAGCTTTTTATCTATGAAAATTTAATTAATAATAAAAATGTTTTCACTATTAAAATTCAGTCACACTTGCAGTGCATCATAATTTAATATTCCGGTTGTTGCTGGAGATGTTCATGTCCAAGCTGATGCTTTTCGTAGTGTTGATGTTAGGTAATACCGTAAGTGCTAAGGTACACTCTACCTCGGATGCTGTGCCAAACCTCTCGAAAGCAATTGTTAGTAGTGTAAATAGATTTAGTTCTGGGTAGCAGACATCCACTACTCCTCCACCAAAATGAGAATAGTTTCCTGATATTTGTTGCTATTATATAATATACCATATTATACAGGAATTCTCAGATATGTACATATATTTATGGTACTACAAACTTTATAAAGAACTCTAGAGATTTATTCGGTTGAATGTCTTTTTTCCTTCCTGTTATTGTTAATAATCGTAAGCTTCCGCTTGTGTAGTACTCCTGCATCAACAATATATATCATTATACTATTGTAGCTATACTCAATATATGTCAACTTATTTTCTTAAATACGTATTTTTGTATATGCATCTACCAGTATATAAATAGTACACTACTATTACCTACATTATACTGGCAATGATTCTATTTCACAGCTGCTTTTAGTGTTGTTATTGCACTTATTAACATACTGCTGTTATATGCTAATGTTTAGTTGCGCTATTTCAGGGCTTTTTAACGTATAAAGAGATTTTATAATTAACATAAAACAACAATGAACGCCTTATGGTTTATTCGATAGTATGCTATTCCACTATTATAGACGATAGTACATCGACGGCACTATTCAACGAAAATTTTGTAAATGCATGGAATTCTTGTTTTACAAGAACATTTGCTACATCAGTGCACTTTTGAGTATTTAACTATCGAAATTCGTGTACTGTGTTGGCTGACTGCATTCATAGCGACGAGGTACTCTTTTGATTTTGATCCGATCTTGTACACTCTCATCCTAGACCAATTTCATATTCTATTTCAGCATATGCTAATATTTGCTATCATTTTATTCGTTTTATTGTTTGTTCTTAAACATAACAAACGAATTCGATATGAGAAAAATCACAATTACTATAAGTGTATAACTCGTTCAACTTAACAATATTTTGGCAATGGTAGAATATTTACACAATAACAAAAATCAAAAGATACAAAAAAACTATTTAGAAGAAAATAAGAAAGGAGTGAATTTGATTTTCCTGTAAATGCCAGCAGGAGTTATAGCTAAATTGCTACAAATGTACGTGCTAAATTTAAGTAAGATGATAAAAATAAAAAATAAAAATCTCAGCAATGAAAGAATTGCTTTTTTGGCTGTAATCTTTTAGTATAATTTCTTTTGGTGCACTTAAGATTCTTTTCTTTGAAATGAATGCTTACAAGAATATTGAATCGGAACCACTTTGTTTTGCTATTTTTTTGTTGTTGTTGTTGTTACTAACTTGCTTTTTCAATTCAGATTTTCAATAAACTGCAATTAATTTTTATTTCTTCTTTCATTCTATTATGTTCTATCCATTGTTCAGCAAATTATACAGTTTTATAATTAAGAATATAACGACAATTAAATATAGCAGATTTCTTAACACTTAGTACGTAGGGTTTAAATGTAAATAAAGTACTATCTTCACTTAAAAAAAATATTCCTTCAGTACACGAGTTGTAGCAGAAAACTTATGATACTCAGATCACTGAAAGTGATCGATAAATACAGCTTGTCCCTCCTTGGCATGCAGTATAAGTTTCAACATTAATTACGCAATTTTTTAAGTAAAAATTATTAAGAATAACATCTTAGAATAATTGATAGCGATCTTAGAGCACTGCGAACTATTTATCTAGATAACTTATACGATAGTTCCTTATAGACCTGTAGTACAAGATTCAACCCCTTCAGGGAGGCCATCAACATCAAAAACTGACAATAATATGGAATCTTTCAAGAATTTCTTTAAGCAAGTCTTAAAAATATGGTTCTTTGCATCAAATCGGACACTTAATGACCCACCTTGACAATGGTCCGTTCGCCCTTATTCATCTGCTCTAAGTCTATGTGACTTTTTCTTGCTTCCCAAGATAAAAAAGCACTTGGAAGGATATTATCTTGGTACTGTCGATAACATCCAATGGAGTGTTACCGAGGAGTAGTACTGCTATGAATAGTGGAATCAAAGCTAATAACATAAACCATAACGAATAGATACTTATAAGAACTATTGACACCGAAAATTTAAGTAATTTCATCAACAATGAAATGTGTTTTACAAAAAAAAGTTTTCCTACGTACGAGTAGATCAAAATCAGTCCAAAAAAATTTATTTCGACTCCTAAGTTTTGTTTAATTTAACTACTAATTATCTACAAAATCAAATCCTAAAGAGATACATATATGTATTAAAAATTTAATTCTTTTACAATAATTCCACTGTCCCTTTCTTTTTTTTTGTACTGGAACACTAAAAAGATTTGGATGTCTTTTAGGAAACTCCTAATAATTTCACAATAAAAATTAATATAATCTAATAATTTCGCAAGCTCATTTATTTGCAAAATTATACTAAGTTATAACTTAATTAGGAATAACTAATTTTAAAGTGAATAGGAAATCCTACTATTATGATAAGGAAAAAGCACCGACATAATAAATGGCTGACTAAGGGATGAAAATTTAATAATCCGCGAAAAATTATAATGGCACCTGAAAAATAAATTCAATTTCCAATTGTGAATAAATCTCATTTAATGAAAATATGCTGCCATTTCTCATCCACCATTCATAACTACTAATTACATTTTAAGATGTTTTTTCCGTATCTCTCGACCAGGTTCCCTTTTCTACATAGGTCTCATCTTTTATTTAAATATGCACGAATGTCATGAAAATGCATGGTATGCTACTTTAATAAAGTCAATTCGCCTCTCCACCAAATTGCCATTGCTACATGGAATAATATTAAAATGAAAATAAAATTAAAAATGTAGATATGAAGAACAAGTCAGATGAAAAAATGAGAAAAATTACACAAAATAAAATATACTCGTACAAAAGAAAGAAAAATTTAAAAAGAACGAAAATATATTCTACCCTTAAAAAAAAAGATGAATTAAAGGCAAAGATAAATATTACTCAAATTATAAACAAAACCTCCAGTTGGTATTAGAAAATATCCAGAAGTGATGGAATTTAGATAGAAACTCGAAAGCTTACAAATTCCATGGAACTAAAGTATCTGTGAAGAGTTTTTGAGTAGGAGGGATGTAGATTAACAATTGGGCGTTAAAGATTGGGTGTTGGTAACATGGCCATACGAATGGGGACTCGGTCTATGTTAGTCTAGGCGCTGGCTGGTGTAAGGGAGGCTTCCAAAGAAAATACAGTCAGTTGGTGTGCCACTACTTCATCATTACGTTAAACAAACATCAGGTCTTGAATACATGAATAACGCAATTATCTTCACAAATTCACCTCTCGGCTCGATTCAACACCATTCAACATGACTTTTCCAAGGTTCCGCTTGACTCCAGTCAAGTTGACTAATAAAACTTTGGACCCTTAATATATTCATTAATTTTTTTTCGTGCTTTCCAAAGTTTTTGGCCTTGTTTACTGAATTCTGTTTTCAGATACAGCAATTATTTATGGGAAACGATCACAAAAAAATTACCAACAAAATGTTAAAATAGGCACCAACAAAAACAAATAGATAGAAAAGAAAAATAGCCACAGAAAAAGATTCGCGAGTCGTATTTAAAATGAGCATCATACAGTATATCTTTGTAAGAACAGACATACATACACATTCGCACTTCTCTGGAAAACAAATTCATTGCCAGTCCGTTTTGTATTGTTTCGGACTCCTTAACACACAACTTCCGGCACTTTTGTTACCATACCATCGAAAGCCATCCCATTTCGATCTTAAAGTAAGTGCGTTCGAAAAAGAAATGTACCGTCTGAGAAGTGGACATGAAAAGACGTTACAGAAAATATGAATGTTGGTATACTCGTAAATAGTATACACTTATACGTACGTGCTTACTTACTTACTTTCGAACTTTAGGACTGAAAAAGGACTATAAATTGTCTCTAGAAGTAAATCTACCTACCACCAAGAAAAACGTTCTAGAATAGGCACAGGATGCTGATGTGCTATTAATAATTCATATCCTATAATTTTTATATGATAATATAAGAAAAAGGTATTAAGAGAAAAAGACAGGACACTTTGCCGCTTCTAAATGTATTTTGTACTGGCATCAGTCAAATGGGATTGAAAACATCTTCGCTTACTTCTTATTTTGTATGAAAGAGTAGACGTAATATTGCTGTTCGAAGATGGAGGATATGAAGACTTTAGCGAAATTATGCAAGTTGAGTAAATTGCAAATGGAAGGAAATTCTGATAGAAATATAAAATAATATACAAAAAAAAAAGTCAAAAAAAAATGTCTTTAAGAAAATAAGGGAGGCAAAGGAAAAGGAGACAAATAAGGATCTATTATGGGATATCTAGAATAAAACAAAATGAAGGGCATACTCGAAACACGCGCCAAACTTAAATGAATATCCTTGCGTATACATATGTACATGGTAAATGGTAGCCCGTCGAACACGAAAACAAAGACTTTAGAGGCAACAGCGGAAAATCCAAAGAAATTACTAGACGTGAGAAGAATTAAATATCAAGTAGAATCTTAAAGACAAGGCCTTATAGATACTTAAGAAAAGGATTTTGCTTAAAATAAAATTTCGCCATCATACAAGAACTACTTACTTGTACTTATATTGCGCTTAATATTGTGCCGTTATCTACGTCTTATTTAATTATTATTTATTTTGTTTTTCTTCTTATATTAGTATTTCTTATGATAGATTAATCTAGTTATATTTTTATATTTTTTTTTATAACAGATTAACGTCATTATTTTTTGAGAAAGAATTTTTTTTTGTCTCGTTTTAGAAGTGTGTGTTTACCTTGAAAAATTTCATATAATCAGTAGAATCACCGCCCTCGGTTGGGTAGAAAAACAATTAAAAATGTCATAGTCACTATATAAAATATAGGATTAAGTATTTACAATACAGAATTAAATATTTAATATATCAACAAACAAAAATCCGAAGAAATCTGCATTCATTACCACCCACTATCCTTATTTTAGAGTAGAGGTTTTATAAAAAAAATCATCCAAAATTTCTACAAGCTATCAGTATCGCCTGTATTTTATAATTTTTTAATAAGATTACTAATATGATTTATATATTTGTAAATAAATAGAGTATTATATTTTTTTTCAGGAAAAAAAATACGTCTTCTTTCGCATACTTTATTCAAGTAAAAATTATCTATTAAATGTTAAGGTTGATAATAAATGCGATGGCAATATGATAGATTATTGGCTAATGCAAATATGTAACTGAGATCTGTAAAAGTTTTTTTTTAATTATATGGCCTTCTTTAAAAGATGCTACACATATTTTTATTAACTTTTGTTAATTAGTTTAATTTTGGCATCCGTTGAAAAGAGACAAGCTTTGTGTTTGTTATTAATATGAAAAAAGTGAATTTCGTGTGTTAATAAAACACCATTTTTTTAGTAAAACACATGACGCACACCTTTTATTAATGCAATTCATGCGTGCCCACTTATGTTATATGCATGGAAAAATTCCATAAGTCAGAATACAAATTGCGTGCGCATCCGACAAATTTACACGGATTTAGCCACCTGCGATTATTTTTCACAATAAACTATAAAAATGGCTCAGCAAAAAAAGCTCAAACAATGCTAAAATTAATGCGTATTTTGAAGGATTGGAGAAATTGTATTTTTTATATACGATACAAAAGATAGAAAAACTTTACAGCTTTTTAGTATACCAAACTAAAAGAAGGCAGTGTTCAAAAATAAAATTTATTTAACAAACAAAAATTTATTCTCTTGTCAAAGCAAAGTATTAATCATATACCCCTCGTACCATATAGATAAGTCCTTGTAAAGTAAATATATATTAGCATACTCATTATATTAACACGTTAGTTTTATTATATCGTAAGTAACTTCAAGTAACACATTTTTTTAAAAGATAATCTATGCTAAATTCTAATAATTAGTAAATTCTACATAACATTCCAAGTAGATTCTGCAAATAATTTATTCTGATGACGATATGACTGCGCAAATGTAGTCCCGAGTTCATCGGAACACGACACCATCATCCTATATAAGTATTTGAAAAATCTAAGGGTAGTTTCCCACATACTTGCAAGTATTTTTTATTATAGCACATAGGCGTATAGTTTTATACAATCTATTATTTCGACTTAAAATGACATATGTCATATGGAAGTGAAATATTTTATCGCCAACAGTCTCATCAGCTATACTAAAATTGCCATACCAACGAATGGCTGTGAGGTAAATTCTTATATATAGAAATAAAGTTCCGTAATACCGCCACCAAATAGACGTGGTGGTGAAAATTAAAACAATGGGAAGCCAAAATAGTGGCAGTATCAAATGTGACAAATTAACGCAATGCCTTAATTACACACACCCGATCCTTTATCCTAAATCAATGTCGTCGTCAAAACAACAGGCTTCCCTTCAACCAAACACCAACTTGGCCACAATTTCTGCCACAGTCCAAATTCATACAAAAACTCATAGTTTAATACCAGATTTTGATAATAGTTTATGTTTAGAATTTAGACGCAGATTGAGAAGCACAAACAATATAGAAGACAATGCGGTTGAATATTATTTTTAATATAATCCTCACTTAAGACTGGAGGGAAAGTCAACAGGGTGACTATGGTTAAGGAAGATTCTCATTCTGTTTACTTGGGACTATCGTAGTAGTTAAGTTATTGTTTAAATTAGTCTGAATATATGATGGGATAAAATTTTTCAACGAAAAAGACTCTGTAAATGTGAAAATATTTATTTTGCCCTTATCTAGTGGCCCGTTTTGTTTTTCCACGGTCTACCCACTGTGCTGTCATAAATCGTTGGCTGAGTCTGTTGAGATTAATGGCATACACCACGAACAGGTACACTTGAATAGCATTAGTTAGAGTACAGTAGTAAATTTAGTTATTTAAGAGTATTACAGATATCTCTCACCTAAAATATGAAATATATTTCTATACTCGTATATAAAGATATTATACTATAAAAAGTTGCAAAAAAATTTGTTGTTGTTTTCGATTTCAAAATTTTTTAAATAATCTTTAACCTAAAAAATGTTTATGCATTCGAAGCAGCAAATAAGCATGAATATTTATAAAATAATTTAAAACAAAAAAAAAACGGAAATTTTATTTATTATCGACTTTATATTTTTAACTGCAGGCAAAAAAGTTTATCTGAAATATTCTGTACTATGACCATTTTTTTTTACGAATAAAAACTGCATTAAACTCTTTTCTATGATATAAATAAAAACGTAAAATCAAATTAAATGAAGAATTAAAAAACACATAAAATCCAATTTTACTATTTAAAAAAAAAATCTACAAATACAAAGAATCTACAAACCCAGAAAGTTAGATAATTTTAAAAATAATTGGAAAATAAAAATTTTATAATAGCAAAGTATCTTCATTTAAGCTGAATGCGCGGACAAAAGACAGATTGCTTAGGGGTATACTTAAAACCCCTGCTGCCAATTTTATCAAGATAGATGCACTAGCATTTTTACTCACCATTTGCAAGTCACCTTTCTGAGCGAGCAGCACAGGCTTATGAACTGCAGTTCGTGGTTAGTGGATGCCTCAATAAAGGCCTATGCGTGGGAATGTGGCAAGATGTTCATTCAGGAAAGGATGAATTAGCCAGAGACTGGTTAATAGTAATTGGCATACACATTTGTGCGGGCTATGCTTACCCAAATGAGTGTATTGAGGACTTCGAGCATATACTCTTGATGAAGTGGGAATGGAGTTAGGGCCGACGAGTTGACAAACAGGGTGACAAATCGAAGGATAAGATATTGCTTGAGTCAATAAGTCTTCGATAGGTGTTTTTAGTAAAGGAAGTGGGTACCATTTTTTGAAATTCTTAGTTTTTAATATTTTTAATAAGCCCTTTAGGCAATTAAAAATATTAAAAACTAAGAATTAGTTTTCCTTTAAAAATATTCAAAACTAAGAATTATATTCAATTTTTCTATTGAATATCTGCACTTTAACATTTTTCAATCTTCTATAATTTTAACAAATTTGGAATTTTCTACCTTCCATTAAAGGTTGCGATGTTAAATTTTATAAAATTTTAAATTTATTCAAATAACAAAAATAATATTTTAATAATTAATAAAACTCCGAATTAGTTGAAATAAGAAATTTATATATTTTTCAAATAAATTTTTTAAAAGTAAAATAGCTTTCTATAATACTAAAACAATCCTTGTAATATAAAAAATACATTTTCTTTAATTCTAAAATAAACAATGCTGTGAGTAGGTACTAAAGTATGTATCTACGTGTATGCTAATTATTATTAGCCAATTTTAAATAAAATAACAGAAATTTAGAAATTATTCCATGTACATAAATAATAAATATTTAAATGCATTGAAATAATTGAAAGATTCATTAAAATGCATAATATAACTAACAATATACAAGATGTGATTATTAAAAATATAATAGAAAAAAATCGCAATAAAATTTTCTTTGGAAAAAAATATCATAAGTAGAAAAGCTTGGAATGAAAATTTAACTAACAACTTAACCTAAGTGTGTAAGCTGATTTACATAAATCCGATTTGTGATTGTTGCAAACAACGAATAATTGTGCTCGTTTGCTATTGTGAAAATAAAAAAACAGTAACGAGAAAGTTTTAATAGGAAGAGGGATATTACAGGAAGATAGTGTCGATAGAAAGGAGATGGTGGATCAGAATGACAGAAAATATTTTTATAATACGCATTCTCCCTAACTAGCAATCCCTATTCGTCTTTATTGTATTTGAAGCTTTTTATATTCGTACTCGTCTGTTAAATGCCATCCTCGAAGAATGAAATTCTTTTGTGTGGAGAAATTTCAGCTCGCTGACATTCTTAAAGTATAATTCCTTCTAAGTTTAGAAATTCTAGAAATTTTCAAAAACATTTGGCGATATCCCACGGTAATTAACTTTATGTAAGTAACTGAATACACTGAGAAAAGTGTATAAATTTGTGTGCTGGCATAAATATACCGCAACATTAACAGGCAACATTCCAGCAAGGACAAATTCTCTCTGTTCGTTGAATAAACTTAACGTATATTGACGCGCATTAAATAATTGTGTGTACGGATGTTATTTAAACCCAGGACTCAGTATTAAAAGTTTATAGGAGGCAAAGAATAAGACAGTGGTGCTATTCATTGTTAGATACATAAAAGTACTCTTGTACGACTATATAAACTTCAATCTTTCGACTTTCAACAAATCACCCACATCAACTTCCACTTCCGCCCATTGACTTTTAACCATTGATTTTTGCCCATAGACTTCCGACAGGCTACTTTTTGTTCTGTTCAGATTTTTTTTTTCCCTTTTAAACATTTCATAAATAAACCATATTAAATTCAGTATTCTTTCTGAAGAGGAAATTTTCTTAAAACTTTTCTAAGCTTTTTCATTTAAATTGTTTAAGCGTATTAAAAGGAAATTTTGTTAGAAGTTATTATATTGCGGCAATTCAAAATTCTATAGAAATATTATCCATTTCAACTTCGATTTGTTAACAAAATTGATCAAATATTAATCTTTTTTATTAGTATATATTTGTTTTGATATTTTTTAATTTTATTTTGAACAAACGTGTAATAATAACATTCTATGGAAATATTATTTTATTTTAAAAATCTGTGCAGCATATTGAAAATTATATGCAAGTGTATTTAAAAAGTTTGCATTTAACAAAATTAATTTATTTAACAATTATGTATGTAAAAAAAACCCGCATAATATATTACTAAAAAAAAATCCTTCCTTTCCCCAATATTCCAAATAATCTGCTTAGCAGCAGAAGTGCTGAATTGTGTCGGGATCCATGAATGTGAGAATTTCTGGCGGTAGAAACTCATTGTTCCTCTGTATGTATTGCAGTTCCGAATTTACCGTTACTCCTAATCAAATGATATAGGAATTCACCAAGTAGAGAAAGTTCCTTTCAAAGGATTAGTCAATCATTTTCCAACAAGGCTACTCAAAACGATCTTAACAAAATTCTGAATATAAAAACTTTACAGAATAAGAATAGGATATTCTGCTTTCACATATAATTTTCTTTGAAGTTATTTGATAAATTTTGATTAGTTTGATTTGCTTCTTATTCATTCGAAAGTTTCTTGAGCTAGTATCATTGGTCCTATTTTATATACTATTTATACCTCCTATTTTTTATACTCCTGTTTACATATTTTTAGAGAAAGGCAATTGGGCAAACAAGTATGCACCTACCCTTTAATTTTTTGTGTGGAAATCATGACCTTGTATTTAAGTCAATGGTGTAACTTTTTCTATTTACAATAAGGGCTTATCATTAATAACTTAGAATCTTGATACCTGCCTCAAAAAACTGTACCTAAACTGGATTATATTTTCGTTATAAAAAATTGACAATCCACTTTTAAGATTAGAGAAGCACTTTTTCAAGTAATTTAATATCCTCGTTATATAAAATCTGCTTAATTTTAACTTATTGTAGTTGTAGATAAATTAAATTAGTACACTTTATTATAACTCTCTTAAAATTTATATTAACAAATGATTATTTAAAAAAAAATTGTTTTTGTATAAATTAAGCTGTAAAATTTGTAGAATAAAAAGGAAAATTCTAAAACAAGCTTTTCGATACTATCTCAAATTAATCTAGTTTAATCAAATGTAAAAAATTTTTATTAATCCAACAAATTTAAGTAAATTTGAATTATTTAGCATGTTCAAACCCCATATTTGACTCTAAAATTTTTTTAAACTAAGAAATCTACTAGACTCTTTGTAAAATTTAAAAAACACAAACAATAAATACAATTTAAATTTAATATTAAAACTTGAATTAAAAATGCTTATTTCTTTAATAATTCTGTACTTAGTAAATATATCATTTTAATAAGAGGAAAATATATTACAGCCAAACTTTTTTTTTTTTTATGTAAAGGAAAATATTTATTAGTCAAAAAAGCCCTATACACTGGCACAATAATTAAGTGTGATAAGTTTAAAAGTATCCTGATGGATCCATGTAATAAGGTTGAAGAAAGTGTGAAAATGGGAACTTTTTCCTACTTACATTTGGATATAAAAATATGGTCGATATCTGCACCTACGAATATTTTTGGAAAATTATTTTTTATAGCACTAAACTTCTTTGCAGAACTATCTTGCCGAGATCTTAACCATCTTGGAACACATTTAATATATTAAAAACAAGGAAAAGATGAATCAAAAGGGGGATAGATAGTATTTCATCGCTATCAGAGTATGTTGACTTTTGTAAAGTCTAGGAGAATCATTATGATTCAATGGTTACTGCCATTTTGAAATAAAGAAAAATGATGATTTGGTTTTGTGAAAAATTCCTAGTCATAATTTCCTATCACACAACCATCTTGGTTGGCATCACATTTTCGAAAGTACATGATTCGAAGGAAAATTGTCTGACGTGACATGGGCACAGAATCTAACGATGGAAAATATTATTTTCATCCAATTAACATATGATAGATGTTAGAGATTATTCTTTTTCTATAATAATAAAAATGATCCCAGCAAGACGGCAAAAATTCTAATGAAATGTATCTAAATTTACCATCGAGGAAAAATTCTTACAGAAATACTGTCACACACACTATAACCTTTTGTTTTAATTATTTTTAAAATGTTATTTTTTCCAAGAAAAAATTTAAAAACATTTTTGAGTTATATTCCTAAAATAATATTCTTACTTTATTTTTATAAATTACTTCACAATATTTTTTGATTTTTTAATATAGAAAAATATTGAAAAATTCTGGTTAATTACAAAAAGTTGTATTTTAAATATTTTTTTTAAAGTAATCTTAGGAAAATATGTTTTGAGCTAAAAAAAAATTAATGAAAAAGCACACAATAACCGATATTATTATCCATTATAGAGAAACTTTCCACATATGTGCTTATGTTTTTTTTTACAGAAACATATGTTGTTCTCACTTTTAAAGAATTTTATGGTGTTCAGAACTTTCAGACAACATGAGTATATGTTATCAGGATCAAGAATTTGATAAAGTTTACCATAAATAAAACAAGAATCAGCCTCTAAACTTTTGCGTCAGTTCTGAATTGGAAAAATCCGCACAAAACAAAGAGGGAAGCTAGTAGTAATGAAAAAAAAATACAATTTTATAAGCAGTTCAGAATGATATGGAAAATTTTTGACATATTTTTATAAAAAGGACATTTCAAATACACAAAATACATGAAAAACAAGACCGCTCATGACACCAACTTGTATGTTAATACATACTTTTACCCAAAAATTCTAGGCCAAAATGTATGTGAGCATAGCCTTAATGTATTCAATACTAGTTCATAATATTAGCCGGATGACTTGTATTGCGATCGGCAAATAACGATAATGCCAACGCTCTCTTGAGTCGGCAGAAGGAAGATAATGGTGCGAAATCAAAAATAGATTTGCATACATTCTTGCATATGTGCCACCATATTGGAAGGTTATTGGCATTTTAAAATACACGAAAAATGCATATATTATCGGATAACACTCCCTCCAAAACCTCTAACTTACAACAAGAGTACAGTCAAATCTCCAATCATAAGGGAAATACTTCAAAGTGGAACGGGGCTAAGAGTTTCCTGAGTTCTTAAGGAAACTTTTTTTTGGTTAAAATTTATTCGAATATTTATGAATAAGGACAGAAATTGTTTTTTCTGTCCTTATTCATAAATATTCACAGAATTATGTCCTTATTCATAAAAATAGACAGAATTATAATAAAAAATATTTTATATTTTTTGTTAAAAATATTTCTATACTGGAGGTAGCCATGAATTAAAGAACAATTTTGTTTAACCATACAAGATATAGCAGAAAAGTAATGAAACTATTTGATTTTTTTTGGTGACAATTTTATTTTAGTTTCCAATATTTGATAATGTAATCAAGTAGCTTCGATTATTGGGAACAAAGAAATCTTTTTTACCCACAAAAACTCGTTGATGTAAATGACCGTGTGATAGAAGGCGTTGTTATAGTGGAGCGTCCAAAACTCTTTTTCTGACCCTTTCAAGGACTATTTATCAGCTTTAATGTTCATCGACGGTCAAATCGCAAAAGAGTTCCTACTCGTTCCACATTTTCAATGTTAAAGGCCTCTTCAGGTGACGTCCATCTTTAATTATTTCTCCTCCTTAACAATGCTTTTAACCACTGAAAAAAACATTCGTAAATCAATTTCGAGAATTCACCAACTACAAAAAAAATAACTTTACTTATCATGCTCTGTAGGGTCACACAGTTATTGGACGAAATTGAAATTTGTTCTGTACGTCTAAGCGATGCTTACAAACAAGCTATGTGAGAAAGGGGTAAGTCCACATTGTTGCCAGATTGTTTCCAGTCGTGCCAGCATTGCGACGACTATATGGAGCTTTTATTTAATATTCATTGGGTAGAGTGTTTTCAAAACCAGTGAGAATTTATTTTTTCGCCGACGTTCAAGCAGCTATTTTTTTTAGAAAAAGACTTTTCTTTAAAGAACCTTACCAAAGAGCCCTGCTAAAATTTGCATGACTTAGCATGAATGTTGATACCGACTGAAAAGCGGTCATATTTTTCGGTGAAAAGGGTTCTTTTGGGATCAGAAAAACGTGTCTTATTATTTTTACAACTTAGCGAAGAATCTTAAGTATTTAGCACGTTACCATAATCAGTTATTGTTATTCTATCGGGAAAACGAACCACAACTAAGTAAAAGCAACTGCTGGAAATTAATAAAATAAATGTTAAATTTCAACATCGACGATGCGTTTTTCAAAACGATAAAGAAGCAATGCAGACTACCGAATCTGAGAAGGAATTGTTTGAGAAAAGATCTGAACACCCAAATTTCCTGATCCAACCACCATCGAGAATATCTTTGGGAGTACAAACGCATTAAATTTATGAAAAATGAATCCCTGACTTTATAAAATTACGACGATTTCAATAATCTACTTAATAAAATGATTGCGATACAAAATAATTATCTAAGCACCTTATTTTAAAAAAATTGCTTATTTTATTTTTAATAATATAATAAACAAAAAATCTTATAAAAATTAATTTCTTTAAAAATGTAAATTTAATGTAATGAAAAACGATTTTTGAATACTTACTTAATAATTTCCAATTATACAGCACCAAATTAACAATTAATTGAAAAACTATCCTTTATGTAATATACAAAAATGATTATTTTTAAAAAAATATATAAAACTTTATTTAAATTTTATTTGCAAAATTGGAAATATAATTTTTTTAGATGTATAACCTTTACTTTCAAATCAATAATGGATTGAAAATTACCAATAAGCACCAAAAATATACGAGGTCTGTTCAAAAAGTATCGCGAATTTTGAATTTCCGCGGCTTAAGTACATTAGATTTTTGATTTTTTGTGGCGTTATGTTGGTACTCATGTCTCTCACTTATGCCGACAAGTTCGGTTATTTTGTACGTTCAGTTAATTTTTGACAGCTGCTTTGCTTGCACGTCTCTTTATTTTTTATAATTTATATATCAATAATATTTTTGAAAAATATATAATTTGCATAATTTAACTTAACAATATTCAAAATAAATTTTTTAACAATTTATTTAAATTATTCGGATTTTTATAAAAAAAAGGAAAAATTTAAAAACTTTTCATATTATATAATTATTTTCTATGTTTGCTAAATTCATTTTCTATTTATCTTACCTTGTTGGTCCTTAAGAAAAAGTTGTTTAATTTAAAACCGTTGAAACCTATCATTTATATTTCGATACATCGATATAATGAGAGCTTCAAATAATGAGCTTTTTTTACTAAATAAGGGAAACAACCCGGAAAAATTTCAATTTCACAGTTTAGAAATTCTTTAAAAATTTTTCTTTCTGTTTTAAAAGAAAAATCACTATTTATGCAATAAGAATAGTAAAAATTATTATCACATATTTTACATAAAATATTTAAGATAAACTCATAAAAAAATTTTAATTTCAGATTTTGAAAATAATGAAAACTTAAAGAAAATCCCCCATGAATACTGTTTACAAAAATGAAGTGTAAATAAATAAATAGCAGTACTTACCTTTCACTATTGGGTTCAACATCATTTTATTCTTGTTGCTTACATTTTATCTAGAGGAATACCTTCAAGAGTACAAATATGTTAAGGTATTTTACAAATCGTATAGTGAATATCATCCTACTTAGTTATAATAATAAATAATTTACGTAAAATTTTTTGTTGAGGGAGGAAAAGTTGACTATACAAAGGAACTTTTAGAAATTTATAATATCATAGCTAGAGTAAACAGGAAGTAGTTATTCTTAAAATATGCATTTTTAAAAGAATATATAATAAGTAAAATATGAAGAAATCGAACAAAACGAAAAGAATATATAAATCATCCAAGCTTATCTATACTAGAAATTGCATAAGTATTCTTATATATATTATAATAAACAGTTAGGTTACTTCGAAAAAATATAGATATATTTAAAAATATAAAATCATAATACAAAATTAATAATATAAACACTCATGCATGTTTGAGAAAGTATATTTGTAACACCACAGTTTGCTGCACTTAAGTATAAAGTTCGGTTATCCTTACTTTAGTCTTTGTACATAAACACAAGACATCGCATAAGTTCTTTGTTAAAACCATAAGTGTACAATAACTTCATTTTCGCGTATATGTTCTTGTTGAAACTTTTAAAAATAACCCCGTTTACACACTATGCTGATATTGTATTAAATATAAAATAGAAAATAAACTAAATGTTAGAAAAGCATTCTAATTCGACTGTGTAAAAAACTAAGAAAATATTACCAGGAGTAACCAAAATGCATGTTAAAGAATCTGACAGAATAAAAGTACAGTATAGCTACTGCTGTTAGAGTACAGCAGATGTGGATTAACTTTATAACATTTTGTAGAAATTTCTAGGATACACATCTTTGTGCATAGATAATTTTTGTACATCATCATAAGTATTATAACATTTGAGCGTAAAAAGAAGATGTTTTTAGTTGGGAAATTTTAGGTACTGCAATAAAGTAAGAGAAGAAAACAAAATGCACTGACAGAAACAATATGTATTGCGGAAGATAAAACGACCTCGATGCTTTTAAGAACATAATGTAAAATCCATCTAATTTAGGATTAAATGCAGCGATGAAGTTTACATTTTTTCGGTAAACTTGTGAGATTTCTCAACAGGACCCATATAAGCAAAAGACAAATGAAAATAATAATAGCAGAAGTACGTTTTGGTTATTTTTTTTATTATATACTTTAATTTAATTATGTACAGAAGTTAAGTACAGAAAAGTAATGAGCATACTTTTTTATAATAATTTTATTATATTTTTATGTAACAATATTATTTCCCGTATACAATGGCGCAGGCGTTCACCTGTTCCCTTACATTGCTTTGGATGTTAATAACAGGACCATCTTGGGGAGTAAAACAAGTTACACGGACTGAGATCAGTTTAATATAAGGGTGTTAGGAACAACAAGAATGCGTTTTGAGAATCTATTTTAAATATATTTTCATAAAAAAAACCTTAAAAATTCTACATTTTCACAGGTTTTTTATGTTAAAGGACCTCCTGACGGTCTGACCTCATAAGAGCACTAACACGTTCACTATTCTCATCAGTTTTCAAAGTTAATGTCTCCTCCTCCCACGAGTAGAGTTCCTGCCACATTGCTTTTTAGTCCTACAAAAATGTTTTAGCCAATGAAAAACTTGTGCTCTTGATCGTAAATGTTCCGCTTAAAAAAAACATCTTCACTTATCACCCTAAATGTGTCGAGCAATTTCCGAATGAGGAAAAATTTGTATTGCACATCTAGGAGGGAATAATGTACAAGCTTCATTAAGTAAACGTCCACAGTTTCATATGTAATGCTTAAATTTAAAGGCTCCATAATTTTAAAGAATCTATTGAAAAATTATATGGGTAATAATAGCATTTTATTGCTACAGAAGAATTGACTGAACTGTTAAATGATTGACAGATTTTGCAAGAACAGTTACCAAGAAGAAATTCTATAATATGTGCAACCTTGCACAAAGTCTTAAAACGTTACTTAATTACTCGTCCCAATAGCTTAATACACTATGCTCTAATTTAGCTAAATCAAATGGTTGTTCATGCGTAGACGTTTGAAATATCAAGAATTTAAGTTAAGTATTTTATTTTATGTTTAAATTGGTAAGCGAAACAATTAATTTGGTAATAGTTTAAAGAGCACATGTCAAGGACATAGTTCAGGCAGCGTAGAATTTGCATCAAATAACTACTCTTTGTTGCCCCCATGCAGAATTCTCATCGTTCGATTATATGTAGAAACCATAAGTATAAGATTTTCAGATACTTCTCCTTATGTCCTTTACATTTCTTTATTTTTCATCATTGCTAATTTTACTCCTGAAATTACAGAATAAAAACTTACCATTTAATCAAATGAAAACTTTCGCATTCCAATTTTACAACCGCCAATGTGTCTTCTTTTTCAGTTTGAAAAAAGTTTTCATTATCAAAGTTTTTTTTAAATTTTATCTCATATTTATTGCTATAATATAAGTAACAAGTAAATTTAAAAGGGTGGAAATTTATATGAAAATATTTATTCATTTGGAGCACATTTAATATTTTGGGGCACGGAGTAATTTTTAAAAGTAGTTTTTATACATGATTTCATTTACTTTATGATATATTCATGATGCTGGGTAACTTTAGGTAATTAGTATTGCTAAAGAGAAATTAAAACAAATTAATTAAAGTTATAATAAAAAGTAAATTATTGATAATTTCGAAGAGCGTGGTGCCTTTCAAAACCGGTGGGTAAATGCAGTGGTACTTTGCTTAAAAAAACACGCCACTTTTTTTAGGGTATTCCCAAAATTAAGTTGATAGAATATATTAAGGTAACTGTTAATATTTTAAAAAAATAATAGACTGTCTATTTTAGTATTATTAGTAATTTTCGAATTCAAAACATGTGCTCTATAAAAGGACATGTCTAGTAGATAAAATAACATTTTCTTATATCCCTTTACATATTTCCTCATAACAGGGAAGTATGATAGTAGTTGATTCTATTTATTAAAGCTTTATTATAATCAATAACGCATGATGGTTTGATAATATTCTTGATATTACCATCTTTTGGTAAACAAACAAAATTCACCAAAATACCGAAATTATTTTTCCCGTTTGCACCAGATAAAATAACACTTATTTCCGGCTTTGGCCAATGAGTCAAATATACGCAAAGAGTTAATTAATATTTTGATAAAATTAATAGGAGACAACAATATTATGGAGTCATTAGACTCACTAGAATACCGGCGTAATGTCTCCTGTCTTTCCGTATTTTATCGGTTTTTTTTTCATAATGTGCTACAGGTAATTGGTTAGTTGGATTCCACCCCTACAATTATTTAACCGTAATATCCGTCTCGCCAGGACTGCACATCAGTTTAATCCGAATCCTCTTTTCGGATGTACTTTAAAATATAGAGATTCTATTTGAGACCAAAGTGAACCGACATCTCTCTCTCTCGTTTATGCCTCCTATACTTTCCATACGCGTGACGTACGATAACATTGTAAGGATATTCATGTGTGATTCTGTGAATGGTAGCTGAGGATAATTATTTTGAAGAGGATTAATGCAAGTGTAGAACACATTTTCACGTTTACAGGAAGGAGCATTGCAATTTTACAAACGCTTATTGATTCTAAAGATCAGATACGACGGAAGTTGGACGCCTTAGTTGAACGTTAAATTTCCATTCTGTAAGTTCATATGGGTTTAAGCACTGTGTTCTTAATTGGAAGTTTACTATTTATTATATTGTCAATTAAGTTCCAGCCTTTTCAGTTATATATATATATGTAGATTCCAGTTTAATCGTTTATCAATGCAAGGTTCTTAAAAGTACACTTTAGTTTTCTTCAATATGATACCACCATTAAGGAATAATATAATATAAGCGGTTTAGGGCAAAGATTAAAAGTAACATATATACTTTTTCCCTGACTTACTCTTATTATTCATCTCGTAATTCAATCTTTTTTCTCAAAATCAAGAATTTTGTTAAAAATCAGCTGTTAAAACTACTTTATCATCTACATAAGTAACGATACTACCCTGTAGGATAATAGTTTTAATAAAGATGACATACAAATATTATTAGACTTTATAATTACAAAATAAAAGGCAGCAGGAAGGATGCTCTTGAGTTTTCATAGTAGTATAGCATGAAAGACGCGATCCGAAGCTGGTTATAACGTTTTGGTGAATAAATTTTCTAAGCTGATATTTTTATATAATTCTTTCATTTACTTATAATTTATATTAAGCATATTTTGTTATATATTACGGAATAAGTGCTTTAGGAAGGGTTGACGATCTTCCTAAAAGTACTTATCGGCAACAAAAAAAATGCAAGAACTTCAAAATCCTATATGTATGGTTGTTAATATTAAAATTATTTAATAAAAATAACATTTCAACCATTCATTAGTGAATACTTATAAAATAATCCCAGTAATGCATTAAAAAAATTCGAGGGGGGCAGGAGCTTGTGGTTTTAATTTTTCTGTTTATATAATAATAAATAAAAACAAATACCAAATCGTGAAAAGAAGACAAAATATTTAGTATATTAATATGAAAAATAATCATAACAATTGCTATTAAGAAACCCAACATGAAAATATATGTAGCCATACTTGTATAAACGTGTTTGTGTACATTTGTATAAATGTGCATTTTTGAAAGGAAAACTTTCAAAGTTTAATTTCGATTTAAATTGTACAACTTAATTCGTAATACGATTTTATGTTAACTTCTCCATTCTTTAATATTCTTTAGACTAAAGACTTTATAAACTGAAGAGTTTTCCATTCATTTTGAATATTTATTTAGTTATTGTTTTTTTTTTGTCCATTTTTTTTATCCCAAAAATTAATTTTGTATTTTAATGAAAACTTTAATAATTTGCAAAGTTCATCTTATGTTAATGTTGAAAGTTTTAAATATTGAAGTGAATTTCTACAAAACAATTGTATTCGGAAATAACTTTTTAATAATCTAAACTTTAATGTTTTCAATAATACAAAATAATTCATTTAAAATTAAAGAAATTTTTACTTAAAATTTGTTTTTTTTTTACAATTTTTCAATAATAAATTTAAATTTATTCATTGTATTTTTTTTTGTAAAATGATTGAATGTAAAAATTTACAAAGGTATTATGAAAATTGAAATTTTAAATTAATGACTTCAAATTAAATGCAAATATATTATTATTGAACTATAAATCATGACTGTACTTAGACATAATGGAGTTAAGGTTTTCTTCGTAGTTTTGAATTTACACATTGTAATTGTAGTAAAAAATATCTTATTTATACTTTTTTTCTATAAAAAAATTCATTTAAATACTACTTATATTTCTATAATAGTTACAAAACAATATTTATTTTTTATATTTTATTTAAATTAATTAGTATTAGATATCAATTATAAAGATTTTCAGGTTTTGCAATACTGAGTAGGTTTCTGATTAGTATGCAGGCGCACTCGACTTTGAATACGGTTTTGAACATCCTGCCTCTAAATGGTCCTTTAGTTCTGTAACGCTTAGATGAACATTTTAGTACTAATTGTACAGCAAATGATAATAAACAAACAAATTGAATATTGTAGTAATTTTTTAAAAAAGTTTCATTTTCAACAACTATGGTCATATCATAAATTAAAGCAAACCCTTTTTAATAAAAATTTCAAAATTTTTTCAAAAATAATATATTTAGTTTTATTAATTTTACTTTTCCAAAAATATTTATTTAGAAAATTATTATCTGTCTCCTAATAATTATTAGATGCCATTTCAAAATGCTTTAGTCTATGCGTAATTCATATTTTGGTTACCTTCTCAACCCTTACCGATAAATTATTTTATTTCAAATGATCCGTGTGAGAGGTTCAAATTTAGAAACACTTTTTCTAGCATCTCGGATGGTATCTCGCTAATACAATAGCAATTGTAATGTTGTCTTCCAAAGCTACAAGTAATGCTGGTTTATCGAGTGACTTCACGTAGTCGCATAAAAAATAGTCTAGAGTCGTCAAATCGCAAGATCTAGGCGACCAACTCACCAGTCCGAAACGTGAAATAAATTGCTCCCAATATGTTTTTTGTTTCACGTGCTGTTTGGCATGTAGCGCCGTTTTACTGAAACCACACGTCGACAAGTTGCAATTATTACGATAGTGGGCGCTATTGATGGTAAAGTTGCGGCCAGCGTAATATTTAAAGAAATACGGACCGACGAACCCACAGGATCATAAACCGCATCAAACAGCGTGGTGTTTCTGGGTGCAATGACAGTTCTTGTTTTGCCGGTGGTTGTTCATCAGACCAAATCCGACAATTTTGTTAATTCACATAGCCATTCAACCAGAAAAAAGCTTCGTCGCTGAAATCATTTTTTTTTGGAAAAAATGCATTTTCCTCAAGTTGTTGTAAGGCTCACTCTCCGAAAATTCGCCGCTTTGGCACGAACTGTAGTTTATACGTGTTCAGACCAAAATCCTTGCGTTAAATCATCCACATAGTCGAGTAACACAATCCCAACTGCTGTGAATGGCGGCAGATGGACAAATCGCGACCTTCACCACCACTGGATGCTACGGCAGCAATATTTTCCTCTATACGCACTCTATGCACACCGGTTGGTGGTTTGTTATCCAATAGCGTAAAATTGGTGCTAAACTTTGCCACTATAGCTTGAATTGATTGATCAGTAGTTTGATTGTAACGACCATAAAATTCTGTAATTTGGAAGTGTTGTTCGGGTATAAGCGTTTCTATGATGAAATGGCAATTCCAACTGAGCAGTTTAGTATACATCACATGTCACGCGTTATGAATCAAAAATAGAAATATAAAAAAAAAACAGCAAAAAAATCTTCCAATATAAGTATTATGAGCAATCATTATTTCAAATCTCTTTCATAAGTAGAAAGCACATCAGTAATCATAAAGATGTTATTTAAAAAAAAAAACATTATTATTTTCTATTATAATAATTATTATTTAATTCATAATCTTAACATATTCTATTTTATTTAAATATATTATTTTTTTATACAATTTCATTTAAAGAAACATCAAAATTAGAACTCACTCACAAAATACAAATCTTAAGCCTACTAATAAAATTAGTCACACCTAAGCGTACTAATAAAATTAATAAACTGTAGTGCAGTATACACTGTAGGCATCGTACACATTCTCTTTGATTTAAAAATATAAATTTTTTTATAAAGTTCTATTCCACTTTGTCCATGTGTAGAAAAAAACATTTCTCTCCCCAATAAATTACTTAGATGACTTAGTATGTATAAAATTTGCCTAAAATTTCTTTAAATTAAAATGTATTTCTTCTGTATAAAAGGGGGAAGGAAAATATTTTCTACGTCTTCTCTAGTAATTCATTCAGCCAAAGGTAAACAAATCAGTAACGTTTGATGTGTCTTTATACGTTTAGCTCTAATTACTGTCAAATTTTCGTAAAAACCAAGTAAGAAAAGCTCCAATCGAATTTTGTATTTCTTTTGACGCTTCAATGCTAAGTAAATCAATTTAGCAATCAAAAATTATAGCTAAACGAATAAATTCTATTTGCTCATAAAATAAATGTATGGTTTGCCTTATTGGTTTAGTAAATACTTCGTAAAAGAAGAGTCTGAACATACATTGAGGCAAATTTTTAATCAAATAATATGTGCCCTAATTTAGAGTCCTTTAGAATGCAGTGGTTTTGACTTCATATCCAACTTTTAGTTGTCACCAGAAGGCTTGACTTCTCACAACACTAATAATTTATATTTCAAATTAAGATGTACCCCCCTAAAAAATATAAATCAAAATTTGTATTTTCCCACTATTATTATAACTTGGAATATTTTATTTCTAAAAATAGAACGATTTTTTTATCAACAATTTTCGGATTTTTGTAAAAAATCAATTAACACAAATGAATAATAATTATTCTTCTTAAGCTAGCATATTCTACAATATAAAAAAATATGCAATTAAATCGGTGTAGTGCAATTTAATAATGAATGAAAACGAACTCATTGTCTTCTTTAAGAAATCCATTTTAGCAACTATATTAAAAATAATTTATTCTACATTTTCGTGCATGTGTATTTGTAGTGTACGTAGAAAATTAAATACAAAAAATAAAATGATTCTTTGCTTGTGCAAAAAGTACGCACAAACCATCATCAAACATTTCTTTAATACAAAGTAATTTAAACTTGTTTAATTAGTTAGCTAATTATATTCTATTCGTAATTTGGAATTCTTCATTATTGTGTTCGTATATGGCGTATATTTTAACTGTGCCATAGCATATTTTTCACCTTTCCATACTAGTTCATTTTATTTGAGCTTTACAAGCCCGATCATTACCCACACCATCGACCACAAAGTCTTAATGCTGAAATGATGGCTAACCGAAGTGATGAAAGTCTAAGTGCTACATAGCCCGGAACTCCTTGCTTCAAAGAGTTGTTACTTTTGTATTCGAACAAGTACTTCCGTGCTTGGAACACTCGACAACGATCAAAATTAGAGCTCCTATGCGAGGTTCACTCATTAGACGCCCTTGAACAATTTTTGCCCTCTATAAGGCCGATTCGAAGAACTTTTTGAGGGCGTGTTAATTACCGAAGCAATTAAGGATGAGGTAAAATTTTATTGTATTGTGAATTATTTCAATTAATGATCTTATAAGTGTTTATTATTCAAGTTATGGAAATATTTCTGCTGCTGCTTTTTCGATTCAAGCGCTATTTAATTGCACAAAGCGGAATGAAAACCGCTTAATTCGATTTGAATTTTGACATCGATTATATTATGTTGAAGAGAATTTTTCATCCATTCAAAACTTTATTTTCTATAAGTATACTTTCTTAAATAATCATTAAAATTACTAATTAATTGCTATCTTTTTCAATTTGTTTGCTTATTATAATATGCGAACGTGTATGTATAGGGAGATTCAATAGGATCGGAGATTTTTTTTTAATTAAACGCAAACAAATTTTTTAGAATGAATTTTTTTTCAAAATTTATTATGTTAATTTATCTATAATACACAATATCTATTAAATCTTTATCACGTCTCCTCTGGCAACACAGCAGGATGCGTGTATCACTATTTTCCATGACTTTTTTGTATTGTTTGGCCTCTATCTTATTCATACAATAATATGTATGATTTTATCCTTCAGCTCTGAAATTATCCAGAGCTTATCACCATCGACTCAACTTTTTGTTCACGTTTTGAGAAAAAATTCCAATGATGGCAAATCGCTAGTTACCGGTCGTCCACTTCACCCCGCGGTTTCGTGAGATAATGCGTCCTAAGTCCCAATAAGTAGCGTCCTGTTAACCACATATTATCAAAGTCATCATTTAATCCAATCAGCAGGTCTGATGTCTATAAGTAGTATACACAATACAGTGACTAGTTGTGAGTGCGTAGGTTGTCGTCGAAGATATGAAGATTTGCAGGTTTATAATAATAGATTTTTTTGTTAAAAATCACTGAATGGTGCTGTATGAAAGGTCCAACTGCTATACACGACAATCAAAAATGTAAGTGGAAGCCCAGGGAAAGACAGTCTTTCGTAGTTGCAATTTTGTCGGCCAATTGTCCCAGACTCTTTGAATTTCTGCACCAAATAGCTTGGTGTTGTCTTAAATGCCCGGATATTTTGACAAAAAAACCACGTCGTGCAGGAAATGCATTTTTTACAGAACGACTATTTTCATATTATGTTTCGCTCACTTTTACGCCAAACGTGCATCACTCCATAACTTAATATATCAAAGTTTCTAGTTGACAGTTATCTAAAAAAATTAATAAAAAACATTAGAATTTTGAAAATTCCTGCCACTAAAAGATTTGCATTGCCATTGAACCACCATTTATATTTTTTAAAAAAAAGAAGCAAAACATAATTTTATTTGAAGCAATTTATTATTATTTTCTTATATTCTTGGAAGTTTATTTATTATCTATAGTATTTTTTAAAAAAACTTTACTAAACATATATTCACTATGAATATATCTTTTAATTAATATTTTAAAATGTAATTTTATGAAAAACAATATCATTCCTTAATTAATTTAATATTTTTTTTCTCATTTGTAAAAATTCTTAGAAGAATCTCTCTTCATTAAAAAATGTACGTTTGATAGTATGAATAATTTTCTGTTGCTGACAAACAAAAAAGGAATACCAAACAAACTTTAGAGATGTTTATTTTGATATAAAACAAATGGAATCAAACCAAAATATATTGATCCAGTAGAGGAAGGTCGATGACTCTTGAAAAATTTGATAGTGAGATATAGCTTGCAATTGTATACCATATTCAAAAATCACCCAAAATTCTGTACAAAATAAGTACTTACAAATATATATTTCTGTATAGACATGCGTAGCCATATAGAATATACAAGTTGAGATTATATTCGTATTGGTAAATAATATCAAAGCTTATTTTCTCTTCACCTCTGGTAAAAGATAGCATTTTATAAATGCCTAAAATGGATAAACAAAAATGAATTGTTATCGAAGTGAAAAATGTATATTTTCGTAATTTTCAACAATTCGAAAGTTTCACATAACAGGAAATCGCATCGGATGACAAGGGTTTAAACTCATACCAAAGCTTTACTATTCTTCTCATGTGTGAATAAACAGAAGTTCAAAGATCCTCATGCTTTTGTGTGCAAGGATTAAATAAAACTGATATAAAAAATATCGAATGAAGGATAAGAAAAAAACGAAGAGAAACGAAAGAAGCTAAAATACTACAGAAATCATAGTGTGATGAATAAAACCGAATAGTTATCTCTTTTTGGCGTCACACATACCAAACAACCCGGTCTACTATTACTAATACAATCGTTTTATACATGTATAACTATCATGTGCATGATGACGTCGTAAAGGACTCCGAAAAATTCCCCTTCTAGTATAATCTCATACAGTAAAAGTACCGGAGCTTTTTTTCCCAATTCATAACAAGATACGAGTATTTCTCATCCGTTCGTTTCCTAGAAAGCTTTTCGAGAACAAATATGCATAGCCTGCGCTTAATAAAAACATAGTCGAAGAGAGTTACTCAACTCACAATTTTAAGTGATACTCGTCAACAACTCTTACCGTATTTGTAAGAATTTATCATTTAATTCTCTATTTATGGACAATATTTAGTTAATGATTTCGTATTCTGGTAAAAAAAATAATAAATTCGTAAAATATTGTTATCTCTTATTTGGAAAATTAAAAAAAATTATTCTTTTTTTTTTAAAAATTATTTTTTTTTTGCTTTGGTTTCATTTTATTTGGCGCCATTACAAATATTTTGTGTAGAGCTAGAAAATGTTTACCAACTTCTTCTTCCCCTTTCAATTATATCTCTTTCCTTTTATCTGTTCTTTTCATATTGACCTTAACATAGCAATGTTGATGTAGTCCAGAAAATAGCACTCTCCAAATAAACGGTACCATTTCATAACTCCACAATTGCCAACGTTTCTTTAAAACTCTTTAATTAATAGAAAGGATACATGAAAGGACTTCTGGTCGCACATTTTGTTATGTGGTTAAAAAATAACACAATCGAGACGTCTAAGCTCGTCAATGAACATTTTTCATACTAATTCAAAAAAGAGAGCAAGATATTTTGTATGAATACAAGCACAAAATTTTGGGCGAACGAAGAGTCAAAGATCCCATTAAATGGCAAAATTTCTTAAGCTATCTATTCCTAACTCTTTTATTCCTAACATATACATGTATGCACACAAATAATAGCATTTATATTAAAATTTTAAATAAATCAAATTCCCTCGCAAATGGTTGTAGAATAAGGAAAAGTTTGAATTTAAACGATAGACTCTGCAGTATGTACGTAAAATGCAAAAGAACTTTTCGTACACATTTCTAGTTATTATACAAATACGAGAATAGATCACAGGATGCGTATACATATACACATCCTTGAGCACAAATATGAACGGATGCGTAATAAGTTTTATTCTTGTTTTTCTGTATATTTTTTTTGGAATTTATGTTACCCATGCGACCGGTTCTGTTGTTTTGCATGAAGAGTGTATAAATTCAAAATACGACCAACAACGGAAAAATATAATCGTGTATGGGGAGGATGGTATATGTGGTATGGTTGAGGGTAGCTACAGAATTTGGATAGTCGAACCCAAAGTTGAGGATGATTTTAACTTGGTTGACTAGCGGACTAATAAGGAGCAAGTGTAGTATAAGTGGAGCGATGATGGTAGGTAGTGGTGTTACTTAGACTCTAAAATTTAGCAATTTATATCAGCTAAGGGATGAGATATGGATAGAGAAGGATCTGGGAATGAAGATAACTTGCTTAGAAGAAAGTATTCTGATGGCTTTTCCGTTAGCTATTGTTCCAATTTCAGTTTTTCTTTTGTCGCGATTTTACGCCTCTCCCACATCCTCATTCGAATTGTATTTTGATGCCAGGATTCGTACCCATACTCATTGCCATTCAATTCATGTTTGTCAGTAAATTTTTGTCGTTTATTATATTTATTTTTTGTTCGTTCATTTTTATTTACACATACTTTTGCTTTTATTCCTGAATTTATCACTTATATTGAGTACTTTTATCAACTCAAAAATGCGTCAAATAATATAAAATAAAATATGAATAAATAAAATTCAAAGTTATGGAATTTTTTGCTTACAAAGAAGATCCTTTATTTTAGAATCATCGAATCATAAAGACCTGCAATACGTATATCAGAAAAACTGAACTTTGATATTTTTAATGCGATTTAATATTACTGACATTTTTTTATTTTCAAATCTTAGAAATAAAATACAGTTAAAATATATTACAAATAAAAATTTTAATACTTCTTTAGCTCACACTGACAAATAATTACTAACAAATTTTTAATAACAAATTATTTTTACTGAAAATTTTTACTGAAATTTTTTACTGAAATTTTTTACTGAAATTTTTTACTGAACATTTTTACTGAAATTTTTGACTGAAATTTTTGACTGAAATTTTTTACTGAAAATTTTTACTGAAAATTTTTACTGAAAATTTTTACTGAAAATTTTTACTGAAAATTTTTACTGAAAATTTTTACTGAAAATTTTTACTGAAAATTTTTACTGAAAATTTTTACTGAAAATTTTTACTGAAAATTTTTACTGAAAATTTTTACTGAAAATTTTTACTAAAAATTTTTACTGAAAATTTTTACTGAAAATTTTTACTGAAAATTTTTACTAAAAATTTTTACTGAAAATTTTTACTGAAAATTTTTACTGAAAATTTTTACTGAAAATTTTTACTGAAAATTTTTACTGAAAATTTTTACTGAAAATTTTTACTAAAATTTTTTACTGAAAATTTTTACTGAAAATTTTTACTGAAAATTTTTACTGAAAATTTTTACTGAAAATTTTTACTGAAAATTTTTACTGAAAACTTTTACTGAAAATTTTTACTGACATTTTTTTACTGAAAATTTTTATTGACATTTTTTTACTGAAAATTTTTACTGACATTTTTTTACTGAAAATTTTTACTGATATGAAGTACCTACCATGTTAATTGCTTTTAAATTATTAAAAGAAATATTTATCAAAAATTCTTAATATTTTCATAATACTGTACAAACTAACAAATATTTACGTCAAGAAAGTATATTATCAAAATTATAAAAAAAAATTGCTAAGATTCCTTCCAGTATGTTTAAAAAGATTGAATTAATGGAATCAAATTTTATGGAAAAACTATATTATTTTGTGATTGAAAGCCATTTTAGTTATGTAATCAATAACTTTAATAAAGAAGTAGAATGTTTTATTTTAATAGTAGGCAACTACTGCGTGACTTATTTTATTTGCATATAAGTCATATATTATATGATCTACTAAATATTTATTTGACCGAATAATCACATTGACTTTGAAAACATAAATATATATAATTTATTAAAAAATTTACTCAGGTTTTATATGTAAAAACCCTGAAAGCAATTTAAATATTCTATCTACATTCGTATATGCACCTATAATGTTTACATAAATTACTTGTTAAAATTTCAATTTCATCGTAAAAACAGGTAAAAGTTTTTCAATCATGTTCAGAAAACTTTCCGATCCGATTTAAACAATAGACAAACTAGTTTGTATAATTCATTAAACTACAAAAATTAAATGAACATTTTATAGGAATATGATTTTTCGGTTCAAAAATTCGTTTACCAATTAACATAGTAAATTGTGAATAATAATTAATAGATTTATAAATATTTTCACGTAACCATAGAAGCATCAATACTTATAGCATAAAAGATTAAACTTACAATATTCTTAAATTGTCAATCAAATTTTGAGATTATAGAATCTACTTTAGTAATGAAAATATTATACAAACAATTATTCAAAACACAAACACGGATATTATTTTCAGTAGAGTATTTTTTTAAACTATAAAAATGAATATTGTTATAAGGTAAATTAATTATAAAAAAAATTACTGAAAAATAGGAAAAACTAAAAAAAAATTCATGAGAGTAAAGTTGTTTTTCGAGAACAGTGAAAGTTTTCACGTAAAAGCTTCAATTTCTGAATAGCTTTTGTTTTAAGTTTATAGCCAACAATGGCAATTGCAAAAGTATTAATCGAAGTGTGGACTTGAAACAAAACCCCAGAATGGTCAGAATATTCTCTTGAAAGGAACCATAGTCCTGGTATAGTGTGATGGCTGAACGGTTGTAGCTGTCGAAAGCAGCATGGATAACGAAAATGGTCTAATGCAGTAGGCGACTATAAACAGCGTGCTGCAATTAAAGTCGGTATGGGGTAATATTGTAGTAACTTCCCTTCGATTAATGTGTGCTTCTGTGTCTGTCTATTTGGTTGCGGTTGCAGTTCAATTATTTGCAGTATGGCATGTTCTCGAACGTTTACACTTGCAACCGAGATATGTCTATAGATTTATCTCAGTTTATATCTGCGAATATAAGCTTGTACCTTTGACTATCGGCTAGAAATCATTGTGTATCCGCTGCTATAAATTTTTATGGTAACCAGAAGGGAAACAGAGAAGCAAGAGCATAAGGTGATTGGATCTGTTGGGAATTCAGTGCAGGTGAAGACATATGCCACAGAGGCAGTAAGGTGCACACTGCACAGGTATTCAATGCTGTGATGTTGCGGTCGAAATGTTGCTACAATTCCCATACATTCCTGAGCAACAAGAACTTCTGCTTTTACCCCTCTATATAATTTCACTATCCAAGAACAAGAAACTGCTCACAATTCAGGACAAGGATACCGACTATATTCAATATTTATTTGGTGTTTACAAATAACATTCGTCTCTAGAGTTTTAAGACGAAGAAAACTTTTTCATTAATTAAGATTTTCTCAATTGTATTATGTTTAAAAGAACTCAATATATCTATATGTGTAAATATTTATTTTTAAACAGTATATACCATATATATTATAGTGAGTGGTCTATATTTGAGTACTTTTAAACAAATATATTAATTGTATGACTATATTTTATTTACTTTTTCTTTAATGTCTAATAAAAGTAATAACAGTTGTACTATTATCGACTATCTTCTACAATAATGTCATCTATAACAGTACTTCGATAGTATAGAAAATATATATAATAGTGGAATATTTTTTAGCGAAATCTATAATTCATAAACTTTTACTGAGAGGCTTTCCATTGTAGCTTCCTCCGAAGTTAGTCAGGTAAATTAAACAGAAATTTCATTTTCATTTACTAACATAAATGCGACAACAGTCCTCAGTGTACACAACAGAAATTCTATCTAGATACACATAAGTGTATACTAAAGTCCACTGTAGCCAAATAGAAACAATATTAAATTGGAAAATAAATAAAAAATCATAAGAAAAGGATTTCATGATAGGGGAGAATGGTTGTAAGAAATTTAATAAAATAAAATAAAATTAAATACAAATACAAATATGCGTACTCTACACAATTACGATAAGATATAAACGGTACAGCTGTAAACATTATTGTATAAATAGCACAACGACAATAATGAAAACTAAGGAAATTTAGCGAGGATATGAGTTGATGGTGGACAGAAGGGTAAATCCCCAACTCTGTATGTATGGAGTGATGTATTTATATCGAACGGAAATTTACTTCAAAAAGTTTATATGGAAAACTCAAGAAATCCTCAATGGAAAATGTAGCTTTTAATTAAGAACAACAGTATAAAAAGAGTTAAAAATAACTAATGAACATAATTAAATACAAAAAGAAACAAAATAACAAATATTTTATTGAATTTAAGATAAAATTTATTTAATTGAAATATTTAATTTTATACATTTGATCAAGAAATATACTGACGACCTTTAGCATCAAAAAATATTTAAACCATTTGGGAAAATTGGAATTTATGTTGACATAAAATTAATATGTTTACTAATTTACTTGATATTAATAAAAATGTCGAATATGTTCCGCAGTAGCATACTTGGCCCGATCCTCTATAATATTTAACTGTAACTTATTGCAAAAGATTCGACTTGCTTTGTAGCTTTAAAAAATATCATACATGTTTCTGAAATTCTCAAAACCCAAATTTTTACTGAAAATTTTTACTGAAAATTTTTACTGAAAATTTTTACTGAAAATTTTTACTGAAAACTTTTACTGAAAACTGTTACTGAAAACTGTTACTGAAAATTTTTACTGAAAATTTTTACTGAAAATTTTTACTGAAAATTTTTACTGAAAATTTTTACTGAAAATTTTTACTGAAAATTTTTACTGAAAATTTTTACTGAAAATTTTTACTGAAAATTTTTACTGAAAATTTTTACTGAAAATTTTTACTGAAAATTTTTACTGAAAATTTTTACTGAAAATTTTTACTGAAAATTTTTACTGAAAATTTTTACTGAAAATTTTTACTGAAAATTTTTACTGAAAATTTTTACTGAAAATTTTTACTGAAAATTTTTACTGAAAATTTTTACTGAAAATTTTTACTGAAAATTTTTACTGAAAATTTTTACTGAAAATTTTTACTGAAAATTTTTACTGAAAATTTTTACTGAAAATTTTTACTGAAAATTTTTACTGAAAATTTTTACTAAATTTTTACTGAAAATTTTTACTAAATTTTTACTGAAAATTTTTACTGAAAATTTTTACTGAAAATTTTTACTGAAAATTTTTACTGAAAATTTTTACTGAAAATTTTTACTGAAAATTTTTACTGAAAATTTTTACTGAAAATTTTTACTGAAAATTTTTACTGAAAATTTTTACTGAAAATTTTTACTGAAAATTTTTACTGAAAATTTTTACTGAAAATTTTTACTGAAAATTTTTACTGAAAATTTTTACTGAAAATTTTTACTGAAAATTTTTACTGAAAATTTTTACTGAAAATTTTTACTGAAAATTTTTACTGAAAATTTTTACTGAAAATTTTTACTGAAAATTTTTACTGAAAATTTTTACTGAAAATTTTTACTGAAAATTTTTACTGAAAATTTTTACTGAAAATTTTTACTGAAAATTTTTACTGAAAATTTTTACTGAAAATGTTTACTGAATATTTTTACTGAAAATGTTTACTGAATATTTTTACTGAAAACTTTTACTGAAAACCTTTACTGAAAAATTTTACTGAAAACTTTTACTGAAAAATTTTACTGAAAACTTTTACTGAAAACTTTTACTAAAAACTTTTACTGAAAATTTTTTCTTACAATTTTTTTCTGAAATAATGTAAAGACAAATTTTTACTGAAAATGTTCACTTAAAATGTTTGCTGAAATTTTTTTATTTTATTGACCTCATGTGAAACAATATAAAATTAAGTTTTAATTGAAAAACGAAATTTTTTTTATAATGATTAAATTTTTAAGAAAAGTTTCTTGAATAATATGTAACTGATTTTAAATCTTTTAAATTCTGTATCCTATGATGTCGCGTGCATGTATAACAGGATATATATAAAGTAGTCTGTATATATTTACAGTTTGTTTAAATTTGATAACGTATAAATTAGTAGAAAAGTGTTCGGAATAGATTGTATAGTTTACATAATGTTATAGAGGAAGAGCACATACATTTTGTCAGAAAATAACATTGAACTGAACGTCAATGATCAAATATCTTCGATGTGGCTAGCAATCGGAACTCATTTATAGCAAGCATGGACATATCCTTTGACCACCTACCGCAATCGTAGTTTTTTTGTTTTTCCTTATTGTACGAGTACTAGTCAATACTACAGCAGACGTCATTATCAGCAGCGCCACTATTATCGTTATCACCATAGTTATCTACAAGCATATGACTTTACTGACGTTATGGGTCCGACGTGAATGCAATTGAGTTCAGTTGCAACCAGAGCAATTTCTCTCTTTTAAACTATTTTAGTTCCACGAAAGGATTAAGCTTTATGTATGGAATTTTTGATCCATTTCACTTTTTTTCATGTATTGACTATGTTCGTATTTATTTTTACTCCATCAGTAAGTTGGATGTTATATGAATGCTATAGAAATATTGCCACCTTTTAACAATCAACCAAACCTCTATCATTTTGTGGATTTACTGATGTTAAGAACATTTTAATTTCCGCTTCTCAACTATAAATACTTTTAGATCAACTACAATATTTTGTGCTAAGCTAACTCTGATTCTGAATCTGGCATTCCGAAATTGGTGCGAGTTGTGTAAAAGTTTTCTAATCGGTTAGCAGTACATTTTCCAGACTCTAGTAATCGTTGTGGTATTAGTTGTACATCAATTTTTATTTCTATTTCTAATAGAAAAATAATTCTTCCTCATATAAAATTAAATTTTTAATTGATTTTTTCATTGCATAATAATATATTATGCTCTCAGTGGAAAACTATTTTGCTAAGCTTGTGGAAATTCTCTGGTGCCGACAGCATTTAAGTAAAAATATCCAATTTTATATATATTTAAATAATCATAAATTTAATTAGAATTAATTTTTTTTGATATAGCAATAATATTAAATATTACATTAGTTTCCTTATAAAAGTTTTTTTTTTATTTTCCAATTGAAAAATAAAAATTACTTAAAAATTTTTAAATTTTTATTAAACGATTTTAGTTTTTTAATAAATAGTATTTATACTCAAAAAATCGTTTTTATAGTTTTATTTATGACTTTAAAATGAAAATATTTGTGTTCAAAATTTAACAAAAAAAAAACAATTTTTCCCGAAAATATAATTGAGTTTCTCAAACTGAGCAATTCAATTTCAGCAGTAGTTATTTATGATTAGCACTTCAATGTTATTTCAACATTATTTAATATTTTTTATGTTTTTGAAATATTGAAATTATAAAATGTTGGTTTGTTTGTTATCATTTCAAGTCACATACGTACTAAAATGTTTATTGTAAACGCCACGATGGTAAAGGACATTTTAAGGATAACGAGATCCCGCTAAAATAAAATGTTTTTATATATAATGCTTATGCCTGTATATGATATGCTTGCTTAACAGTTTGAAGGTTTCTGGTATATTAATATATTTATCAGAAATTTAATGTTAAATATTTTTTTTGAAATGTATCATTTTTAGATTACTACAAATCATATAAATAAAATTAAATTTTAATTTTATTCCATTAATATAAATAAAAAAGTAAAAGAAATATTATTAAATGAATTTTTTAATATAAAAACAATTTAATATGAATTCATCATAGTGACTATATTTTATCACCTTGATAATAATTTACACATTAAAGTGAAGTAATAATGAATAAATTTATTAATAATCAAATCCATGCATCTTCAAGGATGCAAAATTTCTTCATAATTAAATAATTTTATACAGTAATAAAAGTTGAATTTGAAGGATTTCGACGCAAAAATAAACATAAAAGAACACATTTACAATATCTACGAATGATAACGTACGTGAGAAATTAGCATTTTCGGAAGGATATCAAAATTATCACACAATATCATATCATATCGAAATGTTAATTTTGTTGTTGGCGTTGCTATTTTTAGATGACAAATTGAATTGTGCGGGTGCGTATAACGTAAAAGGAAATTAACTATTTCAACAACTAATTAAATCTTGTCGTATTATGCATAACAAAACCGCATTCAATACATTTCTCTTATTTATATTCTAATTAGAAATTCACAGGTTTATTAAACATTAATTAAAGTAGTCACTTCCACGACCTATTTCAAAGTTTTGTTATTCTCCAACTGACTTGTTACAATTACAAATTGAGCAATATTTGAACAATGAACGATTTTTTTTTTCAAATGAATACTACAAGTATTTGATAAAATTTGTTTTAAATTCTAATTAAATTAAATTTTATTTGTATTCGAAGGAAATATATTTAGTCATTGTATACTTTTTCTTCAGAATTATATAAATTTATTTAATATTTTGTAATCAAGGTAGGGATTTGCATTTCAAATAATTCATGTTGGTTTTAGTATGATACGAGTGTTCTAGAAATATAACAAAAATATTCCGAATTAGAGCATTTATTGCTATTAGATATATTGTCGCTAAGCATAGGATAGTTTCTTCAGTTATTTGGAATTCTGATAGAAAAATAATCAGAATTTTACTTATTTTTATTCATCAATATTTTCATTTTTAAAGTAGTTATCGTCATATTGGTGGTGGACTTGTTTTTAATACGTGGGTGGGCGTAAATCTTTTAAAAATATGATTCCTACAGCTTGTGGGATTTTAACTCACTTATACCTTCCTTTTGGACCACCATCAGGTATAACTTCATAGGGCAAAGACTGACATCAGGTCTATTTTCTTATTTACGCTGCAGGCTACCCTTGTCTCAATCTCTCTTTTTAGCTGATGGTCTTTATTACTCAGGTTGCGTACGAGGTTCATTCAACAAGTATTTAGCCTACAAAAGGAAAACGAAAATTTTGGAAAGGTGGCAATTTATTTTTCCACATAATCTCCTTGAAGCTCGATACACTTGGCCCAGCGATGCTCTCACTTTTTTAACCCGTCCAAAAAATACATTTTCTCGAGGGAAGCAAAATAGGCCTCCGTGGCGACGATGACCTCCTCATTCGACCCAAATCTATTCCCGGCGAGTGATTTTTTCAGGTTTGGAAACAAAAAGTAATCACAGGGGGCCAAATCTGGAGAGTACGGTGGATGGGGCAGCAATTCGTAGCGCAATTCGACCAATTTGGCCATGGCGACGGCGGAGGTGTGAGCCGGCGCGTTGTCGTAGTGGAACAGCACTTTTTTCTTCGCAAAGCGGCCCAATAAGTCAGCATAGTAGCGCGCCGTGATTGTTTTACCCTTCTCGAGGTAATCGATGTGGATCACACCTTGTGAATCCCAGAAAACGGTGGCCATCACCTTTCCGGCCGATCGAACAGTCTTCGCCTTCTTCGGAGCACGTTCGCATGGTGAAGTCCACTGTTTCGACTGTTCCTTGGTCTCTGGTGTGTACCAGTGAATCCATGTTTCGTCGACGGTCACGAAACGACTCAAGAACTCCGCTGGATTGCGCTGAAACAGCGCCAAACACGTCGCCGATGTGGTCTCACGGTTGCGCTTGTTTTCCGGTGTGAGCAAACGCGGCACCCATCGCGCCGACAGCTTTCTCATGCCCAGTTCTTCGTGTAGAATATGATGCACCGTTCCTACTGCGATGCCCACAGTCTCAGCTATCTCGTGAATCTTCAATCGACGGTCTACCAACACGAGATCGTGGACTTTTTTAACGTTTTCCTCCGTAGCAGCCGTTTTTGGGGCACCTGGGCGTGGCTCATCAAAAACCGACGTGCGGCCACGAACAAACTCGTTGAACCAATTCTTGACAGTCGCCATCGAAGGAGAAGAGTCACCATAGACAGCATCCAAGCGATCTTTGATTTCGCTGCGCATTTTCCCTTCCAAAAACAAGAATCTAATCACCGAACGATATTGTTCTTTTTCCATTTTTGTGCAACCGGCCGACACGCTCGCTTTCAAAGGCTCTAAAAACAAAATTAATAAAGGGAATCGACTGAAACTTTGACAATAGGCTATTAAAAGAATGTACTGCACGATGGTAAATTTTTTTTGTGACAGCAGTTCCATCGGACGGTGAGGCTAAGTACTTGTTGAATAACCTTCAAGCCTGCGATAATATCATTTGTGGCAAGATGCGCATCTAGAACATGTGTTCACCGACTATTTTCTCTACTTCATTCCTTTTTCCTCTAAAGCGTGAACAGTGGAAGAAGAAATGCGCCACATACTCGTCTAAGGACTAACGTACAAGCTTTGAGAATTAGAAGAGCCAGATCGCTCTCAGTTATGCCACTTTCATTACGCGTACAAGAATATACTTTTACATGGATAGTAGTTAAATTCTTGATTTTTTTATGAAAGAATCTTTATAAAATAGTCCAAGAATAGTTATCAAGAAAAATTATAGACACAAAATCCGTATTTTATAAAATAGACCAAGATAGTTATTTAAAATTCTAGACGCAAAATCCGTATTTTTTAATTACGAATTTTGTGTCAAAATTTTTTAAAAATTTACAAACTCTTTAAGACAAAAAATGTATTTACTTCCCTAATGCATTGTGTTCTGAAGAAGTGCTACTGAACGTACTATGCTCTGATTTAGAGAGATTCGGAACTTCTACGTCTAGTACGCAGCCATAGCCGGGGTGCTCTTAAGTTATCGCCAAATGGCTTCAGTTATTATAGCGCTCCAATTTTATATTTCAATATAAGTGGCACTTAAAATTACTTATGAAATAATTAAAAAACCATCATTATTGTAGTTAGTCTTAAACGGGGATATAATGTTAAGAATTTTTTGTTATGGTATCTGAAAAAACGATACAAAAAGTTCGTGAAACAAATTCTATTCCTCATTCATCATAATCTACTATTATACTGTTACTCTACCAAATAAAAAAATAAAGATATTGTTCTTAAAAAAATATGTAAAAATATGAACTAATAATTGCTTTAAAGTAAATATTTTCGTCTTATCAAATATTTACACTTTACTTAATAATTAATTTCACAATACTGCAATATTTTCAATAATAAAATTTTTAATTTTGATATATTTAACTAATTAAAATAAATTTTAAATAAAACGAATATATATTAATTAAATAACAGACTAAATAATGGAAACTTTTCATTGAACAAAATACACTTGTATACGTATACTACCAATCATAATTTTCCTAAAGTCTATTTTTCATGGAACAGTATCGTAATATCTTGGGAAATGTTCATGTTTATATAAAACCATGTTTATAATGATTTTTGTTATAATGGTTAGTGAAGGGATTTATTTAACAACAACCACATTGGCAGATTTTAGAAACTAACAGTCAGAATTCTGTTGATTTCAAATAAGTACACAAGCAATGATTTATGCCTCATGGGATTTGTATACTTAAATTACAATAACTTTTCTTTACTTTACTATAAGTGTACAATACTTTATTATATCCTATTCTTGATGTCTGGAAAATGTTATCCAATAATTCAACTTCTCAAATAAATAAACGATTGATTTATATAGAGAAGTTATTTTTATTAAAATATTTATATTTTTTATAGTCAGATAGACTTTTGAAAAATATCAAATATTTGCACAAATTTTAATCAAATATAATTTGGGTTAATGGAAATTTTATGTACATTATATTATATATTTCTGTAGAATTTTAGTAAATATATCATATATTTATTTCTATATATTTAGTTATAGAACCTCTATTTTATAGTATTCTTAAAGGCAAGAAAATTTACAGTAAAGAACATATTTTCAAATCATCATCAATGGACTTGAATGTATACTTCAAAAAATATTCGTATTATTTGGAAAAAAAACTTCAAGTTTATATTAAATTTATCAGCAATTACTTATATAAAACTCTATACGACCTACACTTATAGCCAATTTCAAAATACAAAAGTTTATACTTTAGTAAAACTGTGGAAAAATATAAGCAGTTAATCCAACTTGAAAATCAATTGATTTTTTGTACAATAGTAAGAGACATCAACTAGAGTAATAGAAAAGAAAATACACAATATCAATAAAATCTTTAGCTAAGAAGTATTAAACTAGCAATACAAAGATATAAGGACTAATAATAAACAACAAAATCAAAAGCCAAAACAATCCTTGAAGCTGGATTTATGTACTTGACAATCGTTGAAGCTTGGCATATTGCCTAGAATATGAAGATAATTTTGCGAAATATTTTCTTTTACCAGGATTTTTAGTAAACATTTTATAGAAAAATTCGAAAAGAAAATTTGTGCAAGATTTTTTTAGCAATTTTGAAAGCCTTCAACGTAAAAAAAAAAGTTCATTTTTATAGATTAATTGCAAACAAACTTTCTGGATAATATGATGACCAATCGAATTATAATTTTAATGAAATAAGTTTTTATTTTGTAATTTCATTTTATGTAAATACAATTTTGGATAGTTTTCTTTAAATCCAAACATAAAAACTAAAAAAAAACTAATTAAAAAGCATCTTTTTCTTATATATTGTAGTATAAGATTGAAAAGGATTTTTTCCGATAAAACGCTTAGATTGAGTGTTAAGTAAATACGTAAAGATGCATCTCATCTAATGACATTTTAAAAAAATTTCGAAACTGATTGTGACAAATCGTTTTTATATAGCAAAGGAAGGATTCTATGTGATAATTTATGCTCTATGGTATTCTGAACTCAGCCATTTTTCTGAAATCTATTCTATTGCTGTCTATTTGCATTATGATACCAAACCAATACTAAAATCTTATCTTATTATCGAATTTCACATACCAAAATACAAATAGATTTTACTATTATATAATAATATATCTCTACTATAAAAGAAAAATATTTCTCACCAAAGAAATTTATTCTAGCAAGAGTATTTTAATGTGCAAGACATTTCCTATTTCAGGTGAGAGATATCCCTTTTCAAAGAAAAATTTGAATTTCATTTCTTTCACTCTACGCTGTTGTTATTTTGATAAGAAGGACTATAAACTGGAATAAGGATAAAGCTTACGCTGTCAACATAAATCTTTCAACTTATTTGATTTTCTCCTATTTTTTTGGTTTTTTTTTATTTCCCGTTGTATTATATGAAATTTTTCTAGCTAAAATTCTTTTGGTTTTCTTTAAATACCAACGATATGTCTGCTAAAATAATAGGAAAGCGACATTTTTAAATTATAATTCGAGCTATAAAAAATTCGTTTTATCAATTTATTATCATTGATTTAGAATTGTTTTTTTTTACGATAGAAATTTATTTATTTATTCCAAGTGTAATTTTTCAATAATTTATCATAATCATCCTATAATATAATATTAATTTTTGGCTACTTTAAGCTCTTGCACACTTAACTATTTTTTTCTCTATCTACTAAACAAACCTCTTTTTAATATTTATCCAGCTACATATGCCTTTCATCTAATAAAAATTCCAAGATGCTTTCAAAATTCCTTAAAGATAAAACCGAATTCTGCAGAAATGATTTACCAACTGGAGAATAATAGTGAATAAGCGAAAATGTGTCCATGTTACTTTTAGTTGTTGCCGTCAAACATGCCCTCATAAATATCTTAATGGTACATACGCAGGACTTAAGACTTTAAAACTAAACAGACGATATTAATAACTATTTCCTCTCCACACAATTTTTCAGTTATATTGTATGTTAGACAGCAGAGTCTTTTATAAAACGTCTTACTGATATCATAATGAATTTAAGGACTACAACTTTTGAGCTTTACTAAACCTTCCAATTACTATTAACTCTAATTCTATTAGTAAAAAATTCTTCGTAAAATTGTCAATTATCCCTCTTAAGTTCGTAATAGTCTTATTCATAGTGACCTCAGTGTCTCATTTATACGCGACGAGAATGTATCTCATTATAAGAGGGTCATCCTCATTTTTTTAATAACATTAATCTCCTCTGTTTAGAGCAGCGTCATTACTTCTAAATTTATTAAAATACATAGTTTTCAAGTTATAAAAGATTATCTTTTCTGTAATTTAGAAAATAAAGCTCTGCTATTAGTTAACTGAGAAATATATATAATTTAAGATAATATTATTAAGTTCAAAAATAATGCATAAAAACTGTAAGAACTTTTTACAAAAGTGGTAATTCTGTCATCAATTTTACAAAAGTGGTAATTCTGTATGTTCGTTAAAGATGAGGCTCATTTCTCGCTCGATGGATTAGTATAAAGGACTCTGATCATCTACAACTAACTGAAGAAGTCATTGGCGCACATTTTTTTGAAAATGAAAAAGGATAGACTATTACTCTCCTTATATGGCTTATGGCTTGGTCTTGTTGAAACCATGTGAGATCTAAATGAAAATCTTTAAGTTCAGACTCAATCAGGTATGCAAATAAGGAGCCGCAAGCCACATAATTCTACAAATTATAACTTTTTTGCGCGAAAGTATGTCGGAACACGTAATTGTGCGATATGATGCCATTGGAATTTCCCTCGTAGGGCTACGCAAAATATCGTATTTGTTTTAGATAAAACCTAAACTTTCGAGCATTTTAAAACCAATATCCGTTAAGAAATCGACAATTTGTAGTCCGAATTGTGAAAAAAAATTCATTAGAAATTACCTGGAAACGATTGACTCCTGCAAAAAGTCTAATGGCAACTATTTTATTGATGTTACTTTTTATGCATAATGACAATATATTTAAGCAATATAACCAAATAAAAATTTTATGCAAATCTAAATTTTGGGTTTATTCTAATCAACTTTACTTTTCGAAGCAACTTTGCTGGATGCTGTATTTCCCATAATCCTCAATACTAATTAATACTATTATCTAAGCCTGCTTATTGATATCTGGAAAAAATGAGATTAAAAAATATAATAAAGATACAAAATCCTATTAAATATAAAAATTTGAGAAATATTCAGATTTATTTAATTGAAATCAAACTCTTTAAATTTATAACCAATTATTTGCAAACAATTTCATACAATAATACACCATAAACCTACATAAATAGAAGAAATTTTTAAAATAAATAAGAATTACTTTGATAATGCTTGCATAATGTAAATGAAAAATTGATAGCATAGTTGGTATACCATAATGTATAATACATACCAACATTATCTAGTCGAACGATGCCCATTTAGCATCTTATATTTTACTTAAATGAAGTCATAAATATCTTTCAGCTCATTAAAAAATTGTGCACTCCTAATAAATGTGCAACCGGATGCTAGCCAAAAACTGCCACAATTCTACCAGGAAAATTCTTACAGCAACTGAATATGAAATAAATAACCAAAAACTCTGCCCATATCATAATCCTTGCGTCAAAATCACTTCTCACCCTCATAATTTAAATGAAGTTTGCTCATCGTAGTGAAACTTTTGCAGTCCTCTCCCTCCTCTACCCCACCACTCTTTTAATACACTTCTGTATACTATGAGAAATTGCAGATTACATTATTAAATTAACAAAAAATAAAAATGGATTATGTCACAGCACTTGTCATCTGTAAAGGAGAAATAATCTTAATGAAAAACAACAACGTTCTGGATAGAAAATAATTTCAAAAGAAAAAAAGAAGAATTATAAAACTGAATTATACATAATTGTCATAAAAAAAAGCAGGATATCCTATTTACATGATAATAATTTAATACTGGACAAGAGTGGTATCATATCAAAAGCACGCACTCAACCCATTTTATCTCCTATTCCAGTCATTCGTATGTTCTACATGGCAGCAAGTATATGAGGATCCTTTCTGGCCGTCACTGTCCATCCCAGAAACCAACAGCAATTTCTGAGATCCATGCAGATTATCGAAGGTATGTGCAATTCAAGTTATTGCCTTCTCACTCTCTCAAACCTTTTCTAGCATCACTGAATTTTCTATTCTCGAATACATGAAAAAATCGTCTAAGGATAAAATGCTCATCCTCTCTCCCATAGATGGGGTGCAACGCAAGCCTGTGAATTAATTCCGAAGTATTTCTAGCCATTACCAATTGTGTTTGGGAATTTAGTTCCATTTGGGAATATGGATATCTGCAGTTTCCGTTTTTGCTGGCTGTCTAGTCTACTACCACTTGTCATTTTCTGTCGCCGACCTACAGCAATATATCTGAACTCTAGCCCTTTAGAATTTCAACTATTCAACACAGCAGCTTTGAGCCTCGGAAAGCAGCAAAATTTTTGTTATCCAACCACTTGCATATAGTTCATACACTACTTAATTCACGTATTCAACTCTATGTATTCCATTCTACGTTTAAGGACACACTTGGAAGCCGTTTTTACTACTGAATTGCCCTAACTTCGCTTGAATTATTATAAAACATCCAATAGCATGTCTGCGGAGGCATAACAATATGGTCAGACCATAATGGGGTACCGTTGCCTTAAATCTACTTTATGAGCTGTCATGACGTGTATTTATGCAAAAACGAAATCAGGAAAACTCCATTTTAAGTGATTCTAAGTCTTTGTACAATTGGATTATGGTATTCTCTGAATGCGAAGCCCCTTTTCTATTTCTTTTTCTTCTAGTCTCTCCACTTTGTCATATTATTTAGTCTTATCGAACATTTTATACATTACATTTCTATTCATACAATGGAAATTTTCAAATCGTCGAAATGATAATATTGAACATATACACATGCACCAAAGGATTTATTCGCATTGAAAAACCTACTTAAAGATAAATTGATATGCAAATAAATTTAATAATGCAATATTTCTTATCCAACCAGCGATAATATTATGCAAAATCCAGCATTTTTCTTGATCGTATTAAGTATTTGTGAAAAATTATCAACGTTTGTATTTGTGGAAAAAGGAAGAATAAATATTTGGAAAAATTTGAATGCTGGTATACCATGTGATTGCATGGTAATTTTATACTTGAATTATTAATTAAACTTTTATTTAATATTATAATTGCTACACTTAAAATAATAGAAAGTATTTAAAGAGATATATCATTGGTTGTTTTTTATATTGTTGGATCTTTTGAACATAAGCCAGGAGCCACTTTATAACACCACGAATATGAGAGGACATTACCAGTTGTCTAAGCAAGGCTTGTCTATTGTTAGTAGGTATGAGGTTGTTATACAGGGTGCGAAATTATGTTCCAAGTCGAAATTTTTTTAAATAACTTTTTAATAAACTATAATTTTACAATTTATATTTTATTAATTGATTACATACACTTTAGGCATCGGCGCAAAGGTAAGCTCTTTTAGTACATTTTTCATAATATTTCCGCAGACTTCTTGTGTTATTTCAGCAATTTCGTCTACAATGTTGTGCTTAAGCATCGGGGTTGTGGTTGGTCTCTTAGTGTATACCTTTTCTTTAATTGATCCGTGGTCACCAGTAACTGTTACAGCATTGCCTCCAGAATCCTCAAAGAAATATGATCTAACGGTGCCGCCGGCCCAAATAACGTCATATACAGATACTCTACGAGAGTGTAATAGTCTTTGGTGTAACAGTTGAGGGTTTTCATTGCCCCAGTAGTGGTTATTCTGTTTATTAACAAACCCAGCCAAGTCGAAGTGTACTTCAAAAATGGTGGTCGTCTATACCGAGCTGTAAAACTTGAGCACTCTATTCTCGTCGCCGTTCATGGCAACCATTTTTTCAGGTGTACTTTAGCTTAATTTTCGCCCAGTATTTGCTTTATCTGCCCGTATATACATATTTTCAAAATTATTCATTACACTCTAAATGGTCGGCATATGATTAACATCAAAAAGTCATGTAATTTTTATATTTGAACAATTATTTAAATAAAATGTTTTAATAATATTAACACATTGTTGCGACTGTCAAATTCCAACAGACAAATGTCATTCGAACTCAAAATGGCGGCCAAATAAAATCAGCCTAGAACATACCACGTATTATATGGAGCATGTTAGTTTTGTTTAATCAGGTATTAAAGAGGACTTTGATATTATTGGTAAAAACTCCACCTTGGCTGACAGGTAAAAACTCCACCTTGGCTGAGGACTTTGATATAATTAGGAGTAGAGATTTCGTGCTATGAATTTACGACAGGATGTTGAGGGGACTGGATTGTTAGTAGTTGGCTTGAAAGTAATCTTGCAATTAGTCCAGTCTGACATTCTACGTATGGCCGAGATTGATGCTTACCATTCTGTTAGTAGGCGGGACAGATTACAGATAGCTGCGAGCACTGTACGCCAAAAACTTTCATTCCCTATCATTCCCCAGAAATTCAAAATTCCTATTGTCAAGTAGGTTATATCAAATCTGGCTGAGTACAGGATCATTCAATGGACCCCGAAAAGTTTTGAGGACTCCATGTCCTATAGCAATTTTAACCACCGTTTTTATTTGCCCATACCTCTCCATATTATAAAGCCACTTTGTGAGGAAAAACCCCACAATCAAGATCAGGAATTAGGATGCTATTGATTTCGACAATTGTGAAACAAGTAGCATTGCAGTCGATCACCGCTTACGGCAACAAATAGCATTGCTGTCGTTCGAATTGGAGGGCAATTATAAATTATACTGAGTCAGGCTTAGATTATAGAGTATAAGGATAGATTATCCCCTATATGTATACGAATTTTATTGATGCCAAAAAATCCCGCGGAAATGCAATGCAACAAGAACTAAATTTTCTGACCCTTATCCATCTATTAACTTATAATTTAGCTACGAACCCTATTCCAATGTATATTATACGTTTTTGTAATAAAAAACAATTATTATAATTTTACTTTAAAAAATTATTAAAATTTTATTAATACAAATATTGTACTTTGGATCACAAGAAACTAAAAATAATAAACGAAAATACAAAATAAAAAGTTGATAAAAATCTTTTTGAACTATTGTGTTACAAATATTGTACTTTGGATCACAAGAAACTAAAAATAATAAACGAAAATACAAAATAAAAAGTTGATAAAAATCTTTTTGAACTATTGTGTTTGACATTTATTTTTCCATATATAATTACAAAGCAAATTTTTGGTCAGCCTATTTTACTCTTCAATTTAAAGTATTGACATATCGGATGTAAGCAATACTTTCGTCCAGGCTTTTTATTTAGTATTGTGTTTTTTTTATCCCATAAAATGTGTTATTATTATAAAAAGTGAAGTAAGACAAATAGTTTAATTTTTCAAATAGATTCGCGTATTTTGTTCTTCAGGTGAGTTATTAGTAAAAACTAATTGTATATTTGAATAAAGATCATAGTTGTCTAATCGTTTAACTAATTTCAATTAGTTTTCGACTGCTTTAGGTGCTTAAAAAATTAAAAAAATTATTGTGCAACATTGAAAGTAGATTATGTTTGATCAGATTGTCGTGTCAATGACGGCCGTATCATTACTTTCCGATGGGGGTTTTATTGGTTTTATATTTTCACATACACGTAGTTAAAAATTGTATTTTTATTAATTTTTATCCTAAGAAATCATTTATAAGAATAATTTTGAATTTATGATATTATAAATCAATGTTTATACATTATTCCAAATTAAAGTTAAAGCTGCTTCTATTGGGAAACGATGTGAGTTAATTTTTAATTATAAAAATAATTCAATTATCCTATTTAATTTTTTTGTCTTTTTTCACAATTTAATCAAAAAAGTAAATATTGTAGAAGTTTTGTTTAATGTTTTTATATATAAACTTTTATATGCAAATAAATGAATTCATAGCGAAAACAAATATTTTATTTAGTTTCCAATTCTAAATTTATTAAATTAAATAATCATCGCAGTTATTTAATAAATTTAAAAAACTATAACTTTTATTTTTAAAATGTGCAACAAAGCAATATTTACAAATGTAAAATTGCCCCTATCTGAAAGTGATGTCTTTGTTCAATATGCATGGATGTGCAGCTTTAAGGTTGTATTCCGTTTTTGGGCTCCAACTTGGCGTTTCAATTGTGTATTGCTATACTCCATAATCTAAAGACTATAGATTTATAAAAGTGAAAATGATAGATTTTCGACTTGTGTTAAACCTGCTACTTCCATCCAGATGTATAAAGTAAAACAGATCCGTATATAGGAGCGTTTGTTACTCTAATTGCCTGACTTTATCTAATCTAAAATAAATATTGGTATAGGACTAAGTTCTAATCCTTTTTAAACTGATATCGCTGGTGGTTATAGATTTGTGTTCGTTTGAACAGTTTTACTTGTGTTTTTTCAAAGGCAGTGTCTAACATTCGTCCGCAGCATGAAGAATATTTTTTATTTGGGATAATTTCTTCTTTATTACTATATTCTTGATAAAAGTGCTGCGAAAACCTATCGTTTACTGCATATAATTTACGGTGATCATGCTTAATCGAATGAAATATGCCGAAACTGATTTCGGTAAATTCGACACAAAATGCCAAATAATGCGAAGGGACATCGAGAAAATTCATGATAGACAAAGACGCAGGACTGTAGGAATTACTTGATGAAGATCAAACTCAAACGGTCGAGCAACTGTCAAATATGTTGAATGTTGATAGATCTACTGCATGCGTGTCCATGTAATGGGAATAGTCTTATAGAAGTAGTAAATTGGATTTCATATCCCTTGAATTGGATATACCATATATCGAGATGTTTGGTCACGGGCGACATGCTACTCGAACGACAGAAAAGAAAGGGTTTCTTGCATCGCATTGTACGAGCAATAAAAAATGTATTTACTACCATGACAATAAATGACGTAAAATGTGGACAAAACCAGAAGAATCACGTCCATTATCACCTAAACGCAATATCCACAGGTAGTGATCAGGTTAATGTTATTTATTATAAACTCCTGAAAGCATCCGAAACCATCGGTAGTAATCTTTATAGACTGCAGCTAATAAGATTGAATCGAGCTTTGAAAAGCAAACGGCCAGAATGCGACTACAGACATGATAAGCTAATTCTGCTACACAACAACGGCAGGCCCCACGTTGCCAAACCAATCCCAAAATACTTGGCAGCAGTAAAATGGGAAATGTTACTCTACCCTCTCTATTCGACAAATTTTGCTCCTTACGATTTTCATTTGTTACGGTCTATGAACTCGGCCCTTTCCGGAGAGCAAATCACTTCCCATGAAGGTATCGAAAAATGGTTTGATAAATGGACCGAGTTAATAGAATGAGAATTTTTTTCTACAAGGAAACATGGAAGAAGTGGTCGCTTCCGATGGATGATACTTTGAAGAAAATGACTTAGTAATGTTATTATCTAAATAAACGACAAACTCTATTCAAAAAATGGCAAGAACTTATGGTTACGTTAAAATATTTACCTAACAATGCTCAAATAAACAGGAAATTTTTTCAATAACAATTATAATATTCTATAAATTTCTAACTAATAATTTAAGTTTAAGTCTTTTCTTCGAAAAGAGCCAACTGCATGAATCGGAAAAAATGGAAATCTGAAGGAGAAATCTTTATTTGTACAATAAATATATTGAAATCAGATATTTTAAGTTTAAGTCAGTAGAATTCTTTTAATCAAAAGAAAAAAATTATATTAATTTTCAAATAAATTCATTGGTTTAATATAAAAACTAAACTCTTAAAAAAAATGAAATTATAGTTTTGATATTAGATTTTTAATTATAAATTATAAAAAAATAGATTTTTTAATTAAACTTTTAATAAACTTGAACAAATTAAATATGTGTATGATAGCATTCAATTGTTGATACTCGTAATATAAAAATGACGAAGAATTTTCATCAAAATTTCTAATTACGAATCGAGATAATTATGGTTTTGTTAAAAATTTTCCAACAAATATTTATTTATGGTGTACAACTAAATATGTATAATAATAAGCAAACCTATGTATATGTGTATGTGTACATCTGTTGCTATAAAGATGGAACTTTTCGAGTAGTTTCGCGTAATTCAACCGCATAAGAGTCGCCTATAACTTCTAAGATGATTTCGCTACTGCACTAAAGGATTCCCACTTCGAATCCTCATTATAACAAGTAATAAGAATTGAAAATGTGCGAAATGAATGCACGAAAACTTTGTGCACGTTTCAACATGGTTTTGGAGTGGGTTTAGTTTGTTAAAGAACTTTTATTATCGCATTCCGCTTCGAGGGGTGCTTAATCTACGCCACTGCATTGCGGATGATATGAAAACAAAGACAAAACCTATGCAGGGAGTAAACTGTAAACGAAATGTTTACTGAAATCGAGACTTAAGGAAAAACAAAATGAGACGAAAACTATTCTTGTTGAGAAAAGTTTTCTTGAAATATAAATAAGGACAAGGGATATTTATTAAAAAATTCCTCTCAGTTTCTCTATTTTCTTATTGAATGCCCATTTGTCCCAACAAGTAATGATGTAGAATAGACGTCTTGTTATGTCTTTCCATAATCTTCCCTTTGTATCGACAATAGTTTGTAGCTAGGTACAACGAGTAGGTGCGCACCCACATTATCTATGAAGAGAGGGTGAAATGGCGTACGTTCAGATGTTTGTGGTAAAATACTAACTAAACCTGTGATTCTATTCTTCAAGTTCTTTGTCCCATACGGTGATATCAATCGACTATTGAACCACCCTATCTTCATCGGCAGACGATATTAAAACGTCCGGTAGAAATTCGCTTACTCACTCCATTCACGACTTAGGTGTCATGCTCTCCTTCGAAATAAGGGCTTGTCTACCGTCTTCGATTTCTAAATGTCATTATGGAAAACACTCCTTCGATCATCAATATTTATAGGGTTTTGTGAAAAGTTTGTCAACGAGTGATATTTTTATTTTTTCTATTTTCAATCTTCTTAACCGTAAAGGGAAAGTTTGACGATATCCAAGTTGAAGAATTTCTTTCTTTTATCGATTGGTAATTTTGGTCTTATTAACACTTTCCATTGTTTGAATACAAAATTAGTCAGAACCATAAACGAATATTAGATGGAAATATTGAAAATTTTTTTTCTCCATTTTCATACTTTTGTGATAAACAAAAGAAAAAATTATTTTTTATTTATTTAGCCAAAAATAAATAACTAACCTAAAGTTAGGTTATAAATTGTATTTAAAAACATTTTCTGTAAGACATGATTTAAATATGAATTTTTTATTTTACTTAGAAATCTTATTCCATCAAATAAGAATTGTCACCGTATTTAATCGTATGAAAAAAATTTCTGTTGAAATATTTACCAAATACTTGCACAATTGTGATTGAATCGAAAATATTTCATATAAAACACTACCTAAAAATTTCAATTTGCATACAAGCGTATATTTTTATAACTATTCGCAATATTTTTATTAGAAAATATACTATAGATATAAAATAAAAAAAGGTAAAATAGAAGAAAAATGTTATTGGTTCAAAGGCTCTATATATATTTTATTGTATTGTATGTTGTGCTTCATGATATACATTTGTGTATAAAAACCATATATCATATATGCATACATCTAAGAGTATATAAATAATATGATTCTTGTTTGGGCGCAGAAAAAAGAAATAAAATGAAATATATATAAACAAGGTTGGCGAAGTGCGGCAATAAAATAAAAATAAAATGTCGCACAAGGAATGGACGTAAATTGTACTCAAATATAAGGAAATGAAAAGATCCCTAGAGTATCAAGGAGTCAGCAATGCCTTAGAGCTCAGCAAACTGATAGTCCGGTAGACAAGGAGTCAGGAAAACGAAAAGCATCAAAATATGTAACCAAGATTGAATGCAATGAAGAGTGGAATTTTTATATTGCACATGAGAATGGAGCCTTCGAGATTATTTCTTTCGTAGAAGATACATTATTGTATAAACAGTCATATCGTATATACGCACACGATGACTTGGCCGTGGGACTAACTTACGACCTCATATTGTAGAACTATAACTCTTTCTGTGATCTCATAAAATATCATACAAATTGCGCATACATACATTCATATTACTATCTTTTAAGCCACATATAAGAACAAGCAAAGGTAGTAAGTAGATATTCGTGGTTGAAAACTTTATAGAATTCCATGCAAATTTTTGAATTTCTTACTAAATAAATTGACGTGCGTACTTAAATATGTTTAAAGATATGTACAGGCTATATGAACTGGTATTTTGTCACATACATAATATGAGTTAAATATCCTTTACTGGGGCACGTTAACAATTTAGGATATAAACAAAATTGTAAAATATTTTGTGGTATTAATCCTTTCATGATCTTAACCATACCAGAGATTTTTATTTTTAGAACCTTTGCTTAAGGAATCCCATTTATTTAGGGAACATGGAAAATTTTCTCAACTACTTTGTATCTTCAGTGGTATTTAATGGTTGGATCCCATAACAATTTATCCCATAAGTAGGTACTTATTCTAACTGAAAATTGTTGAGATTCAAAAGCAATTAAAAAAAGTCTCCAAGGAATTGTCATTATGTTATCAACAAAAACAAACAACCTCAAAGAGAATTTCCGTACAAAGCCATTTACCTAAACATTGCAAATATGCGTTGTAACAGTTCAGATTATTTGGAAAATTTATGCAAAATATTTTTTCAATTATCACAGTTATTATATTCGAATTTAGATAATAGTATTAATTTTGAATAAAATACAATTTTACTGTACATTAAAAAAATATCTAATAAGGGATTGGAAGCTCACCATTTTTTTTTATTACAATAATCATTCTTTTATTGCAACTTATCGTGCACTTCAATATTCTCAGATAAGCCGCATTCGCTCTAAAACGGTGAATAAATAAAATTTTCGTTACTGGGCTGGATCCAATCCACAAATTATTCTGGAGGAACCTTAACTTTCCGAAAAAGTGACTGTTTTATGTAGTTTATTGCGCGGTGACATCGATCCTTATTTTTTTTAAATGAGCAAGAAGTTGCCTTTACTGTCAATGGTTAGCGGTAACATTGAAGTTTTTGTAGTCTGAATTGGACGATATTGATTTAAAAAATATGTCGTTATTACAAGACGACGCTACGTGCCACACAGCCCTTGTCACAATCAGTTTATTGCGTAAAAAGTTCGGCAAGTCGATAATTTCAAGAAATACATATGTGTAATGGTCTATAAGAAATTGCGATTTAACACCTTTACACTCCTTGTTAATGCATTAAAGTTTAATATTGAATGCACAAATATATGTAAAATAAGGCCGGACTTACTACACAAGATGGTTGAAAATTGGAACGGTCGTATTCGGTTCTGTAAACGGAGCAAAAGCTGCCCCATTTGAATGATTTTATTTTTACAATGCATTGATTATATTTAAAATATTGTAAAATAATAAATTTTACTCTGACATATTTCTTTTCTGTTTTATTTAGAAAAAAAGCATATTACTTTTATTGAAAAACCGTGTATAAATTTTATTGTATTTCTTCGACATAGAAGTTACTATTTTCCATATTCTGATTACAACGCTGAACTGAACTTCAAAGAAATAGGCAAGATATAGCAAAGACGCCTCAGTACATCCAGTACATGCACTTTTTTTTAACGATTATACGATAATTTCTTTGACAATTTAGAAGACATAATAGACGACATGCGACAATGTCATTTATCACATATCTCAGGTACCCCAAAAAGCATGCAATTGCACAGCGGTCGATTATTTCTTGTGCGGATACGTAAGGTCATTGGTGTATGCTGAAGAACCGGTAAAAATTGGCATCGTTTCATAAAACCGGTTTTACTCAAAAGATCGTTAAAAACTTGGGCCGTTCCATTTAGCCTTTTCCAGAAAAGTTTAGATGGACATTCGCCCAAATTTTTGCCTTATAATTATTACAGGATGATAACACTACAATTATTAACATACACATAAGCCTAAATATTTCGTGTAATATTTTTATTGAAATGCAAATTTTTGTCGTTGTGAACAATTCAACCCATTCGGCAACAACTATAGTTACCCGCCAAAAACTCATCCATATTTTTCATCTCTTGTTTACTATAAAAATAACATATTTTATTTTATTTGACTTTCTGCTTTTTTTATTACCAATTTCGAAAAGCAAGCGTAAGTATGTTCGACCACAAATGTTCAACTTCAACCTGTAAGCAAGGCTCGTAATTTTGCCATCAAAAAATTTCGTTCGTTTTTCATTCTTTATGCAATTTTCTGTCATATCCTTAAAGTGCTGGGGACGGCAGGAGTCATGACAAACTAAAATGTATATCTTAGCTGGAACAGATAATGAAATGCTAGAAATACAGTCGTATTTATGTTCAGAAATTCAGCATAAGTATGCATAAGAGTGTATGTATATGAACCTTGATAGCATTTTAGATTATACACTAACTATAAATAAGAATTTGAGAAACACGAAATAAAGTAAGGACACTTTCAGAAATTCGATGAGAAAAATGAATGGAAAGGAAACCTTGAGGTCAGAGAAAAATCGAAATAAAAATAAAAGACAATAAAGGCGAAAAAGCAGGACACTGGAGCAAATAAAATATTTGTCTGATTCCGTAGCTGGAGCAGTCTGAAAGGCGATTAAGTCAATAGCACGTAATATGAAATCTTTAATTGATGTGTGCGAATGCAGACACATTGAGGATTTGTATACTCCTCCGTGTAAGTGAATGGCCATAAGACGGGCCTTAGCTTCTCCATCGTACCAGTAGCTACCCAACTGATGCTTGGCATGCTATAGTTATTTTTACCATGCCATCTTTACTAAAGCTACGTGCACATATACATTTTGGACGGATTTATCTACGTGATTCATTAACTTCTTGAAGTTCAGGTATCACTACAGTACATTAAATATAATTTGTACAAGTCCTTTTCTCCTGTTTTTAATTTACTTACACTTACACATTACTACCCATTATAATTTTGATACCAATGCGGCTTTATCCGCATAACTGGTACTTTGTGTTTAAAACAAAGAATCTTCAAACAAGACTGTATTATAAAAATTACTTTTTCTACCGTCTTCAACTTGTTATAAGCATACAAACGTGAAATAGAAGCTATCGTACGCATAAATAGAAAATTTCAAAAATGAAAAAGAACCAAACAATTTCCAGTGAAAATAATATATTCCGTAGATTGATTGGAATTAAAAAAGTATCCTTGAAGTAGAATAAAAACAAGTTCGATTGCCAACGCAGTAAATTTGGGGGGAGAGTAGCAGGGGTAGAAAAATAGAAAAGAATTGAATGCAAATCAAGACAAAATAAGTTTATACATACTTTACGTACACGTTCCACTACTACTCTGCATACAATCCAGTCCTTAGACATGCTCGCAATCACCAAACGAATAAGGCTCTGCTAAGACAAACGAGGTGCTGCGAATTGAAAACACGTTTACATGGAAATAAATAAATTTCTCCTAAGGTTAACTTCATCATCATACATTATACTATGGACTGGCAGAGGTCCCATAAGCCTTAGAGTACATTCCTTTATCGAAGAACAAGCACATTCCGTTTACGTGTTCCCTAATTACGATAACATTGTGATGAAATGTGTTGCTTGCTTCTATCGTGCATTTCTTCGGCGTGCGTGCTCTCTTCACAAATTATACTCATCCTAAATCTAAGGTCTCCAACATTATTCTTTTGCTATCAGTCTTTGTCTTCTGATATGTATTGGTAACTGACTTAATCCCTTTTCTTATATAAACATCGTATTCATACCACATACCACTTTTCTGCCAGTCATCTGCGTGATAAATTAGCTGCGTGTAAGCTTAGTTCGATTGGAAGAGAAGAGACAATCTGCCATAGCCTCAAACTATCAAAATCCGAATCCACAGTATTTACCAAATCAAAATATATACGCCCATATGGAAGAACCTCTACCATTTAGAGTAGGTTTAACTAAACCGATAACAAAACTGAATCGGAAGAGGTTTTATGTGTTTGCCGAATTAAGTGAAGAATTATCGAAAAATTTGTGCTGATTACCTTGCAACAAAGCACCTTTGTTTTTTTTTCCCCCAACATAAAAACATACTCTGATCGGGCATAAATAAATAATATCCTTCACCCAAAAACCGTCCCCTTTCTACAATCTATCATCTACCATCTACAAATTTACCTTTCATCCGACAATAACATTACCTTTCCTTCTACATATCAAGAACGTTTATCTTTCATTCTGAACGGTACGTGCCAAGTACTTCCAATTTGTCGAAATCGTTTTCATGAAAATTGAAGGGAAAACAATATATTGTTCAACTGATTGTACCTACTATGAGAAAATATATTTTTAAATAAATTGTATCAAAGCTCTTGCCAGTATAGAGTAGCTGACTAACTAATAGTAAATTTTCCTCTTTAACCAAAAACAAACAAAAAACAACCAAAACTGATTTTTTTTTTTATCTAAATACATCGTTTTGTCTTAACATTTCCCAAACAGGCTACTTAGCTTTTTTCAAAATATTTCAGATATCCGTAAATAATTGTATTCTAAATTCGGATAATTAATCCACTATTTCGAACACTTTTTATTAGTAATTATTGGTATTTGCCATCAGCTTCTATTAAGAATTCTCGTCTGTGACTTCAATAGGCTGAAAACATCTTCACTCTAATGCTAATTTGACTTTGGGTAACAGAAAAACTTACCGCATAACACTCAGATAAAATTGTGTGTTGACGGTTGCACATCAAGAAGAAATTCCGAGGTTGTTGACTAATTTACATGTCAAACTCATACGAAAGGAGAGTCTAAATTGGCTTGTTCAAGCATATCAACATCAGCAACGATTGACCATAAAAAATTTCGTTAGTTACACAAAATTTTCGGCAAATTCGTTGTTCGATATATTTTTCCATATTGAAAATTGCGAAAAGCTGTACACAAACTAGTCGTGCCCATACTCTGTGTGACATTAGGTACATTAGTACCAACTTAACAGTTAAATATATTTTTAACGCGGGAACAATTTAGTTTTCTTATATATATTTGGATTTTTGCAAAAAAAATTTTATATCATAAAAAATGAATTTCTCAAATATCTCTCACATCCTGAAATATGGTATATTGAAATTTTTATAATTGAACTATTTGATTGAAAACGGTTGGGTAGATTTTGACAGATTATATTTATATGTACTAATTTAAGTAATAAGTTTATTATATGAATATTGTTAATGTCTGAAAATAAATAGCATATCCTTCCAGTATGAGTTAAGTTTTTTTTGGAGACTATTATAAATATTTTTCTTTTGAAAAATAATTTAAAGCTCATCCCAATAATTACTGAGAATCTTAAGTTATATTATCTCGTTGCTTTAATCCCACGTTTATTTTATGTATATTATTTGATAATTAATTTAATTTTTTTTTAATGATTTTCTTTTGTGTATATGTACATCATTTCGGCGAATTAACACGTGTTACAATTTAAATTCCTATAAGAAGATAATACTTTTTAATGTCTCTAAGCAGAAATGGAGAAGATTTTGTTTGATTTTTTCGCCCTAGTTATTTTACGAAATATAATATACAATATATCCTTACGTACATATTAAGGAAACTTTGTGAAATACTCTTTGAAATGAAAATTTAACATTTTCGATTCTAGAAAATTTCTTCTCATCTTTCAACGATGCCATTTCTAATTTTATCATAGACCTAAGTAAGAAATAAAACAACAAAGAACAGATTGACGCATACATTACTTGTACGTTTACGAGGTTTTCGCAAATACATACTTGTTATATTAAATAAGATTCCATTACGAAAGATCATATATGAAATGCTCTTTCTATTCGGTGATGTCAAATTTACTTTTTGTCAGCATTTAATTTTATGTGAAGGCAACAAAATAAAAAGAAGAAAAACAAAATATATAAATATATATTGCAAGAAACAGAAGAGAAAAAAACAAGTACACTTTCTTTATTATTCCTTTGAAGTGTCTTATTTCAGTAAATAGAATTTTTCGTAAACTTTGAGAGAAAACAATAAAATATACCCTCAAAACATATAAAAACACATATCATTTACTTCTCAACAACAACAATAACAACAAAAAGAACTGAAGAGACAGGATAATAATATACCATATTATATTTACAAACATGTTTATATATACGTGTATGTAAAGAAAAATAAAAATAAAAATATCATAGGAAAAATTTAAATTGAAAATTTAAGACAACAAATACGAATTGTTAGAAATTTTAACATGTCTTAAAATGGGCACATTAAAAAAATATGTTTATTTTTTTTGTAAAAATTAAAAATTGATTTATTTCAACATTAATTTAAGGGATGGTTGTATTATATGCTGAAGCAAAGAATATCTTACAGATATAACCACGAACCTATGTGTAGTAAGTCACTCGTTACACATGCATGACATTTTCTATCTACACTCGCGTCACCTCATTATACAATAACATATGTACTGGCATCAGTAAGTGTTTTGCTTTTGACTTTCTGTTCAAATACTTTATGAGCGAAAAATGTACATTAGACATAAAAGTGAAATAAATCAAATAAAATATCGAATAAGATAATATTCTATATAACCTAAGGCAAACTAGATACAATATATATCTGTATGTATACAGAAACTGTCATGTTTATAAATGAAATTTATTCGTCTATTAGAACATGAGTTTCGGAGATGGGGGATAGTCTAGGCCCATTTTCAAATTAGAAAATTATCCCGAAAATACTACATTCTTAATAGTAGAAGGACACTCATAATAAACTCTAATACATATTTTATTATTTATATCTCTTAAAATAACGAATCTCAAAGTAACAAACGAGAATATACTTTTTGGAAACTTGAATATTATAACTTTTTTTTTATAGTATTGTATTGTATATATGCATATTTATTGCAGATTAAATACTTTTAGAAAAACACTAATATAGGGTGTTCCAAAAACACGCAAGTTATGGTTGTCCACGACATGTGGTTTCAACAAAACGGTGCCACATGCCATATAGCCCAATAAACAATTCAAATACGGCATGAATCATTTCCTGGTCGTGTTATTTCTCGTTTTGGTAATCATCATGCCATTTAACGTCGTTGGACTTTTTTCTTTAATGTTTTTTTTTTAAGTCTAAGGATTATGCAAATAAGCCCACAACCATCCACGCCTTGAAGGAGCAAATTGTGCACTGATCAACGAAATTCAACCGCATGTATGCAAAATGATCATGCAAAACGTCAACAAAATAGTGCGTATATGCCAGCAAAGTCGTGGAAACCATTTACCCAATATATGCTTTTTCATATACAACCTGATACTGTATACTTTATAAATTAATAAAAAAATGTACAGTCTTTAAAATCCTTGATTTTCTATCAAAATTACTTCTTGCGGCATATTTGAAACACCCTTAAGAATATGAGTGTCTACTTTTGATTTTTAGGCATTTTATATTGATTTCAAGCAATAAAATGGCACAATGGCTTATCATCATCATTAACAGTGTGATAACCGGGAGTCTGGTCCAGGCCCGTTGAATCATAGAACTTTAGAAGATCCGGCTTTACACCGCGGTCTTCCAGTTTGACACTTCCAGCATATTTTTTGTGTCCTAGCTAACGCTGTTGTTCCACCGAAAATCTCGTCTTTTGTGACCATGAATGGAACTACTATAGACTGTTCGGGCACATGGATTATGTGTTCAGTCCACCCTAAGCTATTGAGCCAAATTTTATCCATAACCGGACGGTCGCTGTAGCGCTCCAGCCTCTCACAGTCAAATGATGTATGGGACCAAAAATTCTTTGAAGGATTCTCTGCTCGAGCATGAATCAGAGTTCATAATGGTTTTTCCTGAGCCCAAGCTTCCCAAAAATAAAAGAAGAATGGAAAGACTAGTGTCTTCGATGTTATGGTCAGAATAACTTCGATGTTATGATCAGAGTTTTCGAGCGAAATAATTTACGCTGACTAAAGTAGGCTCTGTTGGCTGCCAGCAACCGTACGCGGATTCCTTCCTTCATATTGGCATCGTCTGCGACCCTTGGCCCAACATAGGGTCTTTCAAGGTTATAATCATCTACCTGTATGCGGCTTGTGCCAATTGGTCTTATCTTTGGCGCTGATGCCAAAGTTTGAGTGCTATGGAGAGGTGATTGGAACGCCACACGTTCCCAAGTGAGGTGTACGCTTGTCGCTTACAAGCGCGTTTGGATGTCTGTTTCAGTTCCATCATTCTTGCTGAGCATGCTGCCAAGGTAACAGAACTTTTCGACATCTTCAACTTGGGTACCATGTAGCATCAAGGGCCTCTCGCAGGTGGCGCCGATACGCATCAATTTGGTCTTCTTCATGTTGATTCTCATCCCCACTTCTTCGGCGTTGGAGGCTAGAGCATTCAGTTTCTCCTGAATGCCGTTGAAGGTGTGGGACATGAGGCATATGTCGTCGGCGTAGTCCAGGTCGTTGTTAGTGCGTTGAAGAACTAGGTCTAGGGCGATTATGAAGAGGATAGGCGAGATTACGCAACCCTTTGAAGCGCACTCTACACGGGCCCTCACGGTATAGTTCTCGGATGAGATCGATGATGGCCTGTGGGATGCTTAGTTCAGCCAGAGGCGTCGCGAGAAATCATGTCGAAGGCTCTTTCGAAGTCAACGAAGAGAAGATAGAGCGGGCTGTTCCATTCGTTCGACTGTTCAATGATCATTCTTAGGCTGCTGATGTGATCAACACAGGAGCGGTTTGGTCTAAAGCCAGACTGCTCGTTGCGAAGGGCACTTTCCACTGTTGGAGTGATGTGAGTGATTGAGGCGATTAGTTTCTGGATGGTATTCAGCAGAGTGATTCCCCTCCAGTTTCTGCAATCGCCAAGGTCACCTTTCTTCCGGATGGTGATAATTAGTCCTTCTTTCCAGCTGTCCGGGAAGTGGCATTGTGTCCAGGCTTCTGCGATTATTAAAGATATAAAATAATATAAAAATAAATATGATTTTATTAATTATTAAAATTAATAAAATCATATTTATTTTTATATTATTTTATATCTTTAATATTTATCAAATAACCAACTCGCTTCCTCTCATAAGATTCTCTGTTATTAAAAATAATATAATTTTGTCGAATCTTAAAACAAGTCGTTTTATCCGGAACATTTTTTTCCTTTTATTTTTTCAGAAGGACATGTATATATATTCTCTCTCAATAGTAAGAATATATACTCATTTTGTTTAAGTTATAAAAATTAAAATAGCACAGAAAGTATAAGACAATATCCGTCCAGTATTCTTATATTTGTATTGTATACAAACATATGTATATGGATACATGCGTTAAAAGCTAATAAAGGTCGAGAGGTTAAATGGAAAGACAGGAAGTTATCCTGTATAAAATAAAACGTTGACGTCTGTGTATGGTGTATCTTTTATTATCTGTCAGCTTCAAGAAAATACATCAAATGTTTGTCTTGTCCCAATGTTTACGACATTGTACCTTAGGCAATTTACTATATGTTTTTTTGCTTCTCTATTTAGAATTCAACTAATGAAATTTTCATGATAAGAATAAATTATACTCGTATAAGAAAACAATTTTTAAAAAAAAAACCAACAAATATGTAGAATTGTGTATAACAATTAATAATAAAAAACTTTATTCCGGTCTGTTTTTTTTTAAATATACACCGAGTAATAAAATATGTAAATAAACACATGTACTTGTTAATATTTAATGTTCTTATATTTCATTGAAAAAGTATCATTATTTTTAATTTATTTATTCAATTTGCATAAATTATGAATAAAATATTTTCATAAATAGAACAAAAACTTTTTGAGTTGTATTAATTGCTAGGATTTCTTGTTGTATTAATAGTAAGTATTCACTTATTTTGCATTATTTTTTATTATTTATTCGTCTAATTTATTAAATATTTTATTATTTAAAATGACTTTTACTTTTAAAAAATTGTGCTATTAGTCTCTGAAGAAAGACGGCTTTAAAACGGGTTGCTTTCGCTTATGGTGTTGCTATTATAATTACCGATAAATATTTTTCTACTACAAGAGGTAGACAAACAGATGTGGGTTGGGAGACAATCCCCCCAAGACGGCTGTCATTAGTTCACCGAAACTCAAAGGAACAGACTCCCCTGTGTTTTGCTATGCATACAAAATACTTGAGAGTGATCCTCTACTAGAAGCTCAGCTGAAGCCAACGTCATACTGTAAAATGGCTGAAAAAAGTTCACAGATTAGCGTGCATATGTACTACGGGTGCGCTTAGAACGTCACCTACTCTTGAGACCATGCTACATCTGCTGCCCTTAGTCATCTATGTGTAAGAAGTAGCCACTAGATCAGCTCTCCGTCTACAGGGAATTTAGGCAGCAGACCGAAAATCGTTTCGGGCACGCAAAAATCCTTAAGAATCCTTAAATAAACTAATCTAACCTAAAACAAAAAATAACCTTATCTAACCTAATCTACTGTACAGACGAAATTCTCTATTATCCTAGATGCACTGTAATTTTACTTGTCTCATCTACTAGCCAAATGTCATCTAACCTTCGTAAACATAGAGAGGAGACTAACAGTGGAAGAAAGAAATTGCCGATTCTTTCTGGCATAGGCAAAATAGTAGTCAACTCCTTTTCAAAATTCAGAGCATGCAGCTTACTTCTTTGATATCTTATACGAAAAAAATTTAATCCAGAATTTCTTTCTGAAAAACGATCTTTCCATTTTAAAACTCCTATAACCAATAACTCTTTTTCCAAGTCCCTTAGTTAGTTTCTTAAAATAAGATTAATTAGGCTCCAAAAAATTCAAAAACTTGTACCTGTAATTGTTTCCACCATTAGGGATGCTGTCAGTGAAAACAAACACGAAACATGAACTTAACGAATGGCCTCATAGTAGCGGCACAACAGAATGGCTAATACTCGTAGTTCTTCTCTCAGAGACCTTACATATAAACAAAATGTTTTTCGAACATAATATTGATAACAGCATGTTGTTAAGACCTCAAAATCAATATGACATTTTATTTTAATATTAATATTATTCCAAATAATTTCATACAAAAAATTTTATTAAAAAAAAAAACAGATATACGGGTAACTAAGTAAAATGCTAGTTTTTTGTTTGTACATTCATTTTAAGGAAAAAAATATATTCCTTGGCATTTGCATTGAATTATATTAACTTGTATTGATTTTAAACTTTTTTTTAGAAAAAAAGTTTCTTGTATGAATAATAATTTTTTTCTCCAAATCTAATTTAAAATCCGTAACTTCTTTAATTTTCAATATTATTCTTTCGCAAGGGAAAATACTTTTTCTTAAATGTATGTACAAAAAATATACATATCAACAAGATGAAAAATAATACTAAAACGAATTGAGACAGCGCCTACCCTTGCATGACTATACTTGCATATGGGTGCGCTCAACTGCAGGACGACTAACAACTGACTCTTCAACTATTCAGGCATGTCTGTACCTAAGGTTATATTATACAATTCGAAAGAATCGAATATTGGTTACAGTTAGTGTTTCATATAAGAACGTCTGCAAAGGACCAACAGCGACTTTAAAAGAAAAAAATTCTCATCACAATTCTTGACGCGTTTTCCTTGAAGTATCAAATTCAGAACACTACCATTTCAATTGTTTATAATATTGATTTTATAAATAAAATATGTAGTTTATAAAAAGTATATAAATAATTTAAAAAAAAAAAACGAACATTATTAGGAGAATAAATAACATCGAAATACTTGAAAAGAGTTTAATTTGCAAATCTATCAAAATACCAGTATTTCCTCAAAATTATTTTTTTTTATTTATCTTTTTCATATTTGCAAATAGTTTTTCATATATTATAAATTATATTAAATAAACTTGTTTTAATGAAGAAACTTCGTAGCAAATTCAAATATTGCTGAAAATAAAAATAATCTAAAAGAAAGTCTGGATATTTTTGAGTGTAATAGTCAATACCTTCACTTTAATCAATGAAACGACGATAAGAAACGCTTTTCAGCATATAATGTCCTGTTGCTACTTTATTTTGTTAATTTTAATCTAGCTCATAAATGTGCACTTTTCTCATATATAAATGAAAAACATCCTCAAGAAAAAAGTTTTTAAACATCAACCAAAGTCCGTTATATACTATAAATATAGTTTTGATTAAATTATTTAATTGACTTAAAACTTAATAAATCCAAAGATCAGTTTCAAAAATCTTCTAAAATATTAATAAAAACTATGAACAAAAAACAACAAATCTTAAAATAGTTTAGTACTGATAAAATGGAAAAATTAAAACAGAAAAAATTCCAAATAACAAGAAAATAACCAAAAGAATAACTAACAATCTTAAGAAAACTTTTTTATTAGTTTTTCTTTGAATACACCACTCAAAAAAAGAATTATTCAACCGCAAGTATCATGTCTTTTGTTAAATAGATAGTGTAAGGACAAACATTGTGCCCACATGTAATAATTACGGAATAAAATCGAATCACGTGTAGATGAGAGTCCAGACACGTAATGAAGTATCTAAAAAAAAAAGTCCAAAATGAGAAAAATAAAGCCTGACACGTCTGTCGATAGGATCTGCCAAACTTGTATCTTAGTTTTAATGTGAAACTTCATTCATCCACGATTGAGTACTTTTCCGAGACTTCTTTCGAACTAAACTGATTCGATGAGTTCCGAACAAAAGTCATCTCATCACAGAAATTTCCTTTCTATTTTCTTTTATCATCAATAACTTTAGTAGTAATAAAAATAAAAAAAATAACCCTATATGTTTACAAAAATTCCACACATTCCGCAGTAGTTGTGTTACCAAATTCAAGGTGGCACCAATCAATTTTATTGAAATTACAGAAAAACACCTAACACGGCTACCACTTTATTTCATAAATTTTTTGAATATTTTTCCAAAAACTTTTAATCTATTGTACAAACCCGATATTTTTCTAAACTTTTTTTATAGTTCATGTTTGCCAGACATTTAAAAAACTATTCAAATATACTTAATAAACTAGAAATAACTCGAGTTCGTGATTTTTGTTTAAAAGTTATTTCTAGTAAAATGTAAATTTCTAACGCCACGACAACTCAGGCCACTTGGCGACAATTAAAAGACATCCATAATGTGTCACTTCAAATGTAGACAATGCCTGACTTCCTATGATTGCTTATATGCGGCATACATAACGCGTCTCAACGGGAGCGGAAATTGATTTTGCTTAGCAAATAATGTCTGCCACGTGGTCAGAATTTTTTTTTTAAGCTTTCTACAATCGGGATGCACCTTACCCTTCAAATTTTATATGCATACGACCATGAGTTCAAAATTTCATTGAAAATCTCTCAAATAAATAAATTATGGAAGCTATGATAATGATGCTTAGGTTTTTATGGCATTACAAAATAGTCGATTTTTATATTATCTCCTATTTTTTACTGAGAAATTTTATTATTTAACTTTTATTATTGACAAAGAAAGTGTCAACAAAGAAGCGAACTTTGAAAATGTTATCATTCAAATCATAGAATAGAAAATTACAGGAAACGGAAAGACTTGATTTAAACACGAATTTGATGATACTAAAAACATTTTTTTTTTTGATAAATAATTTTTTTGTACATATTATTCTCTGGTCCACCCTTAGCATTTATTTTAAGTAATTTCTCCAGATTTTGTGGACTAATTTGAATCAAACTTTCAAGCTATCTTGTCCCAGAAATATTGAGTTGGTGAAAGATCTGTTATGGTATAAATATGCATTCTTGTGAATTCTTAGGTATTGGAAGGGAATAGAAATGTATAAAATATGAGGAATAAAAAAAAAGTTATTAAGTTTCACAAGAGTATGGCCAGTGACGACCATACCAAGAAAGCAACTGACCATGCTAGGAATGCTTGCCGCTAACTTTTTGTATTGATTGCGGAGGATGGAGAGAATAGGAAATGAGTAGGAGAAAACGAAGATACTCTAAGGTGTTACTAACTTTTTGTATTGATTGCGGAGGATGGAGAGAATAGGAAATGAGTAGGAGAAAACGAAGATACTCTAAGGTGTTAATTTTTCAATGGGAGAGGAAGAAGGAGAAAGAAGCAAAACAGGAGATGTAAAACAACAACAAAAATTACTCAGAAAAAACTTTAAAAAAATATTCTGGCAAAGGAGGAGGGAATAGGAGATGAGGAAGAAGATATAAAAATAGGAGAGGTTAAAATTTTAAAAGAAAAAAAAAATAATAAAATAAAATTGGAAAATTTAATAATAAAAATAAGAAAAAATAGTTAAACTGCGAAAGAAAACAGCAAAATATGGAAAAGAGTGAAGCCGACCGTCGACGTTGATGGGAGAGACTTAGATGTTCGCTAGTCTTTTACCAAATTCTTCCTTAGGCTCTTCTCGGCCAAATAATTTTGGAGTGCCGCTAATCGACGCCAAATGTGCAATACGCCTCACACACTTTCTTAATCTACCTCGTATAAACTTCTATCATAAACCATGGAATCTTCTGATAGTAGAGGCAACAAAACTGACCGGAAATTCAATGCAAATCAGTCTTGCTGATTTATTTTGTATTGATAATTTGTTCCTTACCTATTTAAATTTTAGATAACGAACAAATCATCAATACTATTTCTAAGACTACCATAACAGATCTGACGATTGTCGTATGTAAAGTTAAGTGAAAAGTACACTCAGGATGATTCTATATCCTTGTGGGTATTTATTGTAAATTTTCATATTTTTTTTAAAACAAAATCTCCTTTTGAAAGTCCTTCAATAAATCCCCAAACCGTGAGATTCCTGTTGCCAATATTCCAGCGACCACTATTGGAGATATTATGCCCACGACAATATTTACACCTACTTCATATTTTGTGGACGAAATAAGAATTTTCTTATTGTTACTCGCTACATCAGACCTGCGCCTCTCATTATTGATATATTATCCTATCTACGCTCAATGCATTTGACCACATTCTACTAAATTCACAACTGATATCTGGAGTCGTTAGTTTCCTCTTTCTCCTAACAGAAAGTCCAATAATGTGATTTTCTGTATCACTCATTTTTCGAATCGGCTTCAGTCTTGTTTTGTTCATAATAAGACCTGTTTTAGCTCTTCTTTCAAAATATACCATATTGTAGATTTGTTGATTACAAGTCGGCTAGTAATTTGACCAGCAGAATATATTCCTCTTACAGAGTACCTCTTCTGTGTTATTTCCACATAAATTTCTGCGATTTTGAACATTTTTAATTTTATTTATTTTCTTTTCTTTTTTAAAATTTAAAATTAAATTAACTTATCAAAAATAAATATAATAGTTCTATGGTATCGCTACGAAAATTCCGGTTTCTCAATTATAGAATGATAGCAAAAAGAAATTAGTCAACATTTCACGTAGAGATGGCACTGCTATCAATAAAATGATGTGCTATTAAAATGTTGTCACAGAGAAGTATGTATTAGGTCAATGTTTGTGCGGATATGTACTATGAGCGTGGAACAGTGAATGTTTGACATTTTTACTTCAATTGTACAGATATCTACAACTACGCCATAGTAACAATCAAATTTTAGTCAAATTTAATAAGAAAAAATTGTTTTCGAATAGTTTATATCTAGAACGATTCTTAATCATAATTAATAAACAGCTAATTTTTTCTGTTAATTAATTGAGTTGAACGAAAGAAAGAAATTCAAAGAATTATACAGTTATAAACAGGCACGATGTGAGGTTAGTTGTCATTGTTAACTTGCAAGCGAGTTCTGATGGCAACTTCAATTGATACAATTCTACTTTTTTCCATTCATACAGAATAATACTGGATGATCGCACTTTTTTTTGTAAGTCAATTTAAATCATATTTAAGCTACTACAAACTATTAAAATGTCAGATGCCAAGATTTAATAAATTTCAATACATCAACAAACAAGTTAGGCAGTTTAAAACTAACGCTTAAGTCATACTTTCAAAAGGCTAACACTTATTACCGAATTCATTTTCACTACTGAAATTATAGCCACACCATGTAAGGAGCCATTGTACCATTTCGACATCAATCATTAAGTCCCCCGCACGTCCCATGCGGCATTTCACCTTCCCGATTTTCCCGACATTTAATATGGCATTTTTTAGTAGCAGTCGACACTTTATTCAAGTTTGTCAAAAGTTTAACTCGAAAAAGATTAATAAAATTAACAACAAAAAAGAACATTTAATTAAAAAGGATTGTTTTTATTTACAAAACTAACAATTATTATTACTTTCTTCTGAAATTACATTCTCATTTTAATGATATTTTTTTTCCAAAAAGAAAAACGGGATCTAAGAATTGATTGGACTTACTACACTATCAAGCGCTGCTGTTGTCATCGAAATTAGAACTGCTGTTCTTTTCGATGAGTGTCGGTACTCTGAATGCTTGACGCAACGTTCGATTCAGTTTATTAGGCACAATTGGTGATAGTGGAGGGGGATTTGAGTACATACTTAATCTGTCGATTCGGTTCTGAGCCGATGGCCTTAAAGTTTGACTTTCTGCCGGACTGGTACTAGGTCTTGTTGACTGAAGACTCGAATAACTGGTTGATCGATATAACTGATTGCCATAGTTGATCGTAGTCAATGGTTTCGATCGCTGATTTCGTTGATTCTTTATTTTTTCTCTGGAAATTCGTAAAATTTCTTGTTTGTCCTCCTTCCCGAACTCTTCTCGAAGTCGATCTAGGATTGTGCACAGTTCTTTTCTTTTAGGATTTTCCGTAAAAATAGTTACGTCAGTAGAGAAAACGCACTTAATCACAGTCATGGAGCTATTACTTCGCCACTGAACATTGCTAACAGCTAGAAATTTTCCCTCTTGTACCACATCGTCGTATGCAAACTTCCGAAGGCCAGCCCAAAATTTTATGTTCAAAATATTTGCGTTCGCATCGACAAGAAAAACGGATTGAAAATTTTTCTCCAACGTTTCGTCTATCTGCGCTACATAACCACAAGTGTCAAGTTCATCAAATTGTGGACGGAAGGCACCGTCAGCTTTGCAGATTTGCTCCAAAGACAATTCTTTGCGCATTAGCGCAGGCAATACCGTAAGTTGTAGAGATTTCAACATTTTGAATTTAGATTGACTGCTGCTGCTAAACTGCAATTCGTCCCCACGTTTGCAACTCGACGTCAACTGAGTCACTTCGAAGATCATACCTTCTTTTAACATAGACTGTACGTCCTCATCTGGTCGCCAGATCGATAAAATGGCACTGGTGCCAGGACTTAGTGCGTCAACAACTCGGATTTTAAGCATCTCGACGCTCTTTGTCTCAACTTGTTTCCTTAATAAACCTTGAATGCGGCGATTCACCTCTTCACTCTTTCGCGATATCACCTCCTGTTGCTGCTTCATAATCGTATCATTTTCTGCTGCTACAGTATCACACTGGAAAATTAAAATTAATGTCCAACAATTAGTTTTTCTTAAGAAAACAAACAATAAAAAATTACAAAATCCTGTTGAGAGTTGAATAAATGTCCGGTTACTTCAGCTTCCATTTCGTTCTGAATTTGACTCAGAAGCGTTTCAATTTCCTTATACTTGACAGTTTCTGACTCTTTGTGGAAACGATTTTCGACCTTTTCAGAGTGGAAACCTGAAACAAATACAAAAAGAAGCAAATTAGTTAACCGAAAATCCCTTTAAGATTGAACCTTTCCCTAACCGGAGGATCCATTTTGTTTCTTGTCGGAATTAAAGTACAGAAGCGGATACCGTCGAATTGCACACAACCTTAGCCTAGTCACTATTCCTCCGTTTTCACTGACTTGGTCTAGCGCCAATAGAAATGGCCTTGGAATTTTGTAAAATCCCAACTTTGTAGTCCACTTGGCCCGCCGAGTAGAATTTGTATGTATTTTCATTAAAACCGAAGTGGACTCGAGCGGACTGCATCCGTGTTCACAGTTTAATAGTTCTGCATTCTGTACCATAAGTTTAGTTCCGATTCGCACACGGCCACTTTTCAAATATTTCCGCATCATTAAATCGACAACTGTTCGTATTGTATACCAGCCGTCGCTGACTATCATTTCGGACTCACAGTCTCCCCCGACAATATCGACGACCATCAAAACTATTCGCTTTCCGGGAATATCGTCACACTCATAGATTTTTCTCAGAGCTGACCGTTCGGCGCGATCTATTTCTCGATCGTATCGGTACTTCAGATGCAAAAAAAGATTCTCTAGAGTGCACATCTGCCGTGCCAGTATTGAAGGGAACCATTTTTCCATAATTGACAATTTGAACAGAATTTGCACGAAGTGGTTTTGTATCCAATTTTCCGGTACTAATCGAGGATCAACGGCGGGCATCGCCAGAAATGCAGCACTGACTTCAGTTATTCCCGCCAAATTATTATCGCTAAGAATAAGATTTGCGCCGTCCACGAAACGAATTCCGTCGACATTTCCGCAGGCTTCAGAACTAGCGAAGATGCGCATGTCGAAGTTAAATTCGCACGCATTTCTAAATGTTATCTCGGCTACGTCTTGCGTAACGCCATAACGGCAGATATCTTGCACAGATATTTCTTGCTGAGGATTGTCTTTTCCAACCAGTTCCAAATACGTGACGCGAATTTTTGTTTCTGACTTTCTCCGATAAAGAATTCCTGCTCGAATTTCGACACGTGTTTTTATTTTTTCCTCTATTAACCGTTGCTGTTTAAGCCTGGCAACATTGCGTCCTTGTACGATGTTCTTGGCAACTTTTGCTTCAGAGATTGTCGATTCCTCAGGCTGAATTCCTGCGTCAAAGCTCTCCCAACAAATCTGCTTGAAATCATCAGCCAGCGAGAATGCTTCAAGTTCATCCTCCATTATTGCTGCTGTACTAGCAGAAATCTCTTGCGTTAAATTGAAACCCGTTTTCGGTTCACATTCAATATCTTGCAGAGGTGTACTTGTTGATATTGAATCGAAAAATGCTTTAAATTCCGGCGTTCCTTCAGCCATTGATAGTTTTGTTTCCGACTTAATCGGCGTAACAAATTTTCTCTCTGTTTCTGCTTTGATGAACGGTGGTAGAAACTTTTTCCGTGATAAACTCAAACGACCTTTTGTTGAATTTGAATTTGGTCGAGAAAGCGGTGTATCTTGGGAAGTACTCTTTGGCTTAACATTGCCACGCGGGTTGCTGTCAAAAAAAGCTCCTCGTGGCGATATACAAGTTTTCGTTACATTCAAATTGTGCTTGGCGTCCAATCGATCCTGAGTTGATTGTTGTTCAGTAAAATCATTCAACTGGGTTGATGGGAGCAGTTGTTCTTGAAAATTAGCTTGTTCTAGTTCAGAATCAACTTCCTGAACTATAGTCTGAACTCTTGTTATGGCCTGCTTTGATACTGCAATTCGTTCACCGGAAGCACTTTGAAATCCTGTCTGTATTCCGATTGGACCTTTCTCTTTTGGCTCATAGGCATTTGTTGCAGTAATATTTTCGAAGATGTTCAATTTATTCAAATTATGATTGTCTTTTTGACTTAATGCTTCAAGTTCTGCATCAACTTCTGCTGTAAGAATTTCAGCTCTGGCCATGCTAGCTGTCGAAATCTTTATGATTTTGCCAGAGGCACTCTGAAAACCACTCTGAATTCCTGCTGGTTTTCTGTATTTATCAATCACATCCACTTCCGGAAGGTTATGTTGACTTTTTTGATTCGACGTTTCAACTTCGGCATCCACTTCAGCTACTATAGTTTCAGCTCTTGCCATGGCATTTTTAGAAATTGTGATCTGTTTACCGGAAGCGCTTTGAAATCCACTAGTGATTCCTATTACACGTCCGAATTCACTTAATTCCTCCATTTTCGATTGATTTAACTTAATGATATCTAATTGGTCGACTTCTTGCGAAATCTGAGGAATGCTTTCGTTTTTGCAGCCATTTGTTGTTTGACTCAATGTTTCTATTTCAGTATCTACTTCATCCGCAATCGTTTCAGCTCTGATCATGGCGGCTTTCGAAATAGTTATGCTTTTACCGGAAGCACTTTGAAATCCACTCGTAATCGCTTCTGGTTCAGCACAATTACTGAATTTTCCTTTAGAAATTTCTTGAGAGATGCAAGATATTTTTTCTTTTTTTAAGTCCCGATGTTTCTGACTCATAGTTTCCGTTTCTTCTTCGACTTCGGCTGCGATAGTCGCAGCTCTGATCATGGCACTTTTGGAAATTGTTATATTTTTTCCAGAAGCACTCTGGAAGCCACTCATAATTACTGGGGAATCTTTAATATTATTCTTTTTAACAAGTTTCGAAACGCTTTCTTTGGATTTGGAATCTTTTTGGGGGACATAAGATATCGGAGTAGTTTCTTTTTCTACGTTAGGCTTGCTTCGTTGACTTAAGGCATCGATTTCTGCATCAACTTCTGCAGCGATAGTCTCAGCTCTAATTAGCAGACGCTTGGAAATTGTAATATTTTTGCCAGAAGCACTCCGGAAACTACTCATGACTCCAACTGATTTCTTTAACAAACATTTTTTATGTAAGTCATCTCCCGAATCTGCAGAATTTTCAATATTTTCCCTAAAATCTCGAAAATCATTTCGAATGTTTCTCTCCAAATTACTCGACCTTGGAATTTGCTGGCTTATTATTTTTAATTTATTTTCAATATCAGAGCATATTCGTTCTGGTTTCCGTTTCTCTATTAAATAAGTCGAAAATGGTGGGCCCATCGCATTACTTGGTGGTTCACCATTTTTATTATTCGATTTTACTGCAAATTTAACTAAGTGTTGCGATGTGCTTTCTTTCAGAATATTTTCTTTTTTTAATGCGCTATTCGAGCGAATCTGCTTTGAGGGGATATTTTCTTTGAATTCTGCTACATCCTTTTCGGAAACACTCTTTGAGCTACGAATATCTACTACATCGACACTCAATTCTTCGAAGTTGTTCGGTTGACTCATTTGCTCCGTTAATATTTTCATTTCCTCATCGACTGCCTTTACAATCATTTGTGCTTTAAGCAACCCTTTTTTTGTTACAGTAATATTTTTTCCCGAGGCCGTTTTAAAACTATCATTTACAGAAAAATCACTTGTATTTTTCATATCATCAACCAAGTCTTTTTCTTCTGTACCAAAATACTCTGTACTCTGACTAGCCCATCCATTGGATTTTCCTATTTGAGTCTGAGATTCTCGAAATTTACAATCTATTTTATTATTTTCATGAAATCTATTTGATATATTACTCATTTCTCTATCAAAATGAGAATTTTCACTTCTATCTACATTGAAACCATCTACGCTAATATTTAATAAATTCGTACTGAATTTATTTTTTGGTAATAATTCTTTAGCAAAATTGAAAACACCTAATTTTGATTCAGTTTTCTTCAACGTCTTATCAGATTTTTCCAGAAAATTTTCAGGAATTTTAATGTTATTCTCAATTATACGGGAAACCTTTCGATTTTCATTTTCAAAAAAAATATTTTCCTTCTTTAAATTTAAAGTTTTTAGAATAATTTCATTTTTTATATCGACATTTTCTAGTTTACGTTCACATCTAATATTTCTTGATTTGTCTTTCGTTAAATCTTTTGAGATTTCCCTACTTTCATTGATAGTAGAACTCTTCGATATGTTACAGCCGGGAATATTATTTTCAGCCGTTTTTTTGTTTTTATTTACCATGATGGTATCTAATTTACCTTCGACTACATTTGTACTGTTTTCATAAAGAGTTACGCGATCCAATAAATGTTCTTTTTCATGAAATGATATACTACATCGTTTTTTTTGCAATTGTCCTGGTGAATTTTCAGGTATAAGCATCGATGTTCGTCTTCTTTTCTTATTTTGACCAGCAGAAGTCTGATCGCTATATTCATTAATAAAACCTGAATTTTCTTCTATTTTGTTATCTAAATCTTCGAATAAAATAAAAAGCGAATTAAAATAAATCCTTTATAAGGCAAATGTGTGAAATGGTGGTGTAACACTCTACCTTCCGGGACTTTTCTTTGATTTCTCAAAGATCTTCTTCTGACAGTTATCTCATTACTGGTTTTAGGCTTCTTTTTTGGTGATCCTAAGTTAAAGAAATTTAGTTAAATCTTTATTAATATTGCAAAACTCTACGATTACCTTTCATAGTATTTTCATTTTTTCGCTTTAAGTTTTTTCTGTCGGGAGTATTTTCTATAATTACGAAAGTATCCTCCTCAGACAAGCTGTCGTCTGAGGAACTCTGTTCAAAACCTTTAAAGTCCTCTTTTTGGTCATTTGGATCGAATCGAAAATTTTTTCGTTTCCGAAACCAATTCAAATGTCTTTCTTCTGGCTTTTTCTTCTTCAAATGCATTATGTGACGATAAATAACTTCAATATCATCTTCTATATTTTGAGTAAGGGATTGTGTAAAGAACGAGCTCAAATTTAGAAGATTTTCACAAACTCTTGACGATTTATTTAAGTCTAAATCTTCCGAAACCGTGCAATTGAAAATATCATCGTTTTGTATAGATATATCTGATATACAACTTGTTTCTGAATCATCTTCTGAAGAGTCCTCGTATTTGTACTTCCTTGCCTTTTGCTTTTCTGCCTTTAGCTGTGAGTATGTTTGAGAAATGCTTGTCGAGGTACACTTTTTTGGTGGTGATTCAATTTCTTTGACCAAAAATGATGATTGCGGTTCACTCACATTTTTAGGTGAACCTTCCCTCTCTTTCTTAATATTTCCTTCTACAAATGTTTCTATTTTATTTGGAAAACCCGTATTTAATTTTCTTGGACTCTCCCAATCTAACAAATCAATTTCATCTTGGGCCAGTGCCGCTGCAGCATCCGCAACATCACACAAACGCGCTATTTGCGTATTCGTAAAATCAAACTCACTTTCTGGTATTATTGCTTCTTCTTTAATGGGATTATCAATTTCAATCAATTGACTCAAAGGAATCATTCCAGTATAGTATAAGTTTTCTGAGATATTTAGTGACTTTATTTCAGAAGGCATCTTGCACATCTCCATAGCGCGAGCCTGTTGGTAAATTTCTCTTTGCCCACCAAAGAAATCCATGCATTCATCCGCAGAATCCGAAAAATAAAGCATCGAAACGTCCAACTTTGCACTTTGTTCATTTTTGTCATTATATGTCATCCCTGTCTCTGGTTCCGTAATCACGGGAGTATCGTTCATACTTGATTCAGTCGTATTTGCATTATTTTGAATACAATTTTTTGAATTCTCGTTTACACTTGATTCGGTCGCATTTGAATTAGATTTATTTTGAATATACTTTAAACGTTTAGAGTGGAATTTCGCAGATTTTCTTTTAAACTTTTTAATTTCAGGGCTAGCTGGAATACAATCATCAGCCATTTTTTATTAATAATCTAAAAAAATATATAAACAAAATACATTATTATGTAGGGACAAAAATATATTCATCCCAACTTTGACAGCTGACGTTTGTTTGTTTTTAATCTTATTGGAACGCCGTCCAGTTGGCTACATTGATAATAACATTTGTTTCCGAAAATTATTGATGAATGAATTTTCAATATTTTTTTAAAATATATTTCGTATTAAATATTACTATAATTAAATAAAATGAAATAAAATGAACTGATAAAAGTTAATAAATATATTATAAGCATCTATCCACCAAAACCAGAAAGCTTAGATATTGTTGCTATGCAGTCATAGGTGGCGCTGGTAAAGTTAGGAAAATTTATTTAATACGAAATGTCTGTTAAAGAAAAAATTCAACAATATATTGGGTTGGTGCAAAAGTAATGACCATTTTTTGCATATACAATTAAACATTTTTTTTTTAGATTTGTATTATTTAATTAATTATATAATTTCCATCCGTTTTTATAACCTCCCCACATCTTTCTATCAACTTATTAATACCATTAGTGTAAAATTCCGTGGATTTTGATGCGAAAAATGTAATAAGGGATGTTACCTTTAACATCATTTTTTATCATTTAAAAAATTTTGCAGTGATCGGAATAAATGAAAATCGGAAGGAGCAAGATCTGGAGAATACGGTGGATGCTTGATAACATCCCAATTCAACTCATTTAACTTGTGTTGGGTCATCATAGCCACATGTGGTCGCGCGTTGTCGTAATGGAATACTACCCCTTTTCTGTTTACCAATTCTGGTCTATCCTTTTGAAGTTCGATGTTCAATTTGGATAATTGCTGACAATATCGTTCTGCTGTAATTGTCTGATTGCGTTCCAAGAGTTCAAAATACACAATACCCTTGCAATCCCACCAAACACAAAGCATAACTTTTTTTTGATGGATTTCGGCTTTCGAAGTTGTTAATGGGGCTTGTCCAGGTATAGCCCAATGTCTTTTTCTTGTCACGTTGTTGTACACGACCCATTTCTCATTTCCCGTTACCAAACGATGCAAAAAAGGTTCATGTTTTTGTCTCGCACTCAAAGCAGCGCACGTTGAAACACGATCCAATAAATTGGCAGCCGGCAATTGATGAGGTATCCAAACGTCGTACCGCGAAACCATCCCCATGCGCTTCAAATGCCTTAATACGGTTGTATGGTTGACTCCCATCATCGACGCGATCTTCCTGGTGGTAAGACGTGGATTGGTGTAAATTAGGACTTTTAACTTGTCCTCATCAGACTTCAATGGCCGCCCGGTTCGTGGTTTATCAATTAGTGAAAAATCCCCAGATCGAAATTTTGTAAACTATCTTTGTGCCTGCCGAACTTTGATGACATCTGTTCCATACACTTCGCAAATGTTTTTGGTTGCCACACTCGCGGTATTGTCTTTACGGAATTCATAAAGTAAACAATGATGTAAATGCACTTTATCGACCGACATTTTGAAACAATACAAGAGCTCTTCACTGTACTCTGGCCAGGCCAAAACTGAATAGAAAGTTGAGGGAAAGCATCCTTTATATAAGGCAATCATTTAAAAGAAGATACTATTCATCATTTCTGAAGAAAAAATTTTTTTACCTGGGATCATAAAAAACCGTCATAACTTTTGCACCAACCCAATATTTCCCTCGCATAAGTTTTTGCTTAAAAAAATTAATTTTTAGTGAATTTTCTGTTAAAAAAAGTTCATTATACCTCGAGGAAAGTATGCTATTTCCTTCCATCTTAAAAGAACATTCCCATTAATTTTTTAAAACAACAATTCGAGTTTTTTATATTGGAAGACAACTGTTCGAATGAATCTTTAATAAAAATTTAAATTATGAGATCTCAATTTTCCATGATTTCTTTATAACTTTTTAAAATATGGTTTAAAAAAACATTGTAATTTTATATTGAGCAAAATAAATTGCATTACAAAGCCCAATATTTTACGAAATAAATTCAATTTTCAATATTTCTCTACATATTTTTTTATCAATAAGAAATTTTTTTAACAAAATGTTTTAAAAATTAATTGATTCCAGTATATGTTTTTAGTTTCTTCGAAATTCTAAAATATTTTTATTAACAGAATAAACAGAAAGAAATTTTCAACATCACGAATTGGAGGCTATTTGCTAAAAATGAGAATACATTTACTGCCTGATTGCAACTTGTGTGCATGGTAAGTAGGTAAACAGTTTTACTATGAACATTTAATTGAAAAAGAAACAAGATTTTTTAATGCATATCTGTAACAGTACCATTTTTTGATTGAATTTATAAAGAAAAATGTTAATTTATATTGTGAAGCCAAAAAAAAAAAATTAATATTTTAAATATATACAATTTATTTCGTTATTTGAACAAAAACACAATATAAAGTTCGAGTATATTTATTGCCTTTCCCAATATAAATACCATTTAGTAATTTATTTATTAGAAAATATTGTTGTTAAAACTCTTTTTCTGATATATAAAAATAGATATTTACTTAATATTCTATAAATTCCTTAAGGCAAATTATTTACTAAAAGGACGAAATTGTGTATCATTTTGAAATTTTTTTTCCTTACGTGTAAATAATACTTCAATTAATACTTAGATTAGAGGCTTTTCAATATTGAAATATGTTCTAGTTGAGAGATTATTTTTCTATATTTTATAAAATATTTATTTAATATTATGCAAAAAATTACAGAATTATTTAATTATTTCTTTCTTTTGGTTATTTAAAATATCCTATTTTTACTGACTTTTAAAAAAAAACTATAATTTTTTTATGATTTATTGATAAAATTATAGAATCAAAATAAAATTTTTCACAAAATTAGTATAAGAAAAAAAGAAAAGTTTGTGGCTCATATTATTCTATTTTCAAAAATCAATAAATCCCGTTACAATGTCGTTAGGAAGATTCAGTTTTTCACCATATGTTGAAATACAAACTTTGATTAAATAGTCCTTAAAATTAAATTAATTCAATATTTTCTGCTTGTCAGATATTCAATTCCAACTTACATGATGTGACACAAAAGAAGTGAGAACGATTAATTTTTTTTTTGCAACGATTTTATTTTATTTTTAAACATTAATGGTATCCACTTTAAAGTAGTCTCCTTGGGCAACTATAGTGTTGGAAGGCTTCAACTGAAATCACCTTCAGCTCCTTTGGATGTTACGGACAGTGCCAAGATGACGTCTCTTCAAGTGTTTTTTGATCTTGAGGGAAAAAAAATTCGTGCGGACTTAGATCAAGTGAATTATTTTTCTGAGCCTATCAATGCTAATTGACCGTTTGACATCACAAAAGTCCTCGTTCCACATTTTTCTGAGAGCGCTCCAAAAAATGCTTTATGCGTCCGAAAAGCTTCTATTCTTGATAAGGAATGTTCCTCATCAAATTTGCGAATTCAACAAGCTCGATACCAAATTTTGTGACATATTGTTACTCCAAAATTCACTGTTACATAGGTATTTCGTAGATCACAATAAAAACACAAATTCACCTATCGTGTCCAGTATGGTCGCGTAGTTACCGGCGCGGAAATCCGAGGAATTGCCAGGTCGTTATCAGTGATATCAGCCCATAGTTTTTACTACTTATAATTAGTTTAGAAATAATCAAACAACTATAACTAATTATTTTACATTGGATGTGTTAATTTATACTCGCAATTCAAATTATTGTAGTCGAAACACAAATTATTCGGTGCTTTATAATAATATCCGATTAAATTCAATTATAAATAAAATAACAGAAATTATTTATTTCATTTTAACTATATTTTAAATAATTTTCATATGTTAACATGATTTTAAACAGAAATTGAAGTTTTTAGTTATATTTAGCCGAGCAGAGATCCAAGTACTTCTGGGGGCAAAGCTGATCGTTTTTCTGACAAAAATCCAAATACAAATTATTTAAAACTGAACATATCAAAAATATTTTCCATTTACCTTTAACTGGCTCAGCAATATTACTAGCAATCAATGCTACAACGAGAATAATAATAAGGTGGAAACGCATTTTAATAGTTTTCGTTTAATTGTTAAATTGACTCTGGAGTTGTTCAATGCTACTGTTACTAATTTATAGGTAATTCTAGTCCCTATAAAATTCATAGTATGTTCAAATATTTTTTAATCATGATAAAAATCCACGTTTTATTTTCATATAAAAACAAACCGAAATTATGATCCTATAAAACCATGAAAATTTTTAAGATAATAAATTTAGAATTTGATATTGTTTTAATAAAAACAATAGTGACAACTTTTAGATCGTGTTTTCGTTTAAAAAAACGTGACTAATAATATAGCAACAAAACTTTTTTTTTGCGGAAAGCTTTATGACAAAATATGAACTACGGAAATAGTTTTATTTATTAAAGTACTTAGTTTTCATACTATTTCTTTTTAAGATTTACAATGATCTCATTTTTCAACAAATAAATTTAAATAAAAATAATAAGTTAAACCAATTCAATAGAAATTAATTATTTTAGTTTATATTAAAAATTGTCGATCTTAATATTTATGTAAATTTTATGTAGCCAAAACGATAAATTATTATTACATTTTTCCAATATCGCATCAAAAAATTAAAACCTGCAAGATGCGTCTCCCCAAATTATTATTTTTGTTGTAGCACTGATTTCAAGTGTATTTGCAGAGCCAATTAAAATAAGTTGTAAGAATTTTTATTGATGAATTCGATTATTTTTAGAAAAAAGACAACTACTCCAGGAGTGGTTGCTTGCTTGCTTGGCTAGGGAGCATCATATAATTTTATTAAACATATTTTTGTTCAAGAATATTAATTGTGATGTGAAGATTCAGTAAATTTTTAATATCAAATATTTTTTTGCAATATTTTTATGAATATGAGTGTAGATAGACTTCAATTTATAACGATAATAAATATTATCCGTGTTAAGCTAGCGCCACGACCATGAGGTTTTTTGGCATTTTTGGCATTGTCAGCTTACCTAATGAAACTGGATGATCTTAATTTGGCTAAATTTTATGGAACATATTAGATTCTTTTAGAAATTTAAAAAGATGACTTGGGAAAGGAGTTGTTGGATTTAGGAGCTTCGAAATAGATAAATTTCTGCTACACATTTGTTTAAATAAATGTGTTTGTTTAGGTAATAAAGAAAGTAAGTTGAACACTACAGGAATGATATGCCACGCAACCGAAAAGTTTAGTATGGTATGATCGAGGCGAATTCTGAGATGTTTCCTGCTTAAGCGTGTTTGGGATGTTTTTCTTCGTAATAATAAATATTTTTATGGTATACGATCAAGATTTTTTAAAAGTCCTTTTCAATAATATTTGTACAGAAAGGCCACTTAGTCACAACTAAAGAGTACACCGGTTATGTCACTGGCTGGATCCGAACTCAAGACCACTGTCTACTAGATGCAGGTTAACCAGTGTCGTTAAAGCAGTGAACCAAATTAATATTTTGCATAAACATTTTAAATTTAATATATTTTACTTTATTAAATTAGCATAATAACTAAAAATTCTCTCTACTTAATTAGTTACTATTTTTAGTACCCCGAGATTTTTTGAATAAATATAGTAAAAACTAAATTAAAAATACCACTACCTTGATATAATTATTTTTGCAAATTTATAAGCACAAACGTATAATAATTAACTTGCGCCTATATCCAATTGAAAGATATTACTTGACGACAGCTTATATTATTATTTAGAATGTTCTGAATCAATTTTTTTATAGAATCTAAGGAAGTTTTAGTTAAAATGGATTCACTATTAGCAAATATTTATAATTATACAATTAATATTTTAAAATAGTTTTTATATTTATATATATTTTTATTGATTATTCACATTTTAATAAATTTACAATGAACATCAGTTTTTCAATTAAATGATATGTCGTTGTCTAGCCTAGCATGGATGCAACTAAACCTGGAGGTAGTGGTGATCTTTTTTCTACCAAACACACAAATATTAATTAATAAAATATTAAATTAATAAAAATTCTTATTATTTACCTATAATTGGCTGAGCAAAAGCACTAGCAATCAACGCCACAGCAAGAATAATAATTTCGAAACGCATTTTGATGTTTTCTGTTCGACTGGAAAACTGACCATGAATCTTCAAACTAATTATTTTTCTATTTATAGTAAATTATAGGTTTTGCGAAATGTGACTTTGGGTACCTGAACATGTTATATGAACAGTTCTTCAAACACACTAAGTTAATATTATGTCAAGTTTTGTTGACACCTGAATAAAAATGTCCATTTTTGTTGTTTTTTTTAAACAATTATTTGCTAAATTTCAATTGTTTAATTGAAACGACTTATTTCTTATTGACATATATGAATATCTAAAAATTTTGTTTATTCCATTAAATTTCATAAACTTTTAAAATTTCCAAATATTCCATAAAATCTCATAAAAAATTGTTGTTAGGAAATTCAGTTCCCTTTCAGTATAAACATTAATGAACATTGCACCATTTGTAGTTTAATAACTAATAACTAAAGAAAATATTATTAATAATTAACATAGCTTATAAATTTTTGCACTAGCATTCTTATATACAGTGTTGGTAATTACAAATGCATAATAATTTAATACATTTTAAAAAAATACAGCAATAGTTCACTGTAGATAAAAAGTTTTATATTTATTATGATAAATAATTTAATATATTTGAATATTATTTTCTATTTATTATAACATAATTGTTGGGTTTGTTGTCGGCATTGTCGGATGAAAATCTAAGCCCAATCCTGTTTAACAACCCCTCACATATTTCGGCTTTCTTTGATATTTTATACGAGTATTTATTTACAGCGTTCTTCAATTGTTCTACAAATTTTCTATGGGATTCTACTCCAGAGATTGAAACGGCCATCGTAAAATAGATATTATGATCCTGTTGCAACGTCCACTTCAGATGCTTATTTTCCTTATAACATGGCATCGTTATATTGTGTAAAATATTTAAATACTCCTACTGGTCCATATCTTTTAAAATCCAGTAAATAGGATTTACTTTTTTTTATTATGGTGGAGATATTTTGTTAAAATTTACTAACTAATTAATTGATATTAATATTTTTGCCTTTTTAATTTAATTGAGTTGAGTTTTTTTTATAAAAAACCGAATTTCTGTATTTTCTATAAGAAAAATATATTATACTCTAACCCAAAATAGGATAGTATAAGTTACGTGGACATATTTGCGCTTTTAATAACTTTTATTCTTCTCTTGGTAACACAGATCTGAAGGGTAGAACTGCTGAAGTGTATTGGGAATATTTACCTATTCTGTGCTAATTATCTCTTTTTCATAGAACAACAGGAATTATTGAAGATATACTCGGAACAGGTTAACTAGCAAACAAAATTTAAAAATTTAATTATCATAGAAAATACTTTATATTAAAAAAAATTTCAGTAACTTGATATTGAAAAGTCCAACTTTTCAAATTTTTAATGCAAGGGTTAAATGTAAAAACAATGCAAGGGTAAGAGGGTAAAAACAATGCAAGGGTAAATTAAACCATTTTAATGAAAACGAAATTTGTATATTTATTGACTTTTTTCGTCAAAAGAAAAGAACTTTATTATAATTATGTTGATAAATACAATATATAATTTCTTTTCAATACAATAAAAATATGTTTAATAATAGGGTAATCAAATACAAATAGTCAAAAGTAAGATAGAACATTTTGTTTATTATATTAAAGAATAAGATCAATATTTTATTATTATTGAACTGCAATATATCTTTCACTTATAGTTAAATATAATCGTTTAGGAAACATCTTTTCAAAAACAGTAGAAGAATTATCGATTTCAAAAATATTTTGTAGCTTAACAACATTATTCTTAGGCATGATTCTGCTATTATTAATAAATTTTTTTTAAATTTTTTGAAGGAAAAATTAATTTTTTATGAAGTTGATATTATTTTGGTTTCTATTCGAATAGACAGTTCGTATTTTTCGATTAATCGATTCTTATAATAAAAAAAAGTCTAGCTGGTTTTTCCAAAATTTAAAAAATCTTAATAAATATTTGCTTTGCCATGTACATAAATTTGCAAAATAAAAATTATTTGATTTGAAATACTTGTAAAGATATAACGAATTTACTTTATTAGTCAAGCTCAATATAATCATGCAAAGCTGAGCGAATTTGGATGAATCTTGCCTTCGATTTTTCTAAAACGTTTATTCAGTATTTGTATTGCTTAAACAATTGTCAAGATTATAAAATATTCCATTATCCAATAAAAGGATATTACTTGACGATGGCTTATATTATTATTTAAATTGTTCTGAACCAATTTTTTTTCATAATATCTAAGGAAGCTTTAGTTAAAATGGAGTCACTCTTAGCAAAAATTTATTATTATACAATTAATATTTTAAAATAATTTTATATTTTTGTGTATATTTAATAATTATTCACATTTCAATAAAGTTACAATGAACAACAGTTTTTCAATTAAATGATATGTCGTTGTCTAGCCTAGTAAGGATGCAACTACTGCTGGAGGTAGTGGTGATCTTTTTTCTATCAAACATACAAATATTAATTAATAAAATATTAAAATAATAAAAATTCTTATTATTTACCTATAATTGGCTGAGCAAAAGCACTAGCAATCAACGCCACAGCAAGAATAATAATTTGGAAACGCATTTTTATGTTCTCTGTTCAACTGGAAAATTGACCATGAATCTGCAAACTAATTGTGTTTCTATTTATAGTAAATTATAGATTTTGTAAAATATATATTTGGACCCTTGAACATGTAACAAAAACATTTGTTGAAATATGCTAAGTTAATATTATGTCGAGTTATGTTGCCACTTGAATAAACATTTTCATATTGTTATTACTTTAAGACAATTATTTGCTAAATAATTTTAAGCTAAGACTACACTCAAATCTTCCAAATTACAGCATTTACATAAAATATCATTTGGAATTTTCCACTGTTATGTTATAAATTTTTTTATGACGTATGTGTAAGTACTGATCGGAATTTTTGCTGTCAATATTTGCATGTTTTTTTTTGTTTATTCAAAATATTCAATTTCAATTATTTAATTGAAAAGACTTATTTCTTATTGACATATATGAATATCTAAAAATTTTGTTTATTCCATTAAATTTCATAAACTTTTAAAATTTTTAAATATGTCATAAAATCTCATTAAAAAATTTCTGGCAGGAAATTCAATTCTGTTTCAGTGTTAACGGTAATGAACTGTGCACCATTTATAGTTTATTCATTTATAACTAAAGAAAATATTATTAATAATTCACATAGTTTATAAATTTTTGTGGAAGCATTCTTATATGCAGTACTGGTAATTACAAATGCATAATAAAATAATACATTTAAAAAAAGTTCAAATACTCTTTGACGATTTAAATAGATCTAATTTTGTTATACGAGTAATTTTTCGATAAATTTGGCAAGTAGTTTTTCAATTAGCACAGCGGAAAGTTTTCCACTTTTTTGATTTAAATGAAAGTCCTTCGAGTTTTGTCAAAACTAATAGTTTTTTTTCATATTGCTAAATATTGATGACGTATATTCAATATTCTTTAATAATATACACTATTACTTGATGCAATAATTTAGAAAAACCAGGTCTATCTTCTAACAAATCATTGCACTTAGTATAAATACTGGATACTATTTTTATGGTCTGACTAAATTGTCCCAGCTTTGCATTAATGGGGATTCCCAGGAACACAAAACATATTTTCTTGTAATAAATAAATGCCATTTCATTTCATTAGATGCAAGTTACATAATCAAAATAATATATTAGATGGCATAATGTTACGGGAATATTTAAGATTAATTGTATTAAAAGTATTTGTCTCTTTTCTAATGACCACCACTGTACATCTAAGACTATTATATTGAATAAACTATTAATTTTTTCCGAAGTTACCATTATCATTTACATTTATTACATTCATCTGAGATATATTTCATTAAAAATCAAAAATTATGAAATTCAAAATTATTTTGAACCTATCAACTACGTAATTTTTATATGCAAAATTATGAGTCAATTTGAGGCAAACTTTTTTCTATTTTAAATTGTTTTGATGTAAAAAAAAATTATTGAAATAAAAACTTCTCCTATTTGAAATATTTATTTAAGTAAACAATTGAATACATAATAGTCAAGTAAACAATTAAATGCGTTATAAAAATGAAAAATATTTCAAATTAATGCAAAGCCAAAAATGCTTTTTTAATTTTCGGAATTGTCAATTTTTGTTGATAGCATGTCAATATTAATTGAACAAGTGCGTACGTTATTAATTTAATATATCAATCAACTGTACTATAAGCAAAAAAAAAAAAAACAAATTTAAAAATTATAAATGGGAAGAAATTGAGTAGAGAAGCTTCAGTTTTAATTTCACAATTCATAGAAGAACAACTTCCAAAATGCGTTTTCAAAATATTTATCTTCTGATATTATTGATTGCTAGTGCTTTTCCTGAATCGTCTACAGGTAAATAATAGAATTTCTTTTTAATTTTTATTTAAATACTTTCTATTTTGATTATTTTTATTTTTGTAGAAAAGAGTGATGCAATAAATCCGAAATTGCTCGAAATTTTAACAGGTTAAAATATTTTGTGTTATGGAAAAAAAGTTATAATTGAGTTTGTATATGAAAAAATAATTAAAAAAATTTATTGTAATAAGATATTATTATTTTATTATTAAATTATTTCATTTTTATTGTTTGTGTAAAAATAATTGTTACAAATATTGTCAAGAGTTTTATGTGTTGACCAATCATGGCTTCCAATGCCTTTCTACATAATCGCACCAATGCACATATATAAAATATATGTTTTTTGCTCAAAACCTTTTATATATTGTAGAATATCATCAAAATTGGTATTAGATCGATTCATCGTGTAGTAAAAATATTTAATTTCTGAAAATCAGAAGAATTATTTGGATATAAAATTTTGAGGTATTGTCTCCATTAATTATTCATATGGTAAATAGGTTAGACTTTTAGATTATGTGTATACCAAACTATTGAGGTATTCCATTTTTTGAAAAATAATGTATACCTGAAAACAGGAGGACAAAAAAATTATTTTGTGCTTCTGAGAGCTTTTAAAAAAATTTATGAGACTCTATATTCGTATAGATATCGAATTTTGGTTGAAAATTACGTATCCAATTCAGACAATCTCTCAAATATAGTTAATATTGATTGAAAATTGAAGGTCCTAAGAATATTAACATTTTGTTAGATATTTAAATATTATTGAATTTTATGTAAAAAAATAAATGTTCAAATTTTGTTGCTATATAATCAAAAACGATTGAAGAATATAAAATTCGGTATATTGAATACTAACGTTTTAAATATTATAGTCGATCAAAGTTTTTATAAAGAATATTATAGTCAGTTCGGCTGAAAAGTTTATAAGATAACACAGTAAAAATATTTTTTTTTGCAAAATTCATTTTTATTATTCAACATAGTTGCCTTCGAGGGCGATACAGCGATTATAGCGATCTACCAACTTTTCGATACCATTTTTATAGTACTCTTTCGGTTTTGCCTCAAAATAGGCCTCAGTTTCGGCAATCGGTCTTAAATTTCTTGCCAGCGAGCATTCTCTTGAGGTCTGCAAATAGGAAAAAGTCGCTGGGGGCCAGATCTGGAGAATACGGTGGATGGGGAAGCAATTCGTAGCCCAATTCATTGAGTTTGACCATCGTTTTCATCGACTTGTGACACGGTGCATTGTCTTGGTGAAACAACACTTTTTTTTTCTTCAAATGAGACCATTTCTTAGCGATTTCCTTCTTCAAACGATCCAATAACGCTATATAATAGTCGCTGTTGATCGTCTGTCCCTTCTGGAGATAGTCAATAAATATTATACCATGCGCATCCCAAAATACAGACGCCATCACCTTGCCAGCCGACTGTTGCGTCTTTCCACGCTTTGGATTCAGTTCGTCGCTCGCTCTCCACTCTGCCGACTGCCGATTGGAATCTGGAGTGTAGTGACGGAGCCATGTTTCATCCATTGTCACATATCGACGGAAAAATTCGGGTTTATTGCGCTTGAACAGCTCCAAACACTGCTCAGAATCATCAACACGTTGTTGTTTTTGGTCCACAGTGAGCTCACGCGGCACCCACTTTGCACACAGCTTTCGCATGCCCAAATATTAATGCACGATATGTCCAACACGCTCTTTCGATATCTTCAGAGTCTCAGCTATCTCGCTCAACTTTACTTTACGGTCATTTAAAATTATTTTGTGGATTTTTTGATGTTTTCTGCCGTAACCACCTCTTTTGGGCGTCCACTGCGTTCTGCATCAACTGTGCTCGTACGACAAGTTAAAAATTGACGAAACCAATATTTCACAGTTGAAATAGCTGGAGCAGAGTCCGGATAACGTTTGTCAAACCATGCTTTGGTTTCCACTGTACTTTTTTCCATCAAAAAGCAATGCTTTATCAATACACGAAATTCGTCTTTATCCATTTTTTTTTTCAATAACAAAAGTTGCTTCACTCAAAATGCTATATCTCACGAACCAATCGACCGATTGCTGTCAAATTTTGACAGGAATCATTTGAAGGATGATGCTTTGTGATAATTTTTGCAGGAGACCCCATCTAGACGCCAACCTTATGAACTTTTCAGCCGAACTGTTATGATGATTCCAAAACGCATTTTAATATATTTACCTGAAAAAATTAGTAAAAAATTCTTCAAAATTTTTTTTCATTTAAATTTCTTTTAACGATTAATATAAGAAAAAAAATCGCATTTAATTATAAATTTTCAAAAATTATTATAATGAATATAATAAAAAATATTTAAAAAAATAAAATATTTTAATTAAATGACAAATCTTTTAAAAAATTTTACCTTACAAACTTCTATTACAAATAATTCATGCTAGTTTTGATTCCCGACTATTTATATGAAAATTAAATAGAAAAAGTCTTTTATAACACATATTTGAATTTAAAAAAAATTTTATTTGGATTTTATTGTAAAAAAGAATTTTTTATTGATTTGTGTGTACATACGCATACTGTTTAAATAATATTGTATAATATAGACAATTGTTTAAGAAATACAAATACTGAATAAACGTTTTAGAAAAATCGAAGGCAAGATTCATCAAAATTCGCTCAGCTTTGCATGATTATATTGAGCTTGACTAAGAAAGTAAATTCGTTATATCTTTACAAGTATTTCAAGTCAAATAATTTTTATTTTGGCAAAGCTAATGTTTATTAAGATTATTTTTAAATTTTGGAAAAACCAGCTAGACTTATTTTATTATAAGAATCGATTAATCGAAAAATACGAATTCCCTATTCGAATAGAAACAAAAATAATATCAAATTAAAATTTTCTTCAAAAAATTTAAAAAAAATTTATTAATAATAACATAATCATGCCTAAGAATAATGTTGTTAAGCTACAAAATATTTTTGAAATCGATAATTCTTCTACTGTTTTTGAAAAGATGTTTCCTAAACGATTATATTTAACTATAAGTGAAAGATATATTGCAGTTCAATAATAATAAAATATTGATCTTATTCTTTAATATAATAAACAAAATGCTCTATCTTACTTTTGACTATTTATATTTGATTGCCCTATTATTAAACATATTTTATTGTATTTAAAAGAAATTATGTATTTATCAACATAATTATTATAAACTTCTTTTCTTTTGGTTTCACTAATATAGCGTTTTCCAATATATGTCATGATCTGTCATTTTTTTTCATTGTATTCAGTAATGCTTACAATTTTATCATGGAGAGATATACGTAAAAACAACATTTACAAATTATTCAATTTTATTATCAAAAAAATCGTTCTCCAATTGCAACTTTTCGTGCACTTTTGCCATTTTATGGTCGTAATAATCGTCCAACTGTGCTCGCTATTCGTAGAATTGTTAAAAATTTCGAGCGTACATTTTCTTTACATAATGTTCAAGTGCCAATAAGACAAAAAACCGCTCGAAGTAATGAAAATATTGTTCCAAGACAAAATCAGCAAATTCATCCATTGGACCACCGTAAACGTCGTGAATGAATTTGCTGATTTTGTCTTGGAACAACTTGAAAACGATAACGATTTTTTTAAGAAAATCATCTTCTCCGATGAGGCTCACTTTCATCTGAATGGTGCGGTAAATAAACAAAACTGTCGATTCTGGTGCGCAGAAAATCTACAAATTATTCATGAACACCCATTACATTCACCTAAATTGACAGTTTGGTGTGGTTTTTGGTCTGGTGGAATCATCGGTCCGTACTTCTGGTAACACCGTTACTGTCAATGAAGAGCGGTATAGATCGATGATAACCAACTTTTTATGGCCGAAATTGGGAGAAGTTGATCTTGACAACATCTGGTTTCAACAAGACGGGGCTACGTGCCCCACAGCACGTGCAACAACCGAATTATTGCGAGAAAAGTTTGAAGATTCGATTATTTCAAGAAATTGTGATATTGAATGGCCTCCAAGAAGTTGTGATTTAACACCATTAGACTATTTCTTGTAGGGTTATTTGAAGTCATTGTTCTTTAGCAATAAACCAGACTCTCTTTAAGCTTTAAAAGTCAATATTGAACGTGCTATTCATGACATACGACTTGATTTAGTGGAAAAAGTGCTCGAAAATTGGGTTCACCGAATTCGTTCCTGCAAAAGAAGTCGTGAAGGCCTTTTGAATGACGTTCCATTAGAACTTAATTGTATCGATTGTACTTTACATTAAATAAAAAACATTTCAATTTCCTTAATAATTAGTGTGTTTTTTTTTAAAGACACCCTTTATCTTATAAATACAATAAGTCGTTTGAATATCGTATGTGGGTTCAAAGTCAATCGTTTGTCAGGATGTAGTCCTAAATAGTGCATTTACTCTTTTTGAGGAATTGGACTGGTTTAAAGAATTCAATGCGAAGACTAAAATTTATTCTTTTTTGTTCATTTACTTTTAGTCTCCACTTCATGAACCAGTTTTTGGGTTCGGGGATATAGTTTTGTAGAATATTAAAAAAGAGAGGGGATTTCCTTGGCTTGTTTTTATAACTGTGTCGTCTGCCCAAGTTGCTGCGAGGGTGGCAGGGCTATAGATATTATATCGGAACTTTAGATATATATATTGGGAATATTGTGGAGTGTTCAAGATTTACAGACACTTGAAAATATCGTTGTGAGAGGTATGATTGTATTAGCAGATAGTAAGACAGATTTTAATACAATTAATCTTAAATTTTTGCGTAACCTTTACAATCTAATATATTCTTTCGATTATATAACTTGCATGCAATGAAATAAAATGGCATTTACTTCAAAATAATATGTTTTCTATTCCTGGGAATCCCCATTATTACAAAACCAGCAATTTAGTCTGATCATAAAATAGTGTCCAGTGTTTATACTAAGTGCAATGATTTGTTAGAAGATAGACCTGGTTTTTTTAAATTATTGCATCAAGTAATAGTGTATATTATTAAAGAATATTGAATATACATCATCAATTTTTAGCAATATGAAAAAAAACTATAAGTTGGGTGACAAAACTCGCAGGACTTTCATTTAAATCGGAAAAGTGGAAAACTTTCCGCTGTGCTAATTGAAAAACTACTTGCCAAATTTATCGAAAAATTACTCGTATAACAAAATTAGATCTATTTAAATCGTCAAAGAGTATTTGAACTTTTTTTAAATGTATTAAATTATTATGCATTTGTAATTACCAGTACTGCATATAAGAATGCTTCCACAAAAATTTATAAACTATGTGAATTATTAATAATATTTTCTTTAGTTATTAGTTATTAAACTATAAAGGGTGTACGGTTCATTAACGTTTACACTGAAACAGAATTGAATTTCCTGCCAGAAATTTTTTAATAAGATCTTATGACATATTTAAAAATTTTAAAAGTTTATGAAATTTAATTGAATAAACAAAATTTTTAGATATTCATATATGTCAATAAGAAATAAGTCGTTTCAATTAAATAATTGAAATTGAATATTTTGAATAAACAAAAAAAAACATGCAAATATTGACAGCAAAAATTCCGATCAGTACTTACACATACGTCATAAAAAAAATTATAACATAACAGTGGAAAATTCCAAATGATATTTTATGTAAATGCTGTAATTTGGAAGATTTGAGTGTAGTCTTAGCTTAAAATTATTTAGCAAATAATTGTCTTAAAGTAATAACAATATGAAAATGCTTATTCAGGTGGCAACATAACTCGACATAATATTAACTTAGCATATTTCAACAAATGTTTATGTTACATGTTCAGGTACTCAAATATATATTTTACAAAATCTATAATTTACTATAAATAGAAACACAATTAGTTTGAAGATTCATGGTCAATTTTCCAGTTGAACAGAGAACATAAAAATGCGTTTCCAAATTATTATTCTTGCTGTGGCGTTGATTGCTAGTGCTTTTGCTCAGCCAATTATAGGTAAATAATAAGAATATTTATTATTTTAATATTTTAATAATTAATATTTGTATGTTTGATAGAAAAAAGATCACCACTACCTCCAGCAGTAGTTGCATCCTTACTAGGCTAGACAACGACATATCATTTAATTGAAAAACTGTTGTTCATTGTAACTTTATTGAAATGTGAATAATCAATAAATATACACAAAAATATAAAAACTATTTTAAAATATTAATTGTATAATTATAAATTTTTGCTAATAGTGAATCCATTTTAACTAAAACTTCCTTAGATGCTATAAAAAAATTGATTCAGAACATTCTAAATAATAATATAAGCTATCGTCAAGTAATATCTTTCAATTGGATATAGGCGCAAGTTAATTATTATACGATTGTGCTTATAAATTTGCAAAAATAATAACATCAAGGTAGTGGTATTTTTTATTTAATTTTTGGTACATTTATTCAAAAAATCTCGGGGTACTAAAAATAGTAACTAATTATGTAGAGAGAATTTTTAGTTATTTTGCTAATTTAATAAAGTAAAATATATTAAATTTAAAATGTTTATGCAAAATATTAATTTGGTTCACTGCTTTAACGACACTGATTACCCTGTATCTAGTACACAGTGGTCTTGAGTTCGGATCTAGCCAGTGACATAACCGGTGTACTGGTTAGTTGGGGTTCAAATGGCCTGGGTTGTCGTGAGGCTAAGAATTTACATTTCAATACAGATATTATTGAAACGGACTTTTAAAAAATCTTGATCGTATACCACAAAAATATTTATTATTACGAAGAAAAACATCCCAAACACGCTTAAGCAGGAAACATCTCAGAATTCGCTTCGATCATACCATACTAAACTTTTCGGTTGCGTGGCGTATCATTCCTGTAGTGTTCAACTTACTTTCTTTATTACCTAAACAAATACATTTATTTAAAAAAATGTGTAGCAGAAATTTATCTATTTCGAAGCTCCTAAACTCAACAACTCCTTTCCCAAGTCATCTTTTTAAATTTCTAAAAGAATCTAATATGTTCCATAAAATTTAGCCAAATTAAATTCATCCAGTTTCATTAGGTATGCTGACAATGCCAAAAATTCCAAAAAACCTCATGGTCGTGGCGCTAGCTTAACACGGATAATATTTATTATCGTTATAAATTGAAGTCTATCTACACTCATATTCATAAAAATATTGCAAAAAAATATTTGATATTAAAAATTTACTGAATCTTCACATCACAATTAATATTCTTGAATAAAAATATGTTTAATAAAATTATATGATGCTCCCTAGCCAAGCAAGCAAGCAACCACTCCTGGAGTAGTTGTCTTTTTTCTAAAAATAATCGAATTCATCAATAAAAATTCTTACAACTTATTTTAATTGGCTCTGCAAATACACTGGAAATCAGTGCTACAACAAAAATAATAATTTGGGGAGACGCATCTTGCAGGTTTTAATTTTTTGATGCGATATTGGAAAAATGTAATAATAATTTATCGTTTTGGCCACATAAAATTTACATAAATATTAAGATCGACAATTTTTAATATAAACTAAAATAATTAATTTCTATTGAATTTGTTTAACTTATTGTTTTTATTTAAATTTATTTGTTGAAAAATGAGATCATTGTAAATCTTAAAAAGAAATAGTATGAAAACTAAGTACTTTAATAAATAAAACTATTTCCGTAGTTCATATTTTGTCATAAAGCTTTCCGCAAAAAAAAAGTTTTGTTGCTATATTATTAGTCACGTTTTTTTAAACGAAAACACGATCTAAAAGTTTTCGCTATTGTTTTTATTAAAACAATATCAAATTCTAAATTTATTATCTTAAAAATTTTCATGGTTTAATAGGATCATAATTTCGGTTTGTTTTTATATGAAAATAAAACGTGGATTTTTATCATGATTAAAAAATATTTGAACATACTATGAATTTTATAGGGACTAGAATTACCTATAAATTAGTAACAGTAGCATTGAACAACTCCAGAGTCAATTTAACAATTAAACGAAAACTATTAAAATGCGTTTCCACCTTATTATTATTCTCGTTGTAGCATTGATTGCTAGTAATATTGCTGAGCCAGTTAAAGGTAAATGGAAAATATTTTTGATATGTTCAGTTTTAAATAATTTGTATTTGGATTTTTGTTAGAAAAACGATCAGCTTTGCCCCCAGAAGTACTTGGATCTCTGCTCGGCTAAATATAACTAAAAACTTCAATTTCTGTTTAAAAGCATGTTAACATATGAAAATTATTTAAAATATAGTTAAAATGCATTAAATAATTTCTGTTATTTTATTTATAATTGAATTTAATCGGATATTATTATGAATCACCGAATAATTTGTGTTTCGACTAAAATAATTTGTATTGCGAGTATAAATTAACACATCCAATGTAAAATAATTAGTTATAGTTGTTTGATTATTTCTAAACTAATTATAAGTAGTAAAAACTATGGGCTGATATTACTGATAACGACCTGGCAATTCCTCGGATTTCCGCGCCGGTAACTACGCGACCATACTGGGCACGATAGGTGAATTTGTGTTTTTATTGTGATCTACGAAATACCATATGTAACAGTGAATTTTGGAGTAACAATACGTGTATGTCACAAAATTTGGTATCGAGCTTGTTGAATTCGCAAATTTGATGAGGAACATTCCTTATCATGAATAGAAGCTTTTCGGACGCATAAAGCATTTTTTGGAGCGCTCTCAGAAAAATGTGGAACGAGGGCTTTTGTGATGTCAAACCGTCAATTAGCATTGATAGGTTCAGAAAAATAATTCACTTGATCTAAGTCCGCATGAATTTTTTTTTCCCTCAAGATCAAAAAACACTTGAAGAGACGTCATCTTGGCACTGTCCGTAACATCCAAAGGAGCTGAAGGTGATTTCAGTTGAAGCCTTCCAACACTATAGTTGCCCAAGGAGACTACTTTAAAGTGGATACCATTAATGTTTAAAAATAAAATAAAATCGTTGCAAAAAAAAAAATTAATCGTATTCACTTCTTTTGTGTCACATCATGTAAGTTGGAATTGAATATCTGACAAGCAGAAAATATTGAATTAATTTAATTTTAAGGACTATTTAATTAAAGTTTGTATTTCAACATATGGTGGAAAACTGAATCTTCCTAACGACATTGTAACGGGATTTATTGATTTTTGAAAATAGAATAATATGAGCCACAAACTTTTCTTTTTTTCTTATACCAATTTTGTGGAAAATTTTATTTTGATTTTATAATTTTATCAATAAATCATAAAGAAATTATAGTTTTTTTTTAAAGTCAGTAAAAATAGGATATTTTAAGAAACCAAAAGAGAGAAATAATTAAATAATTCTGAAATTTTTTTGCACAATATTAAATACATATTCTATAAAATATAGAAAAATGATCTCTCAACTAAAACATATTTCAATATTCAAAAGCCTCTATTACATAAACTAATCTAAGTATTAATTGAAGTCATTATCTACATTCATATTCATTTAAATGCTTAAAGGTTGCGTTTGCAGAAAAACTATTTGATATTAAAAATTTACTGAATCTTCACATCACAATTAATATTCTTGAACAAAAATATGTTTAATAAAATTATATGATGCTCCCTAGCCTAGCAAGCAAGCAACCACTCCTGGAGTAGTTGTCTTTTTTCTAAAAATAATCGAATTCATCAATAAAAATTCTTACAACTTATTTTAATTGGCTCTGCCAATACACTTGAAATCAGTGCTACAACAAAAATAATAATTTGGGGAGACGCATCTTGCAGGTTTTTTGTTCAATTTGGAAAATTGATTCTTGTTGCTTCTATTTAGTTTATTCAAAAACTATGTTAAATCTAAAACTGAAAATAATTTTAATTTTTTTTTTAAGATAATTTCGATATGCATCAATATTTTTAGTATCTAAATTGGCATAACGTATTTTTTATGGCATGTTGCACACAAGAAATATCTTCTTAAAGCGCTGAATATTTGATAATCTTTCCAAAATATTTAACTTTTCTCTTTGTTATTTAATAGTAAGGCTCTAAATATAATCATTTATATTTTACTAAACTAATAGGAAGATATAAAGTCCAGGTAAAACGTTTATTTTATTGCAAAATATTAAACATTTATTTCAATATTTTATTCTTATCAAACTATAACAACAATTTTTCCAGTAATAGTTGGATATAATCGTTTAAAAATATATTGCCGAAAACAGTAGCAGGAATATTTTACAATAGTAAATGTATTTTTTAACACAATTTAAAAAAAAAATAAAAATCGGAAAAAGTTTTTTTTAATTTTTTAAACAGTTTCCATAAATTGAAGCATTTTTTTCTTTTTTTTCTCATACGAAACATTGTTTTATAAAAAATGTAATTAGTTGTAGGCAAAAATTATGGAATTTCGATAGAATTTTTTTTTCTTGTAGAATTTTTTTATGTGATATTGGAAAAATTTAATAATAATTTATCGTTTTGGCCACATAAAATTTACATAAATATTAAGATCGACAATTTTTAATATAAACTAAAATAATTAATTTCTATTGAATTTCTTAAACTTATTGTTTTTATTTAAATTTATTTGTTTGAAAATGAGATCATTTTAAACCTTAAAAAGAAATAGTATAAAAACTAAGTACTTTAATAAATAAAACTATTTCCGTAGTTCATAATTTGTCATGAAGCTTTTGGCAAAAATTCATAAAATGTATGCAAGTCTTAATAATACTACATTATTAGTGAAGTTTTTTTGAACAAAGATACGATCTAAAAGTTTTTATTTTTATTTTTTTTTTTTAAATAATATCAGATTCAAAATTTATTATCTTGAAAAATTTACATGGTTTAATGGGATAATAATTTCAATTTCTTTTTATATAATAAGAAACCGTGCATTTTTATCATAATAAAAAATACTTTAATATAGTATCTCATTATTAAGATTTTTTTTATTTAATTGCCACTAGATATAAAAAAATGATACTGAAGGATTTCTTAGATTACAATAATGGAATTGTGTAGATATTAAATTTATATTATTTATTTGTAGATTATCTATCGCGTGTTCGTTTGGTAAAATCATAATATATTTATGAGTTATATCTGAATGGTCTTATAAAAATTTCATCAATATTTGTATAGTTAAATTTTTACAGATATATACATAAAACCAAATAAATTTCATAGCCTATGAAATTTATTTACTTTTATTTCTTATATCGCAGTTGAAGTTACAATACCAAAAATTGCCTAAGATATAGAAACCAAAATTTCACTCTAATTGAAAAAAAAATACATTAACTAGGAAAACAAATAAATAAAAAAAATATAATAAATACACTTTCCCGGAACTACTTTTTAAAACATCAATTAATCAATATTGACTTATCAAGTAGTACAAGGTGATATAATTTAAGTAAATATTAGTTTCATTTAATTCTGTTTAAACAATTGTTTACTCGTATATCATTAGATCAAAAATTACAAAATAAGTTAGGAATCTTATAGGAACTATAATTTCCTATAAAATAGTAACAATAGCATTGAACAACTCCAGAGTCAATTTAACAATTAAACGAAAACTATTAAAATGCGTTTCCACCTTATTATTATTCTTGTTGTAGCATTGATTGCTAGTAATAGTGCCGAGCCAGTTAAAGGTAAATGGAAAATATTTTTGATATGTTCAGTTTTGAATAATTTGTATTTGGATATTTGTCAGAAAAAAGATCAGCACTGCCCCCAGGAGTAATTGAATCTCTACTCGGCTAAATATAATTAAAAACTTCAATTCCTGCTTAAAATCATGTTAACATATGAAAATTATTTAAAATATAGTTAAAATGCATTAAATAATTTCTGTTGTTTTATTTATAATTAAATTTAATCGGATCTTATTATGAATCATTGAATAATTTGTATTACAACCAAAAATAAATTAGAAAATTGATTAAAAGTTTTTTGTATTTTTCCAAAGGAAGGGATTCATTATAAGTAACGAGATTGGCAGTACTGAGAGCGATGTAGGATTGGTGTTGATTTTCCCTCAACATAGCTAGTACGTGAGGTCTTCTAGACGTTCAATTCAAGTTTTCGCTTCTTCCGGTAACTACGTAATATTATAGGGCGCGATAAATCAAGTTGTATATTTGTAGTGATAAACGAAAATTGGAGCAGCAAAATTTTGATCTAAGATGTTCCATCAAATATATTATTACTAAAAGTTACAATGATCATTTGGGGAACATGACTAATCAAGATAACATTAAAGTCCTTAAAAGACTTGGAAAAATGGTTTTGCTGTTTAGATCGGACATTGCAGGCACTTAAATATTCTGCTATGAGAACGCCAACGTTAGCCCGGTCACCTTAACCAACAAGCTATTATCGGAAAAAGGAATTTCTGTGTCACACCTTATATACTCATAGTGTTTTAGATATTTTCAGGAAATTTATTATTAAAAATGTAAAATCTACTAAAGGAGTTTATTGTCAACTTTGTGGTTAGTGTTATTTGTGTTCAATGTTAGTGAAATATCTTCAGAAAAATTTATATTTAAATATGACTGTGTTAATAATTAAGAAATCTATACATTCTACTAACTAACAGCACAAATTGGAATTTTGAAAGAAAATAATTGAAAAGTTTTGCTCACAAAAAAGTTCTAGCTTATTCACATTAGAGGAGCTACAGATTCAGCTCAAATAGAAAGATATATCGCCATACGGACTGAAAGAGGTCGTTCATGATATGCTTGAGCAAAAAGACGTGCGTACTAAAATGATTTTATCATAAAATCTCAGCAAAGGAATTTCTACATGAACTTTCGGAGTAATTACATCATCGCTAAATCGAGCTTATGCTTATTTTTGGCCCGAATCATAAAACACTTTTGTGACGTTGCAAAAAAATAATCCGATTTCCTAATGGATATATTACAAAGAGACTACTTAAGTAAAGTTATCACTATTAAGGAGCTGCTGGATAAATCGAAAATCAATTTAAACCGCAAAGGGATCGACATAGTAGCACTCGATATACTTCGTTTAGAAAATAAAATATTTATTGAACAAATCAAAGAAAATGACGGAAACAAAATTGTTATTATCAAAGTACCTGCAAAAGATACATTAATTCAATCTATTACTGATCAAGAGCGCTATTTACACATGCTCCATTTAACTGAATATACTCTATTAGAAAAATTAGAATCGATCAAAGCTGAAATGAAAATTTGTGATAAAATATCCAGATGGTACTTGCGTAAAAGACATATTCTCGACAAGTTACTTGAAAAATTTCAGCTTCATTAGGAAATATCCAAACGCGTATCGAAAATATTTATGATACATAGAATCATAAACCAACATTTAAAGCATACAAAATAGGATCAAAAACTTTAATTTAATTGCCCCGTAACCCTGCTTTAAGTGTTAATAAAATCGACGATATCTTGAAGATAATCAGGAAATTCAAAAGAGCATCTAAAATATAGCACCTCCTACAATATACGAAGATTCTGATAAAAGTCTCGATCAAGAATTACAGGATCTATTAGCGAACAATCAACAAAAAGTAACATACATTAAAATGAACAACTTAGCAATAACAAAAACAAGCCGCAACAAGCAACAGCCACAACAACAAGCAGCAACAACAAAAACAGGTCGCAACAAGCAGTAACAAACAACAAACAAATCGAAGCAACAAGCACATTGATTGCGCTTTGCCTTTTGCACATTGCTTATTGCACTTTACACTTTTCACTAAGCATCAAGCAATTATCAACAAGTTGCAAGCAACAAGCTTCAAGCAGCAAGCACATTTCGCTTTGCACTTTGCACTTTTAGCTTTGCATTTTGCACAAAGTAACAAGCAATTAGCAACAAGCAACAATAAACAAACTACAAGCAACAAGTAATCATATTTACTACAATAGTTTTCCTGAGTACAGTGTATCGATTCCCCACACTATACGAGGGTCATTCAACAAGTACTTAGCCTCACCGCCCGATGAAACTGCTGTCACAAAAGAAATTTACCATCTTGCAATAAATTCTTTTAGTAGTTTACTGTCAAAGTTTCAGTCGATTCCCTTTATTAGTTTTGTTTTGAGAGCCTTTGAAAGCAAGCGTGTCGGTCGGTTGCACAAAAATGGAAAAAGAACAATATCGTTCGGTGATTAGATTCTTGTTTTTGGAAGGGAAAACGCGCAGCGAAATCAAAGATCGCTTGGATGCTGTGTATGGTGACTCTTCTCCTTCGATGGCGACCGTCAAGAATTGGTTCAACGAGTTTGTTCGTGGCCGCACGTCGGTTTTTGATGAGCCACGCCCAGGTGCCCCGAAAACGGCTGCTACGGAGGAAAACGTTAAAAAAGTCCACGATCTCGTGTTGGCAGACCGTTGATTGAAGGTTCACGAGATAGCTGAGGCTGTGGGCATCGCAGTATGAACGGTGCATCATATTCTACACGAAGAACTGGGCATGAGAAAGCTGTCGGCGCGATGGGTGCCGCGTTTGCTCACACCAGAAAACAAGCGCAACCGTGCGACCACATCGGCGACGTGTTTGGCGCTGTTTCAGCGCAATCCAGCGGAGTTCTTGCGTCGTTTCGTGACCGTCGACGAAACATGGATTCACTGGTACACACCAGAGACCAAGGAACAGTCGAAACAGTGGACTTCACCCGGCCGATTTGACTTATTGGGCCGATTTGACGTCGAATTGAAGAAAAAGCGGCCCCGCTTTGCGAAGAAAAAAGTGCTGTTCCACCACTAAAACGCGCCGGCTCACACCTCCGCCGTCGCCATGGCCAAATTGGTCGAATTGCGCTACGAATTGCTGCCCCATCCACCGTACTCTCCAGATTTGGCTTCTTGTGACTACTTTTTGTTTCCAAACCTGAAAAAATCACTCGCCGGGAATAGATTTGGGTCGAATGAGGAGGTCATCGTCGCCACGGAGGCCTATTTTGCTTCCCTCGAGAAAATGTATTTTTTGGACGGGTTAAAAAAGTTAGAGCATCGCTGAGCCAAGTGTATCGAGCTTGAAGGAGATTATGTGGAAAAATAAATTGCCACCTTTCCAAAATTTTCGTTTTTCTTTTGTAGCCTAAGTACTTGTTGAATGACCCTCATACTATCTCCGGTACACATGTATGTGTAGGCATCGATCAACTACAATCCTCCTACTTTCTCTGTTACAACTCGTATGCTCTCAAACAAATTGGGCAATAGTTTCTTGCTAATGTCTGTTCATTGTCTGAAAATGAGTGTAATTTACTAATTACATACATATTTATTTTATTATTTGTTAAGTTTGAAACCAAAAGAGCGGCTTAAACGCATTTAAATTCTCTAAAACAATTTTAACGAATATATGAAAATGTCCGTTAAATACGATATATATAATTTCTCTAAGTTGTTTTGTTGTAACTGTAGTTATCTGATTCGGTTATAATTCACATAACTGAAACATATTTTTAAAAGTTTTTTTTTATAATTTATCTGTATTAGTCTATTCTTAGATAGATGTTGCCACGTAATTGCCGCGGATAGCTCTAAGTATTCTTTATTGTTAATTTTTTTCCATGTTAAATATTAAAAGTATTTTGAAAAAAAACATTCTAAACATTTTTTTGAAAGCTACATTTTTATTTTTTTAAATATACACATTCAGAAATCAACTTTTAATGAAACTTCAAAATGTATTTCTCCTTATTAGCCCAATATTCCTTCAATTGCACTCTTACTGATACTCTTCACGTTATCTGGAATAAGGAAAAAATTGTTTATTATATAAAGTTTTATTATTTTTATCTGTATTACTTTTATTTTCACTAATAATTTCCGATATTGCTGCCATTATTGATACAAACAATACAAAAATAGTTCCAAAATGCATCTTGTCCAATTTTAAATTTCACAATTGAATGTTAAATCTAAAAATGTAATATGTTATAGTACAATTATTGTATGAAAAATATTTATTTATTTCTTAAAAATAAAAATTAAGTGAACATAATATTAATTAACAACTTCTTATTTCTTTACTAAATTTATAACCACTGAATAATATGAAAAATTTCAATATTTATAAAGAGTTTTTTACTAACTAATAAAGTATTTTTTTTTAAATTAAAATAAAAGAACAGAATAATTTAACATGTATTCTACAATATGTTTGGTTTGGTTTTTAAAAAAATTCTACGTTTAATAAAAAAATCACTATTTCATCCTACATTTTAATTACAATATTTTATCCGGAAAGAAAGCTGTTACGCAAAATACGGTTTAAAGAAATATTCTCTAATTACTGCGTATCAGTATAATTTATAAGAAAACTAAAAAAATTCACTTATTTGTTTTATTTATTTTTGCTTTTGTATCAGTATTTGTAAGTAAATATTATCATTAATTAGCTACGTACTAAAATTGCGAGACGAAATTTTTTAACAAACTTATTTACTCAGGTTATTACTTACCGAAAAGTAAATATGTATTCAATATTTTATTGTATTATGAGCCGTTAAATTTTGAATGATCTTATTATAAAAAATATTTAATTATAATTGAATAACTATATTTTATATATTAAAATTAATCAAATACAATATACTCGTATACCGGATCTATTTTTAATTTTTGTGTTTAAATTGGGGTTAAATTGACTATTTTTAATTTTTTGACCTGTTCACGGTAGAAAGTTTACCATTTGTTATAATGTCTTAAGTTTTGCTCAAAAATTAAAATGAAACAATTCAAATTCATTATGAAAATGGTCGATCTACAATATAAAAGCTGGGCATTCAGAAAAACTCATATTTTCCAATGAAGTTTATTTTCATCTAAGATGGCTATATTAACAAGCAAAATTATCGCGTTTGGGCATCTAAAAATACATAAGGTTATGCGAAAGTTAAGGTTTACGAGAAAAGTTCGCACAGGATTCAAGAGCTTAAAACCGATATCAACTGTGTCATCCATGAAATAGAGTAACAATTATGCAAAAATGCGATCGAAAATTTTATAAAAAGAATCGATGTCTATAAACGTAGTGGTGATAAATATTTGCCTAACATTTTTTTTATTTATAAGTTACAAACTCTTTACAACATATTCCATTAAAAAATGTCCAAATTTTGATAAAAAAATTTGGAAAAAAATTTTAATTGATGGATTCTATAATATTCTTTGAAATACTATTCTAAACTTGTTGTTCAAATCAAGCAGATAGTCTAAATTTGCTTTTGCTAGTAGTAATAATAATTTTTGATTTCTTTTACTTATTGTGTATATTAAGCGATCTTTGCTGAAACTATTAATTTAAGGCCTACCTTTGACATCCGATCTGATAATAACGTTCTATAGCTCTGTAATTCTAGAAAATTTAAAACCCACGCGTTACAGAATGCTTTAAACAACCTTCAGTAAATAAAATAACAATCAGCACTAATTTTACGAAATTTTTCCTTGTTTCTTAAATATAGCGTTAACTTTAGATAAATAATAAAAAATAAGGAGCAAATTATATTAAAAAAGTGAAATGTTTGAATTTTCCGAAACAACATTGGAAAATCTAAAATTTATTCTTACCGTATTTTTTAACATTTATTCTTGCCTGCAAGTAACGTTCGGCTGAAAAGTTGATAAGGTTGACGTCTAGATGACGCCTCTTGCAAAAATCTACTTTTTTTTGCAAGAGGCGTCATCTAGAATTTGACAGCAATCGCTCAATTGGTTCGTGAGATATAGCATTTTGAGTGAAGCAACTTTTGTTATTGAAAAAAAATGGATAAAGACGAATTTCGTGTATTGATAAAGCATTGCTTTTTGATGAAAAAAAATACAGTGGAAACCAAAGCATGGTTTGACAAACGTTATCCGGACTCTGCTCCAGCTATTTCAACTGTGGAATATTGGTTTCGTCAATTTCGAACTGGTCGTATGAGCACAGTTGATGCAGAACGCAGTGGACGCCCAAAAGAGGTGGTTACGGCAGAAAACATCACAAAAATCCACAAAATAATTTTAAATGACCGTAAAGTAAAGTTGAGCGAGATAGCTGAGACTCTGAAGATATCGAAAGAGCGTGTTGGACATATCGTGCATGAATATTTGGGCATGCGAAAGCTGTGTGCAAAGTGGGTGCCGTGTGAGCTCACTGTGGACCAAAAACAATAACGTGTTGATGATTCTGAGCTTTGGAGCTGTTCAAGCGCAATAAACCCGAATTTTTGCGTCGACATGTGACAATGGATGAAACATGGCTCCGTCACTACACTCCAGAGTCCAATCGGCAGTCGGCAGAGTGGAGAGCGAGCGACGAACCGAATCCAAAGCGTGGAAAGACGCAACAGTCGGCTGGCAAGGTGATGGCGTCTGTATTTTGGGATGCGCATGGTATAATATTCATTGACTATCTCCAGAAGGGATAGACGATCAACAGCGACTATTATATAGCGTTATTGGATCGTTTGAAGAAAGAAATCGCTAAGAAACGGCCTCATTTGAAGAAGAAAAAAGTGTTGTTTCACCAAGACAATGCACCGTATCACAAGTCGATGAAAACTATGGTCAAACTCAATGAATTGGGCTACGAATTGCTTCCCCATCCACCGTATTCTCCAGATCTGGCCCCCAGCGACCTTTTCCTGTTTGCAGACCTCAAGAGAATGCTCGCTGGCAAGAAATTTAAGACCGATGATGAAGTGATTGCCGAAACTCAGGCCTATTTTGAGGCAAAACCGAAAGAGTACTATAAAAAGATATCGAAAAGTTGGAAGATCGCTATAATCGCTGTATTGCCCTCGAAGGCAACTATGTTGAATAATAAAAATGAATTTTCCAAAAAAAAAAAAATTTTTACTGTGTTTCCTTATAAACTTTTCAGCCGAACGTTAATTGCATTTGGCATTGTATGGGAAAAAAAGGGACATGAATGGAAATTACGAGTATTTTTTTTAAATTTTAGAAAATAATAAGATAATTAAATTATTACTTATTTTAATTTAACATGTTTTATATCAAATATCAAAAGGAAAAATATAAGTTTTCGATTTATTAAGATTTCAACCAAAGTTTGACTTGCAGTGTACTCTTGTCAAACTATAAAAGCCTATTTCATAGTCTGATAATCTTAAATTATTAAAAATAATTATGATATTTTATACCAAATAACAGCCACCAATATTTTCTTAAAATCACATTGACTATTTAGGGTATCGGTTTTAAAAGTAAAGAGGGAGAGTGAAGGTGCAAAAATGTGCGCATGTTTCTTTTACACTCCGCCCAGATTGCCCAAGAACGAATGTGGATTACCTCTGACATATATTTTTGTTTAAATACTGTAATAGATTCAGAATGTGATGCACAAAATAATGATTCAAGGCATATACAAGGTGTCCCATAGAAATACTGAGACTGATTGTAAAAGTTTATTTTATCTTTATACATCAAATTTATTTCCTTCAAAGTAGTTTCCACTCTTAGTACCAGTACTGGAAAGCTTCATCTAGAACCGGCTTCAGCTCCTAGCTTATACTTCTTTGCATGTTATCAACAGTACGAATATAAGTTTCTTCCAAGAGCTTCTTAATCTTGGAAAACAAAATCCAGAGTGTGATCGGGAATAAGAAAATGCAGTAATATTTTTTTCCAACAAAGGGTTGTTGGTTTGAAATGGCTATTCGACAGGAAGCATTTGGATGGTCTGCAATATCCGATCTGGAACTATTTTGCTGAGATTTAGAAGGACTTCAATGTTAAAATTGGGTGAATGCAAAAGTTATGACCGTTTTTTATGATTCTAGGTAAAAAATTTTTTTCTTTAGAAATGATGAATAGTATCTTCTCTTAAATGAGTCCATTGTATAAATAATGCTTTCGCTCTACTTTCTATTCAGTTTTGGCCTGGCCAGAGTACAGTGAAGAGCCCTTGTATTTTTTCAAAATGTCGGTCGATAAAGTGCATTTACGTCATTATTTACTTTATGAATTCCGTAAAGACAATACCGCGAGTGTGGCAACCAAAAACATTTGCGAAGTGTATGGAGCAGATGTCATCAAAGTTCGACAGGTACGAAGATGGTTTACAAAATGCCGATCTGGGGATTTTTCACTAATTGATAAACCACGTACCGGGCGTCCATTGAAGTCTGATGAGGACAAGTTAAAAGTCATAATTGACACCAATCCACGTCTTACCACCAGGAAGATCGCGTCGATGATGGGAGTCAACCATACAACCGTATTAAGGCATTTGAAGCGCATGGGGATGGTTTCGCGGTACGACGTTTGGATACCTCATCAATTGTCGGCTGCCAATTTATTGGATCGTGTTTCAACGTGCGTTGCTTTAAGTGCGAGACAAAAACATGAACCTTTTTTGCATCGTTTGGTAACGGGAGTTGAGAAATGGGTCGTGTACAACAACGTGACAAGAAAAAGACATTGGGCTATACCTAGACAAGCCCCATTAACTATTTCGAAAGCCGAAATCCATCAAAAAAAAGGTTATGCTTTGTATTTTAAACTCTTGGAAAGCAATCAGACAATTACAGCAGAACGATATTGTCAGCAATTATCCAAATTGAATATCGCCCTTCAAAAGGATAGACCAGAATCGGTAAACAGAAAAGGGGTAGTATTCCATTACGACAACGCGCGACCACATGTGGCTATGATGACCCAACACAAGTTAAATGAGTTGAATTGGGATGTTATCAAGCATCCACCGTATTCTCCAGATCTTGCTCCTTCCGATTATCATTTATTCCGATCACTGCAAAATTTTTTAAATGATAAAAAATGATGTTAAAGGTAACATCCCTTACTACATTTTTCGCATCAAAATCCACGTAATTTTACACTAATGGTATTAATAAGTTGATAGAAAGATGGGAAAAGGCTATAAGAACGGATGGAAATTATATAATTGATTAAATAAATAATACAAATCTAAAAAAAAATGTTTAATTGTATGTGTAAAAACGGTCATAACTTTTGCATTCACCTTGGCAAAGGATGTTAACCGCAGGATAGTTGCAAGTTTCCGTAATTAAAAGCATGGATTTATCAGGCTGAACAGAAAATTTGAGCATTTCTTTCCTCCAAATTTCGCAGTTTCAAAAAATTCCGACAACTTTACTCAACAGATGTTTAAGGGTCTCATACTTACCAGACGGGGTTAAAACTTATACTGCACATCAAGAAAGTACTAAAGTACAAGTTATATGGAGAGTAAGTCGGCAATTTTGCCAGTCTTATTACTTTCTGCCACACCTCGCATTACTTAGTCAGTATGTCTAGTAATGTAATTTTATGTCTAGTAATGTAATTTGATTACCTTTGATTAATAATTTCTCGTCAATTCATATCTCTAAATATTACATATATTAAGAAAAATCATAAAATATTAGCTATACATGTTTATGTTAAAATATGGAATAAAACAAATTCTTATTTTTATTATTAGAGAATTTTTTTCTGATTTTATGCGTTATTTTAAAAAACCAATACAATCGAAAAATATCATCATTGCTGAGCTTTTTTAATTTTTATCATTATATCTATTTACCTGGTCGAGCTAAAGCTGCAACAATTAGTGTTATGGCAGAAATAATTATTGGAAAATCCATTTTAAGATTATTTTAGCAATTCTTAAATAAACAATTAATTATGGAATTTTGAAGTATTGCATTTACAAGAAATGATGGCTTTCTCGAACAATTCTTATCCAAATATTTAATGGTTTAAACTATTATATAATATTTAGATAAGCTTTGTTAAGAATTCTATCGTTTGATTATTAAATTTTCGATGACTTCTCAGTATCCACACTTATAAATAGAAAAGTTAATCACAAAAAAAATAGTAAACAAAATTATGAGCAAACAAGTCTTGTCGTTGAATATGTTTGGACAACAGAAGTTTACTTTTTAATGTGTTCCATTTTGAAATTGTTTATTTTTCGGCATAGAGTTTTTATTCAAATAATGCATGTATCTATTCCAGATAGGCTTATTTAGTATGCTCGTGACTATAGTATATACTATACTACAATCAAGTAGGCTTACATTAGAATAATTTTGTTTTCATATGTTTTAATGAATTTTAAAAAATTCAATTGAATTGTGAAGTTAAGTTCAACTCTATAACATTAAAATATTAAACTTGTTGAAGTGGTTCGATTTTGTTAATGGTATTTTTCTTATAAATATATCAAACAAATAAAAACTATATTGTTGACCCCGACGTGATCTGAACGCTGAAATTGCTGTTGGAAAGCAGCTGATTGTTTATTAAATTGATTCTGGAAATCGACAGGATCGAAAAATGGACAAACCAGATTTCGGAAATAATTGTAGCATTGTGAAAACTGGAAAGAGAAAACTACTACCCTTATTTAAGCAGTTTTTCATCGACTGTCGCAGGGTCATCGGATCAATGGCCCTGCGACAGTCGATGAAAAACTGCTTAAATAAGGGTAGTAGCTTCAAAATTTGTTTATCGGCATTGAAGCTGCATATGTTGGCAGATATCAGAGTAGAGGTACCAGAGTAAGAGGTCACACTTCTATTAAGGTGTGAAAACTCCTAAAAAAAATTAATTGGATTGACTAGTGTGCGAGGAAGAGTAAAAATGGCCTCCGGTAAAAATATGCACTCTCGTGCGTTCTCTACCTGGTATAAAAGTAGTGATTTATGACTCAAGGATCAGCAAGAAGGGTACAATCCGTATAAATGATGGTCAGCTTTTAACATGTGCCAACGACATAGATATTATGAACCGATCGAAAAGATTCCCAACAAGCGCTGTTCTCATACAGATAACATACTATAGAGTTAAATTGATTTAAAAATTCCAGATCTTTTTCCAATCTAGGGCCAAGAATCGCAGCCTATAATAACATGAAAAAAGCAATCCACGTTTGACAATTGGTATATTATACAGGCTACTTTAGCTACTTTTATATAGGAAATTGGGCCTACCAGTCCTATTACAGTCTTCTGAAACTTGGGTGTACAACAAAACACGAAACGAAGAGGCTGAACACTTAATCAGTATTGAAGAGGAAGATCATATATTGTGCCAAAACATGCCGCCTTCAATGCAACGATGGTGTTAACCATAATGCTAAAGACATGTTAAGATTTTCGAACTGGAAGACTGAGAGTCTAGAGACGAAAGTCATATTGATAATAATTGTCAAAATTGCCAAAATAAAACGTTCCTATCATAAAAACTATTGCAATACTTATAAAATAGGTAATTGAAAAAACGTTTGCTTTTGTGTATTGTTATTAACGAATTGATCATTTTTCAAAAGAAAATGAATTAAAGAAAAATTAAAAAAGATGATAAACTAATTTTTTTTTTTTAACGAAATATACTTTGATATAAGTACATGTCTTAAAATGAATTGAAAAACCACCTATATTTATTTTCCTTTCTATGATTTAAAATATTTAAATCTGATCACCACTATTACACGTATTTGAAAATGAATTCTACAAAATATAATTCAAATTGTATAAATTCATTAACACTGTTAATTTGCTTTAAAGATTTATTAAAGATAATAATTAATTACAATATAAATTTTCATCGCTTTGGCATGTATCCAAGTTAAAATACAATATATTTACCCAAGTAAAGTTATCTTAGTTTTGTCTGAAAAAAAAATCATTATTAAATTTCTTATAAAACAATTAGTAAATAATTTTTATTACATTTAATTGGTGTTCCAGAGCTGCCCATTATTAGCAATGTTGCAACAAGAATAATTATCGCCACGATACGCATTTTTTTAAAAGAGAAAAAATTAATTTATTGATATTTTTCGTCTAGTTCTGCCAAAAGTCTATGAAATTATACGTTACTGCTACTTTATTTATAATGTTTTCCATCCAATTTTGTTGTATCTTTCAACAGCTTTTATTTAACATATCAATACGTTTCCCGTTTACTGTACCAATATTTTTTTAGCTTTCAAATACGTTTCTAAAATTTACTATTTAAAAAAAACCGATTTAAAAAAATTCGGAAATTCATTGTATGTACGTGTGATTTTATATTGCTAAGCAACTCGTATTTCAATTGTACAAATTTTTTCGTGTACACAAACTTTTCAGTAAGATTATGCTATTTGCCATAATATGATTTGTTGTTTTTTTTTCAAATTTTCTTTGAAATATTTTTAAAATTTTTACTTTCAAAATACTGTTTGAAATAATATTTTTATGATGTGAGCATAACTGCTCGTATACACATAGTTGTAATATAAGTGTAAGCAAAAAAATTTAAGTTAATAATAAAAATATGTACGTCCATTATGGAAAATAATTGCAAAAATAATTTATAAGGTAAGAATTTCATTAAAAATATTGCTCCATAAACTTTCCAGCATCATCTTAAACTTCTGTCAAGTTGCCTTAAAAGAAATTGTGAATTTTTTTTCCCACACAGCTTTGATAATTTTTCTCTAGTAAGCAAATAACTAAAGAATATTTTCTTTAACAAAGTAGCAACCTTCGTAATTGCGAAAAAAATTTACTTTTATAAAAGGCTTCAATTTAGGCACTTAAACAAACCATTGGTATAGAATTCTTTAAATGAAATTGTAAAGGTAATGTAAAAAAAATGGGCAAAAATTGTACAATTAAAAGAAATCGTAAAATATTTTTTCAAATCTTAATAGTAAAAAATTCTCAACAAGAGACCCTGTCATCTGCAGGCTATAAGAGCCTTAACACCTACAGAAGCAATTCATCAGCACACTTTTCTTTTATTTTTTTAGAAATTTGAATGGCGACAAACTTTCTATTAGAAAATCTAGCAATTTCCTTAATTCTCTATAAATGAAATAAAAGAGCTGTTGAAGAAAGTGTACGAAAACTTTACGGGTTGCCATCAAAGATGCATAAAATGGGGCACGTTCAAGAACTACAAAACGAATTTCTCAAAAAGTTTGCAATTATTGCACAACTCAGAACTACCTTGCCATACACATACGTACAGACTACAGCATCAATTATTTACATTTTCATTCTATGAATTTTCTATAAGAGGTCCGGTTCAATTTTCGATAATGTACATCCTTCCATACACATACCAAAATACATTACTTCGTATAAAATCCATCCAGCTAAAAGTATGATTTTATGAAAGTGTATCCGTACATATTTTCACTATTCAAGTATATACAATAGATATTTTAATATCTTATAATTTGTATGATAATATATTTAAGTATAGATTTTATTAACGTAATTACATATATTAGATATTTTATGTTTACGTTTGCGTGCCGTTAGTATATACTTGTGTATATTGTGTAGGCGTTTGGTTATTTTGTTGATTTTAATTATTACTCAACTAATAGTATTTACTTGACGATCAATCATTTTCAAGCAACTCTTCCTTTCTACGATGACAAGAAAAAGAAATTCGATGAAAATTCTTAGATTCACGAGATTTGGAATGATGCTCTCTCTGAACAAAACCCTAAAAATTTTTCTTGCAAATTTCCTAAACAGGTGTATAGTGTGTTCGTGAATATTTTTGATAGTCTATTTTCAGAAACAATGGAACAATACGAGAATAAGGCAGAAGAACTACCCAGATACGATCAAACAATTATTTAACATAAATTAGTGTTGACGATATTAAAAGATTTTGCAAAACAATATGGCCACGTCTATTAAGGACCGGTGTTGATGCGGATGGCTTGTGTTTTTGACGATTGTGTTGGTTGGTCGGGATGTGTTGGCTATAGGGGGAAGGGAGGGGGGTGGGAGTGTAATGTAAGTAAGGAGTGAACACGAAATATTTAAAGACCTTTGATAATAATAGTTTAATCTATTCTATTCATGTCATTTTCATTATTTTGTTTATACGCTGTGTCAGGTAATTAATTCTATTGTCTACAATCAACTTTCTTTTAAATTTGATAACATTTTAATTACCTCTGGCTTCTTTTGCACATATTGAAAATGAAATTATTTTAATGTTTTCAATTTAAATCAACACAATGCCATTATTGGTACCTCTTTTAATGATTCTTGTCAAAAAGGTTTTATTCCTTTATTATTTGTTAAAATATTTGAACTTTCTTATCACTAAAAATAGATGTGATATATCTACTTAGATTCTTTCTTATCACAAAGCATTATGATACGAGTATATATCTACTTAGATTCTTGTATTTAATATCCATGACACTGTAAAGTCGACCTTTGTTTTCTACTAAAATATATTGGGTTGGTGCAAAAGTTATGACGGTTTTTTATGATCCCAGGTAAACAATTTTTTTCTTCAGAAATGATGACTAGTATCTTCTTTTAAATGATTGCATTATATAAAGAATGCTTTCCCTCAACTTTCTATTCAGTTTTGGCCTGGCCAGAGTACAGTGAAGAGCTCTTGTATTGTTTCAAAATGTCGGTCGATAAAGTGCATTTACGTCATTATTTACTTTATGAATTCCGTAAAGACAATACCGCGAGTGTGGCAACCAAAAACATTTGCGAAGTGTATGGAGCAGATGTCATCAAAGTTCGGCAGGCACAAAGATAGTTTACAAAATTTCGATCTGGGGATTTTTCACTAATTGATAAACCACGAACCGGGCGGCCATTGAAGTCTGATGAGGACAAGTTAAAAGTCCTAATTTACACCAATCCACGTCTTACCACCAGGAAGATCGCGTCGATGATGGGAGTCAACCATACAACCGTATTAAGGCATTTGAAGCGCATGGGGATGGTTTCGCGGTACGACGTTTGGATACCTCATCAATTGCCGGCTGCCAATTTATTGGATCGTGTTTCAACGTGCGTTGCTTTGAGTGCGAGACAAAAACATGAACCTTTTTTGCATCGTTTGGTAACGGGAGATGAGAAATGGGTCGTGTAACATACAACAACGTGACAAGAAAAAGACATTGGGCTATACCTGGACAAGCCTCATTAACAACTTCTAAAGCCGAAAACCATCAAAAAAAGTTATGCTTTGTGTTTGGTGGGATTGCTAGGGTATTGTGTATTTTGAACTCTTGGAACGCAATCAGACAATTACAGCAGAACGATATTGTCAGTAATTATCCAAATTGAACATCGCCCTTCAAATGGATAGACCAGAATTGGTAAACAGAAAAGGGGTAGTGTTTCATCACGACAACGCGCGACCACATGTGGCTATGATGACCCAACACAAGCTAAATGAGTTGAATTGGGATGTTATCAAGCATCCACCGTATTCTCCAGATCTTGCTCCTTCCGATTTTCATTTATTCCGATCACTGCAAAACTTTTTAAATGATAAAACATTTCATACAATAGAGCAGGTAAGAACATCCCTTTCTACATATTTCGCATCAAAATCCAAGGAATTTTACACTAATGGTATTAATAAGTTGATAGAAAGATGGGAGCAGGTTATAAGAACGGATGGAAATTATATAATTGATTAAATAAATAACACAAATTAAAAAAAGAAGTGTTTAATTGTATATGTAAAAAAACGTCATTACTTTTGCACCAACCCAATAGTTCAGCCAGGCTTTCAATTTGAGCAGTTATCTGCTTTTCATGAGAGAGTTTGCATTTCTAGAAAAATTGATTAAACAAACTAGGCTGACCATGACTTGTGTGAGAGGAAGTGTAGAACAGGCCGAATCACTTTCAGAGCCATTTAACATTCACAATAGTCTCCGGCAAGGAGATGCATCTCTTTAATCTGGTGCTTGGACAAAGTGATTCCGGACTCAGGGGTAAGCATAAGGGATACCATCCTCATAAAGTCTGCCCAACTGTTACCATACACTGACAATGTTGATATTCTGTGTTGATCACAAAGAGGTGTACAAGAGACTTTCATCGATATTGTGCCGGTCGCACAAAGTCTTAGACTGCATATAAATAAAGGCAACACAAAGTACATATGTGTAGTGGCAGCGTCGATGTTGAAGGCAAGACTAAATAGCACTAGGCGCAAAAAGATAGAATATTACAGATTTGAATAACTTAAATCATTATCCTATTTGGTGGCAAGGGTCGCACAACAATATAGAGGAAGAAATCTGAAAAAATTCTGACGATAACATCGAAGCTGCTGCTGTACAAGATACTAATTATGCCAGTCCCCATATATTCTTCTGAAATTTCGGTTCCCTTTTTGGAAACTCTTATCCGCATTCGAGAGGAGATTCCTTCGAGGAATTTTTGGGCACCTATATGAGAAATGGATGATTCCGGAGCTTATCTACGGTTGTGGATAAAATTAAGCTCAATAGGGTTAGGTGGGCTGAACACTTAATCCGTATAAATGAGTAAGATCTAGCCAAGAAAGTCTACAGTGGCTCCATTTATTGTCCAAAAGGTAAGGTAGATCCTGCTTTTGGTAGAACAACAATGTTAGCCAGAACGCCAAGAACTAAGATGTAGAGTTTTTTTGATTTAGCAGGCCCAAACCAGACTCCCGGTTGCTGCACCGTTGATAATGATGATCTGGTAACACTGTTAGTTGTTTCTAGACGTTTAGTTTAAGTTTAAAGTGTGCTATGTGAAATTGTGTTTTTGTTGTACATTACGAAAAATGGAACAGTAAAATTCGACGCAACGATATGCTTGGTTAAAATTTCTTGTCAAGATCAGAAGTTTGTCTGTGGAATTAAGCATTTTTGGGGATCGAAGAAGCAATAAAAAACAAATCCCACTCAGAAAAGCCTTCAACATCGAAAACTGATAAAAAGTAGAACACGTGAGCCTCAGACCATTTATTGAAGCTCATGAATATATCATTAAAAGGCTAAGAAAAAATTTTCTTATTATTTTGGATGCTACGAGTAGTCTGGTCACTTGAAAATGAAATTGAGGTTTATTCGTAAAAGGGATTGCTAAGGTTTCTTAAACAATTTGCTGATCTCAAAAATAAAAAAAAACAACCGACATGAGGTTATCTTTAATACTGTCGATCAAAACTAGAGGACTGTAACTACCGAGGAGTTGAAGGCGATTCCAGCACTGCTACGAAGAGTGGAATCACCTCGAGTATATTATTGAATTTTGCTCATATGTATTTAAGTTACAAAATATTATCTGAAGAACTTATCCGACTATTTGTAAATAAAATAATATTTATATTCGATTACTCAACAGACACAATTGTAAATATTATTAAACTTATAAATAATATAAATAGCTTTATTGAAGCTCATCCAACACATACGAGTATAAATATTGGTAGAAGCTTCATCAAAAAGCTTCATTCCTTTCTTTCTATCATTTTTTGTTTACTTGAATTTGGGATTTTCAGAAAATCCGTAAAATATATTGAAATTTTGGATAAAGTAAAATTGAATTGCTTAACACGATATCACGTTTACTTAGGAGCATTTATATTAGAATAGTAAAAATGGCTACCGCACAGTATTATACTCACAAATAAACATAATGTTTTCATTTTAAAAGCTAAAATGAAGAAAACAATCATAGAAAGATAGAAATTTCGAATTTAGAAATCCTCTTTGGCCATATAATGTAAACACAATATCATCCTTCTCCTTTGGCACATGGTATATTGAGCTCCAGGGACTTTTATTGTCTCATAAATTAAAGCCAATTTCATTTAATGCGACATACTTCTTGGTCTCTAATTTCCTTTAACTTAAAGAAGCTTTCTGTTTACTCATCCGCATGCATACTGATTCGTTGAAATATTGAAGCAAACTGGCTTTTTCACGTTATACCTGAAAAGTGGCATAACACTCGTATAATGTGAGGTGGAAAATACAAAGCAAAAATCACAATGAAAGTAAATAGAATAGAGCAGGCCTGTATGAAATAAGGTAGATCCGGAAAAAATAAAGCTTCTTTATCCTGTGAGGAAGAACCCAGCGAAAAGTAAGTGCTTTTCATAATATCTGTGAACATGAATCAAGGAGCTTCTGTTAGACGTGTTAGGTTGTATGCCTCTCATTTTATTTTCCTTCTTCTTTCTTTATTTCGTGTTTTTTTTTCATTTTTGTAACTCACTTTACTTTTAACATTGAATATTTTTTCCAATGCTATTTTTTTTTTTACAAAGAAGGACCCTTATTATTTAGCTTTCTCATTTTCTGGGTAGCTTTAAAGAATCTTTTGAAGTGTGTATTTTTTTAAGATTCCAGACCTCTTATTGTTACCTTTAACCACTGCTCTAAGTTAATATTTTTATTTTCACAAAAATACCACGTACATTGGTTCTATTTTGAATTCAAGATGAGAAATGTTCATTTTTCTGTTAGTTGTTATACGAAATTGTGTGAGTGCTAGAGTGAAGTACTCCTGTTGGCGCTCATTGTTGTGCGCTTGCATATCATTTCTGTTTATATAAATAATGGCAACGCTTTTAGCCATGAAAGATATTTCCTTCAAAAAATTTGAAATGTCATGATTTTTTATTATATTCCAGTCGGCTGACTTTTCTTTAATTCCCTATCAGAGACTATTTGGCAAAATTTCATAAAAACAATGACAAGGCGACATGGAAAATATAAAAGTATCAAAACACGTGCAGAAATTCTGTCGGAAATGAAATCTTCGAATATCATTAAGGTTGTCTATTTACACTTCTTTAGATAACAAGTCAGCTCCTTTCAATGCAATTGTCTAAATGGTGGTGGCACATCCCCTCAATTTATGGTAAAAGTCCTTTAATCCGAATCTTTTGTTGCAGTACAAAAAAAAGTGTTGTGAAGGTTACAAAATGGCCAATACTTAAACACAGCAACAATAAATGGATACATTTTATTGAATTTTTATCGTTACATAATGGTAACTATATATCCTTTAACCTCAACTTGAGTTACCTGCCAAAAACACTCTACCTTTAGCAGTTTACCTTACATTTTAGTAAAATCGAGCTACTTTCAAAATTCTACTATTATCAGGTAAAATATGCTGCCACAGAAAATTCTCCCATAGGTGCGTAATTGTTTGCCAAATTGTAAAGGTACAGTCGTTCAAGGAGCAATGGTTTTCATAATACATGTAGCAGGACTCTTGACTTTTATTGTCTGACATTACAGTAAGTTTTTCACTGAATCCTTTTATTTCTTGAATGGTTTTTGTTATTCAATAGTACTCTTCTTCTATGGCATTCTATATTCTAACCTTAATACTTACTACTTGTCGACTTACCCGTATATATAATCATATATACACAAAAGCAATTTTAAATATTATTTCACGCACATTAGAACATTTTACAATTTCTTAATATTCGTACATATCCCTTGCAAGTGAATGCTTTTAAAGGGAATATATTTCACAATCGCTCAATATTGCGTTCGGTTTCAATTACGAGAGTGTCTGAAGATAATACAACTTTAGAATTGCTTATGCCAAAATTGAAAATAAAATGAACATGATAATATTACAAACGTATATATACGATTGTACGTTTAACAATTCGGTAAGCAATTTTAAATTTTGCAATATGCTAACTGTAACCATAATTTTATAATACCTTAACGAACAAGGATCGATAACTTTTAAGTATACAAGATCGGACCTAGTATTTATCCAAAGCAGTCTCATTTCAAATTGAACTCGTTAAGTTGTTTTGGGTTTTTTTCTTCAAGGAAATTAATTTACGTAAAATAGGTACAAATATCAAACCAGACACATGAGCCGTGAATATTCGTTCCAACCGAAGGTAACAATTGATTTTAATTTGAACTCGAACAAAAATTTAATATTTCTTATATTGTTAGTATTTCAAATAGATTCGAATTAATTAAAAATAATTTTTATTGAACATGTTTAAAAAATAATTTATAACAATACTCATCTAGATTACAAATTTATTTTTATTTATAAATTATTTCCTAAGGATAATATTGTATCATAAGAATTGTATTAGTTAAATAAGTTTAATATAATTTTTTTTGCTCCTATGAAAGTATATGTTGTAAGAAGGGAGATATTCCTCGAGAAACAGCAGTTTTTGAAGACTTTATTCGAATAGAAAATCTAATAATAAATTTGAGAATCTTTCTTATAAGTCACATGCTACAAGGACAAAGCTTATTAGTATATTGCGTTCAAATTTGAAACTTTCCCAGATCGTCATATGGCATAACCAGAAAATGCATTTAATTTATCAGAATGATCCAGATGGTTTTTCCATCTACAATTTCCCAAATACTTATCTCCTTTTTCTTCTAAACTCTATTTGCGAATGTTAAAATTACACAAGTCAGCATCAAATATGTTCGAAGTTCTTGGAAACTTTTTTGAAAGAAAAATTTCCAGAAACCTGAATACTATTATTTCTTGTCTATTTCTACATACACACGGAAAATATTTCATGATATTTTTCTTATCTGCATTGAACTCTTTAGGCGACTTTCGGAAATTGAAAAATTATCAACTTTAAAGACTTGCAGGAACAGACAATTTTCTGTGGTCTTGGAATTGATTTAGTCTAGGCAAGTTTGATTTCAAATTTATCAAGTAAAATGAATTAATCAGGAAATAAGTTTCTACTATCAAAGTTATTTATAATCAATATAATGCAATTTATTTGTCATCTCATACACATTTATTATTTTTAAAAGAAACCTTATCCAACTTACGAGATGTGGCGGCAGAAAAGTAATGGAACTGACTGACTTATTTTTCCTTTTGTTGTTTTTTTTTGTATGTATATATAAAAAATCATTTCTTGAATATTAAAGTTGAATTGACAATATTTATTTAACGGCTAACTAAGATGCATCCGAATGCCAAAATTCTTGTTAACTTTCCAATAAACGTGGATCAACGGTCTCAATTTATTGTCGAATGCTTTTTGTTAGGTCTTGAATTATTTTTGGATGAATTTAGTGATATTTTGACATGTTGTGTGGCTTGCAGCACCAACTTGTTGAAACCAAAGCTCAAGCATATTCAATTCATTTAATTCTGGCCACAATGGTCTTTTCATGATCATTTTCAATGAACGACGCAATCATTCCAGCAACTCATAAACCACACCAAATAGTAACTTTTTAAGATGCATCAATTTTTCGTAAATCACATTAGGGATTTGTGCGCCTCTGATTTGAAAATTTGGTTAGCTTTGTCGCTAAAGATGTCATTTTGACAGAACGCCCGTTTTTCGTAGTAAATTTATTGACAACTGTAAAATATAATTAAGACATGTGTATTTTAACGGATATTTTGAAAGTTGAAAAAAAAAACAACAAATGCTGACACCAATACATCGAACGAGGTTGGGAGAGCTGGAAATTTTTTACAGAAATTGCTTTTTGCTCATCGGTTACACTTCTTTGGATGATATAGGCAGTACCAAGATGGCATCCATTTAAGTGTATTTTCATCATCGAAAATAGAAAAAAGCCACACTAAAATAAGTACCTTGTTAATAGGAAAATAATTTACTATAATCAAATCAAACGAAATCTATTAAGTTGAAAACTTTTTTAATTGAATGATACAGTGGCAGAAAACTAATGATACTGTCATTGCTGGGAGCAATCTGCCAATATTGCTGCTTTTTTCTCTAAATTTAAGTGTATTTTCATCATGTAAAACAGAAAAAAGCCACACTGGCTAAGATCAGGTGATTAGGGAGTTGGGAATAAAAATTGTTTGATGGAGATGGTCATGTGACAGGAGTCGTTGTCGAGTAGCCTAATGTCTGTAATCTGACCGCCGATCTGACGCAAAGAACATTTTTTATGAGCCTTTCAAGAACTACTCAATGTTAATCGACTTGTTTCTCAGTTTTATCTCTTTAGTGAGGTCCTTCTTCTAATGCTTCTCGTCTACCCAATAATTCTTTATGTCATCAAAAATACTTTTGATCTTGATAAGAAATGTTTTCCATAGGCTCGTTTTTAATTATAAATAAAAACAGTCTATTCAAATAAGTATGCTTACGTAATTTGTCTCTTAATTAGTCTACAATGATAACAGTAATACGCAACTATTAATCTAATAATGTACTTGTTATTTCAACTCCCAAAAATAGATAACAAATTAATATATTTATAAAAACAATTAACTATTCACTAAGATAAATTTTATAATGAAAAACAAGTACATACAGTATAATTGACTGTACAAAACTAAAGCAACAAAATAATAGTAGGATAAATTTTGCTGTAAAAATTATTCGATATCATACACTTTATATATATTATTTTGATTAATGCAGATAGAGTTAAATATCAACAATATTGGATTAGTTTATTAAAGATATTATATTGTAACTGAAAGGAAGTACTAATGGTGAAAAATAATAATATGGCTTATTTGAAATTACGAATATTTAGAGAATTTGTTGAAGGAGTATCGCAAATCTATATTGCCCAAAAAAAATTTGGAATTAATTACTCTATTATTTTCTGTCTAATAAAAAAATATAGAAAAGCTGAAACAGTGTATGTAGATGGCTGACCCGAAAAAACTAAAAGTAAGGTGGACTTTAAATTTGTTTCTAACCCTATTCAAGCTGTTAATCATCAATTGCATGAAATTGTAATTAATGTTCCGAATATTAGTGTATAAAATATTTTTTTATAATTAAAAAGAAACGGATTATCCTTTATCAAATTATCCTTCAATGACTCGTTATGAACTTGCAAAATTTTTGATATTAAACATTAACTTCAGTACTGTACATAGGCAAGGACTATAGAAAATGATTTGACCAGCAAGAAGACGGTTATTCTTTAAAAAAATTTATGTAGAAAAACTGTTTAGATCGCTTAAGAAAATAAGAAATATTTCTCAAAAACCTATTTTTCAATTCCTTACAAATATTTTAAGAAATTATCAGTGTTAATTTTGCAAGATCATTCTTAAGCTGGCTAATAAAAAAAATGGAAGATCACCATTTTAAGTAACGTATGCAAATTAAACTTACTCAACTCTGATAATAAAATAACTGTGAGACGTCCCAAGGATCTATGCTAGAATCCTCGGCCTATTCCATAATATTAAAGGAATCATGGATCGTTTGGCTTATAAAACGTCCCAAGGATCTATACTAGAATGTTGGCCTATTCCATAATATTAAAGGAATCATGGATCGTTTGGCTTATAAAAACATCCTAAAAAAAATTGTATTCCCGTAGGCTTATTTAGAAAATATTATTTGAAAAGCTCTTTAAATTTTAACTACACTTTATTATAATATATCTTGTTTTGTTGTACTTAAAAATTTATTTGAGGACTCTTTAAAACCTTCATATGTAAACTATGGCAAAAATAGCAAACTAGACCTCAGCCAAATTTGAATCTGTTTTGAAAATATTGATTAAAAAAATAGAAAATACTTAAAATATTATGAGAAAAAAAACAGCTAAATCAATAAGTGTTATGAAATGTTATATCGTAGATAAAAAAGCCTCTTCAAAGCACTTAACATGTTCATCGGCTACAGTGATTACCTTCGAACATACGCATTTAAATACTTGAGGTAACACTAATGATTTATGATCCACTCCCCCAATAGTCGGGGGAGAAAAAGTTTTCAACCATACAATATAATTTCAGGTAAATAATACTTAAAAATACTAGTAAATCCACTCGGTTCTAATTATGAACACGCATTCGTTAAGTACCAGTAACTGAAAGGAAAACTTATAATAACAAAAGTGAATTGTCATTTTTGGTAGGCAATGCGATGCCGTGCAATTTAATACTGGCTGTTTGGAAGAAACTATGCAATGGACTAGAAAACTTTCCTTCCAATCTAATAATATTCATAAACTTAATGAGTTCATAATAAAGTTTTTCTTCTAGTTTCCTTCATAGTTTTCCGAGAGGGGTAGATTGTTCAAAATGAAATGATTATTATTTTAAATGGAGACCTCACAACTTGCAACTTCGTTAAGAATATTTAATAAACTCCAAGAAATAATTGATATTCAACTTTCATGCAATCAATGTAGAAAATTTAGTTTTGCAAAATAATTTAAAATAAGTACCTTGTTAATATGAAAATTATTTATTATAATCAAATCAAACGAAATCTATTAAGTTGAGACCTTTTTTAATCTAATGATACAGTGGCAGAAAACTAATGATACTTTCATTGCTGGGAGCATTCTGCCAATATTGTTGCTTTTTTCTCTAAACAGCTTGTACGTTAGTCCCTCTTAGAGGAATTTCAGCTTCGCCCGGTTGCTATGAAACCCTATAGAATGTGATAAAAGAATTTCTGTTTTTGTACTGTCATTCAGTTTTATGAATTTGGCTAAGGCCAATTTGGCTGAGGTCTAGTTTGCTAGACCACAAGTTTTTCAATGACATTTTTGGAGAACCGCGAAGCAGTAGAAGACAAACCTCGCCCAATGATTCTTTCAACGTCGAAAACTGATGAGGACTCTCACTCCGTCAATTAACATGAAAGCTCCGTGGAAGGGTTAGAAAAATATTTCTCTAAGCCTTTTAAGGAGTTATAATGGAAATTGCACTTGGATTCTCCATCATGATAATACATTAACAAGTTTTTATCGCAATAATGAATTCATTTTCTTCTATTCAACTGGCCTTAGTCCATGTCATTTCGCCTTACACCCCTTCCCCCACCTCTCAAGGTCAAACAACAGTTCAAAGAACGTCGCCTTGATACTGTCGATAGCAACCAAGGAGCTGTGGGCTACGAAGAGTGAAAACAACGCCTTCGCCAATGTATAGCTGCTCAAAGCAACTACTTTGAAGAACATAACATTTATGTATAAAAACAAAATAATTTTTTTTGGAAAAAATAACAAATTAGTCTACATACATTTCTGCTACACCTTGTATCATATACTTTATGATTTGTAAATAGTAATATAGGTTTTTTTTTTCATGATTATTGTTTTATCTTACTTTGTAAGCACCAAGCATTTATTAAAAAAATATTCTTTCTCTAGTTGAGAAAATTTAAATTCAAATATGATGATGCTCAGTGGCAATGTTCAAGAATGCCAAATGAGAAGAAAAAACTGAACCAACTACAACGAGAACTGAAACAAGAAATAATTAATTATAACAACGAACAATTTACTGAATACACAGAATCACTGACAACTAATAAGTCACTCTGGACAGCTACCCGACGAATTCTCAAATACAAAACAGCTACACACCCGCTCCGGAATACCGACGGAACCTGGGCAAAAACAGATAAACAGAAAGCCGACATCTTCGGCAAACACTTAGAAAACATCTTTAAACCTCGCGAAGATGTCCAAGACATTCTGCATGACGAACAAATATTCCGACAAATATCAACTCAGTTTCCCATAAGTCCACCTCCTAAGTTTTTCACTCTTTCCGAAGTTAAATTCACAATAGAACACTTTTCCAATAAAAAAGCCCCAGGATATGACCTAATAACTTCAGAAATCCTGAAACAAATTTCCAAAAAAAACCCTCGTCCTTATAACCTATATTTATAATAGTATCCTCCGCACATTATTTTTTCCTTCCCTGTGGAAGTTTTCCATAATTAAGATGATCCCAAAACCCAATAAGCCCAAAAATCTTCCTACCTCATATAGACCTATAAGCCTCCTTCCCATGTTATCAAAAATCCTAGAAAAATTAATCCTAAAACGCCTTTATCCCATTTTTGAAACCGAGGATGTCATTCCTCAGCATCAGTTTGGATTTCGACCTGAGCATTCCACTATCCAGCAGTGTCATCGCGTAGTCGACTACATAGCGTGTTCGCTAGAGCGAAAGGAATACTGCCCAGGAGTGTTTCTTGACATTTCGCATGCTTTCGACCGTGTATGGCACCCTGGATTGCTTTGGAAGTTGCAGCGAGTCCTACCCTCGAGTTATTTACACATCCTTAAATCTTATCTCTCAGACCGATATTTTCAGGTAGCTGAAAATATGGAGTACTCTGACATTAATCCAATTTCCGCCGGTGTCCCTCAAGGAAGTATCCTAGGTCCTATCCTATATAACATTTATACCCATGACATTCCTTGCCACAACAACATCCTAACCGCAACATATGCTGACGATACAGCCATCCTGACACATCACAAAGATCCTTCCACAGCCATTAGTATCCTACAGAACCATATCCACTCCTTAGAAACTTGGTTCAAAAGGTGGAGAGTGAAGGTAAATGAGCAAAAATCTGCTCATGTAACTTTCACACTCTGCCGAGAACAAATTCCCGACATAACCCTAAACGGCAGTATTATTCCACAAAAAAATAGCGTACGTTACCTTGGACTTATATTCGACAAACGGTTAACCTGGAACCTTCATACGAAAACTAAAAGATGTGAACTTAACGGACGATACAAACAATTATTACGTCTCCTTGACAGCAAATCAAAACTTACAACAACAAGTAAACTATTACTATACAATACGGTTCTGAAACCAATATGGACATATGGTCTAGAACTTTGGGGTTCAACTAAGCATTCCAACTCCCTTCCAATCCAATCCCTACAATCCCGAATACTTCGTAAAATTGTCAATGCCCCCTTTTATGTGCGAAACACTGTTATCCACCGTGACCTAAATGTTCCATTTGTTCGTGAACAATGCGTCTCCCGAATTAAAAAATTCCATTCGCATCCATCCCTCCACCCTAATCCTTTAGTAACTTTTCACTCCCACCCTTCCAGTATACACCCATCGACGTTTAAAACGGCGATGGCCGAGAGATTCTTTAAAATTATAAAATAAAATTATCCTGTTCTGAGGTAACATCGATGGGTGTTTTCCTCCACATGTCTTCATGTCCTTGTATATTCCCGTAAAAAATCTGCTTGTTACTAGCATAAGTAGTTGTAGATATCATTTAAAATAAAAATAAAATATGATCATAATTTTAAAAATTTAAAGCCATCCGGATGTAGTCCATTTGAAATTTTCTATTGCATATAAGTTAAGCTATGTACATCTACAATTTATGGCAAATATTATTTTATACTTTTCCTTTTTTCATTTTAATTCCTAAGAAAAATACTCAATATAAATACAAAAAGAAAATCTAAAACTACTATAAAAATGGGGCTTCAAATAAAATTGTACCATTTTCTGTCATATATCTTTTCTTATGGAAAAATAATCCTCGAAGCTCTTTTAAATGTTCTATAAATTTTTAGAGCTTTCGATTTATTTATGTTATTGGTTGGACATTTCGGATAGTGCAAAATCTATTTTAGTGATAGGAGAACAGCAATTGCAAACATTTTTTTATTTATATCAACTGATTTACTGATAAATACATGAAAATTGAATTTATATATTTTTTTATGTATTTAGAAAATTTGTAATGTAATATTTTTTTGTATAAGCAAGTAGTGGAAATAAAATAGTTTTTTTGGTGTCGGATTTAGGTTTGTTGATATTAGAAAATAGCCTTTATTTAAACGGATTTTTAAATTGTAAATTTTTTTCAGTACATATTCTTTCCAGATATATTTATAGAATGTATTTGGTATTGTCGAAAATATAACATTTAAAACAGTATTGGTATTTGATGCCTCACACGAAGTTTGATTCCATTATCTGATTTACTTTTGAAATAAAGTACTGACATTTCACCTATTATGAAGCAATTAAATTTAGAAAAATGAAATTTAAGAAATAAATGTTTTGATATTTTTGTGTAATTTTATTGATTATTTATATTTCAATAAAGTAACGATGAGCTACCGTTTTTCAATTAAATGATATGATTTTGTCTAACCAGCCAAGGTTACAAGTGCTGCGGGGGATGTTGATGATATTTTTTCTAACAAACATCCAAATATTAATTATTAAAAAATGAAATCAATAAAAAATTTTATTATTTACATATAATTTTCTGGGCAAAAGCTACAACAATCAAGGCCATAGCAAGAATAATACTCGTAATTTTGAAAAGCATTTTGAAGTTTTCTGTTCAAGTCGAAAATAATAGATTTTGAAAATGTATATTTGGGTCCTTGAACATGTAACATAAACATCTCTTCAAATATGCTAAGTTAATATTATGCCGAGTTATATTGCCACCTGAATAAAAATTTCCATTTTTGTTATTTTTTTTAAACAAATATTTGCTAAATAATTTTTACCTAAGACTACATTCAAATCTTCTGAATTATAAAACAGTATCTACGTAAAAAACATAATTTGGAAATTTCCATTGTTATGTTAAGTTTCTGATTGGTTATCAAATTTTTTATGACGTAAATACTGATCGGAATATTTGCTGTCAATTTATTGAGACACAATATTTGCATGTTTCTTCAAAATGTTCAAATACACATGTTTTATTGATTGGAATTCATTTCAAGTAACATATACTTATAACAGTATAATTATTTTAAAAAGATTCCTATCTCTTATAGAAATTCATAAAATCTTAAGAATAATTTTCATAATTCATATAAAATTTTACAAAAGATTTATTTGCTGAGATCATTATCCGGTTGCGAAATATTTTATTTTCTCCAATTTTGTATTTTTGTAAAAAATATATAAGACTAATTTGTAGATTAATTCGAGAGTTTTATGCTAAACGTTAGTACAGTTTGTATAGTTTTCTTAAAAATACCAATAATCTTGGCGATTTTTCTCTCAGATAGTTCTTTGCTTTTTTTAATTAAAATGTTTACATTTCTTCCACAGTATCCGACCCATTTTCACTAAAAATTTATATAATAATGACTTACATTTTTAAAAGGCTTTATCTTCTAAAAAAATATGATAAAATAATTTTTAGGAAGCCTGAAGTTAATTTTCTTAAAATTTGTCAAATGTAGTATAAAAACTGGACTATATTTTTTAACCATATTAAATTGGAGGATTTACAATGATAAGGTATTCCCCGGAATATTAATGTAATTGCGCTTTACTGCATTAAAAAATACTTAATCGAAATGTAATATTTTATCCATAGCTTTACGCAACCATTTAAGAAGAATTATTTATAAATATGAAAATATATTATATGTAATTTTATAATAAATTCAAACAAAATTTTCCTATTGAATTTCATTTGATCAAATAATAGCTGTAAAGTAAAATATGGACTAGATTTTTAAATAGAATTCCACAAAAAATCTATAAAATAAATACTAAATTTATTTTATCCGAAAAGCTGGTCTGTTTTATTATATCTACAGGTGGTAAATTTGTGGTTAAAGTTTTGCTTATTTTTCCATAGTAGATAAAAGTTTGGAAACTCTTCATTATCCGGTTTTAAGAAAAAAATCTGAAATATAAAAACGATTCGGAAATTTTAATTTGTAAGAAAAGTTTTCGTTATCTCATAATAAATTTTTAGTTGAATTCAGACTCTCTAAGAAGAAAAAAGCCATTATCCAAATAAATGGAAAAGATCAATTTCTACAGAGTTTAACTCTTTCCGGTTTTTTTAAACTACTTTTATGAAAGAACAAATTTAAATGAAGGTATAGAATTTAAATTTTTAAAATATTCTATTTATTATTAAATTTATTAAAAAAATAATATAACATTAAAAATTTATGATAAAAAATTTTGTTTAAAATTTTTTTTTCAAAAGCAATTTAAACTTTCAAAATAAAACGCTTGCGATTAGAAGTGCACTTAATGTATTTTTTTTAAATACTATTACTTTATAATATATTGAAAAGGCCAATTATATTTTGATCTCATTGAATAGATCTGTTTTTAGATTTTCTTATCAATAACAACTTACATCTTTTACAAAATTCAGTGTAAAACAGATAAGTTGTTATTGATCATCTTAACTAATCTTCTTCTTTTAGCATTTATATTTTTCTCTAAAGTAAATACAATTATGATATTCTATATTTTGATTACATTCTACAAAAACCTTTTTAGATATTCTATTGTTCAGATTAATTTTGTTGTGTATCCTTGTATATTTTCATATCAATTACTCCCACTAAGAATAGATTTAAAATATTTATGCAATTTTTTTTCTATAAATAATCTGATCCAATATCAAGAGGCTAAAAATAAAAAAAAACATATGAACAGATAAATGCACTAACCAATCTGAACATTTTGCTTTTATAATACTTTTTATGCCATCATTTCTTTATAATTTTATGGTTTTGTTTCAAAAAATTCATGTCTTTCATATAAGTTATTAGAGAAAAAATATCAACTAATAATTCAAATTGAGATGAAACTGAACCTTAGTATACTTGAGTATTTTTGGAAATTTATATAGACAAGCATTCTTCAAGTAAATGTAACTAAACTCGTTCGCATAAATAACTCTTGACAAGCAATTTAATATTTGCAAAATATTCAGTCAAAAATATTCGTTCAACAAAATGATATATTATTGAAAAAATGAAGGAATATTTAACAAGACTATTACCAAAGCTAAGAGTGCTTTTATTCATAGAGACTACATAATTTTCCAACAACAAGTTTTACTATTTCATAAGTAATCTTTTTGATAATAAGGTATCAAATTCATAGAATCAGAATGGGATTTTCTAATACTTTTATTAAAAAATATATAAATTCGTATGAGAAATTGAAAATAATTTTTATGTAAATACATATAATAATGCCTTTAGGCAAAGTTATGCGTTTTCTGTTACACAATATGAAAATGAAATTTTTTCAAGTAACTTCTCAAATATAACCTTAACTTTTCAAGTATTCATAAATTATAAAATCATGTTGAACATTTTAAATATTTTGGCAAACTCTTCAATTAATTATAAAATATTCTAGAATTTTAAAATAAGAAATTTGTTTAGATTTATTATATTTTTCCTTATACTCATAGAAGACATTATACGAGGATCTCATGAATATCTATAATTTTAAAAGAAATTTCTGGATAATATACAATCTACGAAAAACATTTATAAATGTGATGTATTTTCTACATCTATTGTATCTACAAATTTTTGTTGTTATGTGTAAGGTCCCGGAGACAAGAACCAGAAGTCTTTTTGTAGTGCCACGATCACGAGAATTGATCACCTGAAACTGGTGAAAGCAATTGGAAATGCTTAAATTTTTTGGAGCCTATTAGATTGTGTTAGAAAATTAAGAAGACAATTTGGGAAATAGTAGTTAATTCTGTTCAAAAATAAGTTCTGAATGAGGTGGTATTCGCTTAGGATATAAGAGATAGTTAATTGAACTCGGTAGGGAAGGTATGAAGAATGAGGTTCGTCCGGTTTATGTACGAGTGCTCAAAGATGCTAAATGCCATTTAGCCAGTAGATACAGTAATTTTGGAATTTCAGTGGACCCGTTTCTCTATTGCAGAGGAGAGTCTCCTAGCCGTAGAGATTTTCAGTGGACCCGGTTCAATTAGTAGAAGAGAGTCTCCCTGGCTAGTTGGTTAGTCTACTCTTAAATTGGTAACATTTATTGCAGTCTTAACGGCTGTTTTGATGGCCTTAGAAATGGGAACTCCTACTTGGTAAAATTTAATATTTTACAATATGCTGGCCCAATCCATCGATCAGTTCTAAGAAAAGGTTCCTAAATATAAATGGATCAGTGTTTGCTTTTTCGTATCTATTGTATTTAATGGCGTACACACCCTCAATCTCGCCTTTAAACTCGATTTCCATTCTTAAATTGAGAAACTTAACATATTATTATTATTTTTTTTGTGATATAAACTATGATATTCTTCTTTATAGAAATGGCTCTTTTATAAAGTTTTGATTTTAACATTTTTTTAAAAAATTTGTTTGCATTTTGATGGAAATATGACAAATTAAAAAAAAATTGTTTCTATTTACTAGGAAAGAGTTTTTTCTCCTCTGTACTCTTTGTTTTCTTAGTCTAAAATATTTTCCTAATTAAAATTGTTTTTTATTTATTTGTAAAAACTTATAGAATTTTCCAAAAATATCGATGGAAAAAAAATCAGCAAATTTTAAATTTTTATTTCTTAAGTTACAATTTTTGTTTCTTTTTCTAAAAATTTTTACTTGTAATTAGGACTAAATTTTTTTTCTTCTAAAGCTAATATATAATTTCTAAATTAGAGTTTTATATTTATTAACTCATATAAGTGAAATACTTTCTCTCCTAGCTAAAAGATAAAGCTTCTTATTAATATTTTCATAAATGAAAATATCTAATGTGAATTGTATATTAATAATATTCAATTTATAGATACGATTTCGAACATATTATATTTTTATGAAATTTTATTTTTAATTTTATTTACAGGCAGTATACTTTGAAGTGCAGAACATGAGCAGTATTCTTGGGAGAATAGCATAAAGATATAGTACTCGTAGTCATCATAAAAATATCTAGCATATAGAATATATATATATGTATATATACAATATATATTGTTAAAAAAAGAATGATTAAAAAATAATACAAGTAAATATTATAACATTAATAATGTCATTATGATAATTGTATTTAAAATATGTGTCTCTTAATTATAAGGTGTGAAAAATTACAATTATTTAGGACTACTGTTGTAATTTATTAAACACATCGTCTAGCTTCTATTAGATTTAATTATTATCATGAGAATACCTGTATATATTGAAATTAAAAAAAATAGTTTTTGTAAAATATACTATTGGGAATAAAAATTCTACTCTTGAAATAAAATGTGCGTTTTATTGTGAATCAAAATAACATAAGCAATTAATTAATTTGGGAGGATTTTAAAAACTATTGTATTAAACAAAGGAAGAATTAACAAATTCAAAACTTAACATATAAAATTTGTTTGCATTATTTTTTAATTAAAATGAACTAAATCCAAAAATACATTTTTTCACTCCTTACACATAGCCAGTAAAATTAGGCGAAGCAAAATTCCGAATGCAAAGCGCTTAAAATTATGTACATCGCCTATATATATGCAATATTCGGTTTAGTGAAAAAATTTCATACAAAATTGAGAATAAAATCGAAGAAATTACACTAGGCGGCCAAAACTGATAGCAGGCAAATTGCTTATTAGTTCTACAATATTTCAGTTGCTCTGTACGTTATCATTATTTACTCCAGCGGTACAGCCATATCAGATCGACACAACCGGTACACACACTCTTATAATATCAGTTCTCTCAGTTGGTTTATTGAAAAATTCATCCTGACATCGGGTCGGTCAACAAATTTCACTTTCGAATTGCAAACAAAATTCAATGTTTAATCGAAGAAATACACTGAGAGCCCAGAACTGGTAGCAGGCAAATTTTCAAGTGCTGTCTCAATTTATCATGTGCTATTGCCTATACGACCTCATCATTCGCGCCAATGGGCCAATGAAAATCAGAGAGTTTGATCGATATTCGATCAGCAATGTGGGAGTAAAATTGTCAACGCTCTTTTTCCATAGTCCACATGCCATACCAATTGAGATCACTCACTTTTTAGATACCTGTCCCTGTTTTTATACTCACACCTAAATCCATCGAATTATGCCAGAGAAATTACGAGTATCAAAATGAGTTCTTGAATTTTTATTTCCATCTCTCTCTGCCTTGTGTTTTATCTATTTACTCAGAAAATATTGTTAAATTTTGAAGAGAATTTAAAATAATTTGTAGTTGGAGTTTCAACTTCAAATATATTCACTGACATTTGCAGATATTCTCAGATTTTGTAAATCTTAAAAAACGAACGAGAAATTTTTACCTTTTTTTACCTAATGTTCATACATTTTTATTAACACTAAAAAGTGCGGTTTTCTTATATAAATAACCTATTTTAATATTATTTTCGTAAAATTTCTTTCTAGACAGCGTAGCCTAACAATTTTTACTGAGAGTCGCGCAGCTTCAGAAGTCATTCGTAGATCATCAAATAATGTGGTGCTTTGTGAGATTTATTACAATCTATTAAATAATATAAATGTAGAATTGCGTTGGGTTAAGGTCATGCTAGTATTCTCAGCAACGCGCTGGCTGATCAGCTGACGGGGGAGGCTCTCCACTGTCCTTTTTCTACTGAAATTCTGAACTTGTATCAACTAACCAAATGGTATTTACATCTTAAACCATGTGTGGACCAACGGTGGAAAATTGCTGAATGGTGGAAGACTGTTTTTTGCACACATTTGCCAAATATCGTAAAACCAGTCAGCAAAAATTCCGAAATGAGAGAAAAAATTCCCTGGGCAGGGCCAACCGTACTTAACCATGAGATTGCCTCTCTAGTCCTTCATGCCATTCCTGTCGCGTTTAACTCACCACTGTCCATATTTTAAGTTAATGTCACAGGACTCTTTCTACTATGACGTTCTATTCAAACCGAAACTCCAACAACTTATTTTCTAAATCCTCTGTTCAATTTTCTCAAAGACAATAATATCCTCTATGAAACTTGATTGTTCTCTCCAGCAAACTTTTCAGCAGTTTCATTAGGGAAGCTGGTAATGCCAGTGCAGACGTACGATGAAGTCTCCAAATGACCTCATAGCCATGGCGCTACAGAATGGCCTCTGGCTCTTATCTATCTATTATATATATACAAACATAAAATTTTAAATAATAAATATTATACAATGACGGACTTAGGCCACTTTGCAAATAAAAATTTATTTAATGAACTCCATAAACCTTTCTTGGTTGCGGGTCAAAATTAGCCAAAATGTACGTACACGTATTAAAAAGACTTTTTTGTTTTCATTTCAAATAGGATAAATTTTATAGAAAATAAGCTTTTAAATTTTAAACATAAAAATTCAAAATTATTGATTTATAAACGTTCTCTTCGTTATCAATGGCCCTCTTGCCACGATGCTGAGCTTGTAACGCCAATTTAGTCAAGTCTAGCTTAATGTTAGTCGTATTAAGGCTAATAAATCATTTGCATTTTGGTAGTTCAGCTGCTCCAGTTTAGCTGCCACGCGCTCAGCTTTAAAAGAAACCAACATCATCACTATTATGGCACAAAGCATTTTATTAACCAGCATATTTGTTTTCTACAAAATCTTAGTGATATATTATATAAATATACCATATTAGCTACAATTTGATTCAAATAGAAAAGGGAACGTAGAAATGTATATACAATATTAAATTTTTTTTTTAGAAAATTTAATTAGGCTACAAATCTAAAATTCTCTTTGGTATTAAATAATTGAATTTGCAAATACACTCTCAAAAGAAAGTTTTCTGATAGATTATCTGCAACTATACATATTAATGTTGATATTAAGACAGTTTATAAAAAATTACAACTTGAAATTTAAGGAAAAAGAAAAATTCTTTATCGTTCGTGTATGTTCATATATAAAAATAATGGAATTTCTGTTAATGCACGAAGCTACTCTGGAAGAACTTAATAAAATAAGAAAAATATCATCAAACATAAAAGAAATGTTCTTAAATTATTCAAAACGAACTTTTATAGAGCAAAATGAATTTCGGAAATTTATTCGCATATAAAAACCGAACTATGAGAGGCCTTAAGGACTAAAAATTTATTTTCCAGTGAAGCATGGATACTATACGATCTGATATGGTACAACAACTTTGTTAGCCTTTGCTATGTGCGATGCCTACGATATGGTGACATGCCAATAAAGTTTATATAAACCGATTGACTATTATACGAAGTTCATACAATAAATTTACTGAATAGGAATAACCAAATTGAGCTTTGATGCTTTAGTTTATGACCGCGAACGTGGGTATTGTCTGTTAAAATACGCTTAAATCAGTTAATGAAAAAAAAAAAATATCAAAAAAAGTATCAGAGCTTACGAGCTCTAAAAATTAGAATCTATAAAAGGGCTTTAATGAACAACAGCAAAAGGGAATGTTTTCAGTAGTAAAATGTTTTGTTACTAAAAAGAAGAAAAAAAACAAAATCGCCAACAAAGTTGGTAGAATTAACTTTTATTTATTTATGCTCCTATTCCACAGTTCAGTTAAAATGTTTGTTGATTTTTGTATTAAATTTTTTTTCAATTCTAAAAAACAAATCCTTTTAAAGGATTAAATTCTTTTAATTTTCATTGTTTCCGAATTTTAAATATAAAAGTGTAAACTTTTTTTATAATTAATTTAAGCTGACTAAATTTCTTAATTTAGTGTAGCTATGATGAGCAAGAGTTGAATTGGAATTTTAATAATAGTATGAATGTGAAATTTTCCGAGCATCCAATTTCAGTTGTTGAAAATATTTCTGGTTTCGATGAAAGATTGAAATGTTTTCAAAAGTTCATTAAACTATAAAAAAAGCTTCAAATATTTTAAAATAGGTAATTTTAAGTTTTTAAAAATAAGAAACAAAACAAAATAAACAGTAGAGTGATAAGTATTTATTAAAAATACTTTAATATGAGAGAATTTTTATGTTAAATCATGTTTATTGGATTATTGCTGCAATTGCATACAGATAATTTAAATAATTTTCACTTTTTATATGATATTGATTAAAATATATAAATTAATAATATTTAGTAGCATTAAAGCAACTAATTTTCGTCTACGTAAAATTATATTATTTACAAATAAGCCAAGATATTTTTCTTCCAGTAAGACGAAGATTTCGAATATTTTAAACTAGATTGATAGTCATTATTTTTACAATTTCAATTCGATTTTTAGTCTTGATTTACTATTTCCAATACAATAAATCTAATAACTAACAGTCTCGCCAACCCCCTCCTCCTTAGAGAATTTTAATTGAGGGACATATATATTCAAAAACACTAATTATTTTCAAATTTAACAACACACACACATATAATAAAATATTATTGAATCTTGTATATACCACCTTGATCAAAAAGTTCCCAGAATAATAGGAGTGTGGCGTTATATATTTTTTGTTAAGTTGGTACATCTGTTGTTGATCTTTCCTATAAATCTAAGCGTCATAACTTGACATTTGCAAAAGTTACATACCCAAGAGTACATCTATCTCTGTGTGTGTTGGCGATTTTTTACAACTTTAGAAATGGATTTAAATTTGCAACAACGAACTTGTATTAAATTTTGCGTAAAAAATAGATTTAATGGTGCGCGAACGTTGAAAATGTTGGAAAAGTGTTTCGGCAACGATTCTCTAAAGAAAACGGTCGTTTACCAGTGGCACGAGCGGTTCAAAAGTGGTCGTAAGTCAATCGAAGATGATGAGTCGACATCGAAAACCGACGAAAACATTGATAAAGTAAAAGAAATGTTGGTCAATAACCGCAAATTAACCATCAGAGAGATAGCGGAGGACTTGATGAACATTGCCTATGGATCCATCCAAGATATTTCGGTTAATGATTTAAGTTTCCGTCGTGTAGCAGGAAAGTTGGTGCCAAAAGACCTCAATTTCATGCAAAAAAGAGACCGTGTTGACGTTACAAAAGACATGATTTTCGAGGCTGAATCCGATACCACATTCATCAAAAGGATCATTACTAGAGACGAGACGTGGGTTTACGACACGCAATCCAGACATCAGGCAAGTGAATGACGTTCACCAAATGAGCCGAGACCAAAAAAACCACGTCGTTTTTAGTTAAAAAAGAAGACAATGCTCACGGTTTTCATAGATTACAACGGTGTAGTGCATCATGAATTTTTGCCAGGAGGCCGGACAGTAAACAAAGAATATTATTTGGGCGTTATAAGATGTTTGCGTGAAGCAATTCGCCGAAAGAGACCAGAATTGTGGGCAGAAAACTCGTGGATTTTGCACCATGATAACGCACCATCGCACAGTGCCCACATTATTCGTAATTTTTTTGACGAAAAATGCAACAAATACCAACAATCATCGAATTCACCTGATTTGGCTCCCTGTGACTTCTTTCTGTTCAATCGAGTTAAAAAACCATTAGGGGAACGCGTTTCAACAGCCGAGAGGAAGTAATGGAAAAATGCAGGAAGCACTGCTGGACATACCGAAAACCGAATATAAAAAATGTTTCGAGGATTGGATCAAGCGCTGGCATAAGTGTGTTGAGGTCGCTGTGGATTACTTTGAAGGGGACAATATAGATTTAGATGAATAAACTTGTATTTTTAATTGTCTGGATAAACTTTTTTAATAAAAAAATAGAAATACACGAAATTAAATTTTTTATTTCATAAAATTTAATTTCTCGTATTTTTATTTTTTTTTTAGTAAAAAAGAATGATTTTATTTACTATTCATGAATATCACATGTTTATAGTAAAACTCTATAGCTGTAGGATATGTACTTATCAATTAGATAGTCGAATTGAATCAAGTTAAACAAGTGAGTGAAATTTTTTTAATTAAACTTTTCCATTAAAAACTTTTTCAACATGGCTTGCTTTCCATTCGATCGTTCAAATTTTCACAGCAAAAAAATAAATACACACATAATAATAAGAGTATAAATAAACTGTCCGAGAAAAAGTACACTAGAATGTACAATATTTAAAATGTATGTTCATAGCAGATACTCTGTAGAAGTACATAGATACAAAAAAATAAAATACAAATAAAAATAATTCTAGGAAAAATACAGATACTATCCAAATCAAAATTAAATAAAGTTAAAAGTTTTCCTTTCCGGAAAGGTTAATTCGATAGGTGTTCATGTAACACAGGACTTGGTCACCACCATTCCAATCTATTTCTATCTAGTATATGCAATACTTTTTGAAAATGTCGAAATATATTCCTCTCGTCTATACTGAATTCGTGTAATTAAAAAGTCCAATTTGGTGTGGAATACTAAAAACATATGACTTCTATACGAGGAAAGTATCAGGATAAAAATTAACTGGCTATACTGCGTTTTATTAGGAAAACATGAGACTTCATTAAATTTTATTGATTCATTTACTTTATTCAACAGTTGCCTGGAAAAATACCCGTTTCATTATCAACAAGTAGGAGTATATGATTTATTTAAAAAAATAATCAAAAATGTTAGTCATAGATTATAAATTTTTATTATTGCAAAAAAATATGTTCTTTGTTAAGAACAATGTCTGATATTAGTAAAAATTGATTTGATTGTTCGGAGCCCAATAAATCAGTAAATTCTCCAAAATAGTACAACGTTTTATTGAAAAAATAATTTTAAAATGCTTTCAAATCTTTTTTAAAAATACAGAAGTTCTATCTCATCAGAAATTTGGTTTTAGATTAGAATACTACACAATCTAACAATACCCATCATGTAATTCGTTAGATTGCGTCATCGTTTAAAGGAAGCAGTATGGTCCAGGAGTGTTACTAGATAATACTCGTATCACACCCCTTTGATTATGCGTGTCATTCTCTCGATTTGCTTTGAAAACTTAAGAGCTTTCTTCATTTCAAATACTTCTTTATTTTAAAAATAAATTACTTAGTACCAATTTTTCTTTTAAATTGTTTTCCCAACTAATCCCAATACTATAACATGCACCTATGCATATGATAACGCAATTTTGCATCTCATTCTGATGTCTAAACAGCTTCTAATATTTTACAAACAAAAATCTCTAAAACTGGTTTAAAAATAAGGTGAGTAAGGTTGAACATCACCTATTGTATTTTCTGCCGAAAACTACCCATCCGTATGGCAATATCACTCTACCAAGTTATAAAAAAAACACATTTTACTTAAACTACTGCAAAATCGGTTATAAAATTAATTGAACTATTAAAAGAAATTAATTATTTAATTCATAGTACAATTTAAAAAACTGACCTGGACGTTTCAATTCTACTCGAATACGATTAAGGGGATAGAAAAAATAATATTGCAATTTCCCTTGAATCCAATCCCATTAAAAAAAATCCCTTTGTTCAAGATTTAAGTATTTCTCGTTATAAAAAGTTTTATTCCTGATTATTCTACCACTACTAACGAGCTGCCTTTATATAAAAAAATTGTCTCGTGGGGTAGAAAGACGTCGATGGGCATTTACTCTGATATACTTGCTATATTATCTGTTTTGTGTAGCTGTACGAGGTCTGTTCAAAAAGTATCGCGAATTTTGAATTTCGGCGGGTTACGTTTATTTGATTTTTGATTTTTTGTGGCGTTATGTTGATACTCATATCTCTCACTTACGCCAACAAATTCGGCCATTTTGAATGTTCAGTTAATTTTTGACAGCTGCTTTGCTTACACGTGTTTTGGTTCGTCTTCGATTTTTGCTCAATTTCGATCACAAACAGCATCACATTAATATTGCTAAGGAGCTATTGGACTCTGTCTGCGGTGACCCAAATTTTCTCCAGACAAATCATGGGTTTATGGTTATGACGTGTAAACCAAAGCTCAATCATCCCAATGGAAACTGCCGCACGAGCCGAGACCGAAAAAAGCGCCAAGTTCGGTCGAATGTGAAGGTTTTGCTTACTGTTTTCTTCGATTGCACGGGCATGGTGCATCATGAGTTCTTGCCACAGGGTAGAACGGTCAATAAAGAATATTACCTGCAAGTTATGTGCAAGTTGCGAGAAGCAATCTGCTAGAAACGCCCGGATTTGTGGAAGAACAAAAATTGGCTTTTGCACCATGATAACGCCCCTGCTCACGCAGTGTTTGGGCAAAAACAACATTATTAGTGCCGCAGCCACCATATTCCCCAGATCTGGCCCCCTGTGACTTTTTTTATTCCCGAAACTGAAAGGACGAGCCCCATGAAAGGACGATGCTACGCTACGATTGAGGAGATAAAGATGGCATCAAAGTAGGAGCTGAACAATATCACAAAAAATGATTTTTTGAATTGCTTCGAGGATTGGAAAAAACGTTGGCACAAGTGTATAATATCTGGTGGGGATTTCTTTGAAGGGGACAAAATAGATATTCATGAATAAATAAATAATTTTTGAAAAAACACAAAATTCGCGATACTTTTTGAACAGACCTCGTATATCAATAGTTGTCAATCTGGTCTCTACCGACCACTAGTCGTTGGTACAAGCTTTGATGGTAGCGATCTTTTTCGGTGGAAAAATGCAGCTCTAAAATATTCTGTTTATTATAAACATACAGAGTACAATTTAAAAAACCGATCTGAAAGTATGGTATGATTTTAAAAACTTTCCGCAAAGTAAACGTTAATAATTAATTACAAATTTTCAGTAAACCTGTACTCAAAAATGACGACACGATAAGTTATTGTGGAACTGGTTGACAATAGTAAAATTTTACTACCAACAAAGATACAAAAGTGGACATTGGTTAAAGAAAGATTGACTACCCTTGCTGTAGATAGTTAATGAAATTTAAAAATTTGTTCATAAAAACCAAACTATCGTGCTTTGAATATTTTTAATTAATTTTTATGATTTCCAAAGACTTTACAATAGGAGAAATTCCATATTTTATCATATTTATACTTGAAGAAGCTGTGTTAAGGTATGGTTTCTTTGTACATAATGTATTTGTACGTAAGGAATACCTCGCCCTTGATTTTAATATAAGTTATATTTGAGTTTTATTTATAAGCAATCATATTTCTCAATATTCTTATGTTCACATGAATTGTTGATATTGAGTATATATTTCGAAAGTATATGCGTAAATTTCAGTTTAACACTATAATAAGTAATTATTATTTATTATAAAAAGAAAGCCTGTCTTTATTTGAGGAAGTACTAACAAATATTCATCAGAAAAGGGTATAAGTTTACATGGAATTGCTTAAGAAGATTTTTGTTATTGTTATTGAGAGATATCTAATTAAATTTGTTAGACAATAAGCTTGTTACCCTTTTGATACACCAAACTACGCAGATTAGATTAGATGAAATTTAAATGTGTTCGGGATGATTAGCTTAAAATCATCATTTATTTTTTTACAAATCCTAAACAAAATTTCAATGTTAATTTATTTTAAAGATAAGCTTTTGCTAAAACACGAATAAACAAAGTTCTAACTTATTGATAATAACAACAAAACAAAAATGGAGTGAAAAAGTTTTCAAAAGAATTCTTAAAGGTTGCTAATTATTCGCGACAAAATTTCCACTTTGAAACTTTTCCCAAACGAAATTTGCTAGTTAAGCAATTTCTAGTTGATTTCACTAAGCAATTTAACGGTAATTGTTTCAAAAAAGGGTTAAATAAAATATTACCCTTTCAGTGAAAGAGATTAAATTGTTCATTTCTATGGAAATTTTTTTCAAGCGTTGCCCTTTTGTTACTTATTATTTTTTGCCTCTACAAGGTTGTTAAAAAAAATACGAGAATGTGTTTTAAGTAAAAGCTTATTTATTTAATATTCATTGTTTTTCTATTTAATTTTATACTTATTTAAATACTTCTTTTTATTTAAAATTATTTAAAAATTATAATAAATAAATACTGTGAAAAATTATTTTAATTTGATGCCAGATCCAACCGTATTTTATGTCTATTCTACTTTAATTTCTTCATTCCGTTATCTTATCCTTAATAAAAAGAAATACGGAAAAAACACCTAATAAAGCCATTAACCATCACAAACATGAAAATATCAAATTCAGGTTTCAGAATGAAATAACAATCGTATATGATCACCCCCATTGGACAAAAACAACAACCCGAAATTGTCTTTCATATTGAACGCAGCATGGCACCGCACCAAACTGCACGAAAATATGCATTAGGATAGCTGCAGCTAAAACCAATACAATTATAATTCGAAAATTTTAAAAATATTCCCAAGTTCCGAAAGGGGTTTTAAAAGAGGAATAGAATAAATAACCTATCAGGGCTAGTATCTATCATTATTTTATAGTGTTTTAAATATAAAATAGTCAGGCAGATTTTAAAAAAAGTTAAAACTACATCTGCATTTTGTTACTGTATAGCATAAAGGATGTCATATTTCTAGGACTACTAATAAAGTAATAGGCAATTTTTTTAAAGTATCTTTTAAAAAGCCACAAGTTGAAATGAATGGTTATTAAATATTTGACACAGTAAAAAAAATCGACTGACCCAATTATATACTTAGTTTATGTGTGGTCTCCTTATAGCACCGCTTTTAGTCGGCATATTATGGGAAAAATAGCCTCTTTTCTTGACTATATCTGATTTTTTGCACAAAAAATAACCATAAAGAATAATCTTATTCTTTGACTATACCTGAATTTTTGGACAAAAAATAACCATAAAGAGTAATCAAAGATTCAATGAAAGGATAGTATAGAAAAATTCTTTAAAAATATATTTTCTACCTCATTGCAGGTTCATATTTGGGTCTTATGTTCTTGAATTTCGGAAATTGTTAGCTATCCCTACTGGTAGATTCTATTCCGTCTTCCGTCTATAGTAAAAGGATCGTGCTTTATGTTTAAGAATCATACAAAAGATTCCGTTTCTATTGTTATAGAATGCCACTAGTTCAGATTTTTATAGTTTCGTATATGTTTCTGTGTATGTCTATTAGAAATAAAAAAAAAACAAGTAAAATATTCTTTTAGAAAGCGAAGAATAATTTCTTAAAGGATCATTTTTTGAACAAAAGAAATTTTTCGGTAAATTCTTTTGAAAATCATCTTGAACAAAATGTGAATTTTCTATTGCAAATAATACCACCGCACTACTCAAAGAATATTCTCCAAAAGTAAATATCCTTGCACGAAGGTATTTATCAAGTAATTTTTATATTTTTTTCACTATCTAGTATGCTGATAGAAAACTAAAAAATAAAATAGCATAGAGAAAAAAAATATTATAACAAAATAAGCGATGCTACTTACTTGAAAAATATTTATTATGATTGCCTTATAATCTTAAAAATTTTTTATTTAATACTAGACTATTTTAAAGTAAGTATAAAAGTAGTTTGTAGTTGTAATTGTAATTTTTTTTTTTATTAAATAATATGTTTATGCTTTCATTTATAAAGTTTTTACTGTATTACACATAATGGTGTCGCATCAAAAATATGGATAGTAATAAAACTGGTCTAATAGTACATTTTTTTTAAAATGTCTGTAAATATTTTCATAATAGTTCTATTTCTGGTATTCAACTGCTATTTGTTCTGGTAAATATTTTTCCCTGTTGAGTTGAAATTTCAGCATTTATATATCATTACACCTCGACAATCATTTGCTTGGCTAAACATATTTCAATTACAACTTTGGGAATCATTTCACACTGAATATACACTTATCCATTTGAGGTAAATATACATATCCTCACCTACACAATTATCTAAGTAGGTATAAAGAACTAACGTATCCTTATATATGTATATAAATATTAACCATGTCTGTTATCCTTAATACGAATGACTGAATAAAACTCTTGAAGATTTTGTACTATTAAGCAGTTAACTTTGCTATAATGAACTTGTGTATCTTTTACACTATGTCTGCTGCTCTAATGACAATTCCTAACACAGATCCATTCATCACAGGTGGAATTTATGTGTATGTTCATTTATGTGACAACATAACGAAAAGACTATCTTCTGACGTAAACTGATGATGTGCATATACCAGTTACGATTATCCTTTTCTCAGATTCCATTTACATAATTTTTATAATTTATGTTTAAAAAAATTATTTGTATTTCTCTTTTTTTTTATACATTAAATTTGGTTAAATAAGTATCTGGAATTTTTAAATAAAAAGCACAAAATATTTGTTCATAATCTGGATTTATTTCATCGGCTTTAAATGAGGCTTAATTCGAAGCAATTATATGATACCAACTACTTTTCGAAACAATTTTTATAAGCTGTAAGTTTCGTATATGAAGTTTACCTTGTGACTTCAAAGGATTCAAAACATCTTCGACGAAGTGATAGTTTCAGATTGGATAACAGAAAAAGTCGGTTTTTTTGCCAAAAATTCTTATACAATAACTTCTGTGTGGGACGGTGCATTTTCGTGGTGCAAAATCTGAGAATTGGTCTACACAAATCTTGCCTTTTCCGATAAACACTCGTTTTCAAACGTCTCATAACCCTTGGATATTATTGTTTGTTAACATTTTGCTCCTTCGAAAGACATTTCGATTGATATCAATTCAATCTTTCAGTGACTTTGACGTTTTTTTTCGCCCCGCCGTTTTTGCCTAGAACAAACCTACGAGCCATCACCCATTATTGTGCGATTACTTTTGAACAAAAATGGTGTCTACGGATTAATAAGACATGTGCAGATGCTAAGCGTTATCTTCTAAAGTAAAATTATGATCAGCCGAATTTGCAGACGTCAGCTAATGTGATCTAATGAGTGGCTGACGGCTAACGTTTGGCTGAGGAAATGTCAAGGTATTAAAATAAAATTTGGTGTTTTAGTCAGAGATCGTCAGTCAAGTCGGTTTTTAAGTCATCAGCTCCCATCAGCCAATTTTAAAAATTTGGCTGACGATGACAGACTAAAACACCAAATTTTTATTTCTTTATGGCAGACAATTTCAATTTTTTGACAGAAAGATGTATGTTTATCATGCAGTCATCTAGTAGGCAGCCATTACCTAGTCAGCCACATTCGACGTTGACACATTAAAAAATGATATTTTGATTTTGTACAAATCGTTCAGTTCAGTTCAGTTCACTGTATTGCATAACATTAATAATTTTACATTTGTCCAATACAATCTTAAAACTATTTTTCCTGAAGAATATTTAATCCTAGCTCAAATATTTGTCTTTATTGTTCTTAGCGTTCTGCTAACATTGAATAAATTACTACTATTATATAAATAAGATTTTAATTTACTTAATTTGACTTTTTTTTTTATAAAACATGCTTACATCCTATAACCTAACCTTAAAACTTAATTCTACTCTTATAAACTAACATGCAATTTTTACAATTATTCCTAAAAACTATTCTTAAAACTACAATGATGTCCAGATATCCTTCGGTGCATCCGACCTTGTGTGATGTAGTTGCTACCCACGATGTTGTCCTTTTGGCTTCTTCTTGTACATCTGGACGCGTTGCTCCAGAGCTTCTTCTGTGTCCTTCACTAGAAGTAGCGGTGACAGGTACTTGTTGTTCCTCAAGGTTTCCAGTAAGTTACCGTTCGTCAACTGCCTTATTTCCCTATTTGGATGATGGGCTAATGACTTCACCCATTTGTGCATTATCCCCATTTGCCATACTACAAATGGGGTAACGTCTGCCTCCCGGTACAACCTGTCATTTGAAATAAATTTTTTTGTATGGAGAGATCTTCCGAGCCCTGTGGCTTTTCGTAAGATCTTCCTTTCCAATCTGTGCAGTTCAGTTGCTACCGTTGGGGAAATAGATAACCAGGTGGGGAAGCCGTAGCATAGGTACGCTCTTATAAATTGCTTATAAATAATAAGCTTGACGTCCTTGCGTAGGATTTCTGAGCGATACATTCTCAGAAGCCTGCAAAATATGCCGTTGGCTTTTTTAATTTTATCCCTGACAAAGGAGTTGAATTTGAGGTTCTTGTTGAGATTCAAGCCTAGATACTTAAGATTCTCTACGCGCCTCATTAACGTGTTATCCTTATCGCCAGACCCGCAGTCTATGAATTTCTTCTTCGTGATGCACAAACACTCAGACTTTGGAATGTTTACTTGAAGACCCCATTCCTTATAGTATTCTGTCAGTTTATTGACAGATACTTTCATAGCTTCCAATGCTACTTTAGGTCGCATTGATGCACTGTAGACTAGGGTATCGTCGGCGTATAATACCATATGAGTATTTCCGCTTAATTGAACCTTACATATATCTGCAATGTAAAGGCTATATAGCTTAGGCCCAATTAATGAGCCTTGGGGTATGCCTGACAATACGTCGAAGAACCGTGAGTAAACGTCTCCGCATTTTAGTCTGGCTTTTCTAAAAGCTAGAAAACTAATTATCAGATTAACCAGATATTTTGGAAAATTCATTTTAATTATTTTAAATATGATACCCAAGTGCGGTATGCTATCGAATGCCTTTTCGATATCTAGCGAACAGAGCCATGTAGAACGGTTTTTAATTCGTTCCAGTATAACGTCTGTGTGTACCTTTAAAAGTGCGTGCTGTGTAGAGTGGCCTTCACGAAACCCATATTGGAATTCTGGAATTATGTTTTCTTCCTCGATGAAGAGATTAAGCCTGTCTAGGATAAACCTTTCAAATAATTTTCCCACATTGGAAAGGAGTGATATTGGCCGGTAGTCTGCTTCCGTGTAGGAGTGCTGTTTCTTTTGGATGGTTACGATATCTGCCGACTTCCATATTGTAGGGAAGTACCCATTGTTAATGCAGTTATTGCAAATGAGTGTTAGCAATGTTATTCCTTCTTCTGGAAGGCATTTCATTACTAGACTGGGTATACCATCCGGACCATGGGATTTTTTCCTAGATGACCCCTCTCAATGTAAGATTTGATGTCGCTTTTTGCAACGAAACAATGTTTTACCTTTGTCGGATTCGTGCTTGGATTATCCGATGAAAAGTAGGTTATTGGTGCCGAAGAGCTCTCCTCGTTCCTATATCCTGCTTTGCGTTTGAATTCCTCTACGGTATCTTGCACGATCGGTTTATTACCGAAAGTATTATGGCTGCCATAAAGTTTGGAATAGTAATTTGCGAACATTTCGCTTTTGATTTTATTATCCGTGATAATTCTATTCCCCTTCTTCAGACCTGGGCTGCCTTTTGTTCTATCCCTCATTAATTGCTTAATTTTGGAATAAGCATATGGACCGGGCTCTATGTTACGTAAAGTACGTTTGAATGCCTCGTTCCATTGGTCATTAAGTCTGGCAGTTATTTCTTGCTTAAGGCTTTCAATTTGAATTTTGATCGCCTTGAAATAATTTTCGTCCCTACTCGGATTATTGTATGCCCTGTAGAGTGCTTTATTTAAATTATTTTTCCGTTTTAACAACTGCTTAGTGTGTGGATCGATGATCTCTGCTGTGCTGGCACCAATGTCAACCATTTTGGTGTTCGCTTCCATTGAGGACACTAAGGATTCGTTAAAGGAACTAATTAAGTTATCTATATGATAACAAGAAAGGTTCTGATAGGCCGGCTTTTTGAGAAGTTTTAGTCTTTCTTTAAGGTCTTTCTTGAACTTTTTCCAGTTCGTGTCCTTAAAAGATCTAAAGATTCTCTTTGATCCTAGATTGGATCGTTGCCTTATAGGTGTTACTATTTCTAAGTATACTGGAAAGTGGTCAGAAAAAAGTGGTAGCGTGGTACAAAGCTTCACCGGTAACAGAGAGCTCGATACTAGAAAAAAATCGATAATAGAGCCCGAAGCTTCAAATGTGGGTTGGTCTGGTGCGATAATATTGCCGCGGAATTCATTATTCGCATTTATGCACTCTACGACAGCCTTACCATTTAGGTTATTTTTAATGCTTCCCCATTGCAGATGCCATGCGTTAAAATCCCCTCCTATAATGAAGTGATCAAATGTGTTGCACTTCTTCAAAAACTCCACTGTTTGCTTGCGGTATTTGTAGGCATTGTGCGCAAAATACGTTGATACGATTAATAACTCTTTGTTATCAATCATACAGGCAATCGCCGTATTTTCAATACCTGAAAATTCTGGTAAAAGAACCTCTGAGAAAATTATATCTTCTCTAATAACGATTGCCGTTCGTTCGTTATTACCATTAATTACGTTGAATCCTTTAAATCTGAGGCACTTGTCAGCCTGTATGTTGATTTCTTGGATTAACGCAATGTCTGGAGAATATTCGCTTAAGAAGTCACGAAAAAACGTTCTCTTAATTTGACTCCGAATCGAATTTACATTGACAGTTACTACTTTTAATTTACCTATACCCATGTAAGTAGTTGCTCGACTAATTTCATTTTCCTCTTAAACTCGTCTTTCTCATTTAAGATAGGCTTAATTGATTTGAGTTTTTGGAAAAGCACGTCTAGAGGCATTCCAAAGATATCTTCGATACCTTTTTGCAATGGTTCAGCGCCCTTTTCATGCTGAGTCTTAGTCACTGCAATTGACGTCGTCTGGGTTTTATTTTGCCTTTTAACTATGTCGGCAAATGAAATCCCGGTTTGCACTTTCATGGCTGCCGGTCTTAATTCAGCCTTTCTTTCCTTGGCCTCCTGGATCTTTTTTACTGTTGGACATCCTCTGAAACTCGCCGGATGCCCAAATATTTGGCAATTCACGCAGTACGGTTTGGTTTCCGAACTGTACGGAATCCTCTCGCACTTTCCCGGCTCATGCTGTTTGTCGCACTTCACACATCTAAAGTGCATGGCACAATTTCTGCGACGTGGCCGTATCTTTGGCATCTGTGGCACTGTATTGTAGTCCTCTTCAGACCCTCCCAAGTGACCTTCTGCCTAAGCAGGAACTGGCATTCCCGGACTTTTCCAAGTTTGGTTTGGGGTGGAAATTTTATTACGAAGAGGCCGAGCTTATAGCCCTTCTCCCTTGAAATGGGGGTTGAAAATCTTTTGGCTTCCAACCTTTCTATTTTTGTCTCCCTCCTGAGGGCTTCCTCTACTTCTTTTTCCTCAAACGAAGGGTGTATTCCCCTGAGCATTAAGCTCACACCCTTTTCACTCCTTGGAGTGTATGTGTGGGCTTCTACACCCAGGGTTTGGAGTTCTACAAAGAGCTCCTTTTGAATTTGTAGATCCGGACACTGTAAAACAGACTTCCTCCCTACATTTTTAATTTTAATTTCCGTGTGTTTTTTCTGTATCTCGCGTATATTCGCATTAAAAACCGAAATTGGAGGCACATGCTCCTTTTTCGTTTTTAAAGTTTTTTTGGTCCTTTTTACTGTCTTTACAGTCTTATTACCATCCCCTATCTGCGAACGCAGTGATTTAATCACTTCGTTCGCTTCCTTCAATTCCCTCCTAAGCCCTTACATTTCCTCCTCTAATTTTATATATAAATATAAATTTCTGGACGTACCTGTGTTACTATTCTTATTATCCTGGGATGAAGGCGAAGACCTCCTTCTTTTACCAGTTACTGCTGTCCAAGCATCACTGTTCTCACCTCCCGTGCTCGTGTCAGAGGATGAGTCATCTTCCAATGACATTTCCTCCTCTTCTTCGTTGATTTGGCACTTCGTTGCCGATGATTTAAGTTCTGCGGCCCGTTGCCGTAGAACTTCATCAATGTCTATTTTCCTTCTATTAGAGACCCTTCTGGTCTCTAAATTCGCCATCACTTTCTCTTAAAAATTTTTTTTTTCTTCCCACAAATTCCAGACAAAGAATCGAAATGTCAAAATGACATGATATCCCGAAATGTCTATTAATATAAAACTTTCTAATCACAAATGCTTCCAATTTACAATTAAAGAACGAACAAACTTATGTTCTCGAATTGCACTCAAAGAAACGAAATGACTAAATGTCAAATTCGAATCCACAATCAAAATCAATGTCCAGGCAATGAATCACGAATTAACGACAATTACCAAACCTCGAACTGAACACTCGAAACGTCAAAAATGAAAATCGAATTCACGACCAGACATTTTCAAATATTATGTATTTTAATAATAACTTTGCAAAAATAATTTTTTATAAAGTGTCTCGTAAATGCTTCCAATTTACTATCAACGAACGAACAAACTTATGCTCACGAATTCCCATCAAAGCATGATGTCAAAATAACTTTAAGTTCACTCACAAATTTACAACAATTGAATCAGCTCGAACTGAACACTCGAAACGTCAAAAATGACTAAATGTCAAATTCGAATCAACAATCAAAATCAATGTCCAGGTAATGAATCACTAATTAACGACAATTACCAAACCTCGAACTGAACACTCGAAACGTCAAAAATGAAAATCGAATTCACGACCAGACATTTTCAAATATTATGTATTTTAATAATAACTTTGCAAAAATAATTTTTTATAAAGTGTCTCGTAAATGCTTCCAATTTACTATCAACGAACGAACAAACTTATGCTCACGAATTCCAATCAAAGCATGATGTCAAAATAACTTTAAGTTCACTCACAAATTTACAACAATTGAATCAGCTCGAATTGAACACTCGAAGAGTCAAAATTGAAATGTCATTGTTCATAATCTGGATTTATTTCATCGTCTTTAAATGAGGCTTAATTCGAAGCAATTATATGATACCAACCACTTTTCGAAACACTTTTTATAAGCTTTCAGTTTCGTATATGAAGTTTACCTTGTGACTTCAAAGGATTCAAAACATCTTCGACGAAGTGATAGTTTCAGATTGGATAACAGAAAAAGTCGGGTTTTTTGCCAAAAATTCCTATACAATAACTTCTGTGTGAGACGGTGCATTTTCGTGGTGCAAAATCTGAGAATTGGTCTGCACAAATCTTGCCTTTTCCGATAAACACTTTTTTTCAAAAGTCTCATAACTCTTGGATATTATTGTTTGTTAACATTTTGCTCCTTCGAAAGACATTTCGATTGATATCAATTCAATCTTTCAGTGACTTTGACGTTTTTTTTCGCCCCGCCGTTTTTGCCTAGAACAAACCTACGAGCCATCACCCATTATTGTGAGATTACTTTTGAACAAAAATGGTATCTACGGATTAATAAGACATGTGCAGATGCTAAGCGTTCTCTTCTAAAGTAAAATTATGATCAGCCGAATTTGCAGACGTCAGCTAATGTGATCAGAATAATTGGCTTATGGTTGACTAATGAGTGGCTGACGGGTAACGTTTGGCTGAGGAAATGTCAAGGTATTAAAATAAAATTTGGTGTTTTAGTCAGAGATCGTCAGTCAAGTCGGTTTTCAAGTCATCAGCTACCATCAGCCAATTTTAAAAATGTGGCTGATAATGACTGACTAAAACACCAAATTTTTATTTCTTTATGGCAGACAATTTCAAATTTTTGACAGAAAGATGTATGTTTATCATGCAGTCATCTAGTAGGCAGCCATTACCTAGTCAGCCATATTCGACGTTGACGCATTAAAAAATGATATTTTGATTTTGTACAAATCGTATTAGCACCTAACGATTAAACAATCGTTAAGCAAGTCAAAGATATTAGTTTTATCAGTTACATACAAAAGCCAATGTCACAAATCAGGCCATTAGACAATCAGCTAAATTAGGGACAGAATCTGCATGATATTTGCCAATTTGTCTAATCGTCTAATGGCTCCTAACCCTGAACAAAATTTTGACAAAAACTATTGACGATAACTTAAACCATTCCAGAATCTCGCTTAACTCAACAAAAAAACAAAAATAAAATTGAAATACGTAAAAACATCTTAAATCAGTTTATTATTTGTATTTTATGGTTAATTAAATTTTTAACCTCATATATGAAGTTTTCATTTACCTTTCATTTCAAAATTTAAAAAAATATTATTGAAAACAATTAGCCACATTATTTTTAATTAGTAACAGAAAATTTCAGGCAAAATTTCAGATACTAAATCGAAATCTTATTATTCTGAATTATTTCAAATTATGAAATGTTTTGCGAAACCGGCAATTTCATTCTTTCGGTAAGTTGATATCTCTATTTTTACTAGATAAATTAACAAAAATTTAGTTTGTGATATGTTTAAACGCTTTTAAATATATGTTTAAAAAGAGAAGTACTCGTATTTATGATTGAATAAATGTCAACAATTGTGTTTATCGACAATTAATTCAGTTCCGACGTACGTTTTTGTTAATTAATTTAAAATGTAAATATTAACCGAATTATAGATTCATCTGTTTAAATTACACGTTCTCACACAATATATAGTTGCGGAAAAAGTACACGTAGATTACCTGGGCGAAAGTGAAATTAAAATAGGTGCGAGTGGGAGTAGATTGCAAAGAAATGATGTTCATAAGAATGACAGTGCAGTTTTGTCAAAGTATAGATTAACGTCTGATGAATGGAGGAAAATAAATAAATCCTTAGTATAATATTTAATATTATGAAACTTCGTAAGACAAGAAATAAATTATTAAAAAACTACAAGTAAGAGGTCTGTTCAAAAAGTATCGCGAATTTTGTGTTTTTTCAAAAATTATTTATTTATTCATCAATATCTATTTTGTCCCCTTCAAAGTAATAACCACCAGATATTATGCGCTTGTGCCAACGTTTTTTCTAATCGTCGAAGTACTTCAAAAAATCATTTTTTGTGATATTGTTCAGCTCCTACTTTAATGCCATCTTTATCTCCTCAATCGTAGCGTAACGTCGTCCTTTCATGGGGCTCTTCAGTTTGGGAAAGAAGAAAAAGTCACAGGGGAGCCAAACCTGGGGAATACGGTGGCTACGGCATTATTAGTGTGTTATGTTTGGCCAAAAATGGCAAAAGCCGATTTTTGTTCTACCACAAATCCGGGCGTTTCTGCCGGATTGCTTCGCGCAACTTGCGTATAACTCGCAGGTAATATTCCTTATTGACCGTTCTAGCCTGTGGCAAGAGCTTGTGATGCACCACGCCCCTGCAATCGAAGAAAACAGTAAGCAAAACTTGCACATTCGACCTTCTCGTCTGAGAACATTTTGTACCACCGAAAAACGTTGCTTCGGTCCAAGGTAGCTGCACCATATGCCACAGTCAACATTCGGAATGCGTTCGCGCAATTAATTTTGTTTTTCACATAAAATTTGATGCACTTTTTGTAATGGGCAAAAATCGAAGACGAGCCAAAACACGTGCAAGCAAAGCGGCTGTCAAAAATTAACTGAACATTCAAAATGGCCGAACTTGTCGGTATAAGTGAGAGATATGATTACCAAAATAACACCGCAAAAAATTGAAAATCGAATAAACGTTAACCGCGTATATTCAAAATTCGCGATACTTTTTGAACAGACCTCGTATATTAATAGTTTAACGACAACAATTCTAAAAATGCTGTAACACATCTGCATATAAAAAATTTAAATTACTTAGTTTTCTAAATTTGAAAAAAAAAACAAATAAATAAAAAACTTAAAAAACAGAATAAATAAAAAGAGTTTTTTTTTTGTATTATTTACGGGAACTTCTCGAATAAACAATTCCCGGATACTTATTTGATTTAGCCAAATGTATATTGATAAATGTGATAGGAATATTAATTTTTAGTGGACTTTTTTTAAAAATATTTGCCTCTTCTGTTATACCTGAAGTTACTTATGGAAATTACAATAGCAAAATCTATATTGTTTAAATGATTAAAAAGATTCGGTTTACATATTAATTTGATAGATTTAAGATATTCGAACGTTTAGGACGGTCATTCAACAAGTACTTAGCCTACAAAAGAAAAACGAAAATGTTGGAAAGATGGCAATTTATTTTTCCACATAATCTCTTTCAAGCTCAATACACTTGGCCCAGCGATGCTATAACTTTTTTAACCCGTCCAAAAAATACATTTTCTCGAGGGAAGCAAAATAGGCCTCCGTGGCGACGATGACCTCCTCATTCGACCAAAATCTATTCCCGGCGAGTGATTTTTTCAGGTTTGGAAATAAAAAGTAGTCACGGGGGGCCAAATCTGGAGAGTACGGTGGATGGGGCAGCAATTCGTAGCGCAATTCGACCAATTTGGCCATGGCGATGGCGGAGGTGTGAGCCGGCGCGTTTTCGTGGTGGAACAGCACTTTTTTCTTCGCAAAACGGGGCCGCTTTTTCTTCAATTCGACGTCAAATCGGCCCAATAAGTCAGCATAGTAGCGCCCCGTGATTGTTTTACCCTTCTCTAGGTAATCGATGTGGATCACACCTTGTGAATCCCAGAAAACGGTGGCCATCACCTTTTCGGCCGATCGAACAGTCTTCGCCTTCTTCGGAGCACGTTCGCCGGATGACGTCCACTGTTTCGACTGTTCCTTGGTCTCTGGTGTGTACCAGTGAATCCATGCTTCGTCGACGGTCACGAAACGGCTCCGCTAGATTGCGCTGAAACATCGCCAAACACGTCGTCGATGTGGTCTCACGGTTGCGCTTGTTTTCCGGTGTGAGCAAACGCGGCACCCATCGCGCCGACAGCTTTCTCATGCCCAGTTCTTCGTGTAGAATATGATGCACCGTTCCAACTGCGATGCCCACAGGCTCAGCTATCTCGTGAACCTTCAATCGACGGTCTGCCAACACGAGATCGTGGACTTTTTTAACGTTTTCCTCCGTAGCAGCCGTTTTCGGGGCACCTTGGCGTGGCTTATCAAAAACCAACGTTGAACCAATTCTTGACGGTCGCCATCGAAGGAGAAGAGTCACCATACACAGCATCCAAGCGATCTTTGATTTCGCTGCGCGTTTTCCCTTCCAAAAATAAGAATCTAATCACCGAACGATATTGTTCTTTTTCCATTTTTGTGCAACCGACCGACACGCTCGCTTTCAAAGGCTCTCAAAACAAAACTAATAAAGGGAATCGACTGAAACTTTGATCGTGCAGTACATTTTTTTAGGCTACTAAAAAAATGTACTGCACGATGGTAAATTTTTTTTGTGACAGCAGTTCCATCGGGCGGTGAGGCTAAGTACTTGTTGAATAACCTTCGTATAGCAATCATATAATCAATGAGCAACAAATAGGTGAATACACTAGAAATGTTAGTAAAATTTATTTTGTTTCTTTATTATTAGGTGGAATTATACTCTGAAAATTTTGTAGAAATCTAAAAAAGAAGCAGAAAACCAATTATAATATTGTACTACAGAATATTATTTTTTTTATTTCAATAGCCTAAATATATTTTTGATAAAATACCATGTGATTATTAAAAGAACACCCATAACTTAATATAAATTGCCAATAATTTACTGTGAAAGTTATAAAAAATTTATAGCTAACAAATATTTCTGAAAAATTTTTTTGCAGTAAGAAAATAATTCATATCAACATTAATGCGGATAATTTTATCATTCCTGCGGTTAATTCGGTATGGTATCCCGATAAATCACATTAATTCATATACTTATGAATGTAGAGGAAAAAGGAATAAATTTTCTATAGATTTGGAGTTTGGGGGTTTAATATTTCATATTTTCTATTCAATTTATTATACTGTTAAATTTACCATCGAACATTTTGGATTATTTAGTCAATTTATTTATAAAGAAAATATAATAAAAATCATGATTTTATAGAAAGTATTTTTTTTTCTTCTGTTTATTTATTTTTCATTTTCGATTGGATCTACTCTCGTTAAGGGGGGTTTGTTTTCATATAATCTCGAACGAATGACGAAAGGTTAAGGTTATGTAATACAGAATTTAAAAAAAAAAGTTTATTGGACTTACCTTAAACTTTCGGTTTTAACTTTTCTTTTGGGTCAGTATAGGTAAATTTATACACTTTTAGGTTCCGTACGTTACAGTATTAAATTTATTTTCGTTTACCATTATTATTTTCACATTTTATTTTATTCCATAGAATTTTTAATAATATGGTTTAGTATATAAATGGTTATTTTTATAAATTCACTTTAAATTGAGTGAATAATTTATGGAAATTATGGGACAGATTTGGTTGTTGCTCGTTTTTATCTACACATATTTAAACTATCTAAAAAAAATTATCTTGTCTATCATTTCCTACAAATGATAGACAAGATATTTTTTTTTCTACAATTTAAGTAGTATTAATTGTATTATATATCTTTCTTTTTTTATGAACTCATAAATGTGAATTAAGAATTTTACCTAAAATATTGTAAAACTGTAGTTTTGTTCAAAAGATATTTTTGCGCTCGCATTATTCTAAATATGTAAATATAAATTTATTCTAATATTAACCAAAAATGGGTAAATAATACCAAAATAGTAACTAATAAAAATTTAAACTTTTTTAGTATATAAAGATTATTTCTCTCAAGTCACTTTCGATTATAAATTTTAAATTTTTGCTAACCAATAAATATATTTTAATTATGTGTACAACTATAGTAGACAAAATAACATTTTTTGAAGAAAAATAAGATACAAAATAATCGTAGATAATATTTCTAAAAATGTAAAAAAATATGTGTAATTTTTAGAATATCTTATTTTATTATACCACTACTGATATAAATGTATAAGAATAATTTTAGACTAAATACATTTTCAAGTTATGTTTTTTTTAAATAATTTTCAGTTTCAAATTTTAATGACATTTACAATAACGTATAATTTATAATTATAAGATTTTAAATCAAAAATACAAGGACTTGAATACAAGTAGGCATTCTAGCTTAAAGTTTATAATGATACTCGTAGTATAGGCGGTAATGGACTTTTTTTTATAACTATAGATGCAAACGTTTGGTATATTTATATGTATAAATATAATATATATATTTATATCACCATGGTTAAAACTGTTTAGTACAGAAAAAATAGCATTTGATAAGAATATATGGATTTGATAGGAATTCATAAGTTGATACTGAAAGTTTGAGTTCGTATGTCCAGATCGGATTCAGTCCCGCATTTTATAGTAATAACTTACTATTTATTGTCAGTTTTGAACTGTAGGGGATAACAGTTCAATCGTTTTTTGTATATAAATTATAGGCAACACAAACTGGGTCTTTGTGGAATATTATTGCCATTTAATATTATATCAGGGGTCGGTTATTTGCAAAATGTAGGAGTAACGTGAGCACATTTTTACTCATTTATTTTTGCTCTCTATCTCTTAAACTAGACCAGTAAGGAGTTTATGTGGTTTTGTAAAATAGTGTTGACTATGAAAAAATTTTTATGCTTTATGAATATAGCATAAAGTTATGAATATTCTATTTTTTCAGCTATCTAAAAATATCGGTCTTAGAGATAGGATTTAAGGATACTTAAAAATAGTCTATATTTACAGCTTCTATAAGAATTCAGTTTGACATATATGATCAAAAAAGCATTCGAAATATCAACAAAAAAATAGATTGCACGGTATTCGTTATCCTTATTAGAATATCATCAAGAAAATTGCCTTTTAAAAAAAAACATATCGAACTACTCCATCTCTATTATAGTAAAAATTCTCTAAACACAATTGATTGAACTTATATAAATTTCTAAAATAAAACTTATTAAAAAAAAAATAAACCTCACATTTAAATTTTTTATATAAAAAATTAAGTTATATTTTTGTTACTAAACAGCAAATAAAATATAATAACACCAACTTTATAATAAATTCATAAATAAAAGGTAAACGTTTTTTTTTTTTTTAAAACTCTCGGGCAAATCATAAATATTATCTTTAACGAAACATTTACCAAATTTACACACAAAAGGAATTTTATTTTATAGAAACTTTGACACATATGTTTTATGGCACTTTGGTAAAATTTTTGAAACAAAACTTTGAAAACTTTCAAAAACTTTAGTTGACTAATTTTCCTGTTTTCCATATCCTTCCACAATATTGTATATACAATATTTGGTACGGTGATAAATTTAATAAGAAGTTTTTATTGAAAAGAAATGCTTATAGAAAAATTTGATTATGATCACCATATAAGTGGTGGTTGCAGGTCAAAATTAATAATGTTTTTGCAAAGAAAATTTAATTTAATTTTCTGTGAAATTGATTTAAGTCAATTTCTTAAAAATAACTCTTCTACAATGCCAAAGTGTTCATGCTTTCAAGGAAAATTTGTTAAGTGAAGACTTATTTTTAAACATTTTCGAGTATTCATAAAAATAAATCCTTAAAATTCATTCACTTTTATGGTACGATTTAGTTTTTTTTGGAATAAGAATTTTAAAATTTAGTTTCACTTTAAATAAAATATGCTTTTTTATCTCATAATGTCGGTTAAGTTTGAAGAAAAATTTATTCTACACTTAACTCATTATAATTTTAACCTAATTTGTTAAGTTTATTTTTATTTTTGGTTCTCCTTTTGGAAACTTTTAAAGTTCATAGATGTTATAGAAGAATATATTCGTACAATTTCATATATGAAATTTCATTTTTGAAGTTGAAAATAGATAACTTTATTTTGGACAAAATACAAATCGTGTGACATTCTGTCGACCACAGCCAATTTGCTTATGATTTCATATCCTGAAGGCAATGTGAAAATGAATGGAAATGCAGTGCTTCATTGTGAATTTGCCTAATAATTTTCGACATGCTGAGAAGGAATTTAACGAACAATTTCGTTTCCTCAGCAATAAAGCAAATATTCTCTTTGTTATAATAGCATTCATTTATGTGTACATGTGGCAAAAGTTCTGCCATCAGAGTTGCAACAAGCTGCCAGTTATTTGCAGTTAAACTGCACCATGACTGCAACATCATTCGACGATTACATGCAATATTTTCTGAAGAGCATGAGTGGATGTTTTTGAAGCGGAAGGTATATTCTGAAAACGATTTTTCGCGTTACTGACTGGAAGACTGATCTGAGATATTTGTATATTCGCAGCTGTAAGTTTGCAATGTGGACGGAACTATTGACGTGCAGAAGTGCTATTGTTACCACATCTCTACCTACATATGGCGTCAGCAGTCCAGAAATTTAAGCCACCAGACACTAAGGGTATGGCAGTTATACAAACAATCCCAACAACTTCCTGTCAAACACCATGAACCGGAACTCCCTTTTATAAAATTCGATTAAATTCCATGGCATCGTGTTCGAGATGAAAATACGAATATAGAACAGTCCGCATCTATTTGTTTGAGCTTTCCTTCAACTGTCTACAGAATTTTACACATAACCATCACATTCGAGTATACACTTATATGCATATGCATAAACAAATACGAGTATATATAGAAAGGAGACAACGTTTGTTTATAACAGTGTAGAGCAATTCACCTACTAATCGAAAACATTCCCTACTGTTCATCGTATGTTTACCAAATCGAATTTTTTGGTTATCCTCATATCCGACCAAATCTATATATCAGAGGATATCTAAACAACTTTGCTCCTTAACTTTTTAATGATTTTTGATTCAAAAACATTAAACAAAACTGAAAAAAATATTCAGAAATTTTCAAACACGCCTTTTTCAAAAAGCTCTGCTTGAAAATTAGAAAATGGCTCCACTCTTCTCAGTTAAATTCAGTTAAATTTCTTTAATAAATGGAGTCGAAACACACTAAAAATATTTTGCTCTGTTCTTTGTACTCAATAATTTCTCTATATTCTTATCGAAATAACTTTGAAAATAAATTTTAAATTTAATACAAGGACGATTAGTACAAAATGTTTCTGCATTTATTGGCAAGGAAACCTTTCGACGGATCGTTTCGAACTTATAATCGATAACTTGCCCAAAATTCCAATAATCGGTTTCTGTGGATAGCGTTCGAAAACCAATCTTTCTACAATACATTTTATTTATGTTCTTAATTTCTACAGTAGAATGATTTTGAAATTGGAAAGGATTCCAAATACTCTAGAAAAGTAGTAAAATTCTGTTTCGAAATAAGATTTAACCGATGTGGTAGTTTTTAGCTAGATAATTTCTCAATCAACGACGATGTTGTTATATGATTTAGTTTATTTGAATTTATTATAAAATTTAACATACAATATAAGTTAAATTAAAGAGTTTAGTTTCTAAGTCAACGGAGAAAAAAAATCAACTTTTCAAATAGAGAAAAAAATAGTTATTAAAATTTTTGAACAGAGAAGCTCTTAACTATAAAGTTGGTACAACTTTTAATGTTTTTAGTTTTTAGGCAACGCTTGCTTTTGTTTTTTAAACACGTCCAACTTATTTACTGCATTAAAAAAAAATTTTATTGGAAAATTTCTATGATATTTTTTTAAATTTATTTCTTGAAAAGTTGTTGCTTATTAGTAAAAATATGAATATGTTATCAATCAAAATTGTAAAAAAAGCAGTTTAATAAATAAAATAAAAAGATTATACGATGGTCGTTCAATAAGTCCTTAGAAAATCCAAGAAATTGCGCTTGTAGTGTCGGTAAAAATTTTCTTTTGTAAGTCGGCAGTATCGACAGGAAAGCTGTCAAAATTTCAGCTTGATCCATAGCGTAGGTCAATTTCTATCGTCGATTAAAGTTAACGACATTTATTTGTGCATAACAATGGAAAAAAGCGAGTTTAGGGCTGTCATCAAACATCTCCATTTGAAAGGCTTAAGCCCGAAAGAAATCAAAGCCGAGTTGGATGTAGCTCATGGCACATCTGCACCTGTGTTTGCGACGGTTTACAATTGGATGAATGAATTTAAACGTGGCCGTTCATCCACAAAAGATGCCCAGTTGAGGTGTCTACTCCTGAAATCATCGACAAAATCCACGATCTGATCGGCGAATTAAAGTGCGCGAATTAGTTGAGGTCACGGGCATATCACAAGGTACAGTCGCTTCAATTTTGCATGAAAAATTGTCTGTGAAAAAAATTTCGTCAAGATGGGTGCCGCGTTTGCTCTCAGAGGAGAATAAGCGCAATCGTGTAGTGGACTCTGAGGCTATGTTGGCACTGTCATCGCAATCCTGCCGAATTCCTTCTTCGATATGTCACTGTGGACGAAACCTGGATACACTACTACACTCCAGAAACGAAGAGACAGTCATCACAGTGGATTTTCAAGGGTGAACGGGCTCTGAAGAAGGCAAAAACTGTGCCATCGGCCGGAAAGGTGATGGCCACGGTCTTTTGGGATTCGCAGGGCATCATTTTTATCGACTACTTGGAAAAAGGAAAAACAATAACAGGAGCGTATTACACGTCGTTATTGCAACGGTTGAGCGAGGAAATCAAAGAGAAACGTCCCCATCTGAAGAAGAAAAAAATCCTCTTGCATCATGACAATGCGCGTGTGCACACCTGCGCTGTTTCCATGGCCAAAATTGTGGAATTGAGAATGGAATTGTTGCAGCATCCCGCTTATTCACCAGATTTGGCCCCGAGTGACTATTTTCTTTTCCCCAATCTGAAGAAATGACTTGGCGGACGACGGTTCACTTCCAACGAGGACGTCATTGCTCAAACGGATGAGTATTTTGCAGAACTTTCGAAATCCTATTTTTTGGACGGGATAAAAATTTTGGAAAAACGGTTGGAAAAGTGTATAGAGCTAAAAGGAGATTATGTTGAAAAATAAAATTTTTTTTTTTTAAAACCAGTTTTTTTCTCCATTTTTTGTTGTTGTTTTAATTTTTATATATTAATTTAAATAAGCGGTTTGAAATTGAATTATAAAGTTTCTATCAATTCAGTTGTATCCTTATAATGCATTACTCTTTGAACCTACATTCCTTTTTTTATACTGCATTCCGTTTTTTTTTGCAGCGGGAGTATTCACTATACATTTTCAAAGATCTTCAGATCATTGCATTGTACCGGCCAGTCCACATAATCAATGTTTGTTTATTTATTTATATGTAAGGTCCCTTAGATATGTGTCAGGAGTCACTTTATAACACACACGACCTATACGGGAAGCTATCTGAATGAGACTGGTTTGTGGTTAGTATGATAGGATAGTGGGCATTTTTTTTATATATTGTAGAGGAATTTTGTATATTGTAGAAGTTTCAAGAGGGGACTAGGGAATACAAATATTGGATCCAGGAGTTCCACAATGGGAGGAATCCTACTCGCGAAGTAATTCATATAGAATGGGGATGATGGTGAACTGAATTCATCAGGATTGACATATGGGACGTTTGGTGTTGTCAGAAAGAAAATTATTCAGGTTTTGAGTAGCTTGCACGCCCAGAATTTCGGTTTGGATTTAAATAGACTGGTTAATTACTGGTTATACAAATGAATCTACAATAATGTGTCGCTATTGGACCAGTCGTACCTTGTTTGCGCATAGCTTATGGTGTTTGTTACCATTCTATTAGTAGGCTAGGCAGATTCGGAATGACTATGATCTTTAGTCAACGGAGAGTTCCGCCTGCATTTACGGTTTGTTTTCACAAGAGAACTTGAAGACTTACAACACAATAGTACGAAATGGGTTCCACAGACTACAACTGGGTCGAAACTAATAAAATAGCTGGTTCATCCCTAAATCATAGAAATAATAAAAGAAATTGTGCGATCAATTCAAAAAAAAAAACGTTTTTCATCAGAAAAGATGAACGTTTTCCAATTTGTATTGTCGCGCTAATTATTAAAAATTATTAAAATTGGAGCAAAAGTTAAAAAAACACTAACTTTTTCTGCGATCTTGACTATTTTTTACTCCTCCTATTTGCTCTTTACAATAATTTTCTGAATCTCTCAGTAATGGCTTCTACTTATTTAGTAAACAATTTTTGTTTAAAAAAAAAATACGCTGGTTTTTCAGCCAATTTTCCATTAAATTAAATTAAATAAAATAATACTTCCAAGCACCATAACTGCTAGAGAATAACTAATGGCCCCAAACAGTTGTCGCAATAATGTTTTATTGTAGCTATTTAAAAAAAAATCATCTAAAAAATAATCACGTAATTTTTTCTCCAATTCAATAAACTACACATAAGCACACGTAAAAAATACTAACACAAATACAGCCTAAAACAACAAAAATATTCGTCAATATGCTGACGGTTCCAAACAGTTGTCAGTCATTCTACATTGAAAATTAAAAATAAAATCTAAATAAAAACGTTTAAAAGTCACCTAACAAAAATTCATGGATTTTGTTTTAGTTAAATTAAATTTTGAATATTCATTTTGTAGATATTTCCATAAAAAGAGCACCTGCATTTCAGACTCTTATTCGAAGATAATAATTTCATAATTAATATACGATATTTTTAATATGCAGATATTGGATGTACGGTATGATGTGTATATGTGTACATATTTTCATGTCATACCTTTAATATTGAATAAAAAAGTTTAAATTTTCATAGTGACCAATATTTTATAATTCTGAAAAGAAGAACAAAATAGTAAGAGGGTTATTTACAAGTCTCCTACCTTTACAAGTTCAATTTTTTAACGAATCGACCATTCTTAGGTTTATGAAAAAAATGGTTGACCGCATTCAAGTCACAGTCCAGTTAATAGCGAAAGGAAAAGGAAATAGTCCTCAACTATGGGAGTAGAAAAAGCCTCGCAACCATTCGATTTAATACACGTATGGTATGATTTGGACACGCGTTGTAGAACATCAACAAGCACTAGCAGAAAAGAAGCACGACCGAAATGTTCATATTCACTGAACCACATTTTGATGATGTGCCAGAATCGTGCTGGTTACCTTTTATTTTTTGGGTTCCTTTTTACAATTTTCTTTTCTTCTTATTTTTTTGGTTAAATTATATGGAATCTTGGACAGAGGGTATACCATATAAAGGCAGATGATAAATATAATAAGGGAAAAACCGAATACTCTCCGGAATAGAATGAGAACAACAGAAACCTGAAACGCAATACTACAGAATGCAAGATGTTGCCAGCCACGCGACATATGTTCAAGATCTTTCCGATTTTATTCTTCCTTCTTTTAATATTGTTGTTCTCGATTTTTTTCTTTTCTAGAAGTAAACCTCATTTTTATCAAATCAACTGACTCACTTAACTAAACCAATACTACTCCGTGATGGAATAGCTTTCGACGTAAAATACGAAAACCTCTTGGCACCAGAATTCAGAAAATAATATGAAATTGAATGAATGAATGTATGTGTATGTGACTCTTATAGTCATAACCATAGATCAGGTATGCGGCCAGGAGGGTTGATGGCTCTACAAGTTAACAAAGATTCGCATTTTTCTCGATTACTTCAGTCAGGCCAGAATTTGACGATTACCATGCTGTCCAGTAATCAAAAAACCTACAGTTGGTCATTTTTAACGCGTTGTGGTTCAGCCAGTTAACATTCTACGTTTACAGGAATTAAACACCTGCTTCAGTATTTCGCTTGCCCCCGGCAATATCTCCTAACGGACCATTTTTTTCCGGGTTTCATTTCTTTCATCCACTTTTGTCTTCCTCACGGAGTATGGTCTTGTCTGATTTTTGGTTTTATTTTTATTTTTTACCTTCGTATGAGTACGAGCCTGATATGTGAACAGCTTCGTTTTTTTTATCACAATGGCATCTTTGCCAGTCAGTTCCATTAGGATTAAATTTTAAGACCTTTTAAATGCTCCTGCTGCTAACAGAAATCGTTTTGAGAGGAGCAGCTGTAAATTTACCTGATTATGAGTTGAGAAATTTAAATTCGTGCTTGGACTCGTCTGGATCCGATTAAAGTGGCCGGCTGCGTATGTCAGTTCTTCCTGACAACAATCTGCCACTTCGGAAACGGCTGCTTTCCTAACAAGAATTGAACCTCATTATAATTCATGAAAGTATCTCTGCACACCTTGTGTTTATTGGTTTTCGAATCGCAGCTTTAACCAAGAAGATTAAATAAACTCTCTTTAACTACGACTCTTTCAATACTGCTTATAAATGGCATCTGAAGGTGAAAATTACCCAAAGTGCAAGGTGTTCTTAACGAAATTCTTACAAGAAAGGAGAATTAATTCTTACAAAAATTGTTTCTATAATAAAAACTTAATTTGCCTTTTTTTATTTATTTTTTAATTATTAACTTTTTAAAAAAAAGATATTTGTTGCAAAATAATTAAAATGTGTTTTTATCTTTTTTACATTGCAAAGAGAATAAAAATTATTTCACGGCAACATTGTTGCTCAGAGGTTGAATTTTTTTTAAAATTTTCAACTTTCACACAACATTTTATTGCGTTCTGATTTATAATTTTCACTTAACCCAAAAATTTTCTATATATTCAAATAGATAAAGACTTTTGTTAATTATTTTTCAAAAATAGTTTGATATCTAAATCATCAACTAATATGCAAGCAAATAGATTGTCTGCAATTAAAACTGTTATCTAGAATCATAGGGGAAACCCTGACAAAGCCCAAATAAAATATTTTGCAAAGAATTTCAATTATAAAAAAAAATCAGAAAGGTCAAATACAAAAAAACGGCTTACTCAAGTGTCCAGGACGATAAAACGGCTTACTCAAGTGTCCAGGACGATAAAACTGATTTATCTGGTTGACGGTGGGTTTTTAACTTGGCTCCAAGACATCTATTTCTTATGAAAGCGGGTAAATTTTTAATCTCATATGTTATACCAGGGTTGTTCAATAAGTCCTGAGAAAATCCGAGAAATTGCGCTCGTAGTGTCGGTAAAGATTATCTGTAAGTAGCATTATCGACAGGAAAGCTGTCAGAATTTCAGCTCGATCCATAACGTAGGTCAATTTCTATCGTCGATTAAAGTTAGCGACATTTATTTGTGTATAACAATGGAAAAAAGCCAGTTTAGGGCTGTCATCAAACATCTCCATTTGAAAGGCTTAAGCCCGAAAGAAATCAAAGCCGAGTTAGATGCAGCTCATGGCACATCTGCACCTGTGTTTGCGACGGTTTACAATTGGATGAATGAATTTAAACGTGGCCGTTCATCCACAAAAGATGCCCAGTTGAGGTGTCTACTCCTGAAATCATCGACAAAATCCACGATCTGATCGGCGAATTAAAGTGCGCGAATTAGTTGAGGTCACGGGCATATCACAAGGTACAGTCGCTTCAATTTTGCATGAAAAATTGTCTGTGAAAAAAATTTCGTCAAGATGGGTGCCGTGTTTGCTCTCAGAGGAGAATAAGCGGAATCGTGTAGTGGACTCTGAGGCTATGTTGGCACTGTCATCGCAATCCTGCCGAATTCCTTTGTCGATATGTCACTGTGGACGAAACCTGGATACACTACTACACTCCAGAAACGACGAGACAGTCATCACAGTGGATTTTCAAGGGTGCACGGACTCCGAAGAAGGCAAAAACTGTGCTATCGGCCGGCAATGTGATGGCCACGGTCTTTTGGGATTTGCAGGGCATCATTTTTATCGACTACTTATAAAAAGGAAAAACAATAACAGGAGCGTCTTACGCGTCGTAATTGCAACGGTTGAGCGAGGAAATCAAAGAGAAACGCCCCCATCTGAAGAAGAAATAAATCCTCTTGCATCTGGACAATGCGCGTGTGCACACCTGCGCTGTTTCCATGGCCAAAATTGTGGAATTGAGAATGGAATTGTTGCAGCATCCCGCTTATTCACCAGATTTGGCCCCGAGTGACTATTTTCTTTTCCCCAATCTGAAGAAATGGCTTGGCGGACGACGGTTCACTTCCAACGAGGACGTCATTGCTCAAACGGATGAGTATTTTGCAGAACTTCCGAAACCCTATTTTTTGGACGGGATAAAAATTTTGGAAAAACGGTTGGAAAAGTGTATAAAGTTAAAAGGAGATTATGTTCAAAAATAAAATTTTTTTTTAAAAAAACATTTTTTTTCTATCTTTTTCTAAGGACTTAGTGAACCACCCTCGTAAAATGAGCAAAGATCATAAAAAAGTAAACTAATGCTACGATTAGATTATTCGAGAAATGATCGAATTATTCGACCCAAATCTTAATCTGAAATTCGTCCGACTGGATAAAGTTTTTAACACCGATTACACTATTCGAGCAATGGACGAATTATTGCTTCAGCTCGAACATTTTTGTTCAACTCTTGGGAGGGGAAATGAAAATGTCTTCATCGCGTTCTCGAACCCTGGAATAATTTTTTAACAGTGATTACAAGTGACCTTATTCAAAGTTTTCCCAGTCAGAATTTGTTCGAGCTAAGATTTTTGTTCTTCATCCATTTGACATTTGTTTTGTTTTCATGAACTATTTACAATTGTTTGTTTTTTCGTTTTGCAGTCCAGTATAGTTGGCAATCAATAAAAAACTAAAAAAATACTTGAACATGTAAAAAAATATATTAAAAAATGAAAAATCTGATAATTGAAGAGAATGGAGCAACGAAAACGAAGTGAAACAATGGGAGCAGCAGACACAGCGATGCTGCTGAATTTGGACGATATCGAAAGCAATGACACCGAAGTGCCTGGTTAGAAGCAGCTTGCTAAGAGCGGTGCATAAGGAAATGTAATCAGTCTGAGCAGAAATTGTACAGCAGTTTTCGCCTTCTTGGCAATAATCACTTCGATCACCTTTTGGAACTGATCTATCTGTAATTGGAGTATTTGAGCTTGTTGCCTAAAACAATCAAACGTCTTCAATTTAAAAATATTCAATTATACCATTTGAGCAAATTTCGAACATGCTCGATCGAGATCAAGGTGTTCGTCTATCATGTTTGAGCAAATTTCAAACACCGCTCGAGCCGCAAAAATGGACAATTTTTATTAAAATTGGAGTATTTCTCGAATAGTGAAATCGTAGCTTAAAAGTTAGAATTTGATGGCAAAAAGCCAACTCTCTACTCGCAATGTATAGAATTTCCAGTAAACAACAATAATAAAATTAATAATATTAATAAATTTTAAATAATAATATTTAGACTTAAGTTAGGGAAAATTTAATATTAGAAAACCTTTTCAATTATTGACAATAAAAAAACAATTTTTTATTAATTGAATTTTCGGACATTCACGTATTTTTCGAAATTTCAATCATTTGCTAATTAATAATTAAAAGTTTTTTTTTTGCTTAAGACTAAGTTAATAAAAAAATTTGCAATGAGTACAAATAACTTTAAAATGGAAATGGAAATGTTCAGTTAAAGTTCAAACATCGATATTCTGCCGCAATCATGTACAAGTTGGAAATTAATTATCAACTATTTATAATACTTACTTATACTATTCGGAAAAGTTGTATTGTATAATAAATTCTAGATAACAATTTTCAAATGCAGTAGTTCTTAGTTACTCTAGTCGGAAAGATTGTTTATTATCTTGTGTAGTACCGAAATACAATAATGTATATCTGGTAGACAATTGATTTTATTTCGAAACAGGTGAATGTACACGTACACTCAATAATAGAACACAGATCGGCCTGCTTAAACATTGAACAGAACATTTGATTGGACTGTTCGATGCATTCAATTGTATGCCATTAAATCTGGAGTATTGCTGAACGTCTGCAGTACTATAAACGATATACGACGATTGTACTCGTATCTACAAGACAATGATTTGTTTATACAAAGATATGAAATACTGCAACTTGGATTATCGGATAGGAATAGAAATCATTAAAATATCTACAAGTCCTTATATAAGAATACGTATTACAATACAGGAATTACTACAGAACAACCGCAATGAACTTTACTAATTCAGATTAGCTTGGCAAATTTCACAACGAATGAATTAAGAAGACAGGTAGAATTTTAGGTAGGTATAAAATCACATTTCAATATTGAATAGTATCTACTGTGATTTTGAATTTATCTACATTCCTAGTTGTTACTAAATTGTTGGTGCTTTATCATTGAAGTCAAATGTTTAGCATTAATTAGAGAAAAAATATTTGCCATTTTTTAAATTTTATTATTGACAACTACTATTAAAGGATTATGGAAAATAAGAAATAAAATGAGTTTATTTAAATGCTGAAATATTTTTAATTATTATCAACTGAATTTATACTTTACATTGATTCACAATAAAGATTTATTTACTGAACTCGGAATTCGATTTTATTCTTTCTTATAATTTATTATAAACTTTTCATTCTACGAGGGTCATTCAACAAGTACTTAGCCTCACCGCCCGATGGAACTGCTGTCACAAAAGAAATTTATCACCGTGCAGTACATTTTTTTAATAGCCTACTGTCAAAGTTTCAGTCGATTCCCTTCATTAGTTTTGTTTTGAGAGCCTTTGAAAGCGAGCGTGTCGGTCGGTTGCACAAAAATGGAAAAAGAACAATATCGTTCGGTGATTAGATTCTTGTTTTTGGAAGGGAAAACGCGCAGCAAAATCAAAGATCGCTTGGATGCTATGTATGGAGACTCTTCTCCTTCGATGGCGACCGTCAAGAATTGGTTCAATGAGTTTGTTCGTGGCCGCACGTCGGTTTTTAATGAGCCACGCCCAGGTGCCCCGAAAACGGCTGCTATGGATTAAAACGTTAAAAAAGTCCACGATCTCGTGTTGGCAGACCGTCGATTGAACGTTCACGAGGTAGCTGAGACTGTGGGCATCGCAGTAGGAACGGTGCATCATATTCTACACGAAGAACTGGGCATGAGAAAGCTGTCGGCGCGATGGGTGCCGCGTTTGCTCACACCGGAAAACAAGCGCAACCGTGAGACCACATCGGCGACGTGTTTGGCGCTGTTTCAGCGCAATCCAGCGGAGTTCTTGCGTCGTTTCGTGACCGTCGACGAAACATGGATTCACTGGTACACACCAGAGACCAAGGAACAGTCGAAACAGTGGACTTCACCCGGCGAACGTGCTCCGAAGAAGGCGAAGACTGTTCGATCGGCCGGAAAGGTGATGGCCACCGTTTTCTGGGATTCACAAGGTGTGATCCACATCGATTACCTCGAGAAGGGTAAAACAATCACGGGGCGCTACTATGCTGACTTATTGGGCCGATTTGACGTCGAATTGAAGAAAAAGCGGCCTCGCTTTGCGAAGAAAAAAGTCCTGTTCCACCACGACAACGCGCCGGCTCACACCTCCGCCGTCGCCATGGCCAAATTGGTCGAATTGCGCTACGAATTGCTGCCCCATCCACCGTACTCTCCAGATTTGGCCCCCTGTGACTACTTTTTGCTTCCAAACCTGAAAATCTCACTCGCCGGGAATAGATTTGGGTCGAATGAGGATGTTATCGTCGCCACGGAGGCCTATTTTGCTTTCCTCGAGAAAATGTATTTTTTGGACGGGTTAAAAAAGTTAGAGCATCGCTGGGCCAAGTGTATCGAGCTTGAAGGAGAATAAATTGCCACCTTTCCAAAATTTCGTTTTTCTTTTGTAGGCTAAGTACTTGTTGAATGACCCTCGTATTTACTTACAAATTTGGAATTAATTATTAATTTATTATTACATATCATCGTTTTTATTTAGCATGGTAAAAAGCCAGATTTAAATAATCGAAATAACCAATATTTTGATGTAGTTGCTATTATTTATTTGGACCGAACAACCAAGCCCAATCCCTTAACTGGACAGATTTACCTTAAAAATGATATATTGTGAGAGCGATACATAAAAATAGTTCTTTATATATACAATAGGTAAAAACTATGAATTTTACGTGTGGCTCTTAGTAGTTATCGACACCTAATTTTAGTAACTTTGAATCGCTGTCATCAAAACTTTATATTATATCAAATAAATATCCGGAATTGTTTATATAAAAATCAATGTGGATTCTTCTTTAAATGACCAGTCAACAAGCTTTCGAATGACACTTTCTTAACGAATCGAAACCGAACAAATACTTATCATAATCAGTCGAAAGTGGAAGTACTCATAATTTTCTTTGATTATCGTAGTTTTGTTCAATAGAAATTTCTTCTGGATGGGTACAATATCAACAAACAATATTATCTGACCATTATGAAGTGGTCGAGAGATAATGTGAGATAATGAAATAAGAAAAATTATAAAGTTGAGTTATTCAATAAGAAAAATTATAAAGTTGATAATGAAATAAGAAAAGCATAAAGTTGAGTTATTCGCAGAAAATTGCACATCAATTTTCTGCGAATAACTCAACTTTATGCATTTTTTTCTGTTACCGAAGCCGAAAGTATCACTTCGTGAAAGACGTTTTGAGTCTATTAAAGCCATAAAGCTGAATACGCAGAATTAGCTTAAGAAAATATCAGCATATGCTTATAAAAAGTAGGTTAATCTATTTAAATAAATTTAGATTATTGACTAATATTTTATGTTTTAATTGTACACATCCGATAACTGAATTGACAGAAATTTAAATAAAATTTTGAAAGAAAAGTTTTATTTTACGAGAAGACACTCGGAGTAATTTGCCGATATTTTCAAAGTATACATAGTAACAAGATTTATTGAACTATTATGGTATATGGATCATCGAGAAGATAAGGCAATAAACAATAGTATATATGGACCAAAAAGATTCAGTTCTATTTAATGGTGGAAAGTTTCTCTATACGCATTAGCCACAAACCCAATCTATTCAACGTCTATTGCAAAATTCTGGACAAGGAAACTTCTCAGATTTCGGATTTGGTATACCACAGTTACCCATGATTTCCTCTTTAGTAACCAACCTCGTTCTTTATGCCATTCCTGTGTTATTTTCAATGAATGTCGCTCAACTCAGTTTTGTTGTTGAATAGAACTCCCTCTATTATGGAGCTCCTAGATCCAACAACTTCTTTTCCATGTCCTTTCTTTAATTTTCTAAAGATAACTAATATGCTCCTTAAAATTTGATCATTTCTGATTGCTCCCTATAAGTTACCGTCGATTAGTTTCATTAGGGAAACTGGAAATGCTAATTCAAACGTAACATGAAGTCGCCAAATGGCCTCATGATTGTGGCGCTACATAACACCTTCTGGCTCTTGTCTCAGACAACATACAACAAACAAAATCCGTTTATTTATAAGTTCCATTATCTTCCACAAGTTCATCTCATATTCAGAATGGAGACCGTGGTTGGTAGTAGAGTTGAGACAGTCAACATTTCTTAGCAGATATTAAAAGGGCATATCGACATGATTTTTTTTAGAGATAGCTATACTGCACTAGAATGCATCTGAAAGTTGCTGTGATGAGAGTGATTCGACATTACCTATTCAAAAATCGAAGTATCGAGTTACGTTCGGTTCTGGGACATGTGGGAATTTTCGCCGACGAAAAAACTCCGCAGTCCAGTACTTATAGTTACACGGTGTGTCCGAACTTTATATTTAAATCATAAAACATTCAGCGCCATCTATTACAGCATTAAAAAGATACATTCATCCTCTTTCAAACGCACCTAAATTCATGTAATTCGGATGACAGACAGCCATTTAAATAAAAGAAAAAGTGTGCTAATGTTACAAAAAAAAAACGGCTGGCATATCATCATAAAATGCTCCTTTCATCTTAGTTTTCAGTTTTGGAAATAGAAAATAGTCACGTGGTGATATATCAGGCGAATACGGAGGGTGGTTGATGACAGAAATCCGTTTTTTCATCAAAAATTCGTTTACTTTTTTGATTTTCGTTTAATTCATGTGGAACAAAACGCTCACAGACCTTCCTTTTACCCAAATATTCAGTTAAAATTCTCCAAATAGTGTTTTTACTTGTATTTAATTCCTCAGCCAACATTCTCGTGGTAAAATTAGCATCGATACCAATGATTTCACGGACTAAATGTGTAAAACACGTATAAAGGATGAATGTATCTTTTTAATGCTGCAAATTTTCAATAGATGGCGCTGGATGTTGTATGATTTAAAAATAAGTTCGGTTATTTTTAGAGCACACTTTGTATACCAAACATGCTTTGTCTGCTAACAATATAGAAACCTACACCTTCAGCTATTTGAAGACCTTACCAAAATTTTGAGCATGGAAAGTGCTTAGGATCCGAATTGGTCGTACTATCCTCACTCAAAATTTCCTTTTTGCCAACACATTCATCTTGTTTACCAACGCTATGATACTTACCTCACTTCACGCTACCATATTCAAAATATCTTTTCGAGTGGTATTTTGTCCATTATGGAGCTTCTATATCCATCAATGTCTTTACAAAGGCCTACCTTTAATTTTCTCTAAAAGACTTAATGGCTTACAAAATTCAACTTAATTAAATTTAACATAGTAATGCTTATCCGCTTATCCGCACGTAACATGAAGTCATGAAATGGAATTGTGATCCTCGTTCTATAAAGTAGTACCTGGTACATGTCTTAGGGAGCTAACATGCAAGCAAAAAAGTAGGTTTAGATTCTGTAGGCGCATATAGGAGCCATACAGCGCAGAAATGTTTGTTAGCAAAACTGAACGAAGCCCTGAAGAAGTTCCAATTCATCTAGACTCCTCTCTATATTTTTTCATACAAATTTCCCATTTATATTTGTATATATTATTAAATTTTCCAAAACATTTATCACATATTAATGTAGAATATTTGAGTCCACTATCTAATTTCAAATATTTTTATAGTTATGGGTGTATGTATTGCACTGAAAAACCTGATATTTCTCACATCTCACACGTAAATTAGAACTATTACGAAACATTCTAACACTAATATCGTTATATAGAAAAAAAAGATACTTTTTTACTTGATAACATCACATTGGGTCGATATAAGGTTTGAAGTACACAACTGTCCTTAATGTAGTTCAATAACATTGGCGATAAATATTAAATAGTCATCAGGCGCCAATAAAATTTCGATTGGGTGGTCGAGAGCATTTGGTATGTGTTCGGTTATTTGTTTGGTTATTAGTAGAAATTTTTGCAAACAGACCCTCCACCAAGACATTTGATATGTTATAGTTTTTATATCACAAAAAATGCCTTTTTTTATATTTTATTTTTTACTTTGGTACAAAACATGCACACCCAAACATATGAAATTCTGAAAGATGAGACTAGTGGCGCGTGGCTCCAGATGGTTCGATATTTACAGATTCGTGCCAAGCCAGAAATAAACAACATCAACTCGAAGCAAAACCTTTCTCAAAGTGTGTCCAGGGAGTGAATACGGTGTAAATTTATGTGTAGAAACACATGCTATGCGGCTATTTTCAGCAAAACCAAACTGGAAAAGGATAGATTCGAACAAGCATAAATTATACGCAATATCAATTTGATTATATTCCAAAAACCACTCGATTTGCATTTATCAGTTATGATGAGGGAATAAAAACATGCCTTCCTTATGGAATAATAAAATTGAGAAATAAACATTTTTGCTAACATTAGAATATATGAAGAGAAATTCAAAATAACCTACAAGAAAGAAATTTTGGAGAAAATCAAGAAGTGTTTACAAAATTTTATTTAGTTGCAAATGTATTCCAAAATAAATACGAAAATCTCCAATTTAGAATCGCTTAACTACGACTACATATGTGTTTGTATATCCCTCAAAAATTGATTGAACACTATAGGCAGGTAGTTATTGAATAATTGAGTATAGTACATTGTTAAAGAGTACTTAATATAATTTTTTTTTTGGTAACACGGATGCTAACTGAGATATAGAGATTGACAGTTTTCAATCCTTTTCTAATTCACGAAATGTATGTAGTAGTCAGGATATTAATTTGGTATTATAGATTGGATATTCATTAGATACGGTGTCTCAGTATTCTCTGAGCAATAAAAGCGTTTTCGACTCAATACTATGTATTATGTTTAAGAATATTTTCTTCTTTTCACTAGTTGGTTAGGCAATCAAATATACAACGTTAGCCCGGCATCACTAAAAACAATCCAATCTTTTCCGATAACTACTCATCCGAAGGACATTGACATTTAAGAGCGCAAGTTTTTCATTATCAAAATACATTTTTGAAGGGCCCTGAAATGGTGGAACGAAAATATCGCTAGTAACGTCAGACTTTTGTTTAATAATAAAGCTGATTAGTAGTGAGTTGTAAGGCTCTAAAATAAAGTTATCTACTTCGGATCAGACATTGCAGGCACATGGAAGCCCCAACATTATAACGCCTACTGTTACACGATCATTTCCATAAATTTGTCGGAAAAAGGTATTCCTGTGGATACCTCCTTCCTATCATTTGATCTTAGTCCGTGGTACTTTTTCTGTTTTTCAAGATCAAAAACCATTTGGAAGGACATAATTTCGTTACTGACGATAGCATCCAAAGAAGTGTAACTGAGGAGCTGAAGGCAATTTCTGCGGAAGATTTCCAGCACTTTTGTAAGGACATAAGCCATGGAACGACAACTAAAGGACACCATGACTATGTAACTGTCTATGAATTCAGGGCCGCAATCTGCTAGACGCAGACTTTCCGAAACTTTGATAAACCAGGGCCTGCAGAGCATATTAGTTTATATTTTGAAATTAAAAAGTGGATTAGGAAAAGCTATTGGTGGACCTTAAGTCTTCTAAATAAATGGGCGCTCATCAAAAAAATTTTTTGGGTGAGGTGACATTCTGTTAGATGATGAGGGATAGTGAGTTGAATGACATAAAAAAGGGCACATTGGGAAAGGATAATTTCCTGAAACGGATTTATGTATAGGAGCATAATGTTCTATCGAAATGCTGAGCAGCTTTTCTGAAAATTGGTAAGGTTGTCGAGTAGACTAGTTGAGCAATCGTTGAATTATATTTCGAAACAAATCCTTGTTTTGTCTACGAGTGATTATAGGTTATTATTTGGTATATAATTTGTATATTATAGGTTGTTATTTGGTATAATTTTGTATTGAAAAGAAGTAAAATTTTGATTTAAAATGTGTTTTTTGTTATAATTTTACTCATAGTATTTAAAAGAGACCATCTAAAAGTTAGCCAAAAATATCAGCAAGTAAAAAATACACAAAATTTGGAAAAATTCTACAAAATTTCATATGTTATGTCTATGAGTGACTATAGGTTGTTATTTGGTAAGCAAACTTAGGAGAGTTATCCCGCCAGTAAAAAAGCACGAACATTCCGCAAGATCTGAAATCCAAAGCAGGATTTAGAAAATTATCACTCAAGGGACCACGAGGGACTTTCAGGGCTGCGAGGTGGTTACTTAATATAATCGTGTTTGGTAATCCATCGACTTACCATCAGCAGAGAGGAAAGAAATGATGAGTCATCTGATTCCATGGAGAAGTGATCCACTATATGGCCAAAATATATAAATATAGACTTGATCCCGCACACTGTAGGAATATACTCCTCATGAAGTAATACCTGACGGTGGGCCCATTTAGGTCCGTATTTAAAGAAAAAGGAGGTGGATTTTAGTGGTTGCACACTGTAGGAATCGGTATATCTTCAACGTCTTCAGATACCCCTACGCACGTATAAAAAAAACACGCTATATTATAGATCTGCCTTAAAAGACAGTATAACAAGCACAATGACAGCATAACAAGCACAGCATTCATAAAAAAATAGCAAATATTTATTGAGTTCTATCTAAATTTTCCATCGTTATATGTAGTTTCTGATGAAATTAATTCAACAAACCATTACGAAATATAATTTTCATATGAAATTTTATTCATAGGAAAAGTGATTCTTTATTTTGAAAAGGGACAACTTATAAAAAATAAATTACGTATTCTTGGAAATAAATATGCTGCCTTAGAAATATGAGCTTCCTATTCTGTTTTCCCAGAAACAAATACGTTTTAATCAAATTTAATAGAAATTCGGCGCAGAATCTTCATAAGAATAAATTTACGTTTGATTGCGATATTAGATAATTTTTCATAATATTAAGAAAGAGCAATTTCAATCATTTTGTAAAAGATCTTTACAAATTTATTCATACGAATTAGATCCTTTAAAAAAATTGATTATTTACAGCCAACAGACACATGAGTATATACGTGTATAATGGTTTGTATTAAATTATTCAAGAACTTATACGTATACTGAATATCTCAAATATAAATAGAAATAAATATCAAAAAGGGAACCATTTATAATTTCCAGAAAAAAAATATTTAAAAATATAATTTTTCAGATCATTGACTGAAAAATTACATAATTTTCCATATAGAGAGACATCAAAAGATCCAATCATCAACAGGAAATGTTTGTTTTTGCTATTATACATACGCGTTTCCATCGTTTTTGAGGAGTAAAAAAATTATATTTCACAATAAAAATATTTAAAAATAAATTGAAAATAAAGTTAAATCTTTAAAGCAATATTCAATTATTGTATATAAAATAATTTTTTTTATATATATTTTTTTTTAAATTAATTTTTTGTAGTTAAATTATAGAATTTCAAAATCACAATTGTGCAATATTAAAATTCTCTGTGCATATTGTTAGAGTATATTTGTTGATAGAATCTTAAAATTAATGTCATATAATTTCTAAATAATATGTAAAATATGCTTTATTAGAAAAGTCAAAAATTTTATTGAATTTTCTGTTTAATATTCTAGGATTTTGTAGACTTTGAATTGTGTACTGTTTCTTAAATGGATCAGCAATATTACAAAACGATTTGCTTTTGGTAAATAAATTCTGATGATAATTGTTTACGGCAGTTTGATTTTTCTCCTATTTAAATAAATAAAATTTTCCTGTAAATAATGCTGCATTATATGACTTAATTTTTCTCTCAGGAAAAATTTCATAATACGAGTATTTACACAAAATATTGCCGTCTGAAAAGATTAATTTTGAATTTACAAACCAAAGCGGATGGCATTTTCCATACTACAATAAAATCATTCTACATTTAATTTTATTCCACATTTTACATTGTTATTTGTATATAGCACATACAAATTTTAAAAGCTCCTTACATTTTTCAAAAGTCAATTTTTTTTTTCATAATCTTTATTTATTACGAATGGAGATTGTCATAAGTACAATACCAATTGTATAAAATAAAAATTCTTCAAATGTATAAAACCAAAGTCTATATTAAATAAACAAAGAAATAATTATGAAAATATATTAATTATCTTGCAAATTTATTTGATTAATATTATTATTTAGTAGGGCTACCAGCCATTTCTTTATAAAAGTATGTTCACATCTGCAACTATAATAATTATTATTATTATAAATGAGCGTTGAGGTATAAGGGAATTATTATGGGAACAAACACATAGTTCGTGGACAAAGAAGATGTTAAGATCGCATTGTACAATATTATTTTGGATATAGAAAGGGGCATAAACAATTTTACGAAGGATTTTAAATTGAAGGAATTGTATTATATGGTAATTGAATGACTTTGTGAAACTCCAAATTTTAAGTTCGTAGGTCCAAAGGGGATTTAGTAGTCTTAGTTAAATATAAGGAGTTTATTATTTAGTAATAGTCTAAATCTGTTCTCAGGTACTCTAACTAGTTGATGATAAGATCTGTTGAGTTCAGCTCTTTCTTATGTTTTCTTTGTAGTTGAAGAACATCAATCGAGGAATTTTTCTTATCACTTGGGTACTGGGATTAAAAACGATTTGATTGCGGGCGTAAATTCCTAAAAAGATGACTTTGGTATGCAAATCAGATCATCCAAAAGACGAGAACATGGCGGGGTGTACTTGTAGACTAGCATTACAGGATTAAACGGGAGGGGTGAGGGGGTTCTGCGATGTGGTATTATTAACTTGCCACTATCGCATTCGCATCCAACCATAAGAAAAGAAAACTCATATCAGGTATATTTATAAGGTGTGCATTTCTCTAAGGGAAAAAAAATAACGGTAAATGAATGGCTACAAATATAAATTGGGTGATTAGCGTGAGATGAGAGAGATTTTGAGAGAGAACCCTTGATGTTAATTTGACACTGTCTTCATCAACAACAAAATAAAACATAAAGAATTGTTTATCTAAACTTATCTGAAAATAATTTCATTTAAGAATGAAAGAGGGACATTGTTCAGGGTGGAGAGTAAATGTTACATGAACACTTTTTTGCTAATAAATTTTTATACTCCTCTTGGTAAATAACTATTCAAGGATCAGAACATGGTTGTGTAGAGTTTCAAAATGAAATTTTTACGGTTTCTATTGATATTAAAGGCACAAGTAGGTATCATCAGCACATGTGATTGTTGAGATATTTTTGAATGTAGGAATATCTGAAATAAAGATATTGTAAACGATGTGAACAAGATTGATACCTTGAGGAACATCGGTAATAATCCAGGACATATTAGAATATTAATGATTTTTCACATTTTGGAAGTGATTTTGTGATAGAAGGCATCTTATAATGAGGCTAAAAGTAGAGGGGATCACAGAGCAAATATCGACAGTATATTTTTTAGTCAAAAAAGAATGCAATGTAATTCACATTTTGATTACACATATGTGTAGGTTGATTTCGCGACAATATTGCTGCATTGTTATAATGATGAACTCAGAAACCAAACTACAATAGTTATTAGGAATAATATTGGTAGAATTGGGGATCGGATTGAGTATTGGAAGTAAGCTAATTGAAATGTAAAAGGAAATTAAATGGATAGGTTTTGTGACTTTTATAGAATACTCGTATTTCTAAAATAATGTAAAGTATGTGGTATGCTAAAAATACTATGGATTTTTTTATATTTCATTCTAGATAGGGTTACGTGCCTAAAAAAAAGATCCATAGAAAGTAGGCTGATAATTTCCTTTTCTATTTTTCTTTGTCTTCGATATCATCATTTGGGGTAAATATATTTATTAAATAGTCTTTAAAGAGTACTGCCTTTTCATTGTCAAATTTTACCCAGGTGCCAATATCCTTTTTTAATAGTTAATTAGTCGTGTAAAATGGCCCTAGTAAACTTTTCCATTTCTGAGTTTAGGAGAAGTTTTTTTAGAAGTAGGGTAAGTATCTAGGAATATGAATACTGGACTGTGTTTGGATCTCAATAGGGCGTTAATATTAGATTTGATTAATTTTAGAGGAGAAGCGACTAAGTAATTAAGGATGTAAAGATGCTTAATAACTATATAGAAGATGATCGTACAAGTATTTAGAATTAAGAGTAGGATAGGCTATTGGAAAGAACTTATTGGTTTTTCAAATGAATATTTAAAGAGAGATAATTGCAAGTTAGGGAATAACAGCTTTACTATAAGAATTGTTAATTTGTCCTATAAATTTTATAATTTTGTATTGAAAAGAAGTAAAATTTTCATTTAAAATGTGTTTTTTTGTTATAATTTTACTCATGGTATTTTTTTTTTCGTAAAAAAGACCATCTAAAAGTTAGCCATAAATATCAATCAGTAAAAAATACAAAAAATTTGGAAAAATTTTACAAAATTTCATGAATTTTTGTTGAAGTTTTTATAATTTTTTGAAATTATTCTCCCAAAAAATTTATTTTGGGATAACTTTGAATTATTCATAATAGTTTACATAAATTAAAAAAATAATTCAACATGGAAATAAATTTTAATTAAATTATGGTATAAAACCCCAAAAAAATCTTTTTCAAAATAATAACTTTCCTAAGGGATTGGACCTTAAGTAATATTGAAAATACAAGTATTTTATCAAAAATACTAACCTATAATTTGACAATGTTTACTTAATAATATTTGACAAATATTAGCTAGATTATTTCATGTGACGAATATTACATCATTTTATAAATTAAATCTGAATATGATCTACTAAAATAATATATTTGGTGTAGATGGTCTTAATGACAGCTACCAATTATGAATATTGAAAAACTTTATCATTCTAAGATATCATCAATTTCACATCCGTAAACTTTATGAACCAAAAACATCTACAACGACACTGATACATATTTATCTGATAGAAAGTTAAAATTAAGATGAAATAGTATAAATTATGTGACATTTCGTAAATTGTTTAATTGAATGAACAGTTTCGTATTCTCAATGGGATTGAATAGCTTCGATAGAATGGTAAATATATGGTCAGTCAACTGACCATATTCTGCATGAATATAGGAAAGCCCAAAATCCCATATCTCCTTAAGCTCAAGTGTCCTCAATAATATTTTGATTAGCTGTAAGTGGAACACGTACTTCAGAATACCCTCGAGATTGGTAATCCTTCTTATCAACAACGACATTCGGTCAGTTCATACTCATGCTACCGCACACTAAATATTGGATTTATTTTGTACAATAACTTTCTACTCACAAAACACTAAATGTATACTTGTACATTGAAATAATATACTTACAGAATATCATACAAACAAATCTGTAGGGACTTCCAGGAAGTGACAATGTCAGCAAGAGTACCGAATTAAGATAGCAATCATTCTATTGGGTCTTTCTTTTCCCTCTCCGCAAAAGTGATTATGTGTTTTAAGCTTTCACACATTAGAAATTTCTGAACAAATTATGAGTTCACTTGAAACAATTTCTACAATGGAAGTAGTACTATCTATAGACACCAGGCCACGAGTTGAAATGACAATATGCGTTATCCGATGAAACCATAATGACCAGATGAAAAGTAAGCTTTTTGTACTCTAGTTCCATTCCGTAAGCTAGTGCTCGTAGAAATAGTAATCAACTTTTTACTTTTCATCATTTTTTAAATTAAAATGTCAGATTCATCTTGTGCTGGTTTCGTATCCAAAAATATTTAATATTGTGCTGGAGTTTCTTATACTATCTTGAATTAATAGTACATGCAAAGTAAGGACAAATTAAAAGTATTTAAATTTAATATTGTCGGAAAATATAATAATAAAAAAACTAAGACCTATGGAATAGTCGAATTTTAAAAGGAAATCATTCTCCGATATGCTTACGCAAATAATTCAATAAGCGATCCGGCCTGGTAGAACAGTCGTTAGTGTACTGGACTACTATCCAAGGGATCGTGCATTCGAATCCCACTCAGGCATGGTTCTACGCTAATTCCAAAAAAATCTAATTTAATTTCCTTGTCCCGTTATCCATTGTTGCCGAATGGCCTTTAGAACTAATGTTATTTGAATGACAAGAAGGCAACAGAACCTCTGGACAAAGCTTCTTAAATGTTAGAAGTACTTGAAATAATGTTACGAGTTAGAAAAGCGGCCGCATTTGGGAATGTTAAAAAATATATTTAAAAAAAATAATAGAAAATATAGGTTGACGATAATTTGTTGAAAATTTAATTCTTTGATTCAGTACCAAACAAAACATCTGCTTTGATTGTCTAATATCATTAATTTTGTCATTAAGTCAAGGAAATAAATTCTGCGCCTGTTTGTAGATCCTATTTTTAACCACGTGGCGTAGCTATCAAATCATATAAAGTAAGAATCAGCAAAAAGTTTTTCGTTGGAGTTAAGTTTCTTATTTTTCTAAATTATATTTTTTGATATGTGTACTTCATATTGTTCTCGAGACTTGTGAATAATATGTTAGTATATCAATAAAATTTTTTTTTTTTTAGATATTTACAACTATAATATAGTAATAAGCAAATTTGAGCAATAGTATTAATTAACTTATAAGGTTGTGGGGAGTAAACATCCAATGAAGTTCCTCCTGATAGCGTGTGTTTCAGTTAGGCCTCAGTATTTTAGTAAATCACGCGACCAGTGACGCTTAAGTCTTCGATGGGTATTTCTAGGGAAGGAAATGGAGGATAGTTCTTGAACAAGAGGATTATTATGATTGATACCGCCATATAAAAAACAAATAGGACTTTAAGATCACGATGAATAACAGTATTGCGAACATAAAAGGGGGTATCGACAATTGTACGGAGTATTTTTGATTGAAGGGATTGGATTCGACGGGAATTAGAAGGCTTAGTAGATCCAAAGAGTTCTAGTCCGTATGTCCATATGGGTTTCAGTAAGGTATTGTACAACAGTACTTTCCTGTCTATAGTAAGTTTGGAACGTTTGTCTAGAAGTCGAAGTAGTTTTAGGTATCGTCTTTTAAGTTTTTGTCTTTTAAGTCTTGTATGTGCGTTCCATGTCCCTTCGGTGGAAGGTGGTATGGCATTGCCATTAAGGTATATGGGAGGGCATGTCTCACGACAGAGAGTGAAAGTTACCTGGATAGATTTACGTTCATTGACTTTAATTCTCCACTTAGTAAACCAGTTCTGGAGGGTTTGGATTTGGATTTGGAGAGTTTCGGAAGCATGTTGGAGATTTTCGCTAGATGGAAGGCAGGCCGTATCATCGGCGTATGTAGCAAAGAAGGTATTAGGGCAGATTGGGATATTGGATGTGTAAATATTGTAGAGGTTGGGTTGAAGTATGCTACCCTGAGGAACCCCAGCCAATATCGGAGAGATATTGGAGAGTTCGTTGAATTCATTTACTTGGAAGTGTCGGTTGGAAAGAAATGATCTTAGGATTAGGAAATAGGTGGAAAGAAGGAACCCTTTGAGTTTCCAGAGAAGACCCGGATGCCAAACTCTATCAAAAGCTTGACTTATATCAAGAAACACACCGGGACAGTACTCTTTTCTTTCTAAGAGGATGCAATGAAATCGACAACTCGATGCCACTGAGTGTTCGGCGCGGAAACCAAACTGGTGATTAGGAATTAAATTTGAAGATTCGAGTAGAGGATGTAAGCGGCGAAGGAGGATTTCAATTAAATTAAATTTGAATTTATGTATTTTATAGTATGTAGCTATGGAAAGCATCTTTATTATATATAAAGAGCCGATATGCGGCTCTCATTGAACTTATGAGAGCCGCATATCGGCTCTTTATATATATAACACTACAAAAATATAAATTCACTTATAACGCTCTATAACTCGGGCGATCCGAGTTATAGAGCGTTATAAGTGAATTTATATTTTTGTAGTGTGTTATAAAAAATGGAACAAAGAAATTTGAAGGAACGATATGCTAAGCTAGGTAAATCCTTGAGGGTGACTTTTGAAAAGTTCTCTATGAGAAATATTTCTTATCTAGAGAGTAAGTTTTTCGGTGGGATAAATCATTTTTGGAGGTCCTAGAAATAGTGAAAAGTCCTAGAAGTAGTGAACGACAAATCTAGCTTCAATATCGAAAAGTGATGAAATTATGGATTTTGAGGACTTTTGTGAGGTCAGACAGTTAATTAACATTGGAGCTCATTGAAAGACTCACACAAAATCAAACATTCTGCCTTACCCGACGACCCTTTCCTAATAAAGGAGTTTTTGATAAAGGGGAGATAAAAATTGTGGTTCCTGCAGTTTCCCAGGCCCATTCCTCTCTATTTATTTAATCTTAGTCCGTGTGACTTTTTTTCTCGACAAGATCAAAAAACAATTGGATTGACATAATTTTGTTACTGTCAGTAAGATCCATAAGAGGTGATTTCTTATAGCTGGCCAAGTGAACTAATTTCAAGAGAATAATATTGATGTATAAAATTAAAATAAAATTGCTGAAATAAAAAATTAGTCTCATTACTTGTCTGTTACACCTTGTACCTATGACTGGTTGTATATAACTGCTATAATAATAAAATAATGTTTCAGTAACCAAAAATTAGATTTCTAGAAAAATTGTGTAAGTTCCCAAATAGGATTTTCGAATTATTCATAGTCAGTCTCAGTAAAACAAATTAATTTATTTTTTTCGTGTTTATAATTTATTTAGTCAGCCGACTTTTCAAAAGCGACTTTTTGAAAGTAAAATTATTCTCAAGCCAACTTTTTAAAAGCAAAATTATTCTCTTAACATATTAAACTTAGTGTTTTCATTATTTCATAAATGTGTTAAAAAAGAGTTTTTTCACTGAAATATTTAGAAATTCGCTATAAAAAACAACAAGTTTTTTATTCATACGAATATTATTCTCGATTTAAAAACACTATAAAACGATTAAAATTATGAGCTCATTAAAGTTAAAGTAGAGTTATTTTGCAGCTTTCAAAATAAAATAAAAAACTTTTTTCGTTTTTAAAGTCTTATAACGTCCCATTTTACTATATGTTCAGAATCCATATAAAATATTCTTTATCTTAACCATATGTCATTTCACATCATCATAATAATTATGTATGTTAACATTTCGTTGCACATCTCTCATCACAAAATTTTACTAGTCATTATTTTGGAAATTTGACCCATGAAAGACTACGTGTATACACTCAACTTTTTATTGAGTCAACTTATATCGAAGACTGTATAAATTTTGGCAAAAGCAAATAGCCTCGAGAATTTTGTTATTTATAAAAAAATATTAAGAATATACGGTATGGTTGGAGTTAGTTTAACAAACTACAATATAAGAAAACAAACCCTTGTAAATATGTCCCTGTACGTATGTGCATAATATGAAAAATTGGATCAGAATGTGTAAGGAAAATTTTTTCACCCAGCACTGCTCATTTTGGCATTTTCTCAAGGGATTTTCTATTGAAAGTTGCCAAAATTATATTCACCATCTTTGCAAATTGTGTATGCTAGAATAGAGCACGTACAGCCGAAATGCAGCAAAAAGGATTCTAATCTTCTACATGGAACACTGTAAGAGAAAATCCCTAGCCATCGAGTACATATCATGTTGCCCTTTAAATATTGCTATGTGGTACGTAAAATAATAAACGACCAATTCTTCATTCAAAATCGACCAGCACTTCTTAGATTGGTTGCTTGCTGTCTACTTCGAAGACAGATCACATCAATTTTCCATCTGTCGCAGGTGAGTTTTATATTTTGTTTTCATTTTTTTTTACCCTTTATATAAAAAAAAGGTATTTTTATCTACACTAAAGAATAAAATTATAATAGAAGAAAAGGCAACAGACTTAAACTATATTGTGAACGATAATTTGTTAGATTTACTTTTTCACTATTTCGTCATAAAAGAACTCAATTTTACCAGATGTGATCGAGTACAATGTATATAGTTCAGGTGGCTATTGAGACGAATGCCTACATTACCGTAAAAAGTGAACCTACCTTCTTCAGGCAAATATTGCAATTGAAGTTGTGTCTAGACCAATTTTTTTTCTTTTTCTCGCTAAATCTTAGGACGAATGGTTAATATGCCAAGGACATTCATAGAAAGAATACCTATCCGACTGTGCATTTTATGTTTATTTATTTGTGCAGGATTACTTTAACTTGTTTTCACAAAATGTTAGCACATTGCTTACGAAAACTGTTTTTAACAACATAATAATGAGATGAAAAATTTACCGAAATGACCATAAAGTGTATCTCGGAGGCATCGGTCATCTCTATAATAATTAGTGTCAATATCGTATAAATTACTTACAGGAACAGTTGTTGGAATCAATACCATCTGAGCAGAATGGCAAACCGTTCTGCATACATTTTCAATAAAACCAATGCACCATAAAAGTTGTGTAAAGTTAACTCCGTTCGACCAAATGGGAATATGCGGTTTTAGCATCAATAACACCTAAAACGTATAATAAATCATAATTTATTATACGTTTTAAAAGGTGTCAAATAAAATTATAAACTACCACAATTTAACCAAATATAATCATCCTGTTTTCATACAATATGTTACGTGAACCATACACAATTTGAATAAAGTTTACCAACAATATTCAATAGACTCATATAGAGGTGGTGTGAAAAAAATGTTTACTATAACTTTGGAAACTATCACTTGATAATCGTTCAAACCACATCATTAATTAATTACGTACTGTTGGTTAAGTATGCTTTTAATCTTATAATATGCGTACTAGTCTTAAATAATTTTATTTTTCCCTTTGGAACTTTAAGTTTCCGTCAATATTGCAAATAATAATATTTTTTATATGTATGTCCTTGTATATATATAAGATCCATGCTCTATGTGGGTTGGCATTGCCAGCATTTTTATTGAAAATTTTGTAGTGTATCAAAATTAATTCGAGTTCAAAAATGGACAAGAATAAAGAGAAATTTTGCTTTATTTTACAAAAGCATTTCGAGAAAGGCGACAACGCATAGCAGGCTTCGTGAAAAAATTTGGGGTGTTCATGGTATTAAAGTCATCAGTGGTTCGCTCATTTTTGGTCTGAAAATTTTGTTGTAAGAGATGAGCCGCGTTCTGATCGGCCAATTAGCAAAAGAAGTGATGAAATTCTTGAAAAAAAAACAATAACCAAGACCGGCACATCAGCAGTTATCACAGAAACTCAATGTTTGAGTGTTTTATAAATGGAGTGTTAAAAGATGGACTGAATTAATTTTTGCGATACGCGGTAAAAGCGCAATGAAATCGAGTCAATTCTGAAGCGACTCATAACTGGCGATGAAATATGAGTAAATACGGGAATATCGTTCGAAAGAGGATATGGAAAAAAAGATGAACGATCCCAAATTATTCTAAAGAAAGGATTGATAGTAAATACGGCTATGCTGTGTGTATGGTGGAACTGGAAGGAGTCAAAATGTCAACTTAGTACTGTACTGTGAGCAAAAAGAGATATTACTCAATTTATAGAAAACGGCCAGAATTGATCAATAGAAAGACTGTTGTCTTTCACTACGATAATGCTCGACCACGAACATTTTTGATGACTCGCCAAAAATTAAGAGTGCTTGCCTGAGAAGTTTTAATGTATCCACCGTATAACCCAGACATAGTGCTCTGAGACTATCACTTATTTCGATCTCATCTTTACAGAACTCTCTTAATGGAACCAAACTTTCTGTAAAAACTACTTTATTCAGTTTTTACACCAGAAACCACAGAGGTTCTATAATAATAGAATCATTGTTATGCCCAAAAAATGGCCAAATATTATCGATAAACATAGAGAATATTTGGTTTGAATAAATTGATTTAAGTATCTCTATTTTTACTGAAAAATCACCATGAACATTTTCAACTAACTAATATTAAATGCCATTTAGTTAGTAGATAGGGCAAACTTGGAATTACAGTAGACAAATGATGATGGAGAGCCTCTCTTGCCAGTTGTTGATCTAGCCGATAATTGAAGATCCTAGTACGACCTGCAACCTAATGTAATTGAAAATTTTAATTATTCAGCAGTCCATGTCGGATATAATTAAGAATCAGGTTAACTGATAAGTAATGAATGCCGCTAAGTCCTCGAAAGTATCGCTAAAAATTATGATTTTACTCAGCTTGATTGAAGTTACAATTCCTGTCCGATTTGTCCACAGGTTGCCATGGAAAAAAAAAATTTTCCAGCTAGAATTCATACTGAAATTCATAACATTCTTTTTGAATAATAGCAAAAGATATTGTGTGTTCATCGACAATCGTGTCCATCGATCAATTCTAAGAAAAGTTTTATATAGAATGGTGGGTCGGTGATTGTTTGCTCTTTTATTTTTACTGAGGGACGTAAACATTCTTAATTTCGCTCCTAGCTTCGGTTGCCAAGCCGAATATGGCAGTAAAGATTGAAAATCAAGTGAAAAAGTAGATAAACATATTTTCAACTCAGAAATCTTTAGGAAAATGGAGAATGATTTTCTTTTTGACTAAGTGAAGGATATTACTTGCTTTGAAAGGTTAGGAAATGGAAAATTTGGGAAGCCAAGGTTAGTGCAATGTTAGTGATTTTTAAACAATTTCATTAAAAATATATTCCACCGCTAAAGTTCGACGTACTCCCCTGTCTTGGTTAGTACATCGGGTAGCAACCGCTTCCCTTTGCTATTGTCCTGATACTAGCATTTAGTGACAAAACAAGAATTTTATTTAAAGGAAGAGGACAATATTTTCACATTTCCACAATTTTCCTGTCTATTAAGGGCGTACATTTTTTTTGTATATTTACAATTTTGTTTTTAAAAATATTTTCGTATTTTTTCTGTACGCATAAAAAGTTATTATGTTACCCAAAACAAAAATACCAAAATGAAATGTAGAAAAACTGAGAAAATATTATTGTATATAATTAAATAAAAGTGATTTTTATAATACATGAACAACTGCATAAGATACCCTAAATCTATCAACCCTACATCAAGGAAATTTCTCAAATAACTTTCTATTATCAACCAAAATGCTTATATAAAAGGTCAAACCACTAAAATAAAATATTTTTTTTTTACAAGAAATAAATAGCACTATAATCAAATTTAAGTCAAAGCCAGCACAAAATCCTAATATTAGTTTAATAAATTATATTTTATGATGCCATTATATTAATTTTAAGATATAAATCTAAAATAAAATATTTTCTAATAATAAAATTTCAATAAAAAACAGTTCGTTTTATGGTTTTACCTTTTCAAAATATTTAAACCAATTTAACTTTATCAACAAATAAAAAAAAAGCAACAACAAAATGTTATTTTTCTTTAAATGTACTTATATATTTTGAGAAAGAAAATTATTGATTTCCTAAACCCATATCAAATTGATGACATTTTAACAGGTATTCTTTCTAGAAAAAAATCTCCAAAGCGATAAAAGCTTAATTTCAGCCTAAGTCAAAATGTCTACAATTAAAGTGGAATAAAGCCAATTTTCTGTAAGCAATCTCCAATAATTTAATATAAACTAATTTAATTGAAATGATTTTTGTATGCCAGATAATAAAAAGTTGAATTTATCTTAGTAAGGATATTAAGGGTAAAAGATTTTTCAAGAATTAAAGTATATATTTTTCAAGAAGTTTCAAATTTAATAGGCGATCTGACCTTATAAAAGTGCTCACTTGCTAAATATTTTTATCAATTTTCGAAGGTAAAGGTCTTCATGGGCGATGTTCGTCTTCTACTGGTTCTAAACCCACTAGAAATGCCTTATTTTTTCGAAAAACGTGTGTTCTTTAGAGTCGTTGTAGGTTAGAATCATGGATTATTATGCTTATAAAGGACTAACATATAAGCTATGTGGTTCGATGGACTAACATATATAAATTATATGGACTAACATATATAAATGCCATCTTCCTTATTTTCTTCCACGCCTTGTAGTCAAAACTGAAGAGTTCTGAAAATTGATTTTTTATCGAAATTGTAGAATGTAACTGTAGGCAATTTTTATTTTCTTAAAAAAAATTTAAAACTTGCTATGAGCGACAAAGTAATCTTCGAATTGGCTGGGTTTGTTAATAAACAAAATAGCGGCTATTGGGACACTGAAAACCCTCAACTGATACGCCAAAGATCACTTTCGGACCGGCGGCATCATTAGCCCTTATTTGGTTGAGGATGCTGGTGGCAATGCTGTAACAGTTATTGGTGTCCGCTAACTGAACTTGTTTTAAAACTTTCTTAAAACGATCAATTAGGTCTACAGCACATGTGCTTTCAACAAGACGGTGCCACATCACACACAGCTCGTGGCCTAATAATGTCAAAAAGTGGTGATATCGACTGCCACCCATAATCCCCTGATTTAAACCCTTCCAATTCTTTCGTATAGTGGTACTTAAAGGAAAAGGTGTAGAAAAACAACATTCGAAACGAAATTGCTGAAATAACACCAGAAGTCTGCGAAAATGTTATGAAAAATGTGTTTAAAAGAGTTCACCCTTGCGCCGCGGCCACAGGCAGGCATTTGATCCATATTATATTTTATACATAATATTAAGGACGATATAATCAATTAATAATATATAAATTATAAAATTGTATTTCATTTAAAAGTTATTAGAAAAAAACCTTGACCTGGAACATAAAACACATCCTGTATTTTCACCCAAAATTTACCTTGCCTATTCAAACAAGTTATTTGAATGCGTTTCGCCAAAGAAAGGTTATTTTTAACCATAATAAAATCAATTTACCTTATCTTAAATAAAAACTATAGCAAAAAAAAATTAAATAATATACAATGCTGATCAAAAAAGATTTGCTCATTTGTGTTAAAAAAAATATTTTTTGCTTACTTTGATCTATGCAAATAAAACTATTTGCATTCTAAAAATGATTTTTTTTCTATAAATAATATAATAAAATAATTCTTATAAAAAGAAAACATATTATTTAATATCTGTAAATTTATTTTTAATGGAGAAAATTTTGAAAAGCCAAATTTAACTTCTTTCATAATTTTTTTCTCGATATGTAAGAGACTTGTTGCAGCTCTTCTAGTATCGATGACAGCTTGACAGCGGTTTTTCGTTAATATTGTTAATTGTTATTAAATTTTAATTATTGAATGATATCTGAGCGTATCCTGGCCACTCTAATTTCATTAATGACCAGATGTTTTTAATTGTTTTCAGATCAGGTCATACTACCTCCAGTTCAACACGTCCACCTCTTTATTTTCCGGGCGGTGCTGTGGTTTATGTTCCGAAAGGAAAAAAATTTGCATGATTGAATAAGTTTTTTTACGAAAATTTTAATATTATTGTTTGTGTTCACAATTTTTTTTTTTATCCACATTTTTCAATATATGCGCTGGGCCGCCATCTTGTTAGCAAATACATGGAAATAGCTCAATAATTGTTGGCTCCAGATGATATTATAGACAAAAAATATCCCCAAACTATTGCACCCTCATTCTTTTTGGTGGTATTAGTATCGCCTTTCTTTCATCATACCGTCCAGTTGATGTGTCAAAGCCAGCTTAACGACTAGTCACCGTTCACGAATTCCTAACGCTACTAATCTCCTTTTTACGGCCCAGCTCATAATTTGGATTCGTCGGGCTAGATAAAAATATATCTAGACTAAAGAAATGATCTTCGATAAATGGTCGTTTTCTGTTGGTTTCTCTGATCCATTTTGCTGCTGAAAACTCTCAGTTTCCTTCTATTGCTTCAGAATTCTTTATACACATTTTAACCGAGCATAAATATCCCTCGTCGCTATATACTGTTAAATATAAATTAAACTAGTAAGAAAATTTTTTTTGGCTATTTATGGCAAAAATTAGTTACAGGTAGATACGAAACCCAACATATGCTAGATAATTCCATTTGAAAATGACTAATTTACCAATAAGGAATAGAAACGAAATGAGGAAAATTTTTTGGCCAGCACTGTATGTGTTCTGAAACACATAATATAATTATTATAAGATTTCAAATAGTATATTTGGTAACGAAAAAGATGCGAAAAATGTAATAAAATAATTTCTAAAAGATATATTTTCGGGTATCCTAGCAATTGATCCAAGACTAGATGTCTTAAAAGAAATTTGTTTACTGGAAAAGTACACAACTTTAAAAACAAGTTTGGAAAAATTTATAAAATAAAAAAACATAATTTGATGATAAATTCAAGAAAAAATATATAAAATTAAAAATATTTTTATCATAAAACAATATAAATTGGTTTAAATCGAACATATTCTCATAATACTAAAAATAATTTTATAAAAGTATATTTTTATAAACTTCACTCGAACAAAAAAAAAAAAAACATTTTCTATATATGTAAATAAAATGTTTACTATAAAAGTCAACATAACTTTAAGGAAAGAATATCCTTTCTTCTCTCAAAGTGAAAAAGGAATAATATTTTTTAAGTGAAAAAGTAATACTCGTAGAAAACTGCTGGCGTATTTTAGAATTATTGTATTTTTGTAACATGAATCAAACTAGCGTAAATAGTTTTTCGCATTATATTTTTTTGGATTTTCAGGTAAAAAATTGAATAGCTACCGTATTCAGAGTACTGAATAAAAACCATTTAGTTGAACTGATTTATGCCCAGACGCTGAGCATAAAATATCCTCGCGAATTCCCATAAACATTCCCATTTCGCCTTGAATAGCTCGTACTTGTACATTTAAGAATTGAATACTTACATACCTAACCAAGAAAGCTCAACTGAAAAATAGATCCATAAATAAAGGGTAACTCCACCCAAATTTTTTATATGCACAAACCCTAACATGGCCAACAAAAATCCACCTTTACTGTATCGTTCTGTGACTAGAAACAGCTGCGAAAATCGTGATATTTTCGATAAAAATTCTACAAGCAACACTGTTTATTGGTACTGAATATCAATAATTTTTTTGCCTAAGAAATATTTATAGATATTAAATAGATAAATTGTTCACATATTTGGTTAAAATTAATATTTGGAAAATTATTGCTAAACTTATTACCAAAAATCGATAGAATCTATGAAAATATACTAACATGAATTAAAGACAGATTTAATAAAATATTAATCTATTAAATTAGACAAAGTTAAAATCTTTTTGTTGCTCATAAAAAAATCTATCAATATTTCAAAAGATAATTAAAACTTCTATTCTATGCCAAGATTACAATATAAATTAAAATCTGAAACAAAACTTAATAAATAAATAAAATGAATTTTTTTCCAAATTGATAGTATCTATCTCGATTTCAGATATTGTGGGCAAAAACTTTTATGGTATAAACAAAAATTTAAAAAAAAAAAATATTGAAAATGTTGAAAATTTCATCCTACCCGAAAGGCTGTATGCATTATTAATCGCAGATAACTAGAATCTACACGTTTTCATGTACTAATATTGCATCGTTCGCCAGAAACTATTTCAGCCGGTTTAACCATCGCAAATGCCCAGCTCTTGTCTATCCATCAAATAATGATTCCAGTGCCAAAATATTCCTGAGGGCATATCCAAAATTCAACCAGCAATATCAAAAGCTCAATTTTAAAATGCATAGCATCGAAATTGCATTATAAGCTCGCTGAGGGTGTTTAGTATACACCAACTGATGGGCAACTAGTGGTGGATTAAATTCATGGCTACATTCATACGTATCCGTATTATTATTAGTTTTTCATTTTTTTTTCACTCTCTCTGTCGCTCCTTTTTCAGTCATATTTTTGCAATATATACTAAAATATGTACAATATTTGATGAATTTGTTCATGAATGCTGCAATTAAGAGCAAACGTATTCGCATTTTATATAAAACCACCAAAAAATTTCCCCTTCAAATGCATTAAGGACGAACGATATGGAAAAATTTCAAATTATCGCAATATTGGAATATGGTAGAAATTTCAATCAAGAATTTTCCAATAAGCTTCATCAGAAATTTTGTTACGGATGAGGAATGCACCATATTCGGGCAATAGATGGTTATCCTCTCTTTAATATCGTCAAATATGTTTGTATGTATGTGTATCTATTAACTCCTCTTCGGTAAGATTTTTCATCTTTTTTTAACGCTTGGCCAATAATGTCATTATTTCTGTTTTGTTTTCTTGTTTTTGTCTGTTTATTTTTTTCCTGATCCTTATTCAGATGGACGAATATGAATACATGAGGAAGGATGCTCGGACTGATTTTTATGTTATCCTTCTAGCAACGCATATTTTCGAGACAAAAGCGAAATAAATTTTGTTGTCTCATTCATTACTCTGTTATTTTTCAATTTATATCCTGACATAGCAGAAAATTTATTAATATTTCATTTTATCAGCGTATACTTGATTATATTGAATATTATTTTTGTATATTATTTTATTTTTGAGGTTATGAAAAAAGATTGTAGTTGCCGTTGTTTAGAAATTTTAATATCATATTTGATAATATGAATTTGTATTCAAAAGTATACTGAATTTGCTTGCAAGTTTTTTTTTAGCATTCTTTTATGGTTATCATACTGGATAGATAAAAATTTGTTCATTTCCAATAATTAATTGTGCTAAATAATTAACGATATCTAAAAATGGGTTGTTTTTTTTCAAGAGAAAAAAATAAACAAAAAAATCGACGCTCAGTTTTTTATTTAAAAATTTTTTAAAATGACCAATGATGATAATTCTGTATTATTGAAAATATTTAATATTTTCTCCAAGTGGTTTTGAAGATACTATTTTTATCCGTTTTGTGACAACTATTTGACTTAATAGATCTGAAACTAAATAAGGATATTAAGTAAATATTTTTATAATTAAAATATCACTTTTTTATAGAATTTAATAATTTTAAAATAATTTGATTAATAATGTTCGAATATCAAAAAAAAAAATTTTCCCATGTCAACTAAATTTAAACAATTTTTTAACTTAATTAATAAATTGAAGAAGAAAAATTCTATCATACCATAAATTACAGTCTGTGATACTCTTATGAATATTTAATTATTAAATTAAATATGGTGACGGCAGCTGAAGTTATGTGTGAAAACCATAACCTTTTATTTCTGCGTTGTTCATGAAAATTTGGTTTTTCTGCGAGTTCAAATTGGCGAATATTGCGAAAAGATTTGGATCTACATCCGCACTAGATTCAATTAACTCAAGAACTAAAGCCAAACTACCATGCGAAACGGCGGGCGTTTGATCACTGGACCCTTGACCAGGTGGAAACGGGTCTCAGATTTGGGAAAAAAATTTATCTTCAGTGACGAGAGCATTTTTGGCTAAATGGACAATACTTCCTAGAGATTTCTTCTCGTCCAGAAAAACTTACTGTCTGGTGTAGATTTTTGTCGGGTGGCATCAACGGAAATGGGGCTGGCGAGAGGTATCGAGCAATGATAATAGAATTTTTTAGCCTCAATTTTACGTCCATATGGACTTGGATTATATCTGATCCCAAGAGTATGATACGACTTCTTACATAACAGTTAACGAAGTTTCCACGGCGCGTAATTTCGAGGACATGCAAATTTCAGCTAGCCGTCAAGATCGTGCGATTGTACTATTTTGGACATTTTTCTATAACTGATCGTCGCTCTTTTTAGGGAGGTTATAGTCAACCATTTTATGACTACCATCCACTTTCGTTTCTTAGTTAGTAGTAACATTTTCTTACGGTCCACTGTTTTCGCAGTAGCTTAATTTGGCTCAACTTCAAAGTCCTCGCAATTTTTGAGAAGTTATCTTTTATTTTTATAATACAAAGAAAATTTAATTTAATGATACTTAACTGCATTGTACATGATAAAAGCTTGAAACGCCCAATAAACCAACAGCACTTTTCGAGCTGGAAAACAGAATAGTTTTTGCGGAAGTGTCACCCAATATTGAACTTTTCGGATCATCTTCAAACAAACCAAACGAAGCTGTAGAGACCAGTTCAACGATGATATTTTTATATAATAATAAATCAAAATAACTTTTATCTGCAACTAAGATATCTGCCAGTAATCACATATAACTTATTTAATTTAATTTTAAAGATTAATTGCCCTGAGTGAAAACCCCTGTGTTACTGTTTCAATTTTACAACCAAGATCTTTTGTAAAATTTTAGAGGACCCCTTAATGGCTTCTATGGTAATATTTCTTGTTTCTATTAAGCAATCCTACCTTCCAAAATAAACTTCAGCGAAGTCTAAAAAGACAATGGCCCCGTTTTTTTATTAAGACCTTGTAACTATGGTTAGGTGACGAAACGCCGTTGGGTGTTTACTCCTACTTTATTTTTTTACGGTGTTGTTAATTAATTTGTGATGTAAATTTGCTTATTACATTATTGATTGTTCTGAATCAAGAACTAGAACCCATTTGGTAGCGCCACGACCATGAGGCCATTCGCTTCCCTAATGAAACTGGTTGTTAGTTAGTTGGACAAAATAAAATTGTATTAACAAATTAAAAGAGGACCAGGAAATGAAAGAGTGGCGTCTAAGAAGTCCTATTCAAAAAGAAATTCTGAATAACAGAAATAGTAATTTAGAAACCACAAAAATGGAGATTGGTTACCGAAAAGGATAGCATGGGTAAGTGTGGCATGTCCAATCTAAATTTTGAGAAGTTTCCTTGCCTAGAATTTTGGAATGGTTGTTGAGTAGACTGGGAAAGTTTATGGTTGGGAAAATGCCACTGCTTACTTGTTTGTTACAATAAAATATAATTTTAGATGAAAATATAAAATTAAATAAGATAAATGAACACTATAATAAAGTTAGAATAGTAAAATTTTTTCAATGCTATTTCTAGTAATATTTTTTTACTGAAGTAGTAACATAGCTAGATTCGAACTGGGCCTGACTTGTAGTAGAACTAAGAATTTATATTTGAGTTCGAATCTAGCTTAGTGACATAGCGGGTCGGCTATGTCACTAGCTAGATTTAAACTCAAAAACCACTGCATACTAGACGCAGTTATCCAGTGTTTCTAAGTCAGTGCACAAGAGCAATTGTTTTTATTAATTTCCAACCCATACGATAGCATAAATACTATTAGCCTTTATACACTACAAACCAAATATCCAGCCCTAATCAGAATATACTAAAATATAATTGTAGATTAGATAAATATTTTATAAAGACGTACTAATCAATTACAAATTTTATTTGAATAATTTAAAAATCATGAACAATTTACCCAAGTATCAGAGAGTTTATGTTTTAATCGATTTTTTTTAACTTACTATTGGAAAAAAAAGTCGTAACAATATTATTAAATTGTTAAAATTTACCCATAATCCCTTTTTTTTAAATTATTTATTTCTTTTCAGAAAACTAAAACATCGTGATTTGAATAAATTCTCTAACGAAGAAACTCATAGAAATGCAAATATTCCCCCTTGTTGATTTAAGAATATTTGAAAATTCTTTTCAATATATTATATCTCAGCTATTATTAAGAATAGGAAAAAAATAAAAAAGATATTTTTGAATAAATCTTTTTAGAAGTTATATAAATATATATATATATATATATATAGTGAAAAACTTAATTTTCATATCCACCAATTCTACAAAGACATCATTCTTAAATTTAAAAGGAAGCCATAGTACCAGGATGATGACTTCTTAAGTATATAAATCCATTTTCAGATGGCAGTTACATTAGCATAACCATGACCACCTTTGAAAAAGAAAATTCTTCCAACATTTTTATATACAACTACTATCAAGGACAGAAAACAGTATTTCATAATTTTAATATAACCATCGTCCATGAATTTTGATATTCAAAATTCAAAAATGTTTACATTAAAATGTGATTTGAGTTCCTTTGAGGAAATAGAATCAGGAAAACGTGGAAGATTTTATATAATAGTTGATTTAAAAATACTAAAAGAAATCTTTTCTTAAACTTTTGAATATAAAATATATCTCATAATTTTAGATATTACTCGTATATTCAAAATACTGTCTTTAAGTTAATGTAAATTGAAAAAATCAAAATGGAAAAAATTTTGATATTAGATAAATTATATTTAAAAATTTAGTTTAAATACAATAATTATTGTTATTATTTTTTTTTAGGATGGTTGACCAATAGCTTTTATTTTTTACTTGGGAATTATATATGGAAAATTATTATACTGTCTCTAGATTTATAGTAGATACCATATTTCGCCTTTTGATGGAATTTTTTAACATTTCCGGATTAGTTTTTTCGATTGCGCTGCACATAATTTTTACAGAGCAGACCAATTTGGACTTACAGTTTATTTAAAATTCGTAATTTTTGTGTTTAAAATGATTTTAATTTTTTTTGTGTGTAGATTATTAGAATTTTATTGAATTTTATAATCGGTACACATAAATTAGTCCAAGAGTGGATCGAAATTTTTGAATTTTATTATGTATTCGCACGATCTATAATTTCAACGCAAATCAAATACCATTGAGCATTTTAATGTTGAAATAGCTGCCAGTGCAAATATGTTAAGAAACTTAATCACACTATTTAAAAAGCAAGGCGTAGTATTATTTGAATAGCTACTACCTGGGAGGCTACACGATATAGTGTCAACGATGATTTATATTTATCCACTCGTTGATGTGCTTTTCACTTAGGCATCTCTAGAACATTAGTAGGATTGGCTATGAAACTTCTGTATAAGTTATTCAATTGTCTTTGGTCGTTTGGCGTAGGCCTCTCTCTTTAAGTATTGATATACTTTCAGGAGGACATCGGAAGTGGTTAAATCTGGGGAGCAAGAGAGATCGATGAATCGACTATTTCGGTATAATTCGGTCCGGAAATAGCAATTATAGAATTCCTTTTGTAGTATGTGAAGTGTGAGATCACAGATTCAAAAGCTCTGTAGCTTCTTCCTATTTCTCTAATTTATCACCGTAACAGCATTGCCAGCACCATCCTCAAAGAAATATGAACCAATGACACTCTCGGCCCAAACACAGTCTCTCAACAAGGATGTAAATATCGTTCGTGAATTACCTCCGAATTATCACGTGGTCCAGAAGCGGTTTTTTTATTTATTAACGAAGTTCCTAAAGTCAAATTGAGTTTCGTCACTCATTATCAATTTTTTTTTTGTAAAAATCAGCTCAATAGAGTTCTGAAACGTTTTCGTTGCATTGCCGATAGCGCTTATAATCTTTGGGCTAAAGGTCTAGTATCATCTGAATTTTGTACGGGTATAAATTAATATATACCACACAACTGTTTAAGAAAGATTCAATTCTTTTGCGTCATGCCTAATGGATGTTCCCGGAATTTCAGATTTGAGACCGTCAAGACTTGGGTCTTAAAAACACTATAGTGCCTTCTTCAAAATAATTCCGAATATAAATAATTCCTTATTTGTTCACGTAATTTTTACAAACTGAATTTACATAATTACATATTGCTGAAGATTGTATCGCTTTATAATATTTTTTAATGTCTATGTTTGATCAAAATTGAATTAAATTAAAATTGTTAATCTACCCTTCAAATATTTATTATTATTTAAAAATTTTAGTTAAATCAAGATTGTTCTAAAAATTCAAAGAATTAAAAATATTAAAATTAAAATTGATCACTTTTAAAAGTCATTTTTTATTTAATTTTTTCTATAATCGCCATGGTCAAAATTAAAAAAAAATAGAAATAATAATAAGTTAAGTAAAAAATTTTAAAATTACGTAATTGCTATTAGATTAACGTCATTACATGTTAGCAAAATAAGGACAAGAATGGATGGGCCAAGAGCTATTTAAGAAACTTGAGAGTTTTTTTCAAAATGTAGAACATGAATACGATTTTTTTTTTCATTGTAATTGCGTAGATATAGTGTATAATATTTTTATAGCTATTTCTGCACATTTATTTATATATGCAAGCCTTCAAGCGTATTCACCGTAAAAAGGTTTTTTAAGAATAGCAAAGTCTTGTCATACATCAATATCTGTTATACTTGTATTTATGTTGGTTTTTGTTATGCGCATTTTGGATATAAGGTTTCTTCACGTCCACCAAAATAAGGGAAAGGATATTTATCTTTCCTTCGTTGAGTGTTACCTGACCTGAATAATATTAACTACTCCTACTGCATAATGGATCTGAGTAACAAAAATATTCAAAAATGAAAAAAAATAACCAAAAATAAAATTATTCGAAACATTAAAAAATGGATGGATATAAATAAATATATAATTTGAAAATAAGTAAATTGAAATTTGTTAAACGAAAATCAAAATATTCCAAACCAAAATTATATTTACTATTTTATGGATTTTTTTAAAGTGAAAATTTCATTAAGATTACTACAATAAGATAAATTTTCTGAAAACTATATTATAAAAGCGTCATTTAAATTTCTTATAAAGAAACTGAAAAATAAAATTAATCTAAAAGTGAAATGAGGATTAAAATCAAAAAGTTCAAAAAATTGTAGTTTTAAAAAAAAATCACAATTCAAAAAACTGGAAAATGATTTGTGCAAACTATTTGAGCGTTAGTAGAATTTTAGATATTGAGCGATCTCTGAATTATAAAACTACATCTCTTAAAGTTCATAAATTTTATAAATTTTTTTTAAATAAATGCAAAGAGATAAAATTTTATAAAATAAATCGTTAAGTCAACTAAGCTTGTACCCTACTTCCTATGAGCAGTATCCCTTTACACCTCGTTCAGTAACTACGCAAGCCTATAGAACGTAATAGGTGAAGTTGTGTTATTGTAGTTCGTTACGAAAAATGGGACAGTAATTATCTTTTGTTTAACGTGGGTCCCCTAAAACTATAGGGGTTGGGATACGCCCAATCAGCGCGTGAAGTTTTGCTTCTATGGTATTTTGCCAGCTTAGGGAACTAGATTCCAATGGTATTATTCCACCCAACTTTCAGTTATAACCACCACACATCTTAGATACTCGTAATTATTTTAATCACTTTATACCATCAAATATACCTGATGGTATGAAGTTATCAGCCAACACTATCATAACCTTATTTGAACCCTTTAATGCTACGTCGGTTCTCTCTTAATAGTAAGTTCCCTGCAGGCAATTCTAGCATTTCCTTCTAGGACCTCTGAATTTGTGACTTTCTGTACTATGAATATAGCAATCCAACAACGCATCCGACAATTCCATGTTAAGATAAGTGGTCTCATAGAAGTAGATTATTCACCTTGTTTACTTTATTCAGAACCATTTTGTTTAGATATCTTAACCTTTAGAAGGTATATCTAAACCTTCACTATCATCTGAAGTGATAGTACCTCTGATAATTGGTTCTCACCTTAGCCGGGTATGGTGGGATCTCGTGGTATCACTTTCTGTTTTAAGAGATCATGGTAGTCACTTCCCCTCGTAGAGCTATAGTAGGAAACTTTACAAATTCCAGGTACTGCTAGGCCAGTTCAGGTCCGCGGGTTTACTAAGATCGGAGGCACTTCTGGTATTGATGATAGTCTTAACTTTTCCCCAAAAGAACCTTCTTTTGGGGTAAAAATGTAACAGCATGACTTTGACTTATGAATAGTTGTAACAAGTCTTTGGGAAACATTCCTTATTAAAAGTACATTTCTTATTGGTGGATATGAGCATTTTCAAATGGCCAAGAAGTGGTGGCAGACAAAGTTAGCTAAGGAAAGCTTTCAATATTAAAAACTGAAGGCTTTCAATATCAAAAATATGAAACCTTTAAAGGACTGATTCCTTGAAAGACTAAGAAAAAGTGGTATTTCGGGTCAGATTCGACATTGTAGACACCTGCATGCTCCACAATGATAACGACCCCCCTCCCCCCTGTCCCTTAGGTATAACCAACAAAGAGTTTTGTCGGAGAGTGGATTCATGTGGTTGCCCAGATCTTAGCCCGTGTTACTAGTTTTACCTCCGCTACACTAACCAAATATTACTAAAATTTTCTAAAAATTGATTTGGATTAGATTTGAGCGATTCAATTTCCTGTTAGTACTTATAATCTAATATTGCAATAATTTTTTAAAATATTCGAAATTGAAAAATAATTATTTTATACACAAAATGAATAATGAACTTTTCTTAAAATAATGGTTTTTGAAAATTCACATAAAAAAGTGGAATGTTATAAAAATATTTAATTAGTTTTTTTTTGCCAATAACATATAATTATTTTTTTGTTTATATTTTAAACAAATTAATGATAAATTATTGTCATCAAAAAAATTAAAATATACTTTATGATGGAATTTGTGCATATTAATATTATTCTTATTCGTATGAAAAACTCTGATTTGCTTTTGGATAGAAGCCTTCAAATTATATTCTACATATTTTACCATCATACATATGAGTATATTTATGACTTTCTAATTGCTTTATACAGATTCATACATATTTCAGCATATCTGTACATATACTATGTAAATAAAAACATAGTGAAACAACATATTTTCTTTCCAATTTAATGAAAAAGTCCAACAAAATAATTCGATTCTCTGCTGAGCCCAATGATACGTGGGCTACTATATATATTTCTGGCCTAATAATGAAAATGCGAATATTTATCAAAGAAAAAGGTTTTATTGTTTTTCAAAATATTCTCCATCAAGATTTATACACTTTTGCATGCGCTCAAACCAATTTTCGAAGCACTTTTTCCACTCCGATTGAGACACCTCCAAAACATGGTTTTTGAATGCTTCAACAGCATCTTCTGGCGACGAAAATTAAAAAGAAGTCATTGGGTGCCAAGTCAGGGCTGTACGGAGGATGACCCATCAATTCGACGTTTTGTCCGGTCAAAAAGGCGCTGGTTTGAGCCGATGTGTGAGAGCTCGCATTGTCATGGTGCACAATGATTCGACTTCTCTTGGTCGTTTTTCGAATTTCTCCGAAGACTTCAGGCAAACAAATGGTGGTGTACCACTCAGAATTGACCGTCCTACGTTGCACAAGCGGAACAGTCGCCACATGACCAGTTTTGCCAAAGAAACAAGCGACCATTTGCTTCGAAGTGCTTCTTCCACGAACAACTTTCGTTGGATTTGACTCGTCTTGGAAGACCCACACGGTCGATTGCTGTTTTGTTTCGGGCTCATACGCATAGATCCATGATTCGTCACCTGTGACGATCTTATAAACGTCTTTTGAAGCACCGCGATCGTATTTTTTCAGCATTTCTTTACACCAATCCACACGAGCCTTTTTTTGAGCGATTGTCAAATTGTGCGGGATCCAACGAGAACAAACCTTTTTTACGGCCAGGTGTTCATGCAATATCGAATGTATGCTGGTGGGAGAAATGCCTAGGCATGCCTCTATCTCACGGTATGTCACATGACGGTCTTGCATTATCAGTTCACGTACGGCATCGATGTTTTCTGGAACAACGGCTGTTTTTGGACGACCTTCACGGAATTCGTCTTTGAGCGAGCGTCGGCCACGATTGAATTCGTTGTACCAGTTTTTCACAGTGCTATAGGATGGTGCTTCATAGCCATACAAAGATTTAAGTTCATCGATGCACTCTTGTCGTGATAATCCACGTCGAAAGTTGTGAAAAATGATCGCACGAAAATGTTCACGAGTTAATTCCATTTTTTTGCCAAATTGATTTTTTCAAGTCACTGTAAACAACACAAATGATAGTCGTACGTCAAAACGTTCTGAGTACGTTTATGCTAAAAAATGTCAAACTTTCCAATGGAAATGTCAGATCGCACCTGGCAACACTTAGTGTTGCCTAGGCCAGAAATATATATAGTAGCCTACGTATCATTGCAAATCAGAAAACTTTACCTAACGATGCGTATTTATTTTCGGAGCACGATTTCGAAAAATGTCAACAACACTATGTGAAATAATAATCCCCAACAAAGTTCAATACTAATTTCATTGCTACCAGAAGCCCCATAATATTATGGCTAATTTTTACAAAACTTTTCTTCATTATTTAACTATACGAACAGTCTACAAATTATTACTAATACATGGTAACCACGACCAAATCCATTCTCATCATTTTCATGAAAAGCACTTTTATACTTAATGTTAATGTTATTGGATATAAGCCCTTTAACAATTTTTTGTTGTTTTTTAATTACATGTATACTTAATCCCAAGTTGAGAAATAATTTTCTATTCTAAGTTAGTAAATTATTAAGTTGAAATTTTTGGTATTAAATTTACTAATGTTTCATTAAAAGAAAAGAAAATTCTGAGTTTGTGTAATTATTATTTATATCCTGTCCGTATGAATGGTCGTCTATTGAATGGATACAAAATACATAATTTGCAGAAGAGGTACAAAAAAAACCATGCAACTGAAACCAATTAATTTATTTTTATTTTCATTGAATTCCTAAGAATCCAATTAACTTGGTCTATACGAAAATCTGCTATTCTATAATGAAAGCGAAAATTTTATCTATACTAGAAGCTTTCAATAAAAATACTTCAATGTACAATTTACAAGAATTAAATACAACAACTGAATAAAAGAAAAAAATGCTATAAATATATTTTTCCAGAACAAAATATTATGGACTGGTAAAAATCCTAAAATATTATATAATTTTGAATGCAAATTATTTGTTTTGATTTAAAGGATACTTGAAAATTACAAATAATCGAATTGTTAAGTTTTCAGTTCGAACCCTTCAGAATTGGTTTACTAAGAGGACAGGTCAAGTAAAAATTTACTCTCTGCTGTTATCCATGGCTTTCTTAAGAATCGTAATGGCCATTACATATGAGAATCGCTTAAGGTGGGCTCCACGCACAAGGCTTATAGGTTTAGAACTAAATTAACCATAGCACCAACTAATTCGACGTCTGAAAGAATGTTTGTAATTCACTATAGTCAGCAAAATACTGTTAAACAATATTCTACTAAAACTTATATGGACTTACGGACTAGAATTCTGGGCCGTTCAAACTATCCAATTCCCGTCAAATCTATTCTTTTAGTTAACAATCTTTCATAAAATTATTGATGCTGCATTTGATATTTGTACTCGTAATAGTCTGATTCCAATGAAACTAATTCAGTTGTTAAATATGAAACCTACTATTTAGGTTGTTAAGAAAATAAGTTTCTAGCTTATACAGGGTTTTCCAATAAGCGTATAAATGTTTCTTTTTTTTCAATTGTGTATTAAAAATAACATCATTCAGATGGTAGCCTTTGCCCCATTAATAGAAACGAATACGATGGTTCCCATTTTCGACCATCTTGTGTAATAAATCCGGCCTTATTTCTCATATTTGGTGGTCAATATTTAATTTTAATACATCAATGGTTGCTGGTTTATTGAATTAGACCAACGACTTTAAATAACCCAATAAGGAGAAGTACAAAGTTGTAAAATCACAACTTCTTAAAGCCCAATGCGCATCTGCATTTCTTGAAATTATTGACTCACCAAACTTTTCCTGCAATATGTCAATTGTGATATGGGCTAAGTGATACGCAGCGCCCTCTTGATGAAACCCCATCTTCGTTCAATTAATATCTTCTAATTCAAGCGACAAAAAATGCATTATCAGTGATCTGTGTCGCTCATTATTGACAGTAACTGCTACTCCTTGCAAATGTTGAAAAAAATAAAGATCAATAAACCATATTGTGTCGTAAAAATTTTTAAAGGCCTTAAAACTGATAAATTGGGTCTTTATTCATACTTGCCTGAACGGCAGTAATATTCCGGGTACATCAGTAATATTCCGAGTGAGACAGATCTTTGTCTCACTTGTACGCGAATATTATATAAAGAAAGATCGCATTCGAAATTTTCCACAGTTCGACAAATTCCGAGCTCACTAGGCTGATTATGATAACCATTAATTAGAAGAAGTGCACGATAAGTTGCAATAAAAAAAACGATTATTTTGATAAAAAAAATTCGATAATTAAAAAAGCCCTTATGAACATATATACTTGCAAAGATGGGGGGCTTCAATGGATAGTTACTCCCCATAACCCTTCATGTTAATTAATACTGTTATCTAAATTTCCTTGTTACTTACACATATTTTGTAGAAAATAAAAAAATTAATCAAAGTATCAAAACCTCACCAAACGTTCAGTAACAGAATATAATTATTGAAAAATTATTTCAACAGATAATAATTATAAATATTGATTTTTACTCAATAATAATATTGAAATTGATTGAAAATACTCTTAAAATCAAAACAAACTATTGCTACGATAATAATAAGGATAACAAGACGCAAAATAATAACTCAATTTCGAATTGAACTTAAATTTAACATTCAGTTGATCTTTATAAATGAGAAAATGATTTTCTTTTTTGTTTTTTGATTTGAAATTGGGGATTCAATACAGGATATAAAATAGAAAACTTGTAATATTATAATATCCTCTCTGTTTTTCTCCCTCATTATATATAATTGCAAAATAACAACAACAAAGCAGAGTAGTTGTAAAATTCTCCCATTTTTAAGAGCGTACGTATTTGAATTTTATTTTTCTAATTTATTTTATTATGCCAAGCTTTCAAATGACATTCACAAGTATATTAATACACTCACAATAGACCATCATCAATACACTAACAATAGAAAGCTGTTTTATTGAAGTATCTGTAATTTAGAAAACAGAAAAAACTAGACACAGGATACAGATACAATGTATTCAACAACAAAAAACGAATAAATCATAAAAATCTTCAATAATCAATATCCGTTCTCATATTGCTGGAATGAATTCTGAAGCGTAATTCTAAAAAAGGATATTCGTTGGCCCGTTCAATTTTTCGTTCTAAACCAGTACACATAAACTCGTCTTCAAATTTTGTTACAAAAAAAAAAAATTCGTATTTATTCTTTAGTACCTCCCAAAGTTTATTGCCTTGTTTTCACTTTTGATCTTCGCCAAAAATTATTCAAATTGAAGGATTCCTTTTCTCAGTCAAATGTAAATTTCTATTGGTAGAAAATCTTTTGAAGGTTACACTAGACTGATTGATGATTGATTCTGTTTGAAAATAATATTCTAAAAGGAAAGATTATGACTGTGTCCTCTTTTTTAGTTCTTTTTCATTTTTATAAAATTATTTTTACTATTTATATCCTTTTCAAACTGTTTGATTTACTATTGAAAATTTCGAAAATTATTATTTATTTATGAAAAAGTTATGAATTTTTTAAAGAAAAATATGAAAATCCAAATGTTAATTAATTAATTCAATAACAAGATTTATTATTCTAAACTTTTATTTAAAAATAAAAGGAAGTTTATGAAAATTATTTTTTAAACATAAATTTTCAAGAATGTTTACATAAATTTTCAACATTCCGAAGAGAGATAAAAATTAATTCGAATTTGGTTAAAATACTTTTTAAACAAATTTTAATATCCTTATGAGTCATGGCAGTAAAGTAATAAAACTGGTTTCTTTTTTAAACAATTTTTTTAATACATCATTGAAATCTCCTTCAAAGAAATGTGTAGCTTTAATTATTTTCACACTTCGTAGCAATGTCGGAAAGCTTCAACTGAAATCGCCTTCAGCGATTGTTATGGACTTTCCTTCATCCCTAAGATCAGAAACTACTTATGTAGCTTCTAATCTTGGAGAATAAAGGAAAATCGCACTGATTACGGTCAGGTGAATAGGTTGAATTTGGGAACCGCGTGACAGGATGCATTGTCATGGTAGAGCATCTATAATAAATGCCCCTTTTTCGAAACCACATAAAGACATCTGTGTAAAGCCAAAGTTATAAAGATAACTTGTAATATTGCACCTTTTCATCAGTTTTCGATGTTGAAGTCCTCCCTGACCGTGGTTTCTCTTCCACAAAATGCTTTCTGCCAACAAAAAACTTGTTCTCTCGTTAAAGAATGTTCCCCATAGTCTCGTTACAACTTTTCGCAATTCAAACTTTTCAATTCCATTTTTCGTAATAAACAAACAACTATAGAAGAGCTTAGTTCCTGAATGAGATGCTTACATACAATTTATGTGAAGTCCTATTACTTTTCTATCATAGCTCATATAAATACAATATTTTAATTAAAATGACAAAAATTATCTTTTATTTTTGATAAAATTTAAATTTCATTTTAAAAAAACTTCGATTTTTCAAATTTAAATATGTTTTTTTTTTTAAATCTTTTAACTATTATAATGGAAGTTAAATATTTTTAAAAATATTTTACGCAGGACTAGTCAACAAACACAAAAAAAATTAGAACAATTTCAAAAACAAAAAACACTTTCTTTTTAATTGTCCATTTTTAATGTACAATAATTTTTAAATAAGATAATTTGCATTTAAATTAAATTTTCTATTATAATTAATTCCATATTGTACTTGATAAGATTTTCTTCATAAAAAGTTAATTAGTTATCAACGAGGTGAGCCAGCAACACTAAGTAATCGTGAATACTTAGTTTATAACATAAAATATTCAAAAGTAATTCGCATCCAAACTTTGGTAAGTAAACTAAACAACCACGAAGAATATTCTTTCGAATGATAAAAATTTAAGTAAAATGTTCACCCTTATTCGCGTTTAAAAATTATCCTTCCTTCTAATCTCGTTTCATTGTATTTTAGGTAAATTTTTACATTTTGGTAAGAACATCTGCTTACGCAAAAATAAACGATTAACAAAAATTACAATTACTCCACATACTTTCAAAAAGAAATTAATGGTCAGAGGGTAAGTGAACAGGGACGTGAATGTTCAGTTGGCAGGATTTTAAAACCAGAAAAGGCGAAATGAAGAATTATTACCCAAGCCTACGGGCGACAAAAAACTCAACAATTAACAAAAACACTTAAGATTAAGCGGAATAATATTATACAGATGCGTCCCGAACAGTGTTTCGCTGTGCCAAAATTCCTTCCACAAAAATTCTCTTAACAATTTTACTTTAGGTTATGAAACGAAAATTTTATTCTGTAGTAAAAAAAAAATAAACAAAAAAATAGTATTGGAGAGAATAAATTATAAGTAAGAAAAGCAGAAAAAAATTAATGAAAATTAAAAAATAAAGAAAATTATAACAATTTACTTGCCAAAAATGTTGTATGTACTATCAAAATGGTTTCTGTTTCAAGCACAATTCAATTTTTCTCATAATTTGATTATTTTTGTCATTTGTGGCATGTCTTGGCCATTCCAGAACTTAATAAATGCTTATGTTTAATATGAACAAATTTTTCTTATTTTATAGACACAAGTACATATATTTTCGGTAAAATGTTGCTGTTTTCTTCTTCATTTTTTTCATCTGCTCACAGTAGTTACCTGGTTGCACGCAATCAAATCGGGGGAACCAGCAAAAATGCCATGAAATTTATTCAGTTCTCGTTCTACAAGCATCTGTTAATCGATGCCGATATACGCTTCCACCTCCTCTGCTGATGCTAATGCAACCACTACTTTCTGGTATACTATCTGACATTGCAATGCATGAGGTCCTTTCACCTGAAGATGTTCAATTTTGTACAAGTTTTTTTCTACCACGTATGAATGTATTCCCGGTGGGCAGCATAGTTGCACTATTTGTGCGTCTCTTTGGTAGTTCGGAAAGAACAAAGCCAGCGAGCAGGTGCAACCGTTCTTCATGTGTTCACAAATTGCTTGCGTTCTTATAGCACGTTACAAATGCGAAATCGATAGTATTAACATCTCTTGTCCGCAAATTCTAACAATATTCGAATTAAATCGATTTTCCCAAAATCCAAATCAGCTTTTGCTACGAAATTTCACACCAAATTAAACATTGAGCATTGAACAGCGTTGCAGGTAATTTAAAAATCTGTGAACTTTTGAAAATGATTGAAAAACTCAACAATTTTATAAATTTACGATTCGAAATATTGATTTAAAAATATATATAATTATTTGATAATCGTGACCTTTAATAGCTTCTAAATAGATTTCAAATAAATTAAACACTACAGATTCAAAATAAATTAGATTTTAAGTTCGCGGAGAAAACTAACTAAAATTGATCAAATAATATTAAAATTATCGTAATGAGTTATCTATTTTCTAGTATTTAACAGCTATTTTAATTTATATAATTTATTTTTATATATTTGGGGTTGTGTTACGAAACGTTAGAATGCATTTCATATTTGGCTGTCTAGTATGTAATTTTGTTAATGGAGATCATGAACAAATATAATTTAAGCAAATAATACTTGAACATTAGAGCATTTAAAAATCAACATCCTTCAAGATGGATGACCAAATTACAGCTCGAAATGTGCAAAAAAATTATGTAATATAACTTTGGAAGGTTCGAGTCCTGTGAGTAGTTTTGCGGAGGCCATATAAAAACCGTTATAATGGCAAAGTCTAAAAAATATAATGAATTTTAAGAACGTTTTATTTTAAACTTTTCTCTCGATGGCACAAAGTGGATAACGATCTAATATACTTAAATTAATCTAAATTTTCATCGAATGAGAAATTCATAGTAAATCTATGGTAAAAGATAAAAAAGTATCTAATTTTCTAATCAGACAATTTTTTTTAGGGCAACGATGATTCTACGCAGCACACAAATGTCTGGAATTTATTTTTCACAGGTAATCATATAAAATGTTAAGAGGTAAATTGAAAATTTGATTATTGATTAGGTCTGCAATAGACCTGAATAATTTCTGATTACAAGTTTATCATTGAATTTTGTAAATTCGAAAACAATTTTGAAAGGCACGTGTAAATGTAGAATACAGTCGACAGTTACAGCCAAAGGATATCACTATTTACTATAGAGAGGAAAGAGCTAAGTAACTTGGCTAAATTGCGAAATGCTTATTCACATGAAATTTAGAAAATACATTCCATCTGTAAGAATTACAAACATGAAAAGGTGATTGTTTTACATTTATGAGTATCGCAGCGGTAAAATGAGTAGAAGCTGTTGCTATTGAGTAGGTAAATAATTACAGTACATACTGGCAAAAGTTCGATTGTGTCCTTTTGATTATATGCGAACAAACATAGAAGTAAGTTTTGTTGTTAATTCCAGTCATTCGAAACATGAATAACTGCCAGATGCACCGATGCACTAAACACGCTCGTATTCACGTATAAATTGATACATAAGATACGGGCAGTCAACTATAACCAGATGTGTTGACCAGGTACAAAGCAACACGAATACTACATAGGCAGTAAAGCATGGAACGAAGAGAACAGGACAGGTGCAAATAAATGAAATGAAGAGAATTTTGTAAGAGAGAAGTATTACGAATCGAATTTTACCAAACAGAGCTGTGCTCCGAAGTAAATAAGCAACAATAGCAGCAACTGTAGCAGCAATAATAGAAGCAGCATTAGTAGCAGCAGCAGCAAAATCGGACCTGCGCTGAAGAAACCATCGAAATTCTGAATTCGTAACACGAAAAATCCAACTTCCCACCCACATCCAATCACCAGTATTATGTGGGGACAGAGTACTCGAAGCAGCTGCCGGCATACGAATAACCAAAACGAAACCAAACTGAAGCTCTTTTCCTGCTGCCGCCGCCGCCACTGGAATTGGTACGTACTCTAGAACTGGTGTACTGGTAGTACTCTCTTCTTACCACGTTATGTGGGTCCAATCCGATGGTGGCGTACATTTCTTACTGTTTATCATATAAAAGGATTTGGACGTTCTTCAACAACGGTTAGTTATTATATGGAGCGCGTTGCGTTTGGTTGCGTAAATCCGAATAAATCGAAAAACGTTATCGAAAACCTACCGAAAAGGACATTTCATAGAAAATAAAATTCCCATAATACAAATCAAAATATTTATTCAATTAATTTAATGAATAAATATGGTCAAAAAATATTTTCTTAAAATAAAATCATCAAAAATATATTAATGAAATTTTTTGGCAAAGGATATTCTTCGAATATTGAGGATTTTATATTCATACAAATAAAGTAATATATATTGTGAAGAGAAATTATATGTTAGTTTTGTGAAGAACTATAATAATATTGTGGTATTAAATTTGTGTGTGTATTGAAAATTATTTACCACCACTAATATACATTTTTTAATATATAAAAAAGCTGATATTTTTAATTAAATATTTATATTTTTGAGCTTGGTTTATTATTTGTTTTGTTTTTGTTGGATATTTTTTCAATTTTTCATAATTTATTTGGTTTGTGACTTTTCTTCCAATTTTCAACTACGATTTCGCTGTGTCTCTTCATAGGGAAGAGAAAGAATTCTTCCTCAAAAGTGGAGGTGACATTATTATATTTTATTGTATGATTAATAGTTGTGTCTTACTATTATTATCAAAGTTTAATATTTCAATTTAATTTCGTGGTCTTAAATCAACTATTAACAAATATAGAAAAAAAATAAAATGTGCGCGTTCATTAACATTGTTTACTAATTAGAATAAATTCATTAATACTTATTTTGTTAGAATTTATTCGTGCAGAGAATTACGAATTAAATGATTTTGTATACTAAATAAGAATTCATTATTTATTTTCATATTGTACTTGTATATTGTATAAGTATTGGGTAAAAACACTAATATTTAATGCAAAAAGAAAATAAATTATTCCCTTAAAAAGTTTGATGGAAAGGTAAAAAATGAATTAAGAAATACATAAAATAAGGTTTCCAATTACAACAATATAACATTAATTATTTAAAGGATATCGATTGGATATGCAAAAACAATAAACAAACAAACAAAATATATAAATAATTAATCGATAAAATATAAGAAATTAGTTATAATCAAATATCTGTTATTGTTAGTTTTTTCGTTGTAATACAATATAATAGATAAAATTAAATTCCAGGATTAGTAAATAAAAAAAAAAAATGGCTAAAAATTATCGCTTCAGCATATATTTAACATTTGGATTAGTTATTTTCCAATTTGGTTATACAAATTCAAATGATATTAGTGATAAGGAAAATTTCAAAGAAAATAGTGTATTACGTGATAGTCAAAATAACAATAATAAAAATAACAATAAAAATAATAATAGTAATATAAATAATATTGATAATAATAATAGTAATAATATCGATAATACAAATATATTAAATAATATTAAAAATAATTATAGTGATAATAGAAATCAACATTTTGATGAGCCCATATTGGTAGTTGCTGATGATGATTCTTATAGCTCTGAATCATTATCCTTGTCGGATCAAGTACGTCTCTTATCAAAACAATTAAATGCATTAACAATGCGCCGACGGGAAGATTACAAATTGCTTGAGAATAGCCTAAAAAAATCGATAAAAAAATGCTCTGACACGGAGAATAATGACACGGATATACGTAGTGAATTACAGCAATTAAGGTAAGCTGACTAAATGAGTAAAATAAAAAGAGGGGATATAAAAATGTAATGCAAAGAAACGAATATAAAAGTAGAGCACATTTTTTATAAGATTTCAACTTTCACAGCTTTTCCCTCCTATTAAAAATAAGATTTTCCTAAATTGATGATTGCGATTTTTTTTATTTAAATTTTTGCCCTTAATTTGTGGATAAAATGTAAGCAAATTTCATTTTAAATATCACAATTCAGTTTAAAAAATACTTTATAAGATAGATAAATTTATAAAGGACATAATTAGTGTGTAAAATAAAAACTAAGTCTATTATTTATTCACATTTTAAGTACACATTTCTTTCGTTAAATCTAGAGTATGGCATACCAAATTTTATAACAGGTATACTAACAAGTCCTTAATTTAATGACACTGAGACTTCTGCTTCTAGTAAGCAGCTGTCTTAAGTTCGAATCTAGCTAGTGATATAGCCAAATAGCCTAAGTTATCGTGGTGGTAGTAATTTGCTTTCCATTATAAATGTTACTTGAATTAAATTTCAAAAAAACATAAATTTTAATCATTATTTAAAATAGAAAAATACAACCTACTTAAAATGAACATAAAACAATTTTTTGAAAAATCCTATAAATTTTTAAAGCTAGGAAAATTTTGGCACAATATCGATCAGAAAATAGAGAGTTTCCTATTTTATAGTTTAAAAATTATAGTCCTGTCGTTTGACAGTTATTTAACATTTATAAAAAAACCCACAAGTGACTATTTGATCAAGAGAACCCAGAAGAGGCCTTTTAGACTGAAGGTGTCGCTGACCTATATTTCTTAGCAAATTAAAAATTAAAAACTATTAGCATATTGAACATTTTAATCTGGACCATATGTGACTTTAACTAAACGGCCATACAACATGACTAATATTGTTGTATGGCCGTTTAGTTAAAGTCATATTGGGTTTATTACCCAGAACAGAACACTTAATTTCGAGATTTGGTGATGTTAATTGGCCTCGAAATTTGTACGCTTTGGACTTTTTCTTTTAAAACAACATAAAATATCGTATTTGTGCAGATAATTTTTGAACTTAAGAATACGTAAAAACTAATACCCATCAAGTAATGGCTGAATTGTAGTTCAGAACGTACGAAAAAGGCGTTCAAAACTACATCAAAAGTCTTTAAAAAAAATTTTGTAATGGTAAGCTTTGCGTAAAATAATAAAATAAAAAATTTATCAAAATCTATTGTAGTTTGTTTTATTCGATTCGGCTTTCCGAAGCATACATTCTATTTTCAACTTAAATAATACAGAATTATTTTTGGAGTAGAATTCGTACTAATCTATAATTAAATAAATATCTTGTAGGTTTTATTTTTTTAATTATCTTGCAAATAATTTAAATATATTGTATGATTTAAATCATATAACTGCGTACCAATATTCTATGCCTATAATCTTTGTAATTACCAACCCACAATCAACGTTAGTTTTTGATATATTAGTAAATATTTATAATCTCAATTATTTCAATGACCAACCTACAATCAACGATAATTATACTTAAGATATTTTAAAACCACGTTTATATAATAAATAAAATCTATCTTTTGATATTATTATTTATAAATAGAATAATAAGTATCTTCTGTTTAATTTGTACAAGTATAATTTATTATAATTTGTAAGGGCTTTATTAGGATTTTGAAAAAAACTGAACTGATCAAAGAAAAATCCAAACATTTCAAAATAAAATCTAATCGTTGGGGGATGAAAACGATATTTTTTGCTAAGAACTTTCATTTCCTAATGAAATCATTTAATTTTAATAATCATTGCCATAGGAATAGGGTATATAGAAATATATTCTCAAATATAAGGGCATTATGATATATTAGTGGTAAATAAATTGAAAAATTAATTTATCCAATAAAATTTGATTTATTTTAAGAAAGAGGCCCTTGTTAGTTCAATATACTGCGAACCCATTTCATTATACCACCGGTATAATACTATTTACCGAATTCGGCATAATAGGTCTCAGTTTCAGCTATAACTTCAGAAAACTATTATAAATCAATGCAAAAATACATTTGGATTATGCCTAAAAATATTTAAACACTCCATTTAAGTCTTAACATTCGATCAGGTATCGAATGTTAAGATATGTTTTACCAATAGATTTCTCATGTCTAAAATTTCATATAGGATGTTGCCTATACATTCGTTTGAGATGGTTACTATGTCAGCTATCGTATCCACTTTTACTTGACAGTCTTTGAATGGTTACCTCAAAAACCGTCTTGGGCGCTCAGCGTCACCTACAGTCGTACAACCACACAAAATTCCATTATATGATACTTTTCAAGGTTGGTTTTGGTTTCAGGTATTGTTTCCTCCTACTGAAAAATTTGTTATAACAAATTCCTTCTTTTCCATATTAATAAAAAAAATACTTGTTTTGTCTGCTTTCAATTGCTCTCAAAAATAAACTAATTAACATATATTAATAACATCTTGTATATCATTTTTCTAAAAATAAAAAAATATGAACAAAATATTGTATTGCTGATAGTAGCTACATTTTTTGAATTTATCACGAACTTATCATATTGCTTGCGTAATATACAGAATTATCGAGCATACGTTTTTATTAAAAATATCAATAATTTATTAACGTTCTAAGAATTTAAAATACTCATTTTTGATTTTATTTACATTTTTATCCAAGAAAGTCAAAATTTTTTGAAATAACAAAAATAAAAAGACATCATCCTTAATATTCAGCTGCTGAGTTACATATTCATGAAAATATTCAAAATTCCTTTGGAAATACCGCCACTTCATTATGTGAAGCAATATCTATTGAATTATAGAACAGATAAATAAAACCTCATCTGAATTAGAAAGAAATTGAATCAATACAACGAATATAGATGATTTGAAAAAGAAGTCAACGACGCAACTATCTCCTCATTGGTAATTCAATCAAAATCGTTATGAAAGATCCACACGGAATAGAATGGTGTAATCATGTTCTCTGGATTCAGATCGAGGATGAAATTTTCAATTGTATACCAATACGAAAGGAATATCTGTAGTTGAAAAAAAAAGAAAAAATTATATTCACAGCGGATAGCATGGCATTAGGAAAATTTTTATCATTCAAAATAAGGACTTTTTTTCATATTCAAAAGATGGCAAAAACTTTATGGGAAAATCTTTGGGGAAATTAAATATAAATTTGTTTTGTTTTGTTTTCTTTTCATTTTATCATAAAATTTCCCCATAAATAATATACACGTATTTATAGGCTTCTATGCGCATATCTATTTGATATAGATATTTATGTGTTTTAATAAATATCTCTAAACTTTGTATACAGTTAAATAACTACGCTTATAGTAAATTTATGGTTTTTATCAGTATTTACTACTGTTTACACGGGAATAATCAAATTAAAGGTAAAATATTGCTAACGATCTAGAATGCTATAGTTACAACAAACTTTCGTTATTTGCCTATCAGGATTATTCGTGTAATCAATACACAAAGTAAAAGCCACAAACTATAAGTATGTATGTATATCAAAAAACAAAAGTGCCACTGGGAGATTAGGATAAGGGCTAATACGTTAGGATTATGAAAGAGTCAAAATATAAAGATACGGGTACTTGCTCATTTGTGACTATGTTTTAGCGTAAAACTCTTTGGAATTTTCCAAAGTATAAAACTACCACAAAATAAATCATTCCTTTATCGTATGGTCAATCATTTGGTATATTTAACTATTGGCGGTATAATCGTATTAATACAATGAGATATGTTATTTGATAAATTCGATCACGTTTCTTGTATTTGACTAATCTACCCTCAATTTTCATCCCTAGTTAAACACAGCTACTTCTAGGAAAATATTTCATGAGCATTTTATACAAAACTACTTAGCAACAATTCAATTTCAATTATTATTCATCTGTAAAAATAAAACGTGCCCTATTTTTTTCTCTTATAAATCAATTTATCTGCAGTTACCCCAATAAAAATTTCTATTTCATCTATATGAGTATAAATTATCCACAATTTCCTATAATTTTTCAATTATATCAATTTTTTTAATAACTCTAAAACACATTAATATGATTATTGAAGGGAAAAAAATTTAATCGAAGGACTAGTTAAAATTTTGTAGAAATATAAATACTCAAAAATAAAGATGATAAAATTTATCAATTGCACCAAAAAAGGAAAGAGGAAACAATTTTTCCCAAAAATCGAATATATTGAAAATAGTAAAAAATAAATAAAAGTACTTTTTTTGTGGACAAATAGTTCTAAATGTGCTCTTTCAGTTAAAACTACGTTAGCAATAGAATATTTCTATGTGAATAAACTACAAATAATCTGGGATTAAATTATAATATAAAGCATATAGTTACTTGCATGTACAGATATTTATACGAGTGCCTACCAACTGTCCAAGCCAGAGAGAAAACGTTCGATCGAATGTGTGTAGTTTTATAGTAGCCTAGATATTCATATAGGAAGGACTCCCCCATTTCATCCTATCCACTATTGAGATTCATGTTTTCGTACAAAATGAATCCAAGTACATGCACTTTAACGAGTATAAATGCACCTGCAGATAAGTACATACGTTCATGAACGTAGATCTACAGATACGAGGTAAGTACAAAACTGTTCCAAGTAGTTTTTGTTATGAGCATAGAAGCTCAGCGACCTGCAAGTTATGATTATGCACTATCATCAGTATAAGTATTAGAATCCAATGTTCTATATTCTGTAGTTAAATGCCATTGCTTCCCTTTCGAGCACGATGACTATGATGAAAAATCGGAAAAAGTTTCTGGTTTCGAACGATAATGCTACCATCATTCATCCATTGTATCTATTCAGGCAGAACTTTGCATTTTGATAGCATACTTTATTAAAAAAATATTATGAATTTCAAGAATCGATTTATTAAATATTATATGTAAACTTTTCATCATTATCATCATCATTATTGTCATTCTTATTTGTGTCGCCGTCCTGTCATTAATTAAAGGTTGAATATAATAAAACCAAATAATTAAACCTTTGAACGAAAATAACATTATTGTCTGAATTTGATGTTTTTGACCTTTTTAACTTTTATCCAAACATGAAAAAGTTTATATTAGTTGAGGGTAGTACAAAATGGTTCTTAAGCAAATTAACCCTTAACAAAAGTACATACTTATGTGTGTATTATTTGAATAGACGATAATACGTTCACGTGTTGCATAGATAAAAATTTCTGTTTAATACAACTGTTCAATTATTATCACTGGGGATAAAAAAAACATGAAAATCGTCCTGTTTATTTTTGGCTAATTTCAAACTTTTCTGGAAATATTTAGAATTGATTTAAAATTTTAAAAAAATTATATGTTTTGATATTATTTTAAATGGAGTTATCAATATATAAAAAGTTATTAACAGAAATTAAAATCTACTATGATTATTACGTCCAAATTTATAGGAATTTATGTATATAGGAAATTGCTGGTAGGAAAAAGGTATCAACTTTGTAAAAGAGTTTCGTAAACAATCGAAAATTCTCTATTAAATAATAGATTTGAATCGATATATTGAACGAGAAATCGAACATTTTATCAAGACGAAATTCTCGAATTTCAACAACATTGAATTTTATCTAAAATTCACATTTGATACGAGCAAATACCATATTCGAAAGGCAGGCAGATACACAGATAAATAGATAGATAGGCAGACAGACAGCAAGCAAGCAACCAAGTGAACAATATCCCTTTGCGGTAAGCCCCGTCAATTCTTCTGCTTACAGATAATCAATTTATCTTTTTTTGGCCTGAACACCACTACCTTATCATTTGAGGCCAGAACGTGTCTTATTGAAGAAGGCAAGAGCAAACCTTCCACAAACCACCCACTTCCATCTATACTATTTGAGCCACTGGCCTAGTGCAATCACGAAAATATGTATTGGCATCCGAGGATTTAGTGATTTACTGCCAAGAGTACCAGCTTGACCCTATATCACTACCAAGAAAAGTTCAATGAATACTATCCGAATATAGTAGAGGAATTCCCTTGATCTCCAAAGTATGACCTTTTCAATAAATTGAATTTTTGTTTTTTTTTTTCGATTCGATTCCTTGAGTGGGCAGATTATAGTTTCAGTTGATTAGGATATTAATCATAATTTTGATTCGAAAAAAAAATATTCACTATCATTTAGGAAGGGCATTTTGATAATTTTTATTACTTTCCTCTCTTGCTCAGTAATTTTTGTTAGAATATTGTAAGGGAAAGTAATAAATAGTTTTTTGTTATTGAAATAGGATATTTCTGGTATTATTATATTGATACTAGGACATTTTTTTGTGCAGGTTCCGAGTACTTATACGCTGGAAAATATTAACAAAAAGATTATTCCTAAAGTACAGATTAGATCAAAAACCATTTTTTTTATCCTCAAATATTTGAGTACGTGTAGCTAATCCTTAATTATTATTTTTAAATTCTTGTCAAGAGAAGTTAAATTTTTAATAATAGAATATATAAATAGTGATAACAGTTCGGCTGAAAAGTTTATAAGATAATACAGTAAAAATATTTTTTTTTGCAAAATTCATTTTAATTATTCAACATAGTTGCCTTCGAGGGCGATACAGCGATTATAGCGATCTTCCAACTTTTCGATATCTTTTTATAGTACTCTTTCGGTTTTGCCTCAAAATAGGCCTCAGTTTCGGCAATCCCTTCATCGTCGGTCTTAAATTTCTTGCCAGCGAGGTCTGCAAACAGGAAAAAGTCGCTGGGGGCCAGATCTGGAGAATACGGTGGATGGGGAAGCAATTCGTAGCCCAATTCATTGAGTTTGACCATCGTTTTCATCGACTTGTGACACGGTGCATTGTCTTGGTGAAACAACACTTTTTTCTTCTTCAAATGAGGCCGTTTCTTAGCGATTTCTTTCTTCAAACGATCCAATAACGCTATATAATAGTCGCTGTTGATCGTCTGTCCCTTCTGGAGATAGTCAATGAATATTATACCATCCGCATCCCAAAATACAGACGCCATCACCTTGCCAGCCGACTGTTGCGTCTTTCCACGCTTTGGATTCGGTTCGTCGCTCGCTCTCCACTCTGCCGACTGCCGATTGGACTCTGGAGTGTAGTGACGGAGCCATGTTTCATCCATTGTCACATATCGATGCAAAAATTCTGGTTTATTGCGCTTGAACAGCTCCAAACACTGCTCAGAATCATCAACACGTTGTTGTTTTTGGTCCACAGTGAGCTCACGCGGCACCCACTTTGCACACAGCTTTCGCATGCCCAAATATTCATGCACGATATGTCCAACACGCTCTTTCGATATCTTCAGAGTCTCAGTTATCTCGCTCAACTTCACTTGACGGTCATTTAAAATTATTTTGTGGATTTTTTGGATGTTTTCTGCCATAACCACCTCTTTTGGGCGTCCACTGCGTCTGCATCAACTGTGCTCGTACGACCAGTTCGAAATTGACGAAACCAATATTCCACAGTTGAAATAGCTGGAGCAGAGTCCGGATAACGTTTGTCAAACCATGCTTTGGTTTCCACTGTATTTTTTTTCATCAAAAAGCAATGCTTTATCAATACACGAAATTCGTCTTTATCCATTTTTTTTCAATAACAAAAGTTGCTTCACTCAAAATGCTATATCTCACGAACCAATCGACCGATTGCTGTCAAATTTTGACAGGAATCATTTGAAGCATGATGCTTTATGATAATTAAGTCAAGAGGCGCCATCTAGACGTCAACCTTATGAACTTTTCAGCCGAACTGTTACACTACCTGAGAACTATTTAGGTTGAAAAAAAGCTACCGGCAGTTCGACAACTCAATAAGTCCATTAGGAAATAAGTAAATATGAGATGTAGCAGAAAAGTTTAAACAAATTATGGTAGTTATTTGTACATTGCATAACTGGAATTGGCTTTAATGTACTATTCTGACAAAGAAAGAAAAACAATTCTTTAAATGTCCTTTTGTGACAAAAATTCGTTGGTGGTTTGTACTTTTTCTAACAAATATATTCTTTAAATGTCCTTTTTTTGACAAAAATTCATTGGTGGTTATTTCTAAAAAAAATGTCCTTTTTCTGATAAAAGCTCATTGATGGAGATGGCCTTGTAATAGTGGAAATTACTAAGGTGAAGCATCAAAATGCGTGCAATGATCAATCTAACGCGAATATACCTTTTTCCTTTAAAAACCTTTAAAAGAGTCCTTTTCAAGGACTCCTTTTTAAAGGTTTGACATTTGCATCCGATTTCGATATCCGTCTTCCACTACGTCTCGGTCCACTGAAAATACAGTATGCCACCGAAAAGCTTGTGCTCATAATACGGAATCATTGGCATGCGTACAAATTTCAACCTTCTCGGTTTGAAATTTGTATGCATGCCAATGAATAAATCCATTTTTCGTAATGCACTATAAAATACAAATTCACTTATCAAATTCAATAAGTGATAGTAATAGAAAAATTCTATTGTATTATTTAACGTAGCATACCGCAGATCGCTTATGACTGTCAGAGTAAGCATACACGTATGTGATGGTTTTCTCCAGCCTAGCTAACTAGATTTCGATGGTTACACCCAGCAAGATCAAATCCATCTTTCAACACTCCATTTCATCTACAACTTATTGCTTCGATTACTTTATGCAATGGAATACACGGCTCATATCTCTGTTTCAACCCACATCTTTTAGCTAGTTGGTTCCATCTTTCATCTTTCGCTTCTATTCTTTAACCTCTTTCAGTTCACTGTACGGCAAGTGGTCTTAGCATGCCTACTCTATCATTCCCTTTTGATTCAAAAACATCCTTTCTGCTACATGCATGAAGCAATCCAACAATTGATATACCAATTCCTTAATAGAGAGCGGTCTCGCCAGTAAACCGCTTACCTCGCTTTTAGGTTGCACCTCTTGTACTTCCATTTGGTTCCGCTACTGAGCCAGCTATATCCATTACAGTACAGCCCTGCTAATAATCAGTTAACATAACTGTTGGCAGCAAGGCCTACCTAACCCTCTAATATGATCTGCAGTGATACCACCTGAAATAATTGGTATCCCATACCTCCAGTCCGAAAAGTGTATCCGCCTGTTCTACGACGTAGGTATTATCCACAGCCAGCACTCGACGTTTCAGCTAAAGCCACCCCATCCCATAAAACAAAAACTGATGCCACAAATTTTAGGTATGTCACGGTTTTAACACCTAATTTCCGTGGTATCGGTTTTTGTTTTAAGAGTACGTGGTCGGTAACCTTGTTAGTTCCGGGTACTGCTAGGACGGCTAGTGATCGCGGATTTATCAAGACAACATACTTCCGAGATACCAGTATTTCCGATCATAAGAGACATTCCTTACGGAATTCAGTTATACCAGTCGAGGTCTACTGCAGTGTAATATTATTTTCACTCAAAAGAAGTCGCTATCATATCAGAAACTCGCCGAAACAGTGTGTTAGCGGAGCGTTGTGGATCAAATCAGAATTGATAATTGGGAATAATTTCATCGAATTTAACTATAGGATAAATAGGTTTAGGGATCAATTTTCCAAAAACAATATTGTAGTAAAGAGTAAACGAGTTTATAAGGTTTGAGAATAATTTTAATTAATGTAAATTTTTAAAGAGAAGACAAGGGGACAGAACGGCGATTACCAAAGATATAAAACAGAACAAATTATACTTTCTTACACATAAAAATAAGCACTCATTAATTTACTTTGACTTTTAAACAAATGTTCAAGTTTCTCTAATCGCAGTTTTTGTAATATCCGTTCTCTTTTTAGACTTTGCGATAAAAGATGAACTTAAGTAATTCACGCTTAGATCTTAAATGGCAGTAAAACAAGAACAAAACTGAAATATTAGTAATTTTTTTTTTACTTAATAGAAAGTATGAACTAAATTATTCTTCAAATATTTTTAACTATAAAATTTTTGCATGTAAAAACAGTGAAGAGTATTTTTATTTAACTATAAAACAAGAATTTCTCCTTCAACATATTAATGTTCATGTCAGTAAACATAAAAAATATTTTCTAAAATTGTTGAGTATAAAAGTATATATTCTATGATGAAAATATGCTCTTCGGCATGAAAACATTCTGTCCTTAATGCTCGTGAAATTGAATTCTTTCCTGGTTATGCAAATATATTTAAAGACAAAGCTACGTACTATCTTTACACATTATATTATGAATGCTTATACTTTTGCACAAGTTCTCTGCTTACATCAATAAATATTCTTACAGTATTTTAGCATACCTTCTTATTTACGAATAAAGTAAATAACAAAATTATAATATAATACAATTCTACCGAAAATATTTATAACAAAACTTTTCCTATAAATTATGAATTCACAATCATTCAAACTATTCAACCAAACTTTATGAACTTAGCTGAAGTACTTTTATGTGCTTTTTGTAAATGTAAATCATAATGTTCGTCATTTTTTCCCCTATTAAATAAGAGGATATACGTAATAATGAGTTTTTATTATACTATTTAAATTGGGGAAATATTAAGCAAAAATAAAAAAGTTTAAAAAAAATATAAATAAAAAATGAGAAAGAAAAAAACAAATTGCAATGAAAATAAGAATTCGTTAAGTGACAATATGACAGGGACTACAAGGATAACAGTAGTGCTAAAAATGACAAGGACAAATGTAATTTGAACCAAAATCCAATATGGTGCACAATGGATAGAGTTGTTATGCATAAATTCCAAAAGTACGAGAAACGAAAATCTCATCATTCTCATTATGATTATAATTGCAAGAGCAGATGCTCCTTCAATGTAAAATATTATAATTTGAGATCCAACAGTATACGATGTAAGTATATTGTGTAGTGCCTTAGGATATTCTGGATAATTATTAGGCATCATGTAATGGATGATTGTCGGCCCCACACGAATGACATCGTGATTCCCCATTCGTTGCTCCTTAACCACAGTTTCAGCCGATTTTGAATACAATTTTTGAAAATTCATGGAACTTTATTTACAATATTTTAGCACAACCAAAAAGACATTGAAATAGAACGAAAAAAAATAAGGAAACAAAACGAATTTATTCACTTATTTCGGAAATTGTCATGAAATTTCATTTGCGCGTTTGTTATGTAAATATCTCAATTGAATAGAGAATTGTTAAATTTGGAATTTCTAAGTCCTGTTGTCTTTTAAAGTCATCTTTCCGAATATACCAAATGCCTAGAACAGAACAACTATTTCCCTGATAATTGACTCAAAATTCAACAACTTTTCGCTATATATTGTATTTGTAAGGATATTTCACCTAAAACTTATGCAAATACCAACTTCAAAATTGTCACAAAAATAATGCATTCAATTTATTTTGTTTTTGTTTTTGTTTTTTTTTATAAATAAAATCAACCAAAAACTAAATAACAAGTTATGCAATGATTTGCTTATTACAAAATTTAATAAGAAAATTCATTTTCACAAAATTATTTACATCAAATAGAATAATTCTAAATATAAAGAAAGTGAAGACATTTTTAGCACCGGAAAATACTAAATTATATTTCCATTAATTTTCCTGCAGATAAAAAATGTTGAAATTTTTCTATATTTTTCTTCTTTTAAGTCTATTTTACATTTTAATTAGAAAATATTACCCCAGTTTATGTAAACTTTATACAAATATATTTTTACCTGATTTGAATAAAAATTATGCTTTTCATTAAAAATTTTCTCAACATGGAATTTTGCTATCTGGTTTTTATATATGTCAGTTATAGTATAATAATTTTTCCTTCTCTCAAGAATAAATTATATTTATATAATTTATGTAAATTTATACAAATAAAAAATAATTATTCTTACATAATAACAATAAATTTATTTATATATATTCGATATAAAATGATAAATTTATGTTCATTTAGAAATTGGTTGACATTTTTGTAGAAGAATTTCCTATTAAATTAAAAATGCTGATTGCTACCAGATGATAATTACTTTCGACTATCATTTTCAACAAAAACGAATTTAAATCATTAAAATTCATTGAATGTTTAATTTCAATAAAATTATATTCAAACAAATAAAAGCGCTCTTATTTTTGTATATTTTACTTTTGATCAAAAATTTATCAAAAGGAAAGCTTACAGATGTACTCTAAAATGTCCTTTTTAAGTGTAGATTCTAATTAAATGGAAATTTTATTGTATAATTAGAATTTTTCAATATTTTTGTTTGATTTATAAATTATAAATAAAATTTCTTCAATTAGAGAACATCTTTTTTTATAAAAATTATGAACTTATGATAAAAAAATTATTCAAATTAAAGAAAAAAACTGCTTTTATTCCTGATTATTGAATTGCGCATTTAAATTTTTTAATAAAAATACTTACTTAATTTTCATTACTAATAATTATTGTATAATATATCTACTTTAAATTACCTTATATTTTTTTTTGTCATTATTAAAGAAAAAATTTAAATCTACAATAATTCATTATAATTAAAATAAAATTATATAGTAAAAAAATTACAAGACAAGAACATTATGCTTAATCAAAATACACTTTTTTTAAAATTCTCTTTTGTTAAATAAGAAAGTTTTCGAAATTAAGGAAAAATCATCGTAGTTTTAGAAATTCGAAATTCTCTTAAAAATGCATACAGCTTTTATTCATAAAAAAAATCTAAACAAGAATCTAAAGAAACAAATATTTTTTACGTATTGGTATAGTTTATCAGCAGCAAAATCATAAAATCGAACCATTTAATTTATTTAAACCATATAAGATATTTCCAAAGATATGTTCATAGCTCAGGTGTATTAGAACTTATTTTATATTTGATATAAAACCCGTTTCAATGGCTTATTTACTTATGAAATTATATGCAACTTAAATTTTTTAACCTTATTTTATAATGATAAATATCAAAACTCTTTAAACTATATTGTAAAATGGTTTAGAAAGAAACTACAAAATTTGAAATCTTATAGAAACTGCATCATAAGCTGTATTTTTAAATTTTATAGTTATTTTATGCAAGATATTATTTATTCCATAAATAAAAAAATATAAATATTTAATGTAAGAACATGTTTTTTTTTCTATTGAAGATAAAAATTCTATATTATATTCCATAGATACTCGTAAAAGAATATTTATACTTTGAATTATCCAAGTAAGGAGTTTCTACTGTTATTATGCTTATTATCTACCCCAATCAACAGACAATTTTATAGTTTCTAAAACCTTCTTACTCAATCAGAAAATATGTAAATTTTGCCAATTTTTACTTTTTCTCATATGGATATTTTTTATGGCTAGTTGCTCTTTATAGTTTTCAGACCTCTAAGAAAAAGGTGTAAATACACAATCGATATGGGTCATTCTGTCATTCTAATAATATCCTCTTTTTTTTAAAAAATATTTTTAAAATGGAAAAAATGACATTTATTTTGGTATCCAATTTAAATCAAAGAATATGAAATTCTTATCAAGCGGGAAAAGTTACAAGAGTATAAGTAAACAGATAAGAAAAAACTTTTTAAATAATATGACGAAGAAGAAAATTTTACAAAAATAACATTGGCAAATATTAGGAAAATTAAACTGATGAGAAAAATTAGAAAAATACAGAAAAATTAAAAATTACTTCATGGGCGAAAAAAGAAACGAAAAGGAATTGAATACTTAAAATGAAAACCATTGAAAAGAATAGAAATGATCAGAAGAAACTGGGCATAAGCTTTCAGAAAGTTTTTCCTTACCGCCTCGGGAAACTTTATCTTTTATTGTTTGAACTGAAAGCGATTATCTTCATAAGCATTATTGTCCTTGAGAGACATTGTACAAAGAAACTTTTACCCAAACGCTAAGATATCCTTTAGATCCCAGAATCTTTTTTTTTTGTTCCTTTCTTTAAAAAAGAAAACAGGAAAAAAACACAAAACAACAAAAAAACTATATGTATACATCCTAGAATAAACAAAGAAAAAGGTGCAGATAAAAAAAAATAAATCGCGATAGCTATAATCGAGGGAAATAAAATAAAATAGGGACACATTAAATAAATGCCATTCCATTTTGTTACTACCAAAAAGACTAGAAAAAATGGGGTAAGAAAACCCGTCCATTCGTTTGCATTTTTTAAAAGTACAACATTCCCGCCACTATAGATAAACTTGTACATGTTAGTACATATATGTAGATGATTATATGGTTAGATTATTCTCATGTGTGAAAAAGGGATCCATCCTCTCTGCAAAATTGTCCACTGTATACTATTTGGTTAGTCGATTTTGCTTACATAAAGACTTTTGTACTATTTGTCGGACCTACTCTGAGAACATGTTTGTGTGTGCATTTTCTATTCAGCTTTGTAATATATATTCAACAACTTCATAAATTCAAAAATTAGTAATTTGGGAAGTAGTTAAAAAGTCTTACTAATATTTAGCTATTTTTTTTTTTTGGAGAGCATCAGTACTTTTTTACCAAAAAATAAACAACAAAAAATTTAATTTTGGCAAAACAATATTTTTACTCAAAAGATAATTTCTTTCCATTAGTTCTAAAAAGGAATTATGGGCACATGACCACCTCAGCTGTCTTTGAAGCTCATTTGATCGGGCCAATTATTGGCAGCCATTTTTTTGGCTCCCCATTTTTGTTTTGATTTTAGCTTCCACTTCCTGCTTGACGGTCCCCGTAAGAGGTCAGTTCCTGTAATGATTTCCTTTACTGCAGCTCTTTGAGTGGGGAATACCGATAAATTTATCTAAACATAACTGGACCATTGGGTTGGGATCCCCATAGTGATTCGACCACCGTGCCCGGCCAAGGTGAGGGGCCTTTGCCTGAAACGTGGTGGCTGAGGTTTAATACAAACATCGCGGATACAGTTTTAGGACGACAGGTGAGGGATGCCATCATCTTGGGTGCTAACACTGCAGATGATAGTAGAGGTTTAGGTAAGCCTTGTTAGCAACAGTTAGGATAACTAGCCTATAACTGGCTACTGATCGTTAGTAATGGTTGAACCTGTTATCGATGTTGGTAAATCAGGCCACTTACCATGAGGGAACAAAAAATGGTTCGTATATAAGGTCTGAATAAGAGGGAACCTGATAAAGTGCTCTTTGCATAAGGTAGCCCAAGCCAGGTGTCGAATTTAAGCGTTGAATTTAAGCGAGCTGGGTTATTGATCTAGTCAGTTGAACTGGCGGAATCCATAATAAAACTGATTAGCTTTGAGCGTTGGTTGGGCGTATCTCAATCCTTATAATCATAGGCGACCTGTGGTTTTAAATTTTTCGAGAGGTATGTCACGAAAAATAAAGGTTTATTAATTAATTAATGTTGCTTGATAGTGTACTTTCGGTTCCTGGGTAATCAGCTTGTAACTGGTTGCTTACTGCTAATGGCTAATAATTTGGGGTTGCCTTGATGCGGTGTATCTCAATCCTTATGGTCGTAGGCATATTATGTCTAACGATAGATATGCCACGTTAAATAGCAGAATTAATCTGTTACTTGATGGCTTTTGTTTGATATTGACTTGGACTTGTTCAAAGTTCCAAGAAATAATCAAGCGATATTACTTCGATGGTTTGCGATCTTGGAGGACAATTGACAGGGCTTCTTAAAGACCAACTTTGTTGGAAATTAAGTTGTTGCCACATTGTATCTTCACATAAGTCGATGTTTTCACGTGATGTAACTTGCTGGAACAACATGTCATCTGGGTCTGTTTATTCTATGTTAATAATAATCATCGAACAAATAATAACCGATGATATCCCCCAAGCCACTCCAAAATCAACTATTTTTCTTCTATTAAATGTTACTGTTTTGTAATTTTACATTTTAAAGTCAATTTGTTGTCATCTTAGGGATTAACGTCAAACTAGAAGCAAAAATGTTGCATTCTATCAAAAGTTAATTTTTGTTAATTTTATTTTAAAACTAATTTCTTGCCATTAGCGTTAAAAAATAATTTCGGTTATATGGACACCAAGGCTGGTTTTGATCATGCTTATTCAATCGGCACAATTTGTGACCACTATTCCGAGGAGTAAGTCCTTCTTAATCTCCGCTATTGCTCACTTAATAATTTTTTACAAGGTATTAATTATTGAAGGTTTATCAGATTACACCAAAGACTTCACATATCCCCATAAAAAATTACCGGGCAGTGCTAAATAGCACGATCTTTGAGTCGACTTGAAAAAATAACGTTGTTATCAAATCGTGTGCTCAATGCATAGGGTGTTTTATAAAATGCTTGTAATGGTGCGGTATCCTGATGGAACCCCATGAACGAATTAACGTTTGTGCTGTCCATTCTGCTGGAACCCTCGATTGTGCTGTCTATTGAAGAAGAAATAAGGACAGATGATACTAAACAGTTCATTTTGTGGATGTAATAGTGTCTCTTATATCTCTTGTAGATTTGTGTCACACTAGAAATAATAATTACACTTGGCGCAAAATTGCGAGAAAAAAACATAATTGGACGCCTCACAAATTTCCAATATAAATTTAAATAATTTGAAATTATTATTTTTATAATAAAAATTGTAAAAAAAACTAAACAAAAAATTTGACCGACAACAACTGGTTTGTTAGCAAAGCTTATCGAAAGTTCTGTTGCACAACAAAAAATACGCTATATATTTTAGATGAAATTTACGAATTAATTAGATTAACTCCACTTCTATTGAGTTATTATAAACTCAGTATTTTAAGAAATATTTATTTAAGTTAATATTTACTTCAAACAATTACCAAACAACACCAAAGAACTTTATTTACTTTCAACTTCTTTTAATCAATTAATTTATTTAGAAATATTATGACACAACTGCTAATCCTTTTTTACATATATACTCTATTAATAAGTAATGAGAACATATTTATTCCTAATATTGGGGATAGTACTAGGAATATTTTCCTCAGAAAACCTACATTTTTGTTACATATAAATTTTATGTTTCAGAGAAAATGTAATTGATGATATCTAAATAACCCTTAATTTAAGTGTTTATCGATTTACACATGATGTCAATATAATTTTACCATCTGATACACGTGAAATTGGAAGGGAAAAGTATATAGAAAATAAATGTAATAAAAATGGAAAACTTTTATAAAAATTCTGTGGAAAAGAACATAGTACCATCCATGGATAAAAGTTAACCTAAATCAGTCACATCGTTATAAACATTTTTGAACACTTTTACTAATTTTTTTTCTTTACATTTTACCTTTCTGATTCAAATAAATTTATTTCTATAAAGTTTATATAGTAAGCAAAAAATAGTGGTGATTTTTCACAATACCCTTAACCGTATGTGAAAGCTTCGATTCATGACATAAGAATAATGGCAGTGACCTATTTCAAGAAGTAACACATTTGATGTAGGTAGCCTTTGTACACAGACTTAAGAGTGAATATCGTTTTTCATTACACAAAAACTACCCTACATATTGACAAATTGCATGTAATTTTTAAATCTGTAGTTATACCGTGTTGATTTGTTCATACTTTTATTTACTATTAATTTGAAATAAAATCTTTCATGTAAATTGATATAATGAACTATAAAGGAAAGATTTACATTGGTTTCAAGGCCGAAAGAGACTTTCAAGTTAAACATTTTTTTTTATTTTTTATGAAATCATATTTTCAGAAAATGAGATTTTTAAAATTAGTTTAAAATATAATTTTAAAGACCCCTTATTTAGATTGAAGTAACTTAATTTTCAAAATCGAATTTCTTGAACAAAATTTTGTATTTTTTTTTATACGTGGATAAGAGGAAATCTTCTATGGATCCCTAGAGTAAGTGGGATTTTTACCCATTAAATATGCATTGAAGCACTCAAGTCCTATCATAAATTGGGCAATATTTTTCTGATATATTGTCGTTCCATAGATGCATTCATCTTCTTTTAATCGATAGATCCTAGTGTCTCTGTCATCCGGCTACAGCCTCATTTTTTTCCTCCCTACTGACGGCGATCCGATGGATTTCATTTTGCTACCGTTTGTCAAAGATATATTCTAGCTGTTTCATCCGCCAAAAGCTCATACGAGAGATAGAGTCATACGAAACAGTGTGGAATGGTTTCGGAACTAGAAATGTGCTCGGAAGATATACTGCCATCACCGGATATAGGCTGAATAGAGTACGATAGACCGGATAACTTTATATAGAATCCTTCTTTGCTCTGTCTGGGCCGTTCGTGATTACGCATTATGATTGCTAATGCATTTACAACCCAGCTCAACCTGACTTCGATCTGAATACCGAGGTGTCATAGCAATGGTTGTGAGATAATATCGCAATCACCGATGGTGAGGGTAATGGTTTCCTTCACTTTCCTGCTGGTTACTAATACTGCCTAGAAGTTAAGTTCAGCATGTTCCAGGCACACTAACAATAGCATTTGGGTGAGCTAATCTATGCATCTCTCTAGTCCTGAAGAACTTTCCCACTGATTTTGTATATTTTCATCCCAGTTTCAGTATTGTAATCAGCGGTCTAACTATAAGATAGTCTCCGATTATCCTTCTGATAAACCAGAAATTTTTAGGCGGTAAATGGTATCGAGAATACTGTTCCGAGATACATATAAGATTTATACGTCTGTAATAATTGCATGTCAAATTTTTTGCCTAATCATATTGAATTGGTGATCCTTTAAACTGTCTTATTTACTCTAATTTAGATCATAGAATTTGCAATATTTTGCACACCACAAATTTGGTTTTGTCACGAATGTAGAATTTCAAATTTAATTTTTTTGCTCATTAAATTCGGTGGAAATTGTGAAAATTCCTCACCAATTTGACAATACCAGCCTATTTTTGGCATCCTGGCTAACACCACCACTTCAGAGAAAGCTTCAACTTCCGATGCTATGGCATATTTTGCAGGCAGGATCTTTTATCATTCATAGTTATTAAATTTCGAGCATAACACGAGCATTCATGATAGCGTTCCAAGATCATCATCAAAGGAAAAGGCCAAAGAAAAAAAAATGTTCATACATATATAGTTCCTACAGAATTGTTATATGTTTAGACCAGTTCAATAATTTTATCGCATTGTGCGGTGAAAAAGCGATCCATTTAGCAAATGCGTTGTTGTAAACCAACATTTGACACTTTGAACACACGTGATTATTGACAGCTGTCTGATTTATCGTGCTGCCAAAATAGGAAGCTCGAATTTTTTCAAGATTCCAAATCATACCGATCAAATTTTTTATTCAAACTTTGTACAATATTAGGCAAGCTTTTTTCACTTATTAATAAAAATTTAAAAATTAACAAAAAATGTGTGTCGATAAAATGAAATTGCTTTTTACTGTTTTTTAAGTCAACTACCCAAAGTTGATTTTTTTTCTTAGAATATTTATAAATTCTGTTTCAAATTTTAAACATTTTAATCAAATTATAATCATAATATTATTTAAATAACAGCCATTAATTAAGAATTGTTCATTTATACCAGAGCGTCATTCAAAAGGCATAGAAATTAGTCAATATATTCACAGAACTTCAAATTTAAATTTTACCATATAACATACACAGATGAAAAGGACTAAATAGTCTATTTTTTATGAAACCGATTCAATAATAGATGAAGAACTAAGTTTCAAAATAATTTGTTCTTCAAAAATTTTACCATTTTATAAAATCTAATAAATATCATTGTCATGTGGACGATCGATTTTATGTTCGAAATCCAATTTTTCCTTTATTAAATAAAATCGAATAAATTGGTGTTCTTTTCTGATAATTCTAAATAGTAAAAGGAATGTTCATTATAGATTATTTCCATGAAATTATAGCAATGTAAAAAGGTGTCTGGCTGAAATTTAGACACAAACTTATCCATCAAGTGGGGTTGACTGATTTGCTCGTCATGTCAGCAGATGGAATTTCACAAAAGTCAATCGTTTCGTTACTTATTTGAGGAACACGAAAAAGTGGCAAATCGACTTAGCAATTGACATCATTTCATAGAGTAGGATTTCATGTAATGTTTGCAAAGCTTTGAGTAATATTCTTTGCACAACAGTTTTTTCTATCTAATTTTATTTAAAATAACTAATCAGAAAAATTCAACAACAAAAACATTGTGATTGAAAAGCTTTCCTACTCCATAGTCAGTGCAAAAGCTTTGTAGAAAAATGTAATTTATTCGGGCTTAGTGCAAAATTCAATTTAAATAAAAATACTACCATATTCATGTATATACACGTAGATACGTGTATATAAATAACGAAAAAACAATTTACAGATTATGTATATACTAACTTGCAAGTATATATATGTGTATGGGTGCAGATTCGAAAAATTATAACCATTTCAGCACATTGAATTGATTTGTTCAATTTATACACGAGGAAGCTGAAACAAATTTTATGATGTTTTTTATTTTCTTTATCTACAACTAAAATTTTATTTACATAACATTTTAATTTACAATCTTGTGCATCATGAAGTGGGAGTAAACCATCGGCGTTTCTCCAACTAACAAAGGTTAGATTTCTCTAGAAAATCTTTCTAGGTCATTGCTTAAGTCTCCGATGACTGTTTCCGGGGAGAGCGGTACAGGACAATTCTATCACATAAAAGGGGGCATCAATAATTTTATGGAGCATCTTGGATTGTAAGGCCTGGACGCGATTAGAATTGGAACGTTTTGTTGAATCCCAGAGTTCAATTCCATATGTCCGAATAGAATTTTATAATTTTATTGTATATTAAAAGTTTACTTTTTATTGTTAGTTGCGAGCATTTGTCCAGTATTCTAAGAAGTTCTAGGTAACATCTAGTGGCTTCAAGTTTTTTTTAGTTTAGCATGTGGGTTCCATTATCCAGGTAAAGTCCCAAATAATGTATTTTATCATATTGTGGAATCATGTTGCTATTAAGGTATAAAGAGGTAGGCTTTCCTATACAAAGAGTAAAAGTAATGTGAGCACTCTTCTGTTCATTTACCTCACTCTCCATTTCTTAAACCAGGACTGAAGATTGTGGATATTCTTGGAAGCTATGTCAGGATTTGTATGGATAAGTGGCAATGATAGTATTAGGATCAGATGGGATGTAATGGGTATAAATATTATATAAAATGGGACCAATGATATTCGCTTGTGGGACTCCGGTTAAAATACGATATATTTCTAATAATTATATTAACTTGAAAATGACGTTGGAAGAGATATGAACTTATAACAGGGGACTCCGGTTAGAATAGGATATATTTCTGATAATTTTCAACTTGAAAATGACGTTGGGAGAGATATGAACTTATAACAAGGTAGTATTTTGAAGAAAGAAAGACCTTGGGAGATATCTAAAAATACCTCCTGGGAAATACTCTTTCCTCTCAAGGGAGGATGCAATCTGATCAATAACACGATGGCATTGTTGGATTGTGGAGTGTTCAGATCGGAACCCAAATTGGTGATCAGCAATAATTTTTTATTTACTAGGAATGGGTAGAGTCATTTTAATAGAATTTTTTTAATAATTTTACCAAGGATTGTTAGGAGGCTAATAGGTCATTAGGAAAAAGGAGAATTAACGGGCTTCTTTGGTTTAGGAATTTTTTTAATGACAGAAAATTTTCAGAGTAAGGAAAAATAGGTTGTGCGCAAGATACCATTGAAAATGTATGTAATAAGAAATAAAGTTTTTTGGGAAATTTACTTCAGGATAGTAGCTGTTATTAGATCATAACCAAAAACTTTTTTATTGGAAAGGCGCAGAATAGCAGATTTAATTTCCGAGGGATTAAAATTTTTAGAGGAAGACTAATAGGAACTAGGAACATTAATGCTTGAGCTTTTTCTCTATCTGTTTTTGCCCAGTGACCATCATTTTATTTCAGTAGGTGTGATGTTCTTTTGTACGAGCTTCCCATAAAGAAATATTTTCAGTTATGAGCCTAGGATGAAAAGTCTTTATGATTGTCTTAGAATTAAGAATAAGGAGACCAGGGCTTTGATCAGAGTTTAAATGGAAAAGAGTTTTAATATTACGATTCATGGTAATTGAAGTAGTGCTAATGAAATAATCGAGGATATCAGGACGTTTTGAACTAGAAGTTGGCCAGTATGTTGAATTTGAAGGGGAAGTTATTTGGTATGATGTATGGGCTATCGCTTTTTGAAGAATCTTTCCTCGAGGGTTAATAACGCGGTAACTCTATTGACGGTGTTCAGCATTATAATCACTAGCAGCTTAGAAAGAGGCTCCAAGCAAGTTTATAAAGGATAAAATATAAGAATCAGCTATGGTTTTAGTGCAAGGACACTATACAGATGCTACATTAAGGTTAAATAAGGAGGTATTAATTGTAAAAACTGTGAATTGCAGGTATTCAGAGACGAAATTAGAGTGAATATAATGTTTGATGAATTTTCTTATAAGAATAGCTTATATGCGTCCTATTGTCAGGGTGATCAGTTCTGTATGTATCGTAGGCTCGTATTGTAAAGTGTGACATGGATATGAAGTGCGTCTCAATTAAAATAATAATTTTAATGCGTCTTCCATGTAGAAGAATGTCCAGTTCTTGTCGATGGAGGTTCAATCCATTTGCGTTCCATAAAAGGAAGGAAAGGGAATTCGCGGTGAAGATGACATTTATTTTTGAACATTGGAAGCATTTACAAGTGGTGTCAGTATTTTGTTTAATTGCTATATAAGTGAATTGGTTAATTGACAGCACCTTGAGGATATATCATGGGACAATAATGATGGATAGGGAATATAAATCTTTCTGCTAGATTGTTTCTGTTCTGCTTGTTGTAATAGCGGCTGCTGATATTGCGATAATTGAAATTTACATTTAAAAATCTCTATAAGTTCTTATTAAATTCCTACAGAAATTCATCTAAGCAAAAAAGATGATTGAAATTGTTATAGAGTAAATTGTATGTCATTTTCAGAGCGAAAGTAATTATATTTACAATAACAGTCAATATTTCCATTTCGCATATACAATAATAATGAATAAATGCTTGAAAGCATTTAAATGAAAATTGCCATAAAAAATATTGTAATAACAAATTTAAGATTTACCATCTCAGTTTTTAAGGATATTAATACTAAAAAAAATACTAAATCATAGTATTTTAGATAACTTAGAATATTAGAAAAAAATTTTGTTTTGAAAATATTTCTTCGATTTTTTAGTGCCAAGTTTTTACGTAGCCTTAGATCAGACAGGTTTTTACACCTTATTTAAAGCAAAAAGCAGTAAAAGAAGATTTTTTCCTTTTTCAATAATTCAAAATATTGCAAAAATCTGATTTATGGCAATAACAGAAGAAGAACATTGGAGAGTAAACATACATCGACGTCTTTCTACTACACAAGACATTTAAATATTTAAAGAGATCTCGTACCATATTTTTTCTAAAACGACCATTCGGGAATGATACTTTTTATAACGAGAAATATATAAATTTTAAACGAAAGTAACATTTAAGTCATGATAAATAATTTATGTGACTAACTATAATAGAATGGGCCATTATCGATTTTACGGGGGATTTTGGATTGAACAGATCGGATTTAAGGGGTATTGTAACGCTTCATAGAACCCCAAAGGTTAATATCGTACGCCCATATTGGCTTAAACATAGATTAAAAAACCTGTCACTTATTGCTGAGTATTAGTATCATATCTTCTAAGTTCTTTCATGTTAGGATTCCAATTAATCCTTTTGTTTAAGTATAGTCTCTAGAATGATTATTATTTTATAGGGTTTTTGGTAGAATTATCCAATAGCATATTCATACCTTTAATTATCTAAATAAGAAAATGATTTTCTTTTGATTATGTAATCGTCATTCTGCATCTTGTTAACCAATTTCGGAGGTTTTGGATATGAAAGTATAAATTACTGAAAGCTTTCTGGATATCTGATTAGGATGTCCGGATAGCGGTGTCATCTGCATAGATGGTTGTTAGGGGTTTGGGATTAATTGGCTTATTGGAGGTATAATCATTGTATAGGAGTGGACCAAGAATACTAACTTGAGGGACACCAAATTTAATGAGGGATATTTTTATAAATAACGATGGCACAGCTACGACTTTTAAATAAAACAAAACCATTTTTTTAGGAATGATGATGTTAATCAGCAAGTATGTAAAGGGAATAAATCAGTTTAGTTTACACAGCAATCCAAGATGCCCAACACCAAAGCATATGGTATATCTAGGACAATATCTGGATAATTCTTTTTTTCACTTAAGAGAGGACGTAACATAATTAATTATGATTTTCTGATCGAAAATCAATTTTTTATTTAGAAATATATTTAGGAATTATTTTTTTAGTAGAAAATTTCCATTGAAGTGGAAAATGATATTAAATTTTCTGTTTTAAGATCAATCAAATTACTTTCATAAAATCGTTTATATAAAAAAATAAGCTAAACCATTCTTAGTAAAAAAAATATAAGGCAACATAATCTAATTAATTCAATTATCAATTAAAATATAATGTATGTCAAATACAAAACGCATTTAACAAAAAAATTCAGATATTCAAAAAAAAAAAAAAATAAGACCAAAAAATGCAATAATATTAAATTTTTCATAATTTAATGGAAAATTAGCTATAACATATCATTTTGTGATCATGTTTATTATGTTTTACGAATTATATTTTTGTATATTTTAATAAATATTTTCATATCTTATGTACTGTATATTCGATTTTCCCGAAAGCATACATTTTTGTTGTTCGAAATCGAAAGAAAAATATTCACAATTTTTACTTGTAAGGACAAATTTTGTGCAATTATTTTTCTAACAAGTACTGTTAAGAAAATTTTAGGCCCACAAGGAGAAATCTATAGAAAATAATATCAATTTCCTGTTTGTACATTCAAAAAAAAAAATAATAACCTAATATAAATTTGAAGAATTTTGTATATTTCTGCCGAACAGATACATTTTGATTTGTCCTTATTTTCATGAACTTTGTCCTATGTATATATTTTCGTAAAATCAGATTTCCTTCTTTTATGAAATATTTTTGTTGATTTTTCACTACCCTCTAAAAAAGCATTCACTTTTTTTTTGTCTTATCCCTTAGACATTAGATTAGTATTGGTAAAAAAAAACAACAACAATAAAAATACATTTGAACATAAGAAAAAATTACTGAGAATTGATTGAGTTTTGATTTGAAACCACCGATTTTCATCCTTATAGATGGTAGTAAACCTTTTTTTATATATAGTCCTTTATCATAGGCCATTGTCTTTGGGAACTTTAAAAAAGGGACAAATGAGTTTACTGTTATTTTTATGCGTTGGAATTTTCTTACTTTTATTTTCCTATTTGTATTTGAAATTTCTTTTTGTTTTCACAAATATTGTTATAAAATTATTCTAATACAGGAAAAAATTTCAAATAGACTACAAAATATATAACGTAAAATTTATGTTATTTTTGTGATATTTTTTCAATCAGTATATTTGCGTAAAATCAATAAAGAAAATTGTTATTTGAATTTTTCTTTTACTTCTCCCTCTTATTATTTTTAGATAGAAAATTTTTTTTTTCAATTTGTTGGTATTTTTTTAAGGATATAAATTTTTCTTTAAACAACGTAAACAAAAATTTATTATAATATTTGTCTTTTTTTTAACAAAAAAATACCATTATTTAAATACGTTTAACCAAAATACTTAATAATAATTATTTATGTTTAATCCATTCGAAGATATTAAGTTATTGTAAATTCCTGCCTAAAAAACAAGAAAATTTACAACAAAAAAAACGAATTAAAAATAATGTTGAACTTCCGAAAATTTTAAATTGATACCGAAATAAAACTAATCAAATTTTAATATTTACTTTTAGTTAGTGAATTTTACAGCTATACTACTTTCTTACATCTAAGAAACTTTATATACAACAAAATTTTTAATGTTCCTCTTAATCTAAGATATTCCACAGTTAAATATTATTGCCTACAGATCTATTACATAACTAATTCAATCTAATGTAATCACAGTAATTCGTAATAAACAAAATTATCCAATATCAAAAGAAATTAATCTGTTTATGGAAAAAAAATATCTTAACTCAGAATCAACTTCTACTATTACTATCCAAAAATAAATGCACATACGAAAATCATCCAAATATTATACTAAAATGCAAAGTTTTATACAGAATCTTTGATCACCTACTTATTAATTTTTCATGTGAATTTCTGTTCTCTACTCTAAAGTAGCCTATTGAAAATTCATGAATAAATCCCATTTTCAAAGATACTCATATCTCGTAGTCAACTTTTAATGATCAGAGTTATTTATTTATTATGATTTTTATAGTAGATCGTCTATATTACAAACGTTATATAAGAAAGATTTATTATTCTTATATCGGATTAGTCTGTTCTAGTTTCCTTCCTTTTTCAGATAATCCGTATATATTAAGGGATATACTCATCGCTTAATATTTTCCATTCGTCCTTGCTGGTGACTTTAGTATTTCGTTTGTAAACTAAATAAGGCTTCTTATAATTTTAAATAATAAAAATACTTAATCGAATATACTATTTTATATATTAATACCACTTATTGTAGGGTAGTATAAAAATTTATCTTAATTCAAACTATACAGTATTCTCCCACTCATCTCTTCGTTTTCTGGTATATTTCTTCTTTTATATATACACATATAAAAATTCAATTTCCGCTTTGATATCAAACAATTTTCCCATTTTATCAAATATTAATAAATTTATAATAAACTTTGAAATATTCGAAATGATTGGTAAAAAAAAAACAATCCCTGCCAATTTTCTAATAAGCCATTTAAAAAAAAATCAAATTTAACAAACAATCTTATAATTGAAATGTTTTCATTTAAATTTAATTAAAATTCAATTTCCAATTAATTCAACATCAATCCTTTTGCTACAAAATGAAATATTTTCATACATTTTTCTGTATGTACATATTTATATGATATTCTTTATTAAATTTTCTTTTTTCTCTTCCCTTTTTTATTTTATAGGGATGAAGTGAAAAAATTACGTGAAACTGGCAAATCGAATAAGGAACGTCTCACTGTTGAATGGCTGTCACAATCAATAGCCGAGATACGCAAACAGTTAACTGAACTGCAAGAAATGGCAAGTAATGCTTCAAAGGATTTAAGTCGACGAAGTCAAGTATTTGAAGATATTACAACAATAACAAATGATTTCGATACAATCAAATTGGAATTGGAAGCTTTGAAGCATCGTCAAGAGAAGACCGAAGTTTTTGTTAGAGAATTGCGTGAAGAGGCCGTACAAAAAGAGGAAGATCTACGAAGAATCTTAAGGATCCATGATGAGGTACTTTTCTAATATTTTATGCTCAAATGTAAATTGTAAAAATTCAATAACACATTTTCAATATTCTACTTTTTCCGAACACATTCTTTTCATTTCACTTTCCAATATTATTCTTGATTTTTGAATAAACCACTTGTGCACCATCTTCTTTTAAATAAATAACAGCTTTGATTTCCTTTTTGTTATATCGACTTTTTTTTTGATGATATATATACATTTAGTTTTTTTTTATATATATATTTTGCATAAAAAGAAAATTTATAGACTCTTATGGGCGACTGTATATGCGGTTAAATATGGAGCCTCTTAAAGATATTTGCGCAACATAAAGTCGATTATATACAATATTTTGACTTTACCATTTATTGGATTACCAAACAAACAAAAAAAATAAATGAATAAAAACTAATACTACACTAACATAATTTTAAGGATATGTAATAAAAACGCACATATTGGTAAAGTATTTATTTTTTTATGTATGTGAAGCCGACAAAAAAAAAACAAGGAGAAAAAATAGAAATAAAATAACATCGGAAATCATATTATTCTAAATCCAATATGAACCAAAAAGAAAAAAAAAGGAAAACGTGAGAAATGATCTAAAAAATATGTATCTGTATATGATAGACTGAAAAAAAGGAAATAAAAAAATTTACACATCCTTTACTGAGCCTATCGCTCCTAATATTACAGTAGTTATTTTTTGTTTTCCTATATCTATGTAAAATATTTCTAATATACTAAATGCGTTTATATGTACAAATATAATAATACATATCCTTAAGCTATCTAAACATCATTCGGCATACTCTTTTTAGATTTTCATTAAAATTTTATTGAACATACCACACATGGCATTTTGTTACTTATATGATAAATTTTTTTATCCAAATAAGGGAAACGTGCAGATGCGGGGAAGATTTTTTGGAAGGAAATATTATTTCTGTTCCGATACTCACTCCGTTTCATTTGCAAATACACTAACTCATGTTTGTACAAATGGTAGTTATTTTTTTTTTTTGCTTAAGATTTAGTATTTTGATATTTTTTCATCCCTTTTTTTATAATTTTGACATAGCATCTAGAAAACCCATTCACCCATTCCGATTGTACTGACATTCGATTCCATTCAAACTCTTCATTTCATCGTTAATCTTATCCTTTTTGCCTTTTTTGATGGAAAAGACTTTTCGGCCTATAGTCTGAGTAAATTCATTCATAGACGTATACGTATGCATGTGTGTACCTATTGTATGTATAGAAACAGGAAAGTGAAGGAAAAAATCGCTGAATTCACTAAATACATTTATATCCTTTTTGCTGGGTGTGTGTTTTTTTTTTGTTTTTTTTTTTGGTACTTTATCTTTTCCGTTTACCTCCAGCTCAATCTCAATTCTCTATATCATCTCCATTCGGCATATATCCTTCTTTTGCTCAATGATTATCCTTTCTCTCCTCCTCACCAACCATACAAGAAAAATCATAGACTTTTTGATTCATTTTTTCATTCCATCCAGTTGAATTTTGTTCTTTTTGTTTGATTTTTTTTTACCACTTTTGAAGATTGGACAAAATCTAATATTAAACGAAAAATAATCTTATAGATAAAGATAACATTCTCGTTTATTATATGCTTTTTTCCATATCTTCTACACCCTCAATTCGTTTATTGTATTTTCTGGGAGGAATAAATACATTTTTTATTCGTTTGCTGTGTGTTTTTTTCGTCGTTTTGTGTTCATATAATACTAACTAACAGGATACAAGTGTACTTACGTTCGAGAGAAAATGATCTATTTCCTTATAAACAGAACTTGTAGCAAAAATATTTTTTTCACTCTTCTTTTTGTGTGTGTGTGTGTGTGTATGAATTAAATTGTGTACATATTTGCGTGATACGGAAAAAGCCAAAAAAAAAAATACAAATTTCATAGTGAATCTAAAGTGAAAATTATGTATGTGTGGATGGAGGAAGTAAATCAAAAATGTTACTTATATTATAGAGAAAAAACGAAAATATGGAAAAAAAAATAATGGGCAATAATTTGAATTTAGAAAAAGGACAATGCAAAAATATGAGTCGGTAGAGATTTAAGAAGAAGAACAACAACAAAATGCCTGGACAACCTGTCCAATTGTAAATTGTACTGGAAAATGAACGTAATAATATGACACATGTTACCAGGTGTAAAGTGAATTTCGTGCTTTTCCCAAAGGATCTTCTTCTGTAACTCGTAAAGGATTCTTCAACATTTTTGCTCTATGAAATTTTTCACAATTTTGCATTATGTACACGAACGTGCACGTGCTCTTATATTCAACTGTCTTGTTATTATGAAATTTACATTTATTCTTACTTGCATACATATCTATGTATATCCTTTTAAGAAAAAAAATATGAAATTTTGATAATTTCGTCTTGTCTTGTCACCATTTAAATATTTAAATATTGTCCTTACTGTGTAAATTCTTCATAAAATTCTAAAACGATTTGTAAATGATTTTTTTGGTCACATTTCGCGAAATCAATTTCCTTGAATCTGCTCAAAAATCAACACATATACCTGTGCGGACTTGTATAGCTTTTGACTTTCATATGCATACCGTTGAAATTTTTCATAATCTATAAGCTCAGAAGTTCCATCGCAATAAATAGTAATAACGGCCACCATTTTGAGTGAATATTTTTAAGGATCTCAGTCATAGTGTACCAGAAAGAATTTCAATCGTAGCCTAAAACGTGCAGCTCCTACTCTCGTTGAAGAAATTGTATCTTTTTTTTTTTGGTAATTTTATTTTTATTGCCACTTTGCCAATATGGACGAGAACATTTACAAACATTTCTGATTTTCCTAGCAATTCTAAATGTGCTACTTTCGTATTTTTCGACTATTTCAATGTAACCATTTTCAGAGGTAGCATGTCATTTTTTCTTCCATATTTCTTCGTTTCTTGACTCTTTCCAATGACAAGATGAGGAATAATCCTGTGGAATTTTTATGCGAAATGATGTTCAAGTACAAGGGTCAATCTTATAGTCATCTATTTTTCATTATTGAAGGGTAGATTCCGTTTCGTGTAAAGAATTTAAAATGTACACCCTGTCGACTATCATTTTAGATTTATTCTTTATTCGTTAGTTTTTTACCCCACTTCCTGTTAGTTTATAAATTTTTTTCTTATTCAATACAAATATATATTATTGATTTTCGAACACCAAGAAGTTTATTTTATTCTTTTTTATAATAATTTTTTTTTACATTCTCTTTTTTATATTATTTTTAAAAAAAACATTATACTAATTACAAGTATTGTATATTACGAGTATTAATAACAAAGGAGAATAGTTGTAAAGAAAGTTATGATTATTATAGAAGCTATTAATTGAATATTTTTAGGTGACCTTCACTCATAAATTCTATTATTAATACAATAATATCGAGTTTTAATTAAGAATTTTTTCAAATACCATATTTTTGATTGGACTGGATTAGTTCATGATATCTTATTAAAATTTTGAACAGCCTATTCATTACTTATTAAGCCAATAAGTCATTTACTATAATTTGAAAAGCTTAAAGTATTTGCTAAATTACTGAGTAGATGGAGTTGCTAATAAATATTAATCGTTTCAAAATAGTTCTTTGGGCAGCTATACATGTATAGTAAGGGTAGCAGTGCTGGAAAGCTTCAACTGAAATTTACTTCAGCTCCTCCTTTGAATCTTATCGATAGTATATTGTTTTTTGATCTTAAGTAAAAATATGGATATGGCAACCCAGAAAATCCTTATTTACGCAGATGGTCATGTAGCTGGAAGCATTGTCTTGGTGGATCATTAAAGTCTCTGAAAATTATATCTGATACGAATAATCATTTTTCCGAACTCAATACTCAGTACTCATCGAGTTCAATATCAGTCAAAGGTCTAACATCACAAGACCCCTTATTCATGATCACCTTCTCGACCTACCAGAAATCCTTAATGCCATTGACAACTTGTCTTCTTTGATAAGGAATGTTCCCCATTGGCTCTTTGCAACTTTTCGTGTCTCAAACTCAAGAATTCACCGAAATTGAAATAAAATTTGATGGCACATCGTAACTCCAAATATGGCTATTCTGTTTTTCGTGACGCACTACAAAAACACAACTTCACTTATCACGCTCTATAGCGTCGCACAGTTGAAGCATGCTCGGCAAGACTCGGTGCGACTAAATTACAATCTATATTAACGGAAAGTCCGCAGATCGTTCTCAGTCTCATTACGTTACTACTATACCTCGTATATGGTTAACATGTAAATATAGAATTAGTAGTCCGAAAACTTTGTGAGCTTTAATAGCAGTAATTTATAGTAAGAATAAAATTGCTGTGTTAATAATAGAATTCGAAAAGGATTCGAAGGATTAATTTTTTTGGGAATAAATTTGAACCCAATTCAAACAAAAAATAGCAAAGAAATTTTTTCGAAACATACTTAGCGGTTTATTTTCTTATATTGGATTGATTTTAAAAAATCAGGAACAGATTAGATGTTGTTTTTGCAGTAATCGATGGAAAACCTGTTGGAATATTGTCAACAGATCCACCATCTGTTTAATAACTTTAAAGCCATAATTGGAAGCATAGGCAAAACTCTACACATCAATTGGAGAATTCGTTATCCAAGAAAAATTTATAAAACTGACTAGGCTAACCAAGAATAGTGGAAGCGGAAAAGTGAAGGTCTCCGAATCACTTTCAGAGCTATTTAACATTTAAAAAGGTCTCCGGTAAAGAGGTGCAGTTTGGTGTGTTATCTTTAACCTAGCTCTGGAAAAATGATTCTGGATTCGTGACCAGGGGTAGGCATGATTTGTACCATCCTTATTAAGTCTGCACAGATTTTAGCATACGCCGTCGACAATGGTGGCAGTATTGGCATCGAAGACAAGACTAATTAGTACTAGCCGCATATAGGCAAGAGATCATGGCTTTGAGAAAGATGAGTCATTTTCGTATGAGGGTTCTAGGCCGATAACAACATGGAGAAAGATATCAACAAAAATTTCTGACTATAACATCGAAGCTGCTACTGTATAGAACAATAGTCTTGCCAGACCTTATGTATTCTTTGGAAACTTGGGTGCTCAGAAAAACCATTGCGAAATCTTGTCCACGTTTGAAAAGAGGAAACTTCGAAAATTTTTGGATCCCTACATGTGAATGGACGATTCTAGAGCCTATTTAACGATGAGTTTCTAGAGTGTTACCACGTCCTCCCGGTTTTAGAAAAAATAAAGCTCAATAGACTACCCAGGCTACCAATAATTAATCCATATACATGAGGTAGATTCTGCCAGAAAATATTACAGTGGCCCTATTTATGGTCCTAGAAAACAAGGAAGGATCTTCCTTCACTAGAGAAAAACATGCCTGGTGTGTCGAACAGGAAGACCGAAGGTGTGCAGCTAAGACTTTCGGAGTTTTTAGATTCAACCAGTTTAGCAGGCTAGATCATACTTCCGGTTGTCACACTGTTACCGATGAATTATAATAGTTATTCATCAAATGGTTTTACTACTAAAATAACTAATAATAGAAAGGTTGGTGAAACTGACATTTTTCTAACAAAACAAGTTCTTCATTTGACAATTTTTAGTCTGTACTTTAGCAAATACTTGCTCTTCAAAATTATTAAAATGTTTACCTATTATAAATATTTTTCTTTATTTTATCGAATAATCAATTTTGTCAATTTTTATTAACAATTAATAAGAGCAAATAAGTTTACTCGATCATTATAAAGATAGAATAAACTAATTAAATAGTAACAGATTTATCTTTTTCGATTTTAACGAATAGCAGAAGGGAAAAATTCATTACCATCGAGCATAGGAGCTTCTTATTAATTATTTATCAATTTCAATGGTTCTTATCATAATTTGTAGATAAATGAAAGATTCAATTAAAAAATTCAACTTAAAGTTTCTAAAACTTTTCATCAGAACTTTAAATAAGTATAATTCCCAAAATATTTATTTGCATAATTTATAAATATCTCAAACATTTGGCAATACATCCAAGCTACCAGTAAATTCTATCAATATTTTAATGTTGATCATAAAATTAAGTTACGAAGAATGTTATGCGTTTCTCTATTAAAAGAATACTAAATGAACATTTAAGCTTTTCTATAACATGCAAATCGAATTGCTTTGAGTTTAATCTCAAATTTTATTTCAAAGACAACAAAAAAATCATTTCAATTACATTAAAGTATTCTGTTTGAATTTGCACGATTGGAAAATTCGCCTCTATAAAGAAATATCTGAACAATCCATTAAGGAAGGAATCCTTTCTAAATCTACGTAAATAAGGTAAAACAAATTATCAAATTTTCCTTTTTAAAGGAATTGTTTGCTCATTTTATTGATTTCGTGTTTTAGATATTTATCAAAATAAAATAGAGAAAAAAACAAGGTCAATTAAGGATAATTTTCTTTCGATTCATGTTGATTTTAATCATTGAGAATAATTATAGTCTTGCTAGTATAGATAAAGATATGACTATAGCTACTTGAATGATTTTCCAGTGAATTATTCTAAATTATTTTTTATTCCTAAAAGAAAATTCACTTTTTCACTTCAATAAAAGAACATTTCTATTCCAAATTCTATTTTCGAAAAGAATTACGCTAAATTTCTTAAGAAAATTACTATGAATTGGCAAAAAAATTAATCACAAGAACAATATTTGTGCAGAATTTTGCGATATTTTCTCTGATTTGTTCAAATCAAATAATTCTAAAATTTTAAAATTTATACCAAAGATAACTGAGAAAAAAAATATAACTTTTAATAATAAAACGTTATTTCCTACCATATTTTATGCTATTTTTATAGCTAATTTTTATCTACAATAGATAGATTAAAAATTCAATTTAAAATTTTAAGAATTTTTTTCTTCTAATTTATCTACTAAAGGATACATACACATATATGAGGTGTGGCAGAAAAAGTAATAAGAATGGTTTTTTTAACAATTTTATTTTACTTGTATACATTAATGTTATCCGCTACTCATCAAATCATATCTATGGAGCCACTGTTAATATGTTACTCTCCATAACAGTGCTGGAAGGTTTTAACTGGAATTGCCTTCAGCTCCTCGATTACACTCCTTTGGATCTTATTGAGAATACCATCTTTCAAGTGATTTTTAATATGACAAACAAAAATAAGACATACGGACTCGAGTGAAGAGGACTGAAGTATTGGAGGAATCCCTTTTTGTCTGACAAAAACTTGTTAATGGAGATGGCTGTGTCACAGGAGACGTTGTCATTGTGAAGTACCCAAGTATGTGGATTATCCTATCTGACACGAAAAACACTTTTTCTGAAACTTACAAGGAGTTTCAATATTCAACGAAGGTCCTACCTCACAAGAGCCCTTTCTTTAGTTTTCGATGTTGAAGGCCTACCTAAGTGAGTCAACTATTCTCGACCCTCTAAATAAGCTTTATGCCGCCGAAAAACGTTTGCTATTGATATGGAATATCCAGCACATCGTTGTTCCAACAACTACATTAATCACATTCTATAGGGTCATATAATTACCGCATGAGGTTGAATCGTCTATTACACATCCAGGGCGGACTTACGTACAAGCTTTATGAAGGGAAAATCTGCAATATTGTCAGATTACTCTCAATTATACCAGTCTCATTGCTTGTCTACCCCATCTTGTACATTGGTATTTGATGGAAAAATATTTTTTAATGAAACTGTATCTGGTTTGGTACATAATTTTATCGACCCTCTTTCAGAAAAATATTCTACGATGATTAGTTGAATTATTAACATCATCCTTTATACTTATCAAAAAGGACTGTTGAACAATTATTTTTAATTTACTTATAAATATATCAGAATTCTATTAAAACTTATCGCTGAAGAGGACCGAATTAAATCTGGACGAATAGAAATCATTGAACCTTAACTAAAGAGAAAAGAGACCAAGTAAATTAAAGTTGAGAGCATGGAATCAACTTTGGAGCTTAAATTCAATCAATGGCAAAGTCGAAACTTTGAGTATAATTTCATTACGATTTCGAAATAAGAATTTCAGCTTTCATCTTCTACTTTTTTTTTCATAGTTTTAAGAATACTTACTTAAAAAGAATTGACTATTCGAAAATCAAAGTGAGAAACTGTGCCAAAATGTTCCAATTCTAAACTAAAAATGGTCCCATGGTTTGAGTTGGAAAGTTTCACTTCGCAACATAATATAAAAGTGATAAGAAAAAAAACACTCCAACAAAAATCTCCCGAATCGACATTAATGATTCCATTTTCAAATTATTTCCTATACATTTCCTTAGCAGATAAGAAAAAATGTTCTTCTTTTATTGTTTGGTCTTCTTTGTAGTTACTTTAGATATCAAAGTAACTTTCACCAATTGTGAAAACAAACTTTTTTTTAAATTATTTTACATAATAAAATTAATATTTATTTAATTTATATATGTATGTGACTCATAGTTGGTAATCAATAAATTAATTTGCTTCCAAAAATAAAACTCAAATTTTCATTTACTCTTATATCTGAAAAAGATTTTTTTGTTAAAAAAATCTTTCTTTTTCCTGCCGGTTTATACTATCTATTTCTCACAGGAATATACATTTAAATTCCTTGTCAGTTATTATTGCTCTTCTATTGATTCATATAATTTTTTTTATCTTCAGCTTAAGGTTATTCATAGCTGAATACTCTAAACGCTATTATAAAAAATAAAAATTATTTAAATTGGAAAACTTTTATTTGCCACCCTTATACGATCATTTCACTTAAAAGCCATTTATTCTTTATTCTTTATAGATTAATTTTTCCTGTAGCCTTTTTTTTATGGATGAGTATCCGAAATCTTCTCAAACATGTATAAAAAAAATTTTCATTTCGTTACTGTACATAAAATTGATTTAATATGTATTTATTAACAGGATGAAATTCTCATATCTAAACACTAAGTCCTATTGAATATATATTTTAATCTGCTATAAAATAGCATAATCCAGATTTATAGGTGATTGTAATTGAATTCAAATTGGAAATATGTATTGCAACAAAAAGGATCAATTTTCTAACGTGATATTGAATAGAAAAATATAGCCAGGCATTTTGTACAATATTACAAAATAAATAAATATTACCAATTGGAGCATTTTTACATATGATCTTAGCTATGCATAATTTGGAAGAGAATTTTTTTTATGAGACTTTCTAAAAAAATCTTTTTAATAAAGTTAATTATTTTCAATAAAAAAATTTATTTCTAAAGTTTTTGTGCAATTGCTTTTATGGGATTATTTATTTTGTTGTTCGAATAGCAAAGTTCTGTCATTTCATAAAAATAGTTCATGATAAGATTTTTTGGCCTAATATTTGTCATTTTATATTGTAGTAAGAATTGTATAGTCACGGAACCATATTTTAAAACTGTAAAAATTATCTGCAAATGCGTTAATTCTACTGTAGCCATTTTTCGCACTTTAAGAGAAAATTTTAGTCGTCAAAATTCTTGTTCGGTGCAAACTTGTCATATATCTTGAAAAGCCACAAGTACCTGCGGAGAAGACATTGTATCCGCGAAAAATTATTGTCTGGTACACATTTTGGTCGGAAGATGTCGTTGTGCTGTATTTCTGTGAAATTCAAGAAGGAGAAGATCATCATAATTCTTACTAGGTACTAACTTGTTATACATGCGACCCTGAAAAGTTACAAGTACCTGCGGAGAAGCCATTGTATCTGCGAAAAATTACTAAATTAGTACATATTTTGATCTGAAGATGTCGCTGTCTTGTATTTCTTTGAAATTCAAGATGGATAGACCGTTACCGTCAATGATAAACAGTTTTTTTTTTATCTGACCTTCAAGTTATTAATCTGTACCATATGTGCTTTTGAAAAACTGGCACCAAAAACTACATTATTATTATTTATTTGACAGGTTTTCATTTTTCTACATTTTTTGTACAATTTTTTTTTTTTTTTTTTTTTTTTTTTTTTTTTTTTTTTTTTTTTTTTTTTTTTTTTAACACATACATGCGTTAAATGTTTAGTCATGAGAACACAGTCGCTCCTATGGAGCACATAGCGGCACCAGAAAACTCCGTTAACTCTCCTCCGTCTGCCTCTGCCCTGGGTTCCTGCCTGAGGTACGGTCTTGAGGTACGGTCCGGATGCTTCCGTGAACTCTCTTTCATCTGCTTCTGCCTTTGGGTTTTTGCCTGCGGTACGGTCTTGGGTTTTCGCCTGAGGTACGGTTTTTGCCCTGAGTACGATGAAAGCCAAATGAGTTCTTGTCTGAGGTACGGTCCGGTTGATTCTTCTTGTGCTGTTTCTTGATAAGGTGGTTTTTATAGCTTGCGGCTTATCAGACCAGCGAAGCAACCTCCAGTGACGTTGGGGGACCATACGGACTACATATTATAAGGCTTGTAGTCAGGCCTTTCACCCCGGCACCAATGCCGAGATGGCGGCAGCGGGAATCGAACCCGCCACCTACCGAGTGTGAGTCGGTCACCTTGACCATTGCACCACACACTCGGCTAAAAACTACATAGTACGACAAATTTTAAATTTTGTGCGCAAACGCGTAATTTCAAGATTTTTTTTATGTCAATTGACCTCTAGAACCATACGATTTGACTCCGTTGGATTTTTTCTTGTAGAGATACAAAAAAAACTGGGTTTACGCAGACAATCTTCAAATTTTAGAGCATTTGAACACCAACATTCATCAAGTAATGGCTAAGGCATAAAAGTCATTAAAAAAATGACCTAAAAAGGATCGAACCCTGCAAGAAGTATTATGGCAGTAATTTATATATATTTTTATAATACAAATTAGATATATTGTTAATTTGAAATTGAAATACATAAAATTTTAAATTCTTTAATAGAAACACCAAACTTAGCTAAGCAAATATACTACAATTTTTATAAAATAGTCAATTAATTTTTAAATAAAAGAAACATTCTTTTATAAAAATATCAAATAAATTCCTCAAAATCTTTATTATCAAGATTAAAATACTTTTATATAACACGTGCTACCTGTCTCCCAATAATTTATGTGTATACTTTCTTCTAACTATCCCTTATTTTCGAAGAAGCATCACAATTCTTATCGCCATAGTACAAAATTATTCAGTTAGTCTAAATTAGAATTTATGATATTTTTTTTCACAGCAGCATGTATATAAAATTAAATGAGAGTATTTCTTTAAATTAGACAACTATGGAACAGTTGCTCAAATTTTTATTAAACAGCATATGTACATGCATAGGTTGGGGAGATAGAAGAATCCTTTCTCAAATTTCCGGTTGTGTAAGAATTGTGCGAAAAGCTTTGCTTTCGAATTGATTTTGAATGGGAAGTGCTTACATTACTGTCGATACTTTTGGAAATATTTACACAATATTTTATTAGGATCGTTTTTTGTTATTTCCTAAATTATTTTTCTACTCATTTCACCCTCAATTTTCATATACGCTACTATATATTTTTTGTAAATTTATGCTTTTATGTGCTAGTATGAGAAACTTTCTTAAATATTTCTTCGCTTAACATCATTTTCACCTTTCAAAAATCCGTCTATAGGCGCTACAGCCTGGCTTCGGCGATACAACCTGTACACTTTTCTCAATATCAGACATTTTTATATATCATTAAATTAAGACAACATTTGTACTCGTATAACATAAGTTTATTTCGTTTCATATCCTTTTGTTCGCACTTATTTAACTAACGTTAGCATTTTTCCCAGATTTTATTCTTTGTTTATGAAAGTTTCTCTTCGCCCTAAATTGTGTCCTTAGAGAAATCATCAAAAATATAATAACAAACACAAGTACATCAATATCTATGCAAATTTGCCGGTATGTATTTTTGTAAACATTGGCCCATCAACATTTTGCAAATTTGAACGAACATATGTAAATGTGTTCGTAAATATAAATTCTGAAAAGTTGACGTTATTTAAAACTTTTACATTTCCTTATACGAAAATTGAATACTATTTACACGATGTACTTTTTATATAGAATGAAAAGTTTTTCAAAGCGTTTTCATACACTAACTTTAACACATTACATATTCAAATGACATTTATGTGTATATGTACGTAAATTTTAATACACATACATATAAATTTATTCATTCATATAAGAGAATATTTATGAGGACACATTTTGCTTAAATAAACAACAACACCAACAATACGCAAATTTAATACGTTTACGATTATAGACAGACAGCCAGGCATATGGGGAATATTTTACTCATATTTTATAAATACTTTTACCCCCATTTTATAGCTGTTATATTATCCTGTCGACGCCTACTTTTAAAGTTCAAATTTATAATGGAAATTGTTATTTAATCCTATCATGAAGAGATTTTAATTTGTTTATTCATTGTATACAAATACCTGTGGGAATTATAATTGAATCTTAACGTGAACATTTCCATACTGTTTACTTTTTTTGGTTATTGCATCAAGAGAATGCTGTTACTAATTATTCAATAATTTCATTTTTATCTGAATTAAATCTTATTCAAATAATAATTGTAAGTCATTATCAAGAATTCAATTTTTTTAAGTATCTTTTGTGGGTGTTCTTTCGTATAAACTAGATTAATATTCGTAAGAATTTTCAATTTTTTTTTAATATTTTTCATTCTTCGTTTTAGAATTTTTTCGGAGCTATTAAACCGCCTTCTTTAAATATATACCCTTCCATTAGACCACCGTCAGGCCACTATCCTGTCTATGCAAGGTAGCCTTTACCCCCTCTTTCCTCATGCCGGGAGTTTCTTGATTACTCTAGTTGCATATTCAGCTACCGCTGGTAATGGTTTCATTTTTTTAATGTTGCCTTTCTGGGACAGGTGTTGATCGACAATTTTATCCAGTTCCTTTTTTTCTTCGTAAAGTGTGGACTGTGAAAAAAAACACGATTCCTATCCTCAGCTATGTCGATTCAAAGCGATATAGGTATGCCCTCATCCATACTGCGTTAGAAATCGGGTCGCATAGTGATACACTTCTCCATGACTTCTTCCATTCTGCGTGGTTGCGTCCATCTTCCTTTAGTCGATAAATCCCAATTCTATCTCATCACTATCACGTTTCTTGTCTCCTTAAAGACAGTGGCCAATGAATTTCTTTTTTTTCCATTCTTGATGATGAATCCTGGCCCTCTTATCTACCAAAAGCTTGATTGACAGAATGTCTGCGATTACACAGGTAGCGTTATATGTAACAGTGCGACATGCTCTCGAAACTGAAAGTACGCTCCGCGCGACGCGTATTCGATTCGATCTCAATAACTTCTGACCACATAGGAGCTGGGTAGAGAAGTACAGATCCTTAGCACTGATCATGCCTAATAATGGAAGGTCCATAGCTCTGTGTTGGCCCTCCCTTATATAGCATGATCATTGGTTAGGTCTTCAGAAGAATATCTTTTCTTAGAGGCAACTGTAAAAATTTCGAATGGGTTGGTGTCAAATGTGGAGAGCACGCTGGATGCAGAAGTAACTGCCACACTCATCATTTAATTTTGCCATTACTACGGCTGATGTGATGTGACATTATCCATTAACGCTATATTTCTTAGTTTGATTACTGAAAAATTTAGCTCTAATTGTCTTTCCTTTATAAGAAAGTCAGTAACTACACGGTATGATGGCATGAGAGTCCCAAAAACTACTGCACAAAAGGTCTCCTCTTTTTTGTTACGTTTTGGGCCGCATCACTCCACCATGTAGCTATTGTTTAGACTATTAGTATGATTCTGACACATAGTGATAAAATTATGTTGCATCAATGTTATTGATCGACGCAAATTTCGATTAAGTGTGATTAAACAATGCTCAGACGTAGTGATATGACTGCGTTTTTGATCGATTTGTAATCCATGCCGCACACATTTTGCTGCAAGCTTTTCATTTGAAAATTTTCATCCACAATATTGCCGACCAAATTTTTGGGAAAGGCATATATTATGGACAATTTCACCTTTCGATCTTTTCATATTACATATCATTTCTGCAGTTGTCATCCTCTTTAGGCGTCGCTGAATGTGCAGCATCTGTTGCACTACCACCACCTAAAATATTCCTTTTGATATAGTAGATTCCTTATAAAATTTACCAACCGTTAATTTATTTATAAAGTGTCCTGTCTCATCCCTTTCCAAATAAATTTTTTTTTTGTTGACATATTTCAATGATGTGTTAAAGACAAGCTAAATAATTAACGAATGTTTATGACATTTTATATTTAACAGTTTCAGAACTGATACTTGTGAAAAAAAAATATTTTAGTTAAATTTCTAATAGCATATTTTGAAATGCCTACAAACTTTTCAGCCCTTAGAGTATGAATAGAATTTACTTGGTTGACTTTACAAAATCAATAAAGGATATTCACCTTGGGCAATTTTGAAAGTTTATTGGTTCATTTTTGTAAAAGTATGGATATAAAAATCAAATCAGAATAAAATAAAAACAAATACATAAACATTATTATATAATATTTACTTTTGTGTTTATTTGGGCCTAGAATAATAATTTCATTTCAACACAAACTCAATTAGGACAACAGGTATTAATGTATACGTGTACGTAAATGCTGAAAAAAAAATACTTTATATGATATTATATGAAATTGTTGTTTCGGTTCCTTTTTATTTGGAGCCACTTTTTTGTAAATTTCCGAATTTAAGATATTATCAAGTGTATAATCGATGATGATCATCATTCATATGCTTGCTCTCCACACCATCTGCTTACTTTTACTTAAACGAAAATTCGGTTTATACATAATTTCTGCTGTTTAATTATTTTTTATCATTCAGCAAATAAGCAGCTGTTAAAATTTTTCGAAGAATTTTCAAAATGAAGGATAGAAAATGAATTCATTCAGCAATGAGTATGGCATTTGCTATGGAAGAGCACATATGTGTATGCCTGTTAGCAAAATTGGAACAGAGGTCTTTGAGGGGAGCCCACATATTTCTTTTACCTTTTACCTATTGTATATATGTTACCTATTCAATGCAGATGTGGGTATAGTACTTGCACTCTTAAAAACTTCAGAAAAATGAAGAAAAAATATAAAAGTGCGTAATTAACTTTGTATAGATGGATGAATGGCTAGATGGGATGGGTGAGTGAAGGAGCTTCAATATATCGGCTTCCTACACAACAGCACTAGGAATCATATGCATGTACATAACTAATTCTTTGCCTACGTTATCGAGGATATTTTCTTTGTATATAATATTATATGCCAATAGATGTATTTGTATTCATATTTAGCAGATGCTTTTTATATCCATATTACGATTTTGGGTATAACTGCCAATAAATGGACTTTGATGGTCATGGTTTTATTTTTGATCTAAAATAAGGCGTATGAAACTCGAAAGGAAGAAAATCAAAAGCATGTCGGGATTAAAATTCTAGTTGAGTGATTTTCGTTTTATATGTGAAAGAAAACGTAGGTCAATGGATTTGAGTACATTTATATTCGGACCATATTCCAACCATTGGCAAACTGTTGTGTTACGACTACTGAACCAAAGATGAGAAGAAATTAATTTCTTTAGCCCACTCGTCTTTCTATGCTTTGGCCAGATTTTAGCCAATTAGAAATATATTTGAAAAGGATATATATTCTATTGGGTATTGTTTAAAAGGGCGAAAGGCATGAATGGTAACTAACTAAACAAAATTCTTGTACGATTTTATTTTCCTAAATCAAGTCAATCTTATAAAGAAAACTAACCGTACATTTGATCTTTTCAAAAGCCTCTTTTAATAATAAACTGGCATATGTGCACATATTGTAATGTATAAGGTTAAGGATAAGAATATACTGAACAGGGAGAGTATGAAATATTCAAAAAGTGAACAATAAGCATAGAAATACTAAATTTTGTTTTTTTTTCTTCTTTCTAATAAATTTTTAATAAAAGCGCCTTGGTTTTTAACAATATTCTTACTTTTATTTTATTTTTTTCAAAACAGTTTTTATTCCCTTATTATAAGAGTTTTAAGTCTTTCTTTATAAAAGATGTTATTCTATTGATATATGGTAACTTTTTAATGAGGAGATTTTTATTTTAAAGAAATATTTTTAATAATTTTATTAACGTTGACAATTTTATAATAAAAGAATAAATTTATAAAAGGTTTTTCAATGATAATATTGAAATTTTCCTTTCTAAAAAACCATAACTAATTCTGACTTTTTATCCTTCCTACACTCAATTGGAGATTTGTTCTTAGTGAGGGGTGTTGTTAACCCTCAAGCAAACATTCTTCACGAAACGCTATCCTATACATTATATCAATTAACTTCCCCTCCAAATTCAAAATACTGGCCAACTTCTAATTCTAAACGTCCTGATATCCTCGATTACTTCATTAGCACTCCTTCAATTACCATTAATCCTAGTATTGAAACTCTCTCCCATTTAAACTCTGATCATAGCCCTGTTTCCCATTACCCTTAATCCTAAGCTAATCTTAAAGACTCTTCATCCTACGCTCAGAAATGGCAAAATAGATTGGAATATACATATTTAGAAACAAATTATACAGGCTCGCATAGTGACAATATTTCTTTATGGGAAGCCACTAGACGAATACTCTCGTATAAAAGAATGTCACATTCACTGAATCAAAATGACGGTAACTGAGCAAAAACAGAAACAGAATAAAAGCTGAAGTATAAATGTTCCCAATCCCTATGAGCCTTCCTTCCAAACATTTTAATCCCTCGCAAATTAAATATGCTATTCTGCGCCATCCCAATAAAAAAATGCCTGGTTATGATCTAATAACAGCTCCTATCCTGAATCAAATTTTCCAAAAAAAATTAGTTTTAATTATATACAACCTATTTTTCCTTACTCTGGAAATTTTCTGTCATTTAAATAATTCCTAAACCAAATAAACCCTTTCATTCTCTTTCTTCCTCTATTGACCTATCAGCCTCCTAACAATCCTTGGTAAGATTTTTAAAAAACTTCTATGAAAACGACTCTATCCATTCCTAGTTAATGAAAAAATTATTGCTGATCACCAATTTGGATTCCGATCTGAACACTACACAATCCAGCAATGCTATCGTGTTATTGATCAGATTGCATCCTCCTTTGAGAGGAAAGAGTATTTCCCAGGAGGTATTTTTAGATATCTCCAAAGCTTTTGATCGCGTGTGGCATCCTGGACTCTTATGTAAACTCAAGAGCTTTCTTCCAAGTTACAATTAATTATGAATACGCGGAAATATATAGTATTCTAGCCGGAGTCCTAGAAGGTAATAGCATTGGTCCCATTTTATATAATATTTATACCCATGACATACACATACCATCTGTTTCTAATACTATCATTGTCACTTATGCAGATGATACGGCAATACTTGCTACCCATACAAATCCTGACATAGCTTCCAACAATTTACAATCTGGCAATATTGCGAACTCACCTCTTGTACGCTAGTGCTTTCTAAATTCAAAGTATAAGCGTAAACCTCGTCTGGTAACTATGCGACACATTAAAACTTGATTAATCAGGTTGTGTTTTTATGGGACATTGAAAAAAATGGAACAGCGAAATTTGGAGCAATGAAATGCCATCAAATTTTATGTTGAGCTCAATGAATTTGTAAGTTTGACTTACAAAAAATTGCAAAGAGCACACGAGGAGAAGGATCATTCACAATATCCCTAGGATAAACTATCAGTCAAGGTTTTTATTAAGAAATTCTTTAAAAAAAAATCAAAAACAGGGTTATGCGTATCAGATCGGACATTGCTGGCACCATAACAATGTGTCTGCCATATGCATTGTACATCTCCATCAACGAGTTTTTGTCGGAGGTTAGTTACGAAGCACATATACCCCTCCCCCTAGTAATCTCATCGGTGTCCGTATAACTTTTTTTGTTCCCTAAGAAATATTTAAAAAAATCGTGTTGTAAGGTCTATGAGGCTTTTTGGTGACTTCATATTATGTGTGCGTAATATCTAACTTACCTAATAACTTTGATCGATAGTTTGTTTGAGGGGGCAATTCGAAGTGGTTAATTTTTATGGAGAATATTGATTATTTTCAGGACTTGGGAAAAGTGACTTTTGGCGTTCGGCCAATGTGTGGATAGATATCTTCTACCGTTGGTGTCCAATCTGTTTGTTTACGCATGGATAAAGGTATTAAATTCCATTCAATGGATCAGTATGCTGCAAAAACCTAGACCCAGCGCAATTCTCGCGTCCTACCCCCCTAAGACCCACAAAAAAAATTTTGCTAATATAAGCGAAAATTGCATATGTATTCAAGGATGACATGTTCGTACATTATTTAGGATTAAGAAATTATTTTTAGAAAATTTTTATAAAAATCTTACATAATTCACAAGACAATTAATAATATTTGAATGAGCTTTACTACAATGGTAATAAATTGTTCCGTTTTCAATATAATATTGTAGAAAAATTAATTATGTCAGAATTTTCCTCATTAAATTAAGCAAACATCCGTCAAATAGAATCATTAAATCTCTTTTTAGAGAAACTTTTAATACCGAAAACATTTTTTTACCAAAAGTTCAAAAACAAAAACAGATATTAAATTTTACAAACTGTAATGCATCCATAATTAGACAAGTACATACACAATACGTAAAATATAAGCACAGTTACATGCATAAAAATGAATAAAGAGAGAACGAAAATAAAAGAAAATCTCAAAAGGACATTCATAGTTTTAAAGCAGATAAGACATAAAAAAACCAGGCAGACTACAATGAAAAATTGAAAAGTCTCCCCAAGCTTACAATTCTAATTATTTGAACAGCATCGAAAGCTAAGGAAGTACGGCTAAGGAAAATTTTGCGATAAAACCATCCGCAATGCTTGTTATCTATTATGTTTTTGTTCCGCTTTTCTCTTTTTGCTTTGTTTTTATATTTTCTTCCACAATAAAGTTTTTTTTTTTCGGAATAGTGGGTGGAGACAAAAGGTTACCTAATGACTGCTTACAATTTAATGAAAATGGGAAATCGATGTTTGCTTGCTATAAAAATCTTCCCATAACTTTTGAGCGAACACAGTAAATCAAATTATTTATGATAATTTTTTGTCAGTAATATTTTTGACATTTTTAATGGAAAATCAATAAATGGCTTTTTGTTCAATATACAATAATTTTGAAAGCAAACAATTTTTTCTGTCTTTTTGTCAAATGATGCCTATAAGATTCATGACATTGCATTACAAGTTCGATTTCAGATCGCATGATTTATCATTAACAGTGTTTGAAGATAGACAGGTATTTTACTATATCGAATTTGCTATATGAAACCAATATCAGATCTTCTTTTTTGTTTTTGTTTATAATTTCATTATACGAGTATTTTCTTTTTATCAAAGGCGAATATTTTTAAAGAAAAAGTTCTTTTAAAGCCAAATATAAGTATGCTTTTGTATAAAATCATAGTTTTTTGTTGATAGAGTTTTTTCACCATCTCTGTATTGCGCTTATTATTATCCTATCAAGGAAGAAAAATTAAAGTATAATCTTTTATCTTTAACTAAAGCAAAGTGGAAACTTTTATCTTAAGTATACTTATTATACAATAACATTTCAGACTCCTCTAAAATTATTTAAAAATTATAGTTTTTCAAGTTGGTGGAGCAATCAAATACTCATAATTATATACAAAGTGGAACGTTAAGAGTTTTCAGAGAAAACATTTTTATTTTCTTTACTATTTTTTTTATTTGTTTTTAAAAAAAAAAACATTTTATAATCAATTTTTATTTTCAATTTAATTTTACCTTATACACGTAATAAGTTAAGCGTAATTGACGTGAAAATATTTTGGAAATATAATCAGAAAAACCACTTTATGCCCACAACTTAAAATATTAAAAGCCAAAATACACTTGTGGTAGATTTTTATGTATTGTATTTTTTTCTTCTTATTATTAATATTAAATTGATGTTAAATATAATTTGATTAAGGAATATTGTTGAGCAAAAAAAATTTCGAAAGAATTTTCTTTAAAGTACCAAATTGATCTTCGTAAGAAAATGAATATTTTGAAGTTATTTGCAATATTTTTGTTTTATAATTTTTTTAATAACTTTTATAATGAAGAAATTTCCTCCAACAGAAATTATCTTTAATAAGGGATTATCTAATTTACGCTTTGGAAAGTAAAGTTAAATGAAATAAATTTTAGATTTACATATTGCTAAAAGTTTTATTTTTACATTTGGCTTAAACTTTTATTCAAATAGCTATTATAAGTCTTCTTGTAGGACTCGACTCATTTTATGTAATTTTTTAATGACTTTTTGTACATTTCAGGCTGTAATTTGGCCGAATGTTTATTTTTAAATGCTCTAAAGTTTAAAGATTATTATATATATAATAAATACGATATTTTACTAAGCCAATTAAATTAAAGATGTTTTGTTAACCTTTTCGCGTAATAAAAACATAATTTTTCATGTTTTGTGGCTTGTGGCGTAGTTTTTTTGAAACCACATATGGTCCAAAATAATTTCGGTTAACATAAGTTCAACAGATTTTCCTTCCTTGTTTTTATATCTTCAATAATAATAATGAAACAGTCAGACTAAAATTCGCACAATACAATCATTTCCGGATACAGGGGCTTCTCTGTGGGCATTTGTAGGTTTTTTTAGCACAACATTCGGCATTTTTGCTTTTTTAAAACGTGGCCATGGCAGAATCACTATGTTTTTAGAAAATTTTCATGGTACGTTTGGTGAATGGACCAAAACTGAAATTACTCTTGGTCCTCATTTTTACCAAAGAGTTTTGCTCAGCGATGAGGCTAATTTCTGTTCAATTGTTACATCATCAATGCAAAATCAGTAAGCCATTATTGAGAAGCTGTTACATCCATACAATATGCTACACAGTGCGTGCCACAATCAATTTGTTTTCGCGGAATGGATCTGTGAATTAGCCTCCAAAATTATGTGATTTAATACCTACGGATTATTTTATGTAGAGATATTCAAAGTCGCCAATGAATAAGTCGATGAACCCAGAGATAATTAACGACTTGGAAATCAATATTCGCCGCATTATTGCCTTACAGATTGCGCCATATTTTATTTCATTTGAAGTTCTATACCTCTAAAAATAACACTCTATGTTTAAAAATACGAATAAATTTTCAATAATTTCTGTTCAAATAAAATACGAAATAAAACTGTTTCCATCCGATTGAAAAGTAGTCGAATTATTATATGAATTTAATAATTTTTACAATTTCCGATTTTTTGTAGGGCTATAAATTTATTTTTTTTATAGAAAAATATCTATTTGTAAATTTTATACAAATACTTAAAATCGTAAACAAGTTCTTATTTTTATTTTTATCTATAAAAGTAAAATAGATAAAATAAAATAAAATCGAATAAGATAATGCAAGGCTAAAATGGGAGAAAATCCATTCAATATTATACTTTAAGTATAGCTTCAGAGCTTACAAGTTAGAGAAGAAATAATCTTAAAACGTATGCAGATATTGCCTATCAAAGAAACAAATTTAAATGTAAATCGAAACCATTTTGTTGAAATCTTTAAGGTTCAATACGAAAGTTGTTGATTCTTTTTTTTTATGATGATTCAAATTTGAATTTATTTTATTTTGGAATTTATTTATTTTTTTCTAGTATAATATATTTTCCTACTTAAAAATCGAATTAAATATGATTTCCTTTGACATTGAGCAGATATAATATTTTGCTTCATTTTTGCACAATTTTTTATAAAGTTTCTTGCTATAACAAATTTATTGGTATATTTTTCATGTAAATTATTGTATAATAATTTTATTTACAATACATTATATTTTTCTGAATATTTTCTTAAAAATCTAATATATATGGAAAAGCCAATATCTATAACATATTCAGAAAATCTGTTAATGCTAATAAAAAATATACATAAAAAATTTCGTCTTTAATCCATGTCTATGTTATCGATTCACAAAATAAATTATTAATTTTTTTATATTACTTTGAAATAATCATTACTAATATATAATCATGCAATCAATTTAAATATTATGACCTCTACATAAAAATATAAAAACCTCAAACTTTTTCCAATATAGAAAAATTGTAAAAGAAAATTTAAGGATAACAAAAAGGAACATTTTTTTTTTTATAAAAAACTACTATTATGAGCAATAAAACTACCTTGGAAACTACGATGATATTAGTTGAATAACATATTTTCAATATAATATCTTGGAAATTTCCCTTCACTTGGATTATATTCAGAAAAAACTAACCATGATCCACTTAACTAATAAAAATAATGACATTGTTAAAAGTTCTTAAGAAAATAATTTAAATGGTTTTTTTTTCTAAGATAGAGAAACAAACAAGGATAATAAAGAAAAATGAAAGTGAAGAAAAAAATATCATCACATCGTTTTTGGGACACACCTTATGCAATTAATTTTGGTCGTAATTTTTAAAGATTTCATTAAGCAAAACGAGCAAAGACTAACGATCCAGAACAAAACGATAATCAGAAATTGAACCGGAGCGCAACTGAAATTGTTACAGAAACTGAAACACGGTAACTGAGAGCTCTTGTAATTGGTGTCTGTCACGATTGCGTGAAACTTTCCCATCTAATTTCATTTTATTGTTTTCCGATCAACCAACTGATAACTTATCAATAAATTTTCCGATAAATAAACTTGAACGCACGATATTCAAGAACTAAAAGTCGGGATGGAAATACGTCGAAAAGGAGAGAAAATATCACGCTATGAAAAATTTTGTTAGAAGAAGGAGTGATAGCGAGAGAAAGTGGAGGGGGCAGGGTTAGTTGGAAATGAATAGGATATACCATATACTGAAAAAAAAGAAGTTAGAAGCAGCACATGCCGTACTGTTGAATGATTCTATAAATTTTCAACAATGCGTACGTTTGGCTAGAACTCAGCATTATGTAGGATCTATTGGTTTTCTGTACGTTTTTCGATAATGAAATAAAATGAAAATGAGAAGAGTGAAAAATCCTGGCAGAAAGGACATAAACAATTGCTTGTCTTATCCAAATCGTTTCCATCCGATTCAATTCGTTACGTTACGGTTGCACAGACAGGCTTCAATGTGTGCGCTGCTACCAAGCCCACATTGATTGAAAAATGAACTTTTCCTAGATTCCATTACGGAATACAACCACGACGGCCGGATTGGAAAAATTTCAATCACGATTTTCAACGATAGTGTTTTTCCTTACGATGGATGTTCTGAGCAGAAATGTTCGATGGCTTCGTAGTAACTGGGTATGGTAGGATAATGGGTCTGATTGATATGCAGGCACCTCATTTAACCATTACCTGTACTTGATTTCCTCACCTGCTTAATTACTTCATTTAGTTTATGTCGTAGTCACTCCATTTTCTGATGATTGTTTTTTTTCCGTTTCTGCTCATTCACTCTACTTTTTGAATATTTTGCAACAGAAACAATTTCCTCAATTTCACTTCCATTCATTAAGAGTTCTAGTTTTTTTTCCAATTCATTCCTCGATGTGAACCTATTTTGAATGGTTGGTGGGTGTCAGTGTAATTTGCCATTTTGCTACGCGCCACTATGCCTTCCGGTCCTCACTGCACACTCATATGTGAACGTATACAAAATGTTCTAACTGTAGAACAATTTATTTCCGTTCCAATGTTAATGAACAACCTAGTAAAAAATAAATAGAAAAAATCTCTATATGTATAGTGGAAAAATATGATGTTATATAATAGGAATCATTAAATCAATCATGTAGAAGCTATTAGAGTGACGCTTGTTACGAAAATTCTATGAAATTAGATAGAAATCAAGCGGCCCATTATGAGGTATCGAAGTGAAGTAATTGGAAGTCCACAAATGAGAGAACCTCTCTGGAGTTCAATGCAATTTTGGAAATGTTAATGAAAATACGCGGCAAGTGCCGACACACGGAAACCAAAGGTAGTATTTTCGCTTGTCTCCTCGACATTATCACCACATGAGCAATAGTATGGAACGAAGCCCACAATTGGAAGCTTCTGACATTATGGACGTGTTCATGTACGAGCACAAGATTATGCGGTTCGCTTGTTGCAAATGGATTCATTTAGTACGTGTTCATTCTCATGTTCGTGTAATGCATCGATAGTTTGTGCTAGCTCCATACTATTGGTGATTACTTCCATTCCAACTATCAGTCGGTATGGCTGGTCTTATCTGTATGACTCTAGAAGCATAAAAATATATCTATTGTAGATTGTTTTAGAAATTACTTTGAAATTACAACTAGAACAATAATGTTAGTAGAGCACCACAATACTAGGTGGATGGATGCCGAACCTGCATAGTTGTGCCCACATTCATTCATGATAAATCACCTCCTAAGGTCTGTAATGGAGATACTGTAGATCTCCTGTATATTATTCTAGCAGCAGTTATGGTGGGGAGGGTATGCAAAAACAAAACTCAAAGTTAAGTCAAACCAAAAATCGAACTTTAACCAAAATTGATGATTTTAACGTAAAATCCAACCCCAGCACTGTTCGTTCAACTATTGAATTCTAACTTAAATTAAAACCGCAACGAAAGGGGAGTTTATCGAATTTTGGTGGAATCTATTGGCTGTCAGCTAGAAAGTCATCGGTTAGGTGGTTAGATCACGGTTTTATTAGGTGAACGCTTTATTCGATACTTAACTTGTTGGCCGGTTTGCTAGTTGAATGATCGATTGATTTACTGGTTACCTCTACAACGTGTTAGGCATATACACACAAGAATCAGTTTTCCTCTAATAGGGTTAAAAATGGATAGGTGCTGATATTGCAAAACATGTAATTACAAATTACTGCTTTGTAGTATAAAACATTTGTGGCGAGACTGCATGAGTCATCAGAAATGAATTGTGTTTTTCATAGAAAAGCATAATCGGAAAACGTGCTTCTAACCAAAAAATATATTTTGGTTTGTTATCCATCCCCAAAAATTTCCCACTATACTTCATATACCGTAACTGCAGTTAAACTTATTTTTGCTCATACCGAGCAAAGAAGATTGTCCATTTCGTAGTTCAAAGAGTACATTCCTTTTATTTTATAGTTGTTCAATAAATATATTATGTTATTTAGTAAAAAGTTTGCTATTTTTTATTATGAATCGTTTAACTACAAACTAATGCGACTAAATTTCGTTATAGAAACTTTTCGCGCCCTTAGAAGATTATCTTCTTCAGCGATGAGGCTCATTTCATAGTATTCGCGAGCACTACTCCCACTTATTTTTATTGATCTGCGGCGCATTTTTTTTTTTTGTGAATCTAGGTTTTTCAAATATAAAAAATCTTTAGGTACGAGTAGCATATAAAAATATGCAACCAGACACTTACCGCACAGCTCTATGGTGTCTACAGATAAATTAGATATAATTTAAAATTACAATTACATATAAAATGAGGGTAAACTAAGTGTCGTAGTTTACACCATTTGAATAAAAAAAATAAGAATTTTTTATGGACTTACCTTGTAAATATATAATCCGATTGTAAAAATTTTTCCACTGCAAGTAATTAACTCACAATTGTTTATTATTAATATTATTCTATAATTTGTTTACATAATAATGTCATAAATAATTAGGTAATTAAAAATATTTACTTAACATTTTAGACACTTTATTGAAAGCTATTAATTTTAACACTTTTCTCTCCTGTATTTTGTATTTAACCATTCCGGATAAACTTGATCAAAATTAATATTATTTCTAATTTACATTAGAGTTTACTCATTAAATTTAAACTAAACTAAAGCCTCGCTTGCAATATGCACTGCAGGCATAAAAGGTACCCGCAATATCAAATAATTTTGACTATTTGTTTAATTGTTCAATAAATTATCAATTTAAAATTTCCACACACAACATAGTTAAAATCATTATATTTTTCTGATATTATAGATTTATCTCCAACCAAATTTTCTCAATGCGTAATAATCTATAACCAAAATCCTGTTAAATCAAAAAGGACCCAATCTTCTATCTCTTCATAAACTAATAAGTTTTAAGATATCACTTGTGTTTTCTACAATATTTTTCAGGTCAGTAGTTTTTTTTGGAAATGCGCGGTCATCTTAAGCAATGTTGCCAATAAGATATTATTATTAATAATATTTTATGGTACATCGCGCCATGTACTCGTATTAGGAGGGATAAAGAGAGAAATGTCGATACACTTTTCATTTCAATTAGCTGGTTGATTGTAATGATTTGGGAAAATCGAGTGGGGCAGAGCATTCCATATTTAGATTGAATGTTTAAAAGAAAGATTCTTTATCTTACAGTACATTCGAAAAGAGGAATATTTGACATAAGTTCTTCCTAAATTGAATTTTAAATTTCTATAATAACTTGAACTTCAATAGACACGGTTATCATAACATCAAGAACATGGTTTTAAACGTCTTCACACTTACTGTTCTCCTATATATGCGTTAGTGAAGAAATGTCCATTTCTAATTGAGGCAAAAATACATTGAGAGAATTAACTTACACCAATTAGGGAAGCTATTAGTACCGAGGAGACTTAAGCTTAGATTACACTGTTGCGTCTCATACACAATTTTCTTCTGCCAATTGTTCGCTGTCAAATCATTCAATTCTACGCGATTGCACAATATTTGAGCGTGGACGCACAAGTTTTGTTCGCGGCAAGCATGCAGAAGTGGAAATAAAGCGAACCTATACATATGACTTAATCGTGTGTGCTCGTAGATATATAACATACGATGTCATTTATGTTGATCGTTGCGAACTCGTTTATTTTGAAAGTTGACATTATATTCATTCATTCGTATTTATTTGATAAATGATAAATTTTATTTAAATAAAATTTATTATTTATAAAATAAATTATTAAAAGTGAGATGACCTACTGAAAATTTAAAAAAAAGTAGCAAAAACTAGTGTAGTGTAGTGTATAGCAAAAATTTTGTTCACGTACAATTTTATAAATTAGTCTTGTAAAATATAATTTTTTTTTGCTCGCGTAAATTGCGCGCGCATTGCAATTAATTGTTCTTGCACAAGCTTTGATTGCGGTGAACCCGCCTTGCAAAATGCGTAATGGCTCGCGCATATATAACACTGTTAGATGCGCAAAAAAAAGGGTTATTTTACCTTTAGATCGTGTTTTAGAAGCACAGTGCACTCTGAGCTTTATAATACCGCCGTCAAAACACATATAACTCACTAAAACAAAACTCAACATATATTTTTGGTATGTATTTTTATCTAGAGGTGTAATGGGCCTGTATTTTTTGAAAACGAAGAAGAAAATACCGTTACGTATTTTTTACGATTGATAAGCAATTTTTTTTTTGGTTTAAGCTTGCTGATTTTAATCTGAACCATACACATATGTATAAGAAAAAAAGCCCCTCCACAAGCCACATCACACAATAAATTTTCGCTTAATTTGACGAAAAGTTTCTAGTACGCCTACGATTGGACTTTGTTGGACTCTCTCTTATAAGATTATATATAAGGTTGTATTTATACTAAATAATCCTCAAACATTAGAGAATTTTTAAAAACTAACGTCTATCAAGCAGTAGCCGAATTACACCATGAAATTGAGTCCTTTTGCAACCATTTAAATAATCTTTTATTATTTTTCCATAATGCCAAGATACACTCCTAATCTGCATTAAGAGTGTTTTATCTTTAATTTTATACAAGTCTGATAACCCTTTAATTATTGGTGACTTTATACTTTTAATCTCCCGTATATAAAGTACTCTATTTTTACGTATTATATTATTTATCGAAGAAAAAAAAAATCTAATTTTAATTGATATTTAGGGCATTTTTCATAATTGATAATAAAACTGAAACTACAGTGTATGAAGAGGAGTCTTATATTAACCGGTTCCCTTTTCCATCACATTAACATTCAGTCTTCTCTGACTATTACCCATATTATCCTAATTGTTAAATGAATTTTTGATTAGACCAGGTGGCTTGTCAGTAAAACGGTATAGTATTACGTTGTGAATTTCATCATCTGCATTTAACCATTTACTCCTCATGCTACCAATTTAACGATCAACATACTCCATACTTTCTTGTCAAACACCTACCATCTCCATTCGTAAGACTATGCCTACATACACGTATGCAATTTGGTATATTTTATATGTAAAATTTGACTTATTACCTTGGTTTAGTATCAAATAATGACTGCCGTAGACATTATATATAGTATCGAAAATTTTATTATATGCAGAATGCTAAAAGAATAAACTGACGGTTGAAGACGCTGACATTGCCATCCTTAGCCGTATCGGTTAGTATAATATTACCTTTGACATCAAAATTATTATAATGTTCACCGATATTAGTAGGTACTCTTTCTTAAAATTTCCATTTGCACAATTTCTTATGTAAACAGTAGATTCGTGTCGTTTTGTAGCAAATGCGTGTATATGTCTCGTAATTAATTTATCATTGTCAGTCTAATGTGGAAATTTATGAACATGATATGTGTGACCTAAGAAATTCCTGTGCTTGTACTTTTTGAATTTTCATCGTTTATTCCCAGGCATTAAACATTTTAACCACCTTTGCATAAGTACTTATGATTCCCAGGAGTATGTAACCAAATTTAAACGATTTCATTTCTGATACAAACGAGATTTTTTCCATTCATAACCGAGAGTGAAAAGCAAAAAAACGATATATTTAAAGCAAGCCTAATACCAAAGCCAATGAATTTTAATGGTTGATTAGGCACATGAATATCGAATATCGGTAAAATATTCACCTTGAAAATATTCTCATTGGCATCAGTTAAACCATATAACGTAAAATGATGAAATATTTTTTATTTGACGATATCTTCCATATGGGCCAATATGGAACCATATCAGCATATTCGCATAGCTAGAATAGCTAAAATTATTAAATATAGGTAAAAACCAAAATACTGCATTAATATTTGCTTGCCATAATGTTATTGAGGCTTCATGTTAAAATGTCAGCAACAGAATTTCATGCACGACATAATCGTTCCTTTTTTGACAAAATGATTTTTCGAATCGTATGTCATGAGGCCATACATTATCGTTGACAGTCAACCTAGTCAGTCATATTCTTTTGATATACTCATAAATATTATTCCCAGAATGAAAATTCCCTTAACGGGTACGAATATTTTGGGGCCATTCTTCATTTTAGGCATAAATAAATTTGGTTTTCAGTTTTTGATAATTACGCAAATGTTGTATATTTAATGATTTCTGCCTCATCAACATAGAATGAATATTAACATAGAATTTATTTATTTTTTTATAATATTTACACACATGTTATTCTATAATATATATAAACGTCTACCAGTTAAATAAGGGTTTATTCTACCTTTTTCTATGTAACTATTAATTATGGTATATTCTCCTATTCGTAGATAATTGTTATCATTTACTTGTATTATATTATGATTATTAAGAAGATTTTCATATAAATTATGCTGATTTTCATATAATTATATTTAATTATATTATAAATCAGATAGCATAAAGCACAGGATACAATTTTCCGAAATAAATACCCTCCATTTATGATTTGTATTCAAAATTGAGTAGGTTTTATATAGAAATATTATAAAAGTATGAAAATAAATTTTATATTATAATTTACCTTTCAAAAATAAATTTGTTAAATTGATTTATTTGAGCGGTTTTTTTCTTCTTCAAAATTTTGGTATTTATGTTATTTTCTATTGTTTATTTGAAGAAAATATCTGGAAATTATTCCAGATATTTTCTCCAAATAAACAATAGAAAATTTGATATATAATAGTATCAGTTCATGCATTCTTCAAAGCATGAACTGAAACTATTATATATCAAAATTAAAAACAGAAAAGAATATATTTGAGTTGCGGCAAAAAATTAAGACCCACTGAAAGCGATTTGGCAACACTGCTGGCATTCCCATCAAATAATTTATGCGTGAATCTCTTCTATAGGATTTTCCAAAAACAGTGATATGATTTCTTTTTTTTTTAAAACATACTAATTGTAAAGAAAATTCAAATGTTTTTTATTTAATGTAAATCACAATTGATACAATTAAGTCTTAAATAAAATGTCATTTAAATGGCCTCCACGATTTCTTTTGCAGTAACGAATTCGATGAACCCAATTTTCGAGCACTTTTTCCACTAAATCAAGTCGTATGTTATAAAAAGCATGTTCAATATTGACTTCTAAAGCTTGAAGAAAGTCTGGTTTATTGCTAAAGACCAATGACTTCAAATAACCCCACAAGAAATAGTCTAATGGTGTTAAATCACAACTTCTTGGAGGCCATTCAATGTCATAATTTCTTGAAATAATCGAATCTCCAAACATTTCTCGAAATAATTCGGTTGTTGCACGTGCTGTGTGGCACGTAGCCCCGTCTTGTTAGAACCAGATGTTGTCAAGATCAACTTCTTCCAATTTTGGCCATAAAAATTTGTTTATCATCGATCTATACCACTTTCCATTGACAGAAACGGTGTTACCAGCTTCATTTCAAAAGAAGTACGGACCGATGATTCCACCAGACCAAAAACCACACCAAACTGTCAATTTAGGTGAAAATGTAATGGGTGTTCATGAATAATTTGTAGATTTTCTTCGCACCAGAATTGACAGTTTTGTTTATTTACCGCACCACTCAGATGAAAGTGAGCCTCATCGGAGAAGATGATTTTCTTAAATTGGAGAACGATTATTTTGATAATAAAATTGAATAATTTTTAAACGTTGTTCTTATATATATCTCTGCACGATAAAATTGTAAACATTACTGAATATAATAAAGAAAAAAAGACAGGTCATGACATATTACAAATGGCCGGAACGTCTTTTAGGAATCATATTACTCTTAATAGGATAACCCTATATATGTGTAATAGAGGTTTCCAAATTGTACGAAAACTATGCGGTCCTATAGAGTGTGATATGTGAAATTGTATTTTTATAGTGTGTCGTGCAAAATGGACTATCAAAATATCTGAACTTAATTTACAAAAAAATCCAATGAGCCTATGGACAATATTTATTATCAAGAGAACAAATTTTTGATTGCATAAATACAATGAAATACAGATCGGAAATAGGGATTTCTGTAGTTCCCGAACTCTTTATTAACCAAATCTAAGTTGACCAAGATAAAAAAAAACAACCTAAAATGAGATTAACTTGGTTCTATCGATAACATTCAAAGTAGTATAACCAAGAAGCTGAAATCGATTCCATTTGAAGCCTTCCAGTACTGCTTTAAAGGCTGGAAACAAGTCTTCCATCAATGTTTATTTAATTTCAATTTTTATTTGATAAAAAAAAATTTCATAATATATAAATTTGTATTATATCAACTTTACAGAAAAAATATGTCTAATAGGCTACACTAAAATATACAATTTCCCAAACGAATTATTCTAAATTTACATATCCGATAAAATACTAAATTACTTATAATAATAAATACGTAAACTAATATATTCATTATTCGAAATAGAAGAAAAATATAAAATGGAATTTCTGAAGCTTAATTAATTAATAAAATTTATTGCGTTAGTTTCCTATTTGTGAACGAAAAAATGGCGACAATAATACTACTAATAAAAACAAAGCTAATGAAAAATATCAGGTCATTAAACAAATCTGAAACGATTCCTATACATATATGGTAAAATTAGTATTAACAATAAAATAGTAAATATCGAAATTATAAGAACTACTATTTGTATTAATATGAAAATAGTATTAGTGGAATTGTATTTTAAGTAACAATCAAACCAAATTGGACTTACTGTTGTGATTTTAATAAAATAAACAACAAAAATCCATTTACATTTTATGCTCTAATATTTTATATGTTATTCGATTCAATTAATCTGATTAGATTACATAATAAAATTACTATTTATGTACACATGTATCGACGTTCAAACGTTATTGTGATTTGAAATTCTAATACTCATAAATTATTTAAATAAATTATTGCTAATACGAATGTAAATCTACTTATTTTCTAAGAATTCAGTTATTTCCTATAACAACAGGTTATGTTCATTTTAGTCAATTCTCTAATATGCATAAATATTTAATTTATTATAAGAAATTGAATTCAGTACATATTAAATTGAATATAAAATATTAGCTTTCTACGAAAATAATCAATCCGGAAATTTAAAAAAAAATTTATTATTATAAAAAAAAAAACGTATCAATATATTTACAAGATTTAAAAATGAACAAAATTTCCATTTAAACATTAAATTACACACTCGTATTTTAAGCTAAAATTTCAGTAGAAAAACTATTAAAATATATAATTTTTTATATAATGGTAAGGCGAAAAAGTTTGTAGCGCTTTTCTCTTAAATCAGAATTTATTCAAACAAAATATTCTCAATTATTATCCCTTGTAGTCAGCTTGGTCCCATTAAAAGTAGTGTAGAGATCAAATTAAGTAGTAGTCCGAAGGTGCTATATCTATGATATATGATGGATATGTCCTTTTTTGGTGAGTCATCAAAGATATGTGTGGTCGAGTATTATCGTGGTGGAAAACGATATAAGAATATTGATCGATTCCGGCCGTTTGATCTCTCAATCGTTTGGCATAATCGCTCCTATTTCTGTACTTTCGAGTACAGTACCGATTTAACAGTTTGACTCAACGATAACAGTTCATGACGAACGATTTTCTTCTAATCCCGCCACACAGACAGTATAAAATTATTACCCGTGAATCCTGGTTTTGAAATTGTTTGTCCGCGTTCATCTATCTTTTTCCATGATCTCCTTTAAACGGTATTTTCATATTTTATCAATTTTTCATCACCCATTATGATTTATTATAGAAATTGCTCGATTTCATTGCGCTTTGGGAGCGTATTACAGATATCTTGTTTTTTACACTCAATTCATGAGGCATCCAAACTTCGAGTTCCTTTAGAGCCTTTCACAAATAGTTTAGAATGGTTTGGTGATGAATGTTTTATTTATAAGCTATGTTATAACTGCTAATATACTGGTTTTGCTCAATTTTTCCAAGAATTTTATCACTTTTTTCGGTAATTGGCCGTTCAGCCATAGAGTTCATCTGTAACATCAAAAATTCCAGACCGAAAGCACCCCACATTTTTTTATAAAGCGTACTATGCATTATCGTCTTTATCAAAGTGGAATTGTAAAATAAAGGATATTTTCTGATTATGCTGGTCCAATTTTAGAACTTGAATAACTTTTGATATACTACACCGATTTAAGTAAATTTTGCGCTTCACCTTTGTTAAAAGCTAATAACATAGTGGTTATCGGAAAACACCACATATTTTTTGAAAAAAATAATTATTTTCTTTTTAAGATTAGTATTTTTATTTATACCAGTTCTTTTTTGCTTAAACATTTGTAATACATTTTAATATGAGAAATCAAGCATCTGCATGATTTATAAAAAAAATAATATTTCCGAATTAATAATTTTTTATATAAACTCCCATTAGGATAAACTATGGAAATTTGTAAAAGAAATTTAAAAGAATTTATTTTTGCCTTGACCAGCTTCAAGGAAGAATAAGAAATAAAAAATTAGTAACACTAAAAAATATAAAATTTTTATTTCTCGCAACAAATTTTCAGTCTAACACTTTCTAGTAGTAATTATGAAAATAGACTAAGGGTTTATTTATTACGATAAATGAATAATGCATGGATCTGCTTTAGTTATGAAAACAATAAAGAATATACTAGATAAACACACTTCGGGAGTTGTTGATTCTAACAACTCCCAAAAAAAACCATAGCACATAACAACCATATAAAATTCCATTCTTCGAACCATACACATATACTTTGACATCCTCTTGAAATACTCCATAATTAAAATAATTCCAAAACCCTATAATTCCGTTAATAGTCCATATTTTTATAGATCTATCTGTCTAATTATAATCCTCAGTAAATTAAATTGAGAAGATGATACTTCTTAGACTATACCCTAGATTCCAGCTTAAGCAAATCATTCCCGACCGCCAGTTTGGATTCCAATCCGAACAGACCACTATTCAACAATTCCACAGAGTGGTTGAGTTCATTTCTTATGCTTTAAAGAGGATAGAGTATTAACATAGTTGTGTGTATTTATGCATTCGATAGAATTTGGTACCTGGGCTTGCTTGGGAAGCTCAATAAGCTTTTACAGTCAACTTACTATCTCATCCTAAAACTCCATCTATCTTATCTATTCTTTCAGGTTTCCCTCCTATCTTGTATAATAACTACATCTCATCTGCAATCATTTTTGTCACCTATACAAATGATACTTTCTGAATTTTCGTTTATAAAGATTCTAATATTAAATCTACAATAATATTATATAAATTTACATTTTTTCCCTTCAAGAATAGTTCACGAAATGGAGAGTGCATGTGAATAGTCAAAAATCTATTCATTTAAAGTTTACGCTAGTTCATTATTGATGTCCTTCTATATTCCGTAATGACAACATTATCCCGTCAAGTAGAAAAGTGCAATATCCTAGACCATGCAGTAACCTAACAGGACTTCGGACTCAAGCCCATCTAGGACTTGGACATTCGGACTCAAGCCGTGAGGTTGAGGAGCGTTACAATTCTTCTCGTATCTCGAATCCTTCGAAAAATTACCAATGCTCTGTTCTATCATAATCTTAACATTTCTTCTTGTTGTATCTCGTTACAAAAAATTCCAATTGCCAACAATAACAATAAGACTTTTCTTCGTATAAGTACACTCAAAAACCCATGCTCGTATGATTTGTCAAAAACATTAAATTAGATTTTATATAGAAAAGTACTGCCAGCGGCTTACTCCTATTATGTAGGATGTTTTCATGGTTAAAGTAAGTCTATATTATCAAATAATCTCCTTTTTGCATCTGTAATTCGTGATAATTTAAAAAAAATACCCAGTATTAATTAAAAAAGAAACCAAATAAAATTTATTTAAAAGAAAAATTCATTTTTAATTTAAAGAGACAAGAAAACATTAAATGTTCTTGACTCGTTCTTGTAAAGTTCATAAAATCAAGAACCTACAATAGATCAGAATATATGTTGAGGGTTAAAAAGTTGATAATATATATTCTTACGAACAACAGTTATACATATATCCTTGTACGTATACTCGTATATGTACAAAGACAAACTTGAAGAAATTTCGTATTCTTACCACATATCGGTTCACATTTGTAAAACATTAACCTTCATGTAGCCGTTATGTTTCAAAGTTATACAAGTATGGTTAGTATTGTGGAAAATTTATGTCCACCCTCATGTCACTATATGACATATATGTCGATAAAAGGTGTGAGGTGCTCATTTTTATTGCTAAAGTAAACCATGGTATTCTTGATAGCGCACCTTTGGGTATATTTATTCTTCTCAACGAATTTGTATGTGCGCGACCATAAATTCACCTCCATTTAGGATAATGCGGAAAATATATATGAGACCAAGACCGGACGCAATGAAAATAGTAGAGTCAATGGTAATGGCAGTCTGGATGGTGATGGTTATGGTGATAGTCATTGGGCGCTCGTGGTGATGAAGATGACGCTAGCAACGGGTTGAAAGGCCATTGAGAGAAGGGGGCAAAAACGTTACACATTTCCGGATAACTTATATACGGCACTTGTCCTTACATAAATCAACTCAGTCAATGACTCAGGTGTTTTGTATTCCAGTCGATTCAAAAGTAATTTGCCTCAAGAAATATTATCTCGGCAGAATTGTTTCCGTCTATCTTTATGGAAGCATTTACATTAACCGACAACTTATAAGCATCTTCGGAAATAGTACGCTTTCAGTTAATTCCAACGTAATAGATAAAACTACATGTTGTCCTATAAATTTTGAGCTTATCAAAAGCAGGAAAACCAACATCAAAATAGAAATAAAAGAAAGAAAGGCCCAACAATGTAAATCTTGAATATTTTCAGAGAAGAGATTGCATGAACATTAGAAGTTAATAAGATCACAATCTGCCCATCTATTTAGGACATTAAGCTCATCACAAATAGCCGCAAACATATTTGATGTTAATTAATTTGATATTTTTGCTTCTTAATGAAACAAAATCTTCTAGTATATTAAGCTTTTGCCAAAATAGATATGTGCATAAGCTTCTTTAGTTGTGTACTTGCAAAATAACAAATTGCTTAAATTCAAATTAATTACTCAAAATACATTGTAAAAACAATTAGTCTGTAATTAGTTTAGTCCTTTTTGAATAGAACTATTTTAGTTCCGATATCTGACTTAGTGGACATTTTCAAAATGGAGTTATTCATATTCAGATCAGTGGCAATTTAGTTGCTTTTATCCTAGACGATCTACTATATAAATTCGTAAAATAGTTAACCTACATGCAAATAGATTGTATATGAGATTTTCAAAAAAATTGGACAGTATTGACTATGTCTGCTTTATTAAATATGTTAATAGTATCATGTTTATGTATAGTAACCTTTTTCATAGTAATTAATTAGCACTGCATTTTGTGTATTCAGAAACGAAACTTTACAAGTGAGACGTGTCCATTACGTAACGACAAATTATCCTCAAAATTCAGCAGCTGTTTTTACATTCACTGCACTCTTAACTCAAGCGTCATGTAGCTAAACGAACACATAATAGGAGTAAGAAAGAATTTTTTTTTTTTTGCTTTTCGGTTTGCAAGCACATATTTAGCCTTTTTATGTGACCACGTTGTTTTGTCTACGCTCATCTCTCGGGTGTTATTCAGCAAAGAATACACGCTTGCAGCATCTTGCTTGCCAAACACTCTCTTTAAAACTTGACTAGCCCCTAAAGCTAGACAAACCGCTTTTAACTTTAACTGACGATACTCTAAAAATATGAAAACCTATCCTTAATATGATACTCAAACTTCTCTGTACAATATACCAACTTAAGCACTTGTGCATTAAGGTTTTCAAGAAGACGAGAAAACTAGAAGAAAGCGAATAGCATACTTAAGGTTATTCCTTTGTTGTAAAGGATTAATTTTATATTTTATGTAGGAGTTTCTTTCAAAATAGTATCTGTCTGAATAGTATTATAAAAATATAATATTCTCTTGGAATTTTCGCATGAAATTTTATTATTCTATTCGCAAAAGTGATGGCACAAAAGGTATGAGATGCATTTATAATCCTTTTTATGCAATTTTTTAATACAATATAATTATGAAGATTTGCATTGAAATAAAATTTACGTTACTTTTGTAAGTATGTAGTTATGTATATCTGACCTTATTCAGCAACGCAGAGTGAACAAATTTTCAGATTGCAATAAATTTGAATAATCATAAATTATGTACGAACTTGAATTTAAAATTATTAATGAAAATGATCCTGCGAATAATTTTGCTTTTTTTATTAAAATTGATTAATTTCGCATTTTTATTTGCTGACAATGAATCAAATAGCTATAGCTGTTAAGGTATGATTTTAAGTTAAATTACGAATAAAAATTCATTTAAAAGCAACTAACACGCTTAAGCTTTTTATGCAAAAATATTACGGAAATCTGAATTCTCACTTCAGATTTCTATAATATAAAATATTGAACAGTAAGGCACCTTCCTTTATAGTTACTGACGTCAATGACATCCGAATTCATGATCTTCTTATGAGGTATTTTCTAATACGATAGCTAACGTACTATAGTAGTCTAAGGGCAATAGAAATGGTAGTTAAAATTTCATTCGGGTTTTCTAACCATCGGAACATTGTGATCTTTATTGCAGCTCTCAAACTAATTTATGGGCCATTGAATGATTCTGTACAATTTAAATGAAAATTATTGAGTTGCCTTGGGTTCCGAAGCATGAATGAACTATGAAAAATTAACTTGCTGACGAGTTGGGTTGAGAAACTCTCCAGCGTTCAGTCCTCACACCTATCCCCAATCTGCTGCACCTACTAATAAAATGGGTGACAACATTATCTTTAATCTTAGAAATTCAGACCGGACTAATAATGAAATATTTTAAGCGTCTCACGGGCCAACTATTTAAAATGTAGTCTACTTAACATTCTTGAAGGAATTCTGAGAACGAAAACTGCTCATAAACTGGATATAGTATACCGCTCTGGTTCATAACTTTCTTTTTAGATAACATACACGGCCTATCTGCCAATGCTGTAACATTTTCCTAATTATCCCATATCTTTTAAGCGAATGTCAGCAAGCTTCGAATTTCTTTTCAAATAGGATTCCTCCTATTAAGTGAATTAATCCAACAATTTAGTTTCTAAGTCCACTTTTTAACCTGATTAAAGAAGAAACATTCTCTACAAAATATAACGAACTCTTACCAACACTCAGAACGTTAAGGGTTACCACCTTACCGAACTCTTATAAGGTGGTAACCCTTACCGTTCTGAGCTTCGCGATATGGTGGCAAAACTTGTAAGTTCATTTTCATTAATGGTGTGAAAAACAGGAGTCCGGTCTAGGCCTCTTTCCTCATTCATACAGACTTAGTGCCCACTTAACCCTAGCCTATTAAGCTTAATTTTATCCACAACCGGCCGGCTACGGTAACACTCTAGGTTCACATCGTTAAATAGGTTCTGGAATCTCCCATCCTCATGAAGGGGACCAAAAATTCTTTGAAAAGTCCTCCTTTAGAAGGCAGTTTTCGCTGTAAGCCCAAGTTTTCGAAGAATATATGAGGACTGGCAAGGGTGTTATTGTCAGAATTTTCAAGTGAGATAATTAAGACTAACTGAAATAGGCTCTGTTGGACATGCGAGGATATATTCCCCCATTCAGAATATGAGAATGATTTAACTTTCTCAAAGCCGCCTGAATGATACTATTAATAATTGGTATCTTCGACGACGACACTGCTACCAAGTAATTTATTTTGTTCCCATTGAAGTGCAGGCAAAGATTTTTAAATCTTGACGAAGACCTTTCGTACAGTTTTTTCTGATAGATACATAATATCAATGTCATCGGCGTCTGCTCGATGAAGATATCACCCCTCACGTTCATCCCTGAGTTAAGGATCACTTTTTCCTTGCCAAAAACCATTGCTTATCTTAAATGGCTTTAAAAGTATTTCGGCTACTTTAACACTTCTTCTCACCTCTCGTAATAGTCATCCTAATCAATTTTTCTTACATGCTGAACTCTTCCATGGATTTTTAGAGTTTTACCCTAACTATGCTATCATAAGTTGGTATATTTACTGAAAATATTTCAGTAGCTATTCCATTGACTAACGTGTAGAAAAGATTAACTTTTTTTCCTTAAAGGGAATAATAATTTTTCGGAAAATGGACGTTACTAAGTATCATCTTTAAGATAATTTTTTGGATACTCAAAAATTTAATACCTCTTATTAGTTGATCTTTGAATCCTTTGCCTTAATATATTTTTTTAGAAGGAAGTAAATGTTAAAATTTCTAAAATATTTTAAAATTTCACATTTCTAGCTAAAAAGTATTAAATTTTTGTTTTTACACAAAAATCTCGGGCCTGCTTATTACTGTTAAATAACTTATTTCCCAAAACCACTAAATTACTTTGTAAAAAAATATTTTCACAAATAATAAAATCCTTTGATTTCTGCACAAAAATTTTTGAACAAATATTTAATTTAAAATTTTATATTTATTCGATTATATTAAACTAGATTATTATATATTACTTATACCATAAACCTTTTAAACTGCAAAAATACTTTAAAGGAGGCATCCTCATTGAAATACAACCTAAAGTATACAACCGCAAAATAATTATTATACCTAAACGAGCGTATTAAATGTGATTAATTTACAAGAAGAAACTTTCAATACATTTAATTGAAATTTTCATCGTTGCCAGAAAGTACCTTATTCTTTAATAAAGTCAGCAAGTTTGGTTAGAAAACAATAATTTCCATAAGATTTACATAACTTTTACAAATATTTTCAATCTTCGTTGTATTGATCATCATCCATAAGCTTACAACAAATATATTGTATATTCGTAAGTGAAAATTGCTCCCTTAAGATGAACGTTTCACAAACTGAGCAAATAAATAATAAAATAACATATGGAATATAAAGTCAAGTTCAGGTATTAAGGTGTATTTTTTGATAAACTAGAAATTAGTCTATCGTACCTGATAGACGTGTGAAATATAAAGTCTCAAAATTCGCACAGCTTCTAATCTTTTATTCATTCTATCTAGAATGTTTACTAAATATGTGTATTTTCGCATGTCTAGTAATAATAAACGTCTGAAAGTAGGTAACTTATTTTGAATTCAAGAGTGTTAACAAATTCTTTTTCACGATTTAACTTCGAAGGTCAATTTAAGAGAATATACTTTAATATACACATATTATATGGATATATATATTTTCATGTTCTTTTATTTATATATATTTACCTTAAATAAGGTTCTTTAAAATCAGATATTTAAAAAGTATTATTGCTTTTCTTAATAAAACGACATTGATGGAAATAATCTATAATTAATATTAAAATATATTTAATGTAATGTATCTTAAAATTAATCTAAAAACTTTTCAAAAATTTTTATATGGAAAACATAGAAAAATAAAAATATTAAACAAATGTTGCTAAAGAACTTTAAAAATATATTTAAGAAAATAAAATGGAATCATAGAAGCACTAGCAAAACAATGAAGTGAGAGCAAACACCATTCGGTGCTTCCTTATTTAAGAAAACATTTTAACTTTTCAAAAGATCTCTTGGTTAATATCTCTTTTGAGCACCACTGATGAGTGTTTATGGGGACAGTAAGAAGGAAACGTTTTTCTAAGAAATCTATCATAACTTTGTTAAGAACACTTACTAAGGATTGAATACCAGAGGACTCCAAGTCTCTTTTAAAAAGTATCCATCGGTAGGGTATTCTGAGACCAACCCTTCTTAATATCGTGCTTTAATAAAATAACCATTAAAGTAATTGTAAATTTTGAATTTTATCTGTTATTAAAAAATTATATCTTCAGCAGAAAGAATACTGCCCAGCCATATCTGTGGATAAAGCTCAGGTGTGTGCAATTCTGAGTTTCCGGGAAAACTTTACAGAATCGGCTTCATTTAAACTTAATAGAAATATATGTACAGAGGTTGCTTTTCATGTTCCATTTTGTTTAGCCGCCATTTTGGTTTGGATGACATTTGTGTGTTGGCATTTGATAGTCGTAGAAAATGGTCGATAACAATTTATTATGGAGTATATAACGCAGTAATAAGGTGTTGAAATTATTATAACATTTTATTTAAATTATTGTTCAATTGTGAATACGCAGAAAAAATCACGTGGCTTTTTTGGTGGTAATCATATGCCGAACAAATCAACCGTTCAGTGTGTAATGAATAATTTTGAAAATATAAATACACTGGGAGATAAACCAAGGACTGAACGACAATCAAGCCAACGTACACCTGAAAAGATTGATGCAGTGAGGCAGATTATCGCTGAATGTCTGGGTACCTCTCATCGACGCCGTGCACAAGAACTGGGAATATCTTCATCATGTTTGTTAAAAATTCTCAAAAAAAATTTGGCTTGTTACCCGTATAATATTCAATTGACATAACAGCTGCAGACACATGAACAGTGGCGAGACTGGAGTGCTCGAGTTTTACAGCTCGGTATAGAGAAAAAATCAGCTTGTTAAAAATTCTCAAGAAAGATTTGCCCGAGTTTTACAGCTCGGTATTTTGTCAAAAAATCATTATGAGCAACGAAGTACATTTCGAATTAGCTGCCTATGTTAATAAACAGAATATAAAACCCTCAACTGATATACCAAAGACCACTACACCCTCGGCATTTAAGTCGGCGGCTTCATTGGGCCACATTTCTCTGAGGATGCTGGAGGCAATGCGGTAATAGTTACTGGGCACTGCTATCGGGACATGTTGGAAAACTTTCTTCTACCCGAATTGGATTAACTAGGCCTACAAAACATGTGGTTCCAACAAGACGCTGCCACATCACGCAACGCTCATGCTACGATGAAAATTTTGAGAGAAATCTTTCTCGGCCGAATAATGTCAACAAGTGGTGATATCGACTGGACGCCATGATCCCCTGATTTGAACCCTTTTGATTTCTTCGTATGGATTACTTGAACAACCTCGATTCTTAAACTAATCAATTCACATCTAGCATACTAATAAAGTTAATATACTGTACCAATACACTACAATCCACACTGTAGATATACTACACCATCGATGCTTATCACAAAAAACCTTCGAAAGCATCCACTATTCTGCAAACCCTTATTAACCTTTGATAACATCCACTATTCTGCTTACTATATAAGCTCCCTTTAAATTGGTTCAGAAACTAAAGAGTAAAAGTGATCGAAGAAAAAAGCGTTCCTTTCACTTTCACTCTCCTCGAAAAAATCTCCTTCTATATATATTACGGCAGTATTATTCTACGAGAAGATAAGGTATGTTATCTGGGACTCTATATAAATAATCGCTTAATAACGAATCTGTACATAAAATTAGAAAGAATGATATTCAATAGATGATACAAACAATTTCAAAGACCAAACCCAACAATCGACAACATATTAATACTTCACAATAAAGTACTGAAGCCAATTTGGACATACGAACTTGAAGTTTGGTTTTCGACGAGCCGTTCCAACTCCTTCTGATGCCAATCATAACAATCTAGAGTGTTACATTAAATAGTAAATGTCCCATATTATGTGCTGAATCGTTTAATTCTCCGTAACCTACATAAGTATTTCTCTTGTACGCTAACTTCATTACAAAATATATCCTCCCATTCTAAGTCACTATTATAAACCTATAATTAAAGAACTATCATCAAATACTCCCTCCTCTTCCCCCTTTATAATATACAAATGATGTCTGAAATGGCAATGGCTTCGAGATGCTTTAACGGTTTTGTCATACTTCATCGTCAATGTCGAGATTCTTTAACAACTTTGTTATAACCTCCTTTTTATTGTATAATATACCAGCCATGTTTAAAACGGCAATGGCTTTGAGATCTTTTAACAGGCAGAGAAGATCAATGGGTGTTTACTGCTTCGTCAAAGCTCATTGTCAATGTTGTGTCCTTGTTAAAAAAAATATATTTTTTATATTATAATCACTTCGATTATAATATAAATCACTAAATCTGATTGTGAGTCTTCATTGAATGAAAGTATTTTATTGATTCGTTTGTCAAATCAATATGATAGATTTCACTATAAAGCTTAGCATATGAATTTTTAATTTAAATAAAAATGAATATTCCCTAATGTAACGAATTTCTGTGGTATCCATAAATATGTTGTCCAATTTTTATTTAAAAAAGCTGTTTTTTAATTCACAACAAAAAGTTTCCATTCTATTTAATTGCATCAACACAATGGATTGAATACTTCCATTAAAATAAAGTGTTTCATTGCAGATGACTGCAGAAATATTTTAATTTCAATTCCAAAAAATTGCAATTTTATTCAAAAATCGTATATTCCAAAATCAGATTATGTATGGTACATATTTTGGAAAGGACATTTTATTTAATCATACTGAATTTTATATATCTCATCATCAAAAACAATTTACTTATTAATTTTACTTTTGTCAATTCCAAAAAGGATTTAAATTTTTATTAAAAAATATTTAAATATATAGTTTTATTCAAATATAATTAATTTACTATAAGTATTTTTTTTTATACATATTTTCAATTCAATTAACTCAATGTTTAATCAGGAAGAAATGTTCATCTTGTGTAGGCACTTAATAATAGTAATACTCGTACAATAATAAATTATATTTAATAATATTTTCTGAAGTGTCCATTAATTTTTTTCTGAACGGTATCATTAATTAAGAAAATTTCATTAATTAATATCGAAATAAGTAAAATTAAGTAAAGAATTTTATCCAAAATACTCAATTTGTTTTCATTTAATCACCATGAGCGGTGACACCAACTGCTCATTATGCGTAAGAGATATGAATACGTGTAACTATAGCTCTTCATCGATAATGGATAATTTTATGTAAAAAATTTCTTTTTGGATTTATTTCTCAACCTAATTATTATCTCAAAGAATATGCAAATTAATTAATTCTTCGTTAACCAAATAATAATGATTAATAATTGTTTTGTTGTAGATTTTTTTTAAAGGTAACAGAAACGAAGTACACTGTCCGTTATTTATTTGGAATCACTCATATTTTTACAGATATTTTTATTGGTAAAAGTTTTATTAAAGTGAATTTTATTTGGTGAATAGGTTGAAAGATATGATGTTAAAAAACTATTTTAATTTATTTACTAAAATAATTTCGACGGTTTTTTTAAATTCTTTTTGGATCTATTAGCTTAAATGGCATCTATCAAATTAGTTGTGTATTCTTGTACTGCATTTCTTTTTTATAATTTTTATTCTTATACTGAATACAGCCTGCTATAATGGCTTGCCAAATGTTTTAAATCCTTCTTAAGATCGAGGACATAATAAAAGAAGTTACCTGGTCCATGTAGATAAAAACGCGTTTCTTCGGCATTTGCACTCTCGGTCATATTAAGAAGGATTTTATCTAAGACTCAGCTATTTGAAAGTCGGAGAAGCCTTCAGAATTCGCTGGGCTTGATGTCAAGTTTGTTATTTTGTATAAAATTTATCTATTGCATAAAGAATCCAAACCATAATAGAGCAAAAGCTTTACCTCTAGCACTGCGACGCATGTAGATATTTTTTTAGAACCAAAGATCTATTGTAAAATGTTGACTCATTCGTCCAGAGTACACTTTTAAAGTCCTCAACAGTCTAGTTTTGATGGAATTAAGCTCAAACCAATCTTTTTTTTCAGTTTGAGGGCATAGTAATAATTTCGTAAAAGCCAAGCCACGTGTCCAAATAGATCAACCGCACTCAATTGACTTTTTTTTTTTTAAAAGCGTGATAAAAATTTACCAATTATTCTTACGTACTCCAAACACAGGCAGCAATTTGGTAATTGTACTTGTTATGTTATCGTTAAAAAGGGATATGAATGGATGTAAGATGTCCTTTTTTAATATTTCATCAAATATAAAATATTTAATCGGGCATTCATTTTAATTTGCCATAAATTATTTTATACTCCAGCGATTTCCAGAAAATCTGTTCCTATCAATATGATCGGATACTTTTTTTTATCTATTCATACATGCTATTTTTTCCAATATGTATCCGATGTTAATTATCAGATGTTATTTAATATATTTCCACATGAATTATATTTGCTTGCTCATACACGTATGAATCAAATATTCGAATTGCTAAAGTGATATAATATCTCGAGTTCAATTTCAAGAAACAAATTCAAGCAAATATTTATAATAATTATTAAACCATAAGCAATGTTCCATCATTTCGTATTATTGGTATTTACACAGACAATTTTCATTTTTGTATTTCCAAAATGGGTATTTGCTCAATCATTCATAATTTTTATTTATGTTTACTGTGTACTTTCGTGGAGAATTAAATAGCTTAATCAGTATGCAAATAAAAAAAGTTCATTAATTATCAATAATCTACGAGTATTACTTCAACTTCAGTCACTTCAACCTATCAATAAAATCTTATATATAATTTAAAATATTTTTTTATTATTTATATATCCTCAGCCATTTTGGAATTTATTCCATTTTTACGGATTCAGCAAAAATTTATAGTTATACTTTTTTATAAAATTTCTCCTTGCTCTAGCAAAATAATAAAATTTTCAAGATTTATTTTCTTCGTCTAGACGATTTTGAGAATTTAGAATTTATTTTCATTTATTTATATTGTATTTAAAATGCAAAAAGCTTTTATGGAAATTTTCATTCCATAAAAAAACTTCATCGAAAATTCGACAAGAAGTTGACTGAAATAATAGTAACACAATATAAAACCAGATTTTAAGATATCAACGTTGTTAACGATGAAATTTTTGTTTTTATTATTTGCAAAAATTCGACACTAAAAAAGATATATGAAACGGTCATATTAGTTGTATAAGAATATATTATTTTTATTGTTTTGAAGATAATTAAAAAAATATAAAGCAGAATTTTCAATATCCTATCTTCAAATAAAGAATAATTTATTTTGTGATTTGAAAAGGACAGCAGGGTCTTTTTACTATTGAGAATAGTATCGGTTTTGTTTGATATTTGTCTAACTACTAAACATTTGCTTATTTTATTGTTTCACTACTGATTTGTCGAACAAAATTTTGCTCAGCGATGAGGCTCATTTTTCGCTCGAAGGAGAAGAAAATATTCAAAATTGCCATATTTGGCACTTTAGAATCCCACAAGTGGTTGGGAAGTAGCCATAGTCATTGATGTGCATTTTGGTCCAAAATTGTCATATGTTCATTTTTCTTCGAAAATTTTGAACGCTATGACGGTATGAGTATTAACATTTTTGGCCTGAACATTAAAATTTTAATTTTGACTATATGTGGCACTACAAGCCACTCAATACGATAAATTTTGGCTTTATTGGGAGAAAAGTTTCGAGAACGCATAATCTCTGATACCATTATGATATGATTAGACTACTTCAGATATGCTCGAATCATTCGAAAATAGTGATCACATCAATTAGAAATTGTACAGCAATCTTCAATCGTCTTGGCAAGGATAATTTGGATCATCTTTTAGAACTGTTCTCGCCGCTAATCGCCAAACAAGGTATTCCAATGTCTTAAGTGGGCAATTCTACGTCACTGACATTGTTGAACAATAAATTTTGCAACATTTTTTTTACAAATAGTCAGCAAATTAAAACACAAAACAAACGAACAATTTTTAATATACAAAGTTCTTTATATAAATCGCATCGGGAAATGAAAAAGTTGCAAAATGTTCGCACTCGAACACGCAGCTTGAATGAAAATTTTTGTCTAAAAGTGATCGAGCATCAACAAATTGCGGCGATTTTACCATTCGAGCCAATCTCTATAATTTGTTCATCGCGAATATGCTTCGTGATCGATAGAAAGATGTTTGACCACCATGTTTGAGCATATATTACACAGCTCGGGGCGATATAATGAACGATTTTTTTCTAAAATTCATAATTTTAGACTTTTTCTTGTAAGTTTCTGCTAAAAATTGTATTAAAACATTTAACTTTAAAACTTTAGATCATTTAAAAACCAACATCCCATCAATTAGTGGCTGAATAAAAAACCGAAATATACGAAAAAGTGTTTAAAAATTACCTCAAAAGGATAGAATCCTGCAAGAAGTTTTATAGAATACTGTTATTGTATATTTTATACATAATGGAAAAATATTTTATAAACAATTTGAGTAAAAAATTTTGTTTGCATTTGAATTAAAAATATATTTAATTTGATTTTAATTTTTAAAGTATAATTTGGATAATCTTTAACTCTGAAGGAATTCTTTTTTGTATGACATTCAGCTTCTGTCATTAAAAATAATTTATTTGAAAAGAAGTAAAATTTTTTTATTTTATGCTACTATAAATATATAAGATGAAAATTTATAATGTAACTTTTTTTATTTATTTTACTTACAGACTAAAAGTGAAAAAATCTCCAATATTGATTCTGTTGAATTGGATGCCGATCATAGAATGCGACATCATCGATTCTTACGTCAACAAATTCATGATTTGGAAGTATCACAACGTTCACTGAAACGTCAACTGAATGAACTACAATTTTACAAAATTAGCGATCGAGTTCGTAGTCTTGAAATTGAACAGCATCGTATCGCAAACATTAATTTCAATTTAAGCCGACAAATTGCTGGGCTAGATAAATTGCATGGATCAATGTTAGAGTTACTAGAAGATGTGGAAGGTATTCAAAGTAAAGTTGAAAAGAATATACCGGATATACGGCGTGAAATATCCAAATTAGAATTTACATCGGCACAGCTAAATTCAGAACAGAGTGTAATAAGGGAAGAGGAGCACAATTCCGCTAAAAGTATTCAGGCAATGGCCGTTAGTGTAAGCGCTCTTCAAAATGAACGTGACAATGTTAAAAAGATTGACAAAAAAGTTCAGGATTTAGAAAAGACTATCGAACACATTCAATCAACAGCAAACGTTCATAAATCAATTCTCCATCGTCGCATTGAAAAGGTATGTATTCGTACAGTTTTCCACATACTCTCATCCTATCATTTTATGGCTATAAGGCTATTGATCCGAAAGAATAATATCCTATTTTCCTAAGGACATTTTTTGGTAAAAATCTGAAATTTACACTCAGCTTCTATGCCGTATATCTACTGATGTGTTGTACGAGTATCAACGCTAAAAGAACAAAACGATTGCAAGCAGAAATCTAATCAAATGTTTACACAAATCCTCCCTTTCCAACCATTTGATCGTTCTCATCGATTTGACTTAGTCTCGTTCAAAAGCCTTCCGTTCGACAATTTCCTTTTCATTTGTATACCTTCGTTGAAGGAACACATCCGGATTCCTATCGTTACAAAATTCTCTGATATTCGCTCCCTTCTATTATGAATATATTCCAAAAGCATCCAATATTGATCTGCAAGTTTGGGTATCGGGATTCATCGCCGCAGGACTATAATTCTAGTTAAAGCAACTCGTTTCTTGTATTTGTCTAAAATGTGAACACCATATGTTCTTTTCTAAAAACATACCCTCTAACTAAATATCCTTTCTGTATAAATTCAAACAAGTAGAAAATTTTAAATGAAAATTCCAGTTTCTCTTTTATTTATCTTCCCTATTCTATACGCTATATTGTTAGTGGACTTTACATTGGTTTAGAGACGTATACAATCATAAATTATGAGTAAATGCAATTTTTAACCACCAATCACCAATTTAAATTTGAGAATATTTATACTATTGCAATATGAATAAATAAAGGAAATGAGGCAAAATCCAACAAATTGTTTCCGTTAGAAATAAGGGATGAAAAATTTATATGTACTCGTATACTATCCATAACGCAACTCTTCTGACAGTCAGTCAATTCTTATTCAGATAATATATCAGTCGTGATCTTATATCTTGAAGCATAAATAAAATCCTATAACATGTTCCTTATATTGACAGTTCGATTGACAAAACTAGTGATTTCAATATATTAAACCAATGATGTGATATTGCGAATATTTTAAAATTATTTTCGAAATATTTTTATAAATTGATATTCGAATATAACATAAGTTTAAAAAATACCATAATATTATTTATGAGAAGCTGAAGTTTTGTGAATAAAGATATTTGTCAGTATTGAAATGTTACCGAATCAAAAAAAAATAAAAACAAAAAACAAGTATTGATTCAATAAACATAGTCTGTATGAATAGATTCGTTCGGCAAATTTAATTTATAGCTAAAAACTATAGCTTTATTTTAAATTATAATATTTTTTTTTAAATAAATGAAACGCGACAGATATTTGCTTAGAACTTGACATTTTTATTTCTAAAAACTGTCAAATGTAAAAATAAACTTTTTTTTAACACATCAAATGAGATCTGTAATAATTTAACAACCTTAACGCATAGGGGCGATAATTTGAATAGAGCCAAAAACCTTTAAATACAATTTATCTTAAATTATCATGTTAATTTACTACAAGAAAATATTTTTTCTGTTCCGGGGAGACTCCCAATCATCTCAACGCTGTCAAATTAGTTCGGCCATAAAAATAGAGCCAACTGTTTTTATTGCGTTAAATAATTTTTAAAAATAGATACTTGTTGAATTTTGTTTTTACTTATTATATCAGATTATAATAAATTTTATCCAAAAATATAAAAAGTAGGCCAAAGGTACATCGATTTTTATTAAAAATGGTGTAGTATGAAGTTGTCGGTTGTCTGACAAAAATTGTAAGGAATGTATTGACTGCCAAAATTATTTGCCAAATTACTCGTTATTATTACTATTTATATCGTCAAGGAGTATTTGAACTAAGTGATATTTTTGGATAGCAGAGTAGATAGGAAACTTTCCCGTTTATCAAAAAAAAATATTAGAAGTTGACTTACTTTAACTTTTGAGATGGACGCACCTTTATTTCAAAATTCCTCCCCCAAAATAATTCACCATTTAGTGATTAATGAAAAATATAGACCAGCACGATTACGTATGATATTTTACAAAATATAATGCTGCCATAGGCTGAGAATAAATTGCCTCTGAGATAGATATCCGAGATGGCCCAAAGCACACATCTCGGAAGGTAAAACTATTTTTCGCACAAATTAAGTTATCGACTTTTCTACGGCCCTTCCCATCTCCAAATCTGTATACTATAGAGAATTTTTTGAAGTAATTTAAGAATGCTGTTAGTAAACATAAAATATCAAATAAAGGTGGTTTAAAATTAAAAAAAAACAATGCCAACAACTAATCGATTCTGTGCTAAGGCGTTGTCGGGCTATTCTAAAAATAAAGAATCAAGCAACCAAATATTATATTAATAAAAACAGATCGAATCGAAATTAAATAACTTTGAATTATTTAATAAATAAATCCTTTAAATTATTATGGCTCTATTTTAATATCCAAATAATTTTCACTTATTTGGGTGTTTTTTTTTTAAAATTGGCATAATATTTATTTAATTATAATGTTTGCTTAAAATTCAACAAAAAAAAACTATTCGAATTTATTCATACACATTAAAGGGTTTTCCAATAAGAGTGATATGATTTATTTTCAACAAAAAAACACACTAATTGTTAAGGAAATTCAAATGTTTTTTATTTAATGTGAAGTACAATCGATACAATTAAGTTTTAAATAAAACGTCATTTTAATGGCCTCCACGAGGAGGAACGAATTCGATAAACCCAATTTTTTGGGTTCTTTTGCAGGAACGAATTCGATGAATCCAATTTTCGAGCACTTTTTCCACTAAATGAAGTTGTATGTTATGAATATGAATAGAATGTTCAATATTGACTTCTAAAGATTGAAGAGAGTCTGGTTTATTGCTAAAGTCTAATGACTTCAAATAATCCCACAAGAAATAGTCTAATGGTGTTAAATCACAACTTCTTGGAGGCCATTCAATGTCACAATTTCTTGAAATAATCGAATCTCCAAACTTTTCTCGCAATAATTCGGTTGTTGCACGTGCTGTGTGGTACGTAACCCCGTCTTGTTAGAACCAGATGTTGTCAAAATCAACTTCTTCCAAATTTCGGCCATAAAAAGTTGGTTATCATCGATCTATACCGCTCTCCATTGACAGTAACGGTGTTACCAGCTTCATTTCGAAAGAAGTACGGGCCGATGATTCCACCAGGCCAAAAACCACACCAAACTGTCAATTTAGGTGAATGTAATGGGTGTTCATGAATAATTTGTGGATTTTCTTTGCACCAGAATCGACAGTTTTGTTTATTTACCGCACCGCTCAGATGAAAGTGAGCCTCATCGGAGAAGATGATTTTCTTAAAAAAATCGTTATCGTTTCAAGTTGTTCCAAGACAAAATCAGCAAATTCACGACGTTTACAGTAGTTCAATGGCTTCAGTTCTTGAGTGATAACAATTTTATACGGATGCAAGCCCAAATCCTTTCTCAAAATCCACCAGGTTGTCGTTTGAGACAGTCCCAATTCTTGAGAACGTCTTGGAATCGACATATTGCGGTTTTTAGCAACACTTGCCTGAACGGCAGCAATATTTTCATATATTATTACTTCGAGCGGTTCTTTGTCTTACTGGCACTTGAACATTATGTAAAGAAAATGTACGCTCGAAATTTTTAACAATTCGACGAATAGCGAGCACAGTTGGACGATTATTACGACCATAAAATGGTAAATTCGCACGAAAAGTTGCAATTGGAGAACGATTATTTTGATAATAAAATTGAATAATTTTTAAACGTTGTTCTTGCGTATATTTTCTTTATAATAAAATTGTAAACATTACTTAATACAATGAAAAAAAATGACAGATCATGACATATTACAAATTGCCGAAACATTACTTAGAAATCATATCACTGTTGTTGGAAAACCCTATGTAAAGTTGTTTATATCAAACGAATTCTTTAAATTGAGACCTTTTTGTATGCTACAATGCAAAGTTGACAATTTTATTTTTTGTGTAAGGAATTTTTTTTCAGTTGCAAACATTTTCATATTTAAGCTGTATCAGATAATTCAGGAAGAATATAGATTTTTCCTTCAATTTTTTGTTAGTTAACTAACAGAAAATTACCAAATAATAGTAAATTTTTTATTCTTACCTTTCTATGGTATTTGTACTTGTATATGCTTAAATTTAAAAAAAAAATTGTAAATTGAATTAGTGTTCTTCTCTCGAGCTTAGACACCAAAAATTTCCCAATTAAGAAACAACATTTTGACGATTCCACACTAATTGGATACGAACTGGGCATCTTTTGTAGAAAAAGCACTTAACCCATGAATTTTAAGTACAATGTTTATTCAAGGAAAACATTTCATAGATTATTTATCAAATTATAGTTTTTTAAAAAAATTTTTTTTAAATATTCCTAATTAAACATTTAACAATTCTATATTAATCTTATTACTTACAAAAAATACTCTTCACTATTAATCTGGACGATACTATTTTTACTATATTATAAATCCATCTTTTTGTGCAAATTATTATTATTATTTTTTGGATTATGGAAAAATTTACATATATTTTAATTCGAAAATTAATTATACTCCATAATTTGAAAAAGAAAATTAGAGTTACGAAAAATAACTATTAGACCACAATTACGAAAAAATAACTTTTCTTAAATTTAATTTTACATAAGAAATAAAAATAAAAATTTTAAAAATTAGCAACTAAAAATTCGCGTCCGGGTACTATCACCATGTTTGATATTTATAGTTCAACTATATTAGTGCAGCTATAATAATTCTAAAAGTGAACATCTTGATAAGAAGAAAAGCATTGTTTGTTTGTTTGTTTGTCGACTCATTGGATAACCACTAATAAACCATCGTGTCTGCGGATGTCTAATGGTGTTAGTTGCACTTTCATTACCCACAATTCCCGCATGCCCGAGCACCCATCGCAACCCGACACTCCTATTGCTAAGTAGGCTATAACGAATTGCGCTAAGTACTGGGTCACTCGATGGGTACACAAATGGCTTTAAGGGCGGCAAGGCTTTCGCTAAAAATAATAACCCCCGTAATAATAATAATTCCCCGTAATATGGAGCTGCCCTATAAGGGAAGATTCCACAACATAGTGTGCGGGTGCTGCAGCCGAAAAGTTCGACGACCGAAAAAGATGTAATATCGGTGTCAGCGGCGGCATCAGTGAACAACAGTCGATGATCTTTTAATCCGTCCAACTGTGCAAAGAACAATTTCCTATATGTGGACGGATCAGTTCTAGCCTTCTTAAACCTGTCAAGAGAAGCAGTCACTTTCAACTTTGCTCCCAACCACGGTTTCCAATCTGGGTGTGGAGAGGAAGTTTGGAAAACAAGGGGGAGGATGGATGAAGTGCTTTCAAGGTGGGATATTAATAAGGCTAGAACTGATCTGTCCTAGATCGGGATATTAATAAGACTAGAACTGGGGGAGATGATAATGTTTTTGATTAAAGTGTGGAGGGGATAATTTGGAAGGCATAGGTTTTTGTAAATTAAACTTAGGCGGGCTTTGTGAAGATAGAAAAAAATAGGTGTTCGACCAGTCTCTATCAGTATGGATTCCACCGGAGTTGTCCGATGTGTTCCACTGGCTAGTCTAATGCAACGGTTTACCGCTGCCTCGACTAGCCTTTTCCCTGCTATTGGCACACTGACACATATAACCAACAGGGCGTTGGTTACTCTAATTGCCTCACTTTGTCTTACCTTACTTTTGCTGCTGACTAAAATTTTAACCATTCGGAGAATGATGTTAATTTTGTCAACAGCATTTTTAATCTGAAGATTCCATTTTCTTCCACGGGCAGTTGAGATACCCAGGATTTTCATGGAAGGGGTTTAGTGACGAGTCCGAGAAACGCTACAATTTTTTTTCATGCAAACATGAAGGCAATGTGGGTTCGATGTACAGATAACCGCACCGTTTATGCTGCTCCAAGTGTTGATGTTGCGGATGGAGTTATTTATTTGTTGTTGAAGATCAGCACCAGATACAAGTATAAAAATATTGTCGGCATAAATATAATAGTTAAAGGATGATAGTTGGTGGGAAAGGGAATGAATATAAATATTGAATAGGATCGTTGATAATGGGGATCCTTGTGGGATGCCGTTTTTCATTTCGCGTTTTGACGAAAAATGACTGTTGGCGCGTACCGTGAAGATTCTACCAGTTAGGTAGGAACGTAGTAGTGCCAATATTGCAGAGTCTACTCACCACTCTGCCAGCTGTAAGAGTACCCTGTGTGGGCAGATTCGGTCATACGCCTTTTCTAGGTCGAAGGACAACAGTAAACCACAATGTCTACGTTTGTAACAATTGTGGATTGAATGTTGGAGAAGAAAAACATTGTTGAGTGCACTTACCATTCTTTTTTAACTCTCGTGCGCTCAAAATATGCAGAATCGAACACACATTTCAGACGATAACTAAAATTGTTCAAAAATCTCGCTCTAAACAATTAAAAAAAGTTGCAACGAGTAAGCAAACGTTTTCTAATCAGTTTAACATTTATATTTTACGCTTAGTCTCATATATACATATATCTTACCTTAAATTTCAATTTCAAATATGCTGTAATGTAAGCAAATACTGAAATGTGTAGGAGTACTATGGCACGAACGTCAAATTAGAAAAAAGGCCAAATTTCATGAGTAAATTGTTACTTGTTGTCGTCGCTCGTTATGATTCTGTGCACCTGAATAAGGTTTTCTAAATTTTGACAACGAAATTGTAAAACCGTTATTAATTCTCATCACAGGCTTGCGAGTTGTATAACAGTAACATTCTCAAAATGACATCAATTATAATATTTACGGAAGTGAGTAAAAACAATCAACTCTCTTCTCTGTTACAATCGTTAAAAAATATTCTGTATTAAGAAACTTTTATCAAAAAAATTAAGCCATAATTTTTGTTAATCGAAAAGTTATCAACTCTTTTGAATAGTAGTTGCAAAATAGCTTTTTTTTAAAGATTATTGCAAAAATAATAAATAAATATGAATAATAATTTTTTTACAATAAATTTGGCTCTTTCATCATTTATAAAAATAGTTATTCGTTTTTTAAGGATTATCCAATTTGTGCATTTAATATGTAAATATTGATTCTTTAGAATCTTGTCATAGAATAAAAATCTAGGATTATGTACGTAAACATAATTTTTTATATAGCCTTATAAGAAAAAGTTCAACGGCGTCAAATCGGACGATCTTAGAGGCCAATTGACAATACCAAATCTTAAAATTACGCGTCCTGGAAACTTTTCACCTAATCGGGGCAAACTTTGTCATGTTGTGTGTCTTGAGGCACCATTTTGTTTAAATCACCTATGGTTCAGATTAAAATTTTTAAGTTTTGACTAAAAAAAGATGGCTTGTATGCGGTCATAATGCTTAGAATTTCGGTAACGGTCTCGTTAAGAAAAAAGAAATATTTTTATCAAAAACTCCGAATTTCCTAATAATTTCAATTTATATAATGTCAAATAATACAGAAAATAAAAAAAAATCTTTTAATTTAATCAAAAACAATTTTTGCCAAAAATTAATTTTGATTATCGTATAAAAGTTTATTGTTCAATTCAATTTATTGTTCGTATTTAACGGATATTAAAGAGAAAGTATCTTCGTAACTTTTTCTCATTACTTTAAAGCAATAAAAATATTTATCGTAAGTAATAATAAAGTATGTTCAAAAAAATTAGACCTCTTTTTGTTTGGTATTATTGAAGATAAAATTCTTTTTTATATTATCTTTATCCATTATCGATTATAAACGGAAATCGTGTTGAAATGAATCAACTCAATTGTAAAAGTAATTTTCTTTCAATTTAATAAAGAGAAAATGATTTCCTTCATTTCAGATGGAAGCAGAAGCGCAACACGAAAATCAAACAACCGATGCGGAAAATAACAATATCGAAACAGCCAATAACCTGGTGGAGCAATTGGAATCGGTGGAATTGCAGTACGAATCGATTATAAATAAGCTACCCTCAGACTGCAGTCAAGTTGACCATAAGTCGTCGGGGTTGTACTTGATTGCTCCTGTAGGACAACATCGTCCCACATTGGCTTCCTGTACTGCTGGTGGTTGGACTATAATTCAACGTCGATACGATGGCAGCGTAGATTTTAATCGATCGTGGGAGATGTATGCTCAAGGATTCGGTAGTCCGTCGGGTGAGTTTTGGATTGGAAATGATGTGTTGCACCATTTGACAGCAGATAATTGCACAAAACTGAAAATTATCATGCAGGACATATACGATAATACGTGGCATGCAATATACGAAGAATTTTATGTTTCTGAACGCTCTGATGGCTATAGACTACACATATCCAGCTACAGTGGGAATGCATCGGATGCATTGGACTATCAAAATCGTATGCAATTCTCAGCGATCGATGTCGATCGTGACATTTCGAATACACACTGCGCTGCAAACTATGAGGGTGGGTGGTGGTTCTCGCATTGTCAACATGCCAATCTTAATGGACGCTACAATCTAGGCTTGACATGGTTTGACGCTGCACGAAACGAATGGATTGCCGTCAAATCAAGTCAAATGATGGTAACAAAGAGAGACAATTGTTCCGCTAAGTTGACAACAGATGAAACCACCACAACCATCGCTACTGTAGTTTGAAGTGCATTGTGTGTATTATTAACAAACAAATTTTAATCAAATTACATTTTTCATTAATTAATTTTATATAATTTCATACTTTTTAAGAATATTTTTATATTTCATTTCGCTAATGCTTAATCAATAATTTTTGTATTGTATTATTGAGTGAAGATATCATAATAATTTTTCAAATAATATTAATTATATCTATTGAAAATGCATATAGTTTTTTTTTGAAATATTTTTAAAAAAAAAAACATATTAAGAAAATAAATGAAAAATAATCTCATTATCATATTAACATTTTCATAAAGAATATCCTGGGTATTTTGGAAGAATTATATGTATTTCTTTTAATGCATAAACTATTTTTCAATATATAATAAAAATCATTTATATAGAATCATTAATATCTACATTTCAGTAGTACAATAAATTTCCAAAAATTTCTACGAAACAATTTTTTTGATAAATAGTTTAATTGACATATTCTGAATAAGTAAAAACAATTTATTTAATTAACAAAAATAAAAACAAAAGTTCTGTTTTTAATTTAAAGCTATTTTAATTTTCATTCTATTAAATTGAATACCAATTCACTCATCGGAAAAATTAAAATACCAATCTAAAATTCGTTTTATAGTAAGGTATCTATAATCTACACTACTCATAAAATAGTGAAACCCATTTACTATCTATTATCTACAATATAATACTTGAAAAGGATTCTAAAATGCAATGCAATTTTTTACAAATAATCTCGCACTATTTGTATTGCCACTTATCTAAAATTTCCATATGAATTTTTTAAATACTTGGAAAATGGAAGCCTTTAAAGAATAGAACACTCTAAAAATATTACTATAGTCAAAAGTTTTCAATGTAGTAGCAATAAGGTATTTAGTGGAAATTTTATTTCTATACGCTAGTTACTATTACGAGTATATTCAAGTAACATAAAATTGATATTTTTATGATCGAAATAAAAACAAAAGCTTCTAAATATCTACAGACTTCGTATCAACTTCGAACAATTTTTTTTATGTATTAAATGAATTTATTTATATTTTATTTTTTAAAACGCCTTTTTTTCCTTAGTATTTAAAACATAAAAGTCTCTTCTAGAAAATAATAAAATTCAATATATTATCTATTAAATAGCAAAGTATAATAGTTTAAAATTAATCATTTAATAATTAATTTCATTTTAAAATAATGGTATATAAAACAATTTGTTATAGGAAATAATATTGTATATAATAAGGAAAATTTTTATTTCATTGAAAATAATATCACTCTTTGATAAAAAATTTAACCATCATATAAAATGTTAAAAATTAAATTGATTTTTTTTATTATATTAAGCTACATAGATCATAGTTATGTGAACTCCTATGCTATTGCTGATATTATTAACATTTTTATTTCAATTAACTGTTAAGTGCAAATTTTTGTATAAAAAATGTTAATATTATCATTGAAATGTTATAAAATCTAAAATTTTCATATGAAATATTTGAACTGATTTGTTTGTTAAAATAGTACTTTAGCGATTTTAATTGATTTCGTAATTTCATCTGAAAGTTTTTTTAGAGTTCTGGGAAAATATTAAAAATTTCATATTAAATTATTGTAAAACTAAATAAAAAATAATCGATATTAGTAAAAAAAACGAAATAATGGGATTATTTTTATTCAATTATTTTCTTAATATAAATAATTATATTTAAGAAATGAAACTACAAATTTTATAAATTGTTTTATTTAAATTATTATGTCATTTGAAAAAAATTGTTTTTTTTCTATAAATTTTAATTTTCAAAAATAAAAATGACAGAAACAATAAATAAAATTGCTAAGATATTTATAAAACCGATTTAGAAGAAAAACTTTAAACTATAAATAATTATAATAAATGAAATTATTGTATTGTATAATAAATGAAAATAAAATAAATCAAATTATTTATAATAATTATGAATCAAATATATTGTTATTGTTCTATAAATTATTCATGAAATTATTATTTTTTTTAAATAAAACTAATAATAATATACATTAATTATAAAATTGAACAGATACAAATAATTGCCAGAAAAAAATTTGATAGTTAGAAAATTTTAAGTTATTTTGTGCATTCTAATTGAAAAAAGTATATTTTCTATCAACAAATCATATAATACTTTAAATACTAAAATATATATGAGATAATAAAAAAATATTGGCCATCAAATCGATTTTATAGAAAACAGTGACCTAAAACTAAACAGAGTATAGCAACGCCCAAATAGAATATTAAATATACCAAAGATAATACCGAAATTTCATGAAAACCAAGAAAAATAGATTTAAGATAATTTTAGTATCAAATTAAATGAAAGAATTAATAAAGTTATAATGAATATGAAAATAATATCATTATAATTAATATATAATATTTAATTGATTATAACAAACAAGATTGGTGGGGAGTTTTTTTTTTCTGAAGATGGGTTTTCATATTTGATTTTGTAAGTTTTCATATTTTACGAGTATGTTTATTAAAAAATAAAGAAGGTCTATTTTTTATAAAAATAGAATAAATTAAAGCTATTAAGCTAATTAAAAATAAATAAATATTAAGGCAACATTTCTTTATATAGTGTACGTTTTCATAAGGACCTTAATAAAAACTAAATATTCTCAAGTAGATATAATTAACCAAAAATACGCGACGTAGACTATTGATTGAATCGAAAACAATATATATATATATATAAATATATATTTATTTTCAAATAGTTTAACATAAATAGTTGCCATTTTTTAAATATTCTCTTTTCATCGCTACTAATAATCTCAATACAAAATATGCATATTAAAAGAAGTTTTCACCAACAAACATTGAATACTAACTATTCACTAATAGAAAATATATGAACACAAATCAATGCTCTAATTGGTACATAATTATTGCTTATAATAGTTGATTATGACTTTAATTAACATATTGAAAATTTTCGATATACCATATATCATTTTAGTTGGCAAAAACAAAACCGAACACTTTAAGTTGAAAAGAAAATTTCACTTAAAATGCTTCCAACTGAAGCATTAATTGAAATTTAATTAAGAACTTTTGAAGACGAGATTTTTATTCATAATATATTTTATATAATCCAGAGAAAATGCATTCATTAAAAATAAATTCAACGAGATACGAGTATATTAATTGATTAATATAAGTATGTAAATAAATTTATGCATGATAAAATAATGAAAATTATACAAAACAAAACATAAATGTTTTTTCTCTTTTCGAAAAAGATATAATTATAAAATTTTTTTAAGTTTCATATATTATTAATTATATTTAAAAAAAATAAAAAAAACAAAGATATATAATCATATAGTAATGTTAAGGAGAAAAATACTTATATAAATGGATAGAATATGCTTGTATATGTAATGATTTATTAATAATATAATTGTAAATATTAATTATATAAAAAGTAATAAAAATAAATTGAATAATAATAAAGTATATCTACAACAATAATAAAAACTTGATAAGAAAGTATATATATATAAAAAAAAATTAACAAAAATATTATATTGTATAAGAAATAAGATTTTTTTTATAATAAAATCATAAAAACAAAGAAAAATTAATGGATTTTCTTTTATTATAAAAATTAAATATTTACTTTATGGGTTATTATGAATGTTTGAAGGGGGCTTGACTATTTATATGCATCATTTCTAGGACATGAGCCAAGAGCAATAATGCAGCGCCACGACCATGAGGCCATTGGGCGACCTGTAAGTGTGTGGGTGGGTCATTTCTTAGTTAGACAGACCAGTTAGAGGTGGTAAGATTTTATATGTATTAAGCGACCTTTGATAAAAAATATAACTTAAAAGGGGTATTAAGCGAGTTTCGAAGGGAAACTTATTAGAAAACAAACATTTCATTATAAGATGACTGACAGTTAGTTGAATGTCAGGGGCGGAATGGATGATGATGGTTTCTGAAAAAATGTAAACGAAAAGTTTTGCTATTCAAATTCTGCGCATTTTCTAAGCCTAAAATTTTGGCAAGGTTATCGATTAGACTAGTTGGACAAAAATTGGGGAATATTTCAAAATATTTGCTATTATCCTAGCGGGTACGGCTTGTTAGTAATTTCCTGTGAAGACCGAGTGAAGAAAAATTAACCCCTCCTTGCCACAATTGATAGACCGGCTCATCGTTTAATATTTAAGCAGGCTCTGTCATGATCTGTAACTGAACGCAATTCAGCACCTATACAGTTAAGCAGGCTCTGTCGAATATTGATGAGAACAAGATCACTTGAAGGGCTACGATCCAAGATGGTGGCTTCCTGGCATATGTGGCTATCACTGAAGATGGTGAGGTTTCGAAGTGCAAACTTCAATGTGTACCGCCTTATTGATTGTGAACATGACTAAATAAGACATGATATAATTGTTAACATGCGCATCTATAAGAATAATAAGTAATCATTAAAAAAATATTTTATATAAAAGAAAACGTCAATATTTCAATAGTATTTGTTTTGAGTAATTTCCAGAAATAATTAAAAAAAATGATGGTTTTAGTCAAAATAAGGGAAGGAATTAAACGTAATCGTGGAAGGATCTCTTCCAGTATAAGAGATCAGTAAGGAAAGGGAAGATGAACTTCCTTTATAAAGAGGAGTGGATACTATGTACTTTAAGAAAGTGGATAGTTCGAATAACAAAGATTTTTTTACAACAAGTTTTTACGGGATTTGAGAAGGGCATTTAAAAAATTACTCGGTGAAGTCGATGTGCTTCATTAGTCAGTCTAATATAATGGTGAATCGCTAGTTTAAGTCTTGTTGCTGGCATTCTGGTATATATAGAGGTGTGGTAAAAAATAATCGTATGCTCTTGATAAGGAACATTCCTCAATAGGCTCGTTGCAAATTTTCGTTTCTTTTTTCATAATGCATAAAATTACCGGGTGAGGTTTAAACTTGTTATTCACGTCTAGAAGAGACTGACATACAAGCTATTTAGAGAAGAAATCCGTCATGTTATCAGATCACTCACAGTCTATTTTGGCACATACCGTATGTGAGGTTTTTTTTTTATAGTAAGATGTAAATCATCAAAAGATAAAGTGTGGCCCTTTAATTCACTAAAATTACCATACTTGGTCACATTTCTATATCACCCCACGGAACCGCTATCAGTCATTACTTCGTGGGGCAGGGATTTATGGAAATTACTCATCCAGACGGAGCCTTTTTACGACTGTTATCGCAAAGATATCGACAGCCTCTCAAGCCGTCCCGAGTCCAACATAAGGGCTACGACATGTACCTCTTCCCTTTCCGCTTTATGTCAAGTGCAGTAAAAGAACACATGCTCTACACTCTCCATCACCCCATCACAAGAAGGGCACATTGTTTTGGTAAGCTTGAAAACATCCAAGTCCCATCGAAAATTGGGATTAAATAGTAGCCACCGCCAAGATGTACCAGTGAATCAATCTGCCTTCCAGAACAGTATTCGAAGAATTTGTATGTAAAGTAATAAAGCACCAGAAGGCCATTAATTATCTAAAGAGTCTCACTTTCGCGTATTTTACATATTACTACCAACAAGAATTTTACCATAGTCAAAATAGAATTGTTTCGGTTAGCAGTATTTTTAATGTACCAAATCCAACTTTCTCCGCGACTAATGATAATACGAGGGTCATTCAATAAGTCCTTAGAAAATTCGAGAAATTGCGTGTCGGTAAAGATTTTTTTTTGGAAGTAGCATTATCGACAGGAAAGCTGTAAAAATTTCTGCTCGATCCATAGCGTAGGTCAATTTCTATCGTCGATTAAAGTTAACGACATTTATTTGTGCATAACAATGGAAAAAAGCGAGTTTAGGGCTGTCATCAAACATCTCCATTTGAAAGGCTTAAGCCCAAAAGAAATCAAAGCCGAGTTGGATGCAGTTCATGGCACATCTGCACCTGTGTTTGCGACGGTTTACAATTGGGTGAATGAACTTAAACGTGGCCGTTCATCCACAAAAGATGAACATCGTTCAGGACGCCCAGTTGAGGTGTCTACTCCTGAAATCATCGACAAAAACCACGATCTGATTTTGAACGATCGGCGAATTAAAGTGCGCGAATTAGTTGAGGCCACGGGCATATCACAAGGTACAGTCGCTTCAATTTTGCATAAAAAATTGTCTGTGAAAAAAATTTCGGCAAAATGGGTGCCGCGTTTGCTCTCAGAGGAGAATAAGCGCAATCGTGTAGTGGACTCTGAGGCTATGTTGGCACTCTTTCATCGCAATCCTGCCGAATTCCTTCGTCGATATGTCACTGTGGACGAAACCTGGATACACTACTACACTCCAGAAACGAAGAGACAGTCATCACAGTAGATTTTCAAGGGTGAACGGGCTCCGAAGAAGGCAAAAACTGTGCCATCGGCCGACAAGGTGATGGCCACGGTCTTTTGGGATTCGCAGGGCATCATTTTTATCGACTACTTGGAAAAAGGAAAAACAATAACAGGAGCGTATTACACGTCGTTATTGTAACGGTTGAGTGAGGAAATCAAAGAGAAGAAGAAAAAAATCCTCTTGCATCAGGACAATGCGCGTGTGCACACCTACGCTGTTTCCATGGCCAAAATTGTGGAATTGAGAATGTAATTGTTGCAGCATCCCGCTTATTCACCAGATTTGGCCCCGAGTGACTAATTTCTTTTCCCCAATCTGAAGAAATGGCTTGGCGGACGACGGTTCACTTTCAACGAGGACGTCATTGCTCAAACGGATGAGTATTTTGCAGAATTTCCGAAATCCTATTTTTTGGACGGGATAAAAATTTTGGAAAAATGGTTGGAAAAGTGTATAGAGCTAAAACAAGATTATGTTGAAAAATAAAAAAATTTTTTTTAAAAATAGTTTTTTTCCATCTCTTATAAGGACTTATTGAACGACCCTCGTACCTAAAGTTTACATAGAATATAAATGACGTATAAGAGGTTCACGATAAAGTGTCATACTAAGAAAATTCCGGGAGTGTCTATATTACAAATATTAAAAAAGAAACGATAATTTTAATGAGAATAGTATTTTGTATTAATTTATAAGAAAAAAAAATCTACAAATTACTACAGTTTTTACAACAATTGTAATTGACAAAAACCTATAATAACTTATAAATTTGAAATGAAATAATACTGTATTTTGCCTGGTCGATTTTTAAATATATTTGGCAATCATCTAGACTTTAACATATAAATTATGCTATACTGTATAGGAAATTTTAATTTTAGTATAGGAATAACTGAGTTCTTAAATACGTAATTAAAAATTTTGGCACTTTTCTGGAATAGCTTATAAATTAAATGACACTTTATATGTCCTTTATCTATTAGTAAATATTGTAAATAACTTTTATTATAAATTCATTACACAAAAAATTGTTTCTAAAACTTCCCTCATTTCAGGAAAATAATATTTCCTCAGAAAATTGAATCTTTGCGAATATTACCTTGATTTCCTTCTTTTTATTTACTTCGCAATACAACGTTATACAAATATCTATAAGAAAAAAATATTTTTATTTGAATCATTTTATTATGTAAAGTCTATTTAGAAAGCTTCCTATTCTATTTATTCATTATATACCATAAATTGATAACATTACGATAAGTTATATTCAATAAAAAATGGTATAATAAAAAATCATATTTTTAAGGAGGAAAACTTTCTCTTTTGAATATTTTATTTTGCTTTTAAAAAGACATTTTACTAATTTAACTTATTTATGATACTTAATAAGCATTGATATTTTCATAAATGAGATTTCAATAAAAGTAATAAAAGAAATCAAAACATTTCATTTCTGCCTGATAAGATATTAAAAATAATGAAGGAAATATACACGTATAAAATGTTTACAGTCAATATCAAAGGGTTCTTCTATTGCATAACATTTATTTTCTGAGAAAGTTCCATGAAAAGACTCTGGCAAAATATATTATATAAGAGCATATTTATCATAAATTGTAAGTACATAATATTCAAATATTTGATGCTGTCACGCTATTAGTACTTAAAATATAAAGAAATGGAATATATTTGAAAACGTATCTTCTACTTTAGGTTATTATTTATATTAGAACCATTAAAAATTTTCTTTTTTATTTGCAAAATAAATAAAGATTAATCCTTTTCGTATGAATTATTATTATTTAATGGTATTCATTTTTTTTCTCAAAATTGCCTTAAACATTTATTAAATAAGAAAATTGTTTAAAATCTAAAAGCTCTTATTAATTAATAAGCAGATCTTTTCTGTTAAATCCGACAATAATAATATATTTACTTTTATAAATAATAGGGAAAAAGAATATTTTCATAAGAAAATCAGTCGTCTAGTTTTTTTTTCAATTAACAAAAAAAATAGGTCTTCTTACTCTTTGTTGAAATGTTATTAATTTGAAATAAATCAGAATCATTTCTAAAAATTATTCGAAGTCCTCCTTTCAATTATTCAATATTTCTCATAAATTTTATAAAAAAAATTATCATTTCACTTTAATCTTTTAATTTTCGTTTTCGTTTAAAAATATTTAAAAAAAATTATTGTATATAAAAATTAATATAAAATTATGTAAATTTTCGTTTTTTTTTAAAGAAGATAAATTAAAATGTATTTAGAAAATCCGTTTGTATATAGTAATATTTTATACCTTCTGATTTTTCTTGTATCTTATTATATTATATAAAAAACTCAAGAATAAAATTTAACATATTAAAATAAAATTATTAATTACATTGATTTGCTAGCAACAGAAAAACATGTGCAATTTTTTCAAAGCAATTCACCCATAGAAATTTGAAAAGTTTTATCTAAATTTGAATGATACTTTATTAAATTTTTAGCATTTATAAAATTAATTATTTAATAATAATATTAATCATTAATAAATAATTATCTAAGCGTAAATGTTATAATATTTTACAGGAAATAGTTTGAAAATAATAATTGAAAATAAATAAACGGATTGTGATTTTTTAATCAATAATTTTATTTTATTTTTATACATCAATGATATTACGAGTACCTTCAAGGCAGTTGCGTTTGAGCAAGCCTTCATTCTTCGTAGCAGTCCTGGAAGACTTTAACTGGAATTGCCTTTAGCATCTTGGTTACATACTCCTTGGTATGTTATCGGCAGTACTTATTGGAATACAAAAAAAAATTACAAGGACTTAAATCAGGTGAATAGGATAGTTGGGGAACTACATGAATTCCATTTTACAAGAAAACCTCGTGGATGGAGATGGCCGTATGATAGGGTGCGAAAAACAGTTTTTTCAAGCACTTTTTCTATAGTAAACTTGGTTGTCAGTTTGTCCTGGAGGTACATATTCTTTGTAAACCATCCCCCTACTCCAAAAATGCTTGATGGCACCAAAAGACTTGTGTTTTGGTTAAAAAATATTCCCCATCGGTTAGTTGCCATTTTTCGTAACTCGAACATGCAAATTTACCTCAAATTTCGTCATTTATTTTTTCGTAACGCACTCCAAAACCAGAACTTCACTTCTGACGCTCTATAGGCTCACGGTGTTATCGGGCGCAGCTGCACCTCTAAAATGGACTAAAGTACAAGCTTTGTTGGGGAAAAGATTGCAGTATTGCCCTTTTTCTACTACACCTGTTATTGAAAAGTGTTTTAAATTCAAGATAAAAATGTTGTTTTTTCGGTATTATTTAGAACTTTTTAACTGATAAATTTAAGTGAATTTATCAATAAATTTTAAGGGCTTTTATCGAAAATGGTATTAAGTTACGTAAAATTTTGTTGGTGTTAATATAATAACTTTTCTAAGAGTATCCGCATGAATGCATTTTTACTCGTGTTTAGATGGTAATTTATTATTTTCATTGTTATGAACTGTAAATATACTGAACTAATTACTTTTTGATTCTGAAACTCATGTTACCTAAATTCTTATTTTCTGGTGTTGTTTGCAATTGATTGCCACGCTATGTCAAACTAACCGAAACTAACAGTAGAATTGATACAATACGTGTCACCACCATCCTGAAAGTATGAACGCCTCACGCTTCCTGATCAGAATCTTTTCGTTCTATTATCCTTGAATGATGATGAAGAAAAGTTTTCGAAGAACTTTTTTTTGTTTAAGACTTTACCTTTCAATAAGTGAGCAAGGAGATAAACACTAATAAGACATTATAGTATGGATCGAAGAAACTGTAGAAATACAGCACGGCAAATCGGATTATGAACTTTTATCAATTCGATAAGAAACAAGATGAAAATCAAATTAATGCATTGGAACTTACTTTTTGATATGCTAGAAAAAATAAAAAATTTCCTAGTTCTTATTTTGTTTGGTGATTTTTTTTTTTTGTATTGTACTTTATTAATATTTCGGTTTGGGGTAGAAAATGATAAGGGAAAGTGTGATTACTATCATATTTTATATTTGATTATACCCGGTGGCTGTTTATATATGTATATCAGTATAGGATAATAACAAATACAATGTCATTGCAACATTCCACGGCATAAAAAACGAATAAGAGGGCACAACAAAAAATTATACTCGTATCTTCTTTGACATATTAACTTTTGACAACAGAACGCTTGTTTGAGATAAAAGATAATGGCAGAAGTCTATCACATAGAATAGAGCTACAACAAAATTGAATAATGTAAAAGTGAGTAGAAAAAGGAAGCGTTTTGAAAAACATATTATATCACATTATGCTATATTATATTAGAGATAAACTCAAAGACTTTGTGCTTTATCTATTTTCTGAAGTTATTGTACTTATTTGTGAATATATTTTATGCTGTATATTTATTATATTTATGAGTAATAATCACCATAATATATTTATTAAATAAGTCCCAAATATAATATTTTTTTTCAATGTACAAGAACAAATATATACAAAATAAGGTGTATGTTCTTTGAAAATTTATTTTACGGAGCAATAAAATAATGCAACTGAATGGGGGAAGATAAGTGCTTTAAGAATTCAAAGTTGAACTTAATTTTATTAGTATACAACGTGTTGGATTTATGTGAATCACACACGTGTACATGGGATTAACTACCTTTTGGATGCACCTGTAGCTCAACTGCAAAAATATTACCTGCTTGTGAAAGGAGATTATTACTCACTGAACTGGTTCCATAGCACCTGGTTTGGATTAGGCTTGTTTTAGTTAAAATGTAATTAAAATGCACTTTGTCCATGTTCACCTGTAAATTTGTGTATTCTCAGTATGTTTAATCCCACATCTATAAAGCTATTACAAACTTTGCAGTAGATTCAACGACTGAAGCTTACAGCAAAAGTTCACCAAATTGCCTTTCATTTTATTACCTCCAGCCATAATTATATGAGTACATGTGCATATCCATTCATGTCACTTGTAAAGTGATTTGCCACATTGATAATTTATGGAAAAATTAAAGAAACTGCAACACAAAAACTTTCTATTAGTTCTATCCGCTGTTATAATTAGCTCCTATTGTCTAGGTAAAGTCCTTAGTAACGCACTTTAGTATATTGAGGTATTATGTTATACATAGTTAAGGCATTGTAGATGGCTTTCCAATAACAACAAAAAACTCCAAGGCATTCGAAAACACCAGCAATCTTAGGAAAAGCCGCTGTTAGAATGGGATACGGGTAAGCTTAAATATTGCATCAAACCAATTCCAACATTCCCAGACTTTCTAAGTAAATTAATAAATGCTCTTTTTCCAAATTAGCTGGAAATAATCTCAGACACTTTTACGTCTGTCAAACACTTCTGAGAGTCTGCAGCGAGATTGGGGGATGCGAAGGTCCCAGGTTTGAATTCAGTACCAAATGTTGGCCTTAAAACTGGGATAAGAACCAGGTTAGATGCCTTTTTTGAAATGTACATTGCGTGTTTACATGAAGGTATCTACAAAAAGGTAAGAAACCGTCCAAAGATCCGTACTGCTACTATCTCATTTCTTTGTTGGATATGGCCGATAAAGGTTTGTAAAGAATAATTTATAATCGCGTTGAATTATACACCGAGATGCGCGAAGGTCTTTCAAGAAATCAATATGGATTTAGAAACGTGAGATCAACGATGGATAAACAGTTGTTGATATGGCTCATAAGTTAGTTGAAGGTACTTATTAATACTGTACTATCTCATTAACTGGTTGTCAAGAACGCATTTAACTCGGTATAACAATAATCGCCGCTTCAAGTTCCGGAGTATATCAGAACGATAACCAGAGTAGTCTCTCTCTGATAAACAATACTAAAAACACTGATAAACAATACTGAAAGTAGGACGAAAACATACAGAATCATTGGGCGAGTCTCTCAGGGCTCGATTCTCGGCCCATTGCTTTGGGTTATTATGTATGACCGCTGCTCAAACTACCGATGCCAAAAGAAGTAACTTTAGTTCGATTTATGAATGACATGGCGGCGATGGCTGTCGGTAAATTCATAAATTCAATTATCCTGAAAATTGCTGATTAAAAACCGAGGAAGTACTAGTGATACCTGCGAGTTTAGATCGATGCCATGTTGAGCTTTGGCGAACATCTGAGAGTCGCTGCTGGAACGGCATGTCGGGTTTGTAATGCATTAGCAAGGATAATGTCTAACCATAAAGTCCCCAGACAGTACCGATGCAGGATTGCATCAACAGGTGTTAGCTCTTTGGATCTCTATGCAACCTCTATCTGCATGAAATCTATGGTGACGACAACGTATAAGCATCAGATAATTGCGGATGAAAAAGCCAGAATATACTACCCATAACGGGAGGAAAATGTAATCCATGGCCTCACTCTCAGCAGAGAAGAAGGAATGAGATATTGCAATTTATCGATTAAAGGAAGATGGATCTGATTGCGGATATAGCCACGTGGAATGGAAGAGGTCATGAGAAGTAGGGCATTGGTACTTCAGAGCATATTTTTATCACTTTAAGCTGGAAGTTGATGTAAAAAGCCCTACTTGCAGGTCCATAATCGTGGATGCGGAACATATCTTCTTCTACTATCCACGCATAAGCGGAGAAAGTAAAACAGCAGAGAAAATACGAGGGTCATTCAACAAGTACTTAGCCTCACCGCCCGATGGAACTGCTGCCACAAAAGAAATTTACCATCGTGCAGTACATTCTTTTAGTAGCCTTCTATCAAAGTTTCAGTCGATTCCCTTCGTTTTGAGAGCCTTTGAAAGCGAGCGTGTCGGTCGGTTTCACAAAAATGGAAAAAGAACAATATCGTTCGGTGATTAGATTCTTGTTTTTGGAAGGGAAAACGCGCAGCAAAATCAAAGATCGCGTGGATGCTGTGTATGGTGACTCTTCTCCTTTGATGGCGACCATCAAGAATTGGTTCAACGAGTTTGTTCGTAGCCGCACGTCGGTTTCTGATGAGCCACGCCCAGGTGCCCCGAAAACGGCTGCTACGGAGGAAAACATTAAAAAAGTCCACGATCTCGTGTTGGCAGACCGTCGATTGAAGGTTCACGAGATAGCTGAGACTGTGGGCATCGCAGTAGGAACGGTACATCATATTCTACATGAAGAACTGGGCATGAGAAAGCTGTCGGCGCGATGGGTGCCGCGTTTGCTCACACCGGAAAACAAGCGCAACCGTGAGACCACATCGGCGACGTGTTTGGCGCTGTTTCAGCGCAATCCAGCGGAGTTCTTGCGTCATTTCGTGACCGTCGACGAAACATGGATTCACTGGTACACACCAGAGACCAAGGAACAGTCGAAACAGTGGACTTCACCCGGCGAACGTGCTCCAAAGAAGGCGAAGACTGTTCGATCGGCCGGAAAGGTGATGGCCATCGTTTTCTGGGATTCACAAGGTGTGATCCACATCGATTACCTCGAGAAGGGTAAAACAATCACGGGGCGCTACTATGCTGACTTATTGGGCCGATTTGACGCCAAATTAAAGAAAAAGCGGCCCCGCTTTGCGAAGAAAAAAGTGCTGTTCCACCACGACAACGCGCCGGCTCACACCTCCGCCGTCGCCATGGCCAAATTGGTCGAATTGCGCTACGAATTGCTGCCCTATCCACCGTACTCCCCAGATTTGACCCCCTGTGACTACTTTTTGTTTCCAAACCTGAAAAAATCACTCGCCGGGAATAGATTTGGGTCGAATGAGGAGGTCATCGTCGCCTATTTTGCTTCCCTCGAGAAAATGTATTTTTTGTACGGGTTAGAAAAGTTAGAGCATCGCTGGGCCAAGTGTATCGAGCTTGAAGGAGATTATGTGGAAAAATAAATTGCCACCTTTCCAAAATTTTCGTTTTTCTTTTGTAGGCTAAGTACTTGTTGAATGACCCTCGTAATCGGTGAATTATGGAAAAAATGCTAACATTGCTTGTTGGGGTGCGGTAGCGGAATACGAATCCCGATTAATAAAGAAGCTTCACCAGGAAGAAATAACAAGAACAGGGCAGAGTCATATTTGAAGTAAAGAAAGGTGGGATTTACTGAGTAAAAATTTCTCTCACTGTAAGAATCGGTATCTCTACAGTATCGTTAGATTTTCCTCTGCCTACATTTAAAAAAAGATGGCTTATGGAAAATAGTGAACGTAATGTGAGATATCAACAGTTCATTACCCTTCATTCGGCATCGAATAAACCAGAACTGGGGATGGTGGATATGGAATTATAAATTATTGAAACCTCAATCAGGATTTTTGTGGGCAGTAATTATGATCATATCATCTGCGTAAGCGGTACTGATAGTCTTAGAATCTTATTGAATGTCATTAGGGCATAAGTTTTTAAAAATAGGACCAAGAATATCGCCTTTGAAACTGGGACTCGGGTTTAAATAGGAAACATATTTGAGAATTCTGTATTAACTGCTACTAGAAAGAGACGTTGTTAAAGAGGGGAATTTTGTTAAGATAGCATACAGGAAGAAGAAAACTCTTGAGTTTTCACAGGGTTCCAGGACGTTAACAACTACCAAAAGCATAGAAAATATCTAAAAATACTATTTGTTTCAATCTTTTTCTCTCAAAATAGAATGGAATGACATTATTGGATTTTTAGTATCTTCAGATCAAAATCCACGTCATTTTAATAGAGTTAAAAATAATTACTGTTGATTGGCAGGAGTCTAATGCGTCTTTAGACATTCTTTGATAGGACAAAATATAAAATTTTACTTTTGCATAGTTTTCATGTAATAACTTTAATATTTGTTATTATTTCAATTTTACTCACTATCTATTTGTCTTATCAGTATAGTGAGTTTTGCCGACACATCCATGAAAAAACTCACGTTTTGTATCTATTCTAAAATAAGTAAATTTGAAATTTTTATTATATTTATTAATCTGGAATAATATATTAAAAATATTATGAAAATATTTGATTTTATTTTTAAATGTAAAAGCAACAAAAATAAACATTTTAGAACTCTTACTCAGGCCTAAAATTATTGACTTATATTAAAAATTTGAATATATTTTCAAAGAAATCTTGCGACTTTTTACAGATAAATTTTTTTATCTCAAATATTATAAATATATAGAAAAGAATAATAAAAAAAAACATCCTCTTTTTGTAAAAGAAACAAAGTTTTCCCAATTGTTTATTTGTTAATTTATTTCCTTTATTGGAAAAGTTTCCAATAATTGCGCTTTTGGGTGTTTTCCTATTTAAATTTAGCACGTTTCCGTATCTTATCATAATAATAATTTCATTTATTTTACTTTCATGATATTGCTTGTTTTAATTTTAGTAAGTATTTAATTTATTTCGATTGGTAAACTTTACATAATCACAAAATACCCAATTTGATAGAAAGTTTAAACTTTTGCAATAAGAAAACTGAATATTTTCTTAATTTTAAATGACTTGAAAGGTAAATTAAATTTATAATTAAATTCTATATAAATCTTCTAGAAGAACTTTATATCATAATAAAAATCATTTTAATAGGAATGTAATTATATTTTAACTTATTCAAAATATTTTTCTTCTAATAAAATTTTTTTCTAAATAATCTTTTATTGTTAATATTCTAAGCTATGAAAAATAAATACTCATGAAATATTGATTCTATATATTATGGTATGAATTTTTTGGCATATTAAAATAATTCCTTTTACTAACAGAAAATAAAGCCGATACTGATTGTGTTAGGAGAATATTTGTATGCAGGTGTATACGCTCATGAAAATTGAGATTGATTAGACAAAGTTTACATAAATGATCATACTACAAATATTCATAGTCAACTTATAAAGGACTTATCAGATAAGGCAAACCAAATACACGTGACAATTCAGCCTACAGAGAGATTAACTTCTGCTGGCATATATCCCATTACTCATTAGAACCAAAACTGAACGCAATAAAACCAAATTGCTATAGAATAATTTATTAATATTAACACTTTAATACTTTAGGACAAATTATAATTAATAATTTTGCTGAATATTCTTTCAGAATATTGTTTTGTTGCTATTTTTTTTCTTTACTTGACTTACAATATTATAAATTCTTTGTATTTAAGAATCATTTTTTAGATGGCACAAAATACAACACAAAACCCAATTAGTATCTCATTAACTATCCTATTTCAATTTAATATTTCATCTTGTAAATTCTTCCATTCCTTTTTCTTATATTTGTGCAGGTTTTGCCATTATATAAATTAATTCATCATCAACTGTTGCTATGAATATACGAATATAAAATATTAGTGGAGCAACAAGGATCGAGGAAAAATACAATATAAAGAATTTTTATGGTGTCAGTGATGGCAAATATGCCGTGTAACCAAATATTCTGTTGATATACTATTTCAAAGGAATGTGAAAATAGGTATTTTGCCCTAAACTGTCACCGACAAATAGTTTTGCCTGTGAATGTCGCATCTCTGCAGGAAACAAATATAAACTTTGACATTCTATTATTTTGTGATGTATGGTATTTTTCGTTATAGCCTCAACACTATGCTCTGCTCGATGCTACAATACTTCGTCCGTATATTTCTCTATTTTGTCTTTATCCTGTGCCATGTTACTTTTTCATTTTCCATATCTTCCATATATGTATGGGCAAATATGTCTATTGCTATTATTCCATTTAAGGATTACAGAAACTGGAACGATATCGAGTTTCTCTGCCCAAAAAACCATGCATCCAATTCAGAGTTTTGACATTTCTGTCGACAGAAAGCAGACTTACAATTATTTACTACTATACTCGTATATGTCATCTATTTCTTCTAGATCACTTCAGAATCACACCATGAGTACTGATAATGATATTCCATTCAGGAAAATAATCAATTACTATTTCTGTCCTTTTGTATATTTTGGTTAAATGAAATTTTGTTAGCTAAGGCTTCACTAAATGAATAGCAACATTTCGCAAAATAATTCTGAAATAAAATCAATAGAAATTAATAAAGACAATCCTATATAGAAAGGATCGTTTAATATTTTAGTAGAAACTTTTCTCCCCAAAAATGCCTTTCGATATTCTATGAATATTAGTCTCTATTATTGTATATACAAATACCATACAATCTAATAGTAAATAGAATTGTATATGTTTATACTATCACTTGTTGATTCTTCAAGTAAAATATGATATTTTCGGAAAATAGATTCTCTCATAAATACAAAGATTTGGTTTTTAACAAGAAATACGTCAGTGGTTAATCAGACAAATGACTTTTGGTGAAAAGGTCAAGATTTTGTTCTTATGGTTTACTAAGCCTGAATCAATTTTGATTTGATTATGATTGAAGGTAATAATTTCGTAAACCCAATCTATTGATGAAATTCTTGAAATTCTCAAAAATTGTTTTTCTTAGCCATAATGAACTTTGTATAAGAGAATACTTGAAAATTTCGTACTAAGAAAATCATATGATATTTAAGTTATTTTTTCATTGAGTTTCGTTGAAGAAAACAATTGCGAATATATTTTCCTATAAAATCATTTGTGCCAATTAAGAAAGATTTTGATCAAGTCTTCACTTCATTCGGATTTTTTACCGAACTTGATCCTTTTCTACATAAAATAATTAAAAAAGTTGCTACCAGATTAATTTTTTTATAGCTTTTTCACATATTTGGAGCTGAATTCGGACTTTACTTGACTTAAATTTAAAAATTATCTGCTTAACCACTATTTATCACGTGGTCTCATAAGAAAATGTCCACCAAACAATTAACATCACCAAATCTTAAAATTACATGTCTTGAGGACTTTTATAAACATATATAAGATAATAAATATAAATGTAAGAGTTGTGGTACCGCCTTGTTTAAATCACTTATTTTCCAGATTAAAATCTTCCCAAAAAAACCTGGTTATCATATGGTAATAGCGCTCAGAATTGGCAGAATTCTCTGTTCATTTTACGTGGCATAACTATCCTTAAACATAATATTACGGGCCGCCTACGACTATAATGTTTGAGATACGCTTAATCAGCGCATCACCTTTACTGGCAGTTCTCAGTCAGTAACCAGTTACAAGCTGATTACTCCAACTATTTGTATCGAGGCCTATCTAAACCTCTAGTGACAGTGCCGGAGATAATTACCAATATCCCTAACCAGCGATCCGGAGCCCGTACCCGCTATATGGGTATTAACCACAGCCACCATATTTCTGCCTAAGGTGACTCATCATTATCGGGCACAGTGTGCTCTAACACAATGGGGACCCCATTCCCGTGGTACCCATTTTTGTTTTAAGAGTACTTCGGTTTGTTCTCCGCTCATAGAGGTACGGTAAGGAACCTTGTAAATTCCTAAGTACCGCTCAGCCAGCTCAAGTACGCAGGTTCACTGAAACCCAAACGTACAACAGGAATCGACCTTGATCTTTTAATCTGTTGTGTCCACCTTGCGTTTCCCTCGCATACACATTCAGCCAAACATTCCCTCCTCTCAGGTGTACTAAGTGCACCGCTCAAATCCATTTGAGTTCCATTCACTCCAATTCCACAAGCATCCAGATCACGAAGATCCTTAAACAGATCACATTCCACGAGAAGGTGACAGGCACTCTCTTGTTATTTTCTCTTCTTTTACACTCAATCCTCTCTTACACTGAAACTCATTCATACTGCCATGTCTGATTATCAAATACCCTAGGAACAAACCTCAAAATTTTTTGCCGAAGCAAACCTGACGCATGAGTTGAACCGCTGTATTCATCTCATACATTCTCCCAAAAACTACAGGCTGCCGTTGACGGTCTCCAAGATCCTGAATTTCCTCATTTAGAACAGGGCAGCCCTCCGCCAATACAATTCCACGCCGTATCCGATAGATAGTACTTCTACGGAGCGCTCAGAATTGATAGTAATGTTCTCCCCAACTTTAGTTTCGAAAAAAATATGGATCATAATACCCTAAAATCTAAATACACACAAGGTAGTCACTTTTTACTGATACAATGGTGTTTCAATAGTTAACAGAGACTCGCCTGTGAAATTTAGTTTGTTGATGTATCTACCGAGTGCGAAATAAGCGTCAATCATATATCGTACATCATAAAAAGAGTAAAACGCATTTTTTAGTATTGTAGTTAAAGATACCATAATATAAAATAGCAAGCAAATGCATTCTTCAATAATGTATATATTTGACAACTATTACATAAAATGGCTATACTTTTCAAATTATCATATAAAATGGATAACCCTATAAAAAAAAATTATAATTTTTCACAATATTACTGCCTTAAAAATAACTGAATATTATTTACTTAAATATTTTATATTCAAATATGTTTCTCAATTTCTTACCATTAAAAAAAAAAGATCAAAATTTTTATAAATTTTTATTTTTTGCGAAAAGAAAATCATTTATCGTTTATAATATTTATAAATACACATTTTTAATAGATTATTGAAATTAACTTACTTTTAAATGAATAAAATTTTTAAAGTCATAAAAATAACATTTCTTATAACTACTGAACAAAAGTTACTTGTGACAACAGGTACATAGAATGACAAATTGAAAAAGTAATTTAAATAAAATGTTGCAAGATTTCGAACATTTTCGTAATCAGTGATGAGTTCTGCTTGCCAAAACCGTTTCAGTAGGAAATATGTTAAAAACTTCTTCAATTTTGATAATGGGCCCATAGTATAGTTATTTTAAATTTGTTCTAAAAATATTCCAAATCTTATTTAAAGTATCTTAATTTTCTAGACGCTAATTATTTTCCATATAATTCAAGTGAAGTCTTAAATTTATTTTAAATTTCACTAAAACAGAAGAACTTAACATAAAAAAATGGAACTAATTCTAATCTACTAAGTTTTTATTGAGATAAAGTCCAATTAGTGGATAATTAAAAACCAGATTCGAAAAAATGCACATTTGAAAATCGAATGAGTCATACTAAGAAAACTAAATTTTATTTTACTATACTTATCCTCAAATTAGAAATTATAATGTTTATAGCTTCAAAAGTAAATTTTTATAGCTTAACTTAAACAGCGCTAAAATTTTTTAAAGATAAAATTAGCTTAAGCTTGAGACCTACAATTTAAATATAGGTTAAATAGGCAAAAAGATATGTTTTTTGTTATTTCCCGACCTTCAATTAGAAGGTCTTTTACTTCAAAAGTAAAAGAATTCATTCGGTGACCACGGAAATTTTTAAAAGATAAAAAAAGCTCCAAATGTGCCTAGACCTACTATTTAAGTAAAGATCAATCTGATGGGATAACCACCAGATTGACCTATACTCAAATTGTTGGTCAACTATTTCTGAACCCCGACAAGAAAATAACTTCAAAGATAAAAAAATAATCATCGGGAACAGTGCCTAGACCTTCAATTTTATTGTAGGTTAAATTGAGCTAGCCGCGTACCTAGACCTATATCTAATTGTAACTAAATTTGGTAGGATACGATTCTATGTACTATTTCTGAACCCCGACAAGAAAATTTTATTAGACCTTCAATTTTATTAGAGTTTAAACGAAGCTCGGCACGGGCCTTGATCTTTAATCTAATCGTCGATCTATCTTGGGAAATGAAATTTGTTGCTAACTCATTCTGAACCCCAATAAGAAAATAATCAGTTCATAGCTTCAAACATAAAAAAATCTATTTGGAGACAGTGCCTAGACCTTCAATTTTATTGTAAGCTAAGCTAAGCTCCTCAAACGATTGGGACGAACATTTTTATACACCGTTACTGATCTCAAATTAGAAAATTTTCTGGTTGCTGTCTGTAAGCAATTTTTTATCACATTATAGGTTTGGTACTTGCTTACACCTTGAATTTTAGCGTATTTAGAAGGTAATTTTTTAACTAAAAAAAAGCGTATTTAGCAGGTAATTTTATAATTAAAGAAATTTGAACGATTATTTTAATGATGCGTTTTGATTTATTGAAAATCGATATATGCGTACGATTATGAAAATATATGAAATATTAATTTAAAATTGTTGAAATATGAAATATTAATTTAAAATTGTTGAAAAAAATAATATCAAAAAAATGTTAGCCAGGCGATTTCTGAACAAGTTTTCCACAACAACGACAATGGTTTACCCAACTTCAACAACAACCTAATCCGGAATATGAAATTCGCGTGAATTTTCATTCACATTAATTCAAATTAATTATTCATAATTGAAATTTGAATTGAGATTGGATTTAAATTGGAATTGGACTTGATATTAGAGGTGGATTTAAAAAGGCTAAGATAGATAGTCCCTGTAAGATATTGGCTTTCTATAATAAACAAATTGAATAACATCATTTCATAATATTTAAATTTTGTTGAATTTTGTGAATTTCGTTGATTCCATAAACGATTGATACATTTAGAATTTTCATTATTCAACAAAACCGAGAACAAAGCCTTTGAAACGTTCAACCATCTATCATGATGATAAATTGTTTCTTGTAAAGCTGTTTGCCTTCGAAGTAAGGATTATCATCTGTGAGACTGGATGGAAGGTTCCAAGGAAATCGTATGATTCGCCTTTCAAAGAGCACGCGAAACTTTATCTTTTATTTAAGTCGTTTTGCTTAGCTTTTGAAATTTTCATAAGTAACTTAATCTGATATAATTTTCTACAAGAAATCAAAATCCACATCCTACTTCTAAATTATTAAGTCCATAAGAAAAGCAATAATTAATCACCGTTTCCGAATAAATCCCGATTTGGCCACATGTCTGGCATATAAAATTTCAGATAATCTCCTTTCTCATACTATTTAAAGTCTTATATTATTTGCTGCTTCCATGTGCGCATATTAATATACAATAGTATTTTTTATTATGTGGTTTATATACTGAAGTTTGGAACCACATCATTGGGAAGGATTTTTCGAATTGCCTTTTTTCCATGACCGTGTATGGTATAGAACGAAAGTGTCATTTATTCATTCATTGGTCGGAGCTATGAGAATTTCTTAAGGAGGTATACTTAAGGAAATCCCTTGTAAATACTATTGATTAACTGAATCTGACAGGAATAATGGAAATTCAGAGAAAGCAAAGTAAAGTGATTTACATCTACAAGTATTTAAATTTTCATCACTACATCGGGTGAATGATGATGAAGATGTTCAAATAAAAGTAAAGGTGGAGGAAAATATTTTGAATCCGCTGTGTTAATACAAGTAAAGTGAACCTTATATAAATTGAATTTACTTCTCCCGGATAGACTTACTCTTAGACAGCAAATTAACGACTATAGCGGGTGACTGGAAATTCCAATCATTCAACAACAGCAAAGCCCAGTTCTTATTAATAGACATCAGCGTAAATTATTAACCACTGATGGTCTCTTCACAGACAGCTTTATTTTCAATTATTATTTAGTAATTCCAATAATAAATACAATAATCGAATACATATACTGAAAATGAAATTATTTTTGTATAAAATCTGCATTACTAATTGGAAAATGGGTAATGGTCTCAGCTTTTATACATTTTAATGGCAGACAGTTTTTTTTTATGAATCTAATTCAATTTAATTTATTATATAATATTTCATATGAAAAAAAATTATTCAAATTAGCATTGGAATATGAGAAAAAAAATACTTTTTTTACAAAATTTTATTGAATTTTGTGTGCACTTTAAGAAATAACATACTAGAAAAACTGGAATTTTTTTCAGCCATCTTATCTAAATAATGCATTATTGACAGTAAAAGATAAAATTTATAATAAGATCCTTGTAATCATTTTATAAATAAAATGTATCCTTCGATTTTTTTCTATATACATAATTAAGTTTATCAATATCACCGATACCAATGAAAAAAATAATTAGATCTAAAGGAATGTACTCGTATTTTAGAATATTTAATGGGAATTTAAATAATCTCATCTAAGAAAATCTGCTGTTGATGGGATTTTAATAAAGATTCAAGTGTAAAAACATACACGTACATTTTTCTTGTCACATTTTTACTGTATTACAAATTAGATATCGATTAACTTATTGGTTTTTTTAGATATTTCTCATAATCTTCGTTTTTAAGTATATTTCACTCATAAGGATAAAAAAGATTATGTAAAATAAAGTAGAACGATTATGTTGATTAAAAATATTAAAATTTATTTTGTAAATTTAGCATTTCTTATGACTTTAATTGACAGTAACTACAATAAGTTAATTAAAACTTTATCTAATATAATAAACCACACTAAAAATAATAGTGCTTGAACCTTGTTATTATGCGTGGAATATAGCCTCATTCAAATGGCCGCCACAAAACTTCCTGCTGCAATAGATCCTTGCAAGGTAATTTTTGATAACTTTTTCGTATATTTGGGGCTGTAATTCGGACATTAATTGACTAAAATTGAAGATTGCCTGGTTAACCACAATTTTTTGAATAGCTCCGTGATGCCAAATCGACATGAAAAAACTTCGAAAATATGCGTTTTAATTAAGCAAAAATTCATCGTAATGTGTGACTTATGGCGCCGTTTTAATTTTTTTAAGTTTAGAACATAGTAGGTTATCATACGGATCTCTCCGTCTTCATTTTCTAAAATTTTATGCCTTCTGCACAGTTACTTGTAGGTTTTCAGAGCCCTACAAACCACAAATATGTTTATTGTTGTATCTGAGAAGCAAGAGATGAGCCTAATCGCTGAAGAGACTATAAAAGATTCACTATATTTGTTGAACGTGTTTAAGATTTAAACACCTTGTTTGGTAGTTTAATAATCTAAACATCAAATGGCACACTTTAACCTAAATAAATTATGCCTCGACTTATATTTATTATTTCGTCCTATTTGATTTTCCTTCTAACATATTTTAGTGTTTCATATTATACTACATTTTTAGCATACGTTATTAAATACACTATTCCAAATGTGATCAAATAATTGCATACATCGGGCACTCATCAATTTTAAGTTTTCGTTCAATGAAAGTATTTTGCTCATTAAGTCAATTTGTTAAGAGAAAATTCATGCTTAATTAAAGACTTCGTATGATTTGATTTTTTTTGCTATCTTAAATAAGAACATATTTATAGAATCTACAAAATGTTTTTCTATGTTTGAAATTATTTAGAAAAATATCCGTCTTTTCTGACTGCACAAAAATCTGCAACACTTATTTATGAAGTGCAGGAAAAAATTCTATTCAAAGAATACTTGATCTTGTAGATATTTTCGTGCTTTATAATCCTTTTGAAATGATTTTCCTATGCTCCGCTATAATGAATAATTACTCGGTATTCGAAGTTTATGCAATTGTACCGTAGCAAGTAAAATAACGTGATGAGGAATAAAATAAAGGAAAATACAAAAAGCAATCACATTGACTATGAACTTTATTCAATAGTATGCCTCATTAACATGCACATATTCAAGAGTTTTAAGGATCAGTATGACTGGAGGCATAGATCAGATGAATTCTGTCCACGAATAGAAGATGGTTTTCCTGTCCTACCATTATCTTAGATTTCTTTGTCCTTTCCGTATTCTATAGTACCATGGTTTTGTTAAACACTTCTCCTTCATCAGATAATATGAATAGTTGCAAGGAAGTCACATTTTATTCTCTTTACTCTTGCAATTGCCTTTTTCTAGGAAGCAAGTTACTTGCTATCATTTCAAATAAGTGCGTATTTAATAACTACCAATGCATACTAAATGATTCCTATTTACATTAGGACGCAGGGCATAGAATTGAAGAACTACAATACTAAAACAGAAAAACCATACAGCTGCTTTGGTATATATTCATCAGCAAATTGAGTTCATCTAAAGGATTAATTTTCGAAGCATTTCCTTATGTTCGTACTAGCTGTATTATACTAAGTTGATTTTTTTTTTCATGCATTTTTGGTATTTATGCTATGCAGGGAAACTTTACAGCCTAAGAGATGTTAATAGAAGAAAAATAAAAAAAAGTTGCAAAAACATTTTAAAAAGAAAATATCCAAGAAACTATTAAGCTTAATGAGCTGTTTACATTTTCTTCTATTTTATAATTTCCTTAAAGTGTTTCCTTATTTTTTCTAGTTAGTGGCTTTCAAAAGCTTACAGAACATCTTTTTCACATAAAACATTGCGTAAAATTATATGCAAAGAACTGTTTAGTGATATAATTTTATGAGTAGATTATGAAATCGACTAATATTATAAACTTTTTCATAATTTCTTAATGGCTTTTGATGAAAAGACCGAACTTTTTTTTCAAAAATTCTACAGCATATTTAGCACATTTTTTTAATGTTTTTTTTTTTGACAGATTACGAATGACAAGTGAAAGTCAAAAACGCTAAATTAGCATTACCATTTCATCATGCAAAAGTCATACACCCGAACAACGCCTACAAGTTATTGAATTTTATTATTAAAATTCGTACTTTGTGAAAAATGTGTTTCTAATCGAACTACTGAGCAAGCAATTTAAGCTATAGTGACAAAATTTCCCAGCAATTTTGCGATATTGGACATCAAAGTACCAACTCTGCGTAGAGTGTGCACAGAGGAAAATATTGCTGCCGTAGCGTCCAGAGTTAGTGAACACCGCCATTTGTCCATTCGTTGCAGTTCACAGCAATTAGGATTGTGTTACTTGACTATGAGGAAGACGTAAGGATCATATGTGCTATTATAAATAGAAGATAATTCCATGGTTATGGACTAGGATGAGGAGGGTAAATTGATGAACGTAAATTTCAACAGAATATTAAAAACAAACAAACAAAAATTTACACCTATATTGTTGACAACAGGAAAAATATTGCTGACAAAAATAATTATCAACAAGTTTTCATCAAAAATCATTTTCAGAACAAATCATGCAAGTAAAAATAATTTTCAGGAAAAATAACTTTCAACTAGAAAAGTTTTTGTCAAAAATATTTTTCTAGAGAAATAATGTCAGCATAAATAATTTCCATAATTTAATGTCAGTAAAAATAATTACTTTTCGTAGAAAAATTATTCATAAATTCAATCATTTAAGCTCAATAATAAACAGAAGAGAAAATGCATGATTAATTAAAGACTTCGTATGATTTGATAAATTCATTAAGTATAGAAATATTTTTATATTATATAAACAACTTTTATTTTTTTTAAAACTATCAAATTGTAAACTTTATTTATATAAATAATAATGGCAATGCATATTTTTCCTTAACACTTCGTTTTCTACTTTTCAATGCTCTCTAAAAAAGTTAAAACATAAATTACTATCAAACCAACTCCAGACGAACTACATTAGGAAATTCACAACTAACCCTTGATAGTCAAAATTGGCGTTTAGAAATGAAGCCTTTTCTACTTTATCCGCATCTCATTTGATTGATGTCATACGTACAAAATTTGTTTGCAGATTTTATTTCTTTTTTCCTAATCTACAATAACGTAGAACATTAATTAGGTGTAAAATGAAGTGTTTGAGCAAAATGTTATTAAAACTGCGAAGCACTTAGAATTTACTAAAGAAATTTAAAGTTTCAATGCCATTGAGCACATCTTAAACATCAAACAATTTTTTTTTTAAATTACAAAATACCTTTTAACATCAAAACAACAAAAAATGAACTTGCTTGTTAATAAATCGATATTTTTCGACAATAATAAGTTAAAAGACGGTTTACAATAAATTCTCCGCCCACGAACGGTACCGTATTTCCTATAGTCATCAAGCAATCAAGGAAAATTGAAAGAAATTTAAAATCAGTAAATTTAAAAAAAAAAATTGAAAAAAACATCTTACCTCTCTAATGTTGTTTCTCCAATTTTTCCTATTTAATTCTCTTTTTCCTTTCGTTTCACATTTCCTCTTTAAAGGTTTTGTCACATTTACTCTTTGCCTTAAAAATTACTCAGAATTAATTTCTCATACATATTTTCTTTCGCATAATTTCCAAATGTTAATAATTATCTTTCTCTTATTATTTGTTCTCTTTATAATTACTCTTTATCAAAAAATTATTCATATATGTAGTAATATAGTGATTTTAATATTAGTTTTTTTTGTACAATATTTTTTGTCAATTTATGTAGTTTATTAAATTGTCTTTTTTAACTTTAGATTAAAAAAAATTCCAAATATTTTCTTTTAAAAAAAACCATAGTAACACCAATAATAATGTAATATATAAAATAAAAAGATATCAGGAATATCAGGAATATTTACTGCTCGTAATAAATTTTGTTGCTCTCTATTTATATTACCATTAACTCTCTATTATCATAAATTATAATAAATAGTATAAAATTTTCTTTCTCGTTTTTCTATTTTGATTATTTATACATGTTATTTTTTTCCTCTCATTTTTTGTGAAATACTAATATATTAAGCGTTTTTTTCTTCAAAATTACCACTTTTATTATAATTAACAGTAGTTATTTATTTATAATGGAGTAAAAAATTCTCTTTGCAAAAATATTAATTAATCAAACACTCTTCCATTATACAATAATTTTTTTTTCATAATAGAGTTTTTTGAGAGATAACCTATTTGCATCACTAAACAGAATAATCCACATACAATAACTGTTGCATATCACCGAGAACGGAATATTCCGTAAGCAAACACTTAGTTTTTAGGCATAAATTTATTATCAAGCGTAGAGTAATCAACCCGATAATCGAGCATCACAAAACATTTTGATTGTATATTGAAAATATTCAGTGTACCGTTATTTTTCAACCTAAAATATTTAAGGTAAAACTGACATCTACGAGAGTCATTCAACAAGTACTTAGCCTACAAAAGAAAAACGAAAATTTTGGAAAGGTGGCAATTTATTTTTCCACATAATCTCCTTCAAGCTCGATACACTTGGCCCAGCGATGCTCCAACTTTTTTAACCCGTCCAAAAAATACATTTTCTCGAGGGAAGCAAAATTGGCCTCCGTGGCGACAATGACCTCCTCATTCGACCCAAATCTATTCCCGGCGAGTGATTTTTTCAGGTTTGGAAACAAAAAGTAGTCACTGGGGGCCAAATCTGGAGAGTACGGTGGATGGGGCAGCAATTCGTAGCGCAATTCGACCAATTTGGCCATGGCGACGGCGGAGGTGTGAGCCGGCGCGTTGTCGTGGTGGAACAGCACTTTTTTCTTCGAAAAGCGGGGCCGCTTTTTCTTCAATTCGACGTCAAATCGGCACAATAAGTCATCATAGTAACGCCCCGTGATTGTTTCACCCTTCTCGAGGTAATCGATGTGGATCACACCTTGTGAATCCCAGAAAACGGTGGCCATCACCTTTCCGGCCGATCGAACAGTCTTCGCCTTCTTCGTAGCACGTTCGCCGGGTCAAGTCCACTGTTTCGACTGTTCCTTAGTCTCTAGTGTGTACCAGTGAATCCATGTTTCATCGACGGTCACGAAACAACGCAAGAACTCCGCTGGATTGCGCTGAAACAGCGCCAAACACGTCGCCGATGTGGTCTCACGGTTGCGCTTGTTTTCCGGTGTGAGCAAACGCGGCACCAACAGCTTTTTCAAGCCCAGTTCTTCGTGTAGAATATGATGCAACGTTCATACTGCGACGGCCACAGTATCAGCTATCTCGTGAACCTTCAATCGACGGTCTGCCAATACGAGATCGTGGACTTTTTTAACGTTTTCCTCCGGAGCAGCCGTTTTCGGGGCATCTGGGCGTGGCTCATCAAAAACCGACGTGCGGCCACGAACAAACTCGTTGAACCAATTCTTGACGGTCGCCATCGAAGGAGATGAGTCACCATACTTAGGATCCACGCTATCTTTGATTTCGCTGCGCGTTTTCCCTTCCAAAAATAAGAATCTAATTACCGATCGATATTGTTCTTTTTCCATGTTTGTGCAACCGACCGACACGCTCGCTTTCAAAGGCTCTCAAAACGAAGAAAATCAACTAAAACTTCTACAGTAGGCTACTTAAAGAATGTACTGCACGATGGTAAATTTTTTTTGTGACAGCAGTTCCATCGGGCAGTGAGGCTAAGTACTTGTTGAATGACGCTCGTACTATATGTTAATCCATATTCGTTAGAAGAGAATCTGTTTTCAAATCCGACATTGGTAATGTACCATTATGTATCGATCATTTTAAACATTTACTTAATAATTAAACAAATTTGAATATACACGTATGTTTTAAGTTTATTTACCGTACAGCTATGTAAACAAATGAATAATTATTTTACCAGGTTTATAAGCTTAAATCCTCTGTTTGGTCATAGATGGCGTGAGTGAGCGTATTAAGCTACCATTGGCACGCCATACTTTTTTTTATGAGTTTGACATCTGTCAATATTAATCAGTGCACATTGTCAGCAATTTCGTAAAACAACATAGATTTTTCCTTTGCAGGCTTACAGCAAAAAAAGTTTGCACATTACCCAAGCTTCAATGAACATTTGCAAGAATAATCATTTATGACGCACGAGCAATTCACGCAAGCAAAAAGTCATTCCTCCAAATACAAATTTTTTTTGATTGTCTAAAAGGTTCATGAATTTTTTATTGGTGAATTCTCTAGTTGGTCGCTGCTATTCTTAATTCATTTACTTTGTAATATGAATGACGTCTTCCCAATCATTTATTCATTTTGATTATTATAATTTATTAATTTATTCAAGTAAGCATTTTATATTTTATTTTAACAAAATTAATATTTCATATTCCTTTGGTACTGTCATTTTATTAATCTTATTTATATAAGAAACGATTTTTTGCTACACACTACACTACACTAATTGTTGCTAATTTTTTAAAAATTTTATGCGGTAACCTTCACTTTTCATTAATTAAAATAGCTTTAAATTATAAATAATAAATATTTTAACTCATAAATTAAGTACAATATAATATAATACGAATGAATAAATATTTAAACTGTCAAAAGTCAAAATAAACTACACACAAATGACGACTTCGCAACTAGAAACATGAACTATGTTAATATAGGGTTTTCCAATAAGAGTAATATGATTTCTAAGTGACGTTTCGGCCATTTGTAATATGTCATGATCCGTTAATTTTTTTCCATTGTATTTAGTAAAGTTAACAATTTTATCATAGAGAGATATACGTAAGAACAACTTTTAAAAATTATTCAATTTTATTATAAAAGTAATCGTTCTCCAATTGCAACTTTTCGTGCGCTCACTTTTATCTGAGTGGTGCGGTAAATAAACAAAACTATCGATTCTGGTGCGAAGAAAATCGACAAATTATTACATTTACCTAAATTGACAGTTTGGTGTGGTTTTTGGTCTGGTGGAATCATCGGTCCGTACTTCTTTCGAAATGAAGCTGGTAACACCGTTACTGTCAATGGAGAGCGGTATAAATCGATGATAATCAAATTTTTATGGCCGAAATGGGAAGAAGTTGATCTTGACAACATGTGGTTCCAATAAGACGGGGCTACGTGCCATACAGCACGTGCAACAACCGAATTTCTGCGAGAAAAGTTTGGAGATTCGATTATTTCAAGAAATTGTGACATTGAGACTATTTCTTGTGGGGTTATTTAAAGTCATTGGTCTTTAGCAATAAACCAGACTCTCTTCAAACTTTAGAAGTTAATATTGAACGTGCTATTCATGACATACGACTTGATTTAGTGGGAAAAGTGCTCGAAAATTGGGTTCATCGAATTCGTTCTTGCAAAAGAAGTCGTGGAGGCCATTTTAATGACATTTTATTCAGAACTTAATTGTATCGATTGTACCATTAAAAAATATTCTAGAGGCGTAAAATCTCTCTACGATCAAGGCGGCCAATTCACCGGTCCGAAACATGAGATAAATTTCTCAACGATATGTATTTTGTTTCACTTGCTGTGTGGCATGTACCTCCGTCTTGTTGAAACCATATGTCGAATAGATTCAGTTCTTGCATTTAGGGCAAAACAAAAGTTCGAAATTATCGAGCGATAGGGTCGGCATTGACGGTTACTTTGCGGACAGCGTCATTTTTTAAGAAATACGAACCGATAATAATAATGCATTTTTCTGGGTGCACTGGCAGTTCTTTTTTTGTCTGTGGTTGTGCGTCAGTACTTGCACGAGCTGTATTTGATACGCTTTCAGACCAAGATCTTTGCGTAAAATCGTCCACGTTGTCGAGTAACACAATCCCAATTGCTGTGAACTGGACGAATGGACAAATGGCGGTGTTCACCATCAGGGGACGCTACGGTAGCAATATTTTCCTCTGAGCGCACTCTGCACACATGGGTTGGTGGTTTAATGTCCAATAGCGTAAAATTGGTGCAAATTAGAAACACATTTTTCACAAACCACGAATTTTGATAATAACGTTCAATAATTTTTAAACGTTTTTCGGAGCACTTTTGACTTTGACATACATCGCTTGTTATGTGTGATCTGTTAAAAATAAAAACATGATAAACCATAAGCAAGAAATAACCCAATACCATTGATTAGAATTTGCTTATAATAAAAGCTCATTCTATACAACATACAAAAAATATTTGATTATCAGTTCAAATTTAAGGATATTCCCAATTAAATACAAAAAAACAATACTCTACTTATTTAATCGAAATTTCATTGATTTAATATTGGTAATTGTATTTTTAATAATTTTTTCATCTTTGTTATAAAATAATACTATTAAAATTTTAATTAATTGGTGTTAAAATAATTGATAAATAATAGCCTATTTATTAGCTTTGATACATCACTAATTTATATTAGAATTTGCATATTTTTTGTGTTATCATAAAATCCCAATTTGATCAAATCGAGAAATATAATTATTTATAAAAAAGTATTAATAGCGTGTTTCGTAACAATTCCATCAACAATATACGTGTATATACCTAAATTTACCCATTACACTTTTTTTTGTTATTTTAGTTTTCACTTTATTCTAAATTTATGCATAATATGGTTCAGAATTAATAGTATTATCTTCTATCTTTTGACATCTCCTTTAGTACTATTAGAAAATTTTCACTATCATTTAAAATTCCCTTACTAAGAAAGAAATGATCTTTTTTAAATAAAATTCAATTACAAAACATTTTTTTTTCTTTTCTGAATGAAATAGCATTTTCGTCCTTAAAGTTTTTTTTCCATTTATTTTTCGAAGAAATTCTTTTTAGTATCTTGTAGTAAATTTTTACAAGTGTAATATAATAAAATGCGGATAAAAGTCAAATTTAATTAACGTTTTCGAACTAGAATTGGCTCAAAGTTATACTTTAGAAAATACAATAAATGCTATTGCCTCGGGTATCCTTAAACGTATGCAAATTTTATTCTACACGAATGGCACCAGTTGTTGCTTTCAATAATGTGTAGGAGTCTTAGAAGAAGAAAAAGTAAAAGAAGAAGGCAGAGAAGAAGGAAAATTACGCACTAGAATACGCTTCTTCGATGTGTAGCCTAAATCTACTGAATGTAAATACGATGTGAATATTGAATTTTTTTAAATTGATTTCATCACAGCAAAATGATTTCCACAAATATAATGAACAATAATTAGATTATGATTATGACTCAAAAATTCACTACACCGATCATATTCTTGGTTCAATTCAATTTTTTATCTAGCAGAAAATTTGAATTAATCAATAAGATTATTGATATGAGCTTATTGCTATTATTCGACATGAATAGATATTTTCAGATTTAATATTGAATAACAAGAATTTTTATTCAAATAAATTTGTTAAGTAGAAAATGTATTCTCATTTGAAGCAAATTCCATTCATACCAAATAAGTAGATTAGCAGCTTTAATATTGATGTCAAACATATTGTATCAAATTCGATAAGGATAATCGGTTTGCCGAGAATTAATTATTTTCAAGATATTTTTTATAAGAAAATTCAATTCAATTATTCTTAAATAATATGAAATGTTATAAAAATTTAAAAATTATATTTAAAATATTTTTTATTTTAAAATTTTTGGTCAGTTAAAAAAAATGTGTCCAACACCACTATAAGAATTTTTCGTTTTAGTAATATAAATTTTTCTGTTTGTAGTATCCAGATAATACACGTATATATATTTATTTTTAAAATTCGATAAAATATCTTTAAAACCATTTGGAAAATATTATTTTTATTGTTTTTATTATAAATTATTTTTTAGTACCATTTTAGTGATCTTGAATCTAAGTCAATCAAAAGTCTTCTTGTCTTCTATTTAAGAAAAAATTATGTATAAATTCTTCAAAAAATTGAAAAAAAACCTTTTGGTCATACTCTTCACTTATTTGACCATAAGTTCCAGTCACATATTTTTTTACGATCTTCTAATTTCATTCCAGCACCCATTTAATGGTGGATTAAAATAAAAAAAATTGACAGATCATTCCTAATGCCCATACCTCAGGTTTCATTCCAATTTACTTTACAATAAGCACCATGAAGCCCACGCCTACTGTCAAGGCCCATTCTGGAGATTGAGGGGCCCTTGACTACTAGTATGGATTTTAAATAAATATCTTTTAATTCAGAATTATCATCCGTTCAAGTTCCCGAAGGAACATCTACAAGAATTTTGGATATCGCACTGTTAGTTCCTAACTTGCTGCACCTGCCAACAAAATGGCAAAGAACATTTTTACTTATTCGTAGACATACAGATTGGACAAGTAGTAAAGGATATATTTGGAAATATAAGCCAAATATTCTCATAAGACCGCATCTTACCATCCTGTGACGTTCAATTCACTATCAGTAAATTTATGAAATTCACCTTACCATAAATTTATTTTTTGAATGAAATTCCTTCCCACTGAATATCCTGTCAAAGTACTCATTTTAATTTCTTAGAACAAAATTATAGGCCCCCCCAAACTCGAATCATCTTCTAACTGGTACATCCACCTAACGAATTGCCAATTTCATTAAACCCACGTATTTACTATATACCAAATGGCCTCATGTGTGTGGAGCTGTATTATGGTCCTTGGCTCATATTCTAGGATTCTTAGATACAAATAAACAAATTAACAATAATCGCATAACAGTTAAAAGATAAATTAGGTTTTTTATAAACACAGAATTTAATAAGTTTTTAATAATATTCATTTAAATTACAGTATATTTACGTTTTCTATTTATAAACAATAAATTTAATCAAAAATATTTATTTTTCAAAATTTAATTAAAAATATTATTAAAAATTATCATGGTTTATTATATAAGTACTATATCATCTCAATAGTTAAAATTCTTCAAAGCTTCTTATCTACTTTTCCTCTTAAGAAAATTTTAAATGATTTTAAAAAGATAATCAAAAATAACAACAGAAAAATTTAATAAAAATACCTCGAATGGAGTGTCCTTCTTTAGCTTTTTGAACATTCTTTTAAAAGGACATACTCTATAGTCCACTTTCTATCCAAAGAAGCTTAGATATTTTTTTCACCATCAAAGAGCATAGCTGAATGAAATAATATTTTGCTAAGTTATTGAAGATGTGTGCAAAGACAAAATTATATTAAAATTTATCAAACATCATAGACATATCTAAAGATAATATTTTTGTTTAATATTAAAATTAATAATCTTATGAACATCAGGAATTCGAAATATTCACAGCATTCTAAAAGTTCTTGTTTAACAATATTATACTTTACATATAATCGGAGAAAATTGTAAGGACTTCACAATAAAAAAAAAAGAAGAAAAATGTCAATTTTTTTATAATAGTAATTATTGTTATGATAACCTAATGTAAAAGAATATTTACTTTTTTGTTAATTATTTTAAAATTTAAGTACTTTATAACAATACCAGAAAATTTAGTTCACTAGTATTTATGTTCTCAAAAATGTATCTACTAAAATGAGAAACTTAGTGTACCAGTGTATAAATATTTTGATTTTTAACATTTATTTGCAACTGTTCAGATTCTATTACAATTTACTATTGAAGGCATATTGTTTAATTAATATTATAAGAAAGTTTATAGATAATTAAGAGTAATTAGTAGAATAAGCCATCTTGTGCAGAAATTCGAAGGATCAAAAACTTCAGTCGAAAGCTAAATACCATTTGCAGTGATTAATATTTATCATTTAGATGATTTTGCAAAACTGCAGCATTCAAAAGTCTAGAACCTCACATATCCTATAAGTTTGGTGAAGTTTTTACACTTTGTTCGAAAATGATACCGGAAAGTTATCGTGGTATAAAAATAAACCTTTTATAGCCTAAATTGGATAAAATGGACTTGGAAAATAAGTGGGAACAAAATTCCCAAGAAATATTCTTTAATAAAATAATAAGGTCAAATGGAGCTGAAGGACGCCTCTGGAGCTGAAGGATGAAATCACACGCGTTATAACTGAGGCACAGCTCGATGCATGCCAAAAAGTCATGAAAAAATTTAATACGCGTATGCTGTATTGTTACAGGAATCGTAGTAATATTTAAAAGATATTATATTATATATAAATGGCATAGACTAAAAATTAGAATCAAATAAAATTTAAAATAATTTTAAAAAAATGTTGCGCATTTAATTGAAAAAAATAATATGAACTGTTTTATTGAATCATCCTATATAAAGCTAAAAAAAACCTAATTAGAAGGATACTCAATCCATATTAAGCTATCAAAATTACATTAATTTATGCAAAAAAATTGCTTCTTTTGAAAAATATTTAATTTCAAAATTTATTTAAAAAATTATTCTTCAATATTGCTTTCCTGATAAAAAGAACTAATTAAATTTTTAATATTTCTCTACTTCTTTATAGAAACAAATATCGCAATTTTAATAGATACATTATTTATTAGAATTTCATTAATAAGAATGTGAAAGTGATTTGAATATACTTTAAAAACACTTGATTGCGCAATTATAAAATTAAATTTTTAAATATTCAATAAAACCGTTTAATGTTTAATCATGAAGTATGCACTGTTTTAGTATATCTATAATATTGTATAATAATAACTAAATGACTCAATTAAGAGCTATAAATTTTCTTCATTATGCAAAGGTGATGGGTAAGTACTAAAATAGTCCTGTACTCGTAATCCTTAGTCACAAAAGTAAAGCTTAAAAAGTAATAAAATTTGAACGTAATATAATTTAAGTTACCATCTATTTGCCTTATAATTTCATGTATAAGAGTACCTGTGTGTATATTACAATATAACATAAAGCTAAAAAGGATGCTATGAAAATTTCATATACACACATAAATATAGTTTTATTTAGTTGCGTTATTACCAACACCACCTATATTGGACAAAATTAGAAAGTACAACACGCGATATCATACTATTAAGGTATGTTACAGCAATAAGGTCAAAGCTTTATAGCCAGGATACTTGTATTAGTTCTTTATTAAAATCCGTTCTTGTTCATTAAAATTGCTCCACGTAATAATTTAGCCTAAAATTGTTTTAATATCGATGTTGATTGTTTCAATTAAGGATGATTTCACCTTTGCTTTATGCAGTTTAATATCACTTCTTAATATGATCCTGATCATTGTATCCTCTATCGCCAGTGTTTTATAAGTATATCTTAAATGACAAAAAGTTTAAATAAAATAAATAATCATAATTCAAATTCAACTTTTTAAAAGAAATGCATTTTGCCAAATAAGAGTTCGGAATTGTAAAATAAAATATATAAAATAATTCAATAATTTGGAGTTGTTTTGAAGCTCTTAGAAAATAGGTAACATTTAAAGCAAAAAAAAATAATGAAAACGATTACCCCACTCTTGGATACACTTTTTATAAGCTCCTGCTGGGAATTATCCTTAATGGGTTCGATGAACTCAAAATGTCTTTCACGAAGTGATAAATACATTTTATGGAGCAGAAAAATGTCGCGAGGAGGCGTATATAATGAATACGGTGCTTGTTCAATGACATTCGTGGGGCTTTTGTTGATGCAGAATTTACGAATTATTTTGCCACAATTCTGGCTATTTGCGATGCCTTGTAATGCTCAAATAATATTATTTGTTGATGGTTCGTCCTTCCGGATGCAATTCTGAATGAACAACATTACAGAAATCAAATAAAATAGTTTAATTTTGGAATGACTTTGACGTAGTTTTTTCAGTTTTAACCGCGATTTTAAAGCTTGTTGATAGGTGAGCATATCAAACTCATAAACCCACGTATCATAATTCGTTATTACACATATACAGTTCATGAAAGTAGCGTCTGAATTGATTGATTGAAGCACGTCTTCAGCAACCTGTTTGCTATGCTCTTTTTGAAGAAAATTCAGATCCTTAGGAATTGTTCTGTGACGGATTTTATGCTCAACGCATCAACTAATATGCTCTATGGATGCATGAGATATAAAATCCTTAGAATTCTTTCCTAACCTACGAGTATAATTACAATTTCGCACCACCATTGCTGATGTTGAAAGTCAGACGGAACGTATCAAATCTCCAATCAGTTTTTGATTAGGTCTGATGCTTTGTATCACTTGAAAGTTTTCTTCATCATAAGCAATGATTGACCATAAGAAATTTCGTTGGCAATCGTTGTTTGATATTTTCTCCATACTAAAAAGTCGCACTTGACATCAACTAAGAAAATGATGAAAAATATTGTCATCAATATTTTCTGATATTTATTCTATTTCCGACGGTGTTCCTCAAGGAGGTTTTCTAGATCCAATCCTTTATAATATTTATACCCACTTTCACAGGCATCAATATCTTACAGTAACACATCCACTCATTAGACACCTGGTTTAAAAAGTGGAGAGTGGGAGTAAATTAGCAAAAATCTGCTGATGCCTAGAACTGATTCCCGATATAACCCTAAACGTCAGTAATATTCCACATAAAATAAACATGCGTTACCTTGGACCCATACTCGACGAACACTTAACCTGGAACTCTCCAGTGAGTCATAGTATAACGGAAGAAAGTTCTACTATGACTCACTACTATGACTCCTAGAAAGTAGGTCAAAACTTACAAAAACAAAGCAAACTTTTACTATACAATACGATACTGAAACCGATATGGACATACGGACTCAAACTTTGAGGTTCGGCTAAGCATTCCAAACCCTTCAATCCCGAATCCTTCGAAAAAATTTCAATTCTCCATCTTATGTGTGAAAAACGGTTATCCATCGTTATCTAAATAAACAACTCCCGATATAAAAAAAAATCCATTCGCATTTATCCTACCAACCTAATCCTTTAGCAAAACAACGGTTTATTCTCATCCTTCAATTAAACTCCCATTTAAGTTTAAAGCGGCAATGGCCTCGCGATTTTTTGAATTTATTAAATAAATTAGCTTGTTTTTTGGAAGACATCGATAGGTGTTTTCCCTGACATATTTTTACGTCCTTGTATCTTTACTTAAAAAATCTTCTTCTTACAAATTAAACGTAGTTATAATAAAAAAAATAATTATCCAAAAGTCCACGTGACAATTTCATATATTGGTGCCAACTTCACAGCAAAACATAACTTTTTATGTTGTTTATTTTAGGCGTTTTTTTTTTAAATAAGGATTTTAACCAGATATCTGTTTAATAGAAGACATAATTTTTTTCAATTAATTTATTTTAAGAGAATCTTTTGAATAAAGTGGAGACAGTTTAACAGAACATTTATTTCCAAGTTAATTTATTCTTTGTGATATTTTTACGTAAAACTCTTTTTAAATATAATAATTTTATTATATTTTATGTCATGCCAACTCTGAAAAGTTAATAATTTTTATTTAGTATCCTTGTAAAAAACTATTAAAAAAAATTAAAGTGGAAAATAATAGCACAGAAATTTTATTTTCACGCACTCCAGCTAATTGTTGATAATTACTTTTTATTAATGAATAACAATAAATAAAAATGAAGTACAAAAAAATTAAGTAGACATTTTTTTCTTGCAACAGGTTTTACACAAAAAAAAATTCAATTTAACTTTCGTACAAAATTGGGTAAATAGAAGTAAAAATAATTTACGAAAATTGAAAGTTTTTTTCTCCCATTCAAGTTGAACGTGTTTATTAAGCCTGAGTATTGCATTTTTTGAATGAGTTGACATTTTCTAATCTAATGTTTAAATGATTGTTATCGATCAGTTTTTCATCGTCTAAATAGTAGTCAATTGGTTAAGGGCGGTAAACTTTTCCTTTAATATAATATAAAGAAAAAGTCCAGTTCACTTCAGTAACAATTTGACGGAAATTTCATGTTCATGCCTACTGTCCATTAAAAATAATTTTCAAAAGAAAACCCGAATACTCTCAACAAAACTAAATGGCGAACAATGAAAACAAACTTAAAATAGGAAAAGGGAAAACAAACGGACCAATGTTCCTTGGGCGCAGTCTTATATGAACGATTGCGTGTGTTAACTTAATTTTAAGACTTTCTAGCCGTTGTTCGAAATTGTGTCGCACAATTCTACCACACGTATACACACAAAACCAGAAATAATAATAATTATGTATAATTAATGTTCGAAGAAGCTGTTTTCCATTTTTCTTAGGTAACTACTTAATGTTCTTTTACGTAATAGTGTTTCCATTTGCCTTTCATCGATTTAACTACAACCACCACCTGCGATACAATTATAACAGTATAAAAATTTAAGGCTTAGCAAAATAAGTTCACTTAAAGTTTATAATAAATAAATTTGGCAAAAGACCAGAAACAAAGAAAAATCACATTTTGTTAGTAGAATATTAGAGGTGGAAGAAAAGAAATTGTTCTGACATTACGAAATAATTTAAATCATTCACAAGAGTTTCGTTAACTACTCGTATTTTCATTTTCGTTGCTACTCTCCACTTACGAGCATAATCCCTTCCAGTACAGTATCCTCTAGGGCTAATTATAACTTTATCCGATGAATTAATATACTTAAATTAGGTAAATGGAAAAATTTAAAGAAGAATTTAAATCTCTAATAATACGCTTTTACTTCAATAGCTAATTTAAGTCGTTCATTAAATAAGAGGTAAATTATTACGATTACGAAAGATTATTAAATATGGAATAAAATTGCTAAATTTAATTTTTCAGATGCTCTCTTTGAATAAATTTACTTGAATATATTTGCACATAAACTTAATAATATCAAAAGTAACTGATTACGAATAGACACTCTTTCCTATTGACTGATTTTCTTCAATCCAAAGTCAGTCAGATCTACTATTGTAGCTTATGGCAAAAATAATTAACTGAAATTTTTAACACTAGCACATAATATGGTTTTGTATTTTAAATTGGAAAATCCACAAAGATGCTTTCAACAAAACAATTGAAATTTAAGAGTAAATTACCGAACATACTATAGTGCATAGAAGGTTCGTCTTTTACAAAAATTCAATGTAAAATCATTCTCTAGTCGATGTTAATCCACTCAACTTTAATGGATTTAACGAAATCCTATTTAAGCTTGAAGGCAACTTTTAGTTTAAGTTTTCTTAACTGTAGACTTTTCTTTAAAAAAAAAATCCCAACTTTTAATTTTGCCTTCAGTTGGTTATGTATTTAGTATGATTTTCTCAAGACAAGATAAAAGATACACTTTTCGAGTATACAGTTTTTAAATCTATGGTTATTTTTAGTTAGTACATTTAAAATTAGATTAAAAATTAAGCAATTTATATAGAATGAAGAAAGTTAGATTTTGAACTCAAAAAAAAAGTCGTTTCTTCTTAATTAAAGAAAATTTATTGCAAAAGGCATAATTATAAGCTGAATATTTTGGTTCGTCAAATAAGTTGATTCGAAAAATTGGAACAACTTATTTGACAGAAGGTGTGGGAAAAACGTACTGAGACTGATTTTTTTAAAATATTTTATTTTATTTTTATATAATAATATTATCTATCCGCTTTAAAAGAGTTAGGTAGATTTACATTAGCGGAGGTGTTGTTTCCACCTGGAATCGCCTTGAACTGGAATCGCCTTGAACTGGAATTGCCTTCATCTTCTGAGTTACACATATACTCTTTTGGTTGTTATCGATAGTACCTAGGTAAGGTCTTTCCATTATTTTTTAGAAATAAAAAAAACTCACACGGATTTAGATCAGCTAATAGAGGGGCTGAAGAATCACAGGTATCCATTTTTCCAACAAAGACTCTTTGATGGAGACGGCATTTTGGTAGAGTATCTGTTGCGGATAAGTCACTATGTATATGTTATCATAGTTGATAGGCTACTTTAAATTATTTTTACCTCTAGAATAAGTCAAAAATAAAATAGTGCTAATAAATATAAAATTGTAATAATTGACTACAAATTGTTGACCCCCAATGTGATATTTAAAAATAAACTGTATAATTATAATCACAATTTTGAACGACTAGACAAATTACTGCATAGCTAAAATCGCATTATAATAGGCGATGATTCGGAGGAGCCGATGCCATCTTTGATTGTATTTGAAGACATCAGATAAACTACTCAAGCAGCGAGAAAAGAGGAAGAAAGAAACCAGCTGAATGACATAAGTGAACCAAAATTGCCACCTCTTAACCGGCAGTATATCGACTTATGTTTTGTGATGGCAGGAACGGAATTTTATGGCATGAATAGTGTAGATGACTGCATCAAGTATTATTTGCATTATAAAACGGCATCAACGCACCGACGTTTTCCGGAAACCACCAACATCAGATAAGTATAGAACTTTAAACAATATAATTCTCTAGCCATTTGGTATTTCGATAAAAAAAAAACTGTGAAAACTTCTCACGGGAATAGCTCTACATTGTAGGAAACCTTCTCAACTTCTTTGCAAGATGAATGACCTAACTTCACATCATTTTACAGATACAGCTTTACATAGTAAGGCCTACTACCGTTTTTTGGCAATTACAGATAACCTAGGCCTGGACAAGCTGAAATGGCGTGCATTTGAATCTTATGAGTCTCAGTCATCTGAAATGTCAACCTTAACATCTAAAATGGAGACTCCTAAAAAAAATGACGTAGCTTCTCTTAACCGTAACGTCTAGAATAGAGGCTCTTGAAAAAAAAGATAGCGGAGCGTTAAAACTCTTAAGCTTCAAAACCATAGATTTACATCTTCATGTTGACGAAGGAGCATTCAACGCTTATGTGTGAAAAACGGCTTATGATTTTACCATAGGAAATTTGCTAATGTTGCTCAATAATTTTCGAGACCGTGCATTTTGTGCTGAATCAAATAAGCAAAACTCCGATTGCTGTCAACAATTGGGCTGTGGAACATTTACGTGTACTCCAACAAAAATTCAGCCTCGCCTCCACTTAATAGATAGAATAACCAACCAGAAATTTTTGACTGATTCCTGTGCTGCTGGTTTTATCTTTTTCTGCTATTTTATCAAAAATAAACATATATGCAATTAAAATATTGTCTCCTGACTTAATTTTCACAGAAATTTTTGTAGCAATTTCTAATAGCAGACGTGTTAATGGCAATAATTGGGGCCAACTTTTTCAAACTCTTTGGTCTACTTGTTGTTCTGAACAATCAGCAATTATTTGATTCCACAACTCTATTACCCATACGAGAATATATAAATCAAATATGATACATCCTAATATCTGCAATGTCCGATCTAACGCCAAGAAAGCTTCTTTTGAGCCTTTTAAGGAATTTTTTCACTTTAGAAAGAAGTCAGTGAAAAGTTCCTCAGTTTTAGTAGTTTCTAAGCTAGAAGCCTTTCCAGAGAGTGGTTCATTTTCCATAAGTTCTCGACCCTCCAAAAATACATGAATACCACCGAAAAACTTGTGTTTTTGTTAAGAAATATTTCTCATAAGCTTGACACAATTTCAATCAACCCTTTCTATAATTACTAAAAATTTTCGTTAAGTCTATATAAAAAAATTGACAAAATTCTACAGACAACAATTATTTTTATCATTTCTACTAATTTAAATTTAACACAATATTGTTTATCTATAACATTTGATATTGTTTCAGCAATTTTTAGTATTAAAATTCCTAATTAAATATTTCCAAACAATAAAGTCCTTAGGCAATTCGTTTAGGAATTTAGAAAAAAATCTTTATATTTTAATTGAAATATTTTTAATATATACGGTTTTCCAATAAGAGTAATATGATTTCTCAGTAACGTTTCGGCCATTTGTAATATGTCATGATCTGTTTTTTTTTCATTAAATTCAGTAATGTTTACAATTTTACAATATCATGGAGAGAAAATTGTAACGTTTACAAAATATTCAATTTTATTATCAAAATAATCGTTCTCCAATTTAAGAAAATCATCTTCTCCAATGAGGTTCACTTTCATCTGAGTGGTGCGGTAAATAAATAAAACTGTCGATTTTGGTGCGAAGAAAATCCACAAATTATTTATGAATACCCATTACATTCACCTAAATTGACAGTTTGGTGTGGTTTTCGGTTTGGTGGAATCATCGATCCGTACTTCTTTCGAAATGAAGATGGTAACACCGTTACTGTCAATGGAAAGCGGTATAGATCGATGATAACCAATTTTTTATGGCCGAAATTGAGAGAAGACGGGGCTCAACAAGACGTGGGTTTATTGCTTAAGAATCTGGTTCCAACAAGACGGGGCTACGTGCCACACAGCACGTGCAACAACCGAATTATTGCGAGAAAAGTTTGGAGATTCGATTATTTCAAGAAATTGTGACATTGAATGGCCTCCAAGAAGTGTTGATTTAACACCATTAGACTATTTCTTGTGGGGTTACTTGACGTCATTGGTCTTTAGCAATAAACCAGACTCTCTTCAAGCTTTAGAAGTCAATATTGAACGTGCTATTCATGACATACGACTTGATTTAGTGAAAAAAGTGCTCGAAAATGGGGTTCATCGAATTCGGTCCTGCAAAAGAAGTCGTGGAGACAACTTGAATGACGTTTTATTCAAAACTTAAGTGTATCAATTGTACTTTACACTAAATAAAAAATATTTGAATTTCCTTAACAATAGTGTGTTTTTTTTTAAAAAGAAATCATATCACTCATTTTGGAATACCCTATATTATAACTTATAGCGATTATATCAAAAAAATTATTAAAGATTCTTCATAAAGGCTTGTAACTTTTCAGAGATTTTGAAAACTAATTCCTTAAATGAATCTTAAATAATATTTTATTTTATTATTAAAAACTAATACTAAAAATACGAAATAACATTGTAGAATCATAAAAAAGAGCCTTGAATAATTCGTTTTTAAAAGACGAGTAAATTTTGTTAAGTAACATTTTCCAAAAACATTTTAAGAAAGCATATATCTTTACACCTATACACGGATGTGTTTAATAAAGAACTTTTCAGAAGAGCATATAATTTCCAATATAAAAGAATGCTTTCTATTTATTTCAGAAAATAAACAGTCTCAAGTTGAATTATACATTTTATACCTGTTCGAATAATGGCAGGGTAGCATAAATTCTTCAAAGTTTATTTGACTTTATTGTCGAGCCAATCCTTCTAGGTTTACCTTCGTTAGCTTTTTGTTACGTTTACTTTCTAGTTTTGCTTTATTTAACTTTCCTTTAGAAACGTAATTTTCGCATGACCGAAACTACTTTTTCCGAGCATACAAACTGCTGGTTTAGGAACGTTCCTACAACTTGGGACTTGCTACCATCCACCATATTCCTGTCTGTTCAATGGTCGTCTAATATCTATGTAGTATGTTACTCTATTTATCTCTATTGGTATACACATCACCTATATAGTTATAGTATTGTTAACAATGATGTAACAGTTATCGTTTAACCCTTCGTCAACGACATGTATGTATGTACTTATGAACACATGTATTTAGTACCATAAATATCTGTTCTATTAAAGATTGACAATCGCGTCATTGCGGTTAAACCATGAGCCAACAATTTCTACAGAATTCCGGATTAGACTAACGTGTCCTGATTCTATTCCATTTGGAAGGAAGTCGACAAATTAAACGATTTAGCAATTTCTTTTGGCATTGGTTACCAGTGTTAACTAGTTTGCATGTGACCGGGTAATTTATCTCCAATTTTGCCAATGGTCGATTGAAAATAGCCACAACCACTTTTTAGATTGTGCAAAAGTTTATTATATCTTATTTTAATCTATCGTTGCTTCCGTCTATAAGATTTATTTTCAATTCAGATGACATATCACGAAAAGAATTAAATTGCCAACAATGGCAAAGTTCAGACCAGTTCGCATATAATTTCAATTCATTGGCGAATGAACAATTGTCAATAGCACTTATTTCCGGATATCATGTTCCTGTACGTTTACACAATTCTTCGGATATGTGCATTGAATTTTAAATATAAAACCACCCCAAAGCCAAAGTAAACTATAAAACCAACTAAAGGGTTTTTTTATTAGGAACGGCTAATCTTTGGAATTAAAAAAAAAAAATATAAATAAACTATAATTATTATTTTTATTGTAAATTAAAGAACATTTAACATCATTATTATTTGAAAATAATTTTATTAGTAAATACTTCACGACTCTGCTTGCAGAAGCTGATTCGAAAGGTCTAATTTTGGATGACTCTTCCGCATAAGTCATGGTGAAAAGCTTAATAAAATCGACACCTCTTCCAATTATCAGTTGCCGTCGCGTGAGTATCAATTCAAAATCAGTATGGCCGACGGTGCCGCCCGATCAAAATCCATACCAGAGAGTAAGTTTTTCTAAATACAAAGGCACCTTCTCGAACTGTTGTAGTTGTTATTCATTCCAGATCTGAAAACGTATCGCGAAATTTTCAGGCACTGGCCGGTTGACAACTTAATGGGATGCCTTGAATTTATTTATTAGACTCTCGTTAGGACGTCAATTTCGACAATTAATCCATCAACACAAGCAACCTCTAACACAATCTTTTAATAAAAAAAATTTCACAATCTCAATGCAAATTTTTGAATCATCTAGTTTTTTTTATTAAATGGTAAATAAAGCAAAATACAAAATTATAAAAATTATAATGCTGTCATTTGAAACGTCAAAGGAATATCTAACATTTTTATTGAAAAGCCCTTTTATTTTCAGAAGCATTCAAAATTATATTAAAAAATTAAAAAATTAAGAAATAATATCTTAATTTTTTTATTTTTTAATATGCACGTAATTTGGAATACTTCTGAAAATAAAAGTAAACTGCTCTATTTTTGTAGATATTGAAATTTTATAATATTATAATATTTCTTAAAGTATTTATTAAGTCTTAAATAATATCATAAAATTGATATAAAATATATTCCAGAGCTCTTTTTAATTTCATAGCTTTGATATTTAAATATTGTAGCTTTTCTCTTTGATAAGGTGCCGAATTGAGATTAGCTAACCATGAATTATTAACAAAACAGTCTCTTTGAAATTTTTAACAGAAAATTGCTATTCCTATTAATTTTCAATTTAGTTTTTTTTTTCATAATCGATTTATTGTATGAATATCATATCCAGTATATATATTTCCTTGCATACATATTGAATTTGAAACCACTGAAATGGTTGAGTGCATAAAATTCGGAGATTTAGCAATATTTCTTTCCAATTTTTTTTATTCGTTGAAAATATCCAAATTTGAGGAGAGCAACATTAAATTGAATTAAATTTCAAAATTTATTCAACCAAAAATCTATTTCCATAGTAGCAAGTACAAAATTAATTATACTTGAATGAATATCAGCTTATGGTTCAGTAAATGTTGAATTTTTCGTAGATTGGAATGTTTTCCAAATTGTGCATCTCGATTTTCACTACGCACGATGTAGTATTTATGCTTTCAGACTTTGGTAATGGATACTCTTTTATGCACAATATTATGTTTATGCGATAAACTTCAAAGAATTTTAGGTGGTATTATTTATTTTTCTTTATTCTAGATTTGCGGTGTATTTATTTAGTATACTTGTGAAAATTTAACCCCTGTAACAGTTCTTTTAATATACTTTTTATATTGTATATAATGTATGTGAAAGGTTGCAGGGATACATAAGTGAAAGTACTCGTACAAATCGAAATACGTGTATCCTTCAATTGAAGTTCATTTGGGATACTGTGCCACGTCATATTATAATACTGATTTGGATCACTTAAACAGTACTATGTGGTTGCCGTAACTGCATCATAAGGATTAACTTTAACACTTTTCTACCATATCAAAGGATAAATATCGAGTGAAAATTGTACGTAGCAAAAAAAAATTTCCCGCTAAAAATGTGTCAGCAAAATAATTTAACTGTAGAACTCCTACTCTTATTTTAGGGTTTTCACATTTTTTTCAAAATTTTATATCCATTTTGAAATTTCTTTTATGACTCTCCTCAAAAATAACATACACATCGAAGACTTAAAAGACAGTTGAGCCGATATACGAGGACTTATTGTTCAATAAGTCCTTAGAAAAAGATGGAAAAAAACTGTTTTTTAAAAAAAAACTGTTTTTTAATCTCCTTTTAACTCTATACACTTTCCCAACCATTTTTCCAAAATTTTTATCCTGTCCAAAAAATAAGACTTCGGAAGTTCTGCAAAATACTCATCCGTTTGAGCAATGACGTCCTCGTTGGAAGTGAACCGTCGTCCGCCAAGCCATTTCTTCAGATTGGGGAAAAGAAAATAGTCACTCGGGGCCAAATCTGGTGAATAAGCGGGATGCTACAACAATTCCATTCTCAATTCCACAATTTTGGCCATGGAAACAGCGCAGGTGTGCACACGCGCATTGTCCTGATGCAAGAGGATTTTTTTCTCCTTCAGATGGGGTCGTTTCTCTTTGATTTCCTCGCTCAGCCGTTGCAATAACGACGCATAATACGCTCCTGTTATTGTTTTTCCTTTTTCCAAGTAGTCGATAAAAATGATGCCCTGCGAATCCCAAAAGGCCGTGGCCATCACCTTGCCGGCCGATGGCACAGTTTTTGCCTTCTTCGGAGCCCGTTCACCCTTGAAAATCCACTGTGATGACTGTCTCTTCGTTTCTGGAGTGTAGTAGTGTATCCAAGTTTCGTCCACAGTGACATATCGACGAAGGAATTCGGCAGGATTGCGATGAAAGAGTGCCAACATAGCCTCAGAGTCCACTATACGATTGCGCTTATTCTCCTCTGAGAGCAAACGCGGCACCAATCTTGCCGAAATTTTTTTCACAGACAATTTTTCATGAAAAATTGAAGCGACTGTACCTTGTGATATGCCCGTGGCCTCAACTAATTCGCGCACTTTAATTCGCCGATCGTTCAAAATCAGATCGTGGATTTTGTCGATAATTTCAGGAGTAGACACCTCAACTGGGCGTCCTGAACGATGTTCATCTTTTGTGGATGAACGGCCACGTTTAAATTCATTCACCCAATTGTAAACCACCGCAAACACAGGTGCAGATGTGCCATGAACTGCATCCAACTCGGCTTTGATTTCTTTCGGGCTTAAGCCTTTCAAATGGAGATGTTTGATGACAGCCCTAAACTCGCTTTTTTCCATTGTTATGCACAAATAAATGTCGTTAACTTTAATCGAAGATAGAAATTGACCTACGCTATGGATCGAGCTGAAATTTTGACAGCTTTCCTGTCGATAATGCTACTTACAAAAACACTACGAGCGCAATTTCTTGGATTTTCTAAGGACTTATTGAACGTCCCTCGTATATTAGAATACTCCATACCTGATTACGCAGAGAAAAACCGATTAGTGCTATCCCCCACGACATTCACTCACTTTAGTGTAGATTTTGTTGCCATATAATTGTACAGCATGCGTTTTATGTTCCAGATCGAAGTTTTTTTAAGAGTCCTTAGAATAATGTGGGAAATAAGAGGTCCGCCAAATGCTCACCTTTGGCCGCAACGCAAAGGCGAGCTCTTTTAAGCACAATTTTCATAATATTATCGAAGAATTCTGGTGTTATTTCAGCAATTTCGTTTTCAATGTTGTACTTAAGCATCAAGATTGTAGCTGGTTTGCTAGGATACACCTTGTCCTCCAAGTACACTCATAAGAAGAAATTAGGAGGGTTCAAATCATGGGATCGTGGGGGCCAGTCGATATTACCACTTTTTGACATTATTCAGCCGAGAAAAATTTCTCTTAAAATTTGTAGCGTAGCACGAGCTGTGTGTAATGTGGCACCGTCTTGTTAGATGTGGCACCGTCTTGTTACATATTCTGAAGGCTTGATTAAAGTGCATAATTCGGGCAGAAGAAAGTTTTCCAACATTTCCCAATAGCGGTCAACAGTAATTATTACAGCATTGCCTCCAGCATCCTCAAAGAAATATGGCCCACCAATGCCGCTAATCTAAAGGCCGCACCATACAGTTTGGTATATCAGTTGAGGGTTTTCAGAGCCCCAATAGCGGCTATTCTGTTTATTAACAAAACCAGTCAAGTCGAAGTATGCTCCGCCGCTCATAATGATTTTTTGACAAAAATGGCAGTAAAACTCGAGCACTTCAGTCTCGCCGCCGTTCATGGTCATGTGTCCGTAGCTGTTGTGTCAATTAAATTTTAGGTACCTGGACATTCAGCAATACTCTGCCTCACTGCAAGAATTCTTTTAGATGTACGTTGGCTTAATTATCGCCCAGTCTTTACCTTATCTCTCAGTGCATGCATATTTTCAAAATTATTCATTAGGCGCTGAATGGTTGACTTGCTCGACATATTATTAACACCAAAAAAAGTCCCGCAACTTTTTCCGCATATTTAAAATTTAACAATTATTTTAATAAAATATTTTAATAATTATAACAAATTATTGCAGCTCTAAATACTCCATAATTAATTACTATTGACCACTCTCTACGCCTATTAAATACTAATAGATAAATATTATTTATACAAAAATCGCAACCAAACAAAATCAACCTGGAACATACAAAGCATACTTACTGTAGTTGCGTATATAGAATAAAATAAAAACAAAAAATCTAACCTATTTTTTTGTGTGATAATTTATTTATTTATAGTATTACAAACAAATAATTTGCGAGCTCCAACTTTATTTTTTAATATTATTTTGCGAATGTTATTTTACACAAAATGTTAATATATTTTTTTTTAAAGAAATTATTATCACAAAAATACAAAAATATATTTCGGTGTAAAATTTCACGTGCTGATAACGTTGTTACTTACATCATTGGCTTTGAAACTTGAACCAAACTAATGCTTACTTAGCTTCTAGTCTCAATTGTCCTTATTGCCTTCATCTTAAAATTATGAACCAACAGGACAACAAGATATTTTGTACAGTATGCTTTTCGTAAAGTTTTAAACAATCATCAAACAACAACAGCAGCAACAGTAACAACAATACTATTATGTCCCATAACGATGGCAAATATTACAAAACTTCCAACTTGAATAACAAGGGATGATTTTAGATTGTATAGTTTTTGGACAGACATTATATAGAATGTAGTCACGATTGTCATCGCCGCTGTCGTTTTCATCCCAGTTATCATTTCCATTGTCGTTGTCATTGTCGTTTTCGTTATCAAGGTTGTAGTCGTAGTCGATACTCTATTTGCTTAACAGTGAACTGACCCCAACCAGCCTGAGTTCTACCACAAACTACTTAAAAATCTAATTCAGTATGAGAACAGGAAAACTTTTACAGTTTGTAACAACTTCCAGGATATCATTTGTTACTTTTCTACAAGTGTTTGTTCTGTTTATGGGTTCTCAGGCGTAACTTTAAAGCTTTCGCATAGATTCGAGCTAAATTAAAACGAATGGAGCTGAACCTATCTCTAAAAACTAGAACATATGCTCTTACTGTCTACAAACTCTAAACGGCTCATATTCCATTTCGTATCGAAGGACTAAGTTTACGAAAGAATTTTCTTACAAGTTGCCTTGTTCTTTCTTCGTACACATACAGAGCACACTTAAAGTTTCCTGTTAAAATAAAATACCCAACATATAATATATTATTACAAATTACAAAAGCTTTTTGAAACTACGATATTATAAGGTAAAATAGTAATTTTCGCAATAAATTTGTTACCATACGGAAAATATTAAATATCCTGTATGAAAAAAGGATAAGAGCAATGCTATTAATTTTTCCTATCCTTTCTATGAATAAGTGCAGTTGTTAATATGAAATAACTCATATTTTCCAGAGTTTTCACCAGTTAAATAAAAATTGTTATTCCTTTTTTATTTATAATTACAAAATGCGTATAATCAATCATTTTGGATTTTTCATTCAAAAATTCACGATTATATAACAAAATGGATTTATTAAAAACTTATAAATAATATAATAATATATATTATTTGTTGGATAACTTTTTACAGGAAATTAAAAGTATTTCAACAAATTATATGAAGACTGTAAATATCGACAGTTTATTTATTAAATATGAAATTGTAATTTTAAATTGAAAATAAAACAAAAAGTGAAGTACTCGTATTTATTTTAACTGATATGTGTACGGGGCAATTTTGGAAAAAATAGTTTTTCTTGGATAAATTTATCAAAAATTATACAAGGTGTGTAATAAAAATAATAAGACTGGCATCATTAAGAGGGCAATTCGCATCCACGTTAGTCTCAACTGAATAGCAAGTAGAAGTTTCAATTTCGTTTAGTAATTATACAACACTATAGCAATATCTTCACAAAAGAGTTTATGATTCTTTTTTATGATAATGCAAAATATATTTCCATAAAAACTCAGCTACATTAAATTTTCTAATGGTTATTTTCACTAAAAAGAAACTGAATTGCTCTTAAAAAAATTTTATTATTTTTGATTAAAAAAAATCTGCTTTGTGAAAACAATAATAAATTTTTAACAGATTTCTTTATTTTTTAATTTTATACTTAGCTTATACGTGAGTCTCTCCTAAACGAGCAGTACAAATTTCAACTGTTGTTTGTAAGGTCCTTTAGACATGTGTCAGGAGCCACTTTATAGCACCACAATCTATGTGGGAAGTTATCTGAAAGAGACTGGTCTGGAGTTAGTTGTATAGAATATTGATAATTTTGTTATATTTTGTGGAGCAGATTAGTATGTTGTAGAAGTTTAAATAGGGAACTAGGAAATGGAGTTGTTGGATCCAGGAGCTCCAATGGGATGAAACCTGCTCTCAAAGTAATTCTTAGTTTTGTGGAATTTGTATAGAATATGAGTGATAGTGAAATGGGTGCCACAGGATTGGCATAAGGGACGAATTGTTTTGCCAAAAAGAAGAATATGAGTGAGAGCAGTATGTCCATTCTGGATTTTGAGGAGTTACCGCGCCCAGAATTTTGGTATAGATCTTTAATAGACTGGTTTATTGGTGGTTATGCAATGAGTCAACAAAAATATGATGCTATTGGTCCAGTCATCGTGTCAGCGGATGGTTAATGGTGTTAATTGCCATTCTGTTAGTAGGCGATGCAGATTGGAAATGACTGTGATCACTGGGCGACGGCCAACTTGTCAGCAGTTTCATTGCCCACAATTCCCACATGTCCCGGCACCCATTGCTACTCGATACTACTCTTGCTGGGATCGAATCTTGGAGGCTCTTGAGAACATGGGGGTGCCCTACTACCTACGGAGGATGGTCAGATCATACTTCAGTGATCGACTACTGCAATACGAAACCGAGGATAGACCAGCAGAGTATGGGGTCACGGGAGGGGTACCTCAGGGCTCTGTCCTGGAGCCACTCTTGTGGAACGTCATGTACGACGGCCTACTTCATCTGCAATTACCGACGAACACAACACTCGTGGCTTTCGCGGACGACATAGCGGTTGTCCTGGTAGCCAAACACCTGGAGGAACTGGAAGCCGCATTCTCCACCACCATCCGGAGCATAAGACAGTGGATGACATCGGCAGACCTGTCTTTGGCGGAACATAAGACCGAAGCACTCCTTGTGAGTAGCCGGAAGAAAATGGAGACCATCACCATAAGAGTAGGCGATCACGACATCCGCTCGCTACCCTACATCCGGTATCTAGGAGTGGTCTCGGATGCCAGACTCAACTACAAGGAGCACATCTCCAGCGTCAGCAGGAAGGCATTAGCAGTACAGGGCGCACTTTCGCGGATAATGCCCAATATCGGAGGCCCCAGGCAAATCCGAAGGCGACTACTGGCAACTGTGGTTACCTCCGTCCTGCTATACACACGATGCGGTCAACATCGTGGCATCATGCCCACCCATCGACATCCTGGCAGGAGAGCGGGAACACCAACATCGTAGGAAGAAGGAAGAGCGGCAAAAGGTCCTCTGTGAAGAGGAGATGATGAACGGTATCACACGATGCGGTCAACATCCTGATGAACGGTATCACACGATGCGGTCAACATCGTGGCATCATGCCCACCCATCGACATCCTGGCAGGAGAGCGGGAACACCAACATCGTAGGAAGAAGGAAGAGCGGCAAAAGGTCCTCTGTGAAGAGGAGAGACCCGAGAGTCTTCGCCTCTGGCAAGAGAGATGGGACAACTCGACGAAGGGTCGGTGGACTCATCGGCTGATCCCACATGTTACCAAATGGGTCACTCGCCTGCACGGGGAAGTCGGGTATAACATTAACCAACTCTTGACTGTTCATGGATGCTTTCGGGCATACTTGCACAGATTCAAGAGAACTGACTCCCCAAACTGTCATCATTGCCGCGTTGTGATCGAAGACGTAGAACACGTGTTCTTCCAGTGCCCCTCTACGAGGAGACGCGGGTGGAGCTGGAGAGAAATCTGGACCGTTCCATCAGTCCAGAAAATATAGTGGAGTGCATGCTGAATAGCCAATCGGCTTGGAACAGAATTGCAGAGTACGCGGAATCCATTATCAAGGATCTCCACACAACATACGAAGAATAGGCTGCGAGGCGTCATAACATCGGGACAGCAGTAGCATCAAACAAGAACGCCCCGGCGAAGTAGTATTTAAAAAAAATGCCGCCGGGGAACCATCGTTCCGGGAGCAAGGTCAGAGGTGCAGGTTAGGTTTTAGCGAGGTAAAAATCCCGCATAACTCGGCTGGCAGGAAAAACTTCCAGGCGAGTACCTTTTGAAGATTTCCCCCGTATACCTCATTAATCTAAACAGAAAAAAAAAAAACTACTCTTGCTAAATAGGCTATGACAAATTGTGCTAAGTACTGGGTCACTCGATGACAAATGGCTTCAAGGGCGGCAAGGCTTGATACAGATTCTTTGCTCCATTTTTTGGAATGGGCAAAAATCGAAGACGAGCCAAAACACGTGCAAGCAAAGCAGCTTTCGAAAATCGAATTGGTACGAGTACGTAACCCGCGGAAATTAAAAATTCGCGATACTTTTTAAACAGACCTCGTAAATATCAACGCATTATGTTGTTGGTTGGGAATATTGGTCGCAATTTCAATTGCTGTTTTGATTGCCCGCAGCTTCCCGTAATATGGATTTGCTCTATTAGGGAAGATTTCACAACATAATGCACGGGTTCTGAACCCAAAAAGTTCGATAACCGAACAGGATGTGAACGAATCAGTACTAGCCTTCTTAAACCCATCAAGAGAAGCAGACACTTTCAACTTTTTTCCCAACCACGGTTTCCAATCTGGCTGTGGAAGGGAAGTTTGGAAATCGAGGGGGAGGATAATGGAATTGCTATGAAGGTGTGCTATTAATAAGGAGTGTGGAGCGGGTGATTTGGAAGGCATAGGTTCTGGTAAATGAAGTTTAGGTAAGATTTTTTAAGTTTAGGCTCAAAAAAAGGGTTCTTCAAGTCAGACTACCCTCTGCAGACACTTTGCTGCTCCAGTATGACAAGGCCACATATCACACGGCTATCAATGAGTTAATATCCGAAATAACGGGATTCTTGTAATACGCCAGCACCCTTATCACCTTATATAAGTCCGTGTGACTACTCAGTAGCCACTTATGGGCTTTGTAATAATATTAGACGTGCGTTTGAAAGGTGTTGTGCAAAATTTTATTAAAATCGGATTAGTATATAAAAAGTGATTCAAGTTCAAAAATAGACCAGAATAAAAGAGAATTCGCTATATTTTACAATAGCACTTCGACAAGGGCGACAACGCATCGCAGGCTTATAAGAAATTTGGGGTGTTTATGGTGAAGGTATTAAAGTCAGTAGGATGCAAATTGTAGGATGCTTTCGATCTGGATATTTTTATATCAAATATGAGTTCCGTGGCTGGTCGGCCAATTGAGCAAGACTGGCATATCAGCAGTACGAAAGGCTGGGTTCGAAAAGAAATTCGATGTTTGTGTGCCTCATGAATTGAGTGTGAAAAACTAGATGGACGGACCTGACAACTACGACACACTGCTGAAGTGCAATAAAATCGAAGTATTTTTGAAGCGAATCAAAACTGGCAATAAAAAATTGATAAAATAAAAAAATATCGTTTGAAAGACATCATGAATAAAAGAGAGAACGATCACAAACAATTTTAAATTCAGAATTAATGACCAATAAGATTATGCTGTGCGTATGGTAGTACTCGAACGAAATTTATTCATTATGAACTATCACCGTTCAGTCAACTGTTAACTCGGTACTGTATTATGAGCAACTCGGGAGATTAGGGCAAGCGATTAAGAGAAAACTGCCAGAATTGATTAAAAATGAAGAGAGCTTACCAGGAAAGATTTGGTGTATCCACTATATAGCCCAGACATAGTGCCTTCAGACTATCACTTGTTTCGATCTCTGCAGAACTCTCTTAATACAATCAAGCTGGCTTCAAGAGAGGCCTATGGAAAGCACTTAATTTAGTTTTTAAGCAGAAACCACACAAGTTCTTTACTCATGGAATCGTTATCACGGCTTCGCCCGAAAATTGACGAAACATTGTCAATATTTGGTTTGAATAAATTATTGGGTGTAAGAGAAAGGTCTGTCGTTTTTGAACACTTGTACTTGTATGCGTTGTCGATTCTTAGCGAGAATTTTGATTCGACTGAAATCGATTTAAACCGTTAGATTACTGTATGATTGATAGTTTATATACATTTTTTTGTGCAATATTTTTGTCAGTTTTTTTAAACTTGTAAAACAGTCAACATGTGTGAAGAAAAAGTGCAGTTAAGACATTGTATGTTGTATGAGTTTCAAAAAAGGGAACAACGCAATGGAGGCAAAAAAAAACTTGTGTGGCGTGTTTGGAGAAGATGCAGTAATCGCTCGAACATGCCAGAGATGATTTGCGAATTTTCGTTTGGGTGATTTTTCTTTGAAAGATGGGACAAATCCAATGTTAAATTCCACAGAAGTGGCCTTCAGTTTGGAATTCATCAGACTACTACTTTAGAGCACATTAAAAGTCTTGGTTATATGTCCAAACTCTCTGTTTGGGTACCACAGAAAAAAATTTAATGGATCGAATTCAATATGTTCTTCAAATATTTCTCGTCACAAAAGGGAACTGTTTTGGACCGCTTGGTGACTGGTGATAAGTGGATAGCTTATAAACATGTGGTAAGAAAAAGCGCGTATGTTTACAAAGGGGAGACACCACTGACCATATCCAAAGCTGTCGTGCATCAAAAGAAAGTTATGTTTTGTTGTTGGTGGGCTCGGAGGGGTATCGTCCACTATGAGTTGCTGAAAGAAAATTAAACGATTAACTTCGCAACTTGATGTTTTGAATAAAGAAATTCAACGTAAACGTCCATATTTGGCCAACAGAAAGGATGTAATTCTTCACCATGACAACACTAGACCACACGTGACAAGAAAAACCGCATAAATAATTAGAGTTGGGAAATTCTTCCTCAGTCAGCATATTCTCCAGATATTGCACCATCTGACTATTATCTGTTGAGGTCGCTGCAAAATTGTCTTGATGGAAATGATTATATAAATTATGAGGATGTCCAAATGGTAGTGGAAGAATACTTTACGTCCAAAAACGAGGACTTCTTTTCCAGGGGGTTGGATAAACTGCCACAACGCTGGCAGACAGTTGTAACTAATAAAGGAAATTATATTTTCGATTAATTTTTGAATAAAAAGTGAAAAAATATTTAGTTTATTTCCCTTACACCCAATAATTTTAACAGTCTGATTTATATGTCAAAAAAATCTAGTTTTTTTCGCCAAACCCATATAAATATTATATAAAATTGTTGCAAAAAATCAGTCTCATTAATTTTCTGCTATTCCTCATTGGAAATAATATCGAAAAAGCTTTAAAATAACAATATGGAATAGGAATACAACAATTTTCAGTTATTTGAATATAATAGTTTCAAAACTATTAACAACAATAACATCAACATAAAAGGGTGTTTTCAAATTATGTTAATGTATATTGTTCAGTAAAAACTTTCAAGTACTGAATATTAATGAGAAGATACAAGAAATTATATATAAATATATATTTATATGTTTAGAAAACGGAAATTGTAAAGTGAACAAAAATAAATTCAACAAAATTTTATTGTTTTTAGAAATAAGGATAAATAAACAAATAAATAAATGAGAATATATGCTTGAAAAATGTTACTATATTGGTGGCACTATTTGTACTTATGTTTGTATTGAAATCTAAATAGAGCAATTTATAAATTAAATTTACCCTAATAAGACTTTCTTGTCGAATTGTATTTTATATTAAATTTTCCAAACTCATTATATTTTATTTGCTTCAAATTCACCTCATATCATATATATACAAACATGTGTTCATTTTAATTAAGTACATACATGGTTAATTTTTGTTTATACCTGTAAAATTGTACAAACAAAAATGAGAGGCATTTCCAACCCTAAAACGTTCTATTAAAGTTGAAGTTTAACTCCTGCTATAGAAATTTTAATATGAATATACACTTGAAAATGGTATCAATAATTTACATATACCACTTAGTTATTAGAGCTTTTATTCGTTGTTACCTTGACTAAAGAAAATTCTCACCCGTTTTATATTTATAGCCATTATCATATGAATAGTATACCAATGCTTGCTTGTTTACAGCCAACTAACTACAAATATTACTGCATTACGGTTTGATAATTTAACCAAACCAAACATGTTTATATATAATCAGGTTTTACTGCTTACATAATAAATACTTAATTCATAATATTCGAATCTAGGCATATTGATTTTAACACCAACCAGCCACCGAAAATCATACACGAAACTCAATAGCATATGTATTTTACCTTTTGTACATAATTTTACCTATTACATATAATTCGTATGCTCAATATAATATTTTAAAGCTTTATTTTATAGGATATAAGAACATAACTACACATATGTATTTATATAAGCAATATATTTATAATTTGCTAACATAGAGTTAGCATAATTTAATGACATTTTTTATTACATTTCTTTTTGTAAAAATTTTTCTAATATTAGAAAAATAATAATGCTATATTGATATCCTTTTACTATCGAGACAAAATCAAAGAAAAAAATTAAACAGAAAATATGTAGATTTATGAAAATAAAAAATAAAGCACGAGCCACAATCTTTGAAAATGAAAATTTTAAGATTTCATACATCAAAGTCAACACAAAAAGATAGTCAAAAATATATTTTAGTTGACAAAGTAAATATTAAAAGCACGTTTTATTACGTGGTTGATATGCTTAATGCGCCTTGTACCAAAAATAAAAGTCTGACATTCAACAACAACAAAATGTATGAATATAAAAATTACCTAATATTTACCATAATACACAGATATTTTTTTAAAGATGTTCATTTTTATCTTTACCTTATACATATATACTTATATAATAGTGGTCCTTATTTCTTTATTAATCATAAACTTTATTATTTGATATTCCAAAATTGGGACTTTTCATGTTTGGAATTATTAAAAGTTTAGGCTCTTTTTATGTAATCATGTTTCCGACTAACTTAACTTTATGAAATACGAAATAAATTTTAAAATTTTGTTTTTTTTGACTATTTTTTTTAAAGCAATTGCCTAAAACAGTCTTTGAGAACCTCATTATAGCATATTTATTCTCAGGACAGTTCCATATTATGGTGAGCTGCTGGTAATTAATATAGCATTATAGGTTGAGATTTGCAGTGAACCCTGAAAAGAGTGAAAAAATCATCATCCCTGGAATTTTTGTATTACGTAAGGTTCATGCTCATGTTGGAATTGCGGTAAAGGAGCAGGCTGATCACCTAACGGGGAAAACTCATCGGCACCGAATGTTCATAGCAGTTCCTCGCATGACCCACTTACTAAGGAAATGAAAAAAACAATAATACTCTTAACTATTCGTAGATACACGGACTGGAGAAGCAGCGAACTGCTTCTTTTTAAATATTAGCCAACCAAACATTGCCCAACTACGGTACTCAATAAGCTTACGCAAATTATAAGCACATTCTGCTCCGTCAAACAATTCCCTTTCCGGAGACCATCCTCGCTCTATCTGCCCATCTTGTCACGTTCAAGTTACTATTGCTTATTTTCTAATTGGATTTCAACTGAGCCAAAATTTTTATTAATGAGATCACGTCCGATGTGGATCTCTTAGATCCCTCATTACCCTTTTCAAATCATCTTTTTAATTATTAAAATCAAACTGACATGATCTACAAAATCTAATCAGCTCTAACTGGTCCATCCAATTAACAAATAAACGATTTCATCAAACACACGATGCACTTATAGCTCGCCTAATAGCTTCATGGTCGTGGTACTGCCTCATGGACCCTGGGTCTTGTCCTAGGGACCCACAATACAAAAAAAAATTTACTTCGCAAACTTCCTGGGTTTTATCATTGCAATTTTCCGCAGTAAAATAAATCGTTTAAGCAAATGGGCATTTTGCGTCACTTTGGATTTATAAGATTTTTTGCAAAAACAATGATGTAAAAAGGTAGCATGTGATATACTTTTTCAAGCAGACTACTTACACAACATTTATGTAGTGCATAATAACATTCTTCGGAATAAGGCTTGAAATAAATACGAGCCAAAATAAATCCCAAAACTACGTCAAAACTGATGAAGAGGCAAGGATTCGTTGATGCTTTATTTTATAGACGCCAGATTTATGGAAAAACAACTCCTGAGTTTAATACAGGGTGAACCATTTAGAAGTTCCATTCTAAAAAGTAAATTTAAAAAAACTAGTGTATGTTTTTTCAATTTTCCGGTTTTATTAAAAAGATTGAGCCTTAAAATTTAAGAATGAAACACAACATCATTTAAATGACTGCCACGGCTGGCCTTACAGTACCCCATTCGCACGACCCAATTTTTCAGTACATTTTCGATTGTCCGGGTCTGTATCTCTTCAATGGCGACTTTGATTTCGTGTTTGAAGGCCTCAATTATCTCTGGATAGCTTGTGTAACATTTATCCTTAATGGCTCTCCACAGAAAATAATCCAACGGGCTCAAATCATAGCTCCGAGGCGGCCAATTGACATCAGAATTTCGGCTGATTTTTCGGTTTTCGAAATCAGTGCCCAAAAGTTGGATTGTTACGTTGGCTGTGTGGCAAGTGGCCCCGTCCTGTTGATACCAAATGTCGTCCATACCATTCTCTTCAACTTTTGCGAACAAAAATTCGTTGAGCATGCCACGATAGCGCTCACTATTGACCGTAACAGCGGCTCCTTCATCGTTTTCGAAGAAAAACCGGCTAATGAAGCCTCCACTCCAAAATCCGCACCAAACCATGACGCGTTATGGATTCATCGGCTTTTCCATGCTGACGTATGGATTTTTTGAGCCCCGAGGTGGAAATGGGCCTCATGCGAAAAGATGATTTTTCGATAAAAATGCTCATCTTCGGACAATTGATCTTGAGCCCATTGGGCAAACCGAAAACGCATCGGATGCTCATGCGGCTTTAGCTGTTGGACTAATTGTACTTTGTAAGCTTTCATACCGAGGTCTTTGTGCAAAATTATCAACAGAGAAGTGCGAGAAATGTTCAATTCCTGAGAACGGTGACGAGTTGATGTTGATGGATGATCACTGACATTTTGAGCAACGGCGGCAATATTCTCGGTCGTACGCACTGTCTTAGAGCGGGAACGAGTTGCTTTGGCAACCAACAAACCAGTTTCGCGAACTCGCTTCACGAATTTGCCCACAAATTCACGTGATGGCATTCGATCTTCACTAATTTTTGTTTTTAAATTTCTCACAGTTTGGGTTGAAGACTCACCAATTTGGAAGTAAGTTCTCAATATTTTCCATTTTTCTTCAAGCGTATGGATTACCATTTCGTAAAATTCTGACTTTCAACTAACAATCTGTCAATTCGTGTTGACATTTAACCTTAGATTAAAGAATACCTGGATAGGCCCTGACCGTATATGTATACGCAATTTTGTGTCGGAATTCCTGGTTTTGCTATCCCGTTTTTCCATTTCTCGCCGCTTGGCATAGATTTGTTTAGATTTTTTTATGTAGACATGACACCCACTGCCATCTAGTTGTCGTAATACAAATTTATTGAATCGCAAAACCATAATTTATATTCATTTTAATTCAGTTATTGGAAACAAAAATACAATTTAAACACAACAATTGGCAATTTTTATTTTTTGTACAAACTTTTGATATGAAATGGAATTCTATTTTAGGTTTTTATTCATTTCATAAATATCATTCAAATATAAAGCGCCTCAGTATTATAGACTTGCGGAGAGTTTGAAAACTTCACTTCTCCATGAAAGGGGAGACTTAAAGGGATAGCTTTGTCATTTGTGAAGTTGTTATTGTGTGAGAAAGGAAAGTGAAGTTTAAAGTGTAATTTTAATATATTTTGAAGTATTTACGAAAAAGTAAGTATTTTTATAAATAGTTATATTATTAATAAAATTTAATACGAATTTTTTATTCCAGAAAATGAAGTGTTTCGTTAATAAATGCTTCTCATACGAAGAAATTAGGAAACCGGGAATTTCTTTCTTTCGGTAAGTTGACTACTTTATTTTTGCTAAATAAAATAAGAAATACTTTATTTGTGATGTGCCTAAATGCATTTTAGTGAGTTATTTAATTGAAAAAGTGGTGAAAAAGTGAAAAGTTCGTCCGTCAATAAATATAAACAAATTCGATGTTGACAGTTCAATGTTTACCATAAAATAGTACAGTGCCGGTATATATAAAGTGTGTGTAAGAAAGTTTAAGGTACCGAATTTTTTAAATAGTCCAAAAAATACGTGAATTTCTATTAATTCTTAATTGTAAAAGTAAATGTTACGATCGTATATTTATATGTTAACTTTACAGGTTCCCACAAAATAAATGGTTGCGGGAAAAGTGGATTATGGCAGCAGCATCCGGTATTCCCAAGAATAAATAATATACAGTGAAATAAATAAAATGAAAATACATAATAAATAAATAAATATTTAAAAAAAAAATACTGTATTTTATTGCATATTTACATAACTAATTCCATCAAACAACAAGACCCGCAATATTAAAAAATCTGCTTCTTTACGAATAAATGACATCACATATGAAAAATGGTTTTAAACGAACCGCTTCAATCGCGTACTGAACTTTTAAATTGGCCCCAAATGATTTACGCCGTTTCTGTTGTATTGCATGTGTGTGCGTTCTATGAATGTATTGCAACAAAAATCCAACAGAATTTTTATGTAGAGGCCTATCCAGTTCTTCTTTAATCTAAGCATTTAACACTCTAGTACTTCAAATAAATAGAAGTTCAAAATGGAACCGCTAGATGGACCACCCTATACAACGATAATCTTCCACCGAACCAAACACTCAACATAAGCCAGTGACCAAGCATTGTTTTTTCTAAATATGGCCCCCTGCAACTATTCCATATCTCCACAACAAAAATTACCGCTCTTGGAAAAGTAACTGTCAACCCACAGAGTCCAACCTCTTTGAAAGCTTACTTATAGTGCATAGAAAATGGGCAAAAGCTTACCAGCTCAAATTGTCATCATTTCAATAGTAGATTTTTCATAAAATTTAAGAATTTGCGTTTTGAAAATTATATTAACTTTTAAGATTATAGGGTGGTACATAATCTTATTTAAATCTTCTCTGAAATTTACTAACTACTGTATTAAAAACCTTTTTTTCATATTCAATCGACATTTTTAAACGTAAACTTACTTTGGTTTTTGACATCAAATTATTGAAAACACTGAAAATTAATAAACATCTTTTTATACAATACTAAAATATTTTTACTTTTTATGCAATAAACACAAATTACTACATAATTTATACTATGTTTGAGGTTTTATACCAACAAAAAATGATTTGAAATTCAACCATTCCAATCAATAATAAGTATAAATATTTTTTAAATTGAAAATAGTCTCAATTCTGTATTGAGTTAAATTCTATTCAATTTCCAGAAATTCGAAATAATTGAAATAATTTCCTTAGAATAAAACACTTATAAACGATATTAAAATCAAAATATTTCAATTAAGTTATTAGAATCTAATTTAATGAATCATTTCCGAAATTCTAAATTTCTAAGAAAGTTTTTAATATTATATTTCTATATTAATTTAATTTAAATGAATATTAATTTTCTTCTTTCTTTTCCTTGAGTTGGGTCATGTTTTTCTTCATAGAAATTCTTAAATACTTGAAAATATAAATTGATATATATTTCATAGTAATTTATAAATGCTTTTGAGTTTGCTTTGAGAAATAATCAATATAAAATTGCCAAAATATACTCAAAAATAAATTACAAAATTGCTATTGGTAAACGAAATTGCAACAACCATAAATAATTTAATAAATATATATATGAATTCTTTCAATAAATATTTGTATAAAAATACAAAAAATATTTAATTTCATTCCTGTTCAAATTTACCAATTATTTTACCTGAAATGTGGCAGCATATTCACCGAATTTCCTATGTTTATTGATACTCGATAACAAATCATGTAAATTTTTGGACAAATTCTTTAATAAATCACAACCAAATATACCTACAAATAACATAGATCCATAGAAAAATATGCATACTTCGTATATATTTTAATCAAATTAGTCTGGATTTACTCCCCATGTATGAGGATTTTTCATGGATTATAGTGAATTATTTCTATAATAAAATGTAAAATTCATATAAAAAAAATCCGTTCATTATTAACTGTATTCAAAAGTAGTGAAGCACTTTAGTTTTATCAAAATTATTCATATTTTTATAACATAATAATTTACCCTTTTCTATCAAATTGAACAGCTTGAACAATTTTCCAATTTGTCGCTCGTATATAAGTTGTAAAAATATATGCTTTTAAAAACATATATATTTTATGGAAAATATAAATTTATACCCATTTAATATCAAACTTTGGCATGAAAATACTATTCAAGTAAAATAAAAAGTATATTAAAAAAATAAACTCATTTAGTAAATAGTTTCTGTAAATAATGAATATGATTTAAGATAATTAAAATATATTTTGAAAAAATTTTTAAACGTTACTCATTGGATTATCGGTTTAAAAGAACTTCAGCATAAAATTTAATGTTTACACATAGTATCTGAAAATGTATATTTGTATTATATTCATCTGCAAGATATAAATTGGATGATTATTATTTAAAAAATATTTCTTCCTCATATTTGATAGTTTAATAAAATATATATACTTAAATATTAAATTAACCCACCAAAATAATAACCAAAAATAATTTTAAAAAGTTACATTAAGTAAAATATTTTAAATTGTAAAAAATTTCAACATATTAACATATGTTAGTTTGAGAAAAAATAAAATAATTTTATTGAATTAAATCAAAATTCCTATATTAGAGAAGTTGATTTACTCATTCGATTATTTATTATTTTTCAAATATATTGTAGTTCACCCTTTTAAATTTAGAAAACATCTGGTCCAGATTATGTCCAGATTTGAAATATTCATTTAGTAAATATTTTTATCAATAAGTATTTTATTTATATATGCAATATTTCTAACAGATAATATATTGTACTATTTTAGTAAAAAATGAAGTTAAATAAATGAAGGGCAATACTTATGAATTTGTCAAAGTTCATAATTTATTTCTATGATAAAATATTTTTGGAATAAAATTGCCTTAAGTGAATATAAAATTGAGTATAATTTCATCATCAAGAATACAACAGCATATGGTCCTTTTTTTCAGCATAAACAAAATTTGAATATTTCAGTCACATAATCAATCGCATATGCCGAAATAATATTTAAGATACTGAATATTTATTTGATTTATATAAAGCTCTGATTTAGAATGCTTTTAGTCTCTGTGGATTCATTTTAATATTAAGATATCGTGACATTTCTTCTAACATTATTCACTTTAATTTTACGATTTGAGATCTACACAGTGTATCCGAACTTTATATTTAAATCATACAACATGCAGCGCCATCTATTGAAAAGCAAATATAAAATTTTGTGTTAAACTTAAAAAAAAATTCGCTGAGACATACGAATTGATGGAAAAAGTTTATTTTCCCTATGGTGATGATTGTATGAGTCGTACTCAAGTTTATACGTGGTTTACACGATTTAAAAATGGTCGTGAGAATTTAAATGACGACCTAAGGCTAGGTCGTCCAAAAGATAGTAATCGTGCAGAATTGTTGGAATAAGTCCGTGAAATCATTGGTATCGATGCTAAATTTACTACGAGAATGTTAGCTGAGAAATTAAATACGAGTAAAAATACTATTTGGGGAATTTTAACTGAAGATTTGGGTAAAAGAAAGGTTTGTGCGCGTTTTGTTCTACATGAATTAAATAAAGACCAAAAAATCGCCCGTCTGGAGTATTGCAAAGACATTGTTGAAACTGCTGAAAACGATCCAGACTTTCTGGATTTGATTATAACTGGTGATGAGTCATGGTGCTTTGAATATGACCCTGAAACTAAGCATCAATCTGCTGAATGGAAGTCCAAAGGCGAGCCAAAACCAAAAAAATTGCATTTTCAAAAGTCTAGAATCAAGACAACGTTGATTACTTTTTACGATTCGAAGGGTATTGTCCACAAGGAATTTGTTCCAGAAGGTCGAACTGTTAATGGAGAATACTATTTAGGCGTTTTAGATCATTTGTGGAAAAGAATTGGTCGTGTTAGACCGGAATATCCAACACCTCACGATAATGCACCACCTCACAAGACCAAAATAGTGAACGAATTTTTGATGATAAAACGGATTTCTTGCAGCAACCACCCTCCGTATTCGCCTGATCTATCACCATGTGACTATTTTCTATTTCCAAAACTGAAAACCAAGATGAAAGGAGCATTTTATGATGATATCCCAGCCATTCAAGCAGCCGTAACCGAGGTGCTGAAGAACATTCCTATAAATGGCTGTAACTTTCACATGAATTTAGGTGCGTTTGAAAGAGGATGAATGTATCTTTTTGATGCTGCAAATTTTCAATAGATGGCGCTGCATGTTGTATGATTTAAATATAAAGGTTATTTTTGGGACATACTCTTTTCCATCTAGCTTTTATCACTTAAAAATAATTATCAAAATATTTCAATAAATTTTAATGTAGTTGCATTTCTATGTTGCTTAATAACATCAAATTGAAATGTTAATCTTAATAAAAAATACTTTTATAGAAAAAAAATTCTATAGATGATTATTGTGTATTTTCAGTTAAATCAAATAACAACAATGACAAGAACAGCTTCCAGCATACAACAAATTCGGTAAATTGTCCTTTTTATTCAATAAGAAATAATGAACAGAAGAAGAAAAATGAAACAAAACTTGATTATCGTATTTTCTATGCTGCAAAAGTTGAAATTAAAAAAGTTTTCAACAATAGTGTACATAAAAATGGTTTGAGGTACGATAACGATCAACATAATCGAATCCCGGTGGATAAAAAATGCATTTTTTATGCAAAATACGTTTCGTTATCGAATTTCTTTTAAATAAAAAAGTTTATTTTTATTTTGTCTACTAAACGAAAGTATAATAATAATACAATACTATATGAAAAAAGGACAATAACAGCAACCGCTAAACTAAGTCTAGAGAAAGCATGAAAAAAAAATCTTCAATTTGATAGTACACTGCACTTGACTTGTTCAAATTGGATCACAAAACTTCTATTTGTATTAAAACTTTCTTATGGCCATATAGCAATTATACGTACCATTGATTAAGACCACGTTTTATTTCCAACGAAATATATGTTTCTACTGATAAACATATAAATACAATAAATAAATGTATTTACATTTTATGCATTTATTCAAATAACATGTAGTGGGAGTTATGCATTTGCACCAATGCGCTCTGAACCACCACAATGGGAATTGGCTTACAGAAAGTTTTCACTGACCGACATTATGATAATTTGTTTGTTTCAGTAACTTTTTGTAGAAGTTGCAAATTTAACTATTGAGGATCTGAAAAAATATATTGTATATTTTATTTTTGTAGAAAAATTTTGCAACACTTTTCATAAAAAATAAAAATGGAAATGTATTTTTTACGATAAGTATTAGTGTTGATAAAAAATAAAAATGTGCAAGCTTTAAGAATTATAAATTTAATATTATGTCTCGTATAGTACTAAGTACAGAATATACCATAAAATTTGATGAATTTAAATTTACTTGCATCATATAGTTCTTAAGAGTGAATTTTTAAAAAATGAATATCAATGAAAACTTTAATACGAAAATTAAGCTTAGTAGATTTTGATTTAAAGAGTTCAAAAAATAAACCCGTTAAGGAACAAAGAGGTTTACCCTTAAAACACACTAATCAAGATGATTGATTTAATCAACACCTCTGCGATTTTAAAGGACTTGGTACTTGATCATTAAATATTTTGGGTTTACTTATATCTATAGTTTTTTTTTATGGTTTTAGTAACGTAGTTATGTATAAACAGTAGTTTGTGAGGGTAGACAATTACCTTAGCTTTTATGTGCCAGATGTGACTTATTACCTAGCTTCGTTTTTATTACCCTTGTATTTTGCTTATACGTGTATACCCGTACAGAAAGATTATTTGTACGGTGTAGAATACAGAAGCTTATGTTACATAGTTTGTGGAAATAATAAATTTTTCACTAGATTTCTAACAATAATTTTCATATACTGTTTTTCTCTGGTTCTCGTTTTTTCGAAATGATTTTTTTAAATTGTTTGTGTTTTTGTTTTTAACTTTTTGAAAAACAAAAATACATGCAGTATATTTTTGATTGTATTTATAATTAAAATAATAAGTTTCTTACTTAAATTTATGTACATACGAACAGTAAAAACTTCAATGGATATTCACTTCCCATAACCCTACACGTCAAGCAAAACAGTTATCAAAATCGGCTTGTTACTATTTCGTAGTTGCTGATAAATGAAAAATTTATTTAAAAAAGTTTATAAATATAAATTTGACAGTGATTAATTTATTTAATGGCTATGAGTTAAGTGATACTCCTTCAAAAATGACTTAAAGAGGATTACCATCCGCCTGAGCAGATATTCTAATACTAAACACAAACAATTTTTTGTTCTTCGAAAATAATTTTAGTTGCACAAATAATTCTCCTTTAAATACTCTAAAAATAATTAATCTCCGCTAAAATTAATGAGAAAATTCAATCTCTTTTCGCAAACTTATATTTTCTCTCAGTTATCTACCACAATTTGTTCGATAAGGTAATAAGTGATTATTCTCTTAGCTCGTACTCAAAGAACGAAAAAGCAAAGCCCATAAGATGGGAACACAATTCCGCCAACCACTGAAAACTGTACTTTTATTTTTTTGTATTTTTCGATTGAAATTAAAATTCAACTCTTTTGATATTTATTTTTAAGTAAAAAATATTAACATTTAAAATATGAAAAAAATGGTATATTTGAACAAAATTAAATAGAAAAATGAACAAATTAGAAATTGTATTAGAATTCAATTTTAGACACATAACATGGCCCCACCTGGGCATAGTCACCCACAGAATTGTCACCCGTTTATTCCCTCAGCAACCAGTAACTATGTGGAAGGGTAGTTCAAAGCCTGACAGCGTTCAGGTCCCACGAATTACCCAGGACGAACTCCTTCGGGCATGCAAGGAAATCGGTGATAAAAAGGTATCTAGGTCCGATGCCAGTTGTACTTAAAGCGGCTGTCGCGGTGCATCCGAATTTATTTTTGAAAGTATTTAATGCCTACCTTAGTGAGAGAATTTTTCCACAACTTTGGAAGAAGGAAAGTCTGGTGCTACTACCAAAGGGAAGGAAGCCACCTGGGGACCTTCTTCATACCACCCAATTCGTCTGCTGGACACGGCTAGTAAAATCCTCGAACGCATTCTATGCAATCGATTGGAGGAATTCGCCGAGGGGCAGAGGGGCTTATCTGGATTTCAATTTGACTTCATTAGGGGAACGCTCAACCTTAAATGCTATTGATTTGGTCGTTGGCACATCGCGTAAAGCTATCGAAGGCAAAAGGTGGAAAAGGACCTCCATAAAGTAATGCGCCATTACAACTCTTGATGTGAAGAACGTTTTTAAATCGGCGAGGTGGGATCGTATTCTTGACGCCCAGGGATCAAGGGGTGTTCCAGAGCACATTATTAGGTTCTACTCTAAGTAGTAGAATTTTTTTGTACCAGACGAGCCATTGGGAGAGATCATACAAAATCACGAGAGGGGTCCGTTAGGGCTTGGTTCTGTGCCCTCTGTTGTGGAATATGAAGTATGATGGTATTCTCAGGCGCCATATCGCAGAGGATGCGAGAATCATCGCATTTGCTGACGATGTTGCTGAGGTCGTAGTAGTCAAATGCATGGAAGAAGCAGAACAGGCATTGAGGCTGACCTGCGCTTTTCGAACAGTGTCTTACGAGGCCATTTGTGTTTTGGCCGAAATGATACCGATTGTAATTGCGGCAGATGAGCAGCAGAGGCTGTCCCGCCGGAGAGATCGGAATGACGCTGAGGCGCGATCCATAACATATGCGGTGGAAACAAACAAGTTTAAGAGGAGGTAGCAAAATTGTTCGGATAATTCCACCGATGGCAGCTGGATTCACCATCTTATCTCAGTGGTGGATCCGTGGACAGCCCTATCACAATTTTTGACGGGACACTGATGTTTTCGGGCTTACCAATTCCGCTTTAAATTAGATTCTAGCCCAATGTGCCCTACTTGTGACTGGATGGTAGAGAGCGCGGTGCACGTGTTCTTTTACTGCGTCCGATTCAATGCGGAAGGGGAAGAGGCTCAAAAGCTTTCCGTGTTTTTCCATACGTAAGCGCGCTGTCAATAGCATCATTTTACATGCAAACCAAACTAAGGCTCACATTTTTAAGGACAGGTATGTTGTTAAAAATGTGAGCAATAGAGTTCATGGCCTCATACGACCACATCAGAACATTCCTTAATGTAACCATTCAATTCCCTTTAGCATTTCAATTAGATTTATGGCAGCCAAAAGTTTCATTTCAAAAGTCGAAATATTTAATAAGTTAATCACTTACTCCTACACATTCGACGTGTCCTAATACAATAAAATGTACTCGTAACATGGACAAAGGTAGCCCACCGCTCTATATGAAATTCAAATTCGGTTCAAAAATATAAATTAATTGGTATTTGTCAAATTAATGGAAACAATATTTAAACTAAAAACTGATATATCATCAATTGTCAGAATTCAAAATTCACACCTTGAATTGTCAGTGCATACTCACAGAATTTCAAAAATATGTGAAATTAACTTCGTTGGAAGGAAACAAAGCAATTAGACTAGTATATGCTTTCTAATGTACTGAATTTTGCTGGAATTTCCATTGTAATCTTATGGGAAAATCAACTGAAAAGAAAATCTGAAATGGATAACATTCTACTCACTACCCTTCAGAGTTTTTAAAATTGATAAAATGGTTGGAATTTTTCCTTCAGACGTTTGTTTTGGAATAATAGAGCAATGGATAAATAACAAATTTTAATCTCAACTTTATATTAAGGACTTACTCTTATTTAGTTCTTATCCACTGCTCACCTTTATACTGTATATGAGACATTGCTCTTTCAAACACACGAAAATATTCCTTTACATTCTTGACATTTTATTCTATTATGTACGGAAACTTAAAGGACATTTTCCCAGTAGTGAAGAGCATGCTTTCAATTCAAAGCATACTTCTCTTAGATTAGCTACTTCTATATTCAATTTAAAAAACATATTATCATGCACTTATTCTGTGATATTCCGTTTTTGTAAATATTTGAATCAAATGCAGAGTGGTGAGAAATACTCTACGTGTATGTTATACGAAAATGGATACGGAGTTATAGAAATGTATTTTATTAAGATCTTCTATAAAATATGAACTTTTATTATATTCTTAAGAAATGAGCAGAAATGCTATTAAAAAATCAGTACTTGAGTAATAAAACAAATATTTTATAATGCAAGCTCGCTTATAGTGCAATACAATAAAAATAACAAAAAAAATTATTTCTTTTTATAAAATTCCTTTAATTTCAATTAAATAGATGTAAAAGTTTTATTTATATTTGGAACGAATGGTGGATATTACTTACATAAATTTTATTTGCACTTAACCAAAAGTCTAAAATTAACTTTGAAGTCATCATAAAATATGCTTAATTACGAAATGTGGCTAAAAATTAATTAGACTGGCATCACTAAAAGCGATGTGGCAACGGACTTTTCCTCTACATAGCTTATAAGTTTGTTCCTCCTAGACGTACAGGAGAAATTTCAACATCATCCAGTAACTACATGTCCAGCTTGGCGAGTTTGACTTATAAAAACTTGCAACGAACTGTTTGCATAAGGTTCGCTCAACGAGGCATTCAGCATCGAAACCTGATGAAAATATGTAATATGCTGGAGGCGTTCCTGATCTGAAAAGCTCAAGAGTCAGATTGGATATTGCAGACACTTAGATGATGCACCACGACAACGTCTCCTACCACGAGGTCATCTCCATCAACGAATCTTTATCGAAAAAAGGATTTTTGTGGTTCCCTTTTTGACAAAGATTCGTTGATAGTTGAAACCACTTGAAAAGACATCATTAAGGTGGCTTAAAGCATTTTTGAAAGTCCTAAAAGTAGTGGAAGACGAATCTTACTCAGGGAGACCTTCGAGTGTAAATTTTTATGAGGTCATAACGACGATTGTGCATCCATAAAAATCTATCAAAAAAGTGTCTCATAAAAAAGTCCTTGAAAGGACCAGAAAAATGGTTTTTGGTTTTAGACAGACATCTTAGATGTTCCATCATGAGAATACTCTGTCACAAGGCTATCTTCATCAAGGAGGTTTTATTGGAAAAAGGAATTCTGTTAGATGCACTTAAAAGTATAGAAATATGGCCTCTAGAAACATTTGTACATATTTTTTTTTTAAATAATTTTGAACATCCATAAACCATAATACCACCTCATAATAGAGATTTTTATGCGTCCGACAGTTCCGAATAACATGGACATATGGTATGGTTCCAGCACGATGGCGTCACAATAAACACCATAAGGGCGATAACGGCGATTCTTCGAGAACTGGCATTTGATTCTTTTTTTGCAGATTCCTGCAGAATTAACATAGTTCGTCCACCCTGTACAACTTTTAAACTTCCAAATGTTAAGAATATTCACTTATATGAATACTATTTTAAGGACATCCTACTGTATATGTATATATAATATATTTTTTTATAGGTAAAGTTAGAATGCTCGAGCCCTATAAATTTAAACAATATAAGATTTTGTAGGCCTTAAATTTTGTATATAAAACCAACTTTTGTAAAGTACATTTAAATTTCATATTATTTTTTTTTGCAGAAATCATGAGTTATGTACTTATTTTTTTGGTTTTTCTAAGGATATTGATTAATAATAAAAATTTTACAAAAATGTCAGATTAATTCAAGATTAGTTTTCATAACATTATTTTGTTATTTGTGTACGATTTTAAATATCAAATGAATTTTAAACAAATTAAATAATAAACAACAGAGTTTGTAATTGTTCAATAAAAATTTTTAAAATCTATCAACTGTTTTTGGCAAAAGCTGTTAGAAAACTTACCCAATTCCATATCAGATAGAAATTAGCAATTTTCAAAAATATTTTCGATGCAAGAAAATATCTAAGAAAAGTACTAAATAAGGAAGAGGGACAACCTCCATACAGCCATAAAACTCATTTTAAATGGACTCTCGGGAGATGAGATTAAACTTAACGCAACCTTAATAAGTCGTTTTATGCCATCCTCAGAGAGTTATACTAAAAGTTATTACCATTGAAAACGAAATAGGTCGTTGGAGGTTACATAATATATATTTTATCACAAAGGTTCATGATATACGATAATATGTATTTAATAAAATTTTTCACTCTACACAAGTACGTATATGCAAATACTTTTACCATAAAAGTATTATTCAATAAAAATATTAATAATTATTTTATGAATGTTTGTCATATTATTTTTATTAAAAAAATAAATCTAATTGAAATTTAATTATGTTTGTATCTTAAATAATTGTGGCGAAAAATCTAATCATACTAGTATTTTTAAGTGTATGTTGTTAAAAATTACTTTTATGATAATAATAAAAAGCAGTACATTATTGAAAATAAAAACAAAGTTGATTTTGTTATTAATTCAGAATTATTATGATTTTATATAATTTTTTATCCTGTAAAGGGAATACTTATTCCCAAGTATATTTGATTTAAACTTGATTTGCCCACTGAAATTGAAATTATAAAATATTTTTTTATAAATTTAGATATTCAAATTTTTAATATTTTATTAGTGATATGATACACGTATTTTATATATACAAACTACGCACTATTTACTTAATATTTTAAAAGTACAATTACTTTAAATATTGGAATGGGAATAAGTTCTAGGACTTTTTAGAATTCTGTTCAATCAAACATTTCTTCCTGTGTTCAGCATGTGAAATGATGAATGAAGTTCGCAGCGTGAGAAAAAAAATTTATTTTCGCATAAATAAAAAATTTATGAGAGACGTTTGGTCATGTGCGGGGTGCTTTTCGGGCGACAGAATGGATTTACTGTGACAACCAAAAATGACCTAAGTACAAACAAAGCTAGGGGGTTCCCCATCAAATACAAACAAAGCTAGGGGGTTCCCCATCAATGGATTGACGTCCATCAATTACAAAATGTAATATCCAAGTTTCGAAGGTCATGCTTTGTATCTGGTGTGATCAGACGCGTGTTATTTATTATGAACTCCTGAAACCATCCGAAACTATCACTGCTAATTCTATACCACACCTACCATTTTCTACATCGCAATTATCAATTCTCCGAAGAATAAAGTGCCGCTCTTCACAATTACGCTTTTAAAACTCTTACTTTGAATTCGGAACGATCATCCGGTCAAGTTCCCAAAAGGAACACCTTCCGAAATTTTGGCTATCACACCCCCAAAACACTGTTTGGGCTTTTTGTTACATACACCAAGCCCTTCATAGAGGCTCATTATGAATTGCATTTGCAATATCATTTGCATGTGGATAGCATGTAATATCCTCTGTCGGATATAAACTATTGCACCCTTTTAGCCACTAGCCATCGTTGGGATGTTAATCTAGTTTCTGCCTAAGATCTCGCCGCCAGAGTGGACCTTATCGTCTGCAGCTAATATGATTGAATCGATCTATAGACATAACAACTTGATTCTGCTACATGGCAACGCTTGGTCCCACGTTACAAAACCAGCTCTGAAATACAAAAGCGGGGAATCTTGCCTCACCCTCCGTTTTCGCTAGATATTGCCCCTTCTGATTTCCATGCAGTTGGTTCCTTTCCGGAGAGCGGTTTAATACTAACGAAATAATAGAAAAAATGTTTAATAAATGAACTGAGTCAAAAGCACCAGAATTTTACCTTTGATGTGTACTTTTATTATCAAAAATATGGGATAAAGTTATCGCGTCCGATGGAGAATAATTTAAATTAAATCATTTTGTATGTTATTATATGATGAAATGACAAAATTTGTTGAAAATTGGACAAGAACTTGATCGTATACAAATATGATTGTACTTTAAAACTTAAAGTAACTTTCAATTATGTGAAAAAGATATCAGATTCACTTTTTTTTCTGAAATAAAAATAGTTAAAGTTCAAGAAATAAATATATTTCATTAGGATAAATATTTAAAAAGATAAAAGTAAATTAAAACTCTTCTTAGCCTTATTCTTTTATGACAACTTATTTTTCTGTTTTTTCAAACAATAAGTATTAAACTATTTTCTTAACAAAAAAAAAGGATTATTTTGAATATTTTAAAAATTTATTTAAAAAAAAACACAAATATTATAGTTACACATAGGTAAATATCATTTCAATAAAACAAATAGGTAAATACGAGTATCATTTTCAATGGAAAAAATCCAATCTTTTGTAAAAATCTCTTAAAATTATTCGAACTAACCAAGCGAAACCTTAAGAGCTACACAAATTCGTATAAAAAAATATCTAATCAGAATCTCATCAAAAATTGGTAGACTTTATTGATTTACAAAAAGCTTCAGACATTTTAATAGAATAAAACCTCAATTATTTGTTTAGATTTTTTATTTACATAAGATATCGAAAAACAGTATACATTACTTTAAAACAATGAAATAAAAAAAAAAATCATCATAAAGCTTTTACATAATTATTATTTTAAAATTATATAGAAGAAACACAAATTTAATTTTTTGCTATAAGATTTTTTTTTCGGTTTTTGTTTCGGTGTGGCTTCTTTATTCATTATAGTCTTAGTTGGGGAGCTTATATTGCGAAATATTCGCATTTGAATATTTACATAAATAGTAAATTTTCTTAATTAAGATAAATTAAGAAAGATTAATGCTTTTGAAAATAATTTCTTTGGACAAGGGATAAAATTTCATGAGTATTTAACTGAAATATAACAGATATCACTGTCAGGTGACTTAATTAAATAAGATATCAGTCAGAGCGTTGTAAGTTTTTCGACTGATATGAATTGTATTTATTTTGTTTTAACTATATAGCACGTTATTTGAATAGAAAGCTTTCTTTCATCTCAATATTTACTATGTCAAAGATAATAATTGATAGTGTAATTAAATTGAGATCTATCCATGCCAAATTTCAGAATTTTACCCACCCTATTGTCAATAATAAAATACATACTTTTAACATACACAAATGTATACATACATAAATTACAATAATTTGATTTATGATGATAATGATTTTGTTGAACATTAATTCCTAAATATTGAATAGTTAGTGTCATCAACTACGAGTAGATCAACAACAACAAAAAAAGAGAAGAAAATTTTGTGTTCCTTATATTAAGATTTTTGCATTACTTTAAGTAAAAACAACGAATAAATAACAATAAAGAATATTCCAACAATAAAAATCAATAATTATAGGCCAGTAGATAGATGACAGTAATCAATTATACTGTCATGAATAGATTTTTAATCGCTTCAATAAATTTTGATTAAATAAAAATCTTTCAACATGAAATTTAGAAATTTATCTCAAAGAAAATTGCCTTTTCTTAATAAAATAAAAAATTTACCCACTAAGAATATTTTTTTTAATACTCGTATTATTAAAAGCGATTTATTAAAAATTATCTCTTTTATACCAGTCCAATTAAAATTGTTTTTCCAAAAATTTATAAATACTATTGACTATTATTATTATATAGTCTTCTTGAATGTATTTAAATCAATTATATTTTAAAAAGTGAGTGCTCCAATATAACATTTTCAGAAAAACTGAAAATTCCTCGTTATGTTATAATGATAAATTTTCTTGTATTTTAGATTTTTTTATCTTTAAGATATTATATATTGTAATATAGTTTATTGAAAATATGGTATTTTCAATTTCATTTATAAAATTTAAAAGAGGGTTTTAAAAATTCCTTATATTAAAATTTACTATTTAAAAAAATTGATAAATTTATAGCTTGTTATATTAAGCTATAATATGTTATATGCTTAGGATATACAAAAATAAAAAAATTATAAAATAAAATCTAATCGGTAGATTGGAGCCTGGCTGTTTAAGAACCAAATCCCCGCGGTCCGCTAAACTGTAACTATTGCTGCGGTACGCGAGAATATTGATGCGGTACGTGAAACTTTAGCTCTTTGTACCTCCGACGGTCTCAAAGCCTTTTTACGATATTGCGCACATATATGTTGAATCTTTATTAAGGCATTTATACCCGTAAAAAATTCTAGGGGTATAAAAAGATCAACCAAGAAATTATATATGATCGAAAATTTAATTTTTATAGAAAATAAATAATGAGTTGCAAAGCTTACTTTGATTTAAACGGACTGTTAGTAAGCAAAATAGCCGCTTCGAGGAATGTGAGAGAATTCGTTGACGGCCTTCACACACTCGTAGTAGTGCTATGTTTGAGGTCGCTGCTGGTAATGATGATACAGAAATTGTTTATGAAATAAATAAATTGGGACCACATGTGATTCCAACAGGATAATGACACCGCATAGCGCACTGCACGAGCTACGAGGGTCATTCAACAAGTACTTAGCCTCACCGCCCGATGGAACTGCTGTCACAAAAAAAATTTACCATCCTGCAGTACATTCTTTTAGTAGCCTACTGTCAAGGTTTCAGTTGATTCCCTTCATTAGTTTTGTTTTGAGAACCTTTGAAAGCGAGCGTGTCGGTTGGTTGCACAAAAATGAAAAAAGAACAATATCGTTCGGTGATTAGATTCTTGTTTTTGGAAGGGAAAACGCGCAGCGAAATCAAAGATCGCTTGGATGCTGTGTATGGTGACTCTTCTCCTTCGATGGCGACCGTCAAGAATTGGTTCAACGAGTTCGTTCATGGCCGCACGTCGGTTTTTGATGAGCCACGCCCAGGTGCCCCGAAAACGGCTGCTACGGAGGAAAACGTTAAAAAAGTCCACGATCTCGTGTTGGCAGACCGTCGATTGAAGGTTCACGAGTTAGCTGAGACTATGGGCATCGCAGTAGGAACGGTGCATCATATTCTACACGAAGAACTAGGCCTGAGAAAGCTGTCGGCGCGATGGGTGCCGCGTTTGCTCACACCGGAAAACAAGCGCAACCGTGAGACCACATCGGCGATGTGTTTGGCGCTGTTTCAGCGCAATCCAGCGGAGTTCTTGCGTCGTTTCGTGACCGTCGACGAAACATGGATTCACTGGTACACACCAGAGACCAAGGAACAGTCGAAACAGTGGACTTCACCCGGCGAACGTGCTCCGAAGAAGGCGAAGACTGTTCGATCGGCCGGAAAGGTGATGGCCACCGTTTTCTGGGATTCACAAGGTGTGATCCACATCGATTACCTCGAGAAGGGTAAAACAATCACGGGGCGCTACTATGCTGACTTATTGGGCCGATTTGACGTCGAATTGGAAAAAAAGCGGCCCCGCTTTGCGAAGAAAAAAGTGCTGTTCCACCACGACAACGCGCCGGCTCACACCTCCGCCGTCGCCATGGCCAAATTTGTCGAATTGCGCTACGAATTGCTGCCCCATCCACCGTACTCTCCAGATTTGGCCCCCTGTGACTACTTTTTGTTTCCAAACCTTAAAAAATCACTCGCCGGGAAATAGATTTGGGTCGAATGAGGAGGTGATCGTCGCCACTGAGGCCTATTTTGCTTCCCTCGAGAAAATGTATTTTTTGGACGGGTTAAAAAAGTTAGAGCATCGCCGGGCCAAGTGTATCGAGCTTGAAGAAAATTATGTGGAAAAATGAATTGCCACCTTTCCAAAATTGAATGATTACCTGTTGAATGACCCTCGTACAATGGAAAATCTATGATCGATGGTTTTTTTTTTTAATTTGCTTATTACACTGATATTCCTAGGCAGCGGCAAAGATCATCATTTCCTATACACCACGAGTCGTTGACAATTATTACTCTAGAAAATGAAACGGTTACTTTCTTTCCAACGTACAATATCTCCAAGAATAGCTAACATTCCTCAAGGTAGTAACTTTGGGCCTACCCTCTATAATTTAAACATCACTCAAAAATAATGTCACTGACTCCAATATTTTGCAAAACTACTTCTTAAACTCCAAAGCCGGTTTACCAAGTGCAGAAAAAATATACGTGTATAATTGCTCAATAAGAACAGGTTAGGCTATGCCTTGATATACGGTCAAATTGGAGACAACAAACAAACCTTTGAATTTCCGTTGTATCCATTTAATCCCGTTAAAAAACCGTCGTCATATTGGAAATGCTCTCTACTATGTTCGCAACAGTGTCATATATAATAATTGTTTAAAAAATAACTATTTCGCGTTATTTTAACTGCAATTCTTGTTTACGTTGTTATGCAAATTGCCTTGTAAGAACGTTATCCTTACTAAACCTATCCAGAAACAGCCCTTGCCACTTCAAACGATAATGGCCATGAGACTTATTTAGCTTACCAAATGTTAGCTTAGTTAAACGTCATAAGTTGCGGAAAAGCACCGCTGGGTTTTAACCCCTCCTTCATATTTTAAGAGCTTATTTAGTCATTTTAAATTATAAATCTGCTTACTGTGACTTCTATCAGTAATAGAAATTTTGTATTTAATAAAATAGCAAATTTTAAAAGAAGACCTGTCAATTTCTTGTAAATTTTATTATAATTACGTAATGCAGTAAAAAGAACAAATTTTACATTTTTTAGAAAATGTAATTTTTTTATTTTCAACAAAATTTAATTTATTTCAGCAATTAGTACAATACATCAAAAGTCGAAAATAAATTCTTATTTGTAAGCAATTGGATAAAAATTAGACTAAATCTCATTATTGGATTTTCCAATTAAATAGATCTAATTAAAAATTAAGAAAATCGTTCAATATTTCAAAGCTAATTCTATTTATTTAGTAAACAATTCTATTTGCTTGCACAATTGAGCCAATATTAAAATTTATTGAAAATTCTCTGCTACAATGGCTATGAAAAGGATATCTTAAAATGAAAATTGCCAGAGGTAAAATTTAATCAGTCAACAAGTTGAATTATTTTCTATATTATAAATTGTCTTTATAATAAGCTAAGGAATTTTCAACTGTCATTTTGTTAATTAGTATATTTTTTTTTTGTTACAAATATTTTAATTATTATTTACCTATCAAACTTTTAAGGTATTTTCTAAATGTCAATACTTTAAAGAACACCACAAAGGAATAATTTATAGTATATTAGAACTAAATTAATATTAATGTAATATAAACAATATTGTAGAAAATTTTGAGGAAATATGTTATAAACTAGAAATTGATTTATTTTGATTAAAAAATTTTTGTACGTTTAAAGGTTTTACAATATAAAATTACAACCTCATTTAAATAGTCATTTTTCCCTAATATTTTCTTAAAAATTTTGCAAATTTAATTTTTAATAAATTTCTTCTTGTTTAATTTTCAATTTTTTTTAAATAAACTAGAATAACTATGAATCACTGTATAAAATAATAATACAGTACATTATATTGTAATATCTTATATATAAATTTAATTGGATAATTACAAGGGCTGTATGATTAATACCTAATCCACGGCAAGATATGGTGCTGTTACTATCAAAACAACTTCTGAAAGATTACATTTTCGTAAATGTAATTTTTAACAAGTATCCTGTATAAATTTTCAAGTAGCTACGTCATTTATTTTACGAGTGACAGCCATTTGAAGAGAATACTCGTAACTTTTGAGACTTAACAACAACGAAAAAAATCTAATATCGGGTAGTGATTAAATATTTGTTTTGAACAATAAAACGAATAATTAGATAAAAGCGGAACTTAGGACTTTGCAACTTTTATTATCGAACGTCAAATATTGGACAGCTGAATTTAAAACGTACACACAAAAACGTGTTCGTGTAATAACTTCAATATATTGTAGTATATTTTTAAGCATAATCCAAATAAATATTTACGTAAATTCATAACTGATAATTTTAACGTCTATTAATAGACAAAAACGCTTATATGGGCAGGAAAGCCCATATTAGCGTTTTGTCTGGCTACTGTTTTCTGGGATGTAGATGATATAATTTTCATCGCCTATGTTAAAAAGTGTAAGTGATAACAGGACAGTATTATACAGTACTATTAGACCAGTTGACAACACAATCCACTTGTGTCATCGCCATGGTAAAATTCGATGAGTTAGGATGTGAATTGGCTTCCGCATCGCTGGAGCCTAATTCTGCTGAATATCGTACAATATTCACCAGATTTATCCCCTAACGATTATTTTCAATTTTCGAATATGAAAAATGGCTCGGCGGAAAAAACTTGGCTCAATCAATCATATAAATGTCTAAATTTTAAGGGTTGGCGAAAAATGTCTTAATAAATTGGATCTGGCTAAAACGTGATTAAAAGTAAAAAATGAATTTTTCACATAAAGTAGTTTTTTCTTGCAAAGACCAGGTTATAATCATGTAACCCTAGTATATGGAAAAGATTATCTCCTGAATACTATTATGCATTACTTTAAAGATAATAATAATCTTTTTGAGTTTTAAATTTACTTCATTAAATAGTTGAATTAAACAGTAATCCTTTCAAATCAGGCCCAAATATTGCATTTATTTTTATAAATTATTTTTAAAAAATGTAAAATATTTCTTTTTTTTAAAAAAAAAAAAACATTTTAATATTTACAATATTCGAGCATTATTGTATTTATAAACCAGAATATTAATAATCTTAATTGAATAAATATATTTGAATGAGTTTTGAAAACTTTTACTGTAAAAACAAATTTCTTTTATTATTCTTTTAACAGCAATTATTATTTTAATAAAATTTTAATAAGTAAACAAATTCTTCTTATTTCGTATACAAAAATTGGTTGTAATTGAATTTCAAACCAAATAAAAACCATTCTCTCTCCTATCAGAATAGATGAATTTTTTTTATCTTTTCGCCATATAATAGACGTAATCATAAATTGTATTTAAAATATATTACTACAAGCTGTTATCATTGTACATTTTAAATGCTTCTTAAGAAATTGTGCTATTTAGATTTTCCTTAATTTTCAACCAGAAGGTTTTAATTACGCAAATGTTTTCCATAAGAGATTTGTAATGTAAAAATACAAGAAGAGTTAACAAAGTCTAATTGTTCTTGAAACAATTGCTATTTTCTTATAACATACATTAAAATAGAAACAGCATGTAGTGTATGCGTACGTGTATGTTTGTAGAAATATGTACGGGAAAGTTTTCATAGAAGTAACAAAATAAAGTTTTTCCAATCATTTATTTTCTGCAATAAATACTGGAAATTGTTACAAGTTTGATGAGTTTTTAAAAGATCGACTTTTATAGAATAAGTCAAATAAGAAATTATCTAATTACATAAGCACGTTCACATTTTAAATTCACAAAATATCTATTAGCAATAGTATAAAAACAATTGCATATTAATGAGGATAAAAGATATTTTTTTTCATTTTATTATTAAATAAAAAGAGTTAAGCTATGAAAAGTATCTTTTCTACATATTAAAGAACATTCAAAATTATTATTATTTACAATAGAAAAATTATTTTTAAATGGTTTTCATGGCGTCGTTTGCAACACGTGACCCGAACTGCTCGGTAATGGTTGTCGGTTTCTTGGTACAGACCAGTGGTATGTGCTCATGAGCTCAAGAAGAGCCGCATTCTAGTTTTTTTATATATTTTGAAGAGCCACACCATTGTTACATAGTATTAAATGTCTCGAAATAATGCGTCTGCACTTAGTCCCTTATTTTAACTACTGTATTGCAAGTCGCACCATCCTGTTGGAATCAGATATTTTCGAAGTCTATATCGTCCACTTTAGACCAAAAAATCGTTTTCCATCGACTATTTTTCTTGTTTATGTAGCTATTGAATCAAAAATATGCTTTGTCGCATCTTTATTATTATAAAAAAATCTTTATTACTATAGAAAAATATAAATGTATAAAAAAAATAAACATTACAGTAAGAGAAAATCAAAGATTAACCGTATTTATTGAAAAGTTCATTATATAAAGGGTTTTTAAATATGAAAATATATTGTTTTTTTTTTAAATAAAACAACAACAAAATTATTTTAAAGTATAATCAATGCAATTATGTTTTAAAATAAGCCTTTACTCCGTTACATAAGCAAATACGATGGTTCCAATTTTCGAACACCTTGTATAATAAGTCCGGACTTATTTCACGTATATGGTGACTATATAAAGCGGCATCATTGGTTGCTAGTTTATTGATATAGACCAATGACTTCAAATAACCCTACAGGAAAAAGTCTAAACGTGTTAAATCACAACTTCTTGAAGGCCATTGCACATCTGCGTTTCTTGAAATTATCCACTCGCCAAACTTTTCCCGCAATAAATCAATTGTTCCATGGGCTGTGTGATACGTAGCACCACCTTATTGAACATACATATTTGTTAAATCAATATCTTCTAATTCAGTCCATAAAAAGTTCACTATCGTCAATCTGTGCCGCTCACCATTGACATTAACGGCAACTCCTTCCCAGTATGCAAAAAATAAGTATTGATGATGCCACAGGTCCCATAAACCAACCAAACGGTCACTTCTTCAGGATATAAAGATTCCTCGTGAATAATTTATAGATTGGAATCAGCCCAGTAACGAAAATTTTGTTTATTTACCGATCCAGAGGAAAATTTTGTTTATTTACCAGCATAAACAAAATAATTTTCAAGTTCATGGCATTTGCTATAAATCAGCATAATTTTCAAGTTCACGGCATTTGCTATGATCCAACGGCTTCAATTATGGGGATATATATTTTGTAAGGATATAAGACCAAATCCAACCATAAAATACGCCATTTTGTTGCGGCAGACAGTCCCAAATATTGAAAACGCTTTGAAATCGATATATTTGCGACTTCATCAACACTTGCCTGATCTTTGTATTACTGGCACGAGAGAACATTGTTTGAAGAAAGATTGAGTTAAAAAAAAGAAGGTGGCCCCCAAATAAGCAAGGCCATGCATGGGAACTTCATAGAAGGTTCCATGATCCGATGACGCTTCGTTGAATCAACCATAAAACCGGAAAATGCCCCTACACATATGTACATACGATCGAACACGTGCATACAAGGTCACAAAATACAGCCCGTCTCATGACGCTACAATGAGAGATGATGGACAGGAATTGAGTGTTGGGCTGCTGAGCTTAGCAGTTATGTTAAATAATATATTGTGCTGTGCACTTTTGTGAATTCGTGCATATTTCTTGAAATTGTTGCCAGTTATACTAATAACACAAATCTAACGCCACCTAATTCAATCGCTAATAGAAATATCAAAGTTTCATTCGAATAATAATATTACTACAATATGGTGTGATACTATATGTTGAACATATAAAAAAAGAAATTATCAGAAAAGAAGATGTATAGTTTATAAGGACATTAAAACTCATGAAAACTAATACTCTTAATTGCCATTATTATTTTTATTAAACGAAATCGAGTCGAGTAAAAAAACTTATTCTGTGCACGTGTTGACTCGGGCATATGTAATTATTGCAACAACAAAAAAAATATTTTGACTTGCATTTGGGTGCATCATACATGTATGAGAAATATCCATTCCAAAGTTTATGAGAATTATTCATCGTCTATCATCCGTCTCCAAATCATTACCGCGTCATTTAAAAAAAAAAATACTCTAATTTACTGCAACAGCAGAATTAGCAACAACAACAGCAACAGCAGAATCAGCAACAACAATAGCAACGGCAGAATCAGCAACAACAACAGCAACAGCAGAATCAGCAACAACAACAGCAACAGCAAAATCAGAAACAACAACAGCAACAGCAAAATCAGCAACAACAATAGCAATAGCAGAATCAGCAACAACAACAGCAACAGCAGAATCAGCAACAACAACAGCAACAGCAGAATCAGAAACAACAACAGCAACAGCAAAATCAGCAACAACAACAGCAACAGCAGAATCAGAAACAACAACAGCAACAGCAAAATCAGCAACAACAACAGCAATAGCAGAATCAGCAACAACAACAGAAAGAGCAGAAACAGCAACAACAACAGCAACAGCAGAATCAGCAACAACAACAGCAACAGCAGAATCAGCAACAACAACAGCAATAGCAGAATCAGCAACAACAACAGCAACAGCAGAATCAGCAACAACAACAGCAACAGCAGAACCAGAAACAACAAAAGCAACAGCAGAATCAGCAACAACAATAGCAATAGCAGAATCAGCAACACAACAGCAACAGCAGAATCAGCAACAACAACAGCATCAGCAAAATCAGCAACAACAACAGCAACAGCAGAATCAGCAACAACAATAGCAACGGCAGAATCAGCAACAACAACAGCAACAGCAGAATCAGCCACAACAACAGCAACAGCAAAATCAGCAACAACAACAGCACTAGCAGAATCAGCCACAACAACAGAAAGAGCAGAATGAGCAACAACAACAGCAACAGCAGAATCAGCAACAACAACAGCAACACCAGAATCAGCAACAACAACAGCAACATCAGAATCAGCAACAACAACAACAGCAGCACACGGCGTACCAGCGAAAGTTACCGCGCTTAGCTTATATAATTTGTGTTTCGCTGTGATAATCATTTTTACTTATTTTATATACGTTAAAGGTTATATTCATTTATAAAAGGAATTGTAAAATTTTATGTGAACTTCACTAATATTACTATCGCATACTATTGTTTTATTAAAGTTATATTTTCTTTTGTAAATGCGAATAAAATATCGTTTATAAATATGCGAATTATTAGTTGCAGTGCCTTATACGAGGTCTGTTCAAAAAGTATCGCAAATTTTGAATTTCCGTGGGTTACGTATATTCGATTTTCGATTTTTTGTGGCGTTATGTCACTCTCACTTATGCCGACAAGTTCGGCCATTTTGAACATTCAGTTAATTTTTGGCAGCTACTTTGCTTGCACGTGTTTTGGCTCGTCTTCGATTTTTGCCCATTCCAAAAAATGGATCAAAGAATCTGTTTCGGGAACAAGAAATAGTCACGGGTGCCAGATCTGGGGATTACAGTGGCTGCGGCATTATTACTGTGTTGTTTTTGGCCAAAAATTCGTGCACAAGCAACGATGCGTGAACAGGGGCGTTATCATGGTGCAAAAGCCAATTTTTGTTTTTCCACAAATCCGGCCGTTTCTGGTGGATTGCTTCACGCAATTTGCACATAACTTGCAGGTAATATTTCTTATTAACCGCTCTATCCTGTGGCAAGAACTCATGATGCACCACGCCCCTACTTTCTATGGTAGGTAGCAGTAAATTTTGTTCTTTTTTTTTCATTTGTTATTCTGTCTCCCCTTTACTGCATTTTTTTTTTCTTCAATTCTTTCTTGAGTGTGGATGGGTTGAATGCGCGCCAAGGTTTTATTACTCTTTCATAGCTTTTTTTCTCTTCTTCTCTTAATTACCTGAACAAGAAAAATTTAACCGAATTATTTATAATGCTAATAAAAATGAGCATTTTTTTTGTTGTAATTTTTAATTTATCTGGAATATAGAAAAATTAAGAATGAAACTTATTTGAAGTAAAATTGAAAACTTAAAAAAAAATTTCAAACTGGTTTAAAAATAGTAGAAAGTAAGTCACAAAAATTGATTTTTAGAAATAGTATTATGTCTTAGGATGTGGTAAGAGAGATCAACGTCGTATATACAATAGGGGCACTTCAAATTTATTTGGTCGCGGAGTGCCATAGGGTAGATTTGGAAATAGTCCATGGAGAGAAGGATATGCCAGGGTAAGTCTCTCCCACCAATTTCGACGGTTTTTCCTACTTGTCTTTGGTTTTGGGCTCTTATTTTTATTTTTATTTTGAAAAAAAGAATTATATGTTCCTAATTTTTTTTTATATATTTGTGATCCACATTAACCCAAGTTTTATACCTTTCCGCTCAATCCCTATTCCTTCCCCTTTTGTCCATGATTTTTTTTTAGTTTTTTTTTATTAGTTTTTGCCATTCTTTCCACTTTCAAAGGAATTTTTATTTTTTATTCTAATATTAATACCTTTCCGTCCTTTTCAATACCCAAAAATACTAAGTATTTTTTTTACAACCATAATATATTGTATCCTATAAGTTATGGAAAAGCCCAATTTCCTTAGCTTAAGCAAAATAACACAGAATAAGGTGTACGTATAGTCTGTCGAACACTTTAATGAATTTGGTATAAATACGATCAGTTTGCACGCCTTTTAAGAAGTTTGAAGTAGTAAGAGATGTATTTTTGAAACTTTTTAATTACAATAATTTAAATATAATATTTTCAAAATAGTTTTCTTTGAAACACTTGATTTGGAAACTTGAAATGAACTTTAATAAATTATATTGCATTTAAAACGTAAACAAAAATAAAATAATTAAAATAAATTTAAGAATTAAAAATTATCAAAATATCCTTTCATATAAAATTAATTAAATAAAAATTTAATATATTTTCAATCAGTATTATCATATTTTTTATTAATATTTTCTTAGTCAAATTTATAAAAATCAAATTGCAAATGACTTTTAAAATCTGAACATGAATCCTAGAAAAATAGATTCAGTTTAAAAATACATGAGTGGATAAAATATTTATTCATAATTTTCCGTGCTCCATATATTTTTCTATGTTATAATTTTTATATGAGACTAAAAATCCAAATCTATGATTCTTTATACATGCATTACAAAAAAAGAACTTTAATGTATATTTAAATATTTATAATGAAACCAGATATCATGTGATGATCATAAATCCCAAACTCAATGAAAACAACTACAAATGCTTCTGCATATTAAAAAAAACCTTCCATTAAACCAAACTTAACTGAATTATTTGCTAAACATGGAAATGTATTTTTAATTGTTGCTCAAATAATAATGAATAATCATCAATGTTATAGATACAAGTAACATAAGTAGCTTTTACTCATGCATTTTCTATTACATTTTATAATGCGGAAACTGAATATAATTTTTATTTCGAGGAGTTTTTTTTCGGAATTCTTTTTACAAAACAACGTTCTATTATTTATTTATGCACCACATGAATTAGTGTCCATGTGTTACGAAATTAGAGCATACATACCATATACGATTTTATTATCAGTTTAGATTGATGTTTGTTTATAGAAATTACCTATTTAATTTTATTACCTTAATTACACGAGCACACATGAGTCTACATTTTAAATAGCAAATAAATTTTCCCTAAGTGAATGATATTACATAAATTCAGAAATTGCTAGCATCATATTATTTTCTTTAGGTAAATTTAATTTGGTTTTATTTTATTAGAATTTGTGCATAATATTAATCAAAAGCACTCTATTAAATATATTTGTTTATATTTTTTTTATGGGTAGTTAATGGTTAATTGGAAGGATGTTCAAAATTCTAATTATCTGAAGTGCAAATTGCAAATTTATTTTGTTGTGTAAATTAAAAAATATTGCATTGCTTGCCCTTTGTATATTTGATTCTTTATCATAGCAATAATTACCATGATTATTTTGTGTCAATTTTAACACACATTTTAAACATATATGAAATTATTAAAATATATAAAAAAAAGTCAACTAATCGAAGAAAATATACAGGCTTTTTTCTATATTATATACTTCGAACATATGGAACTAATGGTACCAACTTACACTAATCTACTATACTCGTATATTTAATAGGCTCGAAAGCATTTTTCCATTTTGTTTTTATTTCCTCACAAAGATTTTACTAAATTTAGAGCCGTTTTTCTTAGGCTACCATATCTTCTCAATCTCACGCGCTTGACTCATTGTAGTGTAAAATTTTCAGACACCAAAAATATCTTCCTTGAGCTCAACCATCCTAAGAACGATCCCGCTGTGTGATATTGGGATGTAGTCTTAAAATTATTAAGCAATTTTTTTTAAAGTTTAAGCCTTATCATGCCTTTGTAACTAGTATAACAAATAGTATTTTGTCTGGTTTATACCTTCGATTTCCATCTTTTAAAGTCCTCTGTCCTTTTAAAGATAAATTAATATCTAATTATAAACTTGTGCTAATTTATTTTAATACGACCTGATAATTTGTCCGAGTGTGAAAATACGACATGGAATGGCATCAAAACCATAATGTATTTATATACAGGGTGCTTTTTATATTCCAGGTTGATTTTGTTTAGCCGCCATTTTGTTTTGAATAATATATGTTTATTGATATATGACAGTCGTAAAGAGTGGTCAATAACAATTTATAATAGACTATTTAGCACTGCAGTTACATGTTGAAATGATTAAAACGTTTTATTTAAATAATTGTTTAATTGTGAATACGTAGATAAAATTACGTAACTTTTTTGCTGTTATACGTAATCATATTCCGTTTTTGGTGTTAATCATATGCAATGAATAGTTTTAAAAATATGCATACACTGGGAGATAAAGCGAAGACTGAGCGATAATTAAGCCAACGTACACCTGAAAAGATTGATACCATGAGGCAGAGTGTTGGTAAATTTCCAGGTACCTCTCATCGACGCCGTGCAAAAGAATTGGGAATATTTCCATCACTTTTGTTAAAAATTCTCAAAAAATATTTGCTTTTTTACCCGTATCAAATTGACTTGACACAACAGCTATACAGGTAAATAACTATTAACCGCGGCTAGACTGGAGTGCTCGAAAATTTACAGCTCGGTATAGACGACCACCATTTTTGGCAAAAAACATTATGAGCGACGAGGCACACATCGAGTTGGCTGGATTTGTTAATGAACAGAAATACCGCTTTTAGGGCATTAAAAACCCTCAACTGATACATCAAAGACCACTACATCCTCGTGGAATAACTATATGATATAGTGGTCATTGGACCATATTTCTTTGAGAATACTGGAGGCAATACTGTAACAGTTACTTGTGGTGGAAAAACTTTCTTCTACTCGAATTGGATCAATTAGGTGACCTTTTTGATCCAATTCGAGTAGAAGAAAGTTTTTCCATCACAAGTAACTGTGATAAGCAAACTTTGAGACGAATTTTTCCCGGCCGAATAATGTCAAAAAGAGGTGATATCGACTGGCCCCCACGATCCCATGATTTAAACCCTCCTTATTTCTTCGTATGTAAGTAATGGGTTTTCGAATAAGAGTGATATGATTTCTTTTCAAAAATAACCACACCAATTGTTAAGGAAATTCAACTGTTTTTTATTTAATGTGAAGTACAATCGCTGCAATTAAGTTCTGAATAAAACGTCATTCAAATGGCTCCCATGACTTCTTTTGCAGGAACGAATTTGATGAACCCAATTTTCGAGCACTTTTTCCACTAAATCAAGTAGTACGTCATGAATATCACGTTCAATATTGACTTCTAAAGCTTGAAGAGAGCTTGGTTTATTGCTAAAGACCAATTACTTCAAATAACCCCACAAGAATGGTGTTAAATCACAACTTTTTGGAGGCCATGCAATGTCACAATTTCTTGAAATTATCGAATTTCCAAAACTTTTCTCGCAACAATTCGCTTGTTGCACGTGCTATGTGGCACGTAGCCCCGTTTTATTGGAACCAGATGTTGTCAAGATCAACTTCTTCCAATTTCGGCCATAAAAAGTTGGTTATCATCGATCTATACCATTGACAGTAACGGTGTTACTAGCTTCATTTCGAAAGAAGTGCGGACCGATGATTCCACCACACCAAAAACCACACCAAACTGTCAATTTAGGTGAATGTAATGGGTGTTCATGAATAATTTGTGGATTTTCTTCGCACCAGAATCGACAGTTTAGTTTATTTATCGCACCACTCAGATGAAAGTGAGCCTCATCGGAGAGGATGATTTTCTTTAAAAAAATCGTTATCGTTTTCAAGTTGTTCCAAGACAAAATCATCAAATTCACGACGTTTACGATGGTCCAATGGCTTCAGTTCTTGAGTGATAACAATTTTATACGAATGCAAGCCCAAATCCTTTCTCAAAATCGGCCAGGTTGTGGTTTGAGACAGTCCCAATTCTTGAGAACGTCTTGGAATCGACAAATTGCGGTCTTCATAAACGCTTCCCTGAACGGCAGCAATATTTTCATTACTTCGAGCGGTTCTTTGTCTTGTTGGCACTTGAACATTATGTAAAGAAAATGTACGCTCGAAATTTTTAACGATTCGACGAATAGCGAGCACAGTTGGACGATTATTACGACCATAAAATGGCAAAAGCGCATGAAAAGTTGCAATTGGAGAACGAATATTTTGATAATAAAATTGAATAATTTCTAAACGTTGTTCTTTCGTATATCTCCCCAGAATGAAATTGTAAACATTACTGAAGACAATGAAAAATTACAGATCATGACATATTACAAATGACCGAAACGTCACTTAGAAATCATATCACTCTTATTGAAAAACCCTACATGTACTTGAAAGAAAACATGTACACTAACAAACCAACAACAACCTCGATACTTAAGGATAACATTCGAAACGAAATTGCTGAAGCCTGTGAAATTATTATGAAAAATGTCGGCCAGAGACGGGCATTTGACCGACATCATATTCCATACATAATGCTAAAGACCATATAATCGATCAATAAAATATAAATTATAAAATTGTATTTCATTTAAAAGTTATTAAAAGAAAACTTCACCCTGGAACATAAAATACATCCTGTATATAAATATTGTAGTATCCCGATTGTCTATAGTTACGTTTTATCGAGACTCAAAAACGGTCATAATATTAATGCCTTCAATGTTTCTAGCCAACTAACTCAGCTGTCGCTACCGCACACTACCGCACCGCTCTAATGGGATATCTCTTTTGGTTGCTTATATAGTAAAGTGTTGCCATAATAGTGAGAAAAAAAACTACTAAAATAATTAAATTTTATCAAAAAAAATGTTTTCTAAAATTGTCTGCCATTAAAATAATTATATCGGGCATGTGGCTACGTCGGTGATTTTGGAAGAATCTCATCCGATCACTCCAATTTTTAACGGTTTTTTTTTTAGAAAATTAGGTTTTATCCCCGCTATAAAAAGGCGTCAATTGACGCCTATTTATAGCGGTAGATAAATCTTGATTTTAATCGTCTCTTCAATGAATCAATGATTTCGTTAGTCGTATGGGCAGTAATTCTGTCATATGCGTCTATGTGGTGTCACTCCGACAGCAAAAATTTTGCTTGGTAAAATGATTAAATCCACAATCAACCTCAAATTTTTTCAACAAATCACATGAATTGGCGACTCATTGGCAATGTTAATTTGGATTATACGGAAACAATATTCAAGTACTAGTTTATGTAGTAAAAATTACAAAATATATCGAGTAGAAAATACAGATAACCGTTAACCCTCCCAGAATTTCTATCACACCATTTATTGTGTAAAAATATAATATTGAAAAAGTTCTTTAATTCGAACAAAAATAATTTGGCTAAAATGTTCTAATGAAATTTTTACTAAACATTTTATTATATAATACAATATAATATAAAATGATAATCTAAAACAATAAAATTTTGCAAAGTTTTATAAAATTCTATTATTTCAAAGTTCTTGCGTACAATATAAATTGATCCAAATCCAATATCAAATCAATTACATTTTACTTTATGCCTTAAAAGCAAATATTAAAATGTGCTACGATTTCTGGATAGTACTATTTGGTTCGATGTTCGCATAAGCTTTGGAAAGGAAACAATTGTCTAAGTGCTCTCCAAAAAGTGATTTTCTTGCCTCAATGAACACTTGGCAAGTTTCAAAAGCCGGAAAACTTTGAATCAAAAGTTATCCAACGTGATCACTAGAATTACAATAAGCCCAGCATTAAAAATTATTTTTGTTCGCCCTTTTTTTGAAATCCTCAATTCCCTAACGTAATTTTTTTTCCTTAGCAATGTCTTTTTTTTTTACTCCAAACAAAATGTATTCAAACTTTTTCAATGTCATTTTCTCAAAACTTTCGATCTAGAATGGAAAATAAAATATGGAGCAGTAAAATCTAATATAAGAAATACGTTTATTCTTTTTATTTAATTTTCCTTCGTTTTTTTTCTTTCTGCAATGTATAAGAAATGTATAAAGTTAAAAACCTATTTAGAACTTTTTAATTGACTTTTTAGGTTATTTAATGCATTTTCTTATATATATTTAGTATATAAATAAAGGATAAATATTGTAAACCGAAGCTACATAATATATACGAGTATATATATAAATATTGTAAATATTATGTTTTATTTAACACAAAAAAGCACTATTAAATTAATGTAATACTATTTCTTCTTTTTAAATAATGCTACCCTCTTACAATAAACGAGAAGAGGCAGACAAGTATTAAGACGGATTTTTTAAATAATATCATTTTAATTTTATACATCAATATTACACTGATCAAAGTAGTTCCTTTTAGCAGGTATACATCGTCAGAGGCATTGTTTGCACATTTTTAGTAGCAGTGCTGAAAGACTTCAACTAGAATACTCCTTTGAATATTATCTTGATATTGGGAAACAAATAAAAGTTACACGAATAACGATAAGGTGAATATGGAATAGCCATTTGACTGCGATGTCCGGTCTGACGTTTCGCATTTTCATAAATTTTCTATGTCGTAGGACTTCCTGAGCGAAGTTCGCCTTCCACTGCTTCTCAGCCCATTTAACATACTTTGTGTCACCAGTATGTTCATGTTCCCAATGAGTTTTTTGTAACTTTTCGTTAGTCGCTCCGAATATCGGTGCCGCATTTGTCGTAATGCACTAAAAAAACACAAATTCACTTATCACAATCTATTCGGTCACGTTACAGGACGAAGTTGAAATTTTCGAGGCATAAGCTATATGAATGTGGAAGTCTACTATGTTGGTTTGATAAAAATTAATTCGAAGAAATAAAGAATTTTCAGGCCTTATAATAAATAAAATAAAGAAAATAGTTTAAAATTTACTATTGTTCTTACAAAATACCTTTTTTTTAATTAAAAAATTTAAAAATTTTTAATTAGTAATTCAGATTCTTGTAAGTAAAAATAAACATTATCAGACTATAATAACGATTTTGATTATTTGTTTATTAAAAATTTGATAAAGTTGAGTTTTCTTAAAAATGAATTTTGCGTTATCACAAAAGAAATATCATAAAATCTTTTGGTATGAAAAAATTTATCTTTTATCAAGATATTAAGGCATCATAGAAAAATTTATTTATAAAAGATTTTCATTGTAACCATTTTATTTTTTAAAGAATAGCTAATGAAGCCTAAAAAAATAAGAAACGATAAAAATATTGCGTAGTTCAATTTTTTTAAATAAATTATATACGTGTACATATTATACACATATAATATTCGAAAAAATACATTTGTTTAAAAGAAAACATCTTCGCTATGTTAAATCTAAAAGAATAGAAAATTTATAAATAGACAATCAATATTCTGTAAATGCAAATCATAAAATATGAGATTCTGAGAATTCAAAATAAATTTTATTTTGAAACTTTGAATTCAACAAAATATTATTTTTAATCATATATCTTAATGGCAATACCATATTATAAGACAGTGAAGCACAATACCTAGGACTGAACTTAGATAAACCCACATACAGACTTAAAAAAATAACTAAATAGACAATACTGCTAACTACTTAAACTTTTAGAAAAAACGCTCTAAAATTACGTTTAACAGGAAAGTATTTTTATACAATGCTCTATTGAAACCTATATGGACTTGCGGACTCGACCTCTGGCCTTCTAACCCCCCCGAAAACCTGGTTATTTCCAGTTATATTATTCAGCGGGTGGGGTAAGATATCCCAGCCTAGTGCCTCTAATGTGTCCTTGACCGTTCTTGCAATAACATTGTCACGTCTTTTGGCACATTTGTTTCTTTGATACAATGGTTTGACCAGGTTATAAGAGAATAATCTTCTGATCCCACATTTTACTAAGCATAATTTTGTGACCCATTAATACTCGGCTTTGGTAGATCTATGTTGATTTCAATCGTAATAACTGAGCACTTCTGCTTATATTTTTTAATGCTTGGGATTATAGTGGTGTATCCAGTTTTCATCACCAGGAATAATGTGTTGCCAAAAATCTTTTCTTTTTTGCCTTGAAGCAACAATTCACAGGTCATGAGAAGCCGACCAACATCTCTCGGCTTCAATTCTTATGGCCCCCAATTTCCTTCTTTTTAGATTATTGCAAAAACTTTTTATCTTTAGGTGGGATCCTCATTGAGCAATATTTCGCGTTTTTCATCTTTTATCGAAATTTCGCTTGGAGCAGATTTGTATTAACTTCTCTCAGCATTATAAATGCGTCAGTTGGAATTATTCACAAATAAAGCAGAAAAAGAAAATTTCCGGGGAAAAATGCTTATTTGGCAAAAAATTCAATATTTTCATTAAAAACAAAAATTTATAAATTTATTACAAATACAATTATATTTTGGCATAGTATTCTTGACAGATATCTAAACTATATCTGTATCTTGTATAACTAGACTAGATTACTAAATACGGAACAGCGATATTCTGAATAACGATGTGCCATCAAATTTTGTGTTAAGGCATAGTGAAGTCGTGAGTTTGACTTACAAAAAGTTGAAATGAGTAATTTTGTAGGGCAAGAAGAAGTGGAAAATTAACCTCAGCCAGGATGGCCTTCAACGTCGAGAACTGATGAAAATTTGGAACCTATTTATGACCCTTTCTTAACCTTTCGAACTTTCCTTCTTCATATAAGAAACTCCTCGAAAGATTCATAAAAAGGATTATTCGTTTCAGATAAAACATTGCACACACTTGGTTATACCACCATGACAACGATCTCTCGTCACAGGGCGATCTCCATCAACAATTTTTTGCTGGTAAATTTGATTCCATTAGTTCTCCAGCCTCTTTTTAACCTGATCCTAGTCCATGCGACTTTTTTTATTCCACAAGATTAAAAATTACTTGAAAGGATGTAATTTTCAATAATATTCAAAGGATTACAACCAAGGACCCGAAGTAAGAAACTCCTTTGAAAGGGATAACATTGATGTGTAAGAAAAAAAGTCCAAATAAAGCTGTCCCTTACTTTTCTGCCATACCTCCTATATTAGCTAACGATCAACAGAAGTGAGGAACTTGTTACATCGCCTGAATAAACTTACACATTTTACTAGCATCTAGTGGCATTATTCAGAACCCTTTTAATTACTTTTATAATGACACATATAGTTTGATTATCCATCTTGCATTGTGACAGTGGTAGTTTTTAAGTTATACAAAGTAAATTGAAAATATAAAACTCGAATTATAGATAATTTTTATTTATAATATAAAAGTTAAAATACGATAAGGTAGGCCTTGAACCAAATTCAAAGATTTTTCTATCCAATTCTTCCGTATGACACATGCAAACTGTCAACATTGACAATACATAACATTTGGAGACAATTGTTGAAAAATAATGATAACTTTTTGACGCACGCAATTGAATAATTATTATAATAATTTTAAAACGAAATCAGTTTGCTTTTAAAAATCTATTTAATAGGCATTCAATCAATTAACTTTTATAATTGATAACAGATCATATATTTGCATTATAATTCAGATTTTTTGTTTATGCATTCATTTGCACTTTTGAAATTCATTTTACAAATTCCGTATTTGAACAAATATTTGCATTTTTAACAATTTCGAAAATTACCATTTTTATTAAAAATGTCTGACCGAAATTCATAATTTCCAATATTGAAATTATTTTATTTCATATTACAATATGTTCTATAAAATTTTAAATATATTGTAGTTCAATAAGAACATTTTTATATATTATACATTTGATAAAATATTAATAATTATTAAATTTATAAAATATAATCTGATATTGTTTAATAATAAAGTAATTTTCATTAATTTAGAAGCAAGTTAATATTGAAAACTTCTATGATTATGGGAAATATTGTAATACATAAGGTGTAGTAAAAAGAAATCCATTATTTTTGCATTAAATTGAAGGTTTTATTTAGAATGATACGATTTAGGTCAAATATGCACCGTTTTGCTCGATAACTTGTTGCCATTTTGGAGGTAATTTCATAATGCCTCTTTCATAGAAACCCTCGTCCCTATTGGCAAAAAACTGGGACAGTCGATTTTCATAATCTTCTCTTGAGGCGAATTTTTCACCTGCAAAATCATTCGTCATAGACAGAAAGAGGTGGTAATCACTTGGTGCCAGGTCCGGACTATAAGGTGGATGCATAAGAACATCCCAACCAAGGTCCCGGAACTTCTGGCGAGTCACTATCGATGTATGCGACCTGGCGTTGTCCTGATGGAACACAATTCCTCTCCTATTGGCCAAAGCTGGCCGCTTCTGGGCAATTGCTTCTTTCAGACGGTCCAATTGTTGACAGTATAGGTCCAAATTAAGAGTTCGGCCGTAGGGGAGCAGCTCATAGTAGATGATTCCCTGCCAGTCCCACCAAACACACAGCAAAACCTTCCCGGCTTGACCACCGTTTGCGCCGGGTGACCGCGATTTGACCACGACCGTTGTCGCTTGACGTTGTCGTAAGTGACCCACTTTTCATCACCAGTAACCATCCGCTTCAGAAATGGATCGATATTGTTGCGATTCAGCAGCGATTCGCAGATGGAAATTCGGTCCATGAGGTTTTTTTGCGATAACTCGTGTGGCACCCATACATCGAGCTTCTTTTTGTATCCAGCCTTGGATACAAAAAGAAGCTCGATGTTTAGCTCCTGAGCAATCAAAACAGTGCTTACGTGACGGTCGGACTCGGTGATTTCTATTATTTTATCGACATTTTCGACAATTGGCCTTCCAGAGCGTGGTGCATCTTTGACATCAAAATTACCGGAACAGAATCGACAAAACCAAATTTGCGCGTGATTGGCTGTTACAGTATCAGGACCATAAACACTATTCACATTTTCAGCTGCCTGGCTTGCGTTTTCGCCTTTATCGAAGAAAAACTGTAAAATATGGCGTATTTTCTCATTGTTGGTGTCCATCTTTGACGCGTGCTTGAAAAATGCTGAGTCAAGTAATCACAAAACTGTATGAGAAGCTTTTTTAATACAAAATTTTATCTTTCTAACGCCATCTAGTGCAACCCAAACGCACTTTTAAAATGGGAGATACAGACTCCTAAAGCCATCTACTGGCAAAATAATGGATTACTTTTTACTACACCTTATATTATATTTTAAAATGACTTGAAATAAATATAAAGTATCTTTGACTTATTTTATTGTAAAATACGAGTATAGAAGAAAAATAATCGATTTTTTTGTCGCGTTATGTTGGTACTCATGTTTCTCACTTATGCCGAGAAGTTTGACCATTTTGAATATTTAGTTAATTTTTGGCAGCTGATTTGCTTGCACGTGTTTTGGCTCGTCTTCGATTTTTGCCCATTCCAAAAAATGGATCAAAGAATCTGTATCAAATTTTGTGTGAAAAAAAAATTAATTGCGCGGACGCATTCCAAATGTTGAATGTGGGATATGGTGAAGCTACATTGGACTGAAGCAACGTTTATCGGTGGTACAAAATTTTCTCAGAGGGCCGAGAAGATGTGAACGACGAAAAGCGTGCCGGACGCCCGAGCACGTCTACAACAGACGAAAACATTGCGGAAGTGAGGAAAATAGTATTAGCCAATCGTCGAATCACCGTCAGAGAAGTTTCTGAGGACTTAAACATATCGATTGGCTCGTGCCATTCGATTTTTACGAATGATTTGGTCGTGAAACGGGTCGCCGCGAAATTCGTACCAAAATTACTCAATTTCGACCAAAAACAGCATCGCGTTAACATTGCTAAGGAGCTGTTGGACTCTGTCCACGACGACCCAAATTTGCTCCAAATGGCTCCAAGACTAATCATGGGTTTCAATCATCTCAATGGAAGCTGCCACACGAGCCAAGACCGAAACTGGCGCGCTAAGTTCGGTCGAATGTGAAGGTTTTGCTTACAGTTTTCTTCGATTGCAGGGGCGTGGTGCATCATGAGTTCTTACCACATAGTAGAACGGTTAATAAGGAATATTACCTGCAAGTTATGCGAAAGTTGCGAGAAGCTATCCGCCAGAAACGCCCGGATTTGTGGAAGGACAAAAATTGGCTTTTGCACCATGTTAACGCCCCTTCTCCCGCATCGTTGCTTGTGCGCGAATTTTTGGCCAAAAACAACACACTAATAATGCCGCAGCCACCGTATTCCCCAGATCTGGCCCCACTGTGACGTTTTCTTGTTTCCGAAACTGAAGAGCCCCATGAAAGGACGACGCTACGCTACGATTGAGGAGATAAAGACGGAATCGAAGGAGGAGCTGAACAAAATTACAAAAAATAATTTTTTGAAGTGCTTCGAGGATTGGATTAAACGTTGGCACAAGTGTATAATATCTGGTGGGGATTACTTTGAAGGGGACAAAATAGATATTCATGAGTAAATGAATAATTTTTGAAAAAACACAAAATTCGCGATACTTTTTGAACATACCTTTTATTATGCTTATATATTATCAATTAAACTGGTCAGCTAATTTTTTGAAAAGGAAAAAAAATTAATTTCATTAGTATTTTATAAAATGAAAAAAAAAATCAGTTTTTGAACAAAATAAAAAAAATTACTTGTCAAATTTTTTTGAACAGCATGTATTTTTTTAATTATTGTAGAAACATAAAAACTACCAAAACAAATTTTTATTTTGAAAGCTTCTGAACCAAAATTACAAAATCAATTTTTTTAGAATAAATTAAATTCTTTCCACTCTTTGTAGCAGTGCTGAAAGGCTTCATTTTGAATCACCTTCAGCTTCTTGGTTATACTCCTTTGGGTGTTAGCGACAGTACCAAAGTGACGTTCATTCAAGAGATTTTTGAAATAAAGAAAAAGTTACGTAGGCTAAGACCAGGTTTAATAGGATGGCGGCTTTAGACTAGAAGAATTCCTTTTTTCGAGAAAACCGCCTTGATGAAGATAACCTTGTGACAGAGACCATTATGATGATGAAACTTTTAAGTATATGCGATGTTTGTCTAAAACGAAGACCCTTTTTCTGATCCTTTCAAGGAATTCTTTATGAAACTTCAAAATCCACACTTCAAGGTCTTCCTGAGTTAAGTTAGTCTCCCACTGCTTTTAGGATCTTCAAAGATGCTTTATGCCGCCGCGCTAGGGAAAGTTCTCGATAGACTCCTCTCAACTTTTCCATTATTAAGATCTTGGATTCACCAAGCTAAGTACATGCACATATCTCGTATGTAGTAAAGAACTTAAGATTGATCATAAAACAGTTTTTAATCATTCGGAAAAGGTTGCCTATAAGAAAGCGCTTGATGCTTGAATGCCATATGAATTATTCTAATTGAAGAAAATTTACTGGATGATGAATTATACCTTTGATGACTTAAAATTATATCATATATTAACATTTGATTACTGGTAATGACAAATAGGTAAAACACAACAATATTGTTTGAACAAGCTTACGGTCGAACGCATGTGAAACTCAACAAACAGTGCGTAAGCCAGGATTGGCAGCAGGAAAGAAATCTGATGCTTATTGTCAGTAGCTAAAAAATTTACAGTATTTAATCTGAAATATGGTCCCAAAACTGGTTCTTAGGAAAGTAATGATTTTACATCAAGACACTTCCGGAACCATACACATAAATAGAAACTCCCATTTATTTTTAAAACTTTAATTAAATTCAATTGATGATTGTAAGAAAGTACCATAAATTCTAAGACTACCCGAAAAAAGGCAAAAGGTCATCGAAGGAAGATTGGAAATATTCAATTACAACAACTAAATAAATATTTGCAAAATATTAAAAACTTAATAATTATTATTATTAACCTTATACTTTTTCTTCAACAAAATATTATAAATTGTGAAATTTATTTTTTCTTTCGTTAAAAATTCAAATTGACAAGAATCTGTACAAAACACGGAAAAATTTTAATTAAAATTTCAAAATAAACTTAGCAAAGTTTATTACGCAATGTAAGTTAAGTATTCTTGAAAATCTATATGTATGTATATTTATATAGGTTAATGTTGGTTGAATATCGTTCAAGATCTTACTTTTTGAGTATTATTAGTTGCATGTAAATGTTTACTTAAGATGTCATCTTCTACAAATATAAATATACTATACTCGTATAAGGAAACTTTTTATTATACGATAACAAAAATCAGTTATAATTAAAATGAATTCATATTTGATTTGTTTTAATTATATTCATATATGAAATAACTTTGTAAATTAGATGCATACATAAAAGAATGGTATTAGAGGCAACTACTTATAATTAAAATTAAATACACCAATTCTTATAAGTACTCGTATGTTCAGTTATTCATAAGGTAGCTTTAAAAGTTTACCTCAATTTCATTAAAGTTATCGTGAAAGGTATACAAAGTAAAATTTAATTGTACTTGCATTTCCAACGAAATACTATCAAGATGCTTTACTTCCTTGTTCTGTGTAAGTTTTCCTTGATTTGCCAAATTTAATGATATCAATAATGAAATAATTTTCCAACAACAAAAGCATACATGTGAACGACAAAAGAAATTATAGCTAATAAATTAAAAGATAAGCACTTTGCTCTTTTAGAATTTGGAATTTAATTTAGACAATCTTGAAATTCTTAATGAATAGTTTGCTATAAAAGTTTATATTAAATCAGGAGTAAAGGAATGACGATGAAATAATACAAAATATTTTCTTTCTTATTTTTACTATATAAAAAAATTAAATCGTATTGCTTCTACGGAATTTTATAGAAAGTATTCCTTATCAAATGTACGTATAGAATCTTATCAATGCACTTATATCAATATTAAAGTACTCATAGTATAGTTTGACAATATCACATTTTATTAGAGCTGGTTCAAAGGAAAATATTTGATACAATTTCCGTATAGTATTAATCCTGTTGATTCAAGATGATAAAAGAATTTCATTCACTTTTGACAATTTCACTTTTTTATCACAACTTCATTGAGGATTTGGTTCCATTTACTTCCGTTCATTTTTTAATCTTTGTGCTTTTATATTATATACATTCATTTTCTCCTTTTTACGAGTACTAATATTCTCGTAAAATTGCTAGAGAAAGAAAACTTTCATTATTCTTGAATGATTCATTGAATTGCTGAAGATACGAGTATTAAACGAAATTTTATGAAATAGAAATTCAAAAAGAATCTTTGATATATGATTTAAACAAAAAAAAAAGCTAGTTATGCACATATTTGTATATTATATAGTATTAGGTATAACTTAAATAGGTTATATACTTTTTTATTAAAAATTAAATTTGTTACAGTTTTTTTTTATTTTTTTTTTGATACAAAAAATAATATTTGTAAACTTCCTTCTATTAAATTACTAAATCTAAATAATATAGAATTTTAATAACAAATCTAAATTGATTACATAAAAATAACCCCATATATACTTCAAAGAATAATTAAAATTAAATGAAAATGTCAAGCAAATAGCTTTTATCCTATTATTCCGTTGAATTAAAAGCTTTCAACATGCTCTGGTCATAAAAATAAAATACGAAAGTAATTTTAAGTGGTTGACAAAAATGAAAAGAGAAAAAATTGAACGCCATTCTTTTACAGTTATTTTCATTTCCGTATAGTAGTCCTACAGAGACAATTGACCTCATCCAATAAATGAGTAGCAAAACAAATAGCAATCATGTTGGCAAATGAGTTCAAGCAAAAAGGATACATTTATTGGTATCAAAACAACATAGTCATGACTTGTCGTTAAGGTTAATCCATTTGGTCCATGAATATCATGTACAATTGTCGATTGAGTAAGGGACAATTTTATAACAGGAGCTCCGTATTATCTGGATTCCATTTCCTACTACAAGCCAACAGACCATGAAATATTCATGCAAGGCCATGGCAAGAATATGAATGCATCTTGCTTTTGAGTACTCTGCATTTTTTTAATATTGTATCAGGCGTAAGTATATTGTCAACGCACAATACGTCCTTTCCCTTAGTATTATTATTATTTTATTATTATTATTATGATTATGGTGAATATTATATCGGAATGAGCAAATAATATAGTAACTATTATAAATATTTAAAAAGTATTTTTTTTTATTTCATGAATATGGACATGAACCTATTGTGTATATTATCTTATGAATAGTAAATATAAAATTACTTCTGGTAACACTGAAACCGCCGGAGCTAGGACGAAAAAGGTTACTTACGATTCAAAAATTTATCTAGACCAAATTATTTTTATTTTCAACGTGTTGTTCATTCAAAAAAATTTTATATTTATAACACAGTACAAAGATATACGTTCTAGGTCCCTTTAAAAATCTATCAGCATGGTTTGTTTACTGATCGTTTCAAGGAAGTTATAAATTTTACAATAACTTATGAACACAAGTAATTTCGCAGTCATTTGCTCAAAATTTTTGCTAAGCATAGGATTTTTTGGAATTTTTGTTTAGTAAAAAAAATTTTATTAGTGATATGGTCCTTAAAATCAATTGGTCTTATAATATCGGATATCATTTACACCAACAACCAAAAAATATATTTTTAATTCAAAATTGGTGTAAATATTTTTATAGTATTTTTGAATATGAATTTGTAATCACTCAAATTTATTTCTAAATGCATAATAAAAACATTGTTTTTATAGTATTTTTGAATATGAATTTGTAATCAATTAAAAATATTACTGAGACCGATCTGACAATACAATGGATTTATCTCCTCCGCAAAGCAAAGCATATACACATATGTTAGTCCTTTCTAGATGTGCAATACAAGTTTCAACATCGCCTGTAGGAAAAATTCCAAGTTTTCGGTGGCACGAAGCATCCTTGGTGGCATAAGGTAAAAGACGATTTTTGTTCGGGGAGGCCTTCAACCTGACAAACTGATAAAAATGTGAAACAATTAGAGACCCTTGTGAAGTAAGACCATCGATTAGCATTGAAGCTCCTTAAGAGGCTCAAAAACAATAATGTTTACGATAGATCGGTCATTTCGACGCCTCATATAAAACGGTCATCTCCATTAACGAGTTTATGTTGAAAAAAGGAATTCCTGTGATTCTCCAGCCCTCTTTCAACTGATCTAAGACGATAATTTTTTTTGTTTCCCAAAATCAAAAAAGAAACTAAAAAGGACATTATTTAAAGGTGATTTTTGTTGAAATGTTCTTTAAAAGGACGTCATTGGTATGTGATTTCAGTGAAGCTGAAGGTATTTCCAGTTGAAGCCTTTCAGCACTACAACTAAAAAAGGCAACAACACCTCCACCGATTTATAGCTGCCCAACAAAACTACTTTGAAAGCGATCTAATTGATATAAAAAAACTTAATTAAATCGTTTCAGAAAAAAAAAGTTTCGTTACTTTTCAAACTCATTATATAATAAATCAAAAAAAATGTTATCTCTTAAAAGTTCATCAAAACTTTCCAAAGTTTTTCTGACTTATAAATCTTATTTAAATAAAGTTTTACTGATTGATATTTACATAAATTCAACTTTTATACTTGTATTCACTATAATATTCATTGTATAAATTCGAAATAAAATATTTTCTACTTACAAACAAATACAAAAATTAGTAAAAAAAAATGAAATTTTATTTAAACAAAAATATAAAAAATCAAAATAAAAAAATATTAATATACATATATAGAATAGGATCTTTGAAAAGTTTACAAAGTTTCGAACACTTTCAATGATGCAATAATATTTCAGGACAAGAAACTTACAATCGTGTTGAAATTTCCATAAATTCAAGATGAGACGTGATAAGGATATTTAATAGTACATATTTTATTGAAAAAGGAGAAATGTCCAAATAAAACTTGATCAAGTTTCGAAAAATGAAATCAAATCTTTTTTTGAACACATAAATCGTAAAACTTAATTCTCTTCTAATCAGTTTGGATTATCAGTCCTTCTTCCATGTCCACTGTTATCAATGGTATTAAATAGAATAGAAGACATATCAAAAATTCATTTTCATTTTTCTTTGAATAAACTTTATTGAATCTTTTCAATATACAATCAATAATTATTTCTGAATAATTTAAAATATTTCCTTTTTATTGAGTATTTAGTATAGATTTTAATTTATTATAGCATTTTTAATAAATTCATTCTGATTGCTCGTTTACTTTGTTTTTTGCTGAATTTTTCCACCACTTCTTATCGTTGAGTCGTATTCTAATAATTCAATTATTTATTGAATTATAATAGAAATAATCATTGATGATAAGATTTTTTTTTAAATTTATAGCATTTATATTAAATTGTAAATCAATCGTAATATTTATAAAAGATGTTATTAAATTACGAGTAGTATTTAAGAAAAAATTATATTTAAAAGTTATAAGACTTTATAAAAATATTCATTTTTTTACTTAGCAAAAAAGACAACACTTAAAAATCCATAATTTGTCCATAAATATTCATAAATTCTAAAATTAATTAAGTTCTATTTTTTGCGGAATAAGAAAGTTTTCAAAGTATTACTTTTTCTGAAAGAAAATTTAATCAATTAGTTAATTTCCTTTTGATGAAGTCTTTCCGATAGTATTAAAATAACTATTCGGTTTGCATAATAAAAGTTAAAAGGCATTATTAATTACTTGGTCAATTGCATAAATTTCGAATGAAAGTATTTGTAATTATTTAATTAATTAAATTCAAATCGAAATGAACCAAGTGACATTTTCATAAATTGAAAATTATCCTTTTAATAAAACAAAAATAAAAATTTTGCTCGAATCAGATAACTGTTAAGTCACTAAAATTAGATAGTCAAATATCTCTTTTTTTTGCAACAATTTGGAAGTAGAGTTTCTTTGATCAGTGGCGTTGTTTTCTTTTTTAGTAGCAATGTAGTTGGAAGCACCTGCATCTCCTTGGATATACCCTTTTTGAATCTTATCGACAGTACAGAGATGATGTCCTTTCAAGTGTATTTTTACCATATGGAAGATCACAGAAATTCCGATTATGACAAAAGGGCTCCATTTTCTGAATCTTTTGAGGACTTTTCAATAAAAAGAATTTTTCTATAAAGCAGCCCTTGAAAAGTTTCAAGTTTTCTTAATTTTTTTATATTAAAGGCTTCCCAGATCCATGTATTCCACTGCTTCTCGGCCCTAAAAAAATTCCATATGCCACTAAAAAACTTGTGCTTTGGATAAGGAATATACCTTTTTGCAGATTCACCAATTGGAACACAAAATTTAATTTCACATCATTACATTAAATTTTGCTGTTTCATCACAAAAAAATACATACTACAAAAACACAACTTCACTTGTTACGTTTCTTAGGGTCGCTTAGTTACCCAAAAAGAGGTTGTATTGCTACCAAACAAGGTTGAAACTTGCACTGCACATCTAGGAGGGACTAAACGTACAAGCTATGTGGAGAGGAAGTCCGAAGCATTGCCAGATTCTTATAATCATCAAATGCTTTCGATAAAAAATAATTGAACAAACACACCCCGTCCTCCCCGCCGGGTTTAGTTTTTATCGAGTAATTTTAAAACTTATTAAAATTTTAAACATATTTTTTTAGTCGTTCAATAAGTCCTTAGAAAAAGATGGAAAAAAACTGTTTTTTAAAAAAAAAAATTTTTATTTTTCAACATAATCTCCTTTTAGCTCTATACACTTTTCAAAAATTTTTCCAAAATTATCCCGTCCAAAAAATAGGATTTCGGAAGTTCTGCAAAATACTCATCCGTTTGAGCAATGACGTCCTCGTTGGAAGTGAACCGTCGTCCGCCAAGCCATTTCTTCAGATTGGGGAAAAGCAAGTAGTCACTCGGGGCCAAATCTGTTGAATAAGCGGGATGCTGCAACAATTCCATTCTCAATTCCACAATTTTGGCCATGGAAACATCGCAGGTGTGCACAGCCGCATTGTCCTGATGCAAGAGGATTTTTTTCTTCTTCAGATGGGGGCGTTTCTCTTTGATTTCCTCGCTCACCCGTTGCAATAACGACGCGTAATACGCTCCTGTTATTGTTTTTCCTTTTTCCAAGTAGTCGATAAAAATGATGCCCTGCGAATCCCAAAAGACCGTGGCCATCACCTTGCCGGCCGATGGCACAGTTTTTGCCTTCTTTGGAGCCCGTTCACCCTTGAAAATCCACTGTGATGACTGTCTTTTCGTTTCTGGAGTGTAGTAGTGTATCCAGGTTTCGTCCACAGTGACATATTGATGAAGGAATTTGGCAGAATTGCGATGAAAGAGTGCCAACTTAGCCTCAGAGTCCACTACACGATTGCGCTTATTCTCCTCTGAGAGCAAACGCGGCACCCATCTTGTCGAAATTTTTTTCACAGACAATTTTTCATGTAAAATTGAAGCGACTGTACCTTGTGATATGCTTGTGGCCTCAACTAATTCGCGCACTTTAATTCGCCGATCGTTCAAAATCAGATCGTTGATTTTGTCGATGATTTCAGGAGTAGACACCTCAACTGGGCGTCCTGAACGATGTTCATCTTTTGTGGATGAACAGCCACGTTTAAGTTCATTCACCCAATTGTAAACCGTCGCAAACACAGATGCAGATGTGCCATGAACTGCATCCAACTCGGCTTTGATTTCTTTTGGGCTTAAGCCTTTCAAATGGAGATGTTTGATGACAGCCCTAAACTCGCTTTTTTCCATTGTTATGCACAAATAAATGTCGTTAACTTTAATCGACGATAAAAATTGACCTACGCTATGGATCGAGCTCAAATTTTGACAGCGTTCCTGTCAATAATGCTACTTACAAAAAATCTTTACCGACACTACGAGCGCAATTTTTTAGATTTTCTAAGGACTTATTGAACGACCCTCGTAATATGTTTAAAATTTTAATTTTAATTTTTATATAAAAACGACATTCTTAAATTATAATTTTCACTCGCAGACGTACATACATACGTGTATTAAAAGTAAATTTTTTTTAAATAACATTATTATTTTAACATTTTTTTTAATAATATCTCTTTTTTAAAACTATGAATGAATGACATTTTATTTATTTAACAAATAAATTAATTCAATTCATCGTTCAAGTCCGAATTTCTTTGTCATTTGTGAATATTTTTATAAGCATAATAATAATATGAATACTGAATTTATATTATATGGTATATTATCAATTTTTGTTCGCTCTTGGAAATGACATAAAATACCCGAACAAATTACAACTGAACGTTTATTGAGCATAGGATATATGGTATAAAACTGAAGTGAAACCTGTTTTATTTGCCATTACAATTTTTATTGTTCTGTATGAAAACGATTTATTGTACAAATATTCAATATAAATCAAATATCAGGAAATGGTAAATTACAATCCACAGTAATAAAACCCATACTTAAATAAATGTTGATCCTCGTATGCGATTTGTTTGGCAATGATTTAAAAAAAATCATTTTTAAGATTTATGCCTTGAATTAACCACATTGCTTACCGAAAACATAACCAATAACTTGCGACCACATTTGTACTCTGCACTGAATAAAAACGTTACGATGATAAAAAGTATTTTTTAATTAATGGATTTTTTGGAATAAAAAAATTATCCTCATATATTTTATAAATTGTTGCAGCTAAATATATATATTTATAAATTATTTATTAGAGTAATTCTAAGTACATTATTTTTTTGGTAAAACTCCATGGTGAAAATGCAATTGGAAATTTATAATATGTAAATTTAAAAATTCTAATTTAAAATTTAGATTCTCTGCAACTTTAAAAAATAGTATGATTAACATGTTTATGATATCAAAACAATTAAAATAGAATTTTTTCAGATAAAATTCAAATATTGCGTTTCCGGGAGTACCATGATATGGTGTGCTTATTAAAAGTTTTAGTTTAAATATTTGAATTTTCTGTACAAAATTTTAAAAACATATACTTACATATATTATTTATATTACTAATTTATATTATTTAAATATCAAATTTCATGAGTCCGATAGATAAGAAAAAAAATTTCAGAACATTAAATTTCAATATGAAAGTTGAGGCTTTAGTTCTTTTCAATAAAAAAAATTTTTTTTTTAAAATTCAAATTCTTCTTTGTGAGCTAATTAATATAATTTCTTGCATTTAATTAACAATTTGTATATTTGTAGAGTTTTCAGAAAAATAAAGTAAAATATTGCTGGCTCTTTTGTATGAAAGATGGGCCATAATCTAAGTGGGCAAAACTATAATTTTGACAAGTTTTGTCTAACATCTGTCATACAGCACTTCTATGAAACTTCAGCTCAAATACATTTTGACCATGTTTAGCTGTGAAAAGTGCACTGTCAATGAATAATATATGGCATTTTTATCTTTTGGTACTGTCACTAATCCCAGACGTCCAAATAAAAAGCAACCGAGCTATCCAATCAAAATATCAGGACCGTACAGGCCAGTATTAAGGCAAGGACTGTTGCTGATCAACAAGCCTCTTCGCTTGGAATATGAAAAATTCGTCGTACGAATGACCGAGAATGTGGACAATTTTTGGGAAAACGTAAAACGAAACTCCATGAGTGATGAAGCGCATTTCACGTAAAACGAAAAAAAAAATTGTTAGTTTTACGGGACCTCTTCATGACCAAAAAGTTACTACGTGATGCGGTATTTGTGCAGATATAATCATCGAGCCGTTCTTTTTTGAAGATTAATGTGGTAATCAGAAGCATTATCGTGCTATGATAACCGATTTTTTTTATCCCAACTATTCGTGTAAACGGTATGGATCATTTCTGGTTCCCTGTTCCCTGGACGTATGATATTAAAAAATTGTGCTTTTGACTAGCCGCCACGTTCGTCGTGGCCGGACTTCTTGAATTCAAAGGTTTGTATCAAAAAGCCAAGGCCCCTGACGAACTAAAGGCCAATATCCGCCAGGAAATAGCCAACATATCGTCTGGCACACTTGGAGATAATTATTTCTTTCGAGCGAAGGAGTATTATTTGGCAATTAAGAAATATATACTAAATCAATTCATCTTCTTATAAATGAAAATGGATTTAAAATTCTGCAATTTTGCATGGATGTGCAAAATTTGTTCTTACGAATGTATTGTCGAAAAAATTTATTCTATAATCTTAGGTTTATGTAGTAACCGTGTCGTCAACATGGCAACGTGAAAATATTTGAAAAATTTTGCCATCTACTGGTGCACTGCGGAAACTGTTCAATATTCACTTTTAGTGAGAACGTTACTAATCATGCTAACCCCTGACTTCCGAAAGTCCTTTCCAATGACTATTATGGATATCAAATTGTTCCGAAAGTGATTTGGGTGCTTTTATTCTGTCTCGTGCAGCTGTCATGGTCAGTTTGGTCAATCTAAATAATTTCTTTACGATACGAAACTGTCTCATAGAAGTGTTAAAGAATAGGTGGTGTTATAGGCCTACCTTAATTTCGCGAAATGGATCTATCTCGCCCAGAAGGAAACCGTAGTAAATTTTATGTATTGTACTTAGTAACATTACACCTCTATATTTGGTGATATCTGTTTTTTGAATAAGGGACAGATAATGGCTATGTACCAGTTATAAGGCATTGATTTGCTAGCCCATACTTTACTATTTCGTTTAGTATCCCGTCAACACCGAGCGACTTGGGATTTTAAACTACATATCCGATCAATTTGTCATTTACAGCCATATGTGTAGGTAGAAACAGAGATACCAATATAATAACATAACAAAATTTTCCGCCTAGTCGTGCACTGCGGAAACTTTTCAATCCACCCTCGTAGAGTAGAATTTTTTGGTAAGAAAAACATTTCATAAGAATGTAAGCGACGATGAGTTGAAAGTCACAGGATGGCCAGATGGGGCTAGGGTGGTTTCTGAAAATTATGTTTATGAATAAAGTATCCTTTTCGAAAAAGTTGAGTAGACTGAAAAGATACTTTTCGCTTGTTGTCTAGCCCGTATGTCTTTGAATGGTTAAACGTTTAACAGGGAGTGTTTACACAAAAATTTTAATATTATTTGGAAGCACTTAATATTTTCTTATTTGATTGGCCTTAAATACTTGTAATAATATATTTTTTTAGTAAGACTTCAAAGGATTAAATGCAAAATATTTTTGACAGCTATAATAATAAAATTGTACTAAATTGACGAAATATTGACATATGGAAATTAATTTCTAAAATTTTCTGTCAATTATATACCAAAGTTTAAATATTATCAATTATGAATTCATATTTCCATTTTACATAATCAATTAAATCATCTCTCTGAACAAAGATACTTCCTAGAATTAAGATTTGTGCATAAATAATTATCTTCATGGATTGAAAATAAAATTTTATTAATTAATTAGTCTGCAACATAAGTATTTTAATTAATATCCATCAACTTTTTATAAAAGCATTTATTCTATGCGGAATAATTATGGAAAATTAAGTAAATTTTCGAATATGCTGGCAACTATTATCTGTTAATTAATTTTTATGAATAAAGCTAATAAATATATCACTAATTAAGTTCGTATCTTCAAACTAAGATGTGAAAATTGAATTATATCAATCAATTATCAAAGATAATCTATTGTATTTTCTTCTGCATGCCACTATACACATATCCACATAAACATTGCTTAACTCTGATTTGTTTTAAATCTAATTTTCTCATAGGAATTTTTGCTGTTCATTTCGCATCAACAGAAAAGGATATCATTCATTTACAATTACAACCAGTCATGTGAATAATACCCTATTGGTATTTCAATTTATGCCCAATATGGAATATTAATGTAACACAAAAACCAAATCGAGCATATAATTTGTTACAAATTAGAATGTCATAAATCACTATTTGTTAATCCCCTGCACATATTATTGATTTTAATCATGTCGAAAAAGAGGTTCGCAGGCTCATCAATTGTAAAATTTATTATGCAGAACTGCATTGAAACACCATCTAAACTCGAACGAATAATTTTGTTAATATATCAGGTTAGCTATTTAGGTCGCATATTGGTTTATATACTAGAATCCTAATCGAAAAGGATATAACATAAAGTCGAGGCATTAATTTAGTACAGTAAGCGTGTAAATTATTTAAATGAATTCAGTAGATAAGATAGATTATCTAATGGGTGTGGGCGTGTGGTAATGAACGTGTGAGAAAACTGAACAGAGTCGATTTTTTCCCTATCACAGGAACGGTTTCAATAATGAGAATAACTAAATATCTATAGCCATAATGCTTATGATAGAGTATTGATCATAAGAAAATTTTTGTCAGTATTTTATTTATTATCTTAATATCAAACTCGAAGATATTTTCATACATCCTTTGGTGTTTTATCTGGTTCGGCGGTATGCGTTAAGAAATGCGTAACTTTCGCACAAATTTTCATATTTTTTCTTAATTTTCTTTTCTACAAATTCTTCCATGCTCATCTTTTTTGGCATATTCCTCCGTTTCTATGAGCACATATACATACATATCTATTATACAATACAAAAACAGTACCATTCCCGAATACCTTAACAAATGAGGCGCGAATATTAAACTCTCGTGCAAAGCCCTATTTAAGTGCTTGTGCCGAAAATAAAGCGTTTTCACGTTTTCAGTTTTTCAGTTGTTGGTGAATTTTTGTGGGTTGTCGGTTGCTTTAAGAAATACATATTTTCCACTTTACAGTCTTGGATAAACTGGAGATCTGAGATAGAAGTAATACGAAAAGATATGGCTGTGGTAGAAGCGATTGCCGAGGAAATAATGCATAAAATCGCTGGAATAAAACGCTCGATTAAGGCATTATTTCCACAAGATTGTGAGACATCTATCACTCTGCCAAAATTTGTTCATTTTCACCATTGTCAACGTTGACAAAATATTCATCACTTCATTTTGGTATAAAATTATCTCAACTCAAGGATGTACATAATTTTTTTTTATCTTTTATTCCATAAAAATTTCAACCTCTTTTGTAAGTAAATGTTTTTGACTTGAAGAGCACAAAAGTAATTTCCTGAAATTTTACAATTTTCTAATATTGCTCGTTTATTCAATAAACCATAAAAATGAGCAAATTAAAGATTTCACTTATAATATAAATGCTGTCAATTTACTCCTGTTACTTACGAGTATTAGCAACGATTTTAAAATTTTTAAAAGAGTTTAACTTTTCTTGCGTCCAATATTATCTTACGAATATGTATTATTCTGAAATCTTCGTTATATAGTATCTATTTTTGGTTTTATTAGGTATTTTCAAATGTGTACAATCAAATTTTATTAGCAAAATTCTACAAACTAATAAAATTTTACTACAAATTTTTATCAACATTAAAATTTCTGATTTTGTTAACAACAATTACAGAACATGCAATCTGAATATTGAATTTTCTAATAATTTCTTTCGTTCGAGAGCTGATGTATCACAAAACTTAAGAAAATTCTTTAACTGAAATTTTTCTTTAGAAAAGTCGTGCAATATTTTTAATATTTCGTAAAAATTTTAATCTAGAGTCTTGAAGAGTAGAAATATTTAGACAAAACTGTACTTCGATACACAAAATCAAAATGAAATGATTTTGGTTTTCATAAATTAAAAAAAAATACAGAAAGTTCTAATGGTAGTTATACAGATTTAATTTAAAACTATTTTGCTCAGCTATTATTTTGTTAGTAGATATTTAACAATTATAAATAATAGATATTGAAAAATTATTATTAAGTATTACAAAAAGTAATTCATTAATAACTAAAATTTTACAAAAGTTATTCATCAATTACTGTGGCGCTCAGAAACTTGTGTGAAATATCGTGTTCGAATAATGTGGCGGAAAAATTGTATATATTACAATTGAAATTCTGCGACCGACGTTAGGACCTCATGCAAAGGTCTAAGAAGACCAGGCTCAAATTTCTGTGACCTCAGAAATCTATCGCGTACAAGAGTTTACTCTTTCTCAAAGCTTTTTTGTGCAATATTTTTCATACAGTTTTACATTTATAACCGTTCAAGCTAAAGTGATGCGGGATCTTTAGCCCGATAAAATTTTAAAAAAGTAATCCAGTTACGATTACTGGTGAACAATTGGGGTTGGGCGAAATGTGTTTACCACAGAATGGCACCACGTGACGCACTGCAGACGCTACAATAGAAATTCTGCGACCGAAGTTTGCGAAGGTGATGTTGATAGACCCCCTTACTCCTCCTGATTTCTTTCTATAAGGATATTTCAAATAAAAAGTCTTTATTTTTTGATAATGTGTGGAAGTATGTGAAACATTTGTTGCATGGTCAGAAGCGGCCATTTACCCAATATTATTTTCCACGCAATTTTAGAAAACTAAACCACCACAAATCAATTTTTATTAAATTTAAACATGTTTTAAGACATAAAGTATATTTTACTTTTACTTTTTTGAAAATATCGATCAATTATTTTTAAACATTGTTCCTAAGCAAAGATAGAGGGTGTTTTTTATGTTCCACCTTGACTTTCTTTGGTTACCATTTTGGTTTAGATGACATTTGTCTGTTGGCATTTGACAGCTATGGAGAGTGATCAATAACAATTTATTTTAACACGTCGCAATAACGTGTTAAATTTATCAAAACATTTTATTTAAATAATTGTTCAATTATGAACACGCGGAGAAAAGTATGTGGCTTTTTTGGTGTTAATCATATGTCGAGCAAGTCAACCATTCAGCGTGTATTGAATAATTTTGAAAATATCCATACACAGGCAGATAAAGCGAAGACTGGGCGATAATTAAGCCAACGTACACCTGAAAAGATGGATGCAGTGAGGCAGAGTGTTGTTGAATGCCACACCGTGCACAAGAATTGGGAATATCTTCATTACTTTTGTTAAAAATTCTCAAAAAACATTTGATTTTTTACCCGTATAAAATTCAATTTGACTCGAGCAACGAGGCACACTTTGACTTTGTTAATAAATAGAATAGCCATTATTGGTGCTTTGAAAACCCTCAACTGACACACTAAAGACCACTACACCCTCGTAGAGTTACTGTTTGGCACGGCATTTAAGCCAGGCGGCATCATTGAGCCATATTTCCTTGACAATGCTGGAGGCAATGCTGTAACAATTACTGGTGAAAGTTGGAAAACTTTCTTCTGCCCGAATTGGATCAATTAGCTATACATAACATGTGGTTTCAACAAAACGTTGCCACATCACACACAGCTCGTGGCCGAATAATGTCAAAAATTGGTGATATCGACTGACCGCCATGATCCCCTGACTTGAACCCTCCCGATTTCTTCGTATGAGAGTACTTAAAGGAGAACGTGTACACTAACAAAATAACCACAACCTCGATTAAGGACAACATTCGAAACGACATTGCTGAAATAACACCAGAAGTCTTAAAAAATATTATGAAAAATATGCTTAAAAGAACTCGCCTTTGCGCCGCGGCCAAATCCGAGCAATTGAACGACATCATATTTCCTAAAAATCATATAATTAATCAATAAAATGTAAATTATAAAATTGTATTTCATTTAAAAGTTTAAAAAAAAAACTGCGACCTGGAACATAAAACGCCTCCAGAATTTTAAAGGACATTCCGGTTATGCCACTAGTAATATTTGTGCTGAAATATGCACTTCTTAGCGCCATAACAACTCTGGCCATTTGAGGACAGCTAAAAGGCACTATCCCGACTGTCTCTTGCTGTGTTCTAATTCAAGATTGCTGCGTGCTAGTGTTGCTAAATTAGGGCAGTACATTAATTTTGTTCGTTGTTGAAAATATCGATCAATTATTTTCAAAAAATACTACAAAAACAAAAAAACAACTAAAATTTGTTTGGCAAAATGTGTTTATTAGAAATTTTTTTCCTATCATTTTAAAATAATTTGCTGTCATAAAATGAAAACAATTTTTTCTTTATATTATTTAATATAGAAAAATTTAGGATCATGAAAAACATAAGCACATAATTTACAGTTGAAAAAGAGTTCACCTTTTCAAACAAGATAAATGTGATAATGATTAATTATTAAACAGAATTGTATCTCCTTAAACCAACAATCTATTTGAATGGCAACTATGTACCCAGGTGAATATTCCACACAACACATTTGTCTCTTTATGTACTTTGTTTTATTCATTTTGAAAAATTTCACAATTCTCAGCTCTATTCTGCTAGTGAAAGTTTGATTTCTTTCTTTCTTTATGACAATACTCGCACTTTGGTTGAATAGGCTTTTCACACCTTATCTTTATGTGTATACGTGTATGTAAGTATAAATGAACCCAAAGGAGGGATAAATTCATATGTAAACATGCCTTATTACAATATATTCATTCTTCTCCTTTATAATATTCTGTTTTATCTTTGGTTAGGTACATATTTGTATAGTAAATAAAAATTTATATTTTCTCGGTTTTTGCAATTAGTTCAACCGAAATTTAAACGTCTAATTTTGATAATATATGAGGTGTAGCAGACAAATAATGAGACTGATTTTTTTTTTGTGCAACAATTTTATTTTATTTTTATATATCACTTATCCCTTCAAAGTAGTTTACATCGGCGGAGGCATTATTTCCACTCACTGCAGCAGTAGTGGAGGGCTTCTACTGGATTCGCCTTCACCTCCTTGGTTACACTCCTTTTGATATTGTTTATAGTACCAACAGGACATGCTTCCAAATATTTTTTTGATCTTGGGGAATAAAAAAAGCCATACGGTCTAGGATCAGGAGCACAGAGATGCTAAAGCAACAGAAATCACTCATCACATATAATGTTAATGCAAGTTGAAATGCTGGAAGGCTTCAACTAGATTCGCCTTAAGCTCCTAGGTTGCACTCCTTTTGATATTATTTATAGTACCAACAGGACATGCTTCCAAATATTTTTTTGATCTTGGGGAATAAAAAAAGCCATACGGTCTAGGATCAGGAGCACAGAGAGGTTAAAACAACAGAAGTAACTCATCAGATATAATGTTAATGAAAGTTTCACAATTGCATTCAGGTTCAGCTGCCTGATTAAACTGATTAAAAATTTTTTTTTATAAACATTCAACTTATAATTAATATGATAAACGATATAAGATATATATAAGTAGCTGGTTATTATGTCTGAAATGGATATTTAATCCAACTTTAATGAAAATCGGTAAAATATCCTAGGTAATGCCAAGTCTTCCAATCAAAAATTCTCTTGTTTTTTTAGAAAATGGCTTAGACATAAAAATAATTGAAGAATTTTTGTTGGTAAACATCCTTTGGCGAACCTTTACAATAATGTTGAACACGTAATAGTAATAAAAGGAAATTGTCTCAATTGAAGTAATTTTATTGCATTCACGCTAGAGAAGCCACAAATGATATTTTTTCGATGGCAAATAAAACAAATTTTACACATTTCGATTCTGACAAAAATATTATTGAATAAGTCTGCACAGGAATGAAAAGAGGAAGTGGGCTACATGTTTTATGAGGTATAGTCAAAGGATGCTTGTATAGAAAAGCGTACAGGCATAGATTTTTTCGAATCTCGCAAATACTTTTTTTTTATACAAACTCGATAAATATTTTATATTTTAAGTGTTTGCAATTTTGAATATGTTTTCTGTACTGTCACTTTGTGTTTTTGATGCCGTTTACGTTTTATATTAACTGACTCAAGTTTAGCAAACTAACATATTCCGTTTCTCTTGAATTTTGTACGAATGCCAAGGAATTTTATTGAATTTTCTTATCCGACTTATGATTTACGAATAGGAACTGACATAAAACAAATTGATATTTTTACGCTTCATTCAAACGTACAAATAAGGACTACGTGCAACTTTATATCTCATGTGTAATATGAATCCTGAAATTTTTACATTTCTGATAAGAATGATTTTCAAAATAGAATTTCCTCTTTAATCAAATCAATTTTATTCAAAACATCTTTTTCTGTTTTATTGTATAAAGTAAAAAACGAACACGGTCTGTAAAAAAGCTCATAGAATTTGAGACTTACGAAGTGTGACAGAAAAGTATTGAGACTTAGCATCACTGACGCTGATATGTGCTCTTACATATACCAGGTACAGATAGATCATGCCAAAACATAAAGGATTAATGGAGACACCCGAGGATGTTAAGTTCTCTATGGAAGGGGAAGAGAGAACAAAGAAATTAAAAAAATGAAGAGATGTGCAGAGAGAAAAAAATTATAATAATTAATAAAAAAGGGAAAATAAAATAAAAAAATAAAAAGGGAAAGAATTTAAAAAAAAGTACTTAGGAAAACAAAACAAAATAAAGTGAGCCATCCGACGAGCCTTAAATGGACCTGACCTGCCCCAACCGCCATATGGCAATTCGCGGCCAAAAAATATCTGGAGTACCGCACCTTTTGTAGCATCACCGATAATCTCTCTTTCAGCCCATTGTTTCTTTCTATTTTTAAAATGGATTAATTATTTCATACAATTGTTATTATAGTTGTGTTATATTTTTAAAAAATTGGTTAGAATCATGCACTGAAAGGGAAAGAAAAAGATTAAAATAAAGACGGAAGACGGGGAAAAGAAAGAGAAAAAAAGAGAGAGTAGAGTTTTTTATAAAATCATATTATAAGTTTTATTTTTGTCTCTGGTCAATTATATTTTGTCCTTTCTCAAATTTAACTATTACGTTTTTTTTTGCAACCACACAAATAGTAGACCAAGCATTTCTGAATAGGTAGTCCGTTGTCAACTTGGTGATGTTTTTTTCTTCGTATCATTTTATTTTGTTTTATAAATTTGATTGCCTCCCCAGCACAAGCAAAACGAAGGTAGATAAAGTTAGTTAATTGCAAAAAATATCTGGTAAAACCCGTTATAGTAACGTAGACAGTTTTCGACGTCACCATATGTGCAGGATTCAAGCATCTTCAAAAGCGAACCTTGAGCCCTTCAATAGGCACTATGATGGTTACCTATTAAACACCTTTTTTCATTTAATTGAGAGTGCCTTTTCGTTGCCTTTAGTGGATTTTTTTTTCTTTCTAAAATTCAAATACAGAATATAAATAACATATGTAGACGCATTAAATCGTTGTCTCCCTATCCAATTTTAACAACAGCAATTTTACGCTAATATTATCTATTTTGAACTTTAACACTGGCCAATATTATCTGTGTAGATGAGGCGACTTAGTAACTTAACGAAAAATTCTGAAGGATCTGTTCAAGCAAAGCTTCGGCACAATAAATAACTACTTTCTGATTAATATTTTTACAAAATAATTTTATATTGGCAATAATTGTACGCAATAAGAGCTGGAAAACAAACGACCTCCTTGATAGTCCCATTCACTTAATTTTTTTTTTGTAATTTATATATCTTCAGAACAAAATTATTAGTTTTTTTTCTACACGTATGTGCCAAAAACAAACCGATTTTTATATTACTTCAATTATAAATATCGTTAATGATTTATAAAAAATAGTGTTTTTTTTTTTAAATTATTATTCGTCATGAATTGTAAGTCACCAAACTTTAAAATGTTAAAGTTTCGATTTTATTTACGAGGGTCATTCAACAAGTACTTAGCCTACAAAAGAAAAACGAAAATTTTGGAAAGGTGGCAATTTATTTTTCCACATAATCTTCTTCAAGCTCGATACACTTGGCCCGGTGATGTTCTAACTTTTTTAACCCGTCCGAAAAATACATTTTCTCGAGGGAAGCAAAATACGCCTCCGTGGCGACGATGACCTCCTCATTCGACCCAAATTTATTCCCGGCGAGTGATTTTTTCAGGTTTGGAAACAAAAAGTAGTCACAGGGGGCCAAATCTCGAGAGTACGTTACATGGGGCAGCAATTCGTAGCGCAATTCGACCAATTTGGCCATGGAACAGCACTTTTTTCTTCGCAAAGCGGGGCCGCTTTTTCTTCAATTCGACGTCAAATCGGCCCAATAAGTCAGCATAGTAGCGCCCCGTGATTGTCTTACCCTTCTCGAGGTAATCGATGTGGATCACACCTTGTGAATCCCAGAAAACGGTGGCCATCACCTTTCCGGCCGATCGAACAGTCTTCGCCTTCTTCGGAGCACGTTCGCATGGTGAAGTCCACTGTTTCGACTGTTCCTTGGTCTCTGGTGTGTACCAGTGAATCCATGTTTCGTCGACGGTCACGAAACGACGCAAGAACTCCGCTGGATTGCGCTGAAACAGCGCCAAACACGTCGCCGATGTGGTCTCACGGTTGCGCTTGTTTTCCGGTGTGAGCAAACGCGGCACCCATCGCGCCGACAGCTTTCTCATGCCCAGTTTTTCGTGTAGAATATGATGCACCGTTCCTACTGCGATGCCCACAGTCTCAGCTATCTCGTGAACCTTCAAACGACGGTCTGCCAACACGAGATCGTGGACTTTTTTAACATTTTCCTCCGTAGCAGCCGTTGTCGGGGCACCTGGGCGTGGCTCATCAAAAACCGGCGTGCAGCCACGAACAAACTCGTTGAACCAATTCTTGACGGTCGCCATCGAAGGAGAAGAGTCACCATACACAGCATCCAAGCGATCTTTGATTTCGCTGCGCGTTTTTCCTTCCAAAAAAAAGAATCTAATCACCGAACAATATTGTTCTTTTTCCATTTTTGTGCAACCGACCGACACGCTCGCTTTCAAAGGCTCTCAAAACAAAACTAATGAAGGGAATCGACTGAAACTTTGACAGAAGGCTACTAAAAGAATGTACTTCTTTTGTGACAGCAGTTCCATCGGGCGGTGAGGCTAAGTACTTGTTGAATGTACCGTATTATTATTAATTTATTTCGTATTATTATTAATTTTGATCGCTTTTGTTTAATTAAATTGGAGCCGCTGTTTTTTCGGAACAATCCTCCCCTGCTCAGCAGCACATCATAGAATAATATTCAATTTTCTAATTTTTTTTAATTTATGTCCGCACAAGAATTTTTTCATATTTAATTATGACAATCGTGTACATTTTGGAATGTCAGAACAATTAATCAAGACAACTTTTACTCTCCGCAGCCCAACGCCGAATCCTACTCATAATTTCGCCGACCCATACGTATATGCATTCGTACGTACGATCGATCGTATCATGGCATCTTCTGGCAGTAGTACTAACCAAGGTAACAAAATGGACGAAGATTCCATACATGGCCTTGATGATTTGTGCACCACCTGTTTGGTAACGACCAAACCATCAATACAACACCAACTTTTTTAACATATAAACAAATATTTCGGAACTAATCCAACCTGAAACACCAAAAATATCTGTGGGTATTTCCAAACAGTTGTTGGACAGTATAGGTATATACCAAATAATAAGCAATAGTAAGCAATCGACAAGTTTTCGTAAATAAAATTTAGAATTTTGATAATTTAGATAATTACAAATAATTCAGAAAATGTGACGGACATTTTTTTACAAAATAACATATTTATAAATTTCGTAATTTTCCAGTAAAAATTATCATCATTTAGACATACAATAGAATCTTACAACTGTCTTAAAGGATATGATTTTGAAGGAAAAAAAATTCAAATTTTATATTTTCCTTAATATAATGTTTCAAAATTATTATTTAATAATGAAAATAAATTTGCCTTCTTGGTTGTTCAGTAATATCAACATTTAATATTCGCTAAAGCTCCTTTTTACGAGTACTTCCTGAAATGCTTGAATGCTACTATTAATCATCCACATAGGGTAACATACGAGTATTAAAGTATTTTGGAGCTTTTACGACGAACATTATTTGTCCCGAAAGCACAGCTATAATATTCCTATATTATCCTTAAAAAATTGTTGTTTTTTTTTCGAAGAGAATATTTTTTATACTCATAGTGTTCTATAAATATAAACCATATTATAACTGCGAGATTGTCATTCTCAAAGAAAACATTGAAATTAGCTTTAATATGCTACTTTAATTCTATTTTACTCTTGTTTCAGTATATAACTGTTTAACTATAAATTATAACATGGAAAATTAAATTTCATATAACCACGTATAAGCACATTTTATAACATTTCCGGATACATGACTGCTATAATGATTTTCTGAGAATGGCCATTCAGTAAGGGAATTAGTGGGTATGTATCAACAAAAGGAATGAACACAAGTTGGTGGGTAAATCCTAATCGGACATTCATGCAATTTTGTTAGTATAGAATCTGTGGGTGCTTAAAAAAGCTTAATCTTGAATTATGTTAGTTCAATAGACAAGACCCACATACATACTATACACATATGTGCATAAGCCGTTTTAAAATTCAATCCGCCATATGAGGTCTTTGTATAAATTCTACTCCATAAGCTTTTCGGTTAGACACATAAAACTGCCCCCGAATTTTCGTTGTGTGTATGCTCTAATATTTTATTTAAATTCTATTTCTAAAGATTTAAATCTCAACTTTATGTGAATGCAAAACTAATTTAAATTTTAAATTTTTCTAAATGTCTACTTAATGCGGAATAATTGATAAATTTTATATTGACAAAAAATTTATTGTATATCTAAGTTCTCGTAACTATTGTAGGTAAAAACCAAATAAAATAAATTTTTAGGTAATTTTATTTTATCAAAATATAAAAAACTTTCCTGTGTAAAATTAGTTTTATAAAGTTTATATTTATTTGGTCAAGTTATGTGAATATACAATTAAGTTCATATTTTATGTTTTTAAAAATAAGAAAAAATATTTAAAAAGAAAGGAAGGTAGAACTTTTAAAAGCAGGTAGTTTTAAGTTGATGGAATACATACGCCGAATGTTACAGAGAGTATGGTTGTAAGAATGCATGCCAATCGAGTACATCACGGGCCTTTCATGTCCAATCTATAGAACCGGCCATAAGTTAGAATGATGGAGGAGTAGATTCTATTAAAATTCTGTTAAACATCATCGGTAACAGTTCGAGTTTTGGTCCTTTTATCCATTGTAGGGCCATATCAATATGATCATTGATCAACAACCGATCAGATTTTCACAATACCGCGGATTCCCTAGATAAAACCAAAGAATTTCAGGTTGCCGCTCATTCGCAGAATGGCCTCAAACCAAACCGCAGAATAACCTCAACCAAATCGCAGAATAGGCTCAACAAAAGATCTTCGCAACTTTTCAAATAATTAATTGCGTTCACCATGGTGATGCATTATCTAGTAATCTGTTCCCAATCTCTATCTCGAAAAACTAGTACCCCAGGCCGGAATTAATAAAATTTGCACTATTTTTATTTATAAAAAATTCCCTTGCCTATACTGATAATATATTAATTATTGGAACGCAGCCAATTCTATGGGTCTAGATATAAATAAAGACAAAACCAAACGTATAATTTTCTTCTTTCCACGACAGCTTATGCAAAATGTCACAACAGATATAGAAGCCACCAAAATAGTGAAATCTTACTAAATTTTTTTGGCTGAATGGGGCTACGTAAATAAGCAAAATTGTCAGATCTGAAAAGAAAATCTATCACAACGATGGAGCGTCTTTTGCATTCAGAAAAACTTACTGTCTGTTGTGGATAGGATACCGTTTTTGAAATGAGGCTCATGCGACAGTACCTGTTAATGTGAGCAATGATAACCGATTTTTTTTGGTTTCAATTATACGATATGGACTTGGACAGTATCGGATTCCAACAGGAAGGTGCGACTTGCCACACAGCGACTTATTGTAGACGAATCATCCAAAACGCGTTATTTCGAAAAATACTGATATAAACTGACCGCCAAAATTGTACAATTTTATGCCCTTAGTCTTTCTTCTCTAGGGCTATTTCAAAACAAACCGAATAATACTTTCCGAGTTGAATAACAGAGAATAACATCATTCAAGCTCGATTTATGCAGAAAAGTTATTCAAAATTAAACTTTTTAGATCACTTCCTACGAATAAAACCGTGCAAGTTATTTAATCGTTCTTAAATGTTCTTTAATTTGTAAAAAATATTTTGCCATAGTTTACATACAACTTATTTTATTTAGTTTTAAAGATTACCCTCTTTCAATAAAAGGTCCTTTATAAAGTTACGATTTCATTTATTTATGATCTGTAATTAACTTCTAAAATAAAATTAGTGCAATTAGAAAGCCTTATTTAAGTAAAGCTAAATATTTTCGACTGAATTAGTTCCTCGAGTGATCAAAGTACTTTTTACGAGTCCATTCAACTAACAAAATACAGAATTCATCCAAACTACACACTTACAGATGGACAGATGGTCTCATGGTCGTGGCGCTGTATCATGGCCACTGGCTCATATCCTAGATACATACAAATATAGGGATTTTTTTATAGAATACAATTTCTTTAAGCTAATAGTACTTTCTTTAAATAAATGGAAAATTTCAATTTTTTTTTGTTTAATAATTAACACAATGCTGGAAAAAGTGCAATATTTGTAAAAAAAAAAAAAAATAATGCATCCTTAATGAATAGGGAAAAAGTAACATTTTTAGTTTTAATGAAAAAAATACTTTTTAATTAAACGTGCTTTGACGAGATTGGGGACATTCGTGAATAATTGATGTATGTACATTTTCAAAAATTAGTTATGAATATTATTATTAATAATTTGCATTTGAAAATTATGAAAAAAAATTCAGTGTCATTCTAGTCATATTTTTCATTATATTCAGATTATCATTTATTCATGAGCATCATATCAAATATTCAAATATAATCGGATTATTATGAATAATGATAATATACTTTTTAGATTATATCATGTCCAAAAATAATTCATTAAATTTGAACAGAAATGAACATTGAATTGATGTTAATATGGTAGTAGTGACATTTATGTTTTGTGTATTGAGCTTCTTCCTGGAATATCTGCTCGGAACAGAAGCGACTCTCTGAACCGATTCAAGGAAATAGAATAGGGGATAGAATTTCTTCCTATCTTTTTTAAACTTAGTAATAACATAATGTAAATTTATCCAATTATTAGATATGATTGCGGTTAGTTGAACATTTTTTGGACTAAAATAAAAAAAACCAATTATTAATTTTCGATATTTGATTATAAATTTAAAAAGAAAAGAACGTTTTAAATTTCCATTTCTACAAAAGTCCATAATTAACAACAACCAAAACTAATTCACCTAACAATATACAATGTATTATATAAAATCGTAATCATATTTTTTTTCAATATATTGGGTTGTCCAGAAAGTAGTTTCGTTTTTTTTTTAAATATAAATGCAAGACGATTTTCTTACAGTGAATTAATATTTTATTCAATTAAATATTGTCCAGTCCGATAAAATACCCTTTGCCATTTTTCTAGTAGTAGCATGATTTTTGCTCTTTGCTGACAAAAAACTGATCCAAGTGATTTTTGACCTCCTTATTTGAATTAAACATTTAACCGTCTAAAAATTTTTGTAGAGATCGGTACAAATGATAATCGGATGGTGCTAGGTCTGGAGAGTATGGTGGATATGACAGTATATCCCATCCAAGCTCTAAAAGCTTTTGCCGAATGGTCAAACTTATATGTGGTTTCGCATTATCCTGTTGAAACACTATACCTTTCCTATTGACCGGGTTTCTGGCCTTTTTTCTTTAAGTGAATCATTCAATTTGTCCAACTGATGACAGTACACTTCAGAATTGATCGTTGTGTTGCTCGGTAGAAGCTCAAAATGACATCCCGCATAACCTTTTTTTGATGAATATTGGCTTTCGAAGTGCTTTGAGCCGGTTCATCTTTTCTATTCCAGGATCTTTTATGCTTAACATTGTTGTAGACAACCCATATCTCGTTCCCAGTGTTGTTACGCTTCAAAAATGGATAATTTTGTTGGCGTTTGAGAAGCAAATCACAAACGTCGATGCGACGGCACAAATTTTTTTCCTGTCGAGCTTTGAGATAAAACCTAGCCGTTTCAAATTATCATGAACAGTCGAATTCGATAAATTTAATCTCTCAGCGATCGCACGACTTGTTATTCGTCGGTTTGTATCAATTAATGCCTTTATCAGCTTCATCTGGCCTTCCAGAACGTGGTGCATATTCGAGATCAAAATGGCCGGATCGAAATTTTGCAATACTAGTTTTGGCACTGGCGCTTAACACATCTTTTCCATACACATCGGATAATTTTTTTCTTGCTTGAACAGCATTTTAATCTTTTCTACAGCAAAAAAATTAAATATGCCGAAAATGATATTTTTCACTTTCCATATTTAAAAGGGTATCAACCAAAAACTACTATGCAAAATGTATCGAATTTTTGCACAAGCAAGCCTTGCTATGTCAGCTGTCAAAATACATATAATTATACGGCTTAAGTATGAAGTTGATTGTGAAAAAATAGAAATTAAGTTAAGGGAAAAATTAAGTCCTTTGTTGGGAAAAAACTAAATTACTTTCGGGACAACCCAATACAAGGTGTGTATCCCATTTAAAGTTGTTCTCTTGGGCAGCTAGCGTTTTTTTCACTCTTCTTAGCAGTATTGATAGGCTTCAACTGGAATTTTTTCCAGCTTCTCCGTAATACTCTTTTGGATATTGACAGTACCTCCCACAGGGGGTTTTTTCTGGGAGAATGATCAAACGATAAGCGCCTACAGGTCTTGGCAAACCTTCGGTCCTGAGCCAGCCTAGAAGTGCTACGTATTTACAAGGTTCCTACTGCAATTCTTTGATTGGAAGTAGCCACCACGTACTCTGAAAAAATAGTGGTACCATAGTGCCCCACGATTGCTGATCACACCTTGCTCGACCAAGATGAGGCGCTTTTGGCTGAAACGTGGTGCCTGTAATTAATAACTACGTCGCGTAAGCACTCTTATAACTGGTGGTGAGGTATACCAAATATGACGGTTGCTATCACTGCAGATGATAGTAGAGACTTAGGTAAGCCTTGCTACCTACAGTTAGGGTAACTATCTTGTAACTGGTTACTGATTGTTGGCTTGATTGTATCTCTGTTGGATACCCAGATAGAAGCATAAGACATGACGAGTTGCAGACTAGGTGAGCGATATACTTGTTAGATCAATCATCATGCAGGAGATTGCTCGATTGCTTTATGCATAGAACAAGGGGTAAGTTTTCTTTAAGTAGAGAATAGTAGAGTTAGTAAGCAGAGGCCATTTGCCATTAAAAGGAAACAGAATGGGGTTTATGAGAAGGATTGGAGATTAAAGAGTGAACAGGAGGGCAGATTTTATGAATGCTGAGAATGGTAGATCAGGAAGCTGAGTCCGCTTGCCAATAAAAGAACACGTAAAAGTTTCACGGGAACGAGTGAAAGGCATCTGAGGGTTCCACCGTATCAAGAGGAAGTAAAGATGGAAAACAAGCATACTGGATGCAACTATCTAGACGAGTCAACTGGGCTGGTGAAGTCCATTACAAGTACAGATCTGTGTGTGTGATGAGTGGGCGTATTTCAATCCCGACGATGGTAGGCGACTCGTCGTATTATGTCTAACGATAAATATACCATGTTAAATAAGAGTATTACTATCGACAGTACCTAAATGGCATCCTTTTAAGTATTTTTGCTCTTCTCCACACAAAAAAATATTTTTACTCTTATCCAATAAAAATAAGTTTGATCAGGTGAAAACAAGGGCTGGGGAACAACAGGAATCTCTTTTCCGATAAAAACTTATTGATGGAGATATCCATGTAACAAGGGGTATTGGACGATCCAATTTTCTGCAATGTCTGTATGACATAAAGAATCCTTTTTGAGCTTTTCAAGAACTTTCCTTTTGAAAGTTTTTCTGAATGCACAATCAACGTTCTAACCTCACTCTAGAGTACTCACTCGATCCACTATTTTAGGAGTTTTTTTCCCACATTTTCATCAAGTAATACCCAAAAACATTTCTTTGATTTTTGACCAATATTTCTTCCATTGCATTTATGGACAAATATAATCGCTATTGCATTTAAATTAATTAATAATTAAGAACTGCTATAAAATAACTATTTAAATGCAATTATAAATTGAAAATGTTCATTCCCATATGTGTTGTAAGGAAATTATAATATTTAAATTGGACAATTTCCAGTGTCTGTATGTTTTTCAATAACTGAATCTGTAGAGCATGGAGTTTCTAAAATGATTTTGCATAAATTATTCTTGTGTTTATAATGGCTTTAGACTTTTACCTTTGAATGAATATCTATTCTAATAGCTTATAAATTAAGCCATTAATGTATTAAATAATTATAAGCAAATGGAAGCAAATACTAGACACAGAACCAAAGGGTTAATAATAGTGCAAGAATCATTAGTGATTGTTACGGGAAGAAGTTCTGTTTATGACAGAACAACCATTACTACGTAATTATCTTGAGGAGAATTTAATATCAATTAACAATAATTTCAATAATATTCACGACTCTTCGTGCTAGATATTTTCATATCACTTAAGAATTAATAGCTATATTAATGATCAGAATAACTAAAGCCTTCTTTAATCTTTCATACTATGCATATGCTAAAATTTTATCAAGATTATTGCTTTAAATTTAATATTTCATTTAAATTTGAACAAATCAGTTTGGACAGCTACAAAACGACATTATTCATATAAAAAAGCACATTTCCCATTACGAAAAGAGGACAATATGTGGACAAAATTACATAGACAGATAGTTGACCTATTTCTAAGAGACTTGTCAATATTAATATACCACTTAATAGTATTAAAGACGATACACTTTGCTGTAATATAGAACATAAACTAATGTGTCCAGCAATTAGAATAGAATTGTTGACAGTTTTTTGACATTAACTGTGCTATATGGGCTGGAGGCATCATTGGTCCGTATTTTATCGAAAATGAGCCTGGTGCAAAAGGCTCTATCAATGGAGTTCGCTACAGAGACATAGTAACAATTTTTTTGTGGCAAATTTTTGATGATATGAATGTCGACGACTTGTGGTTTTAATATGACGGTACTTCGTATTATAGTATGCGGAAACAATCGATTTATTGAAAACCAAATTCCAAGATTACCAATATTATCTGCTCAAAACCAATATCAACCGCGTCATCTATAAAAAAAAGTCACAATTATGCAGAAATGTGATCGAAAATTTTGTAAAAAGCAAAAATGTTTTTGTCCAATAATGATTTTGTTCATAAATGAGAAAGTCTATACAACATATTTCAATAAAAAATGATGATTTGTTTATATAAAAAAGTGTGCCTCTATCCAAATATATAAAAAAGTTCTAATTGGTAGACCTTGTCCACCCCCAAAACAATTCCAAAAATTGCAATTACAACACAAATATCTAAAAGAAAACATTTGTATTTATAACATACCAGGTGTATAAGCTTTAATCCCCTGTTTGGCCATAGATGGCGTGAGTAAGCGTATTAAGCTACCATGGGCACGCCATACTTTTTTTATGAGTTTGACATCTGTCAATATTAATCAGTGTACATTGTCAGCAATTTCGTACAACAACATACGTTTTTCCTTTACTAATCATGTCTAGTTTTGTGCCAGAAAAAGAGCATATGCGGGAAGTTCTGCTCTTCTGCTTCAATTTGAAGAAATCGGCTGCCGAATCGCATCGAATGCTTATGGAGGCCTATGGTGACCGTGCTTTGTCGGAAACAACGTTTCGAGATTGGTTTCGTCGGTTCAAAGATGGCAATTTTGACTTGTGGGACAAGAAGCGTGAAAATCGGCCTAGGAAGGTTGAGGACCATCAATTGCAGGCTCTTTTGAACGAAGACGATACCCAATCGCAAAAAATGCTCGCGGAGCAATTAGGTGTTACCCAACCAACCATTTCCATGCGTCTGCGTGCCATGAGGAAGATTGAAAGGATCGGAAAATGGGTGCGGCATGAATTGAACGATAGGCAGATGTAGCGACGCCAAAACACATGCGAAATCTTGCTCGCCAGACAAAAAAGAAAGTCGTTCCTGCATCGGATTATGACAGGTGATGAAAAGTGGATATATTTCGACAATCCTAAACGCAAGAAATCGTGGGTTGATCCCGGCCAACTATCAACATCTTACCAAAGACCAAATCGCTTCCGACGGAAGACGATGCTGTGCGTTTGGTGGAATCAACAGGGTATCGTCTACTATGAGATGTTGAAACCTGCTGAAACTGTCAATGCTCACCGCTACCACCAACAACTGATCAAATTGCACCGTGCTCTGCGTGAAAAAAGGACGGATTATCAACAAAACAATGACAAGCTGTCAAACATGGTCTGAAACTACTTGGAGACACTCAACTGAGAGGTGGTACCCCACCCCGCTTATTCACCAGACCTGGCTCCTTCCGACTACTACTTGTTTTCGTCGATGGGCCACGCGCTCGCTGAGCAGCACTTCGATTCTTACGAAGACGTCCGAAAATGGCTTGATGACTGGTTTGCCTCGAAAGAGAAGGAATTTTTTTGGTGTGGTATCCATAAATTGCCCGAGAGATGGGAAAAATGTATAGCTAGCGAGGGTAAGTAGTTTGAATAAATTTGTTTTTGCTTTCTATGAAAAAAACATGTTTTTTTTTGACTAAAAAACAGCGGATTTAAGCTTATACACCTGGTTTAAATTTACGGGATACATAAAAATACATATATCTATTTCTCTGTTGTAGTTTGCCTTGAAAAAAAATGATACTTTAACCAAAGCAGCCCATCAATATGTGGAATAAAGGATGCTAATGAATATCCACAGTAGTAATTACTTTACTAATAGCATCCGTTATTCCACCTATTATCTTATAATTAAATTTCATCTGTTAGAACGTAACTTCCAAGACAATGAAGTTCAAGAATATTCCAATATCATGTCTATTAAAACTGACATGCCTCAAATCAGTATGCTTTGTCCTATTCTTTATAATACTTTTATATCCGAAATCGCTTTCAGCAATAATATTCTTTACACCATATACGAGTATACAGTTCTATTATAAAATTACTAATCTTGCAAACAAAATTTTTTAACATTATATTACAAAAATTCAGTTGTATTCACAGATTACTCTTTGCCATAAATCATTTATTCCTCCCTTATTACTTAATAACAGTATAATACCGGAGAAATCTATAGTGTGAACTTTATATTAACATACAATTAACCAGGAATAAACAGTAAATCTCTTGTTTAGAACACAGTATTTAAACCCATCTGGACTTATGGACTCAAACATTGGATTTAAATCAAGCCTGCCAGCTGACATCGTATTCAATTCTTATCAAGCCTAATTCAGATTATTATTTATTTAAATTGTGTGTTAAGGTTGGTGAATCTGCAAGTTTAACTTTGGAAGAATTCTAACGAGACTTTTTATCAAGAGCACATGTTTTTCAGTGACGTAGAGTATTTTTGAAAAGCCAAAAAGCAGTGGAAAATGACCCTCGTTCAGAAAAGGCTACAACAATGGAAACTGATGAAAATGTGGAACAAATGAGTCCTCTTCTATGGTCAGATTAACATTGAATCTAATAGCCCGTCTTAGTTTAAAAGTTTTCTTTGAAAGTCTCAGAAAAATGTTTTTTCGCGACACAATGTTTCTTGCAGATACTTGGAAGTTGCGTTATGAAAAAGCCTCTCCCTCCCTTTACTCATTACTCACCCAATTATAGTCCATGTGACTTTTTTTATTTCTCAAGATCACAAACCAGTTAAAAGGATATTATTATGGTACTGTCGATACTATCCAAAGCAAAGTAACCGAGGAGCTAAAGGCGATTCTAGTTGAAGCCTTCTAGAGCTGCTTCGAAGAGTTGAAATTAGGCCACCACCAATATTTAAAAGCTACTTTGATGGAGATGATAATGAAGTATTAAAAAATCAGTGTCATTACTTTTATGCCATACCTCGTATTTGTATGGCATAATACTCTCTATACTCCATGGGAGATAAGACCGTTTCGCCATCGTTAACATCTAAGAGGAAATATAGTTTCCTTTTACTGAACACAATTTTTTATGTCCCTAATAAAATCTACGAGGGTCATTCAACAAGTTCTTAGCCTTACCGCCCGATGAAACTGCTGTCACAAAAGAAGTACATTCTTTTAGTAGCCTACTGTCAAAGTTTCAGTGGATTCCCTTCATTAGTTTTGTTTTGAGAGCCTTTGAAAGCGAGCGTGTCGGTCGGTTGCACAAAAATGGAAAAAGAACAATATCGTTCGGTGAGTAGATTCTTGTTTTTGGAAGGGAAAACGCGCAGCGAAATCAAAGATCGCTTGGATGCTGTGTATGGTGATTCTTCTCCTTCGATGGCGACCGTCAAGAATTGGTTCAACGAGTTTGTTCGTGGCCGCTCATCGGTTTTTGATGAGTCACGTCCAGGTGCCCCAAAAACGGCTGCTACGGAGGAAAACGTTAAAAAAGTCCACGATCTCGTATTGGCAGACCGTCGATTGAAGGTTCACGAGATAGCTGAGACTGTGGGCATCGCAGTAGGAACGGTGAATCATATTCTACACGAATAACTGGGCATGAGAAAGCTGTCGGCGCGATGGGTGCCGCGTTTGCTCACACCGGAAAACAAGCGCAACCATAAGACCACATCGGCGACGTGTTTGGCGCTGTTTCAGCGCAATCCAGCAGAGTTCTTGCGTCGTTTCGTGACCATCGACGAAACATGGATTCACTGGTACACACCAGAGACCAAGGAAGAGTCGAAACAGTGGACTTCACCCGGCGAACGTGCTCCGAAGAAGGCGAAGACTGTTCGATCGGCCGGAAAGGTGATGGCCACCGTTTTCTGGGATTCACAAGGTGTGATCCACATCGATTAACCCGAGAAGGGTAAAACAATCACGGGGCGCTACTATGCTGACTTATTGGCCCAATTTAACGTCGAATTGAAGAAAAAGCGGCCCCGCTTTGCGAAGAAAAAAGTGCTGTTCCACCACGACAACGCGGCGGCTCACACCTCCGCCGTTGCCATGGCCAAATTGGTCGAATTGCGCTACGAATTGCAGCCCCATCCACCGTACTCTCCAGATTTGGCCCCCTGTGACTACTTTTTGTTTCCAAACCTGAAAAAATCACTCGCCGGGAATAGATTTGGGTCGAATGAGGAGGTCATCGTCGCCACGGAGGCCTATTTTACTTCCCTCGAGAAAATGTATTTTTTGGACGGGTTAAAAAAGTTAGAGCATCGCTGGGCCAAGTGTATCGAGCTTGAAGGAGATTATGTGGAAAAATAAATTGCCACCTTTCCAAAATTTTCGTTTTTCTTTTGTAGGCTAAGTACTTGTTGAATGACCCTCGTATGTACGAGTATATACGATATTAGGCAAAAGTATAAATTTATTAATTTGTAATATTGTAGTTATGGGCAATGCACTAACCAAAAATCGATCTTACAATTCTTGCAGAAACAAAATCTAGATGATTGAGATCATGTAAAAAAATATTTTTCACCAAAATATCCTTTAAAGGAAATCGTTTTTATTGTATCTGATCTACTAGTAATAATTCCATTATTGGCTAGTTGAAGAAATTATAATTAAATTTTTGTTAAAAATAAAAAAGATCATATCGAAGAAAGGATAAATATTTTCTCTTAAACTTTTATCATTTAAGAAGTCAAATTATACCTTTTACCATATATATAAGACCTTCAAAAAAATATTACAAGATCCTTAAAAAAATGCAAAAAATACATTTTTTCTCCACTCACCTTGATTGTTTTTGTAGTCGTTTTACCTTAAAATATAAAGATTTCAAAGTTAAGATTGCTACCATCTATAAATACGCATATACTGAGACATAATTGTCATAGAATATCCTGATAAGTTATCATTATGTGCATAGTTGATATCTCAATTCATAAAACGGTGTCACCAATTGAGCTACACATAGCTTTGAGAATCTGACTGAAAGGGGGAACTAAGTGGAAAGTCTGCAAATCATAAACTTTGTGAAAGGTTAACTTTTCAGTGAACGAATACTTGTTTGCTATATGCCCGGAACAACTCTGGTAATATACTCATTAAATTGATTTATGTAACGATAAAAGTGGCAAAGTTTTTATATTGCCATTCTCGAACGCAGAACGGATATAGAGAAAGCAGCGCAAGGACAGGAGCACATGAATGGGTATAACCACCAGAACCCCATAGTATGAAGCGCTTGTGCACACTTCATTTGCTACAGCAACATTTTCATTCTCGATTATCCAGTCTCATCAGTATATCGCTATATGACAAGTCTATTTATCTCGACCGAGCCTAAAGTATTCTCCAGAATATATTGTGGTCTAAATAGCCTTCAGTGGCTTTTAAAAACTCGTCATACCATCTGTTTTGTAAGCTTTATAATCAGTTGGTTGCTGGCGGCTGGTTACACATGCATCGCACTTTCAAATGTGCACATCCTTATAGCAAACAATAGGTCCATGCGTAAATCTATCCACAAACAATAAAATATTGCGGTATATTCTGGCGGTATAAAGGATAATGTGTGAATGCGTACTTGTAAAATCTACTTGATTCGTACAGGCTCGTCGTACATACACATATAGCTCTTTATACGTATACGTTCATTTATTCTGTATGTACTATTGCAAAAAGCCTATAAAGTAAGCTTGGTAAAAATTCCCCTCAGCATTCATGTTTAATCCCAATAATCACTAAACTTTAAGGCAACACGGCGTAGAGGCATAATTTATTGGATTTGAGCTTTTTATCCGCTCATAGTCAATGCTACTGTTTTTAACTTCAGAGAGTAGAGGCTTTACAGAATTTATAGATAATCCTTGATAATTTGACAGTAAAAAAAAAAGTGAAAAATGAGACCATCAATTGTAGGCCCAAATCGAGCTGAAGTCATACCCAAATGGAGCACAGTTCTTTTTGTTCAACCATACTCAATTTTTATCCTATATTTATATTTTATATTACAAAAAAAAAACACACACACACACATACCCAAATAACGGAAGACAAATCTCCCATAAGACTAATAAAATCTATAAACAAATAAGCTGAACATGTATTAATATTATTTTTAACTGAGGAAATTGTGTACTCGTATCTGTAAATTATAGAATTTATGCCAGTACAATTGTTGCCAGTTTAACACAAGTTGTTATATTTTCACCAAAATTAAATCCCCTTTAGGAATATATTAACTGTTAAAAGGGGATAAATAAATTTACTGATTACTTAAATAATTTTTAATATAATGTGCAAGATCTCAAAAGAGTGCATTCACATAATTTTAAATTATTTTATTTAAATTTTGAATTTCTTTTTAACAAATAGACTATAAATAAATATAAAAATTTTATAAGAAATAGTCGATGATTTTTGGATTTTGAGTTTAATATTATTTTGGACTGTAAATTTGGAATTTTTCTATATTACAAATGTTTTAACAGAAAATAAATGTGAAAAAAATTTTAAGTCTAGATTTAGGAGATATTCGATGAACCCATAGAAAATGCTTAGTTGAGGATTTGGAATTTAAAATTTTCTATAGTGAGGAATCCAAAAATTTTAGCATCAAATGACCCTTTAAAAAAAATTGACTCTAGCTTTAGTACTCTTAGCAAAAATTAAAATAAAGATGAAAAATTCTGGACTGTAGTTTTAAATTTTTTGGACGGTAAATATGGGAATTTTTTTTGTAAATCAAAAAAAAAAAATTTTTGGAAATAAATTTTTGACTATGAATTTATTTTTGATTTTATAGAAAACAAATGGTAGCTGAACAAGAAAATAAATTATCCAAAAAAAATTTAGCCTAAAAAATAGAGTGTCACACCAATTTTGAGTTTTTCTTGGCTATTAATTTTGGAATTTTGGTCTTTCACAACCGGATTAGACATTAACTTAAAAAAAACGTTAGACCTTAGAATTAATGCCACATTTTTTGGCAAATTGATTTTTTGCGAAATTTTTTCCAAAAAAAAATGCCGCCTTTCTTTTGTAGGAATCGTGTGAATAAAATTTTCACATTTTATAATGGATAAATGTGGATGCTGCAGCAAGAAATTTTCCTGATTGTTATTTTATTCATTTGTAAAATGCCAGCGACTATTAAAATACCCTAAACACACTTCTGGAGAAATTCTCCCTTTGATAATATATTTTAATTTGAAAACTTTTTTACATATTGAATGGCTGAAAACTGCATCGATTTTGGCCGAAATTTGCGGAAAATACAATTTCTTGAAAAATGCAGTAAATTTGAAAATTTTCCTTTGGGGGACCCTTGGAAGATTTGTAATTTTTCTCAAAAATTAAACTTTTATCAATCCACGATTTTTTTGGTCCAAACCATGGAGAAATATTCAAAATGCTTAAATTGCTGAAAACTGCATCGATTTTGGCCGAAATTTGCGGAAAATACGATTTCTTGAAAAATGCAGTAAATTTGAAAATTTTCCTTTGGGGGACACTTGGAAGATTTGTAATTTTTCTCGAAAATTTAACTTTTGTCAATCCACGATTTTTTTGGTCCAAACCATGGAGAAATATTCAAAATGCTTAAATTGCTGAAAACTGCTTCGATTTTGGCCGAAATTTGCGGAAAATACGATTTCTTGAAAATTGCAGTAAAATTGAAAATTTTCCTTTGAGGGACCCTTGGAAGATTTGTAATTTTTCTCGAAAATTTAACTTTTGTCAATCCACGATTTTTTTGGTCCAAACCATGGAGAAACATTCTAAATACTTAAATTGCTGAAAACTGCATCGATTTTGGCCGAAATTTGCGGAAAATACGATTTCTTGAAAAATGCAGTAAAATTGAAAATTTTCCTTTGGGGGACCCTTGGAAGATTTGTAATTTTTCTCGAAAATTTAACTTTTATCAATCCACGATTTTTTTGGTCCAAACCATGGAGAAACATTCAAAATGCTTAAATTGCTGAAAACTGCATCGATTTTGGCCGAAATTTGCGGAAAATACGATTTCTTGAAAAATGCAGTAAAATTGAAAATTTTCCTTTGGGGGACCCTTGGAAGATTTGTAATTTTTCTCGAAAATTTAACTTTTGTCAATCCACGATTTTTTTGGTCCAAACCATGGAGAATCATTCTAAATGCTTAAATTGCTGAAAACTGCATCGATTTTGGCCGAAATTTGCGGAAAATACGATTTCTTGAAAAATGCAGTAAAATTGAAAATTTTCCTTTGGGGGACCCTTGGAAGATTTGTAATTTTTCTCGAAAATTGAACTTTTATCAATCCACGATTTTTTTGGTCCAAACCATGGAGAAATATTCAAAATGCTTAAATTGCTGAAAACTGCATCGATTTTGGCCGAAATTTGCGGAAAATACGATTTCTTGAAAAATGCAGTAAAATTGAAAATTTTCCTTTGGGGGACCCTTGGAAGATTTGTAATTTTTCTCGAAAATTTAACTTTTGTCAATCCACGATTTTTTTGGTCCAAACCATGGAGAAACATTCTAAATGCTTAAATTGCTGAAAACTGCATCGATTTTGGCCGAAATTTGCGGAAAATACGATTTCTTGAAAAATGCAGTAAATTTGAAAATTTTCCTTTGGGGGACCCTTGGAAGATTTGTAATTTTTCTCGAAAATTAAACTTTTATCAATCCACGATTTTTTTGGTCCAAACCATGGAGAAATATTCAAAATGCTTAAATTGCTGAAAACTGCATCGATTTTGGCCGAAATTTGCGGAAAATACGATTTCTTGAAAAATGCAGTAAATTTGAAAATTTTCCTTTGGGGGACACTTGGAAGATTTGTAATTTTTCTCGAAAATTTAACTTTTGTCAATCCACGATTTTTTTGGCCCAAAAAAGGCCAGACTTTGTCAATAGGAAAGGTATAGTGTTCCAACAAGATAATGCGAAACCACATACAAGTTTGACCATTCGGCAAAAGCTTTTAGAGTTTGGATGGAATATACTGCTATACTCACCATACTCTCCAGACCTAGCACCTTCCGACTATCATTTTATTTAAAATATTAAATCACTACAAGAAAATCGTCTTTTATTTTTATATTACTTCCCGGGGACAACCCAATAGAATCAATTTTCAAATTAGTTATTATTTTGAAAATATGCCAAATGTCATATTATAGGTTAATTTCTACACAGTCAATCAGTTACAGTCTCTTCTGATTTTTATTTTAAAACATGAAAATTTATTAGGCTTGTTCAAATTAAAATATCGCAGCCATTACAATAAATTCCGATAAAATTTCAAATGTCGATTTTGTACATGCACACAATTTATCATTCCATGTATGATTATTTAACAACTCAAAAAACTATTAATTCCAGACATACGTAGGGTAATTATAGGATATTTTGTTCTAAACGTTAGAGTTAAAAATATCCCCAAATGAATCCATTCAAATTGAACATTTACGATCCTATTCAATGGATTTCTAGTACAAAAATGAATTGAAAAAAATATTTAACATATAACTAACTACATATGTGTTATAACATAGGTGTATCCAGAATATTAGTGAACCAATATTTCAATTTAATATTTACGACTAACGATGGTACGCTATGCTCGTAATATTAGCAATTTGATAAAAGCCAAAGACATTAATGCAATGTAAGCTAAAATTCGATAATGAATAATTTGGAATTTTCAGAATTAAAGTAAAACATTTGTTAACTGACATAGTTGGCTATTTGATGGTGGAATTTATTGATGGCAATAATCCATTGAAAAGCTGAAACACACTAATTCGCGGGTAATATAATCTGCCTAATAAAACTATCATCAGCGAAGTCTATAAACAATAACACGGGAACCTTGACAAATGAATAATCGATCGCAATTAGTCAATTAAATTAAGATAAATGCACTAATTCAGTAGGACCCAGAAGTACAAACGTACACAAGGAGAAATTCCTTGTATGTATGGGTACTTTGAAACTTTATTTTCTACTAATCTCCCCTAAAAATGAGGTTGGCATTTGCCTCAAACGCCAATTTGAAATCTTTGTCTACAAAAAAAACTAGGCCTACTATGGATGGCGTATACATAATTCTGTGGTAGTATATCTATTTAGACATGGTAACTTGAACAAAATTTATCATTGCTCCTTAGGACCTAAGCTTCTACCATAAGGGCATATTTATTTCTGCTATAAGTACAAATCTCCCCATTCAGCTTCAATAAAGGTAAATTGATGAGACGCATCGAATTGAATAATGGAGGAACCTTGTAACTCAGCATGTCATATTGAATGGTTAACTATTTGGGCTCTAAAAATAATAATAACAAACTTAATTTTTTATTTAAAAAAAAATTAATTTCTATATCTGCGTGTAAGGATTTAATGTTTTTTTTTTATTTAGAAATCAATTTTGTTGTAAAACGAAAATATTCTGATTCAGGAATTTTTTGTTCTTTTTCATTCCTTAATATCCTTAAATTATCCTTAAAATGACTCTTAGATTATTATAATTTAATAATAAAAAAATAATGAAATTCAGTTAAAATGGATCATTGATACTAGACTGTATTTAGAAAAAAAACTTATTTTAAAAAGAGTTCTTCAATGATCTTACCGTTAATGAGGAATTTTATTATAAAAATTAAGGATTCACTTCAAAGACAATAAAAAATTTCCAAAAGTTATTTGAATAATGTATACTTTGTAGAAGATCAAATAGCTACTATCCTTGGTTATTTTATATGAGTTATTTTAATTATCTTTAATTATATTTGTCAGTCCTTTTTAGCATCGATAGTTCGGAAAATGCCCTTTCGATTATTTCTTGCGCATTTTAGATAATCTGGAATAATTATTGTAAGATATTTACAAAGCTGTCAGATAATTAAATTGGTGATCATCAATCAACATCATCAACAGCATAACTACCGGAGGTTGGGTCTTTACATGCTGAATTAAACCTTAGCACAAAACCAGCTCAAATTCGTGGAAGACCTTAGCACAAAACCAGGTCCTGAAATGGTGATCAGCTGACATCACCATTTCAGGACTTATCTCATCTTAATAAATAACGCTATTGTAAACTTTTTAAATCAGAAAATGCTAGACTTCCGATAGTGCAATTCGGCAATTCCAGCATCCTAACTAACGCCATGGCTCCTTCGAAAGCAAGGCCTACCTCGTAATTTTAAAACACTGCAGGCTTTCTGGGCAGGATCATCTTTATTCATATAGATTACGTTTATCAATGCACGCTTGCCAATTGAGCTTCATTTCACCAACAACAAAGCGGTCGTGATAGTAGTCTGTGATTTCATCGTTAAACAGTTTAACGGAGGATCCTTCTTTCGAATGCGACTATGAGTTCGTAATGGTTTTTGTTAAATAGCTTCAACTCTACGGTCAGAATTTTTATTCCAAATAATTTAAATTAAATAAAAAAGGTCCTGACAGAAGCCTTTTTTTGGTTAATCTAAATCACGAGTATTTGGAACGAAAATTGACTGTCAGACACTTACAAGTATGTTAGGGTTTCGTTTAGACTGCTGAATTATAACTTAAGAAGATTGCCTCTTCTACACATACATGTTAATTCTTCTACGTCTAACTATGGCTTATACGAGCCAATGAACTATATGTGTAGGAATTCGACCTTACTAATATTAAATGCTCTTTGAAGAAAATTTTGTTTTCTCTCCCTGTTTAGGGGTACTTTGTTTAACGTTCTATGAATTTTAAGTTTTTCTTATCTTTTTTTCTTTTCTTTTTATTATACTTGCATGTCTTGCATGTTTGAGCCCAATCTTGCTAGAATTGCTTCTCAGCATTTGTTGGGATATTGCTTAGCATTTGTTGTTGAAAGTTGTATTCTTCGAGCTGAAGCTAATAGTCAAATTAAAAAATTAAAATTAATCAACAGTCTAAAGTTACAAAAAATTTGCAATGAGCCCACGTATAGGGTTTTCCAATAAGAGTGATATGATTTTTAAGTGACGTTTCGGCCATTTGTAATATGTCATGATCTGTCTTTTATTTTCATTGTATTCAGTAATGTTTATATTTTTATGATTGGACAGATATACGCAAGAACCACTTTTACAAATTATTCACTTTTATTATCAAAATAATCATTCTCCAATTTAAGAAAATCATCTTCTCCGATGAGGCTCACTTTCATCTGAGTGGTGCGGTAAATTAACAAAACTGTCGATTTTGGTGCGAAGAAAATCCACAAATTATTTATGAACACCCATTAAATTCACCTAAATTGACAGTTTGGTGTGGTTTTTGGTCTGGTCGAATCATCGGTCGGTACTTCTTTCGAAACGAAGCTGGTAACACCGTTACTGTCAATGGAGAGCGGTATAGATTGATGATAACCAACTTTTTATGGCCGAAATTCGGAAGAAGTTAATCTTGACAACATCTGGTTCCAACAAGACGGGGCTACGTGCCACACAGCACGTGCAACAACCGAATTATTGCGAGAAAAGTTTGGAGATTCGATTATTTCAAGAAATTGAGACATTGAATGGCCTCCAAGAAGTTGTAATTTAACACCATTAGACTATTTTTTGTGAGGTTATTTGAAGTCATTGGCCTTTAGCCATAAAGCAGACTCTCTTCAAGCTTTAGAAGTCAATATTGAACGTGCTATTCATGACATACGACTTGATTTAGTGGAAAAAGTGTTCGAAAATTGGGTTGATCGAATTCGTTCCTGCAAAAGAAGTCGTGTAGGCCATTTGAATGACGTTTTATTCAGAACTTAATTGCAGCGATTGTACTTCACATTAAATAAAAAACATTTGAATTTCCTTAACAATTGGTGTGTTTTTTTTTAAAAAGAATTCATATCACTCTTATTCGAAAACCCTTTAGAACAGAAATTTGCTCAGAGAGTTTTTCAACATCAAAACAGTTAAAAATGTTGAAGTACTGAGGTTACTAGTCAGGTCAAACTATCGATTAGAGTATTTTGGGTTAGATCAAACATTGCACACACTTAGATGCCATCTCCATCTAAGAGATTTTGTCAGAAAGAAGGATTTCTGTGGTTCCCTAGCCACCCCTCCCTATCCACCCGATCATAATCCAAGTGACTTTTTTTTGTTCTTCCATATTAAAACCACCTAAAAGGATGTCATCTTGGAAGTATTGACATTAAATCATTTAAAAGAAAGTCATCTTGGAGCGCAAACAATACCTTCACTGATGTTAAGGGAATAACATTGGTATATAAAAATCGAATAAATTTGTTCCAAAAAAAAACAAACAAAAAATAGTATCTTTTAAATTTTAAAGACAATTTTTACACATTATGTTAATTTTATAACACTTTTATTGTTTAATTAAAATAGCAGAAATTCTTTAATTGGTGTCACGTACTTCCTTTATAATAAGAAAAAAAAACGACCAGTAATAGATCCACTATGAACAGTCCCTTTTGAATCTGAATACATTATAGCAAATTCAAATTTATTTTATTGAACAGTACGAAAACTATTTTTTGAAGCAGTTTCATTAAAATAGTGAAAATTCTCTCCCTTAAGGCACTGTAAGAGACAAAAGCACATTGCCTTTAGATATCCTTTGAATTATGAATTTTTAAGTTATTCGGAATTAAGCCACAATTATGGTAACTGCATTACACCTTCAGGATATTCTCTTAACATTTCACTTTTAAGAAATTTTATTTTTTTCCACTTCGTAATTTTTCTATTCCAATTTGTTGATTGCATGTCTTATTTGGGCCAAACTATTACATTTGCACTATTTTATTTTTAATATCTACATTCTTTCAATCACTTATATATTTACTAAAAGGATGCTTCTAATCAGGATAATTCTCATGAGAATATTTTCACTTTGATAAAGTATATAATAATCACAGCTGTCCTAATTTGTGAATGTGGGTGGCACTTTGCAAATTAAAGAAAAAAATATGAAAACATTAATTTCGAAATTTATTCAAAAGATTTCCATAAAAAAAATTTAATATTTTTTAAAATTTAAAAAAAAAATTATTTTGCCAAAAAGGTTCCAATACTCATAGATCTATAGTTGAATAAATCCTTCAGAAGTCCTGAAATATTTTAACGGCATCTGCAGACCTTCTTGCTGTCACAATAGCCTCCGCTATGGCCCTTGGCAATGCAGTGAGCAGCGCAAAGACGCTCGTTTGCTAGAAGATCACAAGTAACTCTAGGCTCGGGTTCAGCGGCAAACTCTACAAAAATTATTTCCAATTTTTTATAAATTCTTAAAAGTTCTTTCCATTAAGCCAAACTCCACCAAAGGGTGTAAGTGGGTAAGTAAAGCTACCTGATTCGGCTGGAAGTGCTGAAACTGCGGCGAAAATTACAGTGAGCAATACAAAAAGGCCGAAAAAACGCATTTTGAAATATGTTTTTTTAGAAAGTTTAAAAAATTAAATGTGCACAAACTAACGTTAACTAATGATTGAATGATAAAACAATCGATTCGTTCGGCTTTTATAGTCTGAACACACGTTTTAATGTGTTGATTTTGTTTTTTATTTACTTTGTCAAAGAAGCTTTCCGATAAGAAAAGTCAATTTTCTGATAAGTTATTGTCAATTTCTCCATATAACTGTTACTTTTTAAGTTAATTGACTAATAATCTACAGGAAAAAAAAACAGAATATCACTAATTATGATTTCGTTTTGATCGGGGATTTTCTTGGAAGCGCAAAAACATTTCCGTTGTTATCAATGAAGAGTTTTGGTAATCGTTTAGAATTTTCAATCAAACACAAACAAATACGCTTAATGAGAAAATATTTACTTTTATTTATTAAAAACATTTATTAGCACACCATTTAAATACTGACAACAACTTCCTGTCGTTTATCAAAATAATTAAATCGGGATAGTATTCGTAGTATCTCAGATACTAGTTCTTTTGTCGAATTGTCAACAACATTTAAATTAGTCGCAAAAAAAATTAATTTGAGCATTCTTATACTATTAACTGACCCATTTTTTAAGTGCATTTTTTTAAATATTTTCCCAACTTTGTAAAAAATAATATTTTAACTGTTTGAAAATGTGAGATGCAAGAAGAAATTTATAAAGAAGGTCAATGAAAAAAAAATTATGGCCGGTTTGCCAGTGCTGACGTGTGGGTTTGATGGTTGGGTAAACGCTACAAGATTGACAAATGGTATGTCCAATGAAATTCTTATCTATTCTGATGGCTTATTTTTTTCTGGTATTAAACCTAGCAAAATGTAAAACTACGATTTTTTCTAGAGGTCTTAGTTCTTGCGCTTTTATATACAAATTTTCTGTAACTAATATTAAACGTGCACATTATGTTACTGACTTCTGGATTACACTAGATATGAATCTCATGTGAACTACATTGCTTCTGAAAATAGTTACACTAGACTTCGGGATTACTCATGTATAAATTGTTTATCAAAATTTCATTGAGCAGATCGCCAAAGGCTTCTACCGTACACATATCAGCTATATTTAATCACAAATTTGGTATTTAATCACAAACTTTTAAACTCAAATATTTTCTCTTGTAAATGGAGTTTCGGAAAATGCATAGGGTGTTCGAAAAGCAACGGAAGATTTGAATTTTGTGTCATCTAACAATTTTCGTACAAAATATAGTCCGAATCGTAATTGAATTTCATCAACTGTAAAGAGATTATATAAAAAAAAATTTAGGGAGTCTGGATCAATTAGTGATCTAAAGCACAAAACACCAAAGCAGCTCGTGAGAGTGTTGCTGAGAGTCCAGAAACATCAATTCAGCACTGCGGTCATGAATTGGACATTTGAAGAAGTCTCTGTACACATCAACTCTCTACAACGTATTTTCACGAAGGATTTGCATCTTCTTATTTACAAAGTTCAATTGACACAAGAACTGAATCCTACTTACTGACCACGCATAGCGAATGCAGTTCATTGAATGGATTATGGAACAACAACAAGTGGATGGTGATTTTTGGAATAAAATCATCTTCAGCGATGAGGCTCATTTGATGGCTTGGTTAATCAACAAAATTATCGCATTTGGGGTTCAGAAAATCTACGAGAGATTGTTCAGAAACAAATGCATCCACAACGTGTTACTGCCACCATCAGACCATTTTTTCGAAAATGCAGCTGGTCAGGCTATCGCGACATGATAATCCAGTAGTTTTTTATGCCTAAATAGCAACATGTGGTTTTAACAAGAAGGTACCACTTGCCATATAGCCCGAGAAACAATTATTTCTTGTGCGTATTTTGGGACACTTTTGATTGAAGGTTAAATCTTTAAAAAGGACATTTTGGACGATAGCGGTAAGCTCAATTCTAATTCTTAGCAATTTTTTAACCAGAATTTATGAATAGTAGTTGACTGACTGCTATTGTGATGCAAAACAAGTGTCTCTACTAAGCCAGGTGCTATTTGTTTATAATTACTATTTTATTAGGAAATGCAGCATGTTGGGAATAGTGTCTTCCTAACAAGTCTGTCAGCTCTCTCATTAACAAATTCAGTGACATGTCCTGGAATCCAAAAGTCTTACACTTTAGCAGGTACTACCGAATGCTTACCAAGGATGGGTCTCTGGAACAACTACGAATTGATTATCGGAGAGATCAACTGCAATGTCGACTACCATTTTAATGGCTCTTAGTTCAGCATAATATGAAGCTATCTTTTATAAAAAAGAAAAACACCAATTTTTTTTAGAAGTATTGTATATAAAAAGCCTTAAAAAAGCCAGGAACTTTATTGGCTGCATAAATAGCCTAACTTCCAAGACTTCACTTTAAACTGGGTTTGCTAGTGATTAGACCTTCAATTAGAGTGTAGGTAACGCATAAATGTTTAATATTTTTAAAAATAAAATAGGCTCAGCACATGCAAAGACCTTTAATATTTAGGTGTCCTTAAGAGATTCAAGAAATTTGAAAATTCTCTCCATCTAATCCAGCCAATATATCCAGGGTACGTTTTATGTTTCAGGTCGAAGTGTATTTCTAATAACTTTTAAATGAAATAAAATTTTATCATTTATATTTTATGGAATGATTATATGATCTTTAGGAAATATGATGCCAGTCAAATGCTTGACTCTGGCTACAGCAAAAAGGCGAACTCTTTTAAACGCATTTTTCATAACATTACCGCATGCTTCTGATGTTATTTCAGCAATTCCGTTTCGAATGTTGCCCTTAAGCATCGAGGTTGTGGTTGGTTTGATAGTGTACACTTTTTGCTTTAAGATATAAAGAAATCGGAAAGGTTCAAATCAGGGGATCGTAGGGGGCCAGTAGATACCACCACTTTTTGATATTATTCGACCGGGAAAAATTTCTCTCACAATTTGCATCGTAGCACGAGCTGTGTGTGATGTGGCACCGTTTCGTTAGAACCACATGTTCTGTAGGCCTAATTAATGCGATATATTCTGAAATAAAAACTTTTTATTAAATGTCATCAACAATAAAACTATTTATGTAAATACTTAATTCTTTAAAAAAACACACTTTCACTTGCACTTTCTGATGAGTGTCAAAATAATAACTTGAAAAACCATTTCGGTTTTCTACAACTTCCATTGAGAATGGCGTCTTTCAAAACTCTCCGAAATTCTACGATATGGAGACGCTTGATACTCGTATTTGATTGACATTTACAAAATTAATAATACCACCTTGATCAAAAAGTTCCCGGAATGATGAGAGTGTGGCGCTCCCATCGTTCCGCTTTGAGTTCTGTTTTTTTTGTTAAGTTGCTACATCTGTTGTTGATATTCCCTCTAAATCTTAGCGTCATAAGAGTACATCTATCTCGTAAAAAACGGATTTAATGGTGCGCGAACGTTGGAAATGTTGGAAAAGTGTTTCGGCAACAATTCTCTAAAGAAAACGGTCGTTTACCAGTGGCACGAGCGGTTCAAAAGTGGTCGTGAGTCAATCGAAGATGATGAATCGACATCGAAAACCGACGAAAGCATTGATAAAGTAAAAGAAATGTTGCCTGTCACAATCCGATGCAGAAACGACTTTCTTTTTTGTCTGGAGAGCAAGATTTCACATGTGTTTTGGCGTCGCTCCATCTGCCTATCGGTTCAAGCATAATTGCTCCGCGATTGGGTATCGTCTTCGTCCAAAAGAGCCTGCAATTGATGGTCCTCAACCTTCCAAAGCCGATTTTCACGATTCAAAATTGCCGTCTTTCCTAAATAAGCATTCGATGCGATTCGGTTGCCGATTTCTTCGAATTGAAGCAGAAAAGCAGAGCTTCCCGCATATGCTCTTTTTCTGGCACAAAACTAGACATGATTACCAAAGGGAAAATGTATGTTGTTGTACGAAATTGCTGACAATGTGTACCTTAGTTAAAGAAGAACTGGATAGGCTTCTACACAAAAATTCTGTCCAAATTTTGTTGGCAATACATTCGTAGAACGCACACACATGCAATACAACAGAAACGGCGTAAATCATTGAGAGCCAATAGGCGAATTCGATTGGACTAATTTTGCTACTGCTACTGTTGTGTAGCTGTCATCATCTACAGTACCTCTAACAAAACAGTAGGATTGTAGCAGTAGTTGCACTTCTCCTCCTTTTTTTTTTATAGATTATTGAGGTACAGGGGGAAACCTTCAAAAGGTACTCGACTGGGAGGCCTTCTACCTGTCAGACGAGTTATGCGGGATTTTTACCTCGCTAAAACCTAACCTGTACCCCCGGCGGCACTCTTTGTAAATACTACTTCGCCGGGGCATTCTTATAATATTTTACTGCTGTCCCGATGTAATGACGCCTTGCGGCCTATTCTTCGTACGTGGTGTGAAGATCCTTGATGATAGATTCCGCGTACTCTGCAACTTTGTTCCAAGCCGATTGGTTCTTCAGCATGCACTCCACTATGTTTTCTGGACTGATGGAACGGTCCAGATTTTTCTCCAGTTCTGCCCGTGTCTCCTCGTAAAAGGGGCATTGGAAGAACACGTGTTCTGGATCTTCCAGCATATCGTAGCAACGATGACAGTTTGGGAAGTCTGTTCTCTTGAATCTGTGCAAGTATGCCCGAAAGCATCTACGTCCAGTCAAGAGTTGGGTGATGTAATACCCGACTTCCCCGAGGCACTTTTCCCCTTAACATAGGGTAAAGCGATTGTAGTTTCCGAACTAACTATAGATGGCTTAGCGGGTTCGTTGGTTATGTTGAAGCGTCATATTTTTGTTTTTATTGTTTATGTGTGCGTAAACTCAGTTTTTATTGTTTATGTGTTAATAAACTCAGTATTGTTGGTGACTATTGTGAGTACTGCGCTTTAGCAAAATTAGTCCAATCGAATTCGCCTAATTTTAAACTTCAATATGCGATTGAAGCGGTTCGTTCAAAACTATTTTCATATGCGATGTCATTTATGCGTAAACGAATAGATTTTTTAATATTGCGGGTTTTGTTGTTTGATGGAATTAGTTTTGGAAATTTATAATAAAATACAGTATTCTACAATATTTTAAAATATTATTTATTTATTTATTAGATATTTCACAATATATTATTTATTATAAAAGTCTTATAAAGTGAAAGAGCATATAAAAATACAAATTGTAAGTTGATTATATAAAAACAATTATGTGCAAAATAAGAAGTTAATCTTATACAACATTAAAAGAAATGCTTTAAAACTAAATTACAAGATGAAAAATTTAATGTACTTAAAAAATTAATAACTAATATTTTAAAAAAATTAAAAATATATTATTTAGTAAATGCATTATAATAAGGTCTAATAGAGCAAGCAAAACAAATTTATTTAAATAATAAGCTTACAGAAGAATAAACTTTATTTATTTTAACAAAATGAAAACAGCAATGAAAAATAGACTGAAAAATTCGGTACCTTAAACTTTCTTACACACACTTTACGTACACCGGCACTAAACTATTTTCTAGTAAACATTGAACTGTCAACATCACATTTGTTTACATTTATTTAATTACCAACTTTTCACTTTTTCACTACTTTTTGGATAAAATAAATCACTAATAGCCATTTAGGCACATCACAAACCAAATATTTGTCGTTTTGGTTAGTAAAAATGAAGATGTCAACTTACCGAAATAAAGAAATTCCCGGTTTTCTCATTTCGTCGAATTTCTAACAATTTCTAATAAATTGCTTAATTTTCTGAAATAAAAACTTCGTATTAAGTTTTATCAAAAATATAATAAAAATACTTTCGTAAATACTTTAAAATAGATAAAAACTACACTTTAAATTGCACTTTCCTATGTGACACAATAAGAACTTCAAAAATGACAACGCTAGTTAGATTAGTTCGATGTGTAATCACTTTCATGGAGAATGGCAGGTTGTAAAACTCTCCGAAAGTCTACAAAATTGAGGCACTTTATATTTGAATGATATTTATGAAATGAATAATAAACCTAAGATAGAATTCCATTGCATATCAAAAGTTTGTACAAAAAATAAAAATTGCCTATCGTTGTGTTTAAATTGTATTTTTATTTCCAATAAGTGAATTAAAAAGAATATAAATTATGCTTTTGCAATTTAATAAATTTCTATTACGAGAACTAGATGGCAGTGAGTGTCATGTCTACATAAAAAAATCCACAAAAAGCTATCAAATAAATGCCATTTCTCGCCGCTTTGCAATAAATGGTACAGAAAATTGCGTATACATACACGGTAAGGGCCTTTCCAGGTATTCTTTAATCTAAGATGTGTACTGATTAATAGTGACAGATGTCAAACTTTTAAAAAAAAAAGTATGGCTTGCCCTTAGATTAAAGAATACCTGGATAGGCCCTGACCGTATATGTATACGCAATTTTATGTCGGAATTCCTGGTTTTGCTATCCCGTTGTTGCCATTACATAGCTTTGTTTAGATTTTTTTATGTAGACATGACACCCACTGCCATCTAGTTGTCGTAATACAAATTTATTGAATCGCAAAACCATAATCTATATTCATTTTAATTCAGTTATTTGAAACAAAAATACAATTTAAACACAGCAATTGGCAATTTTTATTTTTTGTACAAACTTTTGATATGAAATGGAATTCTATTTTAGGTTTTTATTCATTTCGTAAATATCATTCAAATATAAAGCGCCTCAGTATTGTAGACTTGCGGAGAGTTTGAAAACTTAAATTCTCCATGAAAGGGGAGACTTAAGGGATAGCTTTGTCATTTGTGAAGTTGTTATTGTGTGAGAGAGGAAAGTGAAGTTTAAAGTGTAATTTTAATATATTTTGAAGTATTTACGAAAAAGTAAGTATTTTTTATAAATAGTTATATTATTAATAAAACTTAATACGAATTTTTTTTATTCCAGAAAATGAAGTGTTTCGTTAATAAATGCTTCTCATACGAAGAAATTAGGAAACCGGGAATTTCTTTCTTTCGGTAAGTTGACATCTTTATTTTTGCTAAATAAAATAAGAAATACTTTATTTGTGATGTGCCTAAATGCCTTTTAGTGATTTATTTTATTGAAAAAGTGGTGAAAAAGTGAACAGTTCGTCCGTCAATAAATGTAAACAAATTCGATGTTGACAGTTTAATGTTTACCAGAAAATAGTACAGTGCCGGTGTATATAAAGTGTGTGTAAGAAAGTTTAAGGTACCGAATTTTTTTTAATAGTGCAAAAAATACGTGAATTTCTATTAATTCTTAATTGTAAGAGTAAATGTTACGATCGTATATTTATATGTTAACTTTACAGGTTCCCACAAAATAAATGGTTGCGGGAAAAGTGGATTGTGGCAGCAGCATCCGGTATTCCCAAGAATAAATAATATACAGTGAAATAAATAAAATGAAAATACATAATAAATAAATAAATATTTTTTTAAAAAATACTGTATTTTATTGCATATTTACAAAACTAATTCCATCAAACAACAAGGCCCGCAATATTTAAAAAATCTGCTTCTTTACGAATAAATGACATCCCATATGAAAAATGGTTTTAAACGAACCGCTTCAATCGCATACTGAACTTTTAATTTGGCCCCCAATGATTTACGCCATTTCTGTTGTATTGCATGTGTGTGCGTTCTACGAATGTATTGCAACAAAAATCCGACAGAATTTTTGTGTAAAAGTTTATCCAGTTCTTCTATAATCTTAAGATAATTCCCATTTATAGGCAGGCAGGCGCTTCTAAAACGTCATTGAGATACGAAATCAAGCGATCAAATTAATTGGAGACATAAATACTCGTATTACGGAGTCATCCGTAACTGACTGGAACTCCGATGTAATGTCTCCTGTCTTTTCTCATTTTATCGTATTTTCCATAAACAGTGCTCCAGTGAGTTGGCTAGTTACATTCCGTCCCTACAATTTTTGGACCGTGAATCCTCTTTTCGGACATACTGTAAGCTTTAGAAATCCTTTTTTAACCGTTCAGTTCGGTTTAGGTTTTTTTCGAATCATCACAATTAACTGCTATTTAAGAGTGAAGTGTTCCGACATCTCTCCCATTATCTCTCCCAATACTTTCCATACGGGCGATGTACCAAAACATTATAAGAATATTATCAAAATTCCTTTAACGGAAGTGATTTTTCTAAAAAGCAAAGATCAAAGGAGTTAGAAGAAAATTTTTTTTTTATTACTGATGACCTTAAAATTTTTCTCAACAGCAAATTGGGCGAGTAAACTAGATTCGAAATTTCCGTGTATAATTTTTAACCTATTTAATTGTTAATTTGTTTTTTGTTTTTTTTTTATATAATTACGAGGGTCGTTCAATAAGTCTTTAGAAAATCCGAGAAATTGCGCTCGTAGTGTCGGTAAAAAATTTTTTTGTAAGTAGCATTATCGACAGGAAAGCTGTCAAAATTTCAGCTCGATCTATAGCGTAGGTCAATTTCTATCGTCGATTAAAGTTAACGACATTTATTTGTGCATAACAATGGAAAAAGCGAGTTTAGGGCTGTCATCAAACTTCTCCATTTGAAAGGCTTAAGCCCGAAAGAAATCAAAGCCGAGTTGGATGCAGTTCATGGCATATCTGCACCTGTGTTTGCGACGGTTTACAATTGGGTGAATGAATTTTAACGTGGCCGTTCATTCACAAAAGATGAACATCGTTCAGGACGCCCAGTTGAGGTGTCTACTCCTGAAATCATCGATTTTGAACGATCGGCGAATTAAAGTGCGCGAATTAGTTGAGGCCACGGGCATATCACAAGGTACAGTCGCTTCAATTTTGCATGAAAAATTGTCTGTAAAAAAAATTTCGGCAAGATGGGTGCCGCGTTTGCTCTCAGAGGAGAATAAGCGCAATCGTGCAGTGGACTCTGAGGCTATTTTGGCACTCTTTCATCGCAATCCTGCCGAATTCCTTCGTCGATATGTCACTGTGGACGAAACCTGGATACACTACTACACTCCAGAAACGAAGAGACAGTCATCACAGCGGATTTTCAAGGGTGAACGGGCTCCGAAGAAGGCAAAAACTGTGCCATCGGCCGGCAGGGTGATGGCCACGGTCTTTTGGTTTTCGCAGGGCATCATTTTTATCGACTACTTGGAAAAAGGAAAAACAATAACAAGAGCGTATTACGCGTCGTTATTGCAACGGTTGAGCGAAGAAATCAAAGAGAAACGCACCCATCTGAAGAAGAAAAAAATCCTCTTGCATCAGGACAATGCGCATGTGCACACCTGCGCTGTAATAATGTTATTTAAAAAAAATTTACTTTCAATGTGTAAATAATGTTATTAGATTTGGCCCCGAGTGACTATTTTCTTTTCCCCAATCTGAAGAAATGGCTTGGCGGACGACGGTTCACTTCCAACGAGGACGTCATTGCTCAAACGGATGAGTATTTTGCAGAACTTCCGAAATCCTATTTTTTGGACGGGATAAAAATTTTGGGAAAACGGTTGGAAAAGTGTATAGAGCTAAAAGGAGATCATGTTGAAGAATAAAAAAGTTTTTTTTTTTTAAAAACAATTTTTTTCCATCTTTTTCTAAGGACTTATTGAACGACCCTCGTACTAACTTTAAAATAGTTTATTTTCAATATTTCCACATAGAAACGAATTGGAATGTGTCACATCTTTTGTTCTATGTCCTTGGGATATTTTCCTTTCTGTTAAGTGTAGAAAAGTACAAAATACTGACTAATTTTGCCAGAGTATTTAGTTAAATAACGATTATATTAAAATGCTTATGTGGTAAGAAGAGAAATGCAATCAAAACTACAATAAATACAATTGTTCTACTCGGTACTATTCTAAGGCAAATACAAAACGTTTTCTATTATACTCGTAGTTATACCATTTTCATGGGAAGCAGTGATTCAAAGAAATTGCAAACTTTCGTTAAAGATGACAGGAACTAGGACAAGAGCATTTGCAAAAAGCAAACAGAAGAATTCTCATGGGTAAGGAACGGAAACGCAACACCACACAACAGACCCTTTCCAGACTCGAAAATTGACTGAAGGGTACAGATTAGGTGGACTAGTATACAAAACAGCCTAAAGACAAGAGGACGACCGAGGAAGAAAGTGGGTGGAAGGGGCAAATTTAATGGCGCTGGCAAAAGTAATCAGACTACATAAGAAACAGCACTTTAGTGCAATCTAATTCACATTAGCATATTCCATTAACGCTGGAACCACTTTTACAGCCACTATCCTCTGGGTTTTGCTCAAGATGATGCGGCGGGGGGTATTCGCATTGTTGTCATTCACTTATTGGGGATCTGTTGCCTTACGCTACGAAGAACTAAAATGCACTTCAATTTCTACGTTCTACATTCGATACGATGGCAACCACCTAATCCAGTCTATTTTAAACAATCTCCTTTACAGCTGACCGACAAACAACCCTCAGAGATGCTAAACCTTTAATAAAAGCTTTTCATTACAATCTACTAGACGTTTTGGATTTAATTGATATTAAAGTATTTAGTTTGTTTTTGAATGTGCTAAAAATTCATAATTATTTTATTATAGCTTAAAGGTTTTTCCTATCATACAACAAACTATAACCAACTTTGAAACTGCTACGAGGGTCGTTCAGTAAGTCCTTAGAAAAAGATGGAAAAAAACTGTTTTTTAAAAAATCTCCTTTTAGCTCTATACACTTTTCAAAAATTTTTATCCCGTCCAAAAAGTAGGATTTCGGAAGTTCTGCAAAATACTCATCCGTTTGAGCAATGACGTCCTCGTTGGAAGTGAACCGTCGTCCGCCAAGCCATTTCTTCAGATTGGGGAAAAGAAAATAGTCACTCGGGGCCAAATCTGGTGAATAAGCGGGATGCTGCAACAATTCCATTCTCAATTCCACAATTTTGGCCATGGAAACAGCGCAGGTGTGCACACGCGCATTGTCCTGATGCAAGAGGATTTTTTTCTTCTTTAGATGGGGGCGTTTCTCTTTGATTTCCTCGCTCAACCGTTGCAATAACGACGCGTAATACGCTCTTGTTATTGTTTTTCCTTTTTCCAAGTAGTCGATAAAAATGATGCGAAAACCAAAAGACCGTGGCCATCACCCTGCCGGCCGATGGCACAGTTTTTGCCTTCTTCGGAGCCCGTTCACCCTTGAAAATCCACTGTGATGACTGGTTCTTTTCTTTTCTGGAGTGTAGTAGTGTATCCAGGTTTCGTCCACAGTGACATATCGACGAAAGAATTCGGCAGGATTGCGATGAAAGAGTGCCAACTGAGCCACAGAGTCCACTACACGATTGCGCTTATTCTCCTCTGAGAGCAAACGCGGCACCAATCTTGCCGAAATTTTTTTCACAGACAATTTTTCATGAAAAATTGAAGCGACTGTACCTTGTGATATACCCGTGGCCTCAACTAATTCGCGCACTTTAATTCGCCGATCGTTCAAAATCAGATCGTGGATTTTGTCGATGATTTCAGGAGTAGACCCCTCAACTGGGCGGCTTTGATTTCTTTCGGGCTTAAGCCTTTCAAATGGAGATGTTTGATGAGAGCCCTAAACTCGCTTTTTTCCATTGTTATGCACAAATAAATGTCGTTAACTTTAATCGACGATAGAAATTGACCTACACTATGGATCGAATTTTGACAACTTTCCTGTCGATAATGTTACTTACAAAAAAAAAATCTTCACTGACACTACGAGCGCAATTTCTCGGATTTTCTAAGGACTTATTGAACGACCCTCGTAATAATGCATCGTTCATTAATAATGTATGTAATTTAATAATCAAATCTGCACTAGCTCACTGTCTAAATTTTTCCCCAAACTTTTTTGGTCCGCCGCTTATGTTAGTGCTGGAATTTTAGGATCACTACAAATCTAATGTTCAAGACGCTTAACCCCAAAATTCAGTAATAATATTTTTGCTCACATTTGCAATTACGAGATCGGATTTTCCCTACCAAATACTACATACCGAAAAGTCCTTTTTTCCCTACAAAATCAACTCAAAATATTTTCATCATACCTTCTCTTACCCCCATCCCACCCCCCCCCTAAACACAACTCATCGGGTTCAGTTTATAAAAAAAAACAATTTGTCAGAAATAAAAATTTAGCCTCCGGGACCCAAAAAATGTATTGAAGTCCTTTTTCTAATTTTCTAAGACAATGAAGCTCGCAAATATACACGAGAGATGAAGTCACCAAATGACCCCATAATCGTGGCGCTACAAATTTGGCCTGCGCTTTTTGTCTCAGAGACCTTAAGCCTAAAAAAAAAGTGTCGATACCAACATTTTGCGCACTATTGAATGTTGACATAAAAAATTCACATTTGTTTGTACAACCATATTTTTATGTAAAAGTTAATATTTTTATCAAGATTTTTAAATAATTTAAGAACGTGGTCATCGGTCTTGTACCAAAAATATGTTGATTAAAAATTTTCCTAATAAACTGATCCATTTGAAAATTATGAATATTAAATTAGCGCAAAATAATTAATAGAATTAAATTTGTTGAAAATTAGAGAATATAAATTTGATAGCAAACGTATATTAGTGAAAAGAAATTAAACCTTACAACTGAGTTTTATGAGCTAAAAAATCATTGACAAAAACCATGTCTTCGAAAAAGTTAAGTTCTAAAATTCTAAGGCATAAACCATTTTGTTTAAATTCGCTTTAAAAAAACATAAATATCGAAACTATTCAAGTTCCCAAGCCTGTTTATACCTCGGTATACCTGGAGAATTTTTATCAAATGACAGCAAGAAGAACACCTGAACTGACCTGACTGGGTTACGTCAAAGCGAGTTGTCAAAAACGAATGGATTGAAATTGAATGCCTCAAGTTTGTGTTTATTTTTGATTATTTTATTTAAAGCCGCGAAAATAAGTGATAAAAGTGGAACAAAAATGCCGGCCGCTACTACAACGCAAGCGGCCAAAGGCGAACGGGAGGAACGATTGCTGGCGGCGTTGAAAAGTCGCATATTAAAAGAGCGTCAAAAGCAAAAAGAAGGTTCCTATTCGAGACTATGAAAAATAAAACGCAGTTAGGAAAATTTTCTACTTTTCATTTTTCTTCTCAGAGCAAGAAGTCGAGCAGGAACGTCTGCGGAAGGAACGTGAACGACAGGATGTGCTGACGCTGGGAGAGACACGGGAAAAGATACAAAAACTAGACCAGAAATTGCAGGAGCTTAGAAATCATAAACAACAGCTGTTCATGCAACTCAAGAAAGTTGTCAATGAGGACGAGCTACGGAAACGGCAGCAACAACAACTGAACAAGTAAATAATATTAATTGTTTTATGAACGACAAATCAGATACTATATTTAACTATCTACGCATTTATTTATATTTTGTTTGTTATATTGGTGCTTTTGAATATCTGCGATTCTAAAAATCAGTGAAATGTTCGCAATGCACGCCATTCAACCTCAGCCAACTCAACATCAACAAATATTCTTACCCCCGCGCCAGACGCATCAACCTATGTTGCATAAGGTAATTATTTAAGAAAGAAAAAAAGTTAAATTAATAAAAAAACTCTTCTTTCAATACTGGTATAATTTAGAATCAAGTGGGTGTTGGTAATTCGTCGTCAAAGAGAGAACGCTCACCGTCTCCGCCGCCACCGCAAAGTTACTATAAAAGTGCTGCATTTTCACCATCGCAAAGTAATTAAATCAATTTTACTTATGAATTTCAATTAACAAAAAAATATATACCTGAAATACTAATTATGTAAAAAAAAGAAAAATCATATTTTTGTGATTTTCCAGAAATCGATGATGGCCGGAGGGTTGGAGAAATGCCGCGGGTTCTTTGGAATAGTACTTTTGAAATTTCCATTTATAAAGCGAACAAAATAACTAAATTTAATTATTTTTCTTTGTTTTTTTTTTGTGACTTTAGAAGCGCCACAGTATCAAGGGCCTCACGGAACACTTTTCTATCCGACAACGAATGCACCTCCTCTGATTCCGGCTGACACACGACCACAAACAATTATTTATCGGCCATACAATTCGGGTATGAGCATTTCCCCGCAGCAAAGCTATCACGTTGAGATGGCGCAACCACAACAACAGCAACCTCCGCCACCTCAACAACAACAACTGCAAGGGCATCCACAAAAAACCGAACAGCCACCAAAGCCGACGCAAATCTATCAGGCGCCGCCACCAACAATAGGGCAACCATCGCAGAGTATGCCACCTCAGCAGGTTCAACTAAAACCACAGGTGACAATGGAAAAATTAACAGATCGTGGCGGATATCATGTCGAAGTTAAACTGGACCCCACAACAAATGCACCACACTTGCCTGATGGCCTCGTATATACACCGCTAATCCCTGGAATATCGATGCATGCACCTGTTATGCAAATGGCTCCCAATCAGTCTCAAGTAAATTATTATTATTAAATTTTCCTATTGCAAAAAAAACTACGAAAAAAATTAATAAAGACTAAATAAGAACGAACAGCCGAATATTTTCGAAAAGTAATTTCCTAAAAACTAGTATTTTATTATTTAGAAAACAACGAGAGTTGATAAGATATTGCTTAATATCATAAAGAACTACTATGATGTAAATTAAAATATGTAAATAATAATATTAATGTTATATAAATAATGGAAATGGAGAAAGAAAACAAATGTTCTTTATTCTATTTGAATCTTTAACATTTCATAAAATTACTAACATTTTCGTATTCATCTTTTCAATTCAATCTCGATTTATACGTTGAATTGGAATATGGTCCAATATAGTTCGTGTTCGTTTTTTTCGTGTCATTGATAAAAATCTTTAACGTAAATTTGTCTGAGCCAATCGGATTAGAAAATTTAAAAAAAAATATATCCAATTGTGATGTACCTTTTATTTTACTGCATTTAGAATTCAAAAACTGGCCCTCAGGGATACCGAATTCGTGATCCTGGTCATAATCAACCACCACCAATGCCTGCACAGCCGCCACCCCAGCAGCAACAACAAATGCACTACCAGAGGAGATTATACTAGCTTTAAAAAAAAAGAATTATCTTTTTGTTATTCTAATATTTTTATTTTTATTATTTTTATCATTTTTTTTTATAGATATATTGTATACACAAGATTTTAAATTAAATATAACACTATGTTAAGGTATTGGATTTAATATTAAGTAAATCGAAGAAACTGTAAAATAAATTAAAGAAAATCATAGCAAAAACAAATAAAATTTAAATGCACTGATCGTTTTGACTGTTTTGTTCAAATATTTTTCTCGTTTTCCTATAAAAAAAAATTTTTTTTTTTGTTTCCCTCTTCTCTATTTTCTTTTATTATTAATAGAATCTTTTTAAGTTTAGATAAAGAATCACAAATAAAGGTTTGGGCTCTATTATAAAAGCAGAAAAAATGTATGTAAAATATATTTAATTATTAATTTTCTAGGTCACATAATTATTTTATAAGAAGTTTAATAGTAAAACTATTATCCTTACAATTGTTTTATATATTTTTTATTGACAAAAGTGGCATTAAGTACCTAATTTAAAAGTAAAGAAAAAACTCACTGCAATTATTACTTCAAATGTTATTGTACAATACTTTTCCCACGTTTTGATTATATTTATCGAGTAAACATATTTTATTGCTTTTATTATAAAAAAAACGCATTTAATAATCATATACTTATCAAAAAAGCTTCATTTTTTAAAAATAAAAATTTAGTAAAAAAAATCATTAAAATGAATTTATTTTAATGTTTTTGTTTTAATTTTTCGCTTTTATTTACAGGTTTACCAATTGTAAACATACTAAAATGGCTGTTAAAAATGACAATACAATATTAAATGACGGTTTTATAGAGAATTCGGCGCGAATAAAAGACAGTTTTAGTACCGCTGTTGTAATATCGCCATTTTCGCCCAATTTATTAGCATTTTCGCCGCCGCTATGGTTTAATATGTTCAATGTAGATGTTTGGCGCAGTGTTTTTTGTTATTCGATGTCGTGTGTCAATCTGTAATACTTCGTTTCCTGGGGACGGGTGTTTTTCTTCGGAAATTTATGAGTCTTTCGAAATTTCGTGCATTTCAAAGAATTGGAAAATATAGAATTAGCTAAAAACAGACGGTTTATATTATTGTCCTCTAACAAGTCTATAAATCGGCAGAATATCAACTGAATTGATTTGGTTTTTGTTCTCGGAAATATATCCGGAGAGACTTGAAATTCGTGTTCATTTTTATATATTCAATTGTGTTCGCGTTTTGGATGTTTTGTGTCATATCATATCGAAAAGAAAACTAATATTATCAAAAGAGTATAGGAATAACATTACAAAATAATGGCAAGTGAGTGAAAAGTTTTCTATATTTTCTAATAATTTTTTAAATGTAAGTTAGTTTTACACCAACAGAACAACACTACTAATTTATAAGAAATATATTTGCGCAACAAAGCTAAAATAAAAAACAATCATACTATATTTTATTGAATTAATTTCCAGATTATCTTTATTATTTACATTAGCAATTGCAACAAATTTGATGATTATATTTTGAAAGAATTCAACTAAAATAATATAAACAAATGTTAAAACATGAGATGAATGCTAAATTCTGTATGTGAAAAGAGTTCAAAAAATCAATATTTACGACTCCCTTGGCTATAAATAACGTGACATAACCTCAACTTGAATCGTTAGTTTTATGGCCCCGAGATGAGCTTGCCTGCTCTAGGATTGGGTAACATTTCAAGCCAAGCGATGGTGTTGCCATGGTGAATGTCATTGCTTTGGGGACAAATCAACAATTTTTTTTACTCTCGAACATTCAGACTGGAATATTTTATATTTTACACCGAAAAGAAGGGATTCACGCAAAGTGGATGACTGAGTAAATGTTTGAAACTTCCTTAAACATTTTTCGGAAATGGAATATTTATCTTTAATAGTTTTGGGTAAAAGTTTTCTTAACAAAAATTGTCTTGGACCCATTCTACCGTGAAATGAATTCAACCATTTCAATGCCATTATTAAGAATTGCCCAAAAACCCAGAAAATTCATCTCTAAGATAAGATCTGTTGAGAAACTACGGATGTGGAACGTTGCTGACTTTATCAATTTTCTATCAGCTCTAAATGCATCAACATTTGCCCATGATTAGTGTTATTTTTATTATATTCGTAGTATTAATATTTGTAATAAATTTTTTTGAATATATCTTTTATTACACGACATAAATAATCTAAGAATATAAAATTAAATGTGTATAAAACATTATTTATACACATTTTACGTATAAAAAATTATAAACGACTATTATTTCGATTTTTAGATGCCTTTGCTTAAATTACAAGTAGCTTTCAGAATTTTCTTTTACAAAATATTACATGCATATAAATTCATTTCTTAAATTCTAATCGGCTCAATAGACGAACATTTTTCTATAATTTCAAATTGTTTACACTAAAAGGTTTTTGAAGAGATTTCTCAAAGTATTAGTATATTATAATCAAGTAGAATACAGTAATTATATCGATTCATTTTTACTTTTACTAGTTCATAAATATAATTGTTAAAATTTTCTGAACTTCTTGAGCATAGTATCCTTCCGACTTTTGTAAAGAATATTTTGGAATGAACGAAGTGGTGATATTACTAAATTGAACTTGGAATCAAATTATTTTCGTTGTACTTCTTTTTTTAAATAGAAAAATCAGCAATATAACAATCCAGTTTATATATATATGAGCTCATAGAAAAAGTCCAAATAGGCACATAAAAACTAACTCCCACATAAATTCGTTTTTAACTGGAAATAAAAAATTTTTGAAAAATTTATTGACACCGGTTCGTTTAACTTTAGTGTATTCCTTTGACGATAGAATACAATTATTTTTTTAATGTACTGTTCGTTGTATTCATTTATTAAATAATTTCATTAATTTTTTTAAAGTTGAACATTTTTATTTTGTGTTTTTTTAAAATACAATAAATTTTATCAAAGAATTTCTTATTCTATAACCTAAATAAAATTTAATCAAAATAGAATGTAGAACAATCAAAAATATAGAAAATTATTGGAATATTATAAAATTTCCAACCAAGCTTTCCATATACGAGGTCTGTTCAAAAAGTATCGCGAATTATGAATTTCCCCGGGTTACATATATTCGATTTTTTGTGGCGTTGTGTTGGTACTCACGTCTCTCATTTATGCCGACAAGTTTGGCCATTTTGAATGTTCACTTAATTTTTGACAGCTGCTTTGCTTGCACGTGTTTTGGCTCGTCTTCGATTTTTGCCCATTCCAAAAAATGGATCAAACAATCTGTTCCGGGAACAAGAAAGAGTCACGGGGAACTAAGGAATGCGGTGGCTGTGGCATTATTAGTGTGTTGTTTTTGGCCAAAAATTCGCCCACAAGCAACGATGCGTGAGCAGAGGCTTTATCATTGTGCAAAAGCCAATTTTTGTTCTTCCCCAAATCAGGGCGTTTCTGGCGGATTGCTTCGCGCAACTTGCGCATAACTTGCAGGTAATATTTCTTATTGACCGTTCTACCCTGTGGCAAGAACTCATGATGCATCACGCCCCTGCAATCGAAGAAAACTGTTAGCAAAACCTTCATATTCGACCGAACTTCGCGCTTTTTTCGGTCTTGGCTCGTGCGGCAGCTTCCATTGGGATGATTGAGCTTTGGTTTCTACGTTATAACCATAAACCCATGATTCGTTACCAGTTATGACCTTCTGGAGCAATTTAAACTTGTTGGCATAAGTGAGAGACATGAGTACCAACATAACGCCACAAAAAATCGAAAATCAAATATACGTAACCCGCAGAAATTCAAAATTCGTGATACTTTTTGAACAGAACCTCGTACATACGATATATGAATATCACGAAGAACTGCGACATACAATTTTTAGTGACCTAATTACTAATGACAGTTGTAGTTGTATTGTATTTATTTGATTTGTCCTTAAAAACTATAATACCCTATTTTCATGGGATTTTATAAAAATCTTCATCTTAATGTTCTTCCAGTGATTCCATTTTTATAAAGCCCATGATTAATGCAATAACTTAGATGAAAAATTATTTCTTCTTTAGTGTACTAAACAAACGGAGTTTTTATTTTTTTCGGTCAACGGATTCTTATATGTAATAATGATAAATAATAGAGAAATCCTTCAGTTGATACAGTATGTTATTTCACAAAGGAATATTATTGACCTTGTGATTTTAGACTATAATTTCGTAATAACAAACTCTCACTCGGTACTGTTATTTTTTTAATAATTAGTTAAATATTACGTTCGAACTGTCTTAATTTTATCATTAAAGATAAAGAAACATTAAGAACTTAAAGTTTCTGTAATGAATAAGCATGAAGAAATGACAGTTGACAAAAATATTTAAATTAACAATTGTGGAATATTTTATTATTAAAAACCTTTATTTTAATCTATTTTTTGTTAATTAAAAATGCATACAAACATTTTAGAATTTAATAATATCCTTCGTATATTTTTTTTTAAATTTTATGTCGAAAATATGCTTAGTTGAAGTTTAGTTGAACTATTTTTCCCTCTAGACGTTGGCTTATTTTTTATTCATTCCCTACCCTTTATGATTTGCCCTTAGAATAACATTTAATTTGTACCCATTTTATATGCTTCGCCTTGCAACTTATAGTAGGCTACACTTGTAAGAAGACAACGAAATAATTTATCCGTTAAGGTGTATTTTTATTTGTATGTTTACTTCTAACACAATTTTTTATGTATATGTGTATTCTGACCTTGAACTTATGACATTTAATTCATCAAATTTAAAATAAGATTAGTACTTTCAACAGATGACATTTTTAATGTATACTCTTAGTTACATTCAAAATTAGCAATAAAAAAATACCAATTTCACAATTATAACTCTTGCGAAATATTGTGCATAAAAGAAATTAAATTTAATTATTTTCTGATTAAATCTTTTAATTGTTTAAATTTAATATCTTTAAAAAAATTGAAATTTAATACTTAAATATCACTTTTTTTGTGTAACCAAATTTTATTAAGAATACCCTTGCTCATCTGTTTTTTTCCCAATAAAAGTGGATCACTGGCCCCAGTTGTCCAATTCTGTTCTTTAGGTCTTGAATTGTTCTTGGATAAGTCCCAAAGAAAAGGTCCAACGGTGTCAAATCACAAGATCTTGGCGGCCAATTCACATCAGCATTTCGTGAGGTTATTAGATCACCGGAATTAGTGCGCTACTAAGGCATGTTTTGACGTGTCCGCCTGTCTCGTCCTGTTGAAACCAAAGCTCATCCACATTCAATTTCAACAAAAAAATAATCGTTAACAAGTTCCTATTTCGAGGAAAAAAATCGCATCAAACAATAAATATTTTTAGGATACATCGTTTTTTTCGTGAATCAAAGAAGGCTTTCCAGCGCCCTAGATTTGACAATTTTGTTTGTTAACGTGAAAATATGCTTCGTCGTTAAAGATGATTTTTAATGAATTTTGCTAAATGTTATTTTTTTTTTCAATTAAATGCTTCAACTTGAATCGCCTTTTGCTCATTCGCTATATTCTTTTAGATGTTAGTCACGCAGACAAAGATCAGGTAAATAGAATTGCTGAAAAACAATAAAGAAATGTGGCAGAGCAAAACTATTTTTTTTAATTTGAAATATAATCAATGTAATTATATCCTGAAAATAACATCATTCAAATGGTCACCTCTGCCTGCTTGCTTTTATAGAACCGAATACTCATTCGCTATATTCTTTTAGATGTTAGTCACGCAGACAAAGATCAGGTAAATAGAATTGCTGAAAAACAATAAAGAAATGTGGCAGAGCAAAACTATTTTTTTTAATTTGAAATATAATCAATGTAATTATATCCTGAAAATAACATCATTCAAATGGTCACCTCTGCCTGCTTGCTTTTATAGAACCGAATACGACGGTTCTGATTTCCGCCCACGTATAATATTCAATTTTAGTGCATCAATGGTTTTTAGTTTATTAATATAGACCAATAACTTCAAATAACCCCACAACTTCTTAGAAGCTATTGCACATTTGCATTCCTTGAAATTATTGATTCGCCGAAATTTTCCTGCAATAAATCGATTCTGGCATGGGCTGTGTGCGGCGTCTTGTTGAAACCACATATATCCTTTATATCAATATCTTCTAAATCAGGCTACTACAAATTATCATCGATCTATACAGCTGACCATTGACAATAACGTCAACTCCGTATTGTAAAAAAATGTACATATGATTTTCTTGAAAAATTTCTTTTACGGCTCATCGTAAAATGATTTTCTTGAAAAATTATTTTCTTAAATAAAAGAATAACGATTATTTTGATAAAGAAATTGTATAATTTCCAAGCGTTGTCGAGGAATGTATATTTGCATGAATAAATTGCAAACCTTATTGAATACAATTGACAGTGTTAGATTTTGACATTTCAAATATGGCCAAACGGTCCATTTGAATACATATCACCTCTATGAAAAGACCCTATATTAATATGATCTAAAAAAATTTTAATAACAAATATTGAGAATATGAAAATCTAGCAAAATTAAATTTATTTCGAGCTAATAATACAAGTATATCAGCGAAAATTTACGCGGATAAAATAGGCTTAATGTTGTTGAATAATTGAATAAAGATTGCTTACACGTGTAGTAGAGCTGTATTGCATAAAATTAAGAAAATGCTTTCAAATAGAAACATTGATAACGAAAAAATGTATAAACAAAATGAAATGGATTCGTCGTATTGGACTACTGCGAGCGCGGCACGAATAAATAATGCTAGGCAACCCTTTCCCTATCCCCATAGAGACTACTGTCGAAAAAAGCTTGACGCAGATAAGAACGTGTCAAGTGCAACAAAAAATTAATCTGTGGATGGATCATAAATATTTTTTTAGAAACACCCTCTCAATACCTATTTGTCTTGGAGTGGTGCTATAGAGCAGCAGGATACAAAAATTCCCTGCAGTCATGCGAATACTTTCAGAACGAGGACGAGTAAAATTCAGCCGGAACACTGTCAGAAACGGATTGCATATGTAAATATTTAATTCCGTTTTTGTTCAAATATAAAGACTTAGTACCATTGCTGTTGTTGCAGTCGTTGGTATTTTTGCATTCGATTCTGTTCCTCTTTTCTTCGTATTTATCAGAATCAGCTTCTGATTCTACAATACTTTAATTTCAACTTTATAATTGTTTTAATATAGAGAAACGCATACGAATATTCAAGGGGATGAAAAGTAGAGGAGTTTGGCTTAGGTTTTCGTTCCGCCAAAACAAAGACGTCGCAAAGAACCAATTAACTTCTTGAAGAGGAAAACATAGCGACAGGCATTTTAAACAGTGGTGGAACGGGAGCATTAATAAAGGTGTAACCACTAATGCACGACATGTTCCCAAATGATGACTGTTAGTTAGTATTCTTTCATGCACTCACATAAATAAAACTGCAACACATAAGTCTAGTGTCAATGAGCATATGCAATCTGCGACTGAACGTATACCAAACGCAGCAAGGACGTTACCTATGTATACTCAACATCGTGAACGTAGCATTGGCGCTTCGAATCCTGATAGACATCTCAGCATAATTATTTTCATTTCATGCGTTTCTATTTCCACTTAGTTTTTACTACTTTATAGAATTTTGAAATGTGGAACGAGAACCACTATGATGGGGGTTAGGAGATACTCTAATGGATAAATAAAAACAGGATCGAAGAGAAGGAAGCTCAATAAAAAATTCTTTTGTACAAATATTTTCCATTTGTGTGTGTTTACAAAATAGAAAAATTTATGGAACATATTGAAAAATTAAATTCTGCATAAAGGCCGCTCGCATTTTGTTATGCTACCTTAAAAAGTTCTGTATGTTTGAAATCGGCTCAGAGGATTAAATTATATTCCAGTCATGATTCAAATAAGCAATTTAGAATAGTGATGCGGCTCCAGTATAACCGAATTCTACTGAAGTCATGTATGAGTATCAGAATATTAATGTACGCTCAACAAATCGCAATTCATAAAAAGAAAACTTCTAATTCTTTGCCGCCATAGTACGTACCATAATATTGCAATTTTTTGTAAACCAATATTTTTTCCTTCTTTTAATTTGCTGTACATAAAATGTGCTACTAGAAAGATTCCTTTTTAATTTGCCTTGTCTATTTAGTCGATGCAAAAAGTTCTTGGCAAATGTATTTTGAAAAAGGAATATAAACTTTTTTTTATTCTATATGCAGTAAAAAAAAACAAAATTCTAATACTTATTTAGGACTAGGTTGGAAATAGAATGATAATATTGTAGTAGGAAAATCCTCCCTTATTCACATTGAAACGGTCGTTTTTTTTTATTTTCTTCATAAATTAATCGTAAATACGTTCTGCATAATTTCATAAATTTACTGGAAAAATAATTTTTATTAAAAATACCTTTTCATTATTTCTCAGTTTTATTTATAGTCGTCTATTTACATACTAGAATGTAAATTATTCCTAAGTGACTAATATAAACATCATTAATATATTATCGCGTGCTAATTGCTCCTTTCGGCGTATTGTTTCTTTTTGAATTTGTAAAAACAAGAGTGTACCTATTCAAATGACCCACTCCAATATTATTGGTATAGTAAAATTATCAGAAATGCTTAGGTAAACTATGCCGTTATAGTAAAATAGATTATGTTGTAAATAGAAAATTACTAAAACGTCTAGGAAACAAAATATAGATAGAAAATTTTCTATACGTGAAATATGTGGTAAACTATAAATTTTAACATGTTCAATAAAAAATTTTAAGTTGAAAAGACACATATGTGTATGTGATAAGTTCAACTTAACTTATAGGAAATTTTACAAGTATTTTTTTTTTTAATTAGGCATATGTGAAGATGCATTTTTGCATTCGTTAGGATAAAGATGTTAATACGTGTATTACTTTTTGGCATCACAGTGTACAACGGTTAAGTAAAATCACAGAATTTTAATTGCGTTTGAGTTATATTATGTCATAAATCAACAGAAAAAGTAAGGAGGAAGATAGGAGAATTTTTTGTGTGTATTTAAAAGCAAATTATTTTTAAAATTTCTTTTAAAGATATATGTACACGTTCTGTTGAAGACTTTGGATTATAAATAAAGGCATTTTCGACTATGCAAATGCTTTTTCCTAACAACTTTGATTATTTCAATAACCAAGGAATATAATATAATCACCGTTCTTCTACTTTGAAAATCTAAATGAAAAACAAATTATGTTAATACAGATATCTACAACTACAACATAGTAACAAACAGAGCTGAATAATAGAGAGTGGGTCATCTGTTGGTTTTTTTTAGACATTTTCATTGAAAATTAAAGTTTAATCTATTTCAATTATGTATGAAAAACAATATTATTCATATGACCACCATGACGCAGTTTGCTTACCTAAAACCGAAAGTTGACATTTTCGTTGACTCTTCCCAATAATAGTGGATCAATGGCCTCCATTTCATGTGCAAGTTGTTCTTTAGTTCCTGAATTATTCTTGCATGATTAGTATACGAGTATACTACTTCTTTCAAATAGTTCAACGGTGTCAAATCGCAAGATCTTGGTGGCCAATTCACATCAGCATTTCGTGAGATTATTCGATCATCGAATTTAGTGCGCAACAAACCGATATTTGACGAGTTGTGTAGCTCGTAGCGCCGTTTGGTTGAAACCAAGGTTTATTCACATTTAATTCACACAATTTCGGCCACAAAAAGCTTCTTAACAAGTCACGATATTGTTCTGAATTCACTCTCTTCACCAACATTGTCGAAGAGAATCGGTCCGTGCTTTTCATTGCGAAGAAAATAAATCTCACCAAACAGTAGACATTTTTGGGATACATCGTTTTTTCAGTGAATCAAAGTAGGGTTTCCCGCGCCCCAGATTCGACAATTTTGTGTGTTAACGTAGCTGTCGACGTGAAAAAATGCTTCGTCGCTAAAGATGATTTTCAATGAATTATGCGAAAGGTAATTTTTCAATTGAATGCGTCAACTGGAATTACCTTCAGCTCGTTGGTTACATTCTATTGGATGTTATCTTGTTCTGCAAGTACAGTTTTTTCTAAGTTTGTTTTGATCTTGGGATTCAAAAAAAGTCACGCGGACTAAGATCACGTAAATAGAATGTCTGGGAAGTCCCTTTTTCCAACAAAAACTCATTGATGGAAATGGCCGTGTCAGAGAGGGTATTGCATGATGGAGCATCTAAATACAGGCTGTAATTTTTCTCTTCAAATAAAACAATAAAGAAATGTGGCAGAGCAACACTTATTTTTTTATTTTTAAGTATGATCTATGTAATTATGTTTTGAAAATAACATCATTGAAATGGCTACCTCTGCATTCAATATTCAATTTTAGTGCATCAATGGTTGCTGGTTTATTGACGCGGCCCACATTCGATAATTTTGTTTGTTAATATAGCCGTCGATGTGAGAAAGTACTTCATCGTTAAGGTTGAATTTTACGAAATATAATTTTTTGCAAAACGCTTGTTTTCGTAGTAAGTTTGAGTGATTAAAATATGTTGTTCTGTTTATAATGACGAAATTAGAGAGCTTAGAAAAACGCAAATGTCAAATCAGTAATAAACATCTTAAAAATGATTACCGAAAATTACCGAATTTTTATTTATATTCTTACAATTTTTTACAGTAGATTTAAATCAAGGAGTTGAATTGATTCAAAATTCAGGTTACCAACTTCCGAAAATGTGAAAAAAATTTGATTTTCCAGATAATCAAGCTCAGATTTCAGCTATTTCAGATAATGGAAGTGTTGGTTAAGTTATTAGATTTTCCAAAAATGGTTAAAAATGTATTATGTAGCAAAAAAAAATACAATGAGCTGCTACAGTATTATATGAGATACGAGAATACTTTTATTACATATAAAAATATTATTTGTCATAGCATTCTAAGTTTAATAATAAAATAAACGTAATTTCTAATACTCAAATTTTAGGTGATATAAGTTTTAAGAGGTAAAACAAAAATTTTAAAAATTTTCTACTAAATTTATGATTTATGTTCTATAAAAATATTATGACTACATATACTTCCTTTTAAATAAAGTAAAATAAATAATAAAAATATATATCTGAATTTACAAAAATGTAGGTAAAGTATGCTTATGCATGTATAATTTTTCATTGCTCTTTGTAAAAATGTGAACATGAAAATACCGTCACATTTATCTAAGAGTATTTATTCAAAAATTCAAACGAAATATAATAAAGCCAAGCTGGCACAAGCATAATTTTTTTCTTTCTCTTATAATATGAAAATTTAAATTTTCTATTGCCAATTCTAGAATATAAACGATGAAAAGTTTTCGTATCTTCGTTAACATAAAAAAATTTATTGTATATACGACGACTGTTTGGAACTGTTTGTTCAATAGAATTTCACTCAGTTAAAATTATAGTATACACTGAGCTTTTTCTATGTATGTATACAAAATGGATTGCTATAAAACAGTAACTACAATAAAGAAAAGAAGAAATAAGTTAATAAATAAAATTAAGGAAAACCTTCTGAAAAGAAAAAAGAAAATCATACTAAAAATGTTAAATTCTAAAAGAATATATTCTAAAAAAACACTACATTTTATATCCGTATTCGAATAATTTTGACAGTGCTACTTAAATTTGGTTCATAAAAACAGCAGAGTTTGCCTCTGACTTTGTGGTGGTTATAGTTTAAAAGTAAAATTCAAACCTAAATGAATGCTTTGGCCTAGTTTTATAATAATTTCTTATAGTCAAACAGTTTCCCGCCATATACAAGCAAGCAATATAAATCAGTCTAAGGTAATCTTCTGTATTGGTTTGTTCTGTTTTAGATTTAAATTTAGCTTTAGTTTTCTAATCCTTCCTTGTTTGCTATTTATTTCTTCCTTGCTGGGTTCTCCCGCCTGTTGGTTGTATTGCCTGCCTGCTTGCAGTTTCTTGTCCTCAATTCCAAATGGTAGCTTACAGTCTATCATTTTATCCTGTAATTTACTCGTTGATAGTATATGCAAATGCAAAATTTATGGTATTTGGCTAAAGTCTGTGGCTTCTATTGGCAAAACGGTATATAACGTTCACAAATAATCCTTTTCACAAATATATATTGTACATACATAGATATCTGGAGTATTGAATCCAAAAATAATATTTGTATGTGTTTATAAGTCCGTATAGAACTAGGACAAATGGAATTTTATCGGCAAATGGTTCCATTCGTACCTTCCATTTAAATAATAATCGATTTAGTATTGCACTTTACCTGAGCAACTCGATGGTATTACTTTTCTCTATTTTCTCCAATAATTTATATCAGTCTAAGTTAATAATTCAAAAATTTCTATTGTTTGCACTTTTACATTGACTGAAATCTTAATCGAATATCATATAGTTTATAGTTGAGATTTTATTTCGATTTTATTATTAACTTTTCTAATAAAAAAATATTGCTGAACAAATAAATTTAATTTAAAATAAAGTTTACATGTTTATATTATTATTCCATATTAAAAATTTGTATATACAATGTGTATATTTTTTTTTAATAACTTTATACTGTGCTTAAACCAGTACAAATATTGTTATCGAAAGGATTTCTAATATTTCCGACCTCCGTGTAAAAATGCAATTCCATTTAAAAAAACGAAAAATATATAAATTTATGCAAAAGAAAATTCGGAATAATTCCGTTTACTATAAAATATTGTAATAAAATTATTGTACGAGGATCGTTCAATAAGTCCTTAGAAAATCCGAGAAATTGCGCTCGTAGTGTCTGTAAAGATTTTTTTTTTTTGGTAAGTAACATTATCGACAGGAAAGCTGTCAAAATTTCAGCTCGATCCATAGCGTAGGTCAATTTCTATCGTCGATTAAAGTTAACGACATTTATTTGTGCATAACAATGGAAAAAAGCGAGTTTAGAAAAAACTCGCTTTTTTCCATTGTAGAAAAAAAATTTTGGCAAGACGGGTGCCGCGTTTGCTCTCAGAGGAGAATTTAGCGCAATCGTGTAGTGGACTCTGAGGCTATGTTGGCACTCTTTAATCGCAATCCTGCCGAATTCCTTCGTCGATATGTCACTGTGGACGAAACCTGGAAGGGACAGTCATCACAGTGGATTTTCAAGGGTGAACGGGCTCCGAAGAAGGCAAAAACTGTGCCATCGGCCGGCAAGGTGATGGCCACGGTCTTTTGGGATTCTCAGGGCATCATTTTTATCGACTACTTGGAAAAAAGAAAAACAATAACAGGAGCGTATTACGCGTCGTTATTGCAACGGTTGAGCGAGGAAATCAAAGAGAAGCGCCCCCATCTGAAGAAGAAAAAAATCCTCTTGCATCAGGACAATGTGCGTGTGCACACCTGCGCTGTTTCCATGGCCAAAATTGTGGAATTGAGAATGGAATTGTTGCAGCATCCCGCTTATTCACCAGATTTGGCCCCGAGTGACTATTTTCTTTTCCCCAATCTGAAGAAATGGCTTGGCGGACGACGGTTCACTTCCAACGAGGACGTCATTGCTCAAACGGATGAGTATTTTGCAGAACTTCCGAAATCCTATTTTTTTGACAGGATAAAAATTTTGGAAAAACGGTTGGGAAAGTGTATAGAGCTAATAGGAGATTATGTTGAAAAATAAAAATTTTTTATCTATTGTTTTTCTTAAACTGAAAGAAAATACGCATATCGTGAGCAAACATACGATAATTATGTATGCAAAACAATATCATTAAGATAACCACCACAACTCAGTTTGATACAAAGTTTTCAATTGTTATTGAATGATTGAATGATATTATTTTCCTAAACGGTGTCAAATCTCTAGATCTTGGCAGCTAATTCACATCAGCGTTTCGTAAGATTATTCGATCACCGAATTTAGTGTGCGACAAACCAGTTTTTGATGTGTTGTATATATGATAGTGCCATCTTGTTGAAACCAAAGCTCTTTCATATTCTGGCCAGTCAACTTTGGTCAAAAAAATTTCATGATATCGTTCAGAATTCACTATAATACGATCGTTTCGAAGAAGAACCACCTTTTCACGATTGTTTTCGAAAAAGAAGCAGCCCATAAACCGCATCAAACAGCAGGAACTTTTTTTAGGATGTATCGGTTTTTCGTAATGCAATGAGCGTTTTCCGCGCTCCACATTCAATAATTTTGTTTGTGAACGTAGTTGTCACTGTGAAAATGTACTTCATGGGGTAAGGATAAATTTCGCGAAATGTCATTTTTTAAAAACACTCGTTTTCGTAGCAAGTTTGGTTGATTAAAATGCGTTGTTCTTTTTTAATGACTCTATAACTAAAATTGTACTACATTATACGTGACAGCTGTAAAATCCAAAATAATGGCGTGCGTTTTGACAAATATTTTGAAAGCTGAAAAACCGACAGATGGCTTATTCTGTATTATTACCCTTAAATAATAGGAAATTATCAGCAGATATTCTAATAAATTAAAGTTAAATAATTTATAAACTGCAAACTATTTTAATTTTTTATAAATGGGTATCAAATTTGGGTTTTTATAAAATAATAATTTTAGTTCTAAAATTTGTGTATAAAAGAACATTTCCACGAATAGGAATAAATAATTTCAAACTTTTAGGAATTTTTCCATATTTCAGATGTAATAAAAAACAAATGCGCAAACCATGTTGTTTTGTAAATGCTCATATTACGACATTTTGTGCTAAATTTATAGTGCATGCATAAACCACTATTTTTTTAAATACTTTGACTTTTTCATCTGTCTTATATTTCTTTAAAAAAATAATTCTATTCAAATAAAATTTCCTGAATATAAATTTTTAGAAGTTTAATTCTGTAAGTTTTCCCCTAAAAGCCACTTTGATGCAATTAAATGAAAACGTAATAAACTAATTTTTTTAAGATGTACAAAATGTATATTCAGTTTAACTAAAAAGCATTCACATTTTCTAAAGTCCCACAAAATTATTTTAAGCTTTAATTTAAAATAAATATTTAATAGTTTATGGCCACAATAATTGCTTTTCTTGTATATGTAAAATTAAATAAAATGTAGTTGATTTTTCTTCCATTGCTAAAATTTATTTTAATTAAAGTAAATTTATAAATACAATAATTAAATAAGTTATGATTTTTTGTGCAAATTTTTCATATACATATATGAGACCTTTAATGGTTCCATAATATTATTGTAAATAAAGTCATATTCTTCTGCAAAGGGAACATTTGTAAATTGCATAGTGAATGGGATTATATTCTCGTTTTTCTATAGTCAACAGATCATAATTTCAGTGATGTTCTTCACACGATTGCTTGACAAAAGCAAAGAATGCATACAAGAATGAAGGATATTTCATCTTCTTAATAGTGACTATCTATGCAGCTTTGTAGCTGGCTATTCCGTGTTACACCTAACCACCCTAGTAGAACGAGAATGGAAAGTTCGCTTTTTTTACCCTATCATCATTTGAAAGGGATATAGGCCTATAGCAGTTAAAGCAATGTTGGTTGCAGTTCTATTTGCAATTCGACAAATGAGTGAATTCTATTGACAAAGAGTCGCATACCGACTTAACAAAAAAAAAATACATTCATCCTTGAAGAATGATCTCACTTTCGTCTGCTCCGTGATTTTTAATTATTAATCTTTTAATGTTTTTTCTGTATAGAATAAATAGGATTCCACACAAATATTTTCTGAAGTACTAACATTGAGTAAATTTTGCATACGTATTATTAAAGAACTAAAATATGTTTTCATATTTTTAAAGCCATATTTTTATATTTTTTTTATTATTATTATAATTTTATATAAAATATTTATTAAATGTATGCACTTTTACATATACGAAATTATTTTTTTTTTCTTGTACAAATTTCTTTTCTGAAAAGGTGAAATTGATGAAATAGTTGAAAGCCTTAGAAATGCCACATTGGAAAAATGCGAAGAGAAGACGTTACCATTGCTACATAAAATTACATCTTCTGAACCAAACAGTTATGATAAATATGAATTGGCCGAACCATTTTTGAATTTATTAAAATGTGAAAATCGAGAAATAAGCAAACAAGTTTGTAAATGTATAGCAGAAATCACAAAAACGGAAGTACAAAGAAAAAAATTTACAAATAAAGAGATTTTAAAATCATTGATCAATTGTCTAATAAAATCGGACAACAATTTCGATTTAGAGCTGATAGTTCAAGCGTGCCGCGCTCTCGGAAATATTTGTTACATGAACGACGATGCACGAAATATAATATTAAGCGTAAAGGGTGATGAACATCTCATTGCTCTGTTGGATATCAAAGCCAAATGTGATAAGGACGATGAATTACAATTCATAAAAGTACGCGGTGGACTAATATCAAATTATTTGCTTGGCGGGGAAGCACTTGCCAAACGCGCCATGGATCTAAACGTTATGCACAAAATTCAAAGTATTGTGGACGAATGTGCTATTGATGTTGCGAAGAATGAGGATCTCCTGATTAATATTTTGCCACCGATGAGTATCCTAACAGAGAATGTGTCTGATTTAAATTTTGAACCGAAACTAAATAAGCAATTGGCACAAATTCTCGCTGCATCAACAAATCCCGATCTTGCAGAAATGTGCCTTGAACTTTTGCATTATCAAGCAGAAAATGGTAGTTTACATAGTTTTTTTTTCATATTTTATAATTTATCTAATTTCGGGAAAAATACTTTTTTAGATGACGTTAAATTGATTCTGGCAAAAGAAGGTTTGTGTGAAACAATCTACAAACTTTTGGAAAAGTACAAAACGCTGGCTTGCAGCAGTGAAGCAAGAGCATTAATGAAACTGGCATGTGATCTTATTGTACTAATTTTAACCGGAGGTAAAGTAAAATTAATTATTTCATTTCTTGAGTAGAATTTAGAACTCTTTAAAACTACTTCGAATTTGTTCTTGGTTACTTTTGAAATTTTTAAATTCCAATTTCAACATTGTTTTTGAAAACAAACACATTATAAATATTACGTTCTGTTTCAGATGAGTCTATGCATTACCTGTACTCAACGCCATTGTTGAAAAATATGGAAGATTGGTTGGACTCATACGATATCGATTTGTTAACGACTGGTGTGCTAGCCTTGGGTAATTTTGCACGAACCGATAGTCATTGCATTTATATGGTTGAAAATAAAGTTATGGATAAACTATTAGGTGAATATGGTATTATATATAATTTTTGAAGAATAGTTAGATATTTGTTTGGATTTTTGTTAGCAAACATTTCAATGGTAAACTTGGGTCACTATTCGAATATATGCTTTATTTTCATCAAAAACAATACAAAAGTGTTCAATAAATTCCTATTAAATTTATAGAAATTCTCTCAAAAAATAATGGCGTGGATAATGATATGCGATTACAACATGCATTATTGAGCGCTTTGCGAAATCTTGTTATACCAAAACCGAATAAAGGGGCAGTAATTGAAGCTGGCTTAGTACAAACGATTTTACCAATGTTAGAGATTCATCAACCACCGGTTGTGTTCAAACTACTTGGCACATTAAGAATGACTGTTGATGGACAAGGTTTGTGTGATTTTAATTTGCTATATATTAAAATATGTTTTATTTTTGATATTTTTTAAAAACTTTTTTGCATTTTATTTGCAGAGAAATTAGCTCTAGAACTTTTGCAAAACAAAACTCTTATCGAACAATTGGTACACTGGAGCAACTCTTCAGATTATGCTAGTGTAACGGGCGAATCATTACGTCTAATGGCATGGCTTATAAAGCATGCTTACCATGACAAAACAGCAACTCATCAAAAAGATAAAGAGTCGGTCGATCCATCTGCTAAAAGTATAGAATCTGAGACTGCAATCCCAGTAAAAGTGGATGAAACGAGTTTAAAAGAATTTGTTAAAACTAATGGCGCCGTTGAAAGTATGGTGAATATGTTAACGTCTCAACATCTGGTGATGCAAAACGAAGCCCTGATTGCCTTAAGTATTTTGTCAGCAATATTTTTAAGTAAACAAGACCCAGCCATCAACTTAAATGATTTATATATTCAATGTGCGCTAGGTGAAAAATTGTCCGAATTTATAAAAAAATCTTCGGACAATATGACTAAAGAAATTGTTGAAAATCTAAAAAAATTCACTAGCTTATTACAGAGTTCTGAAAAACTGGTTAGCCATTTAGAACAACATAATATTAGTGAATTACTCAAGTCAATTCCTATTTTAACGGAATACTGCACACTTTAAGCTAAGTTATGCCCTAAATTGATCAATTCATCATTAGTTTTGTATATGTGAATATATGCAATCATTTTATTAGTTTTCTTTTGTTATTTTCATTTTCTTGCTTATATTATATTAATGTTTCTAAATTGTTCGTACTATTGTATTGTATTATGTTTTTGTTTTACAAAAATTTACTGCAAATTGACATTTTTATCATCATATCCTATAAAGAACAAATTATTATGACTCAATAACGCACAATTTCATTTTTGCAGGAATACAATTACAGTATCTCTTAGAACACTTTTGGTAGATTATGTCAGTGTTTATCTTAAAATTACTAAGCAAAACATTTGTTTGAGAAGATCTCATTCCACCTGTTTATAAATTAAATTTGAAAGTTGTTTAAAATATTTAAGGTAGATGATTGAAAATAAGTAATCTTCACTGAAAAAAATAACGTAAATGGCCGTGTTATTTAAAAATTGCTTATATTGAATACTCTACAAAGTAGTTGCTATAGTCAAATACATTACAATTTCAAACCAATAAATTTTCTGTTACTAAAAGAATTTGAATTATTAGTGGGAAACCATTATAAAGCAATAATAGTTCATCATATTCAAATGATCAATAGATTAAGTTAGCAGCATTGTCATGATATGTTAGATTAAAACGAGCATACTATATCACTGCTTTTTGGAAATACTTTTTCACTTCTGTTACCCAACATGTTAGAAATCCTTACCAAAATTTATTTATCAGTGATAATATTAAATTTCTACACATTTAAAATAATAAATATTTGTATTAATTGCTAAAGCCAAGACTGTATTTCAATTTTTGCGTTCACATTCTTGAATGTGTCGTTTTTGAAAATTCATAATTTATTGATTATTGGTGCATTATAAAATCATATAGGTCAGAATAACAACATTCCAAAGACTGATTTTTTTAAAACTGTAACGACAGTGAAAATATTCCTCATTTCATACTTAATTTCTGATTTAAATTCATATCTCAACCTAAAATATCAATCCATTAATGCATATTTATTGTATAATTTTTTATACAATAAATTTATCTAAAAGTATTCTTTTATATAAGATATATATAAACATAAGGAAATTTAAAGGTTACAAATGGCAATATATTTTATTACAATTTTTAAATTTGTTTATATATTATTTAATTCAATGGAAAATAAATGCAGATAGATTGTATTTAGAAATAGATTTTTTTATATATACTACTTTCAATTTAAATTTTGCAATCGTTGTTTTTTACAATGGTCTAAATATAAAAAAATATTTTCGATTCAAAATAAAAAGAAAAAAATGAATTAACCAATGCTTTTAATTTATTAAAAGAAAAAATTCGAACACGGTTACTGAACCTTCAGAGCAAATATCGATTGAATAATTATAATTATGAATAAAATAAAATAATATAAACAGAAAAAAGTAATAATTAATTGTTCAATTTAAAAGTAAACATAAACATAGCGAAACTTTGAAAAATTAATCTTTTAATTCTAATTGTAAAAGTACTATTTTGAAATGCGTCTTTTATCTAAAATTATTGAAAATATGTTTTTTTTAAAAAAAAAGATAATATTTAAGAATTATAAAAATGATAATAATTATAATAATAGTAATATAAGTATTAATAATTAATAATATAAAAAATGTAGTACTATATTTATAAAATTTGAAATTTTTATTAAAGAAAACACGTTTACTATGAGCAAAATATAAATAAATAATTTTTAGAAAAATTTTTCACTTTTAATTATGATAAAATCAGTGCAAAAAAAAATCATTTTTTTAAATAAATTTAAACCAAATTGTAAAATTGAATTAAAATAAATAATACAAAAACTAATAAATATAAAAGATATAACAAAAAATTAAATTGACTATAAAATTCTTTAAGATTAATAGTCATTGTGTGCATATGAAATGAAAGAAAATGTAAAAGTATATATCGATATACATACATATGTATATAGATATTTAATAAAATAAATAAAAATTGTTCGATTCTGTAGTTTTAATTTTGTAAATTGGTCATTTATTTTTCAAATGCTAAGTAGATATTATTTTTCCGTTTAAAGCAATATCAGTAGTATATTATTAAACACGTCATTTTAGTATAAATTGATGGTGATAGTGATAATTAAAGGCACTCTGTAATGAACAACTAACTTTCAATATGTTTTATTTGTTTTACTTTTCAATTTTCCAAAAAAAATTTCGTTAAAATAAATTATAATTTATCGATAGTTGAAACCATTTCACTATAAATTTTAACGTTGTCAATTCACCTGAAATAATTTTGCTATGTCTACAGATTAATGAGTATCACAATATTGTATTGGTGAGGTGAGTAAAATAGGTCGATATTGAACATAAATCAAAAGAACAACGAATACAACCAAATTCCAAATATAAATCAGAAAATAATCCGATTTTACAGATACTTGGTCCTCAAAATAAATCGATGCTGAAAATAAATCCATATATATATAATTATTATAATGTCAATTCTCATAGAAATACGACTAAACTGAAATATTTCTGAATCCTACAAAAATGTCTATTTTTAATATTGAAAATTTCTGAATGATTTGTTTTAGACAATGAAAAATGATTTAATAACATTACAATTTTTTTTACTTTTGAAATATCACAAAGAATTGCTTTTTTTATTAAAGTAAGATTTTTGTTACATGGAAAAATGTTCCATTATTTCAACAAGTCTTTTGTAAATATAAATCAAGTTTTCAATAATCTGACAAATTTATTCCAGTTTAGCAAAAGAAAGTTAAATTTCATAAATTTATCCTTATACATTTCTGAAAAAAGTAAAAAAAATCATTCTCGCTGCTTTCAAACAATTATTTCAATTATATATTGAGCACAAAAATACATTATGTTGATGAAATCTGTGTTTTATTTTTTAATATTACGGGAAACGGGAATTTTAGTTTTTATTACAACCATATATACAAGTTATGGGCGTGGTAATTTTTCAGTCTTTGATAAATAATCTAGATTAATTACATTATACCTATATAAAATTTACTAAATTTCTATCCTAACTTTATTTTTATGTAATGCTACTACTAATAGAATTTAAAAAAAATTTTTTAGATAGAATAATAAAATTATAGCAATTTTTTGCTATGAGTTGTTTTCTGTAAAAAAAATTATACAACCAAATAGGACACTTGTATTCAAAAACTGAAAATCAATAATAAGAATATGTGTGCACATTATTTAGTTATTATTAAAATAGATAAACTAACATTTATTTTATTGTAAGAAATTTTAAATAAGAAAATTTAGTTCTGGGCTTGACAAAGAGATGTCAGACTTCATGTAGCTCGGCCACGTCAATTTTTTGCTCAAAAAAAAATTTTTTTTTGCTTAGTTCTTCTAACTCTTGTGCTGTGTGTGTATTCGCGGAATGGTTTTAATGAATAAAAATTTTGTTTTCATTTAGTAATTGTTATTTATTAAGTTAATAAAATATTTTTAATATAAAGTAATCGAGTTTTCTAACGATCGAAGATTTCATATAATAAAAACGGTGAAACTTAAAATTTTTGTCGAAACGTAAAATTGATAAAGTAGTAAAATCCAAAACTAAAAGTAAACGCTTACAATTTTGTCGTCGTGTATTAATTATATTTAATATTTGCATTAAAAACGTTCACTCCGTTGTTCCTTATAATTTTGATAATTTAATTTGAAATTGCTTGGTTATAAAATTAGAGTAAAAAAAGTTTTTGTTTAGTGAGATTATACTGTATATATTTCGCATTGCATTGAATCGTTTCTTTGTGCATTTATGTGTAAGTTTTTACATATAACTTAATTATTTATTTAATATTATAAAAGGACTCATTTCATTGCGACCATTGGGTGTCCAAAGATCATTTGCAAATTTGTGTTAGTCAAAGTCGTACGTAGCAGGTTCAAAACGTCAAAAGTGACAGTCTCTTCATCTTGCTCACAGTGATTGTATTGTTTCGTTCGTTCAATAACTACCCTGGTGGCCTCATATTCCTGTCACTAGTGTTGCGGCAAGTTTTCGCGTGGATTTGTAGTGAGATAGCGACAACTCTAAATTGGGTCAATAGCACGGCCCCAATTAATAAAAATCGTGTCTTGCTAATAATTCAATAAACGAAATATAAAGAATCATCCTTGTAATTACAAGTATTACAGACAAATATATACATGTAACTCGAAAAGAAAATCATGAAACACCCAAAAAAATACTCTCACTTTGTTGTCAGCTGTGTTAGCTAGTAGCCCCACGGTGTTTATGATTCATTCAAGAAGTCCTCCCAAGTGGTGGTCAGAAGTATTTACCAGAACTAGAAATTCCTCATGATATTATTTTGACTAAACAATTATTGGGGAAAACCATATTCAACCTGAAAATTATTAAGATATCTAGAAATTCAGTTAGTTTTATATATTTATTTGGTGAATTTGAATTAATTAGCAAAATTTGGAAACAGTCCAATTTCGAACAATAGTTGATCCAATAAAATATCTAATTATAAATTTATTAAAATACAAATATTATTAGATAAATACAGTTTAAATTTCTGAAATTTTCATTATAATATTAAATTTATTATTTATTTTAATATAATTAATAATATTTATAAATTAATTTATAAATTTTATAATTAATATTCTATCTACATAGTTTTAATAAAAATGTATTAAAGATTTAATTGAATATTACATAAAAAATATTTTACAATGAACTGATTTGCACTTGTAACGTATACATATATTTTCTTAGTGAATAAATGTTATCCAAACTTATCATGTTGTTTTGATTTTACATATACAAGAGAGTAAAATGTATTATTCCAGTAAGCAATGCCGAAAGCACCCAAGCAGAAGGGGTATTGTTTCAAATGCCAATTGAATTTCAATTCAAATGAATGCTACTGAAATGTTATTAACAAACTGTATTTTTATATTAAAAATATACATATTTTTGTGATTTAAAATTCATTTTTTTGACGATTAGATCTGCGTTTTGACGCTTTGCTGCAAATATTACCATTTATTTCTATCTGATTAAATAAACAGGCTACAATTAGACCTTAAACAATTTGTATTAAAAATTGTACATGAAATATAAATAATTTTTTCATACATTTACCTATAATTAAAAAAAATAGATTTCATAATTTATATTGATTTATAAATATTACAATTTCTGATTTTTTTTAAAAATTTCACTAATAATTTTATTAGCAATTATATTCAGACATTTTAGTTAAAATTACGATTGCTGAAATGTATATTTCGCTTTTTTGAAGTAGTTGATAGTCTCCTTTTGACCTAATCGCTATTTTTTTGTAACAATTTTTAAATAAATCCAAGGTTAATATGCTAGTAGGTTGTTATCAGGCTTTCTTTTTGAATATTTTTTTCCTATAAGTTATATGAGTGTCGAATTTTCCTTCATTTACACAATATCAACTTTAATATTATTATGCAAAATTAACTAAATTGGCTGAATTGTTGTACAAACTAGTATTTCTATACAATTGATAATACATTTCAGTATTTAAAAAAAATGTAGACTCATCTTTTAAGTGTCATTTCAATGAACCGTATCTATATAGATACTGTATTTCGGATAAGATAATATTATAATGTAATATCATAAGGTAAAAAATATATATGGTCTTTAAATATACAACGTGCTTTTATGTATATCAACATTTACTCATTTCCAAATATTGCATGAAAAACAGCAAAAGTAAAATATCGAAAATATTTTCTTTTTTAATTGCACTGTATTGTATTTATTACATTATTTTGATATTTTACAAATTCATTATGTAATATATTCAGAGCCACGAATATAAAAAAAATTTCTTTATTATGACATAACATTTGTTATAAAGATTTTATTATCCAATAAATTTTAAAAAAAAAATTCAATCAAAAATAAAATGTATAATTTTAAGTAAAAATTAAAATTTTGAATTTCAAAAAAAAAAAAAATAATATGGAGAAAGAATCATAGAAGTATGATTTATAAACAAATTTTATAACATAAATAAATTCGAAAGAATTATTAAATATTTCATTTATTTGTATTCCGCTCTTTTCATGAATAGAAATCGTTGAAAATGCCCAATTCGAACTAATTAATCAGATTATCGATGATTTATATTAAAGTTTGTGAATTATTTGATTTCCTAAATAATCACATTTTAAAAGTTTTTATAAATCAACAGCACTCAAAATATTTATGGTAATTTTTTGTGTAACTTGAAAACTAGTCGTTATTAAAAATAATTGCAGATTGGGAATAAAGCAAACCGCTCCATTTTAGTAAACCAATGGTATTTTTCGCAATGCATGCAGAAATTTTTAAATTTAAAAAAAAATAGTTTCTGCATATCAATTGAAATTTACTGATTTACGTGCGAATTTGATCATATAATTTTAAGGGCACAAAAAAAGCAAATGGTATTGCGACCTCAAATTAAATAAATTAAAAAAAAAACTTCAAAAAGTATTAACTTTATGAAAGGTTAACAGAATTTACCCTAAAAATTAATATATTTTTGAACGTTGCAAAAACGAACATTTTATGTACAATTGTTTACACAAAAGAGAACTGTATTCTATTTAAATATTCTCCATTATTAACTTCTGTATTGAGTTATTAAACGACATAAAAAATAATTAATTTTCAAAGTTAATCGTTGTTTAAATATGCACTCAACCAAATCCTTGATTTTTAGTTATCGACTAGTGTTCTGCTATAATTTTTACATTTACTTGTAAATGGTTAATCAAAATTGTATTTCGGAAAGTAAAATTAAATAAAGTACACTTAAAATTTAGATATCCATGAAATTTTAATTTAAGTATATTAGCTAGACTTTCCCAGGTAATATACATGGAATATAATCTAATGATTATTAAATTATCTAAAGTTTGAAGATTGTATGCTTTAACACGATCTTGGAGGCTAATTGACATCAAAAAAAATTTATAATTGCACGTCCTAGGAACTTTTCACGCAATAAATCCGAAATTTATTATGTTCTGCGGCTTGTATTGCCGTTTTGTCCACAATAATATCTTCAACCAAAAACATTTCGTTTATAATACAGCCACAGCGGCCCGAATTCATGACAACGGTCTCTCCTTAATTTTCAGAGAAATACGGACCAATGACATCTTCAGACAAAATTGCATACCAGACACTTACTTTTCGCGGATACAATGGCTTCTACACAATTAATAGTAGGTTTTCACAGGCCCATATATGAAATTTGTAAAAAAAACTACAACTTTAAAGCGTTGTTGGGTAGCTAACTGATCCATAATATAAAATGGTAAATCTTAAACTAAACAAAAGCCTCCCTGTATGACATAAACATCAAATGACAGGCTATACTTTCCGAACCACGAAATGGATAACCCTTTACAACAGGTACATTTATAGGCAAACATTGTACGTTTTTATTTATCAATACAATGTAGATCAATTAACTAAACAAAAAATACTCCATACCAGATAGTAATTGTCACAGAAAAATAAATCCTAATCAACTATAATTGCATTGTAAAATACGGCTTGATATTAAAATTGTTGACTTCAAGTAAAAAATTATATTTGTTTTGTTATATATAAAAATAAAGATATCGTGTACATTGATAACTTTTATTAATAAATGCATATGTGCACTTGGCTTTATATCAGAGAGAATATATTTATTTAAGTAGAAATTAACATATTTTCTTGTTTAAAATGGCATTGAGTCACCTCAATCACATTTGATCAAAAATAAAGTTCATAAATCGTATAATTATTAAGTTTTAATAGTCCCAAAATTTAAAAAAAAAACGTAACCATAAAAATGCTCTTATATAAAAGTTCACACGCTTAATTGTATTTATTATTGTATTCCTATGTACACATAGTATTCGCCTAAAAGTGAAGGTGTCATTGTCGATATTGATAAAATTAATCGAATAACGTTATGCCTCTTACATATTGCATGAATTATTCATTTTGCAGCATTTCGAAGTGAAATGAAATCGTGTCTAAACTAGTTTTCACTTTTAACATGATAAGCTAGCTAATCATATGCGAACTTAATCTGTTCGTACATATTTAAATATTCCACCGTGTATCTATAATCTAGTTAATAGATGATAATATATTAATTTTCTCCAAATTTCATTGATTTAAGAAGCACGAATATTTATGGTGTCCTATTAAAAATTCTTACCTAGTTTCCGAATTTATCAATCCGTAAGAATTCTCTTAAATGTTTTTCTTTTATTTTTATGTCTGGTCAATCACCTGATTTATTCTTTATTTCGAATTTTATTTACAAGTCATTATAATTTGTTATTAGTTGTATCATCGTATATTTATTCGTTACATTGTTTTATTTTTATGATAGTTGTTTCTAGTTTATGATTTGCTTGCTTATAGTATTTGTTTTTGAATGAAAATATTATTATAGAGTATTGCAGATGAAGTATTGAATTTTTATATCTTGTGTTTGAATTAATATAAGAGAATTTCGCATGTTGTTTAATCTTCAAAATCAATTTGATCAAATTTTATCTGCTTTAAAAATTATTATTTCCTTCGAATATCTTCTGTAATATTATTTTTGCTCAAATTCTTATATAATATTATGAAAAAAGAAAACTGATTTGAAATTGTAATTCTCAATAAAGATCATACAATAAAATATTCAATATTAATAGAAGAATATTCAATAGATTAGTTCTTAAAAGTAAAATTATATACAAAATTTCAACATGTTCTCTAAAAACCCAGGATTAGAAATTGTTGGTCATTCAATTGGATATTCGTTTTGCTGCTGGTGAAAACTGTCTGATATGCTAATTTAACAGATTCCTCAGCATATCCAGTTTAAATATATTTTCTCATTCGAAAAATATAAATATTTTGAAATCAATTTAAATTTAAAAGAAAATAATACATAATAAAACGAATTTTGTTTAATTTTTTCCAGCAACGTGTATATGTTGATAATACATAATGTCCGCCTTCCCGCAACAGACACAACAAAGTCATGGCGGAGTGATACCAAATGGAATTCCTCCGCAAATGCAACAATATGGAGTTTCTAATGTTCAACAATCACAGCATTCGCCAGCCATGGGAATTAGTAAATTTCTTCCGCCAATGTCACAGCATATGCCACCAACATCTCAGCCACAAAGCGGGCAGACGACAATGCCTGTGACTAGTCAAGCTTTTACGCAACAGCAACATCACCAGCAAGTCCATCAACAACAGCAACAGCGGTTTCCAGCCCAAATTTTACCACAAAATAATTTACTATTAACGAATGGTGACAGTACGCATTCATCAAGGACATCATCACCTGGCTTGAACGTACCCAATGCACCGCCAACAAATCCAGCATATATGCCCCCAGTTGGAAGAACAACTCCAATACCAGCAGCGAATTCACCAGCAAATATTAACAAAACCAATAATGTTGGAGCCCAAAATCCCGGCCTTTATCGTAGTCCAAATATAGCTGGCAGTAATCAAAGTATATCAAGCCTGAATAGTAGTATGCAGAATTTGGCAATGGCGGGTCTACCAAATACTAACGGACCTTCCCAAAATTATGGAAACAACTCACCTAAGGTACCAGAAGCTGCTGCGGTCGCTTCACGAATTAGTACGAATCAGCACGCTTTTAAGCCATATAATTTGCTAGCATATAATAGTAGTGCACCGCCTCTTATAAAAAATATGGAAACACCGAATTTATATAATAAAAGCGGTAGTAATCAGCTAGTAGGATCGTTATCACCAAACACAATAAATGGCAATCCAATGGTAGCTGGCTCGACGCTACCCATATCAAGATCTATGAATTCTGTAGTAAATTCTAATAATCCTGCATCCTGCCTGTCTACAATGCCACCACCACCTTCCGCATTACCAACACAGCATACTCCACTAAATGCCAATAATTCCACTCATCCGATCCAGCTGCTTCAAACTTCCACATCTGTTCCGCAATCTCGACCAAATCCAATTCAAACATCAGGCCTAATTCCTCTTGCATCAAATTTCTCAAAACAAGATGCTAATCAGTTAATTAATAATAATTTACCGCCCCCACCAATGATATTTTCGTCACATCAGAAACAGCAGCCGCAACAGCAACAGCAGCTTCAACAGCAACCGCAACAGCAGCCGCAACAGCAACAGCAGCCGCAACAGCAACAGCAGCCGCAACAGCAACAGCAGCCGCAACAGCAGCCGCAACAGCAACAGCAGCCGCAACAGCACCAGCAGCCGCAACAGCAACAGCAGCCGCAACAGCAACAACAAAATCAGCTGTATCAACAACCGCAACATCAAGCGCAGCAACTATTACATCAACAGCAGCAACCACTACCACCATCATCACTGCAAGTGCAACCACAACCGCAACAATACAGTTTGCAACAGTTGCCTCCACAGTCTCTATCAGACTCTTCACAAGTAATGGGTCCGGGAGCAAGTGCAGCATCTCGAAAGCCTATGTATCCGAAACAGGCGCCGCAATATGCACCACAGCCAGATCAACAGCGGTCAATGCCACCGAAACTCCCACAGCAGCCTCAACAATACAATTTGCAACAGCAACCAACATTTAATGGGCAACCAAACACTAGTCCACTGCAGTATCAGCAGCAAAATCAGTACCCCACACAATCCAACTACGCAACTAATAGTGTCGTCAGCCAAGGATTCAACAAGTTGTGGGGTCAGGATACGGTCGATTTGATGCAGCATCGACGAATTCTCCCTAATGAAAAATTTGAGCCACCATCTATTAAACTAAATCACCAGATGTTCGAGGCGGCTAATTGCAGTTCTGAGTATGAAATTTGTTCTGACATGCAGTTCGACATACTTTTTATAAAGAATAATTTAAGGGTTTAAAATTGTTTTTTCTCTGTTTGCAGTATATTTCGATGTACATTGACAAAAATCCCGGAGAGCAGTAATTTGCTGCAAAAGTCTAGACTGCCATTAGGAATTCTCATCCATCCGTTCCGAGATTTAAATGTTCGTATATTTTTGCAATGATTTTTTTATGGAAATTGAATTGTTCTAATTTTGTGAACTTGTTTATAGAACTTGCCCGTGATTCAATGTTCAACGATTGTCCGTTGCCGATTGTGTCGAACTTACATAAATCCTTTTGTTTATTTCGTTGATAGTAAAAAATGGAAGTGCAATTTATGTTATCGAATAAATGAATGTAAGTTTATTGTTAATATTATATATTTTCGTGAATTAATCAATTTCATTTCTCATTATATTTATATTATTCTTATAAAAAAAATAGTGCCCGAAGAATTTCAATATGATCCTGTTACTAAATCGTACGGTGATGTGACACGACGACCGGAAGTTAAATCGAGTACGATCGAATTTATTGCGCCTTCAGAATATATGGTAAATTATTGATTTAAAATTCATATTAATTATTTGCATAACTTTTTAATTATATTTTATTTTGACGAAATAGGTACGACCGCCACAACCAGCAATTTACTTATTCTTGTTAGACGTTTCCCTATTAGCCCAACAGTCCGGCTATTTAGAAGTTGTTTGCAGTACATTATCAGAGCATTTAGATAATTTGCCGGGTGATGCAAGAACTCGTGTTGGATTTATAGCTTTTAATAGTGCAATACACTTTTATGGTATTGCTGAAGGTTATAATCAGCCACATGAAATTACTGTTGTGGATATTGATGGTTAGAAAGATTTTTATAACAATCGCCATTAGGAAACTAAAAATTAATTTTTGAAAATAATCCTACATTTTGAATTGCAGATCCCTTTCTTCCATGTCCTGATAATTTATTAATAAATTTAAATGAATGCAAAGAGCTCATCAAGGATTTACTGAATCAGTTGCCAACACGATTTGCTAATTCACATGATTCTGGATCAGCGCTTGGTGCCGCACTAGATGTTTCTTTAAAATTAATGGTGAGTTATTTTTAATAGCATTTACTTTGAAATTTCTTTCGTAGTAAATAATCATAGCAAAACTAGACAATAATGTTTTCCATAAAAAATACACTGGAAACGACAGTTTTCTTTAAAATTTTTGTTCATAAGCAAAGGTATTTTTTTAAAGTATATTTTATATATTTCTTATTTAGAGTGCATCTGGTGGTAGAGTAACTGTTTTCCAAACTTGCCTTCCAAATAAAGGACCTGGAGCACTACAGCAACGGTATGTCAACGAGATTACGAACTAATTCAGTTTTTATAGTACTTTTATGTGAAAATATATAATTATTTTCAAATATAATTTGTAGGGAGGATCCAAATAACAGATCTGCGAGGGAAATTATGCATTTAGGACCGATAACCGATTTTTATAAGCGGCATGCACTTGAATGCTCAAGCCAGCAAATAGCCGTCGATCTATTTGTTTTGAATCAGCAATACAGTGATTTAGCCACATTGTGTGAGTGTAAAATTAATATTCCTAAAAAATGAAAATATAAAATATTAGATGGAAATTTTTTATTTATATTTATTTTTTATGATTTCCTCGTTTTTAGCTGGTGTAAGTAAATACAGTGCTGGTTGCGTTAATCATTTCCCGCTTTATCAAAAGACCAAACCACAATTAGTAGAATCATTTAAACGTTGCTTTGAAAGGTATCTTACAAGAAAAATAGGTTTTGAGGCAGTGATGCGTGTTAGGTGTACACGAGGATTGCAAATCCATACATTCCATGGCAACTTCTTTGTTCGATCAACAGATTTACTCTCGTTGCCAAATGTAAATCCAGACTCTGGTTATGGAATGCAAGTATGTTTCTTGAATAGAGATTGTTTTCAAAATTTTTGCCATGCTCAGTATATTAAATAATTCTGATTCTAGATTTCGTACGAAGATAGTTTACAAGATGTGAAAACGATATGTTTCCAAGCGGCGCTGTTATATACAAGTAGCAAAGGAGAACGTCGAATCCGAGTTCATACGCTGTGTTTGCCTGTGGTTTCAAACTTGAGCGAAGTAATGCACTCAGCTGATGTTCAATGTATTGTTGGGCTATTGTCTAAAATGGCCGTGGACCGTTCGTTATCGTCGAGTGTGTCCGATGCCAGGGATGCCTTTATAAATGCAACAATTGACATTTTCAGTGCGTTCAGAATAGCTCAAAATTTACCACAGGGTCAAACCGGACAATTAATTGCACCCCAAAATCTTTCCCTTCTACCACTTTACATATTGGCACTGTTGAAATGCGTAAGTATTTATTTTTTTATTACTACAGTGTTGATAGTTCAAGCTTAAATGTATTTTTTTGTAGACGGCCTTCCGAGTTGGTACAAGTACTCGATTGGATGACCGTGTATTTGCAATGGATGCTATGAAAACGTTGCCTCTAGATCAGTTAATGAAGAATATTTATCCAGAATTTTATTTAATCGATTGTCTCTTCTATAACTCTGCAAATGGAAATGATAAAGACACGACAGTAAAAACTCAACCACCATTATTACAACTTACAGCTGAATAGTATGCTAAATAATTTTGAATTTTTTAAACGTTCATTTCTTTTTCCTTTTTCTTCTTCAATTATTTTAGTCTTGATTCGCGGTCTATGTTTCTCATAGATAGTGGCACTTTAATCATTATTTATGTTGGACTTAATGTGCCTCCACACATTTTGAAAAGTGTTTTAGGTACGTATCTCACTGTTGTGTATTCTTTTTTTGGTGTTGTTGTTAGTCCTAATATAAAAACTAAATTATTAATTTTATAATTACCTAGGTGTTGAATCGACCGTAGAAATTCCAGATTATTGCTTCGAATTACCATCTAAAAATACACCTGAGAATGAGGCACTACAAGCGTTTATTGATAGTCTAAATGAAGATAAACCGTATTTACCAACAATACAAATAATAAGGTGAATTTTTAACTATTTAATGATAAATAAAAATTTTGACATTTCAAAGTTTGATTATTGTAAAATATTTAAATAGATATTTATTTATAAAGTTTATATCCATTATAATGAATTGTTCTAAATTTGCTTATATCTACTCGCATAAGTTTTATAATAAATTATTTTATTATATATAATTATTATGCATATATTATTTTCAGGGACACAAGTACATGTCGATCGATGTTTATAGAAAAACTAAAAGACGATCGCAGCGAATCTAGTTTATCTTATTACGAATTTTTGCAACATTTACGGACTCAGGTGAAATAACATTTCAAGCAAAAACAAAAGGGAAATAAATAATGTTAAAATAATGAGATAGAAAAAAATATATGAAAAATATATAGGCATTTTTAAATAAAATAAAAAAAATAATTATATATAAATAAATAAACAATTATTAAATAGTAAATAAATACAATACAATACAATATAAAATATATAAAATATAAAAACACAAACGATACAAAAAAAAAATTAAGTAAATAAATTATATTATATATAAAAAAAATATTTTAATTGAAATTAAAATTATTAAATAAATAAAAGAAAACGCAAATTTTAAGAATAATTTAGAAGATTAATATAATAATATTGAAAGTCAACCATATATTATTGGAATCCATAAACATAGGGTGCAGGGGTACAGGTTAACAGGTAACAGATTATAACAACATTAGTTATCAAACCCATTAAATTTAAATACGGAACAAAGTCGAACCGCGGGTCGATTATAAAAAATATTTATTTCCACGCAAATATGCATACACATAAAACAGGTATGACTGAATATAATCTACGGGATAGTGTGATATACATACATGTGCAATGATCAATAGTTCAATAAAATTATAAGTTATTATAGACAAGTCCATATATTTGTCATTATAAGATATTCAAACAATGGTCACTTTATTATTATGACTAATATACTCAATAATTTAAAGTTATTTATTTTGCATCATTTGATTTAATTATTTAGTTTTATCATGCCATGGTAATTAATTTGATTGAGTCATTTGCATATTAATAATCGTAAATTGAAAAGCTGTTCTTTTCAGCTTATCTTTCTGAAAACTAAATAATTTTTAGCAATAATTATCAAGTGTATTGCATAAACTATTTGAAATATTTTTCCGAATGCTTGATTATATTAATTCTGATCCATATAATAGATGTCTTATGGTTGATTACCTATATAACTCTTTTAAAGATAATAGGTTAGTGAATAATGATATATCCCTTTTAAATACTATATATCAATAACAAAATTGAATAATTGATCATAGCTACATACAATAAATCAAACAAAATTGCACTAAAGACGCGACATTTAATCTGACCTAGAAGCTTTTTTCATTACTAAATTTAATACATCTACAAGTGAAAGGTAAATATTTACAATATGAATCAATTATCTTGATAGACTTACAGTGAAATTTTAGAATTGAGTGCTGAATAGAATATAAATACAAGAAAGAATAGAGTTTAAAAATAAAAATAAATTGTAAAAAAATCAGATACGTTATATAAAATTATATTATTATAATTTTTTGTTAATTCTATTGTTTTCTCCTCTTATTTTTATTATAAAAAATTTTATTTAAAAAAATATATATTACCTTATCAAAATCATTAAATTAATATCTTTTTTCGCCCTGATTCCCAATGGTTTTTTTTTCTTTTTTAATTAGAACTGAATAAGTAATAGCCTTTAAGTATAATTAAAAGAAAACAGAAATACATAAAAATGATGCTTATATATTTGGTTGCAAAATCATTAAAGAAACGTTAAAAACGAAATAAATAAAATAAATGAAAATACAATTAATGTTTTAATCTATAATAATTTGGTGATGGAAAATTGTTGATAAAATAGGATGGTTTTCTCCTTAAAATAGGCTTTTCTTATAATTTATTAAAAAAATCGATTGAAATGGTGGTACTTCATTTTTTATATACATACTAGCTGATCAGTACTCGACGTTGCCCGGGTCCCTTTTTGTTTCGAACTTTAAATATATTCGAATTTTCCAGAGTTTCCTTAAATTTTCTAGAAGTTTCCAGACTTTCAAGAAGCATTCTAGAAGATTTTCATATTTTCGAATTTTCCTGTGTTTACTTAAATTTTCTAGAAGTTTCTGGACTCTCATTAAACATTTAAGAAGATTTTCATATTTTCCAGAGTTTCCTTAAATTTTCTAGAAGTTCATTTTCATTTCTGAAGTACCAGGCATTCATAAAAAAGTCAGAAAATCAGAAACAAAATCATCACGTACCCAGCGCTTACTTCCACAGCCTTAGATCCAGCCATTTGTTTACTCAACCATGACACATTTCTAATACTTATACTACTCTACTCTTCTAAGGCTATCACGACACGGGCACGACACGGTCACGAAATGTGGAATAAGGTGAGGGGTGAGGAGAAAAGACAGCGTAGAAAAGAACACGGTTTTGCATTTTGTATGAGCGCCTGGTATTTCAGAAAAGTATTGTAGTGACGTAGAGAAGAATTGTGGACAAACGAACGAACGAACATACATATTTTGACTTTTATATATTAGATATCATAGTTTTTATAATGAATTTTTAATTATAATCAATATCTAGATTATCTAATCAGAATAAAAGTGGTATTTTGAAGGTTTTGATTATTTTTCGGTATTACGTAACTACGTTGTAAAAAAATAATCATTTAAATAATATTTATCATATTTGAAATTGAACGTTAAACCAATAGAAGTGTTAAAAAACATCGGATTGAGAAATATTGTATGAAAATTAAGGAAATATATTTGTGTTTAAAAATTTGGTAAAAAAATTAAGAAAGTTCTATAAATGTTAGCAGCAACAAAAAGCTTGTGAAAAATATCTCTGTTTTTATGATTTCATTAGTATGAAAAGTAAAAATAGCTGCTTTTGGAGATAAAATTTTTTACAAAGTGGCGAGAAATTTTTACTTTATTTATTTTATTTCATATCATAGAATCTCTCACAAATAAATAAACACAAAAATAACAGGCAAAAACAGGTCGAAGCGGCGCACAACTACTTCCCCGGTGGACTCCATCCATATTGAAACTGTTCAGATTTTACACTATCTTGATAAATCCCAATTAACCCTAATCTATAGAAACATTTACTTCCCAAATTATCATCTTCGGAAAAGTGATTTCCACCACGTGCTCAATAAGAAATTCGTGCTCCCTTTTCTTAATTATCTGCAAGTTGGGAAGAGATCCATCCCCTCTTTAAATAATTACTATACTCTGATTGGAAGTCGTGGTTGGGAGAGGTGGTGAGAGTGAATGTCATCACTCAGTTGCCATACGCGGATTTTCAAAGAATATCATTTAATCCAAAATTAATTTTGAATATGACTTTTCATTGTGGGGCTCCTACACGCAACATTTCCTTTGCAAAGTCCTCTTTTTAATTTGCCAAAAGTAATAAATATGTCCATTAAATTTAACCCCTCCTAATTTTGATCCCTCCAACTAACTATAGACCATTCGCGTCGCTAAATATTAGTCTCTGGCTCTTGTCTCAGAAAACCGGCAACATTTCGTGTTCTTAGCAAAAATGCAAGTAAATTGAAGTTTTACACCAGGCGCAAAGTTTCCAGCAGGCGGTAATTGCAAATATGAAATGCCCGCCTTCTCGTTTCATGCATATCAACTCAATTAACTCAATGTGAAAATTTGTATACAGCTCTGAAAAGAGCTTTTCTCTGAGTATTTTTTTTTGGATTGTCGAAAAAAAATAATAGAGAGTTGGAAGTACATTAATAAGTCCTTCTTTTGTACTTAAATGATCTTAAATATTTTTTTTTCAATTTAAACTAGTTTGTTTTTAATATTTTTATAAAATTTCTATAAACATATATTTTAATTGAATTGAAATTTTTGTGAGCTTTATAATTTTTTTTACTTTATAAGCAGTACACCTACGCCGAAAATACTTTAACATAATTATTGAAAGTAAAAAGAACATATTATGTCAACTTTTTTTTCTGAAAGATTTAAATTTAATTTGAATTTAATTTTTATTAATAATATTGTCTTTATATTTTTTTTGTGAACAAGCTTCAAAAAAGAGTAGGTGTATGTATGCCTTTCAAGAAAACCTTTAAGAAATGATTTCGTTAAAAAAAATATTATTACAGATTATACAAATAAAAATAATTTATAAAATATCCTTTCATTGTAATTAAATAACTCGTCTACAAATAAATGCTGATATCGAAGATGTTTGGAAGGCATTTGTACAATATCGAAGTACATTTTTGAATCTATCTGGGTTCTATCATCATGCATATGTATATACTCGTATATGTGCAGCCGTCTTCATAATTGAAGACACCGCTGCAAAAAGGAGGCAGCACCATTTTACCAATTTTTTCAGGAGAAGCAAAAAACTGTATCACTACGAATTCTGTGGATTTTTTTACTTTATTCATATATGGAGTTAAACTCTATTACTTAATACATAATATACTCTCAAATTACTCCTCTTGGAAACTTGGATAGATAATAACATAAAAAATAAAACGATGGAACTGCCCCCTTTTTGCACCGGACGATGCGAAAAAAAGTCAATAATAAATTTCAAGTTATGTATTAACAATTTTTTTTTCAAAAGTACATAATAAAGTAACATTACATTATTCTGTTAAGCTATCTTCTTCGCGCCCAACAGTTTGCTCTTCTTCTTGGTTCTTCAGCTGGTCATAAGACCACATACAGTCTGGGGGCACATATATTGTGTTGCGAATTATCGGACATGTAGATATTTGGGGCGGTTAAGTGGTAACGGCCCTGAGTAGAAGAGAGATTTAGAAGCAGGTAAAGTTAACTTAACGCCATGTGTCGGAAGGATAAGCAAGTCCTTTAGCAAGGCAGAGGCAACACTGCTGAATTCTACGACTTTTGCTGTATACATGGTAGGAAGACATCCCAAATTTTTGTTTCCTTTTGTTTGAAACGGTTGTTTTTTAAAGCCCCTTTAAAATGACCACTGAAATCTAAAATTATATCTTGGGGAACTGGAACTACTATAAATTTGCGGCATGTATTTTTACAAGTCCTGTTTCTCTTTGTTACCAATTTTATTAAATAATGTGAAGATATTTTGTTTGGCAATGTCAATTATTTTTTGGCAACATTTTAATGTACAGTTGCAGTCTTGGCCGGTTTTTCTTTCACTTTTTACACATTTTTCTTTATTTTTAATGCCGATATACGATTTTCCTTCAGCTTTCCTTTTCTTCGCAATATTTCTCTCCCACTTGCATTCATATCTTACTCGTTTCTTGCCAACTTTTTTCTTCCCAACTGTCTGTTCCTGGTCCCTATGGTCATCTTCAGAATCACTTTCGACCATTGATGAAATTTGAGCACTTAAATTAAACACAGAAAATCGTTTAACAGTAGCTTCCGGGTCATCGGGATAAAAATCAGGATCTCTGTCCGAATCGTCAAACTGTTCGCTTGGACTATTGCTATTCGACATTTAAAAAAAAAAAACTATAAAATACTATAAAACTGTAAAACAATCTGCTGCAATTTACACGGAATAAGACCTTAATCTGCCAATGATCTGACTGACTGACGAATCTGACTATTCGTCAAAGCCGCATTTCACATTAGATGATGAAATTAGGAACTATTGCATGGAATTGTGAAATAATTATGAATTATTGCAGGAAATTGTGAAATTATCAGTAATTCATCCCGTGCATTCATGCATTACTGAACGTCATAGCCACGTGTCACATTGATATGAAATAATAAACTATTGCAAGCATGTTCATTCAGTGCAAAAACGAGGATTCAATACATATTCTTTATATTTCCGCAGTGAATTAAGGCAGCTGCCTCGTTTTTTCACTGATTGATAGAGCAGCTTTGGAATACTTTATATTCACTGAAAAAAAAATCGCCAAAAAATGGAGCTGCCTCCATTTTGCAGCGGTGTCTTCTTGGAGTAGTAGCGCGACGTCATGCATTTCGTACTTGCAGTAGGCTGTGTCATGTAATTTCTATTACGAAGGATTCGGGATTGAACGGTTGGATTGGAAGGGAATTGGAATGCTTAGTTGAAACTCAAAGTTCTAGTTCGTATGTCCTTATCAGTTTCAGTACCTTGTTATATAGTAATAGTTTGCTTTTTGTTGCCAGTTTTGACCTACTGCCTAGGAGTTCTAGTAATTGTTTGTATCGTCCATTAGATTCATTTGTTTTATCAAAGGTAATGCATACTCTTTTTTGGGAAAAACTGCCGTTTAGGGTTATATAGGGAATTTGTTCTCGGCAGATGTGAAAGTAACATGAGCCGATTTTTTCTCATTTAGCCCCACTATCCACCTTTTGAACATGGTTTCTAAGGACTGGATGTGGTTCTGTCTGATATTGATGGCTATGGAAGGATAATTGTGATGTGTAAGATAGGCTGTTTCGACAACATATGTTGCGGTAAGGATATCACTGACAAGGAACATCAAGGGTTTAAATATTGTAAAGGAGTGGAGGTAGGATACCTTCTCTGAATGACACTGAAGGATATAGGTTAAACGTCGGAAAAGTAAATACTTTCAGCTACCTGAAAATATCGGTCTAAGAGATAGGATTTTAGGATACGGAAATAACCAGAGGGTAGGACTCGATGTAACTTCCAAAGCAATCCAGAATTCCATACATGGTCGAAAGCATGCGAACTGTTAAGAAATACGCCAGGACAGTATTCCTTTCGCTCTAGCGAACACGCTATGCAATCGACTACGTGATGACATTGCTGGATAGAGGAATGCTCATCTCTAAATCCAAACTGATGCTGAGGAATCACATCCTCAATTTCAAAGATAGAATAAAGGCGTTTTAGGATTAATTTTTTTAGGATTTTGATAAAATGGCAAGAGGCTTATGGGTCTATATAAGGTAGGAAGGTTTTTGGGTTTGTTGGGTTTCGGGATCATTTTGATGATGGAAAACTTCCAAAGAGGATAAAAAATAATGTGCAGAGGATACTATTGTAAATATACGTTATTAGGACGAGGGTTTTTTTTTGAAATTTGCTTAAGTATTTGCGGATGTGGACTTATGGGCAACTGAGTTGAAATTTCTCTGTGAATTTTTTTTTCATGTTAAATGTCTTGGATGCCTTCATGTGGTTTAAAGTTGTTTTCTAAGTGTTTGGCAAAGATGTCGGGTTTCTGTTTATCTGTTTTTGCTTAGGTTCCGTCGGTATTACGTAGCGGATATGTATGTGTAGCTGCTTTGTATTTAAGTATTCGGCTGATAACTGTCCAGAGTGATATTAGTTGTTAGTGATTCGGTGTATTCAGTAAATCGTTCATTGTTGTGATTGATGATTTCTTGTTTGAGATCTCGTTGTAGTTGGTTCAGTTTTTCCTTCTCAGTTGGCATCCTGATGAAGATTTTCATCTTGTGCTCGTATGGTTGGTTTATTTGTGATTTTAAAGGAGAGGTGTCTAATGTAAGGAGAACCGGCTAATGATCAGAATTCAGGTCAAGAAGTGTATTTATAGTAGTATTAATGGAATTAATAGATGTGTTAATGAAATAGTCTAGGACATCCAGAAGTTTCGATGACGATTTTCCAATTGATTTAAAAAAGGAATTTTATTCTGCGATAGTTAATTTTTTATACGGTGGACACAAAAAAGTAAGCAACGTTCAATGTAAAGGATGCACATTGAAAGGTACTAACAATTTAATGTAGGGATTCTATGGCCATTCGTGAGTGGAAGGAATGATGTAGGAATTTTCTAATGAAGATTACAGTTCCACCGAGCGCTGCGTTGTCAGGATGTACTGCTCTATATGTATCGTGGTGTCGTATAGAAAAGTAATATCTTGAAGTGCATTTCTGTAATAAGTGCAATGACTACAAATTTGTCATGCAACAGTATGTCAAGTTCTTGTCTGCGTTGATTCGAACTTTTTGCATTCCATAGCAGGATGGAGAGGAATTTAGTAGCACATGATAATATTTATTTTTGACAAGAGACGTTAAATTAGGCACAATTGTCATAAGTGAAGACGAAATTGGGGTTGAAAAGTAAACATTGTCGTGATATCTGCTGAAGAAGGGGGAAGGGGGGGGGGGGTAATATATAAAATTTGATTTTTATTATTTTTTGCTGGTATTGATGTTGATGGTGCTGATGTTGTTGTTGGTTTTGATTCGGTTGATGTTGATATAATTTTTGAATATACCAAGCTATCAATATTAAATGTATTTTAGTTTTTTTGGCGACGGTTTCATTTTAATAAAAAAAATGGGATTGGAGTTTTCTAGGTTTTATGGATGATGTTAGAGACATTTCGTATATGAAAATCGATGGTCTCTGGGCGTGGTGTGGTGTAAGTGACGAATAACACTAAACCGCTCACGTGGTGTGGTGTAACTGACGAATAACTCTAAATAGTACTGGAGTGTATGGTAATCGCATTTGGCTCGTTTAGCCATTGGATAACACTCCTATATTATTTTTCAAATTTAGTGTATATTACAAGGACTTTTGGTTCAGCCTTGCAAGTGAATTCGCTAGATCCAGTTCGGCTAGCGAATAATACTTCGAACCGATTTTGTTGGTTCGAAGTATTATTCGCTATCACCAAAGCAAACAAAAATATAAAGTCATCAACCAAAAGATTAATTTATTTTTTTTGTTTGCCTTGGTGATACGGGGGCTTTATTACCGCACAAAACAGTTTCGGTTGAATTTTTTTTGGTTTTCCAACAGGTTCGAAGATAGATTTTTCAGAGTCTTGTTGATGGTATACGTAACATTCCTACGTAATTATTTCGACTTTACAATTATATACTTTATAAATTAAAATTTATTAAGTATATACATTTATAGTTATGTTTATTCACTGGCTAGCCGCCATTTTTCTATTTTAAACACTTTTTAAACAGTTTGTCAGCACTTTTCACACAATTGTCTGTACGTACTTACAAAATTATTTCACTTTTGTAGTTATTTTATTTCACATTTATTTTAATATATTTACTGCGATTTTACTTTAATTTCCATTTTTCGTATTACAATCACATCTCCGCTATAAAACACACGTCTGCATAGTTCAACTACTCAAATTGAACTTATTATTTTTTATTTGTAATATTTTCATGAAATAATTAATTTATCAAAACAAAATCAAATAGTGCCATGATTTAGGGACAACAGAATATCAAGTAATACAAATATCAATTGTCTCAATATTTTCCTCATGTTTTGTTGTTCAAATAATGCGTAGACATTGAAAAGTATTTTTTAAATAAACTTTCATTAAATAAAATTTAAAACTATGAATATTAAAGTAGACGATTCTATGCTATATGTGACTGTTTTTGAATACTCCTGATACGTTGTAGTTAATGAATAATTTGGCAAAACAACATCAATCATGTGAACGTATCTATGGCTTCTAGCATGTACCGAGTGCAAAAGGCGTTTTTTCAAAAACAAGTCGTACGTCATACACATAGTTTGTTTGAATCGTAATACGAGTAGGCTGTATTGTAATTTGTTTATTGTGTACGAGTACTCGCGCTTACGTACATACATTTCTATTCAGTGTTGAGCTGATTTATTGCTTAAATACTTTTTGTGGTTGCTAGTAGTACACAAATTCAATTAAGTGGAAAATTACACTCTTCTGTTACGAAACGATAGGAACAACAATCACATAGCCAGCAATGCATATTGGTCAGTGTCGAAAAAAAAGTTGAGCACGTACTCGTATACGGCAGGAGTAGACTAATTTATATAATTTCATTAGGAAGTACTTTTCAAAAAATCTAGACGTTTTAAAAATTTTCTATCTTAAAAAATATTAACAAAGTACCATGATTGTTTCACTTTCAGAGTGATGCCGAAGTAATAAAATTGGAAAAATTTTAACTTGGAGATTTCTAGAGGGCGAAAATTGCCAAACTAATTTTGATTATTTTGATTTTGCTGAATATGACATAGTGTGACGTACGTACATAAATATGTACAGATGAATAAACTACAAACTCTTCATGTACTCAATTTAGAATAGTGGTTGTTTCATATTAAGTCAGATTCCCTTCGGCAAATTTTATTGTTGCGAATCTGCCCAATTTTTGTGTGTATCAAGAACAGCTAAAATCATGGTTGTAAGATGGTTTAAGCAAATTGATCTGTTCAGCCAGAAGATATTCTTTAAAAATAATGATTGTACAAGCAAAAGTAACTGATCGGAATCTATTGTTTCATTATCAATCAGGTCAGTACTCAGTTCAATGTTATCGCACATAGTACAAAACAAAAGACGCCACTTCAAATCGTATTCGGATTATTGATATTCAATGTATTAGCGACTCCATTAGTGTATATTTATAATACTTTTATTAAGTTGATTTGCTTTAAGTGTATTTTAAGTGATTTTAATTATTTTTTGATTAAAAAATAAGTTTTCGTACACTTAATATGTTATTTTGTTATTTTTTTATCATTAACTAATCAATAATTGAAAATACTTTCCTATAAACGTATAAATACAGTCGATAATCGATCGGTTAGACAGTTAAATAAGTTGGATAGTGACGACATTCTTCACTTTAATTGCTAATTGTCAAGACGTAAAAAATTATTAGTGAATATTTCACCACAATGGATTTCCAAAAAAAATTTGTGATATTTGCCTTGATTGGTTTAATTTTGGCTATTACGGTCTTGGCAGCGCCAGAAAATTTAGTTCCAAGTAAGTAGATGGTTTCAGATATCAAAAAAAATTTATTGAATGAATTTTTTTTCCAGAAAACTCTAACGAGATAGAAATAAATCACATTGAAGATAGGGAATCGAAATCATTCATGGAGCACTGCGATCAGTTAGGAACTGATATAAATTGCGTAATTGAATGCATATCAAAGGGCTATTCTGGTGGTTATTGTAACAGTGATATGTCATGCAATTGTAATTTATAGCTGAATAGATTTCAATCTAGATTATTGTATTTATATATGTAAATTAGTATATTGAGTTAGTGATGATTCTAGCCGATCAATAAAATCAAATGTGACTTAATATTTTATTATTGCTTATTATTATTCATGTATGAAAATAAATTTAATAAAATTAAATGTATGTCTCAGTTTCTGTATGAGAATGCTAGTATACAAAGGCAAAGGCAAGTCGAAGGAGGGATTAACCACTGTATTGGATTAACCAGTGGGGCTCACTGGACTTCCCCGGTGGACATTATCCTTATTGAAACTGGTCGAAAACATGTTTTACACTATCTTTGCACATCTCGTTTTTAACCTCATTTATATAAACCTTTGTTCTACCGAATATCCCCTCCATATTCTTCTAAAACAAATCTTTGCATTAGAAAGAGATCCATCTACCGTTCATATCGATGTACAAACTTCTCTAGTTAATGGACTGGAAACCAAGGGTAGGAGCGAAGTTAAGGATGAGAACGTCACTTAGGAGGTAGAGTAAGACAAATACCGATCCTTATAGCTACAGGAAATTTTTTCAAAAACTGTTGGGTAGACTCGGTAATCCAATTGTAATGTCCTCGGATACAGCTGTTGATGACTATACTCGAAAAACATCTTTTGCTGTCATCCAGCTCATTAGCAATACGCACCTTGGACTATAAAGTAGATTGATTCCATCTCAAAGCCCTCCTTTTCATGGCGAGCTGTGAGCAATAAACCTCAAAGTGAATAACAATAAAGCCCATTCCCAGATGAGAATGCAATCAACCCCCTATTTAATAACAATAAAGTCCGTTTTTACTAATGGTTTAGGTACGTGTTTACGTACAAAAAATATAAATTGACTAGAATAACACATTTCGAATAGGACTCTTTCTTTTTTCAGCATTTAAATATTCAAAGAAACTTCTGGTTTGTAGCGCCTCAACAAAACTTTAGCTTGTGGGCTCAGGCAAAAAAAAATTCTGTTTCCATGTGGCCATAATGCTCAGTATTGACGGTAACGGTCTCTCCTTATTCATTTTCAAAGGCATACGGGCCAATGACACCTTCAGGCAATATGTATTCCACACTCCCACTTTTTGAGGATACAATAGCTTCAACATAGTAACTTGTAAGTTTTTAAAGCCACATATATTGCAATTTTGCTTATTAATGTATTTAATGAGCCGGCTCTAATCTCTTCTAAACCGCGAAGCGTAGCCACTTTTGTAGATTATTTTTACAAATTTATCTTTTTTTTATATTTAATAATGCCAAACCTAAACCAAATAAATACTGACTTGGATAACCTATTTGTTTTACAGCTATTAAATGGCAGGACTGTCTTAGCCGAAATATAAAATGGATAATACTTTATTACTAGGAATTTCTAAAAAAAAATACCTATTTCTTAAATATATTGATAAGTTGTCGAATATTTTATAAAAAATTTGCGAATATAAAATATTTATATTATTCTAAACTTTTCAAATAGATAAAAAAAAAGTTTTATCTGAAAACCGAACTAAAAATATATTGGGTTAATTTTTAAGAAAATTAATTCAATAATAAAAAACCATCAAATAATTATTTATGGCAGTTGATTTTATTAAAATTCATTATTTTTTATTTTAAAAAAATTATTTATTTAATCGTCACAAGTACACATATTATCGACTGGATCACAGTAGCTTCTATTATACCCTCTGACCATTACACATAGTCGACTACAGTATTCACGGGCACCTGATCCTTTTAAACACGGTCTTATTTTCAACGGAGCTATGCATATGAAAATTCAACGGATTATCGATTAAAATTCGATATTATTGACTTGTAATTAGAAAATTCAAAAATTTCTCACTTACCAATATGTTCCGAAGTTGCGAAAACTGCCAATAAGAAAATACCAAATAAAATAAGGCAACGCATTTTTAATGTTGTTTTTTTCAAACTAAACTGTTCTAAATTGCTGCAATCATTTTATACTAATTTCGTACACTTTGTTTGTCATTGAAATTTCTAAAAACACGTTAGCAAAATTTTGTTTATTTAATTGGCAACTGTTGAATACTGTACATGAATATAAAATGGGAAATTTTTCAAAATTAGCCAAACAAATAAATTTTTTGTCCAATATCTACATATGGTCTGGCTAACGTTATATAAATAAGAAATAATTTTTTTCTATTTAACTTGTCAAAAATGTTTATTTATATTGTAAACAAGAAAACAAGAATAATTCTAAAAAAACTGTTGTGCTATTAAGAAAATGCGCATATACGAGTATCAAAAAACGTTGTGTAAATTTGAATAGGTGCGTTTGAAAAACTTTAAATCATTAAAGTTTTGGTGATTAATTTCTTATAAATAAGAAATCCAGCGCATTAGCTACATTTATTGTTGAAAAATAACGTTCAATCATGAAGTTCCTATTTGTTATTCTTTTGTTGACAGTATTGGCTGTATCGGCATATGGTAAATAGTTTAATTTTCTTATCAAATTGTTTAAGAAATAATAGATTCTAATATTTGTTTTATTTTTTGTTTAAATATTTAGAACAATCAGCCGATATTCCATGCCGTGGTGCAAATAGTTCCGATAAAAATACTAAGTGCGGCCTTCATTGCTTACTTTACCCCAAGTTTAGAGGTGGTTATTGCAAGGAAGAGGAGAATACATGCTATTGTATGACATAAGCTGAACGTTTTCATACACATATTGTGATTAAATTGTTGTTATAAAATCTAATTGTTCTAATCAGAAATATAATGAACAGAAAATAATTTTTTTGCAGTTCTATCATTTTGTTTTCACAATTCAAATTATATTTATTATCAAAGTTGGTAGACAAATTAATTGAAAACGATAATACCTTTTAAAATTAGTTGAATTTATGCAAGACATTATATATTTGTAATTTGGATTTTTTTCTAGTTCTAAATTTTATTTACGTTTTATTTATAATTTTAAAGAAAGGTCTTCTATAGCAGTTGAGTTAAAGATATTGAATATTATACAGTTTACGCATAAAGATCTCTTCGAAATATTAACAAAAATTCTTATCAGGGCACAGTAATTTAATATATCAAAATTATAATTTTAAGATATCTGTACCAAAATACCAAGCAAAATTGGAAATATGAAATTTTTATTGATATTTGTGCTGTTTGTGAATTTTCTAAAAATATAGTTAATAGAAATACAAAAAAAGAAACCAACGTCTTCCCAGGTAACTCAAGCCATTTGGTGACAACTATACCCCGCTTAATGTACTTTAGAACTGTGCATGTGCAGTTGCAGACAAAAAAGTAGTAATGCATGTGTGAATTTTTGCCAGTTTTATATGCGCAGACAGGTTGATTAACCAAGAACAGGTAAATCAGTCTAAACGCATTTAAAAAGCAAATAAACTTAAACAAAAAATGTTTTTTTTTCTAATGAATCGATCTAAGCACTGTATTGAAAATTAGCGAAATCTTGTAAAAAATTATTTAATCTAGAAAAAACATATAAACAAATGGTTAATTTTTTGGGTACTCTGTGAATATGGTTACAAATGTCTTTAGAATACCCAGAATTCGTGTTAGAGTCGTGCTACATTGGAACAAATTGACCGGAGAAAGTCAAATTTAGTTAAAAAATGTACCTTTAATATCCGCTACAAGTATAAAAATGAATTGAATATAGTAAAAAGTGGAAGGTCGATTAAGTTTAGGAATATAGTAAAAAGTAGAAGGTTAGCTGGGCAGCAAAAAGTTTAGGGAAAGATCCTGTATTGTCCAAGCGACATCGCATTGATAGATCAAATTTTTGGAAGAAGCATACAGTTTGAATAGACTTAAATTCTTGAAGAAACTATGCTTCCATTGGTCGGGGATGAAGTGGAATTAAGATGGATATTTCAACAGGATAATGGCACCAAGTGTATAGTAGGATTTAAACCCGATTGCGAGTTTATGGAGTATTTTTTTAAAAAATTCACTTATACCATATATATCATATTATTTTAATAATATCTCTTTCGTAACGGTTATTTTCATTATGTTGCTTTTTTGCCATAACAGTTGGTAAGTATAAATGTTAAACAGGGCCGGATTGACACCCATGGATGTCCAAAGTACTTAAAACCTTTGGCGCTACATATACAATATATATATGTACATCGAAATATAACAAATAAATGATAATTAATAAAACTGGTGTTTGATACTACAACGTAGCATGACTCTGGCATGTTCTGAAAAACCGGTTTTTTCAGAGAGTTCTGATTACGATCGCTACTCGCGAGAGAGAGTTTAATTTAGTTTATTTTTAGTTTGAGTTTTAGTTTAATCTGAACATCGACTATAAGAGGTTGGTAAATAAAGTGTTTCGTAGACGCTACGTCATTTGTTTGGGCTTGGACGAAGCACAGGACGTTTAGTTTGTTGGTAAATAAAATGTTGTGTAGACGTCTCGTAATTTGTGTAACATTTTATTTTTGTCTTCTACCTTATCCATCGAACGTACATTGAATCGTAACAATATTTTTTAATATAATACCAAAATGGGATAGAAACTGTCAATTATAGTATATTTAGTGTTTATTTGATTAATTTCAAAGTCTTTGAGTGATTTTACAACTTTTATTGAACTGAACTTATGAGTAAAACTGGAGAAGCTCGACTGAGAAAATAGTATTAAAATCGTTTATGTAAGAATCAATCATGTTTTGACAACATTTAGAATACCTTCCAATTTCAGTAGATGACGAAGGCACTGCATTTAGAATATAAAATCTGTGTCACATCACTTAGAATATAAAATCTGTTTTATATTTTGACACGATTTTTATCTGTTGCATTCAGATAAACTTCTAGTGCATCTCTGTCATTATACACCTCCTTTCCGATATGATTATGAGTTTTATCCGCCCTATAATCAACATCTGACAGTACCTTCAGTTCAACTGCTTCATATCATTCAAATTTAGCTCTCATAGCGAGTTATTGGTTTTTTCTCTTCACTGGTTTTGTGAATACCGCTACTTGGATTTGTGCAGTTACAGTAATTACAGTGTTTATTAATGATCGAACTCGTTTCATTTTGTTTTTTTTAAGCGGAAATTTTACCCTTTAGAGTGTATTAGTGGTACGGTGTAATCTAAGCCTAACTGTGGTCTTGCACCACATATAGGAAAATCTTGCAGCAGAACTTTCTGAAAAAAATGCAGGGTTTCGACACATGCCTCCGGCAATCCAAACTGTCTTCTCTAACCAATTTGTACATATAAAATGCGTAGCAATTAATTATTCTTAATTCAAGCTATTACACTATGATTAGACTGATCGTTAAATAAAACAAAGTACGTGAGTACTCGCGCCTATATTACACTGTCAGACGCGGACAAAATGGGAAATTTGACATTTAGACCGTCTATTAGATGCACGTTGTAGTATTAGCTTAACCATTTAGAATAGAAACCAAAAAAAATACTGAAGTAATTTTTGTGACAATTACTTTTTATAATAAAAAAATCATAAAAATATTATTTATACCAGTTGAATTTATTAAAATTCATTATTTTTTATTTATAAAAAATAATTTATTTAATCGTCACAAGTACACATATTATCTACTGGATCACAGTAGCTTCTATTATACCCTCTGACCATTACACATAGTCGGCTACAGTATTCAATGGCAGCTGGTCCTTTTAAGCATGGTCTTATTTTCATCGGAGCTATGTATATGAAAATTCAACAGGTTATCGATTAAAATTTGATATTATCGATTTGTAATTATAAAATTATATAAATTTTCACTTACCAATATGTTCAGAATTTGCGAAAACTGCCAATAACAAAATACCAAATAAAATAAAGCAACGCATTTTTAATGTTGATTTTTCAAACTGAACTGTTCTGAATTGCTGCAATCATTTTATACCAATTTCATCTAGTTAGCAAAATTTTGTTTATTTAATTGGCACGTGTTGAATACTGTACACAGTAAATCGAAAATTTCTATTCAACCAAACAAATAAAATTTAATTTTCAAAATTTAAAATGGAAATTTCCATTCAACTAAACAAATAAATTTAAAATGGAAAATTTCCATTCAACCAAACAAATAAATTTTAATTTGTAACATTAAGAACTTCAATGCGGACGAAAGAGGTGAAATTATTAAACTGGCTGACGATATAAAGTCTGGGAAGGTAGGCTCGATGTCTTAGCAATGACACCAACTATAAATATTTAGTGTTTTAAACTGCGATTTCGGAAAGAGAAACAGATTTGTCTTTAGACATTTCTGTTGCTCTCGCAATTTTTCTATCTTGTAGTACCATAACGGGAAGGTATACTGCTCTGGAAATTTGCTAGCTTTTTCTCCATTATGATTCGAAACTATAGAATAGGTGGTAATAGCGCCCGTAGATGTTCTATTTTACTATTGGTATAAGAACTGCAAATACTAGAAAACATTGATGTTTCCATTATATGATTAAAGAGGTGTACTTCTAAGAAAGTCTTGGGGTATTTCCATTACTCGAGGATAGATATCAAATCTCTATTTTAATAATACTATTAACCAAACTAACTCTATTTTTAATATGGTGAAGGTTCTGGTCGGTAGTAAATACCATATTAGCGGCTAATTGGTGAAGGGTTTGTTATGCAGCGGAACAACAATCCTAAACATAGTTTGAAATCATCTGGAAATTTTCAACAACGTAAGAAACAAGATGGCATTTTGGAAAACTTCATATCACTACCACAATTATTCAAACTAAATAACATAGAAATTTTATGGGATGAGTTGAGTTAGACAGAACTGGTCTTGTAGAGGACCATTTTGCCGAATGCCAAGAATCGTATAAGTATTTTCATAATAATAAATAAATATTATATTTACTTGTTCAATTTAATTTCCGAGTTTAGTTTAATTTTCACCTTAAAATCAAGATGGTCGCATACTTTTGGCCTGCTATGTACATTATAAAGTAAAACTATATATCCAATAGAGAAAAATAATTTTGTTTGTAAACTTTTTGCAATATTTTATCATTTTTATATATGATAAAATATTGCAAAAAGTTTACAAACAAAATTATCAATTTTCTTTGATTGCCTTCGTTTTAATCGCAGACTTATGTTTCGAAATTATCATTTCATAAAAAATCACTTATTAAACTAGTATAGATGTTATCTTACAATAGAAAACATGCTTTTTACCTATACCAATTTCCGAATATTTTTAATTGGATACGTTCGAATTTTAATAACTATACTATTTTAATGCTACAAAATTACAAAACCAATTGATTATTTTTCTATAAATAAGCAGTTTATTCAAGAATCATCATCTATTATTGAAGAAAAATTCTAATCATGAGGTTCGTGTTTGTTATTCTTTTGTTAACTGTACTGGCTGTATCGGCATATGGTAAATAGTTTAATTTTGTTATAAAATAATTCGAAAAATAAAATTTTCTAAAATTTGACTTATATTTTGTTTAAATATTTAGAACAATCAGCCGGTATTCGATGCCCTGGAGTAAATAGTTCCGATAAAAATACTAAGTGCGCCCTTCATTGCTTACTTTACCCCAAGTTTAAAGGTGGTTACTGCAAGGAAGCGGAGAATATTTGCTATTGCGTAACATGAATCCGGAAAATTTATATGGGACTGTATTGTTGTAATAAAATATGTAATGAATAATAAATAACCTGTATTTAAATATTTTAACAATTACAGGACCTGTATTTAAATATTTGTAAGGGCCCTAGGATATGAGCTAGGGGCCATGATAAAGCATCACAACCATTAAAACATTTACTGAGCTATAAGTGTGTGGGTTACATGGAATCGGTCTTTTTTTAGTTGAATGGACTAGTAAGATGTGATTCGATTTTGTAGAGGATGTTTGCTTTTTTAAATAGAAGATTTGGAAAGGGTATTGGGGGATCTTACAGTTCCACAATGGAGGGAATCTCATTAGGAAAGAAATTTTAGATAAAGCGACACTCCGTTAGGATATTTGGTATAGTGAGTTGATCGTTACAGGTTGGGCATATGGGAAGAGGGTAATTTCCGGAAAGGAAAATATGCATGAGAGAAGAATGTCCTATTCGAATTCTAAGCAAGTTTCGTGCCCAAAATGTTGGTAAAGTTGTTGAGTGGACTAGTTGCACTCCAACGTTTTAGAAGGAAACGTTTCGCTAGTTATCAATACCGTATGTCTACGAATGGTTAAAGATTTTATTTCAGTTTCGCCAACGTAGTACAACAGTAATCATATTATGGAGCTGCCCTAAAACAGAAGAATCCTTAATAAAATTCACTACTGTGGAAGCCATCTTACTCAATAATTGCATAAGACCTAATGATGTCATCAACGGCCGCATCCACGAAAAATAGCAACTAATCCTTGAGAAATAGTAAATCCAACTGCTCTAGAAGATGTTTCCTGTAGAATAATGGATTAGTGTTTACTGTTTTGCATCTGTCAAGGAAAATAGCCACTCTCAACTCTGCTCTTAACCATAGTGTCCAGTCAAGATAAAAGAAGGAAGTTTCGGACTAATCGTTAAGTGATGTTTTTGAAGATAAAAGATCAATAATGAAAGAGAAGATCAATTTATTTTGTAAAACGAGATGGATATTATTATCTTTAAAATATTATAAAAAATGTAATCAGAGCAAGAAATGTTTTTATACAATAAATTTTATGGGATTTGAGATGGTAATGAAAGATGGGCTTGCGACCAAATCGATAAGTAGAAAACCAACCGGTGAAGTTCGATATGCCCACTAGCTAGTTTAATAAAACGGTTAACTGATGCTGCTGTCGGCATCCTGACACATATAATGAGGTAGTAGAGCACGGTTTCGGCTAAAATGGCTTTGATAATCCTAAAAGCCTCACTTTGTATGACTTAACAATTAATGACAACCAGAATCTGGCTTATATTAAAAATGGAATTGGTTTGGTTAACAGTGTTTAAAAATGGAATTGGTTTTGTCAGATTTCATCTTCCTCAACTTCTCCGTACTTTTAATACTATAGATTATCTAATTTGTACATCGGAAAATAAAATTAAATATGACGCACTTAAAATTCAGATTCCGATGAAATTTTTATTTAATCATACGTTGCCATTATGTATGGAATATAATATAATTTAACGAGACTTATTAAAGACCTCGATCAGCTCAGAATTGACGGTAACCGTCTCTCCTACATTTTCAAGAAAATGCGGCCAACCACATCTTCATACCAAAATGCACACTATGCCTTTCATTTTCTAAACAAAATTATTGGCATTTTGAGTATGATACAATAACTCATAAAATATATAGAAAAATTGGAATATAATTTTTATATAAAAAAATTACTACTTCGGTCACGTTATTAATATTTCACTTTTAGTAGGCAGTTTTTCTAATAAAAGCTTGTTCGTACCTCTCAAGACGTTAAAAATATATGCTATTCTTTAAATTTGACACGTTAACAGAAAAATTCTTAGTATTTTTTAAAAATAATCATTTTATTTGTTTTAACGCAAGTACACACGAATCTCTATAAAGTAAAATTTTAAGCTATTATTTGTATTTTCTAAAAATTCGACACACGAACAAATAAAGTGCGAGTATGTAAATAGCGAAACAGATCTTGACGTGTTAATATATGTGGCATTTCAAATTGTTTAGCTTTGATCAGGTGATTTAAAAATTAGAGAAAAATTTTCCTATAAAAGCCATTATTCCTTTATGATTTGGGTCATTATTCATTTGAGTAGCCTTCAAAATGCGTTTCTTATTTGCAATCGTTTTATTTGCCATAATCGCATCTGCATTCGGTGCAGGTAACGATCTACTATTTTATTTATAATTATTATGAATACATATTTTTTTCTAATTTTAGAAAGGAAATTTGGTAAATGCGATGAAACTGGTAACAAGAATTCTAAATGCCAATTAGCTTGTCGACAATTCGAAATTTATTTTGATGGTCGGTGTGGTGATGATGATTTCTGCTACTGCAGATCAGTATACTAAACCATAAAGATTGTTGGAAACACTAGTAATACAATTTTTATCCTTCAATAAAAATTTTAAAAGTACCAAATAAAAAATCGAATCAAAATATTGCAATTTTTAATATTCTTTCATGTTGGCAAAGTATTCATATTCACAAAAAATTCTTCATTCTTAACTTCAATGTTGTTAATAAAAATTATTTTTCAATAAATAAATAAATAAAAACAATATGAATGTCTATAATTTACTTTTTGGAAATTCATCAAATGAACATAAAAAATATTGTCTGAATTTCATAAATTTTCCCAAAATTCTCTTTTTCTAGAAATCTTATAGAATAGCAATAATATTTTTGGTAGAAAACAAATTTTCGAATTTGAAACATTGACACTGAAATTTCTAAAATACAACGATCACGGTCATTGAATAGGCAGTCAACACAACCAAGCAGTGCCGGATTGAACAGTGATATAACTAACGATTTCGCGAAACCAGTTGCCAAGCAAAAGAGAAATACATACAAACTAAATATTGCCATGCACTAGTAAATCCCTATCCATCCTACTATAGAATGCCAGCGGACTTGCCCAACACCGACAAGAGCTGGACATTCTTTTACATAACAAAAGCATAGACATTGCACTGATTACAGAGACTCATTTTAAGACCAGGTTATTCTTTTAAATACGTGACTATTTAAAATACAGAACTGATCATCTGGACAACACAGCGCACGGTGGAACTGCCATCCTTATTAGAAACTCCTTAAATTATTCTTTCCACTCACAAACTGCCACGGAACCCCTACAGTCCATAGCAATTACCATTCAGTGTTCATCCTTTACCTTTAACATTGCATGCGTCTATTGTCCTCTAAATAAAATTTTAACTAAGGTGGACTAAGAGTTCTCTGTTTATTCACTTGGAAAACTTTTATCGCGGGAGGAGATTATATCGCCAAGCACCCGAAACAGGATTGCCGTGTTTCGAGTGACCGAGGAAATATTCTCCTAGAAGTCCTCCCCTATATCACTTTAGAATTTCTAGTTCCTTCCTCCTTCACCTGTTCGTCTACCAGTCCTAAAAAACTTCCTGATATCCTATACTATTTCATTGCCACACCTATTAATATAACCACTCTTTGATCTAAATTTCGATCATTATCCAGTTCACCTTACAATAGACACGTTTCTGTTATAATATCCTTTACCTCCTAGACTTGCAAGTGGGAAAGTTAGTTGGGACATTTTTAGATAGAACTTAGATCTTTTTAGATAGAACTTAGAACGCAGCCTTAAGATAGAACTTAGAACGCAGCCTTAAGAACGAACAATAAATAGATGATGCTGTAAACGACTTGACTGTTTGCATACAAAACTCAATCACTAACGATCACATAGCTCATAACAAAACAAGCATAAGAGATAATAACTATAATATGCCACAAAGAAATCGTGGCTTGATAAGCGGCAAAGGTCGAGCCAGAACTCAGTGGCAGCCTATATGGAAGTGACAAAAAACTGAACCAACTACAACGAGAACTGAAACAACCCAAGTAACACAAGTTACGAAAATTAAGCTATTTGACGGCACTCTGACGGCACTATGTTCCGTCATCTAATTACGAATTTGTTCAAGATGGGTTAAGAAACTGTTTGTTCTTTGTCGCTAAAAGGCGGAACTCAAATATTTTTTGACTAATACGGAACTAAGAGCCGTCAGACGTAACAAAAACGGAACTCATTGACGGCACTCTTTGAGTGGGTTCCGAGTGCGTTACTTGGGAAGAAATCATCAATTAAAACAACCAATGATTTTCTTAATACACCGAATCACTGACAACAATGTCACTCTGGACAGATACCAGCCGAATACTTAATACAAAACACCTACATATCCGCTATTTATGTTAATACCGACGGAACCTGGGCAAAAACGGAAAAAACAGAAAGCCGACACCTTTGGCAATTACTTAAACCATACGAAGGCATCGAAGACATTCAATATTACGAAAAAATTCACAGAGAAATATCACATCAAAATGATCCCAAAACCCAACAAACACAAAAACCTTCCCATCTAATATAGACCCATAAGCCTCTTTCCCATTTTATCAAAAATTTTGACTCAACCGCTTCTATTTTGACGCTAACGCTCAGATTTATGACGCCACTTTCTTTCTTTCATTAATGGGTGGTGATGTACTGAGCACGTAACTCGGACTTAAAAAAATGTGCTGCTCCGGAACTCTAATAGCTATGCTACTCTGGTGGCGAATTTTCGAAAAATAAATAATAACACTACCAAAAAATAAGTGGAATGGTTTTAAAAATCCATTAATAGAATAATTAAAAATACTATCATCTATGATATCATAATATATTCCACTACTGTTATTTTCCTCAATTTTTCCATAATTTTAAAAAGATAGAAAAAATTATTGCTTTTAATTTTTTCAAATTATTTTAAACTACATTATAAAAAACCAAATTGAAAAAAATTTTATTTAGTTTTTCCTAAATTTATGAAAATTGTGAAAAAAATTGCATTATTTTATGAAATATTCTTTAACAAAAAACGGAGTTAATAAACAATCAAGAAAACAATATTTCCAAAAGGCTATTATTTTGAAAATATGCTAATCGTTTTGCATATTTCTAGAAAAAAAAATTCACGCGTGAATAAAGTGTTTGACTTTGTACAGGTGATTTTGGCACATTGATAAGCTGATAGGTTACTGTGAAATTATACTGTTTAATTACAGTATGAAAAACATTTTTCTATAAAAAGAAATTTTATCTTTTAGTCGGTATTAAATTGTTTCCAGATACAAGTTAACTATGCGGTTTGTATTGGCTGTCATTTTATTCACCATTATTGCAACGGTATTTGGTGAAGGTAAGAACTAATTGATATATAATATGATATAATGAAAAATTAATAAATGTGCATTTTTTTCGCATTAGATGTAAATATCGGCACATGTGGCGACGCCCGTGATAAAAATGTCCAATGCAATCGACGATGCCGGGGAGACGAAATATATTTTGGAGGCTTTTGCCATCCAGATAATAATTGCTATTGCAAAACAATCTATTAAATAAAAAATGTGTTAAATTATTTATGATAAATTTATAAATTATTTTATATTATCCAATCATTTATATTAAATAGTAATTTTGAAATTTTTTTCAGTTTCTTATTCTAGTAGTGTTTTTAAAAATTTTCCTTGATCAGTTTCGATAAATTTATTTACACAGGTGCTTAATTATTTGAATATGGTAAATTGTATACGACTAATTATGTAAGACGTAAAAATAAATTAATTTAACGTATCCGAATAATTATTTTTTAATTACTAATATTAGGTAAAGATGGTTTTAAGAGAAATTAAATATACATTTAACTTCTCTTAATATAGTTTTTCACCTAAAACATTGATCTGTTATTTTTTTTATAGTTCTAGGTATTATTTATTAAAAAACTTATAAAAGTCTTGGTAAAAAAGATTTTTCTTAGTGATTATAAGTAAAAAATAAAACCGATCCTATTTCTGAAATCTAGCTTGAAAACTAGCAGCGGAGCAATCTAGCTTGAAAACTTTGAAACAATTGAATTAAAAATTTAAACGAACGATAATGAAAACCTTTTTACATAAAATAAGATAGTTCATATCATAATTAATGTAAATATGTACTTTCATGTAAAAATTATAATGTGACAACAAACTATTACTCTATTTCGAAAACAAATTATTTTCAAAAATTTTATAACTAACGTTAGTTAAAAGAAAATCACATACATAAGCAACTATAGTGAGCTATGTAAAAGTTAAGTAAATTATACTATATTACTTAAAAAATGTAAAATAAAAACATATTTTATTTCTTTATTTAAAAAAAAAAAAGGTTAATGCATTTTATAGTTTGCAAACACATTTAGCACCTTCGCATTCAACTCCTTTGAGAAAATGTAATTGCAAGCGCTTCAAGTTTCTTTTCTGAAAAAATATATTTTGATTTGAACTGTAAGATTTTCTAAATTTGTATAGAATTCATATTTTTAAACTATTTTGTAGCTATAGTATTATTATAAATTTTGCATAACTTGCTATACAAAAGTATCTTCCTCATTTATACAAATACATTTTTAATTAATGAAAAACCATTTAAGAATATTTTCTTTTTTTTATTATTTAAATTTTATTTCATTTGAAGTTTTGTGTTTTTATATTAACAACAACAACTAACCACCAACTTCAATGATAACCAATTAAGTTGGAACTGAACTATTTAACCATTCAACTATTCAACTAATTGTTATAATCAAAATTACACTAGCAAAATTTAAAATACTCACACCCAAGCCGGTATTGATTTACAAAATGATTTGTAATTCCTTAAATTAAAAATTGCAAAGAAGCGATAAAACACTGAAAAAAGCGCAAAGAAACGTAAAACATATTTTTTTTTAAATAGTTGGACCATTTTGGCGACCAGTTAGAGCAAAATGGGCAATGTAGAAACAGTTCCTGTATTCAAATACTCTTATATATTGTTCAATTATTCATGATGATCTGTTGAGCTGTTTAGGAATGAAACATTCATTTCTTATATATATATTAGATTTGTTTAGTGATGATTTCTATAAGAAATTGTTGTGTCTAGGATATCCACTATAGAAAGAGTCCTACTTAAAAATAAAATTCTAGGTTAAGTGACATTCGTTTAAAATATGCGGAATGGTAGATTAAACACCACAGGTTGGTTTTCGAATGACTTTTTTGAGTTCTGCATAGTTTCCTTGCCCAAAATTAGTAAATGGTTGGTGTGGAGATGGAGGAACTTTTGAGTAAATCGGCATGACTTTTTTGAATTCTGCATAGTTTCCTTGTCCAATGGTTGGTGAGGAGATGGATTGCTAGTATACGTGCCTATGTGCGGAATAAAATCGTCTACTGTTGGCTGTGCATAACCAAAGATGTTAAATTTGGTCAGTAATTGCGGAAAGTTCGGAAGTATAATGGACATAGAATGATGAAGAGCTTTCCCCGCCAGTTGATCAACCCGCTCATTGCCGAAGATATCAGCATGACATGGAACCCAATGCGGTTTGCTATAATAGCTAACTTACTATTGTCGACGAGTAAAATTTGATTAAAAAGAAATATTTAATTCTTCAGAAGCTTGCTAAGAAAAATTATTTTGAGAATTTCGAAAAATAGAATACCAAATATGAAATTGGTGAAAGTGAAAAATTATTAAAGAATGTATCGCTTATATGAAAAGTGAAATTTTTAAAGACAATACAATAAATTCGATTGTACTTTGAAAAATATTATCTAAAATTTAGTTAATCAAAACAATAACAAGTTAATAGGATATGATAAATAAAAATTTTATTAAAACTATTACATTTTCATTTTTAATCAAATTTGGTCGATTTTGTAAATTATTCGCAAACGCAATCAGCACCAGCGCATTTTCCACTTGAAAACTTTTGAAGTTTGCACATAACACCGCATAGTTCGTTATAATTGGGACCACCGTCGCATTCTCCCTTAAGTACGGTTCCTAAATTTTTTATAGAAATATCACCATTTAATATATTTGTTAAAAACAATTATTTGAAAAAATAAATTACCAGCAAAACTTAAAGATAAAAGTCCGAAAAAGACAAATAAAATTGTTGTGAAGCGCATGATTCTAATGTTGATTCGTATCAAAAAATTATTAGTTATTTGATAATATCGAACAGTTTATATACTTATTCAACCACCATTTATACAGTGATGTACAAAATATACTACTCTATTTCAGTATTTATTTTTAAAATGTAATCTTCATATTGTACATGGTTAAATATGGGTATTCTATTATTTAACTCTCTTTAGGAATGCCATCGCCAATGGACTGACCCTAAAAAGTTACAATCCTCATGGATGAGGAAAATTGCTTTTCGGAAATTCTTGTGTCGTTATGTGTATTTTTATGCTACCAGACAGGATCCTAAAGTTTAATTATGAATGCCAAATGTCTGAAATAATTTAATTCAATTCCGGTTGAAGGGTCCTTGATGATAGTAATGGTAACTGCCATTTTATATTTCGGTTTAGTTTGTAATCTTTTAATATATTTTTGTATTTTCGATATATGAAATTTAACTAGATTTGTTAAAGGAGTTTAAAGTCGGACATGCAGTTTTAGATCATAGTGGAAGAATTTAGTGCCAGAACTCAGTGAAAGTACTTACTTTGTGAGGCTATAAAAAATGTAAGAAAACGATTTTTTTTTCTTTTTTTCATTTCAAGATTTACACTTTTGCAATTAAAAAAGTTCCGTTCAATATTTTTTGCACACCACTGTATAATCAAATATTCATCTTACAAAGGCCACGTTTAATTTAGCAAATAGACGTTTATTTAGGCAAGTGTTTGATTATTTTCACAACAAATAAAATAAAAAAATATTTTTCTAAAATTTCGTTTATACGTTATTTTGGAAATTTCTATACATTATTATACGTTATACAAGGGAAATATTAAGAAAAGTTTGAACAACTGTACTAACATTGGAATATTCGCAAGCATTTCTTTTGGAAACAATATAACACAATAATTAATTTTAGCTTTGAAATTGATAAAATATGGAAAATATTTTTAATCGTATCAACTTATTGAGACAAATATTTTTCAGAACTAAACAACAACAATATGAACATATAAATTAAATTTCGTTTTGGCTATTTCTATGAAAAATTTTTTTTCAAATTATTTTTTCCGGACAAAAAAACTTACTTTACTGAGTAAAAAAAAATATTAGACATTTTTAAAATAGATAAGAATTTTTTAGGTAAAAAATTACAAATAAGAAGTCTAATCACTAAAGTAATGTATTTAATTTCATGTAGGGAAATTTTTTAGAAAACCATCTTATTAACTGAAAAATAATGAAAAAAATTACCATCTTAATTACTCGTATTTCCATACCCTATAATTATGATAAACAAAATTAAAGAATATATTTTTACTTAAAATTTTAGAGCTATGAAATTCTTAACAAATGCTGTAAGTAACTAATTTACATTATAGTACCACAAAGTGTAAATAATTGTACTAAAGAAAAACATTGAATTAACTTATTAAAAAAAAGAAGTAATAAATTAAAAATATTTATTAATAATTTAATTACAATAACAATTTCTAAACCGACAGACTCCACCATTCCAATCATTAATCATTGGACATAGAACATGGCATATCGCATCACTTTTACAATTAAAAAATTGTGGCATAAAAGCATCTAAAAAGAACATAATTTTTAACTAATTTTGAATGAAAATAAATTAATTTTACCTGAAATCAAAACTAAACCCATAACAGTTATAATAAAACTGTACAGACGCATTTCAATAATTATGTGTATACTCTAGAGACAGTTGATTCAACAATACCAATTTAGCAAAACTTTCAGTAATTTTTATTTGCGACAAAATTTTTAACATAAGTAAAGCGATATTGTAGAAGAGTATTTATACTTGTGGACATACTGAAACAATATTTAACATACTGAAAATTTGTATTTACTTATTGAGAAGGAAAAAAACGTATTTTTTAAAAAACACAACAACAGAACACATTCATTTTGGAGATTTCATCCAAAATTTTGTTAATTTATATAAAAATTCGTATACATTTCTAAATTGTATTGTAATCAAATTGGTGCATTATTAAAGAAAAATTGTGAAAAAAGTAAAATTACTGCAATAATTAATGAAAAGGAAATTATTCAATGATGTTCTAAATATTGAAGAAGGGGTCAGTACTCAAAAATACAACTAAGATTTATATTCTTTTAACTGATCATATTTTTCAACTTAAAAATAAAATATTAAATTTAAAAAAACTGACTAAAATATATTATTTCAGTAATAATTAAAAAAAATGAACATTGGTGTTGACATTTTTCTAGCAAATTATTGTAATATGTCTTTTGTTTTTGCGTTGGTGTGTATCTGACACAAGAAATAGAGGATATTTACAGCGCTACGAAGGGAGGTCATTAGACGATTGCATTCCTAAATTTCGCTAGTTGCACAGAAATTGTTTTCTTGAGTTCAAAAAAAAAATATAATAAAATTACCTTAACGAACACAACTGCATATATTTTGTGCGTTACAATGCCCAGTGGTATGACCAAGAGCGACACAATGTGCAGCACAGAACTCTTGTCCTTCAAATGATTCACGAGAGTTTTCAACAGCTAAGACGGAATCGTAAACTGAAAAATTATATTGCTACCATTAGTTCCCTTCTTTGACTGTCCATGCCGTATATATGTGCGTGTATGTAGAAAAAAATACCTTGCGATTGCACTATAAACAATGATAACCAAATAATAATACTAGTTCTGAATACACTAAAAAATTTCATTTTTTTTATTTCCATGTATAACAAAATTTAATTTATGTACACTTTTATAATTTACAAATGGTCGTGCAAAACAAATGTTCATACTAAAATCAGTGCTGTGCAAAATCAAATCACATATAACGTATCGACCTTGATTACACTTCAATATTGATAATTTATCAAAATAATCAATACCAACATTTTTATCAAGAAACATAATCACCTAAGCCTCATCACTATCGTAAATTAAAAAAAAATTGTTCGCTTTTGATAAATTTAAGAAAAAATATATTGTAGAAATTTTTGGCTTTGGCACTTATGTTGGAAAATATTTGTAAGCTTATCAATTAATTTTGGGAAAACCCAGAACATTCAGTGATTTTAACTACCTTTTTCTTTTCAATTCCAATATTAAAAATATTGAAACGTATAAAATTATCTATTTATAGAAATTAAAAAAAAAAACAATCGAAATATTTTTGTCAAAAGTTAATTTTATATTTAAACACTACATAGCAAAAAATATCCTCGCTATAACCTTATTACTTCTCAAATATTAAAGTAATTAATTGGCTAAAAAAATCAATCATCCTACTCTTATTTAATAACAAAACTTTACTTTGGAAATTATTTATAACAAAAATAATACCTAAGCCCAAAAAGCAGCACAACTTTCTTCATCTTATAGACTCAGAAGTTCAGGCTTTATTTCATCCTAAAAGACGAGAGTGTAATTCTACATTGCCAGTTTTGCTTTCGACAATCCTTCCTGTCCTACACTTCATCCTTATTATAATCCAATCCTACCTCTCGGAGAGATATTTCAAGGTTATTGAGAATTTTGAACATTCCGGGATCCAAAAAGGTATTCGGTAAGTATGCCATTCTGGAGTTCTCTGGAAGCTTTAAACAATCCTTCCTACCATATACTTCCTTGTAATTAAATTGTACCTCTCCAAGCAATGTTTTCAGGTGGTTGAGAATGGTAGCACTAGTCGCATACAGATGGGAGATTATAGCTTCGAAAGAGTTAAATCATTTTCCTATTTGGGATAAAGGGTCGCAGTCGATAACATGGATTATTATTGATAATTAAGTTCAATAGGCTGCGGTGGACTGGACACTTATTCCATATGGATAAGGTAGATCCTGCCCTGGAAGTTTACGTTGGCTCCATTTATAGTCCCAAAAGACGAGGTAGGATCCACCTTCGGTGAAACGATGATGTTAGCCACGACGCCAAGAACATGCTGGAAGTGTCGAACTGGAATACCGATCCGCGAGTTCGGACGTCTGGAGTTCTTTGATTCAGCAGGTGTACACCAGAGTCCCGGTTATCGCACTGTTGATAATGATAAGTGTAGTAGATTTGAATTTTTATGGAATATATTATTATGCTAATATTCACCATACAACCCAGACTCAGATTAAGTTTTAAGGAAACATTAAAAATGTTGAATATTACGATATATCATCCAGTCGAATAGCTATTCCTCCAGGTAGGATTCTTGGGCCACTAATATGTAATATTTATACAATATCTATGACATTCCAACTAACAATAAAAACTTTTTAGTAACATATTTCGATAACACTGCCATCCTCGTTTATCGCAAAAATCCTATGATAGCAAAACTATAAAGAACGGAATTTAATGGACGCTACAAATTGTTGCTGCGATTCTTAGACAGCTAACTTGCTGTTTTAAAATCCAGTACTGAAACCAATGTGGACGTATGGACTTGAACTTTGAGAGTTCCACGAAGTGTTCTAACTACTTCCGAATCCAATCACCACCAAAATCCTGTGTTAAATCATCAGTGCCTAATACTACACGTATGTTTGTAAAACAGTTGTCAGCCTTTGTCTAAATGTTGCTTTTGTACATGAACTGTACAAAACATTTAATTTCCGTCTGAGTCTCTATTATAACCCTCCTGTTTAAGAACTATCCTCAAATACCCTACCAACAAATTCCTAAAGATGTCTAAAAGCCAACGAAAATAATCATGACAGGCAGAAAAACATCGATTGGTGAATGTTTTGTCTGGTTGCTACAATATATGTAGTTGTATAATCTCTTAAAATTAAAAAAAAAATATTTAAACAATCAAAAAGCCTGATAGAAATTAGTTGGGTGGCAAAATTTTGACTACTTATATTTAAATAAGTTATCAGTTGATAAGTATTACACAATTTTTATTGTTGCTTTTTTTGGCTATTGTTTTATTTTTTGGCAAAAATCTTTGGAAAAGTCTTATCACTAAATTATCCTATGCCCTAAATATCTTTTTTTTATATTGTGACTTTAAGAAATATAAGCAAATACACAATATCGATTATATTTTAGATGGCAGACAATGAATATACAATATTATCTGCACAATAAAATCTATTCAATACGGTAATAAATATGAACATATATTGGTTTAAAATTATTCAAAATGAAATTATTAAGAATTTATTTTAATAGATTTAACAATTTTCAAACATTAAGTTTACTTTGTTTTAATATTTTAAAGAGAGTCCATAATTACAGTACAAAAGAATTTTAAAATTTGCCAAACGATTTTGTCGAAATGACTACGCCTATACCTATTACAATATTTTAGATAAGGTGAAGTCGTTTTTTATGAAAAATCACTTGTCCTAATTATTAGATTAGTAAGAAATCTTTTCTGATATATATATAATTATTTTCAATAAAATCCTATCCTATAATCAGGTAGATAAGTTCTATTTAAAAACGAAACAAAATAACCATTGATATCTTTTAAGTATTCAAAAATAGTGTACGTGTTCATCTATTATTTAAGATTACCAAAATTTCATTATTTCTTATTATTAATAGCATTGTGTAACGTGCTCATTAATTTATTGAAATTCAAAATGAAGACAGTTTATAAGTGTGTCTTAATATTTTTAATGGTTTTTGGAGTTTTTGCTTCTCCAACTAAACAATTTATCGAAAATGGTCAGTTAACATTAAATTTTTTGTTAAATGAAATTGAAATCCTCATTTTATATTTGAATCTATTCTATTATAGAAGCAGTTAGAATGTGTGATATGTTAGGGGATCAAGCTCATTGTTCTTATGATTGCTACATGGATGGTTATAAGGGTGGATGGTGTGATGCTGCTTTAATATGTCATTGCAAAGAATAATCTGAATTTATTCCAAAAAAAAGTAAAATAAATAAAATTTGAAAAGTATTAAAATGTATGCGTTTAATTAATTCTAATAAGAGAAAAATATTTGGAGTGGCTGGATTAAAAAATGTATAGACTTTCCTACCAAATCAGATTATGTAAAATTTTTCACTATCAAACTAAAATTACTTCCATTATCGTAAATGACTTCAATCATTTAGTCAGAAAATATTATATTTACTAACAAACTATTTAAGAAAATAAACCATCTTTCAAATTTTTTTTTTTTAAATTGTATGAAAATAATTAATGCGAAATTAAAAATTAGAATCAATTTTTACATTAATAAAACTGTCCACTGGATTAATCACATGTAGTTTATAGTTAACTCGATTTCTAATTGATTTAAAAATCACCAAATACTCTTACCATCGAATTTCAAAAATGAAATTTAGCTCGGTTACCATCGAATTGTAGATTACCTCTTAGTGGTTGGGCCTGGCTTCCCAGACTTCATGTTGTTCTGGGATAATATTGGTGGGGAAACGATTTTGGAAGTGGGAAGTTTTGATAAGGGTTTATTAATTTGTTGTGCAGATTTAGATTTACTGTTTGGTTTTTGTTGAACAGTTGGGAATGACTTTGGTTGTGTGAGTGACGTTATGGGAGTGGGTATAAGTGAGACGGCAGACGTAGATAGATGTTGACAAGGATATAGCGGTGGAGGATATATATTTTTTGAGTACTGTTTGGCCAAAAGATGTATGATCATTAACCATTAATACACCAGTTTGTGTTTTATATACAATAATTCAGTGGTTTTTGCCATAGACGATCGGTTTCGATCATGACATTGAGGAAATTTTTCCTCACTACAAATGACGGAGTCTCGGTCACCGGAAGCATGCGACTTACCTTTGCAATTTACGAAGAAAGTGCGCGAACGGGATTGTTCAAGGTACGGCGTAAACCGACATTTTGGAAAAACCTCTACCGATTTGGAAAGCTTCAAAAGCAGTTGACACATCTTGCACCTCATTGGGTTCTGGAAGTACTTCTTCGCGGAGAAATTTTGAAATACTCTCACGTTTGTCCCGGGAATGTTCTATGAATCGAACTATTCCTGTGAACATTTTGGTGTTATTATGGAATGAGAAATTTTTTTCTCTAATCTACCACATTATATTGAGCAAAACCCATTCAAATTTCTTCCACACAAGAATTAATTAACTATCTGCAGAAGATGGTTTCCGTTACTTGATTAAGTGGGGTGCAAAGAAAATATAACCAGTGTTGTCAGCGGTTATTTATTTTTGAAAAATTCGCTGGCCACTTTCTACTTTGTAGTCAACAGAAAATCACCGTTACGGTTATCATTTATTTTCAATATTTCAGTTGAAATGTTTTTAAGTACCGTGTTAATTTTGAATGGACATAATTGGTTAACTGGCCGTTTGGAATTCAAATCAGTTGATAGGATAAGGAAACGGGGACAGTTATAAGTTTTCTTTGGGAGTAAGTCATGATTTGCTTGAACAGTGTGTAGTTTTTAGTTTGATTTTTTGTAGTTTTTGGTATTGAGTGGTAGTAATGGTGGTAGTGTTGGTATCGTTGTTGACCAGATTGTCAAGTCGTTTTGTTTTTAGGGAAACAAGGTTGAAAATACACAAAAAATAATATATTTATTTTGTTTTGATTTAAATTATTTTAATATTTAAAGTATTAGTCATGTATGTAATTATATATATAGTTATAAATTTAAAAACAATCTTTGAAAATCTATGAATTTAGCCAACTATACACAGCTTCAATAGCACGTCGACTAATAACATTTTGAACTGAAAGTCCTAACGCTTCGTACATTTCCATTGTATCAGCGTGTAGATTAATAAAATCTACCATTTTTTGGCTAAATTTTTCCGATTCCTTTAATATATTACTAAAATTGTGAGAACCATCAATATATGCTATTTGCTCGTCTGAGAGTACATCTTTGGATATCACAATATTTTCTGATTCAATTCTAAAAACCATTTAATGAAATTCAACATGAAAATAAATTAAAAAACACATATATAAACAGTCAAAAGACTATAGATTTACTTTTTTATATCGGATATTTTCTCCTTTAACAATTCCTTCCACTCACGAGCTTCCTTTTCAAGATTGTCCGCATATCTAAATAATAAAATGACACATAATGAACAGGAATTTTTTTTGAATGTTATTATTAATATTAACTTACTCGGTTTTTTGTAATTTAGTTGTGGACAATCCTAAAAATATACCAAATTTTTAATTCTTAAGAGAACAAATTTTATAATAAAATAGGATTCATTAGTTCTTTTATTTAGTACCATCTAAATTCAAGTCAAAAAGTCGAATACTTTTGCTTCGATCTAATAAAGCAGCTGCAACTTTTTCCATTTCGTCACAATTTTCTATATCTTGATCTATCTCCATATTTTTATTATATTATTATTTTTGTATTGTTCGCAATATTAAAAGTCTAGTTTTGAGAAACTGAAACAGCCGCAATTTAAATCAACTGTCAACTTCACAATAAGAAATGCTGCCAACTTAGGTGAAAGAACTATAAATTCAGCTACTGTCAATAATTAAGATGCACAAAGTCTTCTGTGCTTGTGGATTGTGGATTTGGAATATATAGAAAAATAGTACATTCAATTTTATACAACAATATATAACATAATTAATTAATTTTTATTATATTTCTACATTAAATTGGTACTTTTTTTTATTTCTTCAATGAAAATTAACAAAACTAATTTTTATTATCCGAGACAACGACCTTAACGAAGATGTCTGATAACTAGGAAACTTAACGAATATGAAAATTTTTAACTAAGATTTAGTTTAGTTTAGTTTGGTTTGTAAATTTTCTTTTTACTAATTAATTAATTCGCTTTATTCCTCCCTTTAGAATCATAACTAAAAAACTATCTGTTCTTCATTCATTGTAGTTTTATTAAAGAGAAAAAATCCTTCATTCTAGATTTTACAAAAAACTTCCAAAATTTTATAGGCATGAATTAGGGGAATAGTTAGCGAAAAGTGGCATACTGCACAGGGTAGGACAGTATTGTGGCAAAGTGCACTTAAAACTAAAATATTCGTACATGCGGTCATACAAACATGCACACGACATGCATACAACAAAATACACACATTGGCATTGAGTAGTATACGGCTGCCCACGATGGCAACATATGTGCGTTGCACGGGCAGTCGTACGATACCATTCAACTAAAACACGCGTGAACCAGTATTCAACGAGAACACGCGTAAACCAGCATTCAACAAGAACACGCGTAAACTTAAACGAAGTAAATTTTATAATTGATATATAACAGAGTAAATAAGATTTAAAATTTAAATAATGTGTTGTAATTTCAACTAGTTATTATAACCATAGTATTAGAGTTTTTGTTTTTCATTGCCATTTTTTGTTTCAGAAAGTAAATTTTAATCGGTCAATGAGCCTTATTTTTGTATTACATTATTAAATAAAATTTATTTAAAAAAAAAACCAGACAGAAAAACACATCAGAGAAATATTTTTAACCCTTCACACTCGTATGTCACACTGGGTGACAATACTAATTTACTCTGCAACTCGCATATTAGTCTGTAGACGATAAAACTAAATAACTGTAAAACATTGCGGCATTCGAGATCTCTTACACTGTTATAATTTGTCAAGTTTTGTCAGTCGACTGTTAGTCGTGCACGTAATTTGTTATCTTTGTCTAATTCAGTACACATTTACATACCCAAAATGGATTTTGAAGACAGTCAGGATAATGACAGTGAATTTGAATTTATTAATATAGATGTGCGAAATGACAATATAAATATAGTAGTTCATGTTCTTTCGATAGTGAAACAAGCGATTTGTTACAAACTAAAAAAAACGAGTTCAAACGGTACAAGATTCATCTGATAGTGAAAGTGATACTGTACAAGAGCCTGATAGGGATAATGACACTATATCAGAATCAAGTTGGATTGATGCGAGTGAACAAGAGGATGAACTGACAGCAGAAATTAAATTTAGTGTTGGAAACAAGAATGTTGGGCTTCAATTTCAAGACAAAGACTTTGAGCCAATCGATTTTTTAAAAAGATTTTTCACTGATTTAATAAATACAAGTTAAGAGCAAACGAGCTTGAAAATTAATCGAGTGCAAGGGGTTAAAGCATTTTCTTTTATTTACAAAATTTTTAATACTATTCTTATAAACATTTTCCTTTACTTGATTAAAAACGTAAATTACACCTTATACAATTTAACAATTGAGTTCGATGTCTTTAAACCTGAATTACACTGAATTCAGTACTTCCTATACTTAATATATAGTGTTGTATTTTTTATATTATTAGTAAAATAGAAATAAAAGACAAATAAAAATGAACTTAAATTTTTGAAATATATTTCATTATTTATAATAATATAAAATGACAAGATGTGTATGAAACATCCAAATTATAATGAGCAGTCTATTAAATTCTTACAGTAATTTTTTTCTTCTTTTTTTTCTCTATATACCCTAAATATTTACTTTTTTATATATAAAAATTCTATACATTTTTTTATTCTTAGATTGCATTAAATAGTTTTTAAAAAAAATTCTTAATTAGGAAAAAAAAATCAAGTCATGTTAGAGATCAATTTTGTTCTATTTGCTTTTTTCCATTTAATTATTAAATGAAATTTCGCTACTATTATCAAAATTGTCTTTATAAGTTCTCTTTTTAATACAGTTTCTCTATTATTTCTTCCAATTATTTACGATTATTTTCATATTATTAAAACTAATTAACTATTATAGTGATATGGTTTTAATTTACAATTAATCTATGTACTCATTTTTATTTAAATTAATTGATTTTTATATATTTTCAAAATCACAACATTTTTATTGTTCAAATTCAATTGCTTTCATGCTTATTAATTTAAATTTAGAATAACAACATACATATGTATGTCAATATATCGCCTAGACTATGTCTAAGAACATTATTATTATAGATATTAAAAAAATAGAAATTTCTAATGTTATCCCTTTATTAATTTGTTCTAAAGTGATGCAAAATTGAATGAATGGTCGTCGAAATTTTACTTATTTTATTTTATAGGCCTAACGTTATAAATTGTAAATGCATTTAAAAAAAAAACGCAATAACAAACAAAACTGAACATTTAATCGATTACGCACTTATACAATGGTCAAATCGAAAATATTTTATTCTTATTTTTATAATTAAAAAAATGCAATTTGATAATATTCGAATTAAATTATTTTCCAATCCGTTACCTATTGGTTTTTTTTTATTGGAAAATTCCAAATAATTATGCCGAAAATATTTATTTGATTAATTAACAAAAGCCTTTTAGTGAATGTCTTTTTTTTTTTATCTTATTTTTATAATGTTTTAAAACAATTTCAAATTATTAAACTATTATTTTACCGTAGATAAGTAATCTACTTATTTCTAACCACAACGTCTCTCTCACTACTATCATCTGCATAATCGACATCAATTCCTTTTCAATTTTAATACAATAATGTTCTGCATTCTTTTTCTCTTTTCATGTTCATTTTACATCTTATTATTAATCATTTCTTAATATATAATATATACTTTGCAAATATATATATATATATTGTATAATAATTTTATTTGTTTTTAATATAAAATATTATATTTATACTTATTCTCGATGCAATTTAATTTAATTTAAATTTATCTAAAAAACTATAAACAATGGTTGCTGTCTCTTATTTATAATCTATGAGTTCACATCGGCATACATATGACTAGGCGCATCTGGTTGACCATCTGTAAAATTAACAAGAAAAAAATTCAATTAAATTTTGTTATTTTTATTAATTATAATCGTACTTTTATGAATATACATTTTTTTTGGTGGTTTTCAAAAGAAAAATAATGTTTTTGTTGTTAGAGTAAATATGTTAAATTTTAATGAATTGTGAGAGTGTGTAGAATATAAAATGTTGTATTTTTGTTTTTACTAACTATTCTTTAAAAATTAAAAGAAACTTACTATACACAAAAAAAAATCTTTTAAAAAATTTCTTTTTTTTCAAATATTTACATTTGAACTTTTTACTAATACGTGCTTTGTATTTTTAATTATTTTGTTTTAATATTTTTATACTGTTTACCACATTTAAAAGTTATAATTGTAAATATATTTAAAATATTGTACAAATATATTAAATTGATTTAATTAATAATGATTAGAACATATTCTGTAGTTAGTAAATTATGAATGAAAAAAAGACAACATTTACAACATTTTTAATTCTTAAAATCCAATTCCGAATTAGTAATTCTAATGAATAAATTATACAAAATGATCTTTAGAAGATATGAAATCTTCTTTTTAATTAAAGAACAATCAAAATATTGTTTGTTATATCAATTGTTTATTTGAATAAAACAATTAAATTATAAAATGATATATAAAATAAAAATGCAAAATAATTCGTACAATTACACTTAATATTGAATTATTCAATCTTTATATTGATCGTTATTGATCCAAGACAATGAACATTTAATTGGACATAGGAGAAACAGGGACTGTTCGTTTTTTAATAAAACATTAAAAGATTTTAAGTTTTATTTTAGAAAATTTTTCTCTTATTTCTCATAATATTAAATACAATATCATTAGAATTATGTTTTTGTCGTTTCAATTTTATATATGTGAATAAATCAGTTTACATAAATTCTTTAACAGATAACAAAAATTTTCACACTAAAATTTAGATGATATTTTTTACATAAAAGCATTAATATAAAAATAATGCTAAAGCGACAATATTACAGCTAAACACAATTATATAACAAGACAGAACAATTAATTTGTTTTAGTTAAACCACTTTAACGTGTTTATTATTTCTTTGTGAATTCATCAAAAACGAATATTTGGGAACAGTTTTTTTTGTACCTTTTATCAAATTAACTGATGCTTCTGATGATGATGGACTTTCGCTTAATTCTTGAGAACACCCTAATATGATTTTGAATAGAAATTAGAAAAGATGATAATATTTAATATTCAATTGTTTTTGTATAATTTACTTTAAAAAAAATATTTGCATAAAAATTTAAATTTGTGTAATATATACAATTGAAATTGTTTTCTTATTACAAAGTCTATTTGGGTTTATCATTTATGGTATAATTTGCATATTTATTTTTATTAATTAAAATTTTTTTTTGTTACCAAAAATTTTTTTGATTTTTGCTAAAATTCCGTAATTCAAACGATTCATTGTTTACTTATCGTGAGAATGACGCTTTAGACCGAAAAACCGTCAAAGCATTAAAAATGTATTAAAAAATTCGCGAAAATAATCAACAAAATCATAATATATTTAAAAAAAAATTATTATCAACATTTCAGTTAATTTACGCCGATAACTTATTCTGTTAGACCATGTTTTTTCTTGTGTACTTTTGTATTTTCTGTTGTTCAAATAAACTTTGTGTAAATGCACTCTTGTTTTTATTTAAAGTTTAAAAAAAAAACAACAATAACTCTAAAGTTTTATAACTAACCTTTTATCGCGTCCATTGTTCGTTTCTTATCTTTAACTATATACAAAGCTGTTAATAAGAAGAAAACTCCACCAATAACTTCCACAAAACATGTTGTGAATAATGAATACTGTAATGCGTGAAAATCACTTTGCCTTATTTTGGTTTTTATCATTTCGGATAGCTAAAAATAAAACCAATAAAATTCATAAGTATTACTTGTAATATATGGTATAATTGAAAAAATAGGAGATGAAAAATAATGAATTCCTTTGCTTACCACTCCGATCAGGTACGGGGATCCAGCATCTCCAAATGTATGTGAGACAAATATTTGGAATGCTTCTGCGGTTGATCTTCTCGTTGGTATAACCACATACTACAGAATATATGATTTATTATTATTTTTCGAAATACATAATTAATTTCACATGACAATTCTTAAAAAAATTCATTGTTATGACAGTTAAAATATTTTTGACATTTCATAGTATATTAAGCTCTCAAGAGATGGTGTTGCTAATGGTAAGAAACAAATCAAAACATTTCTTATCGAATCCGATGCGATAGTAGTGCCGATTAAAAGATGGCGCTGAAATATCTTAATTATTTCAACATTACGAAAAACATATTTAAGTACATTCCTCTATCTGATTCCATCTTACTTTTATGAAAATTGGCGCGAATCAATTTCGAAATTGAAGTTGGGCCATCATTTTGCATTGGATTATCTTTTCAATTACAATCGATTGCAATTCATTCATGTTAAGCACAAATAAACAAAATAACAAGATAAACGGATTCCAATTGCAAAATAAAACAAAATGAACGAACGCAAGAAAAACAAATAAATATTTACTTTTAAATTTGGCGAATATTAATCGAAGAACAAGAAAAAACAAGGTGTATTGTTTCCTATTATTAGTTGTTTTTACTCTTTTGGTATGATCAATTTTCTATTTGCATATATTTTTCCTATATTTTTTCATTATTAATAAAATCTCGATTTTTTCAGAATACTTGAAAATTTTTACAATAAATAAATTTAAAAAAAAAAAACAATTTTCGTTTTCATCAAAAATAATTGAAATAAAATATTTTCTAAAACATTGTCGAAATTTTTGATTTGTGAACTCTTCGGAAAATATTTCTGTTAACAGGTTTATCAACGCAAACAAAAATTAATAGTATGTATTCTTATTCAGAAAAACTCTTTATATTTTAGTTAAATAAATTGCAAAAAGGGCCATTTAAAAAAAAAATACACAAAATAAAATTTCATAAAAATAAGTTCGACAATATTTTAGTTTGTGTGTTTTCTATATGAAAAATAAATGATTTTTATATTTTTATTCATTTAATAGTAGAACATGTTTTTTTACTGTTTATTTATTGTTATTTATAGCAAGAATCTTTATTTAAAAATGTAACATGGATAAAATGTTATATTTTAAATAAAAAAAAAGGAAATTATCAACCCAGAAAAATGGGCGAAAATTTATCAAAAGCGATGAAAAATTTGCACCAATTTTTTTAAACCACCGAATGGCAAAATTGCTTAATTTATTTAAAATATGGCTTTTTCTTTGTAAAACAAAAAAGCATTTTGTTTTTGAGCGAACTCTTTTTAAGTGAAAACTGTTCAAAATTTATACAACCGGTTCAATCGAAATTTTTAAATATAAATAAATTTTGTTCATTTTTCTTAAAAGGAAATTTCAACATTCAAATAAAATTCTTAAAAATTGACTAATTTTAATATTTACGATTATAAACAACACGTAAGCGTGATAAAAAGTTAAAGAATAAGCAGACAAACTTTGTGTGCAGAAAATCTTTTATTTTATTTAAAAGAATTCATGTTTTTAATAATTTTGAAAGTTTATGTCAAAAATAATATTACTGAGGAATAAATGAGTTTTTTTTTGTAAAGTAAGTGTAGGAAAAAAAGCTAGCAATAAAAATTCAAAAACAAAATAAAAAGAACAAACAATATCACCTTGTTTCTTACCATTAAAATCATTTAACCATCACCCGCGAGAGAGCTCATACAAAATACCAAAATTAATTAATTAAATAAATATAATTTGGAAAAAAGGATTGTTAATTATTGTTGAATAATATTTTTTGTTTAAAAAAAAAAATTGCCAGAAAAAGAAAATAGAAAAAAATGTTAGGAAATTTTGTCAAAGATAAAAAATAGTTTTTTTTTAAGAATTGTCGAAAATAATTAATTTTTTGTAGTTTTTTTTTTTTGCTTTTCCTTACCAATAAGATATCCGCCACAATGGCCCAATTCAAATTCAAAGCTAATTCGGCGAAAAATATCAGAACATATGTTGCAATATTGTTCATTGTTACGACGCACATGGCTAGTGCAAGAAGTGGCACACTTAAAAATAAGCCAACAGCGCAAAGTAGCGGATCAATGCTCGGAACACGTTTTAATAACGCTTGCGATATGTACGGTCCTAGCGGTACACCAATAATGCCCGATAACATCGTAATGGCACCAAATGTAAACGATACACTGTAAAAATGTTCATTGCAAATATAAAAAAATTATGATCAAAAACAATCTGAAAAATAATTAAAATTAGGAATTTTGAAAATAAACAACAACAAAAACAAACAAAAAACAGGGGCACGGCCATCGTTTAGAACTCTTTGCAGAAGCAACACCATCCCTTATAGCACATCAATCGATGTATATGTGTAGATGCGAATCGTTCGCTTACCAGAAGCATATCGGCGACTAGGGACCAGCAAAGGTTCATTAATATTTCGGCAATAAAAACGAAGAAATATGTCCAAGCGGTATTTTTCGTGACAACAACGAACGATGCGAATACTAACGGGGATGAGCTGATTAGTCCAAAGGCGCAAATAAGTGGATCGATGTTGTGTATTTGAGGACGAAGTCGTTGTGCTATCATAGTTCCCAGCGGTACACCAACCAGTCCAGATATCATTGTTACAATACCAAATTTATATGCGACACTTTTTATACAAAATTAAATATTTTTTTTTTAACACTTAAAACATTTTCCTTCCACATGTAAATTTTTTATCTAGAAAAAAATCTCTACACTATTATCGTAGATCTTCTATTAATTTTTTTTTTTAGATATTAATTTCCACCTGTTTTTTTAACCAAGAAGAGTTTGAGAAGCTTTTTATACCGAAAAGCGCATTTAATAATTTTTTTTTCTTCATCTACGATAATAGTCGTATTTTTATCTTTCATTTTAGTAAAGGTGTTAATTTGTACTATTCCTGTTTTTTTTTTATAGAAAATTTCAACAACAACAAAAAAATCAAATCTTTTGCAAAAACAGAGACTTACTCATCTAATTTTATATCGGCATTTCCTGGTTGCTGTTCAAGACCAAGAAGAATGAATTTCGGACCCCAAAATGACAATGCACCGGCCACAAATGTAACACTTGTGAAACCGATTGTTGATAGCATGAATGAACGATTTTTGCTTAGATCCTTTATATCTTCTAAATATGATGTTGATTCTAAATGGTGGCTACCTTCGCTTTCACCTCGAATTGGTTCCTTAATTAAAGCAATTAATATTACAGCAATAATTCCCAGAATCGGTGTCAGTCGTAGTGCCCATTGCCACGAACCCAAAAGTTCAGCTGCCTTCGATCCGGTAATATAACTATTTGATAAGAATTCAAAAAGATAATTTTCTCGATTATTTGTGTATTTAGTGACCTTTTGACACCATCAAAATGTGCAATGTTATTTAATGAGCATGGGATATGAATTATTTCAAACATGAACAATCGTACATTATCAATTCACCAATCAAGCTATTTGAATGGAATAAATGTGTAGGACTATTCTTTACTGCCCACAATCAATTATCAATCATATCCAAATGGATGGTAATGCGGGATGGATGCAGTATTGGATGTATTTACTCCAATCAAAATTCAATTGTAAGGTCATGTTTAGGCCAATATTATAAACTGTACTATTTAGTCGTTATTTTTCTATTTACTTATCCAAAACAAATTATTAACAGTATTGAATTGTCTCAACGACTAAATAAAGACGCATTTTTTATTAATAATTTTTATCAAATTTCTGAATTTTGGAAAAAGATATTAAACTTATTCTTATTTTTTATTAAATTTTGTTAACCTAATTGCATTATATTAGGTGCATTGAAGAGAAAATTGAATAAAAAAAATGGGATTCAAATTAACCTAAAACGCCATTTTTTAATTATGGTGCGAATTTTCTTTGCAACTGAAAAAGCCATCAGCCATCGGAAAGACGAAAATATCAATTACCAGCTTTCAATCGTAGATAACCACCCGTATTGATCAAAGATAACAACCCGAAAAGGACATGATAAGCGCCATCCTACTGGTCGAAGCACCACCCAAAACTGCTCGAAAAATAAGCAGTAGTACACTTATCTGCTACGCGAAGACAAAAACATGATCTTAAATGAACATGTTCCCAAAAGGGAAATAAGGAATAGATCTGGAAAATGTTATGCCCTGGCTGGCAGTCGAGCAAATATAATAGTTTGGAGCTTTGTGAACATACATTATTCTTGGTTTGCTTTTCAATTTGTCAAAACATCGGGAAAAATATTTAAAATCGATGAAATGGAAATTGCTTTCAATTGAAAATATGAACGCGATCTGCAATTTTATTACCCGGACCGTGTGGGCGCGAAGGTGAGTGTGGACCAGATGATATAATTTTCGTATATTGGTAAACAAAAATTTCCAAATAGACACTTTTCACCCCATACACATATGTATCGCTTGGACGAAATTTCATCTATTTTGGAACCGTAGAAGATAGGTTAAGTGAAATATAGAATAATGTTTTTCAAATTTGAATTTCAGATAAAATTAAAAAAATGTTATTAATCATTACTAAATACTAAAATTTATTTTAATCTGTTTGTAAATACTTTTCTGTACAAATATGGAATTATGACCTAAAGAATAAAAAAAAAACACAATATCGTGGGTTATAATCAGCATAAATTAAATATAGTTAAATAATAATTGACATAAGATGAGCAAAAATTGATGAAAAATGTATTAATTAATGACGCACATTTCAATGTTTTTTTATTATTAGGTTTGATTATATGGTATAAACTTACCCCAATCCGGAGCCAACTGGTATTGCAAAATAAAAAAGAGCCAACATTTTCGATCGCATATCATTGACAAATAAATCGGAAATTATCGTTGGAGCTATGGTACTGTATGATGCTTCGCCAACACCAACTAAAGCTCGGAATGTTATAAACCAACCGTACTCCTGCATAAACGATCCAATTAATGTTGTTGAGCTCCATATGGCTACACCCACGCACATAAGTAGTTTACGTGAATACCGATCCCCCAAATAACCAAATATCGGCGCACAAACCATATACGATAGAATGAAGACTGTTTGTAAGAGACCAGCTCCATCATCTTTAATGTCAAATGTGCGCTGCACGTCAGTCAAAACACCTGAAATAGAAAACAATAGGAATTTTTGTTTAACCATTGCATTTGTTACAAGGTTTTGAAAGAATTAAAAAAAAAGTCCTTAAAAATGAAAAGAAAGGTCGCCTAGAAATCGACTCTCTAATTATCCTCGTATTTTGGTAAAATGTTAACTACTTTCACTTACAAATCAGTAAGTTGAATGCGATTCGATTTTTATAAAATTTCATTTCAGGTCATAAAATTTCGCGGTCATCAAGAAAGGGCAAGTTCCCTAGTTAATTTCAGCCAGGTCATCATTGGAGATAAGATACTTTCTAAAATAATTATTTATCACCAATAAGAATTCTCTTTAATTTCATTTAAATTGAAATTATGAATATAAAACTACTACCGCTCATAATTACTTTGGCAAATTTCCTCTTTATTTAGTTTCAAGTAAAAATTTCCACAAATCCTAAATTGGATTTTTTCTCTTTTTTTTTATTGGTATCGATTAGTAATATATTCTTGAATTTAAAAACATATTCGAATTCAACTCAATTTCCGGAAGTTAAAGTCTGTTTAACTTCCGGAAATTGAGTTTATTTGAGATTTTAATTTGATAGTTAGTTGAGATGCCGTAAACTAAGGACACACAAAAATTAGGCAGAAACAAGATTCGAAATGTGCTTTTTTAGTTATGGATAAAAATTTGAGGAGTTTGGCACAAGGCGCAGAATTTTTATTCGCAGATAAGTAGATAAGTGAGATATCGTGCAGGTTCCATTATGATATACTGGACCCTCTACTTTGATGGTAATTAATTGGTTTGGTGGAAATATAAAAAATAGGTAGTACAGAGACAGAAATTTCTCTTGTTGCCCATCGGAATCTTGTATTTTACAAGATTCTGATGGGCAACAAGTTAGAAATACTGTTTTCACCACACAGTCTCCTGATCTAAATCCTTTTCAGCTGCTTTAGGATGAAGTTGACAGCAATGTAAAAAAAGTCTGCCCTACATTTACCTAACACTTGTAGAAGACTTTGAGCAGTAATGGTCCTAAATGCTACCAAAAACTTTGGAAAAATTACCGATAAGAATGTCTAAACAGCACACAGTAGTTATCAGAACTTTAAACATAACAATGTAATTTAATGATTAAAAATATATTAAATTTACTGATTTGAAATGTAACTGAAATATATTGTTAAAATTTTTAAACTGAGATCATATTTTAATCGAAATATATTTGACATAATAATTTTTTTGGGCGGGCAAATATTTATGACCAGTAGTCTACGAGGTCTGTTCAAAAAGTATCGCGAATTTTGAATTTCTGCCGGTTACGTAAATTCGATTTTCGTGACGTTATGTTGGTACTCATGTCTCTTACTTTTGCGGACAAGTTCGGCCATTTTGAATGTTCAGTTAATTTGTGATAGCTGATTTGCTTGCATGTGTTTTGGCTCGTCTTCGATTTTTTCCCATTCCAAAAAAATGGATCAAAGAATCTGTATCAAATTTTGTGTGAAAAACAAAATTTATTGCACGGACGCATTCCGAATGTTGACTGTGGCATGTGGTGAAGCTATCTTGGACAGAAGCAACGTTTATCGGTGGTACAAAATGTTCTCAGAGGGCCGAAACGATGTGAACGACGAATAGCCAAGTTCGGTCGAATGTGAAGGTTTTGTTTACAGTTTTCTTCGATTGCAGGGGCGTGGTGGATCATGAGTTCTTGCCACAGGGTAGAACGGTCAATAAGGAATATTACCTGCAAGTTATTGGCTTTCGCCATTTTTGGCCAGAAACAACACACTAATAATGCCACAGCCACCGTATTCCCCAGATCTAAACCCCTGTGACTTTTTCTTGTTCCCGAAACTGAAGAACCCCATGAAAGGACGACGCTACGCTACGATTGAGGAGATAAAGACGGCATCGAAGGGGGAGCTGAACAAGATCACAAAATATGATATTTTGAAGTGCTTCGAGAATTGGAAAAAACATTGGCACAAGTGTATAATATCTGGTGGGGATTACTTTGAAGGGGACAAAATAGATATTCATGAATAAATAAATAATTTTTGAAAAACACACAAAATTCGCGGTACTTTTTGAACAGACCTCGTATGAGTATATGGTATCTATCGTACGGTCAGTATGAGTGTTATGTGTACATGAGCAGTGGCAGTTAAGGTAGAAGTTTATATGAAATTCCAAAATGAATAACTAAAATTCCGGAACTAATTGTTCTCTATAATAAACATGGACTATTAGAATATAATGAAGAAATATTAATAAAAATATATCTCGAATAAAAAGTTTTGTTATTTTACTCTCAAATATTATATATAGGGTTTTCGAATACGAGTGATATGATTTCTTTTTTAAAAAAACACACTAATTGTTAAGGAAATTCAAAATGTTTCTGAATAAAACGAAGCTTGAAGAGAGTCTGGTTTATTGCTAAAGACCAATGACTTCAAATAACCCCACAGGAAATAGTCTAATGGTGTTAAATCACAACTTCTTAGAGGCCATTCAATCTCACAATTTCTTGAAATAATTGAATCTCCAAACTTTTCTCGCAATAATTTGGTTGTTGCATGTGATGTGTGGCACGTAGCCCCGTCTTTTTCGTCAAGATCAACTTCTTCCAATTTCGGCCATAAAAAGTTGGTTATCATCGATCTATACCGCTCTCCATTGACAGTAACGGTGCTACCAGCTTCATTTCGAAAGAAGTACGGACCGATGATTCCACCAGACCAAAAACCACACCAAACTGTCAATTTAGGTGAAAATTTGTGGATTTTCTTCGCACCAGAATCGACAGTTTTGTTTATTTACCGCACCACTCAGATGAAAGTGAGCCTCATCGGAGAAGATGATGAGCGCACGAAAAGTTGCAATTGGAGAACGATTATTGTGATAATAAAATTGAATAATTTGTAAACGTTGTTCTTGCATATATCTCTCCATGATGAAATTGTAAACATTACTGAATACAATGAAAAAAAATGACAGATCATGACATATTACAAATGGCCGAAACGTCTTTTAGAAATCATATCACTCTTATTGGAAAACACTATATAAAAGAGGAAAAGTAAATTTCCCATAAAACATTAGTTCAATAAGAAGGAAATATTAATATTTTTTTTCGACTAAAAATCAAACATTTCCTAATAAAAATTCCAGAAATACCAAACACGAAAAACGTTGCCCTATACCAGATACATTTCTCAATTTATCCTTTCAGATTACTTTCTCAAATAGCACCAGTGAGTATTAAAAAAAAAAAAAACTTTACAAAGATTTTTTATAAGATGCTTTTATGAAAAATTAATATAAGAAACAGAAAATTTTGAGAACAATTTGTCAGCTCAGTTACAGTTGTAAGTCTGGCAAAGACTATGTAATAATTTTTTTATTGACGGGGTTTTTTAGTGCATCATAAATATTTTTTGTCCAGACATCTCTATCCAAAGTGTGCTCATACTTTACGAGTATATAAAAGTTTTTAAATCTTCCAACACCACCAACCGTTAAGTAAAGAACATAAATGGTAAGTGAAAGCGATGTTAAATCCGAAATTTCCATGAATTACTTTTAAGTGAACTTTTGTATTTACATATTTTTTTATTTAAATTTTTTTAATGTAATATATACACACAATGCTCAACATTTAAATGTAGCCAAATGCTTTTAATACAATTCATTTTCAATGATGGCGTAAATTTTATATACAAAATGTTATGCCATGTATAATTTCAGTTAAACAACATGCTTGTAATAAAAATCCAAATAGCGTCGTTTACGGCAAAAATATAAGTTTTCTGTTATCAGGAATTGACGTTATTGGGGACCAACCGTTTACAATACGTTCAATATTACGTTAGAGGAAAATCTTAATTTTTTTAATAATAAAAAATCGAAGATTACCTTCTAAAGTAAAAGTGTATATTTATACCTCTATTTTAATTTAGAAAAAAAGGGAAAACCGAGCATGAATAATCTTGAACTATCAGTAGTTCAAAAAAAAAATATGGAAAAAATGGAAAATTGCGGCTTTAAGCGTAAAACGATTCCTAAAATTAGTCGCCAAATTACTCATATATCGAAATTAGATACATTTAAATTGTCAAAGAGTATTAAAAGTGATTTATGCGCCGAGCACAATTGCGACGAGCGACGAGCGACGAAAATGAACAACAATTTGAATGGCGATTTAAGTCTAATCTCTAATTTTAACGTCCACATTTCACTATGTTGCAGCATTGTTTGTTGACAGTAGAAATTTAAATCCAAATGAAGGTAAGTGGATACATAATTTAAAGTTATATTAAAAATTTAATAAATTATTTATTTTTTTATATTAAAAGTGCAAAGTTTTGTTAATGGAAAAATTTTTAGAAGCAGTGAGCGAATAGTTGAACGATTAAAGTTATTGCCACTAGTTCCCTTCAGAATTGCGTTCGGCAATAGACACGAAATAACTAAATTATGCCACTAGAACAAAATTGTGACGCCAAAAATTTTGAACGAGAGCCAGGTCGAGAGCCAGGTAATACGAATCTGCCAATTTTTGAAATTGGCTAAAATTACGTTTCTTATTCTGACGAGAAAGATATATACCATATTCCTAATATAAAGTAGCGATGGTGAGAAACGAATTAATTTCGTGTATTTTTCTTAATTTCTATTTTCTGATATATGAGGCATCTGCCAGTCAGTTAAGTACGCATTGAACAAAACTATGATACTATACAGTGATAAGTTTGCAAAGATTTCATTGCATAATGATTTTTTTTGCTACTGCGTTATTCGTTCAGTCTATTCCTACTGCGTTGTTCTTTGTAGAGAAAATTCTCAACTCAAAAGTACAGCACATCTGATCTATTTACATAATTTTCTTTCAAGATTTGGTTTTGATACAGAGCCACTTCCAGGATTTCTCACTTAATTTACAAGTTTTTATTCGTTCGAATGCAATTATTGTTTCCTAATATTATAAAACGAATAATTTTGTACAAACTAATGATTTTTATTCATTATTATTTTATTTATAGATTTTTTCTACAGATAAAAGAAATGCTATAAAATTATTTTAGTTAATTTTTATTTAATAATTTCAGTGATAATATATCCTATTTTTATAAGTCACTATAAAGAACATAAAAAATCAGTAACAAAAAAAATTATATTCGAGATGTGATCAAATCAGTAGTGAGTGTTCGAAAACTTTTCAATTAATAATTCTCGTCCTGAGTGCCTAGCATTAAGGATATTTTTTCTTTTTTAAACAGGGACGCATTATCTAAATTTTGATCGTGAAAAACTTGGGGTCTCAATATCTCCGATTTGCGATATCTGATATCTTCTTGTCTCTGGTTGAAGGCATTCGACATTAATATTAGCGCTCCAACTATTTGAAGAATACTTCAAGAGCATATGTGTAATTTGGATAGCAGAATTGCAAAGAAAATTATTCTTCTATTTTAATATCCAAGCACTTTTGTTAATTTTCGTTTATTGGGGTAACTTTTCTAAAAATATATTATATTATTACGCCTTTGAAATTCGAAATATCTTTATATTAATTTTCTTGAAATGGTATTGATTTGCGCAAGTCATTTTGGCTGTCATTAAACATTTTACTCTGTCATATGAAATTAGATTGTTCTCAATATTTTAATGACCACCACTGTATACTCCTATAATTTTAATTCTTATTTGAGTTGATGGCAACGTCTTGTGAATTACAAAAAAGTTTAATTGAAGATATCAAAGAAAAATCTAAACCTTGAATAATTCGCAGAAACTTCATTGATAAATTGACACTGTTAAGGACGCTTTTGGTCAAGGTAGTTCCGTGGGGAAAGTAAAATTTATTTTTTTCTCACCTTTTTTATATTCAGCGTATTGGAAATTTCCGAAAAATTCTGTTTTATTAATAATAACAAAAACAAAACAGCTTATTTTCTATAACAGGAAAAAATTGAAATCGCTTCCTGAACTACAATATATCAATATATTTTATCTTTTATAAATTTTTGACGCACTGAAACTATTTTTAACAGAATATCTTCGTGGATATATAATTAATAAAAATTACGTATTCAATTAATTAAAAAAATAGGTGCAATATTTTTTTATAAAACCGCCTACATACGGTCAATAGAGGATATCTTTTTTAATTGTTATGATAGTCTGAATAATCGTTTTTTTTATTCTCCAGGTACGAAACTATTGTAAATGGAATACTCAGGAATTTATATATTTTTTTAAATAATTTAATTTTTCCTTTTCTTAAGTATTTGATTTTAAGAACTTCTATAATACAGAAGTATAAATATTTCATTAAATTTAAATAATAACTTAAATTTAAGATTTTATAATTATTATACATAGGACTAAATGTTGATTATTAATTACGAATTCGAAATAAAATAAAAGAAATTCTTATGCTTTTGATTGATGTGGACATTTTTTTTTTACTAATTTCAAAGTTATCGATTTTTTTTTCAGAAACTGCGTAGCATACACATAATTACGAGTATATTACGTTTGTGAACTTTAAAAGCAACCTTGCCCATTTTATAATATTTTCTAATATTTAAGATTGATTACAAACGTTTTTTTTGCACAATTTTCAAGTTTAAAAAAAAAAAATTAATATATCAAAATAAGTTTTAAAATAATTTTTTTTTTTACAGAATATCATAATTTTTAAATACATTTATTGATTTAGCGAAGGTCATAAATGGTTTATCATTAATGGTTGTTTTAAGGAAAAGAATTATTTTTTATGGAAATAATAGTTAATTAATAAGAATTTATTATAAATTTATAAATATTAAAAAAATAGTTTAAAAATAATATTAATTATCGAAATTTATTTTTGTAAGGGTAAATATTTCTGATTAAAAAATAAGCTCAGCCATAGTAAAAACAGTTGCTTTTATGAACATAAAAATACTCATGACTCTGTGAAAGTATCTTGAATTAAGTATATATAGTCAATTTGCAATTTAGATAAATAGCATTTTCTACACAAAAAAAATAAAGATCTCGTACCATTTAACAATTGCTTATACTGCAAAAACAAAGGCGAATTGAAACTACTTATGATATGAGTATGGTTAAATTATTTGGCAACCAAACAAGCTGTTGTTTACTTTGAAACGTAAATGAGCTGATCAATCGTACGATTCTTATCCACTGAAGTTATTTTCAGAGTTTCACAGTCTACACAATGCAAAATAAAAATAAAAGTAGGTATTTAGAAAAATTTCTTTCGAAAATAAATAAAAAATACTAACCAAAACAATTCAATCAAAATATTTAATTGTTATTTTTGTTATTTACAAAGAAATTTATAAAAAAAATAAATAGGAATTCTGTTCTTTCATAATATATTTTTGCAAACGCAAGACATTCTTTTAAAATGCAACATAATATGTGCATGTATTTGCAAAGTGCGCATTTATGCTGTGTAATCTGATTCAATGAAGAAAAAAAAACTCTCGTATGGAGGGCAGGTTATTAATATTTTGATTATGCAATTTTTCCTATAATGTTTGGCTTCCCCAGAATATATATGATTATCCATTCAAAAGAAAGTGGCATAAATGTTAGTCGTACAGAGAATATTCAATTAGTCGCAATTGACAATAATACTCACAAAACAATCATAAGATTTTATTGAATCAAATAAAAATTTGTCATACATCATTGGTCTCAAGTGCGCCTGCATTTTTCGTCAAACGACACATTCAATTTGCACGTGCATAATTTTATACGGAAAGTGGTAAGCAATTCTTAACACTTATCCATAAGACTTTTTGGGGACTATCATAGCTCAATCTCTATCAAAAACGAATACTAAGTCACAGCGGGATCAACCGATTTAAATTTCAACTAAAACAAAAACGATGACTATCACAACTGATAAACTAAAAAAAAAATTATAAACAAACCCAGGCATGCACATGCAAATGCTACACTAGAAATTTCATTATTCACAAGAAATGCCACATTTGAACTTGATTACTTGCGGCGATTTCATTTGTATACTCGTAGTAGCCTTCTCAAATTTAACCTTATCTCAAACACAAATAAAGAAAACATGATTATAATTAGAACTGAAAAATTAAATTAATAATTCGTTAACTATTGCATTATTATAGTATTTAAATTTTTAGTTTAAAAAATTATTCTAAATTTAAAAAAAAAATACATTTAATAAATTAAATTGATTGAATAATTAGAAAGTAATTTTAAAAAAAACTAAAAGAAAGTTACGATAGGATATGCATGAATAGTGCAAGTGCATGAGTAACTAACTATTCGAAAATACGAAGACAAATCTACATGAAATTCTACAATGGTTTTTGTCAAAGCTTAATTTTGGTTGAAACTCCAACTTATTTTGGGAGATGAAGCAATTATATTGTTTTTTTTTTGTACTTATAAAGTATATCTTACATAATTAATTGTTATTTAAATTCTAAAAATACATTTTATACAATAATTAAATTTTTTTTTGTTCAAATTATCCACAACATTAAATACTGAACATATTGTTTATTTTTAAGAGAATCTACAATCAAAATTTTTGGAACGCATTTAACTCGGTAAATTTGAAATATTTTAACCAATTTAATTCAAGCTGAGAGAATATTTACAAATACCAGATTTAGAAAAAGTTTATAGACTTAAGTAGTAATCTGATATCTTTAAGTTAAAGTCGAAAAATTTAAATTTAAAAAAAAAAAAAAAAAATCATTTTAAATATTAAATTTTGGTTGTTGATATTCACGTGTATAAGTTAAATAAATAATAGAACTATCATTTATCTATGAGTGAAGAATTTTTTAAATTAATATATCTAGAAATTCGATATTTTATGGTATATGAAAAGCATTTCATAGTTAGATGCATCAAAACAATTTTTGTTTTAAAGTAGAATTTACGATTGAGATACGGTGTAACGGACACCATCTTATCTCGTGACTATAGATATTCGTCTATTTATGGTGAAAAAAGTCAAATAGGGGCTTTTATGGTCATTTCCGATCCAATTTAAGGGCTTATCTGATCAAATTTACCACACATAAGGTCCACACGGACCACACAATCGTTTTCGGATTTTCACTCGCTTATTTACTATTAAGGATGGTTTTATTTGGTAGCTGAAAGTTTCTTAACTCTTATAGCAATTTGTTGTTGATATATTTTTTTATTATTTAAATGTAGATTAATTATGTAAACACCAAATAAGATTCTCAATCAATATCCTCCTCGTTCCATTACAAAATCTATCCGCTAACTAGGGGTAAAGTACTGTTTTTTTATTTTTTTATTAATACTGCTATGATAATTATGATGATTAATTGCATAAATATTTCATCAAACCATCATTTGACTGTTACTATACGTATTTACTTTTATCTTTTTATGGATAACGCAAATCCGTGTTTAATATTATTTTCCCCCATTTAAATACAATTTTTATCATATTTATTGCATAAACAAAACTCTTACAAATAGTTTTAACAACGATAATATGATAAAAATTTATCTAAAAATTGCACAATCGAATTTTATCAATTTATATTGAGAGGTTCTTTTTCGGTAAAAAATGTTTGGGAGTAAGTAATATTTATTTTTTTTATATTAACCTTCATTTATTTATTACTACAGAATTTTGTTTTTATTCATTACTATCTGTAAATATACACATAAATATGCAATCGAATATTTTTGGCTAATTTCATAAATAGATAATTTATTAAGTATTTTACGATGTAATATATCTTGTGTGACTTCTGCTATCAGTTTGTAATTTTTTCCAATGACGAAAAACAACAAAATAATTGACTCTAATTAGTTTGGATTACCTGTACGGATCACAACCCCTTCGATTATCGAAAAAAACAATAAAATTCTTTTGACTATAGTTAATAGGAATAATTATTTTCTTTTTTGGAAAATTTTATTTTCATAAATTCGTATTTTAAATGTATAAAAATTTCTTCATTAGTTCTTATTAATTTTTTTATTTAATATGGCATGATAGAAAAAATGCATAAAATAAATGATAGTAAATGACACTAAAATTCCTGTTATTTTTACTTAAATTATGCAGAATTATTTTGATTTGTAACAAAAGTGCAACAAACATGTGAAAATTATTATGGAGAAATGGAAAAAATGAGCCCAAAACAATACATGAATGGTTAACTTGAAATTACCATAATTCTTTTCTTAATAAAACAAAAAGAGAATAACGAAATGCATCTTGAGAAAGAATCGACTCGTTCCATAAGCAATGGTAATTATGGTTTTATGACCTTAAACCTGACTTCCATGTATTAACCCAACAGAGGAATTTGAGGTCCACGGATAAAATTGATGTTAAGACTGTATAGAACCAGCAATATGATCTCATCTTATGCGTCTTGAGTAAGAAAAGTAAAAAAACCAAACACACTTTATGTGATGATGACATATGCAGGCTTCAAATTTCAAAGTGCCTACTCTAGGAACAAGAAGGTATACAACAATGTATGGTATATCTTTGTCAACACTGGAGAAATGGTTCTTGAGAGACTTCTTTCGACTAAATTATTTTTATTATCCGTTGCTCTTCCCCTTAACGCTTTACACTAGAAATGAAGTTCTATTTTTGTGTTTACTTATTTCTATTGGTAATTATTATTCCGTTAGATAAGAAAATATTGATACAATTGAAATACGATCATGTTAATTTTTATGATCTGGGAAATTATATTTCAGATCTAACAATTAAATACAAATTAAATTTTCTTCAAGGCATATTTTTGAACATTTTAAATAGATACTGGAAACATAGCAGGTATTTATAGGATGTTGGATAAAAATAGTAAAAGAAAAATAATTCTCTAAATATTAATTAATGTACAAAAAATTTATAGACTGTGTACGTGTATATTTTATTGCAGAAAAAATAATCGAATAATTTTCATGGATGTATTGATTTATTTTTCCAAATAACAGTATCTATTATCTAATAGGAAATGAAAGCATCTTACACATATCTATGAGGTAATTTTTTTTTATATTAAATAATTTGAAGAAAATCTTTTTGATTTATATAAAAGTTTAAAATTATTAAAAAGACTTTAATTAATTTTATTTTTAGATTTGATATTAAAAAAAAATTTTGTTTTCTTCTTTTTTGAGATCGACAACTAAAAAGTAAGAAGTAGATAGTTTGGTAATGTAAACTTATTTGCTGTCTTTGAAATTTTCAGGATTTAACTAATAGAGAGGTTATGTTCTTTTGAAACGTTGCATACTGACTAAAAGGGAGGGGAGTTGTAGATAATTTTTTAACAAGGGGATTACAGTGGGAATCTAGACGGAAATGAAATTTTCGTGACGAGATACTGGAAGATCATTTACATAAAAAATATTAAGTTCATGATAAATTGTGGAATTATTAATATAAAAAGGGGCACTGACAGTTTTACGAGCGATTTGATATATTAATACAAAGGGTCCCAGATTTCTAGTCCATATATAGGGCTTGTATAAATTAGTAATTTGTCGTCAAGTGCCAATTTTAACTGTCGGTCCAATGTTCTTAGTAATTATCGGTATCAACTGCTAAGTTCTTCTATAGTTCATAATATCGCACTTTCCTGTCTTGCAGAATGGCGGTACCATTCAAAAATATAGGACTTCATTTAAAAAAAAAAATTTTTTCTATTTTGTAAACCATTATTGAAGAGATAAAATGTTTGTTTTTTTAGAAAATATAGAACATTATTATCATCTGCATATTTGGCTAATAGAATTTCAGATAAGGTTGGGATATTGTATGTGTTTATTTTATACAACATAGGATCTACTATACTATCCTGGGGTACTCCAGCGGCAACGGGAAGAATATCTAATGTATCAGTTTGTTTTTATACTTGGAAAAATGCGATCAGATAGGTAGGATTTTAGGATAAGGTAACAGGTTGATGGAAAAAGCTTCTTGAGTGTCCAAAGTAAGCCTGGGTGCCACACTAGATCGAATGCGTTAAAAAAATTTGAAAAACGTACAAATTTTCCAAAATGAAAAGATAAAAAGTTGAAGATTAAAAATTTCTTCATTTTTTATAATAGATACGAAAATGTATTATCTTCTTGAATATAGGAAATCTGTTTAATAATGTATATCGAAACATACAAAAGAACGTTTTCTGAAAATTTGAAAACCTTTTAAAATTATTTCAAATTTTTGTAATCTAGATGGGCAATTGAAACGTTTCAATTCTCTTGTCAAAATAAATTTGTGCACATACAAAAGAATTAAAACAACCAAAATCTATGAAGGACAAAATAAATCGTATGATCGTTGCGTAACAATTTAACTACGTAAAATGAACTAAGAAATGTCCCACATTCTATCTAATATAATGTGTATACAGCTGACAATGATAAATTATTGTATAATGTTCTACTACTAAATTTACTTATTGCTAGGTTGTTTGTTGATTTTCGATTAAATATTGATATTGTTTGCGAAAAATTGTTCAAATAGAAATTTAAAATAAATATTTAATGGTACTCCTACATACACAATAAACGTAAATTTATATATGGTATGTGAGAATCTGAGATTGTACATCAATGAAACATGTACTAATAATTAAATGAAAATGCCGAAAAATTTCAGTATGGATAATTTAAATTAATATATAATTACATTATACTTACAAAAAAATTCCACATTCTTACTTTAATCAAAAATTAATTTTAAAAATGATACCAATTATGAGATCTCATTAAAGAATAATCTAATTAATTGAAATATTTTGGTTTGCAGTAGACCCTCTCTTCTGACCTATGATTTCCACAAAGAGTTCTTAAAAGTCATTTTTCAAACATGTAAGAAATTTTCTTTTAATTATAAACTATTTATTTCTAAATTTGAACAGGTCAGAAGGTTACAATTCAAGAAATAGTTTTCGTTCCCCATAGAATTATAAGTGTAAATGCATACTTGTATAGCTCTATTTATGCATAGCTCCATGGAAATGGGTGTTAGAACATTCGTTTTAATTATATATAAAATGTTCAGTTTTTTTTGACTTTTTTTTTACAAAATAAGACCGTTTTCTGTTGCAGGTAAAAAAAAGCCTACTTTAGAAGATAATTTTCAGTTATCGAATTTTTCATAAAAATTTCAAGTAGTCAATTTGTTTTTGCATAAAAAATATATTGTAAAATTAGAAATTGAATAAAAATAACTTTCTACAATTAGAATGAACTATATAAAATACAAAAAAAATATGTCTAAATCTCAAATGACGTACACTCATTAAGATTTCTGAAACAAGACTACAGAATAATCGAAATTTCTTAATGCTGATAATATAAAATTTCTTTAATAACAAAAATTTCATTTCATTAAAGAGAGAAACTTATTGATAAAAACTACGAGTACTACAGTCATTTGCAATTGTAGATGAAGAGAACATTCGATATGCACTTTAACGCTATTTGAAAACTTTTAATTTTTATTGAATTGCAATTCCAATCGCCATGATCTTGACCACCGCTATAACTGCCTCAAACATAACAGAACACTTTGTATTCAAGCTTATCTGCTGCTTATAAGCCTCATCATTTACCTACATGAGTGTGCATTGATTCTCTCGAAGTTTAACTAACGTATTCACGAATCCAGTTTCATTAAGTGTCAATGAATTGAACGCATTCAAGCACTTCTGATAGTGTGCAGAATTCCATCCATCAATTATTTTAATATTGTTTACAAACATGTTTGGGTATTATTGTTACAGTCAAAACAAAACCCAATTACGAATTAAACACAATTATATTCTTCCCCAAAATCCAACAATGTGACGAAGCACGTGGTTTTTTGATATGACACGTGGTCAACCCTTTCAGTTTTCTGGTTTGTAGTCATTATCTACACCCGCTATTATGGTTTATGCATTTATAAAATGCCTATCAAACTGTCAAATGCATTCCACCCAACGAAAACGGGGGAGAGACTATGTATTCAACAGTAGAATGCGTATAAATAGCCGTTGGCGCCATTGCGTTCCTCTTCAATCATCCGATCAATTCAAATATTCGTTTGCTCACAGCTATTTTTATAGAAGCATCTATGTTATTTTCTGTTTTCTTTTTTGATTAAATGGAAATGGGAGAATAAGTGAAAAGTAAGCGCGAAACAAAATAAAAGCCCAAACACGATAAGCTCAGCAGACCATTTACAATGCTTCGTTCTACATTTTGGAATTCCATAAAAGCACGGAAAGAGGACATAATCAGCGAGCGCGAAGTGCACGATTGAAGCTCAAAGAACAACGACTGTTTAACAGCGAGTGTCAAGCAAGGGAATGCAGGGGCAATTGGAAGCGTGTGTTGACGTCGAATTGGCGAGTGTACAAGTGTACCCTGACTACAAGCCCCCACGTTATCGAAGGTTACGTCATTTACATCGAAATCTCATTGGCTAAGACAAATCGTACGATATTTTGAATAACCAAAAAAAACAAACAAAATGAGGTGAGTCTCGCAAAACTTTCAATCGTGCCGGCCGCATGCATGCCTATTCGACTTTTACTCGGAACTATGTGTACATACCATATATACACACTTGCTCACAAATCTTTTAGTATCGTGCGAATGGTGGGACTACGTAAAAATCGTCTGTTTGAATAAATTAAAAAAATTTCTACACTATTGAGCCGGGGCGCACACATGACTATCCAATATTTATATAAGTTACGCATACTTTAATAATCGCACACAAGTTATTTTTATCATGATTAGTCTTTTCGGTATTTTCGCGGCACACTCTTGTATAAATTTATGTTGCGCATACATGCTCGTAGTTCGATGATACCGGCTCGGCTGCAATGCGATTGGAATTTCGCTACCAACATTGTAGCTATATGATTGCATGTGTGTATGAGTGTTGATATTTCGAACGTTTTTATTTAGTTAACATACAGAACAAGAAAAATTTCTTTTTAAATGAATTATTTACATATATTACATAGATTATTTCCAGGTTATTTACAGGTGAGAAAGAATCTAAGCATAAAAACGAATAACAGTTTACCACATTCTTTGGCCAAATACTATTTCTACCAAGTAAAAATGGCATTTCCGAACAGCTCATCTGAATGTTGTTGTTGAATTCATTCATCGAAAATTAAGCTAAGATAAGTAATCGAATGTTTAAACAGTGCAGATGTGACTCCCATGTTTTAATTATAGCAATCTGATCATTTCGAGAGGATTTTCTATAGTGGGAGTTGTATTTTTCCAAATGACACGTCATTGTTTAAACAAGGCTTGTTTTGTTAAAACTATATTACTTAGATTAGCCAAGCTAATTATAACATTATTATTTCTTAGCAAAAATTATTTTCAAAATAGATTTCTAAATATTCTTAGTGTGCCACACCTACTTTATTATTTAAAAGTCAATGACAGAATCTTTTATGTTATTTCAGAATTTATCTATTTTATTTTTTTATAAAAAAACCTTTTTTTAATTCCAAAATTACACATACTCGTATACTTTTGTTAACAATTATTTTATACTTTGAATACCAACTTATATATCAGTACTCTAATGATATATCTGAACATTTTACAAATAATATTTTCATTGGTTCATATTTGTAAAATTTGGCAAAAGAGCATTTTGAACTCGATTATGGCCCCTGTGCCATAACCGAAATAATCAACAGACAAAAAACCTTTTAGATATCAAAATTATATTTTATTTTATAAAAAGTTCATATTATAAAGTATGAAATTACATGATACCACATGGTCTTTACATCATATCATGCTGCCCATTTTTTAAATCCCACATGTTTTTATTAAAACTATTTTTATCACTTAATATTAAAGCAATTTATATTAAAACAAGTTTTTTTTTTTGGGATTAGATTAAAGTTGGCAAAAAACTAATTTTATTTTAAAATTTGTTATTTTATTTTTAAACTCATATATAGAGGGAAAAATATTTCCAATGCACATTTTTTTTATAGAAAACGTACGCCTCTCTTAAAGAAAATCAGGTAAGTGGAATGGATTTATTAACACAAAACTAATTTTGAATACTGAATACTATATAATTATATACAAAAACAATATTTCGGTTGCGTGCTTTTAACACCTGTAAACTTTTATTAAGGTCTTCTTATCAAACTCTTTATGGGTAAAAACTAAAAAATAGTTTTAAAAAAAAATAAGATTAAGTTAAAAAAATATAATACTGAACGTATTTTATAATAATTTTTAATTTATTTTTATTTAGAAAATTATATATAAATATAATTATTTAATTAGAGTACAGTTAAAAAAATTGTTTTATATAAAGGGTGGTAACACAATTCCGACTGAAACTGAAAATTAAACTGCAAATTGTGTCAAGAAGTATTCATTTACCTTATTTCTATTTTAATTTCAACTGTCGAAGAACAATCCTGCCACATGACAAGATACTCAAATGTATGGCAAAACTTGGACAACAACTGCAAATTAAGTGGGAATTGTGTTCCTACCATAAGTTTGAAATATTATATTTTGGGGTGCGTCTATATACATAGATAGTTCGTTCATACAAAAATATATATGTTTATACAAAAAAAATATCAGTGTATACAACTGAAAAATACATAAACACAAAGTTGTATTTGAGTTTTTATAAGTTTCCGTTTCAGTGGCTTAAAAAAAATTGTTTGATAAAAGTGAAAGACCCTATAAAAACAACTAATTATTTACCAAAGCAATTCAAATTTCCTGATTTAAAATTTCTATAAATAATTTTATATTTCTTTTTTTTTTTGTTGATTTAATAATAAAATAAAGACAACAAAACAAATTAATTAAAATTCAAAAGGTAGTATCTTGATTCGTTTCGTTTTTGTAAATCTACCTGTTGTAAGCTATTTTAAACATTTAAAAATTAAGAATTCGCATTAGTAAAAAACACAATCTGTCTATACAGGATATTATATTTAAAAACGATTAAAGCATCATTATTACTTCGTATAAAAGTAAACGTAACAAAAACGAGTGATATCTAATTTGTTTGCCCTCATCGTGGTACTGCCATACATTTCACACACCAAGTTCTGTATCATTTGAAAAAATTAAAATTGTAAAAATCTGGATGTAAAGGATCTTATTCGGTTGGAAATCGCACAAAAGATAGGTAGAGAATATAGCACTCATACAAATTATGCATTTTTAAACGATTTTTGTTATGGTCACTAATGGTGGGAATTATGGTTGGGGCTTCAATGTTTATTTGACGAAGTGTATCTATTTATGTATTAGTATATATTTGTAAGCTTAGAAAGGACTCACAACTTGAACAAATTTTAATTTGGCTTCTTTCTAAAATTTTGCTATTAAAATAAAAAGATAAAAAATTTATGGAATTTCTAAAATATTCAATAAAAAGATAAATATTATAATCCGACTTTTTAATCGAAATAGAATAACAAAAATACATATATTTTTTCAAGGACAATGTCAAAGCACTGACCGATTTAAAAAAAAGGTACGTAGAACTCTTGTGTGTTGCCTCAAGAATATATTTCCAAGTATTCGAGTTCTCATATTAATTTACATATTCTTCGGCAAATCCGGTTATTTTGGCAAGACTTGCTTCAGTCAATTCCATCTAAGTCAGTGTTCAAAAGTTGGTGATTTTTCTTTTTAGCGAACAATAACCTTCTTCTGTCAAGAATTACGAGTATCACATGAACTCTCCATCAAAATTAAAAGTATACTCATTTTTTTAGCTTGATAAACATTCCAAACTTTTATGAGTGCATCTCTCTAATGGTATTTGCTATCGCTTTTCATGTATAGTATACGATTGGTTATCAATCTATTATATCGAAATCATACGATTTTTTCCATTATCAAATATTTTGAAAGTGTTTTCATCCATAATGGGGCATTATTGAATTTTTTAATTATCTTTCAACCTGTACATGTATATGTACTCATTGACTTTTCATTTTTACTAGTAACTAAATCAGATTACCTGTTGTTTATATCTGTATGGAAATTTTATATAAAATATCTCATACGATATAAAATGAAATAGAAAAAAAAACTTTCGAAAATTTCTCTTTTTTCCTCTGACCTAACAAAAGAAAGAAATAAATACCACCCATTCATTCATGTGTCCAAAATTTTCACTATTAACAAAATAAACACACTACATTCAAACATACTCATATAAGTTGTTTATTTTAATAAACACAATTTTAATCTATTTTTATATGATTTATTAAGAAGGAATTATTTAATTTTTATCTATTAGATTTTTAAAAAAAAATCTATATTCCAGCTACTATTTAAGATAAGAATTTGATATGATATCGATAGACGGAATCGTAGCAAATTAATAGCAAAATGTCTGATGCTTGATAAGAATATATCATGGTAAGAAATATTACTTAATATTCTTAATAATAACAGATAATTAGACCAATAAATTAATTTTATGGAATTTATTTCTTATAAAACAATTTTTAATTAGCACTAAATGATTGATTATTTAAAAAATTAATCTATAAAAACACACGTGCAATTAGTTTATTTTTGATTTTTAGAAAGGATTACAGAGGAGAATTGTTTTTAAAAATGATTAAGGCGAACGCATAAAGAGGTGTGGACTTTTTTTGTAATGTTGCAGAACAAATTGCAGACAAGAAGATCATTTACACAATTTTACGAATGCAGAAAAGAACAGCATTGAAAATTTTACAAAGCATTCTTGACTGAACGGTTTGGTGGAACCGCAGAGTTCTACTCCGTAAGTGCAGATGGGTTTCAGTACTGCCTTGAAAATTAAGCAGTTAACAATTTATTGATAGTTTAGATGGTTCATCTAATAATCTTTGTAGTTGTTTGTGTTGTCGATTAAATCGATATCTTTTTGTAGTGTGTGTGGATTCCAGATGAATTGTTTGTCAATCTAAAGTACTTAGTAGTGGCACTTTAATTTTCTTAGGTATAATACTGGTGTTAAGAAAAAGTGGGATTAAAATTTTAACCTTATTTTTCCTCATTCACTACGTAACATATGTAATTTTTTCTCAATTTTTCTTAATTACCATGCTGTAAACCTATCTTGGAGTTTTAAGATGTATTATTGAAGTATTGTAGATGGAAGATGAACAGCTTGGCCACCTGTCAAAACTGCTGTTTCATCAGCACATGTGTCAGAATATGTTTGTTAGTAGGCATATCAGCAGTATAAATACTACATAGAATGGGACCAAGATTGCTTCCTTGAGGAACAGCAGATTTTATGGAGAAATGTTGAAATATTCATGGTTTTAAGGTAATAAATGGGGCAAAGTATGCTCTTGAAGTTCCAGGCTACCTCAGGATACCATATTTGAACAAAATTGATTGATATTCATTATAATAGATTGTTAAAAAAACATGGGCGTATTAAAAATAATTTAAAATTTCGAAATTGTATAGTAAGCCTAATAACATAATTCAAAAATAGTATACAAAGTGGTGGTCATTAAAATAGAACCACCTCATACCTCATATGCCAGTAATAATGTAATACATATAAAAGAAAATAATAATTATTATCTAATAAGAGAAGATAATATTAATTTATAATAAGAGAAAAATAGTAAAATTGATTTAAAATAGAGCCACTTTAAATTGAATGTTTTATTTAGAAAATAATTCAACATATTTTTAATCTTAATTATTTTTAATTATAAATATTTTTAGAATTCCGACAGCACCTAAGCGGATGGAAATGAAAGCCAATTTTCGTTAAAGAACATCCAAAAATGGGAATTTATTTTATATTTTGTGCTTACGAACAGTATTTTTTAATTGCTTCCACAAATTCTACATCGTATTATGTATACTACTTAAGTGACCAAAAGTAACCAACTGATTTCATATTTAAATGGTAGCCTAACTAATATTTACAGCATTTTTTGGCACAATTTTTAAATACCGATAATGAATAAAAAATATATGCAAAACAACAACTAAATATAATTTTTCCTTTCCAAAGAAAAAAATATTAATCAATTCTTTCTTGGTTATTTAATATCAAGTTTTCTTTAACATGGACAACATTACGTAAACAAAAACCACAGCAGTGAGTGATTCACGTAAATTGTATGCCGTCTACAATAGTTACAAAAGTTAAATTTCTAAATAAAGAAACATTTTACTAAGAAGATATTGTATTTTATTTTTAAATAAATAATTATAATTATTCATATGAAAGAAAAAAACGTCAAATCGAAATATTGCAAGCACATTTGAAAAAGGAATGTTTTGATAATACTGTCGAGTCGAATCGTTAATTAAATAGATAATACTATGGAAAAATGGATCGATTAGTAAATATCTTTTTCTACAAATTTCTATATTATGATGTGGCGCAGTAAATTGGTTTGGCTTCATTTTCCTCAAACAGATATTGGTAAATAGTAATTTTATTGGAATATGTATATGATATTGTGTATTAATAAAAACAATTCTTTAATTTTCTTATTTTATCTGAATTTATTTTTTTAAATTTATGAAGAAACAAAAATTCGATTTTCTGCTGATATTATTGATAAACTGAACTATCTATAAAGATATTGTATTATTGGTATTATTGTACAACTAAAGGTTTTGCGAGTAGTAATTGATTTAGATTTTTGTATTGTATATAATAAATTCTAATATTTTCTAGAATATAAATTACAATAAACATTTCAACTTTGAAATTCTCTATCGGTCAATTTATAAACATGTCCAATGGTCTCATTACCTTCTCAAATCATGTAAAAACTTATTGTACAATACCATATAAACACCTTTATTGCTCTGACTATCCTTTTGATGACGTCTTAAAAAACATAGTAAAAAGTTCTGTTATCAATTCATTATTACTCGGAATTTTTAAGCTTTATTCTCTCATTCTGACTCATAGTCATGGTGACAGGTACAAAAAGGTAAATTATGACCCATACTTCTACAAACAAATTTTTCTAGAGCAGTTGGACATAAGTGACTGTCATTGTGGAATTTTCTCTTTTAGCGCAGCTCTATAATATGGTGAGCTGTGGACAATCAGGATGGCGGTAGAGATTGCAGTTTGCAATTTCAATCATCGAAACATCATTATCTCCAGCAACAGCCACGGAGCCCTGGAAACCATTCGTGGATCTTATAGGAGATTTTTGATCCTGGAAACCATTCGTGGATCTTATAGGAGCCCACCGTCACCCGGTGGGCTCGGAAACATTTTTCGAAACGGTGGCCCATAAGTACCCAATCAGTCTACTCAACAGCCTTATCAAAATTCTGGGCTAGTAAATATCTCAGAATTCGGAAAGCGCATTCTGTTCTTATACATAATTTCCTTTTCAAAAAACACCCTCGTCCCATCCGCCCATCCTGTGACGATCAACTCAATATCACCCATCTTCTAACGGAATGTCACCATACCCAAAATTTCTTTTCTAATGGTATTCCCATAGGTGTGGAGCATTTAGATCCCTTAATGCACTTTCCAAGTCCTATTATTAATTTCTTAAAGCAAACTAACATGCCCGATTAAATCTAATCATCTCTTACTAGTCCATCATGGCCGCTTGCAATATCATAGAGACTTTGCATATAAACAACTCACTCCGCCATTTTTTTAGGAATGTATACAAAATCAACCAATTTCGATTTTAGAATTTTGTGTTTGCGTCTATTAAAAGTATTATTTTTTTTGAAAATTCTCAATAAGTTGCTAAATGAAAATGAATTGACGCTCACGATAATACTCCTACTCAATTTAAAATAAACATAAATGAAAGTTAAATATTTTTTTTTTAAGAAAATTAATTATAAGCAACTGTTTTATTCTTATTTGAGACAGATCTCATTTCACGGTTTACTGAATTTATTATAGAAACGGAAGAGAAAAGAGCGAAAAATGATAACATCTAGAACTAAATGAGATAAAATAAAGTATTGCTGAACTTGACCTTATCAGCTAATGTGGGTGTTTAGTTTTGAGAAAAATTCCAACTAAAATTAGACTTTCTCTAAAGGAGTTTTCATTATCATCATTTTTTATGGATGTGAATTTAACTAAAGTTTGTGCGCATATTCACCAAAACAATTTTGAACAAACACCAATCAACAGAATAACAATCGGACGCTAATCTGAAATTTCAGTGATGATATGAGGAGAAAGAGCATCCCATCATATGAGCACCGATTGCAAGTGAAGAAATTTGTTTTTTTGGCATTGGTCCCAAATTATATAAATTTAGACTCTTTCGGATTACATCATCGAAGCAAAATGGAATACGATATTTAAGAATGAACAAGTGTGCTTTTCTATACGAAAATTATAACAGTTTCTGGAAATGCGTATATTTATATATACTTTTGCATGCATCTGTATATACAAGTAAGTACATATGTAATAAGAGTTTTTTTTTCTTCATACAAATACATTTAAGTGGTTCTTATCGCTGGTTTTTTTTTGTGAGTCTTATCATAAAAAATGTGTAAAATTATTTTCTTCATAAAAAAAATTAGATATAAAATTAGATCAAATTCACCCAACAATGACGTTAGTAATAATTTCAAGTTCTTTTAATAATTACTTAACATTCGATTCTCATGAATTAGCATGAATCAAAATTCGGAAATATATGTGTATATACACATATGTACGTAAGTATTATCATGATCAAAACATTTTCACTTATAAGTCGTAATATTTTTTAGTTTAAAATGAAAAATAAAAGGAAATTTTAATGTTAGCGAATTTGTTTCTACTATTTGTTTGTTTAACTATTTCGGGTGAACGTAGGTGTGTATAGTGTAACTATTGTACATATATAGATAAATATATACAATACATCACGCGATTGCTGTTTTGAACACATGTGCATATTATAGCTGCCTATTGAATGGAAAAAATTCACTCAAATTATATCGAAACCTTAACTTTTAATTATAAACATGTATGTATTTTTTCCTTCTATTTTTATTTCTGTTTATTTATAATACTAAAAGTATCATATATACATATATAAAAAATGTATGTACTTATATCGATGTATTTATACAAGGTCTACCTTTGAGTACAATTGAACGTGACAAATTTTACAGTAAATTATTCTACCAAAAAACAATACTAGTACTTTCTTCAACTTTAGTAACTGCTGGTGTACATTTATTAATTCGATTTAATATTTTATTAGTGTAAACTTGAATAGGACAATTATTATTATTATTATCTGGATTAACAATATTTATGGTAGGTATAGGGAGCAATATTTATGGCAGGTATAGGGGCAAATGGTGAAAACTATTACTTTATTTTTTTTATTTAAGTGTTTTAATTTAGTAAACACAAGAAGTGTGTTTAGGTAATAGACTAGCTATAATAATACAAATGAATAACTTATTTTTTAAATACTATATTTTCAAGGACAGAAAATTAAAATCTGCATGAAGATATTTTTTTTGCTGATTTTACTCTTACTATTAATTGAAAATATTTGTGATATTCTATTTATTTTTGCTATAAATAAATCAAGGCTATTTATATCGTGGTTCGAAAAGTACAGCTGTAAAATAAATAGGTCATCCATATTGTTAAAAATAAATTTCCACAAAAATTAAATCTATTCTAAAATGTTTAATCTATTCTAAATAATTAGAATAAAATAAATATTTTATATATACAAATTTACTAGACAAAATTTGACAAATATTGTATTTAAGAAGCAACATTTTTTAGAAATTATTTCTAATGCAAAGTTAGCCATTTCATGGTTCGGAAAGTTAGGCTTGTCATTTGACTGCTGTAGAACAATTAAATCATTCAAGATGGGATTTCCGTAGTATAACCCAAACTTATCGAATTTCCATAATGTAAAAATGGAACGTTTAGTTACCTAATATTGCATTTACATTCTGTAGCCATAATACGTTTACCTTATCGAATAATCCATTGATCCGTATTTCCATGAAAATAAAAAAGTAAAAACAACTACCGTCAATTCTGAGCACTTTGGCCGTATAATCAACGAGTTTTTTTTTGGCCTAAACTTGAAGATAATAATCTGGACCATTATTATCTTCACAACTTAACTTTATTATAAAGAAAGTTCCCAGGACACGTAATTCGTGATTTGGTGACATCAATTGGTCTTCAATATTATGAGATTTGCTGCCTTTGGACTATTTCTTGTAAAAGTTATGTACATAAAAAAACGTGCTTATGTAGACAATTCTCAAATTTCGGAGCATTTAAAAACCAACATCCCTAAAGTAATGGTCGAATTACAGCTCCAAATACATGAAGAAGTCATTAAAAAAAATGTTTCATGGCGGCCATTTAAATAATGTTATAATGGAAAGGTCGAAGCAATATAATTATATCAAAATCTAAATTTTAAGCGTGTTACGAAGCACAAATTGAAAAACCCTATACTGTAGAAATATAACTATTAATAATAAATGAGCTTCCAATTTTTTTTCTATTGAAAATAACTCAATTCTTAGATGATTAAAGCATGTTCATTGAATTTTATCATTTTCTTATATTGATACATACCATATCCTTAAATTTATTTTCCATTTAACAATTCAAAATGCTCCAATTTTGATTGCAGATAACGGAGTGGACAAAATATTTTTGGGTGTTATCCCAATTTTCAGTTATTGTACTTAAACTGTACCGTCTCTTTTTATAATACAAAAAAATATAATGACATGACCTCAAAACATAATTTATTAATAAACTTAAATATGTTTATTTGCGTAGTCAGTTTATATCGAAAAAAATTACTAATTACGATTTTGTTTTTGTTTTTTTCGGCAATCAATTTAATTTTAATTGAGATTATTAGAAAAGATTAAAATTATTTTCAAATATAAACAAAATTTGGCACCAAAATAACATTTATAAAAATATAAATATTTTGATTGATTTTTTTGCTCTTCAATAGTTTTTTTCCTTTTATTTTATAATGACATTGAAGATGAACTAAGTGGGTGTGATAAGAAACCGCCTGATCAAAATTACGTGATCAGAAATGTTTTGAATTTTTTTTTATTGAATTCTAAAAATACTTAGTCATATGTGTATGACATGTCTATCAACATATATATACATGTGGAATTTATCTTGGTATTTATAGTGAAATTAAAAGTATTTGACGGTGGTTGTTCCCCAATTGGAATAGATGAACGAATTTTTTGACAGAGAAAGTTTAAAGACGTAGGCACTCATATAAATAAATTAATTGACGGCAATTAAATGGACCAGACTAAATTACCACAATATATGACGACTATCTTTCAGTGATCAACATATTATGTAAAAGCCTAAAAGACCCCATCAAAGACTTGGATTTTAAAGAACGTCGGTCATCGGTGAAATACATTTTTTTTATTCTTATCAAATAAAACTTTTTAAAATAAACGCATAAAATAACCTAGGAGATTTGTGAGAATATATTTTCGATGAGATTTTCTCTTAAAAGAACCAAAAGTAAAAGTGAGTTATCATCGGCAATGGATACTTACGCTATTCTTCCACTCAGATTTTATGCTCCGAACACAATTGCGACGCGAGACTGAGAAAAGGCTGTCCGAATTTTTTAAAACCTTCACAAACTTTTGGAAGTCCAGACAATTACAAAGAGCAACCATAACGAATTATTGTTCACTGGCCGATTAAAGTGTATTCGTAGTACTGCCAATATATTTTAACATTTTTAATGTCGTTTCATGTGGCAGCATTATTAATTGAAATCAGTGGTAAGATAAGGGCATACTTATTGTTTAGTGAACTTAAAAATAGCATTAAGTATAGTATATGAGTAATAAACTGATTAGATGACATTTCATTTTTCGTCGAAAATGTGTTTAATTATTTTTATCGACGTTTTTCGTGAACAAGTCCACCATTTGCAAATTGCAGTTGTTTTTTAAGGACATTATACGACGAGGTAGTAACGAGGTTTTATTTGTTTGTTTAAAAGGTCCCTTAGACATGTGCCAGAAGCCACTTTATAGCACCACGCCTACTTAGCGACATCATGTTACGTGAGTTGGCATACCCAGTTTTCCTAATAAAACTGCCCGAACGTGACTTGTTAAATTACTAAAAACCATAAGAAATAGTTAAATTTTATAGACTAAAGTAGATTCTTTTAGAAAATTAAAGATAGTATTTATAAACGAAGATGTTGTTTCTAGTAGATGTTTAGTGGTAAGAGTCCGTCTCAAAACAATAAAATCTATAAGAATTTTAATTCAAAAAGTAATTCTGGATTAACTGACATTCATATAGAATATGAAAAATAGTAGTTTGAATCTCACAAAAATGGCATAACCAAAGATGTTAAATGCCATTTTGTCAGAAAGGCAGCTCGTCGCGTCAACATATGAGCCACAAAGCGAGACTAGCTAAAAATTGTAATGTTGTGATGTTTGAGGAGCTTAATTCCAGTCTCAAATATCGTCCTAATTAACCACAGTGCAACATGGAAAGAAGAACTTCAAGATTCTACTAGGTGACAGTAAAGGATGTTGTGTGGTCATCGACAGCAGCAGTTGTGAATAGAAGTATGTTCTGTCAACCAATTTAAGGAAAAGTTTCTTATCGATGATTGGATCGGTGCTTGCCTATTTGCTTCTACTGAGGGACGTACCCACTTTTAACCAGACTTAGACATCCTGAACAAAATTATGTTTACTTTTGAAATCCCCCGAGTTATTCAAAACTAGGTCGATAGCTGGACAAAGTCTTACAATATAAATACTTTGTCTAATAGTATAGACAAAATTAAAAAAAAAAGAATCTATGTTCATAACTACATAAGATGATGGGAATGATATTTGCTGATAGCACCACAATTTTTAAATTGAATCGACGACAAATTGTAGAAACGAAATTTATTTACATATAAAGCTGGGTCGAAAGCTGTCAAGATTTTCAATTTGAAATTGTGTCAAAAAGTAAAGGTAAGATTAATTCCATATAAAATCTGATCAAAACCTACAGAAATCTTGAAAATTTTAGTATTATCAGAAAATAAAATTTCATAAAACTTTAATAAGTCGATAGTGATGAGAGGGAATAGGTAATATTCCATTTAAAAAAATTTTTTGAGATTACTATCACTTGGATTTGATCATGGATCATGTACAATCGTAATTTTTATTGGAATATTTTGACGCTATAATAAGTACGAAAATTAAACGTGAATAAGCCAAAATATTGAATAATGTACAATTAAAAAACTTGGATAGTACTCTCTCTATTGTATTAAAAAGAAAGTAAAAAGCTTGCACTGTTTATAAAGCCTAGTCAGCTTATAAGAATAGGAAGTAAACGACTTAAACTGTAAGTCAACTACTCAAAGGTCTAAACATTGTTGACTAATAAAATTTTTTTTCGTAACTACTTGTCTGAAGTCGGTTACGTTTAGTAGGAAACAATTTCAGAGACATTTCAACCAATTGACTCTATTACTCGTAACTCGATTTAACAAATTGATTCATTCAAGTGGCAAACACAAATATTATTGCTCTTCTATCTAAATCATTTTGTTTATAAAATAATTTATAATTATTTTATTTCAACATGTTTTAAAAAATATAGTTATTGGATAAAAATAATAATAAACAATCAAATAAATTAGTTATAAAATCTACAAGTCAGCTTATAAGAATAGGAAGTAAACGATAAGTGTATATCTATAGGATCTTCCCATAAAAACGATTTAGAATCGTCATAAAATTTGTTAATTAACCTAAACTTTCACAAATGTGGTAATTATTTATTAACCTTTTGAGATGCATCTTTAATAATTTAATGAATATCTTTCTAAATCTGCACACTTATATGATTCCATTCAATATTTTACAATCACCGCATAAATTTAATGCCAAAGTGAGCACCGTTACCCCCAATAAGCGTTAACAAGTAAAGCAGCATAAATAAACAGAGTTCTTGTTATACGAACTAAAAAAATAAGGGGATGAATTTAATGAAAACTAAACTGATTTGATATATCTTGTGTATTTTCCCTTTAGTATGACCAAAAACAAACCATATGTCCTTTTGGTTTAATCGAAAGAAAACAAAACTCACATATCATAGAGGGAATATATATCGTTTCAATTTTTTATGGTCGCAACATAAGTGACACAGCATCGTTTTTTCATGGAACAATAGATTGATGCTAACCACCCTTTATATTAAATGCTGTTTGTTATTTTATTTAAAAGTTTATTTTTCGCTACCCCGCTAAAAGATAAATACACCAAATTTCTGATCTTACAGTACATAGAGAAAAAAATCACTGATCCCTGGAGTTTACAAAGCATAGAAAAAACGGCCGTTACATACCCTAATCTAAGCAAGCGTTTAAATGTGCGTTGATAATCCTTGTAGCACCACTTCGCCTGCCTTTTTGGATGCGCTTCCGTTAATTGTTTAAAAGAATGACGAAACACAAACTACGAGTATAACTTGTGCAGTTAAATCCACCCTTTCCAGGATATTGACTACCACTGGCATAAACTATGAATTATAGAGAAATAGACAGGGAATAATCTTTCCTATCCAATATCATAAATTATCGAATTATAAATCCCTCCCATCGACTTTTAGCTCTTTAAGAATTTTATTTGAATATTTTATGGGCATTCGGAATTTAGTTTAGAACACGTTTTAACCAACATATTATGACGATCACGTTCCCGATAGCCACACGGGTTGTTTTCCTATCGCCACTATTACTATTCGGTTCGATCCTATATGGTGATTTGGAAAATTCTTACCGAAAAAGTTCATTTTCATTGAAATCTTTCTAAATTATCATTATTATAGGTGTCGTAAAATTTATTATTTGAAATTTGAAGAACATGACCAAGTCAATAGTTACTTAGTTACTTATTCATTGAGAAAATACGAAAATATTTTCTTCCACAGTACTTGAAGAAAGGAGAACACGACATTCAGGTAAAAACAACCATTCAACAAATATTCATTGAAGTATCACGTAGACGCCTAAAGTGGTTATATTTGACGTTATCCTTTTCAAAGAACTGTCAATATTTCGATATTTATGAGGCGACCATCATCATATCTTCTTCTAAGCAATGCGTTCGCTTCTACTTTGAAGTGGAGTACATTCGTTAAGGTATCACCTGAGGTATAAGGTATAAAAACCACTATTATTAATAGCAAATTTATTGATTTAAAAAAGGTCAAGATTAGCTGAGTTTTTTAAAAGAATTTTTGAACTTTGTGATAGATAATACATAGAATTATGGAGTTATAATTTTGGTTTAGAATTTGTATCTAATAAAAATATACTATTGTAGTATTAATCTTGAATTCATCTGGAAATTTAACGAAGGCGTTATAATTATTTTATACTTAATATAAGTCCGTTCTCAGGCCCGTTTTCATAAAAAAATTGAGAAAAAAGTAAATAATTTACCCAAAAAAAATACCCGCCTTTGATCAAATTTCTATAATAAAAGTATTAATAAAATATAACGAACTGTTTACAGGAAATATGACGAATTGCGATAAAATTTTGCCAACTGATAACATTTTATCAAAACGGAGTTTCGGTCTTATTAGCGATTATATAATACAAATAAAAAGAAAAGTCGGGAGAGGGGTGGAATTTCTGAAAAAAACATTTTTTTTCTTCACATTTATAAGATAAATTTTTTACTTGAATTTAATAACGAATGCAATCTAAATTAATTATAATTTATTTTAATAAGATACGAAACGGAATAAAAATTTGCAGTCCGTAATTTATGACAGGAATAAATGTCCATCGAACCATTTATTTAAAATATGTGGTTTTAATTATTCTTAAATTTAGTTTTAATATACGGTTGCTGACTCTTGAAAGGGTTACAGAGTATAAGTCGTTTACAAAATGGATGAACAGTTGTGGAATTGTTTGTGAACAAATCACGGACAAAAAGAACATTTATTTAAGTCGCGATGGATTACATTATTTTGAATATAGCCAGGAGTATTGACAATTTTATAAAACATTCTCGAATGTACGGATTGGATTCGCAAAAAAATTAGAAAGCTGGACTAAATCCCAAAGTTTCTACTCCGTAAGCCCAGATGGGTTTCAGTACTGTGTTGTAAATTAGCAGTTTACTATTTAATAGCTTAGATTGTCGTCGTATAAAATATTGTCATGTAATTTTACTCCAATACGTGAATAGAAGAATTGAAGATTTTCATGAATCATTAAATAACGAGATTCGACATAACCTTAAGTACATGATCATTCAATTCGATGAATGACAAACAAGATACTTAGCCATACATTAAAATGACCAACTACTTACCATCAAAAATCTACTCCAAAATTGTGGACATTAAAATTGCTGATTACACGATGCGTGCAATACACGATTTAAAGGGGAAAGTTCCCATTTTGTCGCTCGGTCGCAATACACGAGAAATTTACGCGAGCAAAAATCAAGTTCAACATTGTTGAACGATATATGTACACTCATCTGTCAAAAGTGACGTCTATCTGAAAAGCAATTTCAACATTGTTGAACGACTTATGTACATTCTACATTAATTTTTCCAACTTTTCTTAAACTTGCAACAGCTAACTTACATATCAAAATAGCCTTAAATTATAAATACTAAAAAATAATGTCATAAATTAAATAAAATTTATCATATATAAAATAAATACGCATAAATGAATATACTGTCAAATGTCAAAATAAACGACGCGCAAATGATGAGTTCGCAACGAGCAAAGTTGTGACGAGTTACAATAAATTCGGATAATTCCCGCTTCACCATGCTTGCCACAAGCAAAAATTGCTCGTCTTCTAGATAAAAACTTTCAATTGCACGATTACGATTCGTACATTTGACAGCGAACCATTTGCAGGAGAAAATCGTGCATTGCACGCATGGTGTAATCTAAGCTTAAGATTTCGGATAGGGCATACTGCTCTCACCGATAACCTTTTTTTTATAATCTATACACGCTGCATCTGCCAATCTTACGGATTTTGCTTACTAAGTGAATGACAGAAAACCCGGAATTTCTTTGCGAGTAGAAATCATGTCATTGCAGAGATCCAAAAATTTCATCTACAAGTTCCATCAAAATTTAACTAAGTTTAACTGATCTAACCTACGAACAACAGACCAGCTTCGCTTAGTAAACTGGTAATGTCTAGCCACACGAAACTTTAAGTTGACAAATAATCTCATGGCCGTTGTGTTGTAATGTTCAATGGACCAAGCTCATGTCTAAGGGACCTTTAACACAAACAAACAAACAATATCATAAAAGTTTAAGGTAAATTTCGAAACATCATTTCAAAGGGGCTTTTTTTATATTTAATATAATATGACATAATGTGTAATTGTCCTCAACAAAAAACTCGAAATATTTGAAAAATAAATTCTAAGTGAATTCACTTTAGTTTAATGTAAGCAACAATAATTAAGCTAATAATAGAAAAGTAGAATTAAACAAAATATAGAATAATTCACGGAAACTTTAACGTTTCAGGGCGGCAGTATTCACTGATTTACCCTCTGATTATTATGTAAAAGAAACTAATCAAGAGGTAAATCTGTGAATATATAATAAATGTGAGAAAATAATACGGCATTGACTTTTTAATCGACTTTTGATACTTGGATTGGGTGATTTAGGGCATAATAATAATAACAAATGATTACACCATTGACTGGCTATTAGTCGACTATTGGACATTAATTACACTATTAGTAATTTAACTGATATCCAATGATTTTATACCATATTCTTCCATTTGGTTTCTTTTACTTTTCAAATTAATGTATATCTACAAAGACGATAGTGATATGAATAGTTAATTAAGTTTTGACTCAACTAATATAAATTCCAGACTGATTGTCTCATTTAAAACAAATAAAATTTAATCATTGAATGAAGTAATTAAAAAAAAAAAAATATTAAAATTTTATGAAAACTTATAGAAAGATGCAAAGAAGAGTAATCATTATTAAGAAGTCGTTACCTGAATATGTGTACGATTACAATATGGAGACATGATATCAGTTCCTAGGTTTCAAATGAAGGTTAGTAAGCTGCCAGGAACATTTAGAACCAGGAACTTTTATGTTGACTAGACGACTATTTTACAAATGAAAAAAAATAGGGGTTTATAATAACTGACTAGAAATGTAGTAAATAATTCTAAAAAGCAACATTTAAACTAGAGTAATGCTATTAGGAAAGTCGATATTTGTAACTTTCTTATTTGAAAAGAAAGTGTTCTGGTCTCTACAATTCTAAAAAAATCGATGTTACAATATATTTTCTGCTAGGCCAAAAAATTGTTATGTATATAAAAAAAAATATTCAGATAAAAAAAAACGCATAAACATTTTACATATTGAATTTTTAAAAATATTTATTTTTTAATTTTTAAAAATAAAAGATTTTAAGTTAAATAAATTAATAACCTTTAAAGTTATAAATATAAGTTTAGTTCTTTTAAATCTTAAATTATGTTTTAGTATAATTTTATAATCCTTTAGAAATCGCAGGTTAAAGAGAAATAATTCCCATCAATAAATTTACAATTTATCACCTATAATTCAGTCATTTAAAAGGGACAATAACTATTCTCAACAAATCATAAAGATATTGGAAATCTATATTTTATTTTTGGAGCTGGATCTGGAATAATCGGATCATCATTAAGTATACTAATTCGAGCAGAACTTGGTAATTCTGGTGCATTAATAGGAGATGACCAAATCTATAATGTAATTGTTATAGATCATGCTTTTATTATAATTTTCTTTATAGTAATACCAATTATAATTGGTGAATTTGAAAATTGCTTAGTACCATTAATAATAGTAGGAGCACCAGATATAGCATTTCCTCGAATAAATAATATAAGATTTTCATTTTTACCTCAATCTTTAACTCTTTTATTAACAAGTAGTATAGTTGAAAATGGAGCAGGAACAGGATAAAGTCTACCCTCCTTTATCTTCAAGAATTCAACATGCCGGAGGATCAGTAGACTTAGCTATTTTTTCCCTTCATTTAGCAGGTATTTCTTCTATTTTAGGAGCTGTAAATTTCACTACTACAGATCGAATACCATTATTTATATGAGCAGTAGTAATTACTGCAATTCTTCTATTACTTTCTCTTCCAGTTTTAGCAGAAGTTATTACAATACTTTTAACTGATCGAAATTTAAATACTTCAAATTCCCATTTATTAGAATTTAGTTGTAAACTATTTAAATTTACTGTCAATTTTGTTAATTGAAATTATTTATTGATAAATATGTTAAAATGAAATTTATATCAAATAGTTTTATTTTTCATTCTATTTGTAATAAAATTTCTAATTTAGAAATTTAGTCTATATCAAAGAGTCCTACTATATAGTCTTTGACATTATCAAATAGCATTTATTGCTTTTATTTAAAATGTCAGTTGTCTTAAGAGGTGGACAAATATGGTTTGTAGTGAAACTTTCAATAGCTAAAAGATAATTAAATAAAATAACCGCTCCCAAATAAAATATTGTATCTGAAATGAACAATAAAAGTGGGAAACAGACTCTTCTGCTGATGATGCTAAGAATGTACAGATAACTAACTGATGTGCATAGCTTGTTGACTTGAGAGAAAGAATTTGTTGCTGGGATGATTCCAATATAAAGAAGAAATGTGGTCTGCCAACACCGGATGCTGTTAAGAAGTATCAAGCCACACCACAAAATGATGACGATGCAGATCGCTGATATATACCGAAGCTAACAATAAAGCGAACAATAAAATAGGGCTAGCCCCTAAATAAATTATGATTATTTGGATACTACTGTAAACATTTACGTGTGTGTGCTAAGTACATAGTTCTATCAAAAATAAATTTTAGGTTAGTTTGCATACATGACCTTATAAAATTCTCCACTTTCTTCGCTATCCAATTTGGTTCAATTTTTTGAAACATATAAAATTCTACACTTTCTTCGCTATCTAATTTGGTTCAAAAAGGTATTCATAAGAAGAATTATATTTAATCAGGTATTTTTCCCCGCATTTTTAATTTAATAAATCTTGCAGAAATTAATAAACCGTCTTATAAGATTATATTAATTTAAATATTTTGAGGGTTATTGCCTTTAAATAGTTGTAATTCTGTTATAACAATTATTAAGAATGGAATGTACTTCTGAGTTAAATTATTTCCTGCTTGTATTAAATTAAAACTTACTGCCATAGTATCATACGAGTTAATTTGTTTAAATGGGTTTTTTCTTCTAAAATTAGTTTTTCATTAATTATTATTTTGTTGTCTAAAGTACACAAAAAGGGTTCCAAAAAGGCATCATAAAATTAGCCCTTTTGGAGCCCTTTTTGTGTACTAAAAATAAATGGCTTTTCTTTCTTAAATTAGTTTTTCATTAATTATTATTTATTGGCGAACGTACACAAAAAGGGTTCTAAAAGCCATCATAAAATTAGCGTAGAAGGGTTTTTGGGTATACGAACTATTTCATTGCATTTTTAAATTAAAAAACTAAAGTTTGGTTCCGTTTTAAGCATTTGTTTTGACATAAAAAAATATTCTTCGACCTAATGGCAAATTTATTCAGATATCTGGAAAAACTTATACCAAATATGATAATAACTATCAGCGGTAAATATAAAGGAAATGGTGCTGATTTCACGCATTCTAATGAATCTCCTTAATTAGCCCTTTAATTTCAAGCGACAAAGGACAATCGCTAAGTGTTGATGGATTAAATTTAGAAAATGCTTTCATTGCACATGGTCAATTATACCTTGCTTCCTCCAGAGTAGGAATGCCAAAAAATCTGTGTGTTTGCACCAAATGAAAAAAACCAAAAATTTTGTATACCCACTTCCATTGCAATTAAGACTTTCAACTAAAAATAAAAACCCATATCTTATATTTATTGAGGGGCGTAGCAGCGCGCGCCGGGTATTAGCTAGTATATACACATATATATATATTTACAGAGGCATGAACGACTGCTGGGACATTAAAGACCAGAAAGTTAGGCTGGAGAAACGCTCACAGTTATCCCTAATCTGCCTCGTGTACGAACAGAATGGTAATTACTAGACTGGACCAATAGACACCATTTTTTGGCAACTGATTGAGCAACAATTAATAAACCAGTCTATTTGATATTCGTACTAAATTTCCTTCTGGGCATGTAAGCTCCTCATAATCTGAAAAGCGCATACTGCTCTCACTGACAACATGTGGCAGTCAGTTCACCATCCCTGACATATCATATGAATTTCACATGACCAAGAATTACTTAGCGTGATTATGGATATCCTGGATCCAACAACTCCATTACCAAGTCCCCTCTTAAATCTTTACAACATTCTAATTCTAATCTGCTCCAAAAAATTTAACAAAAATGTCACTATTCACGCTCCTAACAACAGACTATAGTGGCGCTATAAAGTGGCCTCTGGCATAATTCTAAGGGACCTTACATACAAATATATTAAAACTTTTATAATTTTTTTTTGGAAATTTCTCTCTCCTAACATAAAGGACAAAACTCAAAAAGTTTTTTTTTTAAAATATTAAATAAGCATTATCTGTACAAAAATTCAAATTTTCTAATGAATGAAGAAATTATTAATAGATTATGAAGAAGTTGGCAAATCTTTTTTCATGGTTATATTTTTCACTTTCCATTTCGTAAATAAATACAAAATGATCCACCAAAAAAAAATAAAAAATGTTTTCAGCATATACAAAATAAAACTATGGCCAAGTACAATGGCCCCTCCTTAAATCTAGTACGTCACACTTTTATGAAAATGACATTAATTCTTGTCTGCATTTATAAACACTAACACATAATCGGGTGATTTAAATTTTTTTTACAATATTATTAATACATTTAATAGTAACCAAAATTAATGAAGGTAGTAATGGCAGACATAAAAATCGTAGCTTATAATTTTTACTACTGATATCACAAAAGGGCTTTTACTACTGATATCATAGTAGTAGTAGTACTAGAACTAGTTTAATTGGTGTCTGTAATATTTAATGGTGGCATTTTCGTTCAAGAACATAATGAATGTACAAGTCAAAAATTGTTTTTTTTAATTATCGTGATGGCCGACGTGAAATTAACTAAAGAAAAATTACATGGTAGAAGCCAAACGAATTCTGATTGACTAATATTATCCTAAAAATGGTCCGATGTTTTTTATCACTAAACATTTTTCTGCATACAAAACAGCAGTTCGAAGTAACAATTGTAGTTATAGTAGTAGTAGTAATATTTCTTCGTATAAAAACATTATGCTTATACGTTTTTTCATTTTTTGTTTGTTTGAACAATTAACTTTGTTTTTTTTTTTGGGTAAAAAGTTAAAAGTCACATGCAATTATGACGTTCGTTTTAGGTAAAATTAACGACATTCAATATTTTTGCTACAATTATTAAAATAATTATTATAGAATTAAAAAATGCTAGATTTGGAAATTATTATTGTTTTTATACTATTGTACATCAGCATTGATTTTTATAAAATGTTTTTAGAAAAATGATTAATTAGTATGAAATGGAAGTTTTAAGGAATTTTTGTTTTTAGATTATCGCAAGCATAAGATCCTTGTTACTGCAGTTTTTTTTTATTTTAAAAAAAAAACTGCAGAAAAAAACTAAAACAGAATTGAGGCGCGTACACAATTCCGACAATAACGAGTAACACTGTCAAAATTTATAAAACCTTCGAAATCTTATTTTGAAACGATTTCATCGTCGAATTTGATCTAGTTTCTCATTTTGTCGTTTTGTCGTGATAAAAATTTGAGAGAAATCTTGGTTATGTGGCAGCATTGTTCAAATTGAAATGAAAGACAAGACTAATCTCTATATATGAGGTTAAAAGAGCATAAAAAATATCAGATAACGTTTCCTTACTCGTTGCAATTGTGTTTCAGTGGTTCATTACTCGTTATCGTCGGGATTTTGTTCGGTTATTCCCCTTGTTTTCTTAGACCTCATTTTTCTAACAAATTGAAAAAACACTGATTTTTGATTTTCATATAATTTTCAACGAGTGAAATAAAAGTCAAATTGTAGTTCAAATTCTACGGGGAATAACCCTACAAATAGCTTATGTTAATAAGACTACAGTTCGTACTATTCAAAAGGCCCCTTATATACAAATGTAATCTAAATTTTCAGGTAATTATTTGTAAACAAACAAAAAACAAAATACCAAAAGCTAATGAGCTTACGAGTCCATTTAAAGTTAATAATAATAAGTGACCCTACAAAATTATAGATGAAAATTATGAATTGCATATGCTAATACCAGTAGGCCACTAGTTGTTGCAAATGTGTTAAAGGTCTTAAAAATTTAAAAGCAAACAATTGTTGTAAAAAGAAAAGTTTATTAAAAATTGTTAGCAAAAACGAAGTAAATATATTTTTTCTGTATATAAAAATTAAATATAGTCAATTTTGTTTTCGATGTCATAAAATGAGACCATATTTTTTGTACAATAATAATGTCTAGTATAAATTAATTTGAAATTCACGCAATAATCAAACTGAATATTTTCATTTAAATAATAGCTAGTGTATTGTTTTAGTAATTTTCAATAACGATAGAATCTCTTTAAAAATATAAAATTTTTTTATGCCGTTAAATAGGAAAATGTAATTCTTTGAAAATAAAAATGCTTATGAAAAAATTATGCAATTGATTTTATAAAGAAATTCTTTGATGTAAAATACGTAACTTTGGTTAGGAAAATTTTTGTTTAATTTGAACAAATTTTAATGTTTCTGTCTGTAAAATTTTATAAAGAGTATATATTTTTTAAGTAATTAGAAAAACCCAGACAGAATACACTGAACACAAACAGGTGGATTTATTTCAAATCAAAAACTACCGTTAGAAGTTACGCTAATTTTATTTTTAAAAAAATTGTAAAAGTACCTAAAAAATCCTTTATCGAATCAGTTTAAATCATTTTTAAAAATATATTTGAAAAATTCTTAACGAACGGCTAGGTTTATTTTACTTTAAAAATGCAGTAATTTTCGATTAGTGGCTCACCTGGTATTGTAAATCGATCCATATAGTTGATTAAATTAACAAAGCATAGGACGGAGATTGTAAACCAATCACTCCGCGATACGGAACGAAGTCCAGTTCCTCTTGTAACTGTGCTCGTACTTCCCGTTGACACAAGCTGTTGGGAAGAATGTGTGGACGGTAATCCTGATGGAAGCCCAGCAACATCTTCGACTGAGGCGTCCATTGAATCTGCCGTATTAACAATATTATAACCTTGCCTGTTGTGCATTCAATCGGCTTTTAATTAATAGGTTAAAAATAAAAATAAAAGTAATGTTCGAATATAAACAATTATAGTCTTTTTATTCACTAATTTCAAATATTTTTTAATTTATTTAAAATAAAAAGTCAATAAAGTTCTTGCTAATTGCTTAAAATAAACCGAGAAAAGTCCGCAAGAATCGGGATAGCCGACCAAAATAGAAATTCGCCACGGATTTATTTTCGCATACAAAATCACCACCACAAAATTAACCAACTAATCACGCAATCAGCTCAAAACTGAATTTTCTTTCGACGTGTCCGCATACAAAACCGTACATTTCGAAATATTCTTTCACTTTGACAGTTTCAGCAATGGTTCGGAAAATGTTTACAAGAGAGAGCAACAGTCAATTTTGAGTTGTCATCTTATGCTTTTTCAGGCAATTTCTCGTAGAAACAAAACAATGGCTGGTATAAAGTTAATGTTGATCTTTCTTAAAATATATATTCTTAAAATATAATAGATTTGAACAATAATAAATATATTTCCAATTAAACGATTTGACTTTTATAAAAAAAATTTACTAAACTGTCAATTAAAATTTGCGACAAAACATACAGATATGTCAGAAATTTGACAAAATATTTTTAAAAAAAAATAAATAAATAGTCTGTTTTTATATTGAAAATGATTAAAATAATTTAAATATTTTATTAATATGTTTATAGAATGTTTGAAAAGAAAATTTAGAAAAATCAAAAAACCATTCAAATGTTTGTACAGAAATTTTCTTATAAAAATGATTGTTTTTTATGAAAACATATTTTCAAATACGTCTCATTGATTTAAAAATAAAATTAAAATATATGTTTATAATTTTCTTTTCTTCAAAGAAATATAAATTAAATATGATAATTTTAAATTGCCTTCATATAAAAAGGCAAAATTTACTTTTCTATAAAATTAATTTTTTTTTGAATACGTCAATTCTTCTATTATTTTTAATTATATATGAATTGGTATTTATTATGATTTATTATAAAAATGATATTTGAATGCGTGAAATTCTATGTTAAAATACAAGAAAATATAAAATATTTTCGTTTTATGATAAAAAAAAAATCATTTGTATGGTTTTATAATTTGAAAAGTTTTTATTTGAAGAGAACTATAATGTTTTTTTCTCTCCCTTTTATGTAAATAAACATCATAATTCATTTTTAATATAATTTTTTTAAAATAATATTAATATGAAACCATATATACTATTATAGTGAAAATTTTTTTTTATTTCAGAGAAACTACTCACACGATTACAGAAACATTTTGTATACCTATTATACCATTCAAATGATTAGAAAATAAATTGTCCTCCATCGAAAATTTGTATTTTCGTATATTTTTAGTTATATAAACTGGTAACCAATTTATTTTATTATCTTTTAAAAAAGACTTTTATATTAATTTATAAAATATAAAAAAAAAATTATATTTTTATTTAATGTTTATTAATAAAATTTAATGTATATTAATCTTCAAAATAAATTTGATAACAAGAAAATTCGTATAAATCGAAATTCTTACAAATGTTTGTTCCGCTTGACCACTGCGTAAAACACCGTTAATCTGTGATTAGTTTTCGTGAAATGCTCTTATTAGGTAGGATGTGTGAATTAGTCGAATGCACGTTAGAATTAGGTTTTTAGTTTAATAAAATTTCCAATTTATCTTGTGTATTTATTTTCTTAAATTTATTTAACAATTATAATAGTTTGAATAACATAACATATTTTATAGTATTAAAAAATTATACATGTTAACCGTAGGGCCATATTTGCCGTCGTCTCAGGTATGACGAAAAGAATGTAATTTTAATAATGTTTGAAACACTTTGTTTTACGTTTAGTTTGTTTGTGTGTGTGAAAAGGTGATAATAATTCATTTGTCGCTGCCGTTGTTGGCTACAAGAATAAAGGGTAAGTCTATTTTATCATACACATATATTATCGTAACATTTATTTTTAATAATTAGGTAGCATTATTATTTGACTATAATTTTTTATGCCGTTTTTAATGACTTTTCTAAACTGAAATTTATACTCAAATCTAATTGAGAAAAGAATTGATTACCTTTTGTTTTCCAATATAAGACGGCAAATGCAGTTCGTATTTCTAAGTTAATATTTGTAACAAGTGAAAATTGAGTTATTAAAAAAAAAAATTGAAATACTCATTAATATGAGGTCTGTTCAAAAAGTATCGCGAATTTTGAATTTCCACAGGTTACATATATTCGATTTTCGATTTTTTGTGGTGTTATGTTGGTGCTCATGTCTCTCACTTATGCCGACAAGTTCGGCCATTTTGAATGTTCAGTTAATTTTTGACAGCTGCTTTGTTTGCACGTGTTTTGGCTCGTCCTCGATTTTTGCTCAATTTCGACCAAAAACAGCATCGCATTAACATTGCTAAGGAGCTGTTGGACTCTGTCCGCGACGACCCAAATTTGTTCCAGATGGTCATAACTGGTGAGGAATCATGGGTTTATGGTTATGACGTAGAAACCGAAGCTCAATCATCCCAATTAGAGCTGCCGCACGAGCCAAGACCGAAAAAAGCACCAAGTTCGGCTTACAGTTTTCTTTGATTGCACCATCCGCATCATGAGTTCTTGCCAAAGGGCATAACCTGCAAGTTATGCGCAAGTTGCGCGAAGCAATCCGCCAGAAATGCCCGGATTTGTGGAAGAACAAAGATTGGTTTTTGCCATTTTTGGCCAGAAACAACACACTAACATAATAATGCTGCAGCAACCGTATTCCCCAGATCTGGCCCCCTGTGACTTTTTCTTGTTCCCGAAACGGAAGAGCCCCATGAAAGGACGACGCTACGCTACGATTGAGGAGATAAAGACGGCATCGAAGGAGGAGCTGAACAAGATCTCAAAAAATGATTTTTTGAAGTGCTTCGAGGATTGGAAAAAACATTGGCACAAGTGTATAATATCTGCTGGGGATTACTTTGAAGGGGACAAAATAGCATTAAAAAAATGCTTTCACATATTTCCTGATTGATTTTAATCATTTCGTTCCGAATGTATTCTCTAAGTTGTTTAATTATTTCAGGTCGAGTAGTGGAGACCTTCTCCTTTAAGTGGTCCCTACTTGAAATCAGGAGTAGTAAAATCTGGGGAGGACGGGAACCAATTGACATCACCATTTTTCGACATAATTCGGTAAGGAAACATCGGTCGCAGAATTTCCATTGTAGCGTGTAGAGTGTGTGACGTCGCAGATTAAAAAAATGACCTATTAGCATTTCACTATACTGCTCACCAGTTACCACAACAGCATTGCCAGCAGTTACCTCTAAGAAACACGTACCAATGACCGTTAAGGTTTTTAGTAAACAGCCTCTGTATATTTTGTTTATAGTTATCAATTTCCTGTAAAAACCAGCTCTTGTCTACGGAGCTCTAAACCATTTTCACTCCACTGCCGGCAGCGAACATCGAACATGATCTCTGGGCTGAGTATCCTGTATTAACTGAATTCAGTTCGGGTGTATATATAATCGTTTTGCTAAATATTTTACAAAACTGTTTGATTAACATCCAATTCTTATGCCCGATTGATTACCTTACGAATGTTCCAGAACTCTCAGCACCCGGTTCTTAGATTGACAGGTTTTGGTATATCGAAGACTGTAACATGTTCTTAAAAATTATTTGATATGTTAAAGATTATAGTACTCTGTAATAGCTATACCACATCTAATCAAAATGACATCAAATTAAAGTTGTAAACTTACCATTAGAACATCTAAAAAAATGAAGACAATTTTAGAGGAAAAATAACAAACACGTACACTTATAAGATTATAATTCTACCTAATAAAAATTAATTTAAATAAAATCCATAATTCATTTTATAATAAATAAATTTATTTGATAAATTCCAAAAATATCCATTTTGTAAAAAGTATAATAATGTCCACAAATTTGTTTTTCTATAATTCACAAAAAATATATAACCGAAAAATTACAAGGACAAAAACTGATATAAAAACAAATTATAATTTTGTTTTTTACATAAAAATGTAAATTTTTTTATAGATTTTTGGGGAACAGAAATAATGCATTTTCTTTTTCTTTTTTTGTTGAAACTAAATTATTTACAAAATTTATTTCCGCTTGATTCTTTCAAATATTCTTAATTACACTCTCATCTTAATTATAAATCAAATGTTGTACGATTAAATTCTAATTTTTGGTATTAGCACAATCCTTTTGAATTATATTATAGAGTTTAGATTTATTATATGCATTTATTTGTGTTATATTTAATTAAATACATTTACGCTTTCTTATTGGGTATTCATACATGCATATCGATTGAATAATATTTGTCTTTTTTTTGCTTTTTTATTAAATATTTTGTATAATAAATATATACTTATGTTATTATTTTTTAAATGTATCTTTTTTTTTAAATTCTTAATATTGATTTACATTTTTTAATTAATTTATCTAAACTTTTGATGTTGAAATTTAAAAAAAGTGTAGAATAACAAAATACTCACACAATGTACAATATAGGTTAGGTAGTAGAGTACTGAATATAATTTTTCTTTAATAATAAATTAATAATTTTTTTAAAAAAATGTGGTGTCGAGGATTACTTAGGTATATTTCAGTTTTTTTTTATACATAAAATACAATCTTAGAAATCTGTCTATATAAATATTTACTGAGTTAGCAAATTTCTTGGAGATGTTTAAGCTAAACCAAACATTTATTTTTTAGTTTTGATTTTTAGTAAATATTTATTATTTTAGTACAGTTTATCCATCTTTTCGATGTATTGTAGTACAAGCTTTCTATAAAGTTTGGCGCGAAGGATTAATCCACAAAATAAAAAAGCTTCTCCCAATGCAATATGAGGATATTTTAAAATCTTACATTTCACTAAGATACTTCAGAACAATACAAGATGGAGCTTACTCGGAATTAAAAGAGATAAAAACTGGAGTACCTCAAGCGAGTGTACTTGGACCGATTCTTTATAACTTGTACACAAGTGATCTGCCGACGTAAGAAAGTAATAAAATAACAACATTTGCTGATGATACGGCAGAAAATAACGAAGAATCAACAACGAAACTGCAATCAGCTATAATGCCAAAAAAACTGGACCCAGAGTTTATGTAGACTTCACCAATAAAAAGATTGAATATAAGCCTGTATTTCTCAACATTCAACAAATACCAAATTCCAATACGGCCAAGTACCTAGGCATATCCCTAGATGCTAAGCTGTGCTGGAAAGGTCACGTGAATAGACACGAAACTGTATTAGTTATTAGGAAGAAAATCTACTTTATCGAAAGGAAATAAATTACTACTCTACAAGCAAGACATTATACCTGTCTGGACTAACGTTATCGAGCTCTGGAAATACACCAAAAGAAGTCATTTAAATATAATATAATGGTTCCAGAATAAAGTACTAAAAAAATAGTAAAAATATTTAAAAAAAGTCACGAACAAAGACTTCTACAATATGTAAATGTTCAGGCTGGTAAATTCCTAGACAACAACGGCACAACACACGGAATCAAAAGAGTTCAACCTTTTGAGCTGGTATAACTATAATATAATAAAAAAAAAACCAGAAAAAATAAAAGAGTTACTGCATCTTAGGTTTGGTAAAAAAAACTAGCAAACATTGAAATAAATTGCTTATTAGTTTTAAGACTACATCACAATAGCCTTCAGCGGAATCGTTCTTGAGATGGTAACGCTTAAGGAAGGTGTTTTTACTGGGTTAATGTACCACACTACTATGAGTCAAGCGCGCCAGATACTCGTAGTGTGTTTCGAGGTTTTCACCTGCCCACACAAAAAATGATATTTTATTGGAAAAAATACAAGGGCTGTTCGAAAGTTCTTGGTCCAAGCTATAATTAAGGCCATTATCGATATGAATTTTTTTGGCTAAGTTGTAACATCTGCCACGTACACACGCATATGTTAATTTATAAAATTGTTCACCTAATTGCTTTGCATTCACCAAGGATTAGATGTATTTAATAATTTTGTTGGAAATAGAGAAAATTGAACATAAATTCTTTGTTCTTTTTTATAAAATGCCTAAACTACCGGGCCAAAAACAAAGAAACTTCATCCAGGGGCTCCATATAATCTGAAAAATGTCTATTTAGAAAATTTAGTTTATTTTACCCGTACAGAGTATTTATTAGTCATCCTGCCTACAACAGCCTTCGCAAACATACGGTGCATGTATAAAATGGCGGAATTGCAGTAAACACAGGGCTCCTGAGAGCTTTTTTTCAGGTTTTGACATTTCAATTTAATATACGTGTTAAATAAATTACTAGATATAAGCAAAACATCACTTCATTATATTAATAAAAATACAATACCAAAAATTTGACATATTGTATCAAAAAATAACGTGGTTACAAACAAATGAGTGAGGTAAATGAGAGCCGCATTACGATTTTCCATATATTATAAAGAGCCACACCATAGTTCCATAGTATTATATACTTAAATTCGCACCCGTGAACTAGGAAGCCGCATATACTCATTCGTATATGTGCAATTTTATGCGTTTACATCAAATGCGTCCAGCTTGGTTACAAATGCATATGTGCGACACCTAATTTTATCATTTGTAACCGTTTATCCAATCAGCTACTGTAAAATCAAGCGTGCAACTACTCTATTCGAAACGCTGAAAGCAAATCGCAAAAAGTAAATGTCGTACTAGATTATAAATGAGTTTCGTAAAAGAGGTACTTTTTGACAGTTCATAAATTTCAAGTCTATTGTTTTAGTTTTGGTTAGTTTTTGTTGTTGTTTTTTTTTCAATAAAAAGTTTATTTTTCGATAGTAATTATGAAAAGAAAACGATTTTAACTCACAATATTGAGAGAAAAATATTGGTGAGTAAAAATAATCCGTTTGAATTGCAAGAAAAGAGTATGGTACTCGTACATACAGTGAGTCACAAAAATATCCTTACACCGTTTAACCAGTTCTTTATTTAGTTAATACCGCTTTATTTTTTTGAAGTCAATTATAGGATTTTGCTATTAAATTATTTAATAATAATAAATATAATAGTTCAATGGTTAATTTAAAAAACAAAAGAAATGGCGTTTGTAAAATATAAAATTACTTCTCATTTTTGCACCATAAAAGTAACCGGACAGTATTGAGATTAGTTTGTGTCTTTTGTTTACTTAATATTAAACTTGTCCAAGCATATTGATAAATGAATATAGCTTACTATTTAATGAAATAAATTTATAATCACCTCTATATACATTTTTTTGATAATAAACAAATTTGGTTGTATGTGTATGATCAATTCTGGTTATTGTATGTGTAATGTATAATAATGGAAACGTTTTAAATACTTCTCCACAATCTCCGTATATTAACGCTTTTGAAAATTTATAGAGAAATTTAGTCAGAAAAGTAAGATAATAGACATTTTCATTAAAGAAATAATTGAAGACTGCTTCTTTAAAAGAAAGGAATAAAAATAATACAGCAGTAATAGAAAATTCAATTAAATCAATAACCGAAAGATTGCACGTTTGCAACATTTTCTCGTAACATTAGAGTTACATATGTCCTACAGGCTTTAGAATTGTTCAATAATGCCCTCTATTGTATAATCCATGTTTTACTCTTGCAAAATGTATCTTTAAATATTTCTTAAAATATACGACTTTTATGTATACACTTTTTTCAATATATCGTTATAATGATCCTCATACTTGTCCATTCAAAAATTATACTTTTACTATTTAAAAAATTATTTTTAATTGAATATTGTAAAATTTTGTAATATTACTTGTACATATAAATAGATGATTTTCTGCAAGACTATTCTTATGTTTTTTTTTCTTCTATTAATTAATCAAATTATTATTTTTTTAATTTCCTTTTTCTAACATTTAAATTATAAATTTTTCGAATTGATTGTAGATATTATTTTAAATATTCATTCTATTTGTACAATTTTAGTATTTTTTGTAAAGTCAATATTGGACGTACAATTTTATTGAAAAAATGCAGAAATTTCATATATATTTTACCTATTTATGTATATTTATTTTCTAAAATTTTTATTTGTAAATAATTTTATTTCCATTTAAATTTTTTCTTTTGCTTTGTAAAAATTCTAAAAAAAAAATTGTTTAAAACGATTTTACTTAAAGAAATTATGGTAAAAAAAACAATTTTTGTTTTCCAAAATTTTAAAAACAAATCAATTCATTAATTAAAAATCAAATTAATATATACTAAACTTTTAATACTAATAAAATAATTCAGTATGAAAAAAATTGTAAAGAGTATTTTTAACAGTATATGTTACATTAGTGTATATTTTTTGGAAATTATTAAGTCAAAATTAAAGTTACTGAATTTTGAACATTAACAAAATTTTTTAAATTCTAATATAAGAAATTTTACAAAAATTTCAACAATAGTTTGTCTAAACTCTATTTACCTTTTTTTTTTTAGTGTAAGCATTAAGAAATAATTATTTACTGGTATAAGTTTATAAAAAAATTATTCAATAAAGGTTAGTATTTTATGACTAGAAATAAGTATTAAGATATAAATTAGTTACCTTTATTTGGCAGAGCAGTTTATGAAAATAGAAAATTTATGTGTCAGAAGCCATGACTATGAGGCCATTGTACGACCAAAGCATTGTAAACGAAAAAATTTGTGTATCTCTGGTTAGTAGGGTAAATTAGTGAGAGTTTTGTTAGATTTTGTGGAGTATATTAGTTTTTTTTTGTAAAGGAAAGATTAAAGAGGTGATTTTCCGGGTCTTTCATAAATGGAGGAATCGTGATGGTGAGCCAGTATTCATATTCATATAATATGGGATTGATGCTGAGCTGAGTGACACAGGACTGCCATATAGGACGTTTGGTCGTGCCAAAAAGAATATCATGGGTAAGAGCATTATGGCCTATCCGGATGCCGAGGAGCTTACATGCCCAGAATTTCGGTATGGCTATTGAACCAACTTGTTTATTGACAAAAAAAAGGGTCACTTTTGTATGGGTTCTGCGGATGGCAAATGGTGTTAGTTTCTATTCTATTAGGCAGATTGGGAATAACTGTGAGCCTTGGACGATGGATACTTGCTCAAATAAACTTGTCAGCACTTTCCCACAAGGTCCTGGCATCCAAAGTAACTCAACCCTCAATACTAAATAGGCTATGTCGAATAGCGCTGAGTACTGGAGTCACTGAATCATGAAAATATTGGCTCACGAAAATATCAGTCCGTTAATGTTAAGTGCCCCACGCTTATTAAATAATATGAAGATGGTACCAGATAGGGAGGTAAGGGCCTTACCTTTATAATAAAAACTATAAAACCGAACATAATAGCTTTTTATCAGTTTAATAGGGGAAATACTAAAAAAAAACATAAGAGAAGAATTGTTTAGACTAAAAAGCCTAGATACGAAAAAATGAATTTTAATTTTTAAAGCTTTACAATAGCAGCAATCGGTCAACGAAACTTTTTAAAGAGTATTGTTAATGTCCCAAAAATGTGTATTTGGGTTTAGAATAAATATTTTACAAATTTATTAACATAATTAATAAGACTAATTTGGTGATAGTTTACCAATTCTATGGAAATGTAATTTTTTATCGTACTTTTCCTAGTTTTTGTATATAAGAAGGATTATTTTTCTATGATTTTATTTGTAAATGCAGTTATTTATTGCACATTTTATATAATAATATTAATAATAAAAAAAAAATAAATGTTTTTTTTTAAATGGCTCTCAAACATGATGTCAAAGAAAAATAATATTAACTTATAATATTAAATAATAAATATAAAATTCAAAATTGCAATAAACATCAGGTTAAAAAAAAATCACATATTAATAATTAGAAAAAAAATATAGTTTTCAGATTTATACTATATTACTTTTCAGTAGAAATATAATCAAAATTAACTATATTCATTACAATTACTTAGATTATTTCACATTTTAGCTTATTATTATTTCTAATCAAAAAATTAGTTGTCGCTTTCTTTATTAATGATTGTTGTTTTAATGGTAAATTAATTAATAATTTTATATGCACACAAAAATATTTATTTATATTATTAGTTAAATTTATAGATGAACAACTTTGAAACTGTTATATCAAGTTTTTTTTTCTTTAAATATTTATTTAAAATGAAATAAGATAGTTTACCATAATTTAAGTATTTCTATTATCATATTTATCAGTATTATTATTATTATTGTTAGTATGTATGTATGTATGTATATTTTCTGTAAGAGTATCTATTACTTATTTTTATTATATTAAATATGCTTGATTGATTGTAATTTATTGATTAGATTTATATATTTTTTATTTTGTGTTAAATTATATGATATGTTGATTATTGTTATTGTTTGTTAATTAATTTGAAAAAATAATTTTTGTATAATATTCTTTTGGATTTAATTTATCTATTGGTTTTATTTGCATATATATTTGATAGTAAGTTATATTTTATGGGTTTACTTTTAAATATTTTTCATGATTGAAATAGGTTTTTATACAACATCATCATATAATATAGATATTTATTTTTCAATATTACAGTATGTATTCAAATTAATATGGTATAATCGAATAGAAATAATAATTGTATATATAGTTTTAATTACTTTTTATTAATATAATTCATCTTATCTAATATTTTATTTTACTTTTGGTTTGTTTTTTTTTTTTTGATTGAATTTTTTGTTGGTTTTAAATTTGGTCATTTTTCAAATCACTTTTTTTTAAGACACACATTAATATAAATATAATTATTATTATCCTAATCGATTATTTATATTTATATTTTGGTTAATTATATTCATTATATTATAATAATAAATAGAATTTGAAAAAAACAAAATTTAAATCCTTAAATTTTTATAATTGATTTAATTAATGTAGTAAATAAATAAATTTATCTAGTAAACGAAAATTATATAACAAAATCAAGTAAAAAGGACAATAATATATATCTGAACGTTTGAGTGAGAAAGAAACATTTTATCTACGGTCGATTTTGGTTGTGCGCATTGCTAACGCTTTTGTAAACAAAGCGCCGGAGTTCATCTACTTTCATACAGGTGTCGCTGCAACCACTTCGATGTCGCTGATACTTTTGACTCGCCGATGTTGGGCATATCTTGGCAATGTGCCATCTGTTGAATCGGCTGCGGGGGGTGCACTTACACGATGGCTGGGCGGGGGTGGCGGTGGAGCTGTTGTTGGTGGCGGTAATATTGGTGGTGGCGGTCCGATTGTTGCATAAATTCCACCCTCACTGCTACTGTAGGATGGTGTCGGTGATGTTGAATTCCCAAATGACTTATCCGCGCGAGATTTTGTATTGAAGCGGAACGCTTTCGATAGTGAGCCCTGTTCAGGTGTAAAAAACAATTTACGATTATATCGGCTGATTGACACCATACCGAATTGTGGCATATCAATAAATTACCTGTGATCCCTTCCATGCAGAGAACTAAGCATTATTAGGCGTTTAGATACGTAAATGGCATATTGTTACGGATTATGATTTGCAAATTATTAGTGTTATTACAAGTATACAAGAAGAAAATAGAATTTTATTTGTTAATTTTTTCAACATTGAAATACAATTCATATACAAAATTTAGATAATTATTTTTGATTAAAGATGATAATACCCAATTAATTCGTATTTTTTTATTTTTTTTTATTTTTTGTCTGTTTTTTTTTGCAATTATAAAACTCTCATCTCCACTCTGGCATGCGTTCTTATTTGGTTAAATATGTTTATCTAAATAATTACTAAAGAAATATTATTATTGCATCTCGTAATTATTATTCACACCGGTATTCTGCTTATTCATATGACTTGAAAATCAAATGGCTTGAATTATTTTATAATTTTATTAAAAAAAAGGGTTTACTAATTTTGAGCACAAAAGTTTTTATTCAGACTCACAGATTTTAATAAATAATTAGACTTTATCTAGAAAATAAAAATAAGCAGTTGAATTATACTTAATAATTTTTATGTTTTGCTGAATTTTAATAGTTTATTATTGGTTAGTCAAAAAAGTTCAGGGCATTGAAAAACTGAATCAAGTCGTTTTCACAAGCCTCTCTTGAAGCCAGCTTCGAAACAAGTGGTATTTTGAGTGTGCTAGGTTTGGGCTATACGGTGGATATATCAAAACTTTCCAGGCAAGCTATCTTAAACTTTTGTGAGTCATCATTGATATGTGTAGTCGAGCAATAGCTATCGATCAATTCTGGTACTTTTTTCTTAATCGCTTGGCGTAAGCTCTCGAGTTGCTCACAGTATAGTATGGAGTTAACAGTTTGACCAAACAATACCAGTTCATAATGAACGATTCCCTTCCAGTCTCACCATACACATAGTTTGTGATGGCTCATCTCTCTCTTTTCATGATCTCAAGAAATGGCTCGATTTCATTGTGCACCAGCAGCGTATTGCTTATATTAGGTCGGTCTATCTTCTTTTCATACTCAATTCATGTGGCATCCAAATATCGAGTTTTTTTTAATTCAGCCTTTCGCAAATGGTTTAAAACGGTTTGATGATGAATTCTCATGTTTTTCGGTAATTGGCCGACCAGAACGAGAGCGATTTTGATACCATAAATACCACAATTTTTTCACCAGCCTGCGATGCATTGTTAGCTTTGATGAAGTGCAATTGTAAAATATAGCGAATTTTCTCTTTATTCTGGTCCATTTTTGAATTTGAATAACCTTTGATGCACTACACCAATTTCAATAAATATTTGCACAAAATAATACAATGCTTTATGTGTCACCTTTCAAATGCGCGTCTGGCATTTTTGCAATGCGACTACTGGTTACTGAGTTTTTGAAAACTCCATCTGTTGGGTAATACCGTGAACTTTTTCGACTAACTTATATATTATTGAGCAGTTATTAATCAAAAAATAAATAGTCCTTAATAAAAATGTATATTTTTGTACGTTGCTTGTATTAATATAAATTAGTTTCATAAATGATTTTGTGTAAAATCCTTTCAAGAATTTGTTATTTTCAATAGATTCTAATTAAAGTTTACGGGATAAACTTTTGATTACAAAACCATCAAAGTTACAAATAATAACAACTCTTACTAAAGTTCAAATTACCATTAAAAATATAATTAAACATAAACACTAAATATTAAAGAACAAACAACACACTTTACAATTCAGTATTTACTTAAATTTTATTTAAATTTCTTTAAATTTCATTTGCTTTTTTTTTGTTTTCTTTTTTCATATATATATTATATATTTAAGAATATTAAGTAAGTATTTGATATAATATTTAGTTACAATTACACTAAATTTTAGTATTTAATATTTTTATTCTTCTAGTTTTATTTGATATTTACTTACGTTTCATTTTATTATATTTATTTGGTTTTTGGTTTTAAAAATTATTTTTATCTATTTTCTAACTTATATTAGATACATAAATTTTATTATATTTATTCCATATTGTAGTAATTTTTTTTCCATATATTTTCTCTACTTCTTCGTTATTTTTTCGAAAAAGATATTAGATTTCACAAAAATATATTAGAAAATAGCATCTTTTATTAGTTATTTGATAGTTATTTTAACACGAGAAATAAATTAGAATTTTATTGAAAATTTAAAATTGAAAAAATTTGATTTCTTCTATTTTATACCTTTTTCAAACAACAATTTAATTTTTTTTATGACTGCTACTTTTCAATGGTTTTATGCTATTTTATTTTTTAAATAGAAATAATTTTGAATAAATTTATTTCTTTTTTTTCAAATTCTTTTATTATAATAAAAAATTCAAAATTTGTCATATTTTTTTAAGACTAATTAAACGTTTATTATGAATATTTTAAAATTAAATACTTTTATTATAAATACTAATGATAATTTTTTTTTATATCAATTCTATTATATCGTATGTTTATTATTTAAAATTTATATTATTAAAAATCGTTTTTTTTTTGCAAAATTTCGATCATATTTTATTAGACACTACAAAATTTCGTTTACTTTTATCAATGGTGTTTTTACTTTGGTGAAAGAATTTATGTCGCTATAAATATAGTATAATTTGTTGTAAATTATATAAGTTTGCAATTATTTTCTATAATTTTGAAAAGAAAACTATTATTTATAATTTTCAACAGAAAAAATAAAAAATTAATTGAATAATTGTTGTGTGTGTTGTATAGTATATGATATTAATAAGAGTTATTTATTTGTTGAATAAATTTTTTGAAAATTTGTTTTTAATTTTTGTATTTAATATGAAAGTAAAAAAAGATAAAAACATTAAAAATTCTTTCAAAATTATAAAAGGAAAAGTTACTTAACAAGCAACATAAAAATCATTTCTCTTAATATTTTTTGAAAAATTTATTTTCACTTTTTAGATTTTTAAAATTATTTTATGATTTAAAAGAAAATAAGCGAAATAAAATTAACAATTGAAGGTTTACTTTTAATAAAAGCATGCGCACGCATATGTTACTATAACTGCTGCATTATAAAAATTAATTAGAAATTTTTTTATATCTGACTAATTTTTATTATTAAATCTAATTATATATTTAATAAACAGCATTAAGATTTACATAGAGATTTACACTATAATCAAAAATAGATATTTTTCTATTTTGATTGTGATTTTATACAATTTTATTTTTTGTTGTTTTTTTTTGTTGTTGTGCAAAATTTATTAAAATAAAAATACAAATTCTATAAACAATTAAAGCGTTATGGACAAAACCAGAGATAGAGAGTTATAAGAGTTTATTTTAATAATCATTCAATTTATGTATATTTTTATCGATATAAATATATTTAAAAAAAATTATTTTTATATCAAATTTACTATTTATAGTTTTTTTTTCATATATAAACTAATAAATTCATACTTATCCGCCAGTTGTCGCTTTTTTGTGGTACTGTCACGATGACAGCATCATAAAAAAGTTATGATTGCGTACAATTTTGGAATTATTTTAAAAAGACCATAAACAAATTAAATTTAAATAATTCTTTTAATATTAGAAAATATTTTCAAAAAAAATTAATATTCACAAGTAATATTTTTAGGCGAAAAAATATTAGACCAAATTGAAAATAGTAAATAAAATATAACACTTTCTTTGTTTTAGCAAAGATAGAAATATAAAACCGAAAAAATTTCACGAATAAATTGTGTAAAAAAACTATATCTATATTTGTATCGATAAAAGATATAATCAAAAAATTGTTGTTATGGGAAATTTTTAATTAAAATAAAATTAGTATATCTATATAGCACAGTAAAATAAATTTTTATTTTATGTACTTACCCTTAAACTACCACTCGATCGTCGATCAGCAGTAGCGTAATGTTGTTGTAATCCACCAGGTCCAGTTATTGGTACTACACCACATCCTGAGCGGATACCTTGACCCAATGTTGCTCTAATTATAATTAAGTTCCGTAAAAGAAATCCATTTATCAGGCACACATCGAGCGAGCAAGGGTTGAAAGGTAACAACAACAGAGAAGAACGAAATCAAAAACGAGAAAGAAAGAAAGAGAAAGTAAATCAAAAAGAAAGAAAATATATATTGTTCCAGTTTTCTTTTTCTTTTTTCATTTTTCTTATTTTTGTATTATTTTCCCCTATTTTGCTCCATATAAAATGTGGGATTTGTTATATATTTAAAAAAAAATATTAAATAATATTTTATCGCAAATACTTAAAAAAATGTAGAAATAAAAGAAATTATTAAAAAATTATAAACTATAAATTATAAAATAAAAAAACCTAAGTGAGAGCAATATTTTGAAGAAATAAACATTCAATATATCCGATTAGAAAAAGGGTGTAGGTAGTGCGTCAGAAAAGCTTAAGGCATAAGTGCAGTTTGTTTATTGATAGATGGCGCTTCTTGTTATTTCGGGAGCGCTATCTATCAGCAAGTTGAGGTTTTTGACTTTCGAATAGGGATATAGGAGTAGTGGATGATATTTTTTGTAATTTTCAGAAAATGTATTAGAAATTATTAAATTTTCCTAAATATATTAGAAATGAAAATAATTATTAAAATTTCTATGTAATATTTTCAATTATCGATATTATGGTAAAACTGGAATTTTTATAATAAAATTGATCAAATCAATGTTTCGTAATAAAATTAAATTATTAAGTTGGTAAGGTCTATTCAATAGATCTAAAATTTAAAAAAAAATTTAAATCGATCCTTGAACATTTTCTGACACATTATATTCCACAAAAAGTCAATGTGGAAACATGAGGTTTTTTTTCAAGTTTTGTTAAATAAAATTAGATGTTTTAAATAAAATTTTAATCAAATAAAAATAATATACACATTCACATAAACCAATTAACATATATTATTATTGAATAGATAACATTTAAATTTTTTTATTGTTTTTGATAAAAATAATGTAAATATTTTTAAATAAGGAGAAAAATTATATAAATGGAGGTTTAATAGAAAAATGAATGTAGGATTGCATTTTGGGCACATTTACATATAATTACATTAACGTTTATTTAGATACCAATATATAATGTATAGAATTGATATAAAATATGCATAGATAAAGAAAATGATGTAATGTTTTGATGATAATGAACATAAATATGTTAACTTTTGTGCAATTCATTAATAGCCTTTGTTATGTTTACAGTTAATTATAATTAATATACAATCATGCACTATCGAAAATGTAGTGGAAATTTTGTAGTGTTTTTTTTTCCCCGCCTATTTAATTGTATATTTTTTTCTCTCTTTAGTAATTTGTTAGTTTTAAAAAAATTAGATTTGATAAATGAGATAATTATTTTTCTCATGTATTATTTGTATTATTGAAAACTTTGAAGTTTATTTCGATTAATTTTTAAATACTATTTTTTCGGTAAAAATATACAAACATTTTACGAAATTCATTATAATTATAGTGAAAATTTTTAATTGTCAATTTTCAATGAATTAATACGAGACAAAACACGTGCAAGCAAAGCAGCTGCCAAAAATTAACTGATTATTCAAAATGGCCGAACTTGTCGGCATAAGTGAGAGATATGACTACCAATATAACGCCACAAAAAAAAAACGAAAATCGCGATACTTTTTGAACAGACCTCGTATTTATTTAAAAATATTGTCTAGATTTATGAAAGTTTATTTCGGTTTAAGTATTCTAAAAATATATAATGGAATTTTTATTTTTACATTTTCATGCAGAAGAAATGTACATTAATATTTAACATTTTAATAATTTTGCGAATATTTGTCAGATTTGAATTTAGGGTAGTTATATTTTCAACCGAAAATAATTATATAAAATTTTTTTCTCAGACAAAGCTCTTAGTAGGCTATGTTAACAAGCAAAATTGTCACATTTATACATCTGAAAATTCATTGGTTTATATTTTTTCGGATATGAGGCTGGTGCTACAGTTACTGTTAATGGAGTGCGCTAAGGAGACATGGTAACCAATTTTCTATGGCTTATTTTTGATGCTACGTGCTACACTATCCAAGAAACAATAGATTTATTAAAAATTAAATTTAATGGACGTTTAATTTTGCATAGAGCTGATGTCAATTGGCCACCAAGATCATGTGTTTAGGCGCCGTTGGACTTCTTCTTGCGGGGCTACACATATGTAGTTCACACGCAATTGTAGAGCTCAAACTCATTATCAACCGTGTAACCCGTGAAAAAGAGTCAGAATTATGCAAAATTGTGATAGAATATTTTATAAAAAGGATGGATGTCTGTAGGCGTAGTTATGTTAGAAATTTGCCCAATATTGTTTTTACAACATAAATGGTAAAGTCTTTACAACATATTTTTTAAATAAAAAGTAACGGCAGTGGTAGACCCTGCAAACATTTTTTATATTTAATTGGTAGATCCTGTATATATAATTAAAAATGATTCTATATAGAAAATGATTGGTGAAATTTTACAATTGATTAAAAAAAAGGTAATGATGCATACTAACAAAATTTAGAATACTACATGTACATATATTCGAAGGAAGGTTTGGAAAGTTTTGTTTTATATGAAATAAAAGTAATTTTATGCAAATAGTTGAAAAGAAATTTTAAGTAAAGAAGAATAGTAGCCAAAAATTAAATTCAAAATTTTGTTAGAAATTGTAAAAGTTTTTATAATTGACTTCATATTATAGTCAGAATTTTTATTTTGCAGACTCTAACAGAGATTCTATAATAATTGATATTATAAAAAAGATTAATTGTCTTTCTATTCTAAAAAATAAAAATAAAAATCATATTAGTTACTTTTCTTTAAAGATGCTTGATTTATAAATGCATTCGTATATTAGTTATTGTATTATTTTAGGAAAAAATATTTCTCAAGAGATTCTATACTATATTTAAATTTTTTTAAAAATAAATTTTAAACTATTTATATATATTGTAGAATAATTTTTTTAATAGATTGTTGTTATTTTTTAATTTATAATTGTATACTATTAATTTTCTAATTATTATTTGTATTATTGATATTATTGCATTATTAATTAAATATGAAATTTAATTTTATATTAGATTTTATTGGAAATTTTCAAAATTATTATTTATTAAATATTTATTTCTATTTTTTTCTTCAATTTTAATGTGCATTAATTTAAATTTATGTTGTTAATAAGTTCGCTTCAGTTGAATATTTCCTGAAATAAAGAACAAGAGCATATTTTAAAGCACAAAAGGTAACATATTTTTATCTGAGATGGGCTATGATATTTGTTAAATTATTTTTTTTTTAAATAATATTAATATTATTCAAAAAAAAAATTAAAAAATAAATTTTAATTAATATTTGGTAAAAAAATAACAAATAGAAATATTTAAAATTTAAAGCATTATTTGTGGGGTGCTTCACATTGAAAATAACAAAAAAAATTGTAAATTAACTAATAATATATTAAGAATAATTATTATTTATTAAGATTTTATTATAGATTAAAAATTAACATCTAAGGTAGTAATTGTTCATTCCAAATTGTTTTTGTATTTTATGTTGTTTCTGATATTTCTGCAGTAGAGTTTCAATAATTTTGTATTGTATTGTTTATGTATATATATTTTTTAAAAAAAAAGTATAAATTTACTATAAAAAAGAGTAAAGAATAAAATAAATATTTATTAATTCTGTAATTTAATTACAAAATACTGATTGATAGTAAATTATATTTGTAAATTAAATTTGACCTAAATTTTATTTGATAATTTAAGAATTTGTTGAATTTAAATAATTGAACAGAAAATTTATGTTTTTATTATTTAAACAAGACTCATTTCATTGATGATGTCCTTGTTGCACTGATTGGAATATTTTGTTATACTTATTTTTTGCGATTGCCAACACTTTTCAATTTATATCTACCAGAATAAATTTTCAATTATATCTTTTTCGCATTTCGTTGAGTTAATTTAATTAATTTTTTAATTTTTAATTAAACGTATTTGAATATTTATTGAAATAATTCTAAAAAAAAACCCATATACCACGTACGGAAGTATATACTTATAAATTTATAAGTGTATGTATGTATGTATATATGTTGTGTATAGGAATTTTTATTATATCAATATGAGAAACGATAATGAAAGACTAAATGAGACCTAAAAAAATTATTAAGTAATATTAGCTAATAACATTTGAAATGTCTACCCTAAAAATTTTTTTTATTAATTCCCATTTTTTGGTTGATCTTTATTAAAACCTCGGAAGTAAGAAGGATATCATAAGTTTGAATTAAAACAATAATTAATTTTAAACCGATTATGGAAAATTCTTATAAATTTTAATTATAGCCATAATTAGAAAGTAGCATAAATTTTCTACCTTTTTGAATTTTGAATAAAATTTTTATCGTTTAAGGGGTTGTGATGTTTTTCTTTAATCGGAGGGTTAATTAACATATTTTTTAATCCTGTCTCTTTCAAAAATTTGTAAACAAGTATATATGAAATTAAAATACACAAATTAATTTATTATTTAATGAGATTTAAATTTGATTGATATATACTAAGCTATTATTTGTAAATAATTTCAAGTTTAAAATACATGAACTAGTCTAAAAAAAAACAACAGAAAAAAACACCTCATATTTATGTATATATATTTTTAAGGTAACTTCAAATATTTAGCGGGAAGCAGAAATTAAATACAGGATATTAATGAATATAAAATAATCTTTAGTTGTTTTTTTACTTTAATAGTAAATTATTAAATGATTAAGCAATTAACTATCGTTTTTCCTATAAATAATTTAAAGTTTTATCCCTCCAGAAAAAAATCAAGGCATTTTTTTTGTATATCTATCCATATTGAAATATGGCCAGGTGTAATTTTTCACGTAAATATTCAATATAAATTTTATAAGTACCAGAATAGTCTCGTTTAAACATAAATCTTTGCTATTCTATGTATGGAAAAAATAAAACAAAGCATTTTGTAACAAATCTTTGCTATTCTACCATTTAATAGTAGAAAAAATTCATCCTTTAGATATACAATCCAGATAATATTTATAGTTAGAAAAAAAATGAATAGGTAAAAGTATTAATTTGGGAATTACTTGCTTATTTCTTGTATTCGTGTTAGTGAAAAATAAAAACGAAAATTTATGAAGTAAATAAACCATTCCAAGTAAAAAGACGGAAGAAAAAACTGAAATATTTTGCAAAAAAAGGATTGAAATCAACAACAAAATTCCGATTAATTAAAGTGAAATCATAGCACTGCAGAGTACTAATCAGTCGTTCAATGGTTGAGATTTTTTTTACACAACGTTAATAAAAGAAGATCCTTTTTCCAAGCTGGAAATTCCCATCTTTTATTTTAATTTAAATTTATCATGGCTGTCTAGCTAGATAGTATATTCTATACAAACATCAATTTGGGGGTCTGCCCAATTCAAAATCTCCCATGATGAATGGTCTACTATATACAGTAAAAAAAACATACATTCTTAACGTACTTGCCATAGATAGTATCCATGGAGCCAGGTAATTCAAATAGTGAATTTTATGAGGTAAATGAAAAACAAACGACCTTTTTATTCTTTTTTGCACATGGAAGAATTAACAGACTTTCCATAGAAATCAATATATTCATTCGACTCCATTTAATGTATCTCCATTTGTATTTTCTAGTATAAGTTTTAATCTATTTTTCTATAGCTTTTATTCGATAACCATTTAAATTGACTGAAATTTTAATTAATCATAGTAAATAAAAAATACTAGAAACTTTACCTTTAAAAAATGAATGCATTAAGTTAAAATTTGTTTTTTAATTAATTGACTTTTCTAAATTAATGAAATTAGATAAGCTAATTACAAATTTTGACAAATTTTACATTTTTAATTAAGGCTGAATTATGTCTGAAATTCTGGTAAGTTCATTTAAGAAATAACATTTTTTTAAACAAAATGTTTTAAAATATTTTTGTTAAAGTTTAATGTTAAATAAAAATGCATTATTGTAGTTCAATATTGTTTAATTGTTTTTAAGTTCGTGTAGAAATGTACTACAAGGTGTGGCAGAAAAGTAGTGCAACTAGCGCAACTGAGAGAGATTTGGCAACAAAGCGGCCTTTGCTTCTACATTGAAAAACAGCAATGCATTTTCGGATGGCCAAGCAGCATTGGAAGACGAATCTTGCTCAGGAGAAGCCTTTCACATCTAAAACTGAAAAAATGTGCTGTTAGGGCTTTTGTGAAGTAAATCCACCCATTAATGATAAAGCTGATGAGTCTTTAAAAGGGTTATAAATGAGTTTTTCGCCTCAAATCAGGCAACGCCTTTCGGCTATCTATAATAATGAGTTTTTGTAGGGAAAATGGATTCATATGGTTCTGCAGGAAATCCACCTAACCCCTTTATTAATGTAATTATTCAAAGGAGTGTAACAGGGAAAGTTCAAGAAAGTTCTTTAAAAATAAATCGAAATTTGGCAACAGTTTTTTTTAAAGCCTTCTTCTAGCTAGCTTTGAACAATTTGATATATCAGATCTTTGCATAAGCAATTTTGAATGTCCATACATGATACTGAAATACAAGAGATGTTTCTTAGAGCTTTATGCTAATTTACATAAAACTAAATAATGAAAATATATATTGGAATTAATCAATTAAAATTTTAGATAGAAAAATTTACTACTCGCACTTTACTAGAATTATCAGTACTATCATAAAAGCGTAATACAATTAAAAATCAAAATTTAAACAATTAAAAATCAAAATTTAATTAAAATTTAATAATTTTTTTCATACTATAGATTTAAACAAGGAAAAAAGAATTTTTAAAGTTATAAATTGTTTCTCTATATTAGACAAAAAAATATCCTTTAATAATTGATCAGATATTATAAAAAAGGAAAATTTATAATAATAATATTTTTTTTTATTTATTTGAAGATAAAATGAAACTTTTGTTGAATGTATAATAAGAAACTTTTGTTGAATGTATAATATTTCTCATAAGTCTTAATGTGTCTTAAAGTTCCTGATATAAAGGCAAGGATAACAACTACTGTCGGCAATCGTTAAAATTTGCTTAAAAATTTTCCTACAGAATTTCTAGTATTTCCCCTAATTTATTATAGAAGATCATATTAATTTGGATGAAATTCTTTTGGTAATAGGAATTCATGATTATCCTCTCTAATATTCATTAAAAATAATTGCCCAGCCATTCTCATTTTTATTAAGGAATTAATAGCCATAATACATTATATTTCTTATTATTGTCTCATATTTAGGAAGTGTGTCCTTCAATATTATTATATTTTTGGAATATTTTTATAAATTACTCTTGATTATTTCATAATTTATCCAGCCATTATTATTAGTATATAAAGAAGAATAGATAAAATGATTATTATTCCTTAAATATTAATTTTATTCAGTTTTCCGATACAAATGGAATAATCTTAATCATATAATAAAATATTTCGTTTGTGAAACTTTTGATTATATTATTTTCTTGAAATCAATACTATTAATATATTTTTTTAAACAAAAATCGATTACACTACAATTATGAAAGTGAATAATTTAAATACATTAACACTTACGTATTTTAGTGATATTATTTACTCTAAACTGCATAAGTTTGTTTGTAAGTAAGGGTACCTAAGACAATAAACATAGGTTACTCTACAGCACCATGACCATGAGGCCATTTGGCGACTTCAAGTTTCGTGTAGGTGGGAGTTACTAGTTTCTAGGAATTTACAAGGGTCGTTACCATAGCTTAATGAGCGGAGTATAAACCTTAGTACTTTTAACACAAAAATTGGTACCACGGAAATCGGGTGCCCCTTGGGGGGCTTTAGGCTGCAACGTGCTGGCTGTGGTTAATACCTACATCGCGGGTATGGTTTCCGAACCGCTGGTGGCAGATACCGGTCACTGCTAATGTTGCCAGAGGTTTAGATAGGTCTCGCAACAAACAGTTTGGGTAATCAGCTTGTAACTGGTTGCTTTCTGTTGGTCGTAGGCGACTCATGGTATTATGTCTAACGATAGGTATGCCACGTAACACAACAGCACTTTTCTGTACTCAGTTGTTCCCCGTTTGGGGATACCTTTGGGAGCAATATCAAACTATGATCAATACCAGAAGTCCCTTTGGGTTTTAGCCAACGCGCGGCCCTGAGCTGGGTTAGCGCTACTTGGAATCTATAAGAGTCCTACCTCGCAGTGCATACCAAAGTATATCATGTCTGACTAAGGCCAGGTACCTTAGGCTGATATGTGCTTCCTGTAATTTAATAAAAAATCGCAGGTACATTCTCTAATCCTTTGGACTGGTGGTTAGGGATACCATTTTTCCCGGGTACTATCACGGCAGATGATAGTAAAGGCTTAATTAGGCCTTGCTACTAAAAGTTACTAGTTTGTAATTGGTTACCTAACTTTTAGCACAAGGTCTACTTTTGCTGATTCTACATAGTTGGTTTAGTGGTTGAGACTAGATGGAAGCAAAAAAGGTGGTGAATAGTGTAAACGAGGTGAATGGATTGTTCACTGTTGAGATAAAATTGACGGATGAATTGTTTAATTGCTTCATGCATAAAAGAGGAAGCTAGGAATTCAGAGGTGTGAAAAGCAAATGGTAGAGTTGGCTAGAGAAAACTTGTCATGTAGATGAGCTCGACTTGAGGTGAAGGAGTTTAAGGTTATAGAAGAGTCGGTTGGAAGAAATTTAGCATAAAGCTGGAATTGATTTGGGTAAAATAGGATTCTAACAGAGTTGCCTGGTAGCAACTTATCAGAATGGCGAAACTGAATTGAGTTTTTCTCTGTCCAGCTGGTCGAGAAAATTTTTTCTGTAGATAGACGGGTCGTCATATGTGGTCTTAAAACTATCCAGAGATTAAGGTATTATCATCACTACTCCCAGGCAAGTGCCTGCATATGTTTGTTAAGAATTTAATTTTTCAAATATAAAACGAAAACACCTCATGTATCTTAGCATATAGTCAAATAAAAATAATACCCAACCTAAAGTATTTTGTGATTTTTTTTAAACTTAAAGTCTTTCCAATACTTAAAACAAATATGACTTTTTGCACGTGCTCATTTTGGTCGTCATAGAAAAATACTCTAGGATCCTTTGAAAAGATTTTCTATTCAAGTAATTAAATTTTTATTTAAAAAAAATTTAATTAAAAGCATATTTTTGAATAATTTTTGGATAAAATATCCTTTTTATTAATTTTTTTTTAAAATGACAACATCAATATTGTATGAATTTGTTTTAATTAAATTTTTTTATTTTTTTTCCCCAATTTAATGAAAATATCAATATTCATTAAGTTGTCTTATTCATATTATGGGGAAAATAAATATCGAATATCCAGAAAACGTATATTAATATTTCCAATAAAATATTTACAAATATTTTGAAAGGAGAAATAACTCGTATATTGACTTGTATTGAGTATTCACTCACTGCTTGCGTATGCACACAAATGTAGCATTGGATAAGGATGATTTTTTAATTAAAAATTACAATTCAGAAATTTGATATTTAAGTATTGAAAATGGAGATTATTTAGCTTTTATATTACGAGTATTAAATTTTCTGCTACTTACTAAGTTTTGTGTTTGATCTATTCTACCCTTTTTTATTTAACTACATCCCTTAGTTACACCACCCACCCAAACTATATTTTCTTAACAATTGTTGATACCAATCAGATTGGACTAAAATTGCATATACCATAAATAAATTTGAAAAGTTTGCAAAATAACAAGAGAAAAATCCATGTAAGTGATCTAATTTAGTTTAGTACGCAGCGGTCCTGGGATTTTATCCAGCTAGTCACATATCCGGAATACCCTTCAATTTTTGCATAAATGGATTGAGTTATCGTGGCACTGAGAATTTACGTTTCTAGGAAAGAAAGTGGATAACAGTTCTCGGGCCAGAGGATTAGTCCGATTTATAGGGAGTATTGATAATTTTTGTAAAGTATTTTTGACCGTAATCCCAAATTGGTTTCAGTAAGACATTGTGTAAATGTACTTTTCTATCTATTGTAAGTTTAGAATGTTTGTCTTGAAGTCAAAGAAGTTATCGTCTATTTGGTTGTAGTTTTTTGATTGTTGTGTACACTAAAGTATCTTATAGTATTTCACGGCTATCAAAATTTATGCAGGAATATGGTTTACGGTGGAGAGTACAAGTTATGTGAACACATTTGCGTTCGGTTTCTTTAATTGTGTAATAATTACTCAGTATAGCAGTACTGGAAGATTTAGATTTGGGTTTGGAGAATTTAATAACCATGTTGGGAAATTTTGCTAGATGCTAGACAGAAATTCCCCAAAAATTTTGATATACTAATATATTTTATAGAGGATAGGACTGAGTATGCGGAATACTAGTGAATGTCGAAAAGAAATTTGACAATTACTTTGCATCATTCACTTGAAAATATCGATTTCTGTGAGAGGAAAGATCCCCTTATGGGAGGAAAGATCCACTTATGGGAGGAAAGATCTTCTTGAGTTTGCAGAGTTAGTACGGTGTTGCCAAACCTCGGTAAGGATTCCAAGCTTAAATAATAGCGAAGCATTATTGATTGAGGGGATTGGATTTGACGAGGATTGAAAGTCTTCAGTAAAGCTTATTTATTGTCTTTCGTAATTTTGAAACGCTTGTCTAGAAGTTTAAATAGAATCTAAAAAACTAATTCGTCTTTTCAATTTAATAAAAAAAAACTGTGCAACCAAATTAAAAAAAAAAAATTTTTCCCTTAATTAAACATATTGAAATTAGCATAAAATTTCACTGGACTATAATTAAAATGCCTGTGGAAAAAGGAGCATATTTAAGCGAAACTATAGCATTTTTGTGTATTTTATAGAAAAAAAAATTCACAGACTCCTAATTAATTTTTTGGACGATTTCTGAATGAATGTGAGTATTATAGTTTGGTTGATTGTTTTTTTTGTTGATTATTATTTAAATATGTTTTTTTTTGTTTAGTTACCTTAGTCACAGTATTAAAAAATTTTTTAATGAATTTTTCTTGCATCTTCCTATATTAATTAGTTAAATTTATACAAAAGTAATTTGTATTCAATTTGGCTACTTTGATTTGTTTTCTAGTACTGCTATGTGTTTTAGACTTGCAAAAAAAATATTTCTTTCTACTTTATCTGTTATAATTGCATTTAAATCAAGCTATTTAGATAATTTGATCTTATTGAGTTATTTTATAATTATAATGGTTTGTTATCTATATATTTATGCTATTTCCATATATTCTATTATATGATTTCATACAAGCTTATTCACATATATATTTTTTTATAATTAGCATCATTTTTCATATTATAAGGCTAGCAAAGAAGTTCAACTAACATTTTTGATTTCTAAATTCCTTAAAAATAAAAACCTAAATAATATTTCACTATTAATATAATGTATTTATAGATTGAAAATTATTGAAATTTTTTATATTGTATTAATTTGATTTCTTTATTTAATTAAAAATATTTTTTGTTATATTCTATTATAAATTTTTTGAATTATTTTGTTTAGTTTTTAATAAAATTTATTTCGTATATATTTTTTAAATAAATTATTATGAATAGAAAATTTATCGTCCAATATTTTTTTGAGTAAGAGTATTCCGTGTACTATCCACTTGGAATTCCTCCATTTGGCAGAATACTAAATATCTGTGACGTTTTGAATATTTAAATGAAAGAAAAGAAATATCAAAATGAAAATACGTAAAGATAAAATTAATTATATTTACTATATAAAGATTAATTCGGTTTTCTATATTAGAATTATACACTAATTTATATATGATACTTAGAATTTTATATTAAATTATTTAGCTTAATGAAGAAATTAATCAATTATATGAATGGACATACCTGGCAGGCAAGACTAATGCCTCGAATTCAGTTGATAAATGTCTGCGGATTATATTCTTTGAAGGTGGAATACCTAGCGCTGTCGCCATGGTATCTCCAGAAAATGATGGCTCTAAGACTACCAGTCCACCATGCACACCACTGTCTGTTTTATAAAATTTCGATTAATTCACGTCAGAACCAAAAATCTTCATTATCCTTTATTTTATAATTAATCTTATATCATCTTGAAAATCCTTTTCATTTTATTTCATTTTCTTTTTGAATATACATAGGCATTTATAGATTTTTGAAATAGTTTAATTTACCTTTAAGATTGTCAGCATATTCACCCAAATCAATTGATCTTGCCCAGCGAATAAAACGCTGATTGGTCCAAACAATAGGATCAGCATCAACATTTTCGGATTGAAGACGACGCATCGCTAGTGTCTGTCTATCGTATTTAACTATGCGAAGTACATGAATTCCTATAAATTTTAAAATGTTTCTCATTTTGAATGAAAATTTATTTAAATCAATGCCATTTTTATTTACCATGAACTATGCTGGCTTGATGGAATTTTCTCGTAACGCCTAAGAATTTTTCCAATTCCTTTTTGGATAGTGTATCCAACATACGTGCATCGACCAATGAATGCATAAACGATTCAGCGTACTGCGGCAGCCCAATATCCGGAAGCCATTCGGATGCAACCCATGTGTGACCCAATTGACCAATGGTTGGATAACGTATTAAATCGGGTCGCCTTTGTTCTTCGATTGCCAGTCTTAATTTCTTTCGGTGCATGGGATGTGTTAGTCCCAATCCTGTTTCTAATTCGGTATCATTTAATTCTAGAAGAACTTTTCCACTTTTTACATTCTCTGAACATCGTGTACTATATTGTGGCATTCCGAGGGCCACTTCAAGCCATGCAAGAACTTGAGATGCCCGCCATCGTTCAATTGGTACAGATGCAGCCTCACGAAGCAAACGCAATTTCTCCGCGTAACCTTCTTCCGATAATGGACTCCAGTTGAAATCCGTAACTACTTGTAATACTTCGCAAATTTCAATTATTTCCGTTTCTAATTTTTCCAAATATAATAAAAATTCTTACCTTCAGATTCTTGAGGGTTAGTTTTTGCCTTATTTCTCGTTCGTGCGAAAACTCTTGATATACTACCCCATGTACCACCTCGACCAGTTCTGGTTCCCAACGCATTAGCCGTAGCTTTTGAAGGAAATTTGCGCGTTAAAGCTGTTGGACCATCTGGATCTACTGGTGATCCTAATTGTTCTACTGACCTACTATAAAATTTTACGCAAAATTTATTGTTTATTTATAATAAATATGTATTCAGGATTTACCTTGAAAATGCGCCAGAATTCAATGGCGATAGGGTAGGACTTCTTTCTTTTGGTGTACCAACTAATAAAATGTTTTATTTAAGATTAGTTTCAGATCATCTTTCTATGAATACAACGAAAAACTTACATTGGTACATATGCTGACTAGAAACGATCGATATGCTATCAGGATCAACTGTTATGCAAGGTCCATTCTCACAAGGACCATCACTCAAATTAAGATCACCTGCAGTACTTTCACGATCGCTACTGCCTCGTACACCTGAATCTGCGCTACATGATCCTCGATCTCCTGCAGAACTACTAAATCCTGATAGTCCTGTTGAAGTTCCTGCTAAGTGAGACATTAGACCCGAGGGCGGAGTTAGAGGGGCAAATGATAAAAGACTCTCTTGATCTGAAAGACAACCGGAAAGTTGTCTACGAGCCTCTTGGAGTTGTTCTTGAGTTCTTTGCAATTGAATGTCGCGCGCATTTAATTGCTGCGCTAAAGCCAATGATCTCTCCGCTTCGTCTCGGGCATGTTTTAGCAGAGACCATCGCTCACGTTCTCGTTCCGATGAAATTTTCGCATTGTTCGTTTCTGTTTCTCGTATACGTTGCTCAAAATTTCGTATAAAATCCCGAAGTTCCTGTTCCTTATCTTGCAAGGAAGCACATAACTGTTTGACATGAGCAAGCAGATCGCTTTTGTCTCCCTTTAGTTTTTTCCTTTCCGCTCGCAAAGCAACTATTTGTGTTTTAGCCGCTTTCAATTCAGCTTCTAAGCGATCTACTCTACTGCTACTGCCATCTGTGGAGTGGGCATCATAACTATTACTGTCGGACAAGTCAACACCGCCAACAGCACCATCTGGTGAATTCTCTAGTAACTTTCTTAATCTTGCTATTTCGGTGCTAAGTTTCTCATTTTCTAGACGCAATTTTGCTGTTTGATCTAATTTAAAATAGAAATACAAATAAAATAAAAAAAATCATCTTTAATTGAAATGTCATTCAAATAAAATAATCCCCAAAGTCCAAAAGTGAAAAGATTCTTAGAAATTCATTAAGAAGGAAATTAAGAGATTTTCATTAATCATTGTCCTCGGGAAAGGTTTCTTCATTATTTTCCACCGTAATTAGTATGCGGATATTAAAAGTAAATTTTTTGTTATCACAAACATTTGCATTTATGAACTTTAAAAAACTAATAAGTATTTTTAAAATAACGAAGAAATGGATAAGCTTTTTACAAGTTTTATTGTTTGAATGGTAGTAAAATTTGCATTGTAAATTTCAATCGTTTTCTTTTTACTAACTAACATCTTTTGCTTTACGATCTGTTATTTCATTAATTTAAATATTTTTGTTATAATGTTTTGTATAATTTTTAACTAAAAATAATATCTGAAAGAATTATAAACATTGTCCAAAATCAATCTTAAGAAGAAAATTTTTTATTATACTGATTACCTTTTCAAAAAAAAAACTAAATACTTTTCGCACAAATTCACAAATTTATTTATGAAAATATTTTTCAGAAAACTTAGTCTTATTGTAGTAAATTTTAATGTTGTAATTTTTATCAAAGTTAAACATATTCATGGTTTTGAAAGCTTTTTATATTCTTCTTAATAATAATTAAATGAAGGAGACTTACGAGTATTTACGACTACTTAAAATTACTTAAAGTTCTTAAAATGTAATTATTTTTTAAGATTTCCTACTGATTATTTTTATTATATTTATATTTCGTTTATAAACAAATTCAATTTTAAGCTTTTAATACCAATTACAATTATTTTCTAATAAATTTCAATTTATTTTAAGGCTCGTAATTTTTTCAATTACTAATGTTAATTTTTTGTTTAACAAATATCTTTTATTCAATTTTTTTTAAAATATTATTTACAAGTAATAGAGAAATTTATATAGTTAGAAAAAACCTGTAAAAAATATTTACTTTCTATAAAAATAGAAAATAAGATTTTTTCTGAATTGAAAATAAATTATTTTTAATAGTATTTTAAAAGGATAAGTTAATTGTTTATGGAAAATTTTAATGCAAATTCCTATATTTTATGAAAATGTAAATGAAATCATTAATATTCATGTATAAACTGAATAAAAATCGATAATAATTTTCTTTTACGGTTCAACAACTGCCGGGTTGTATCAAAATATCTTGAATGCTGTGATAATGGGATTCTTCCGGAAGAGAAAATTGGATTTTCAGATTTTCACTATAGAAAAGAGCCGATTCATTTTCAAGATATTGAAAAGTTGAAAGTAAATAATGTGCGCTCAGTGCTGTCGTTCAAGATGTCGTATTTAATTTTGTTAAATAATTAAATGAAAAAAAAAATATGTTGACATATAATTTTATATAAAGTTTAATATTTATTCAAGAAAGAAAAGTGTTTTCAATAAAAAATGTATGAAATTCAGATTAAGAGTTGAATATAAACTTTTGCTCGAATATACATACTCGTATGTATGTATGTATATTTTGACCTAGATCACAACAAAGCAATCTAAAGGATAGATTTTGAAAATTTTAGGTGAAATTTTCAATCAATTATTTCTGATAATATATTAATTTAAAAAAAAAAAAAAAAATCATTGCCTTCTGATTATAGCTATGTGGAAAACGGTTTTTTTTAGCCAACCTCAATTTTGATTTTACTTTAAAAATATCATAAAAACTTTTGAAGAAGAGTTAGCCAAAGTTCTAACATATGTTGAAAGCTTATTCCCAACAATTGTGTGACACCAAGTCTATTTAGGTTATGCTCGGTCCAGTCCTTCCTCTTTCAGGGCGGTCTACCTCTTGCAACTGGGTTTCCGCATAAAATACACTTTAGAGGCGTCTCTCTATTCATTTGTATGATGCATCCGTGCTCTTTTTACCTTTCGGACAGCATCACTTTTGCTATTTTTACGATGTATGACTAGGACTGACATTTTTCCAGCAATTTTATTTTACTTTTCATAGCATAAAAGTTATCCCTTGAAGTTCCAATTTTCGTAGCAGTGCTGGAAGTCTTCAACGTGAATAGCCTTCAGCTCCTCGGTTGTTTTGAATTTTATAGACAGTTAAAATATGACGTATTTTCATGTTGTATTTGTGCTTGGGGAACAAATAAAAGTCACACGGGCTTTGATCAGATGAATAGGAGGGGCTCATTGATGGAGATGATCGTGTGACAGCAATGTGTTTGCTTTCACATTTGAGCATTTGAGCAGTTTTCTATATTGAAGACCTCCTTTAGGAAAGTTCGTTTGTCATTGCGTCTTGGCCTTCCCGCAAGGGGAGCAGCTTTTGGGTGTATAAGCCATGCCATAAGATCGATATCAGAAGTGACTTACGGGTCTTGACGAACCTGCGGCACCTGAGCTAGCCTAGCAGTGCCTGAAACTTATTAGGTTCCTTACTGTACCTCTATGAGTGAAGAATACCCAAAGAGTATTCTTAAAGTAGAACTGACTGGTAGCACGTGCGTTGCGAGCACCCGGTAGTTCGTCCGCCGTACTTGGCCGACATAAGGAGCCTTTCGCTACAATGTAGTGGTTGTGGTTAACACCACGGATACAGTCTTAGGATTGAAGCTGAGGCATGACAGAATCCCGGGTGCTATCACTGCAGATGATAGTAGAGGTTTAGGTAGGCCTTGCCACTAACAGTTAGGTTAACTAGCTTATAACTGGTTACTATTAGCAAATGGACCTTCCTGTAATGGATGAAGTTGGTTTAAAGGCAGAAAGAGCTGGTTGCCTCATTCTGTCTTTCAACCAACTCCAGCCATTGCCGGTAGGTCCATTTGCGGAACGAGGTGGTATGCAGGAACGACTTTCTTTTTTGTCTGGCGAGCAATATTTCGCATGTGTTTTGGCGTCGCTCCATCTGCCTATCGTTCAATTCATGCTGTAACCATTTTCCGACCTTTTAAATTTTCCCCATATTACGAAGATGCATGAAAATGTCTGGTTGAGTAACACCCAATTACTCCGCGAGCATTTTTTGCGATTGAGTATCGTCTTCGACCACAAGAGCCTGCAATTGATGGTCCTCAACCTTTCTAGGCCGATTTTTACGCTTCTTGTCCCACAAGTCAAAATTTCCGTCTTTGAACCGACGAAACCAAACTCGGCACGTAGTTTCCAGTAAAGCACTGTGACCATAGACCTCCATAAGCATTCGATGTGATTCGGCGGCCGATTTCTTCAAATTGAAGCAGAAAAGCAGAGCTTCCCGGATATGCTCTTTTTCTGGCACAAAACTAGACATGATTACCAAAGGAAAAATGTATGTTGTTGTGCGAAATTGCTGAGAATGTGCACTGATTAATGTTGACAGATGTCAAACTCATAAAAAAAGTATGCCGTGCCCATGGTAGCTTAATACGCTCACTCACGCCATCTATGACCAAACAGCGGATTAAAGCTTATACATCTAGTATATAATCAGGATAGACGATTATATAAAAAAATTGAATAAGAAGAGTGCTCTTTATATTGAGTCCTACCTGAAAAACGCTATTTTTTTGAGATTAGTGATTGAACAAATTACAAAACAACGTAAGTGTTTGAAAAGTTACGGATATCCCTCTGGTAACCCTTAGGATTTAAACCAATTAATATTATTAAATATTGTAAAAAATTTCAGAATCGAATAGAATAATAGATAAATACAAGTATTATTATTATTATTTGTAAATGTCTACAAAATTTTTATGAAATTCAACGTTATTCATATATGAGTATCTATGTGTATATGAAAATGAAATGAAAATTTTTTTTCTGCAAATCTCTTTAATTCAAATATTTTTAAAGAAAATCTAAGCTTTTCTAAATCATATTATAATTTATAGACTTATTTACGAGAAAGTACTTATGTTAACATAAGAGGACTGTTTTTCTTGTATTCAAATATTACACCTCAAAAAAGATTTATGTAACTCTGGGGGTACATAATAGTTTGTATGAGTTTCTATATCTGTTGGAAGTTAGTTTAGAAGATTGTTTCTGGAATTTATTATTTTTCCTATTCAGACTTATTATATAAGAAATACTTTGCTTAGCCGGGAAATTTTCATAAATCAAGGCAAAAAAATTCCTTTGCGGTTTTGTACAAGTATTAATATAAAGCCATCTTAAGACATTTAAAATACCCGAATGTCGCGTTAAATTTATAAAGTTGTCCCTTGCTATAGGGCAAATTTCGATGAAAAGATGCTTTCGTTGTATGAATTTGGAATTGTGTACATAAATCTCTTAACATTTCGGAGATGAATTTTTGATTGAAATTGTAAACTTTTTGTAAAAATTTAGATTGACTTCTGACAAGTTTCTTAATTCTGAAAAGTAATTTACATCATCGTTCTCAGTTCATATGTTTGTATTAACTAAATTAAATTAAAACTCAATTAGTTTTAACAAAGTTTCATGGTTAAGATATCTTTTAGCAAATCTGTAGAAAGAAGTACAGCTATGAAATTATTAAATTATATTAACAAAAATAATATTATTTGAAAAAAAAATGTCCTTTTTATAAAGAGGGTTTTGTTGTATTCAAGATTAAATATTTCGATAGTGAACTAGCTCTTTTAGTTATCTAAATATTTTTTGAATCCACAACAATAAAATTTGCCCTGAAATGGAATATGCTTTTCAAATTATTTTAAATCGTACATATTTAACATAAAACAATTTTTTTAGTGTACATCATTTTATATACTATTTATCTGTAATATAACGACGTCCCGTTTGTTATTATTATTGTTTGTTTGTTTGTTTGTAAGGTCCCTTAGACATGTGCCAGGGGCCACTTCATAGCGCCACGACCATTAGGCCATTTGGCGAAGTTTCCTATTATTGAGAACATTTATGCAATTATATATGCTCCATTATTTTTGAATGAGTTCTTTTTTATTTTATTAGCACCTGTGAAATTTCTCTATCATAGAAGTTCTGCGACTTAGGATAAAAAAGTCATCTGAGTGCCGTTTGCAGGTTTCTAAGTCTGGAAAGTTTACACCACTAAGAGCGCTCTAAACAGGTGGTAATCTGATGGTGCAATTTATCGACTATATGGTGGATGCGATAAAATATCCTAGCCATAATAATTTTTTTTCGAGTCTGCAAGTCAATGTGTGGTCTGGCGTTATCATAGTGCATTATTACACCTTTCCTGTTGGTTTCTTTTATTCGACTATTTGTTTGTTTTTATAAAAGGTTCGTAATATAAATGCCAGGAGTCACTTTATAATGCCAGGACTACAAGGGCTAGAGTTCCGCAATACAAACAATCCTGCTCAAAAAGAAATTCTGGATTAAGTGGCATTCCACAGGAATGGCATGAAGGACCACAAGAATGGCGGTGAAGGACGGCCAAGTTTCCCTGTCCAAAACTTTCGGAAAAGTACTACTTAAAAAATTCTGGATTAGGAGGCATTCGTTGGAGTATAGATAAGTGCGATATGCCCAATTCGAATTCTGAGATGTTTCCTTGCCCAGAATTTTGGAATGGTTGTTGAACAGACTGATTTGTATTTATTTGATCAATGTATGGTCAAAAATTGTTTGCTTACGTATAGCCAAAAATATTAAATGATATTTGGTTAGTACACGTAGATGCGGCAAGTTCGAAATCACAGTAAGAACAGGACGGTAGAAAGCCTCTTTTATCAATTGACTAGATATCAGTTCAACCTGGCCCAAACGCAATGGAAATTTTGGTTATTTCGAACCAAAATCGAATGTACAGAAGAAACCGCGTCAACCGATAAGGCATGAGGGGCATCTAAGCCTGCTAGGCTATTGCTAAGAATTATTAGCTGTTAGGCATGGAATGGAGAAATCCTGTTTGGTAGGATTCTACGCTTGTTTTTGGGAATCTGGATAAATTGTATGGTCATCAATAATAGTATATGTGAACAAAATTGGTGGAGTCACCAAATGGGGCAACCAATTTAAGGAAAAGTTGCCTGTATATAGATGGATTTATGGTGTTGTTTTTTTTGCATCTTTTTATTACCGTAGATACTTTCTAAGCCCGCTGCTAACCATGGGTTCAGGACGAAGGTTCAGAAATTAATGGAAATGAATCTCTTTCAAATTCTGAGATTATTAGGAAAAAGGATAATGAATTTATTTTTCTATAGGTGATGGAAAAAACTAGTTTTATAAGATGGTGCAGGGCATAATTTGGGATGTAGAGGATATTATAAATAAGTTTTATGCGGAATGTATAAGCCCAGCACGCTTTACGAATGGTGAAATTTGCGTGCGTGTTAAATTTAAATAGCTCCGAGAAATTCACACTCAGGTATTTGAGCTTTTTCGAAGTTTTCACAACTGTGTTATTGATACTGATATTTACATGGTTTTTCCGGACCGATCGCTTAAACCCTCTGCGGACAGAGTTTCTTATACATAACACTTGAGTTTTTTCGGTATTTATGTGGATTCCCCATTTCTTATAATAATCTATCAGGATATTTAGTCCCCTTTCTATCGTAAGTTTTGCATAATTTGGATTAGGATTATGCGCGTATAAGAGAGTGTCATCTGCGTAAAAGACAGTTTGATATTCATTAGTTTGTGGTGCGTCAGAAATAAATATGGAGTATAGTAATGGGCTCGAGACTGAACCCTTCCCTAGAAATAAATATGGAGTATAGTAATGGGCCCGAGACTGAACCCTTCCTCTAGAACCCTTCCCTAGAGAGGGACACCTCTTTGCATTTTATATTCTCTAGATTTATGTTCTCCGTATAGTACGTTTAACTGATACGCTTATTATCTACTATTTGCATCCAGACACATATTGTGACAGAGTAGTTTGCTATTAATTTCTACCTGCAATTTTTGTGGTTGGAAACAGTACTTGGAATGGAACAACCAACAATTCCCAACAACTCATAATATAGTATAGCCTTCCAGTTTCACTAAAGCGGCAGCATTACTTTTTTTTAGTGCAAATCGGGTTTTGTGACTATCTGTACTGGCTATAGGTCGAAACTCAAGTATCAAACTCTTTATTAGTTGAAAACTTTTTAAACGTCTTGAAACTGTAACGCAACTAATGTTGAGATTTTCAGTAGCGAAAACACAATCGCTATCAATCAAAGTCTTTTGATTTCGTTTAGATATGATGTGGTCACAGGTCGGCATTGCGCGGAATGCATCTGTGCGATCAAGTTTTTCGTTTCGAAATATTTTTGCACGTTAAACTATTAACTGTATCATCATACTCATGTATTAATACAGAATAAATATGGTAAAAATATTCATAATTTCCCAAACGTTTTGAAATTTTTAAAACAGCTATTTTTAATTTACACAAATGGCACATCAGCTGTGAGCTTCCGAATCACATGGTATACCTTATATCATGAACCTTTATGACTGCAGCAGTTTTTTTTATATATAAATTTCATAAATAAGAAAATACCTATTTTTATTTCTACTTTAAAAAAACACGCACAAAATACGAACAAATAATCAACAAAATATATAATATAAAACTGTATAAAAGTAAATTGAAGGATTTTCTAATCTTTGAAAAATTTCCTATTTACTTTTATGATCACTAATACCTACTTGGATAATTTCGGATTGCCAAGTGTAGTTTTCTGTTATCTAAAGAAAAGTTCAAATCGAATGTGTACAAGACTGAAATATATAAATTTATGGTGGAAAAGCACTTACCTTTAATATCCCTGTCTACATCGAATCTTATATCGTCATTTCGATTGCCATCGCTCACGCCATCCTCCTTGGTGTGATTATCGATATTTGATTTGATGTTGTTATCCTTTGCAGAGGCTATAACATTAGTCTGACCATTAATGTTCATTGGAATGAGGTTGCACCCTATATCTGGTAATTGAATATCGTTGGCATTATTTTGGTCCACTAAAATTCATTATTTTATCGATTGGTTTATATTAACGTATAAATTGCATGTAATCTAATGATGTGTGTAACGTTACCTGCTGTCATTGTAGCCGATCCAATTCCGATTCCGATGCCACTGAATCCAATTGTGTGCACACTGTTGGTGTCCTGGCTTTTTATGGCCGCCCCGTTGATTAGGTCTCCTGTTTGAGTATCGTTCAATCTGTGACTGGATTCAGTGCGGCTCATGATCGACTTTTGATTGTTGTCAATTGACGATGATTGTGTTGATAGACTGCTCGCTGCTGTACATACGGGAATTGCCTGGTTTTGATTATTCAATTCGATTGCAGCGTTTCTTTTACTGTTTGCTAAGTTCAATTGATTAACCCCAACCGATGGGGAAGCAGCAGTTGTATTAGCGGTGACTGTAATATTATTATCTAATGATAGTATCGATTTTAAGGGTTTGTTGTTGTTGACAGCCCTGTCCGATGTTGTATCTAATGATTTTGTTGTTTTCTGTAAGTCCATTAAAAATTATAGTTAATTAAGTTAGCTCCCCTATTTACTCCGATTTTTTATTTAATCACTTTCCAAATGTACTACCAAATATATATAAACGCACGCAAATAGATTATTATCATTTCTTTTCTATAAATCGAAAATAAATGACAAATTATAAATCATTTATTGAATGCACTCTTTTTAGTGAACTTTTATTAAATATGAATTTGTCTTGGAAATCCACAATAAGTGCATTTAGTATTTACACTAAAAGTTCAATCATTTTGAACAGAAAGGAATTGTATTTTTTTTTTAAATATTACTTACCGTATCTGTTAACTTATTGAGTGAAGCATTTATCCTATCTGGATTTCTAGGTGGTGGTTCTGGTGGCTCTGATGCAGCCATTGTTGGTCCAGTACTGCCATTTAGCTGCATGTCAATCGACCAGAATTGTTTGCTTTTTGCTCAATATTACGTTTGGTGTGTCGTACAGCACTTTGTATTCTTGAACTACTGTTAACGCACAAGGACGAGTATTTTAAAGCCACGCCTTACAATAATGTCACAAACCTCATAGGTAGCTATTTTATAGTATATTCAGTCTATCATATAAGAATTATTGTTGTTATCCTTACGAATGCATAAACTTTAATGTACATACATATACGGGAGTAGTTCACTTATTTGATTGTATATTTGTCAATCGAAATTTAGTCGTTTTCAAATCGTAAAACTATTTTCAATAAACATTATCCGTTTTTATTGTGCACAAACTATGTTCCATGTTTCTTACAGCCGTCATCCTATAAAAAGGAATAACATAGAAAAAAGGAAAAATTTTACCAATTCTGTTTGTCAATTCCATTACAACGGAAATAAATATTTGTTAGTTGGTTTTTTAAAAATTTGGTTTTAGACAGACTTTGATTTTTGGTTTGTTATTTTTTTTTAATATATACAATTTTTTATATTTCTTATATATAAATAGTTGTATTTCCCATCGCGTATTTATATTTTTTATTGTTAAAAAAAAATAATGAATAGAATTCTTCTTGGAATATATTAAAGTTTCTATAATTACACATTAAATATTGTGCAGATTTCATAATGGTCAGTGCGATAAGAATATGGCAGTCAAACAGATGGTAAGCCAAATATATCCTTTCGAAAAATGCTCCAAGATAAGGTGTATTTTGTTTATGACGCCGGTGTAAAATGTTGTTACATAAATTTTGTTTACTTTATTTTGCGAATATATGTGAGTGTATTATTTTGAAGTTTGCTATGAAATATATTTACTTTAATTCATACTTTACAAGAAGAATATGAAAATTTACTATGTGTCATGCGCACACATGGTTCTGATAATAATATGAAAATGCATGAATAAAATAAATAGATGTTAGATAACAGAAGGAAAATATTCGGAAACATGTTCCAAATGTATTTACTTAGTTTGGAGTTTTTTTTAAGTCACATCACGTATTTTAAGTTTATCTAAAGAAAGTGGAAGTTGACAAAGTTTATGAAAAGAAAAACTTTAGTCGATGCAGATGTTCAAATCATTTCCGGAGAGTTGGCATATTGAATTTTCATAAAATAACGCGCGTATTGTTTTTATTTGGCATTTACTATTATTATTTTTTTTGGTTTCGTTAAGGAACTCTTCGGTTTTATTTGCTTCCATTTTATAATATAGAAATATTTAGTATAAAATTATTTAGGATAATTCCAAAATAAAATAAGTATGTATATAAGCGGATGAGTTTACATTTAGTTTGACTAAAAAATTTTCTACTTTCTCTTTTTTTTCGAGTTTTGACATAGTTTCTATTTCCAATATCTTTGTGCTAATCTAAAACAAATACTTTCTTTTCTAATTTGCACATAGTATTATAGTTGAAATTTGTTTTTCTTATTTTTGTATACATACAAAGAAGTAACAAGTAGATTTAAAGTAGCAAAGATTTTAAATATCTTCAAAAATATGAAGGAGGAGTAAACATCTATCGATGGCTAACTTCCTGACGGGAATTATTTAATATTCGTAAAACATTTTTCGACCTCTGCATATTTTATGTGCAGACAAGTGTTTATTGAAAGGACAGATGAGGGTGGAATTTTTTATAACGAGTATCACATAATTCACGGACAAAAGGAATATTTAAGTTATGGTGGATTACACTGATATTTATATAAAAAGAGCATTAGTTATGTTCGGTAAATTTGGGAGTGAAAGATTGGATTCGACGAGAATTAGAGCAATAATAAAGATAATATACGTGTATGTAGAGGGTAACAAGAGGCACATTATTGTTTCAAATCACCTCGACCAGTTTAATAATCCCTTGTGTTACGTGGCGTGACTGTAATTAATCTTAAAACTACGGGTCGCTTACGACCATAGCATATATATACCAATTCTATCATTCCATGATTAAACCATTCTTTTTGTTCCATGTATGAATCAGTCAAAATTCCATCTTATTAAATGTAAAAAACCAATGATGAGCGGTCTCAATCTGTACGCCGTTCCCGTTGTTTCTCTACACACTTTGGTGCCACCATCTAGTCCGGGCACTGAACTAGCTATACTCAAAATACGTAGGACCATTGCTAATAGTCAGTAACCAGTTACAAGCTACAATAGTTATCCTAACTGTTGGTAGCATGGACTAGCTAAACCTCTACTATCATCTGCAGTGATAGCATCCGGGGTCCTGGCTTATCTCACCACCAGTCCTAAGACTGTACCCGCTATGTAGGTATTAAACCACAGCCACTACGTTTCTGCCAAAGGCCCTCCGCTAATCTTGGCCGGGCACGGCGTTCATACCACCGTGGGTTCCCGACCTCCATGGTACTAGTTCTATTTCAAGCGTACTTGGTTGATACTACTTAAAAAGCTACAGTAAAGGTACATTGTTAATTCCTAGGTAGTGCTAGGTCAGCTCAGGTGCTACGGGGTCACTATTGGTATTAATCATAGTTTAATCGTTCACCCAGAAGTTACGGGGCACCTCGACCAATGAGAACTTTTGTGGTTAGTAACGCTAACTCAAATAATAGTAATATTAAGACTTTTAGCAAATCTCAATTTTATATTTTACAGATAGCCGTGAAATCTCGTTGAGATTAGTGAATCCTAACCGAAGATATTAAAGTCTCTGGCCTCTAATCGCAGAGTAGGTGCGTTGATGTTTCATCCCCTTCAGAGCAAAAACGAAAGATTGTCATGTCAGATGTACGCATTTTGTTAAGATGATAACCTAAGAGACAGTGCCCAGTGAGTAGGCTGGGGCGTAATTTTAGCTCTGGCTTATTGAGTTTCGGAACCTCTAAAGCGCTATTTTTAGAAAAGGCAATGATTGTTTTAGAGTGATTCATGCCCGGAAATTAATGCACTATTAGTTTTAACTTAGCGCTTCCAGGACTCGATAATGTACTCCAGGTGGCTCTTTGGATTACCACCGAAAGGTTCTGGTCCAACAAACGGAGTGTTTGTATGCTAATTCGTTACACTCAATACCCTCATGAACCTGGCACCAGCATCAAACTAACATTGTTCTGATTTAGTACAATAAGGATATCATCAACTAGCTGAGTTGTAGTCTATATATCCAGATTGGTTTTAAAATTTGCTACTCAGTGAGCGTTTAGTTTTTTGGGTTTGGAATCAGGATTCAAAATCTCTAATCATGTAATTTCTAAAATAGAATACACTATTGTGAACAAGAACAGTTTTACCATTGATTTGAATAGGTAGACATAATTTCAGGAGAAGAGTAGAGACTTCAAGTTGTGGTGTGAGACTACTCGTAAATGGAATCGCCTTGAGTATTACTCTCCTTTGGATATTATTGACAGTATCAATATTACATGCTTTCAAAAATTTTCTGAACGCGGGGAACAAAAAAAATCGAGTGGATTTAGATCAAGTGAATTGGGAAACATAAAATTGGCTGCAAGTACCCATGTAACATATAGAATCCTTTATTTGAGCCTTTCAAGGACTTTTTTCTGAAAAACACTTAGTTGACAGTTTGCCAATTGTTCTCTGATTTAAAATTCTCTCTGAGTGAGGAACGTTTTCCACTGCTTCTCGGCTATTAAAAAAATGCGTTGTGTCACCACAAATTTGTGCATTTAATAAGTATTGTTCCCCATTGGCTTGTTAAAACTTGTCATAAGTCAAACTTGCAGATTCACAAAATTTGATGGCACGTTCACAACTTCACTTATGCTCGCTTCAACATTTTTGAAGGACAAAATTATAATTTGTATTAACATGTCACGGTAATAGTTTTTATCTTAAACATGTTAGTACTACTATATACAGCTAATCATATACAAATATCGAAGGTACGAATACAAATGAAATGGAATTTAAGAGTCTATCCTAGGGATCGTCAAAAATTGTGCCAGACAGAGTTAAATGCCTGTGAGATGTTAAATTTAAAATTTACATTTTAAATCAATCCTAGTTGATATTAAACCTATTCTCCAAATTACATTAATTTGAAGGTTAAGATTACTATCAATTCTATTAAGATATAGAAAAAATTCTATTTGGGAATTCTGGAATTCTTTTCCAAGGCCCATTGGGATATTTTAGTATTTGTAGCAACATATAAAACTTCTTACGTACAAAATATATTTTCTAATTTTATAATGGTTGTTAGTTGAAATTTTAATTAACTTTAGGGGTAGTTTTAATTTATATGTATATATCCTCTACTAAGATATTTAATCAGCTAATAATTAATTTTGTATGCAAAAAAATTAACAGAATTCGTAATTTAATCAGTTTAATTTTTAAGAATTTCTAAAAACAAAAAAAAACTGTTACTACACCAAACCAATTTTCTAAACAAAAGTCAATTTTCTTATTTTGAAAGTAGTAACAAGAATATTATCTGAATAATATAATTTTTGATTTAATAAACTTTTAATAATAAAAAACGAGACAGGCAAAAGTTTATTTGTAAACTTGTTCATTCCAGTAGCTATTGTAGTCCAAGACAAATAATCATAATAATTCCTTGTGATATTCAGGGATTGTCTAAAAGATATACTCGTACAACATCTGTTTCCATTATAATAAAGCATTATTATAGACGCAAATTGAAATAAAATGGAATAGGGAAAAAATTTAAAATGTCCATTTTATTTACAAAAGTCAGTTCCTTACCGTATGGTCTTAGAGTATTCTTAAGGATTTGCATTAGTAAAAAGTTCATAAGCTCCTACACTAAGAAATGGTGAAAAGATAGACTATATAAAGATATCTTCAGAATAATCAGGATCTTCAGAAATAAAAGCACAAAAATATTGGTCTGGCGTAAGAAGTTGAAATGAAGTTTAAGATTGTGAAACTAGAAAGAACATCTCAACTGGGGCGGTTGGTAGCAAATCAAATGAACACAATTTACAGAGAAAATAAGTTTAAAAGGACATGAACTCTTCGTTAAGATATTATAATAGTAAAAGAGAATGTATAGTATTTTCTTGCCTGATAGGAAGCTATAAAAAGCACGTTGCGGATGTTTTTATCACATTTTACCATATATACTTACACCAGCTTGTAGCCATACGCAGATAGTTAGATAGTTTAATAGCTAACCAGCTAGAAGGTCATCGGTTCTTGTTATTTTTTTCCAAATTTCTATTAGGATTTGTATAGTCGGACAATAGTTTAATGTTACTAATCTTATAAAAATGTTATTGCAGTCCAAAGGTGAAATACCACTGCTAAAATTATATCTTCCGGTTTCCTTTTGTTTCTGTAATTTACTGTGTGTAACTAGTTTTACTGTTCATATTTTACTTAAAAAATAATACATTTCCTTACTTCCTTTTAATATCTTAAATGTGGTGAAAATTATTTTCACTTATTCTTATATTGTAAAATGATCACAATTATAATTTTGTTTTTCTTTTGAAGGTTTTTAAATGAGTTCTTTGCGTTTAGTTAAGGTTAGTATACCAACAGTTTTCATTCCAAATAAAACATTATAATAAGATTTATTAAAATTATAAATTTTAGTAGTACGCAAAATTATTATAGATACAAATTGGATACAAAAAGTATTATCCTATCCGTTTTTTTAGGATTAGAAAAATAAAAACTTTTTTACAGCAGTTAAGGTCCCTATGACCAGGAACCATGATGTAGCGTCATGATAATGGGGGCATCTGGCAACCTGTAAGTACGTGGATTAGTTGGAATTGGTCATTTATTAGTTGAATGGACTGATTAGATTTTGTAGATACTGTACGTGTAAGTTTGTTTTAAATGAGAAATATGGTATGACTTATAAAATGTATTAAGGGATCTAAAAAATCCATAGGGAAAAAAATTTCATTAGAACAGAAATTTTGTATAATGTGACATTTCGTTAGAAAATAAGCGACAGGAAGTTGAAACTTACAGAATGAGCGGATGGAGGAAGAGTGGTTTTTGAAAAGTAAATAGCTTGTGAAGCGAACGTGTTCTATCAGAATTCTAAACAGTTTCCATAGACAGAATTTGAGTAAGGTTATCGAGTAGACTGGTTGAGCAATATTTGAACCATCCTATCAATTTTTAAACGTCTTTACTATCTTTATTTATGCTGATCCGCGCTATTTGGAGAAACGGTACAGAATTTTTTCAACCCATTTTCACAGAACACTTTACTGTGTACTTCTTCCGCGAGAAACTTCATCCTCAGTCTTTATTGATTTTATAAGGATTTGTTCACTGTTAAATTTATCTGTTTATTTAATTGCTAAAAATCCATCAGTAAATTTCTTAAAAGTTCAGTGGTCCGTATTCTTTTTTAATTCAAGCATATTTTGCAAATATGAAAGTATGGAAGCAATTATTCACATCATTCAGATGACCACTCCAATATCCCAATCTTTCTGCACAGGTACAATCTTGTGCAATGGATACCAATAATGGCCCAAAAATAACACCTGATTGGTCAACATTCACATACGTATCATCCATTCGCCAAATTACCATTTGTACCATTAAATGCTTAAAATTAACATTTCAAAACTTATTTTACTTAAAATGATAGAAAGTAATAAATATATTCATAAAGCGATTATGAAAAATAATTTTTGTTATCAAATCTATCGTCTAAAACGGTCGGCACATTTACTCAACTAAGTTTTTAAAAATCCTTTTTTATTATTTTTCTAATTAGCTTTCTAACCTGTTGGATCATTACTATAATTTTTATTAAAAAATCCTTTTTGATTTTATTCAATAAAATACTTACAAATCGAGTAATTTTGTTTATCATTTAAAATTGTATATTACGAATTGATTTAATTTTCTTTCTATTTCGAAAGTACTATTATTAAAAGCTCCTATTTAACGAAAAGTAATCAGATTCCATAGTTATTGCAGCAATTAGAAATAATCAGTTCATTAATTCATTTTCCATCTATATCCAGTATAATCCTTATTCGTATAAATGGGAAATTTTCCTTGTAAAATATTCTCCTTTCCACTCTCTTGAATAATTTAATAAAAATTATTCGGTGTTTTTCAGAGTATTTGTGGTGTGGAAAATGAATCTAAATGGGAATGTATACAGTTTAATCGTTTCCCATTTCTTTAATCCAGACAGACTTCTATAAGGATAAAAATGATATTATAGAATGGAATAAGGAGATTTCTTTTTGTAGATATTTTTCTCGTACATAGCCCCATGCTATATATTCAATTTTGATATTCTTTCCTTCAATTACGTAACGTCTAAATACTTTGCTGGCAATTTTCGCAGAACAAAATAATTGCACATAATTTGCTTGGAGTTTTCACGATTTTAATGGAATACAGCTAAAATTGAAATTATAAATGAAGATCCTAGCATGTTTCCTGCTACTTTACCATTACTACCTCCGTTATTTCTCACCACAACAATGGAAACGCTTGCTCTAGCTAATTTGAGAAATTTTAGCTGGAAACAAGGATATATGTACGTAACGCCTTGAGCCACTCCTTCTTCGATTCTAATATTGAAAAGATTCCCGCCTTTACGCAATATAATATGTTCATTTTATTCAGTAAATGCATAACCTTAAGGTGAAGGAAATGCTCTTAATCTTTATTGAAAATATTTGAAACATATATCCTTGTAGGTATATTTTAGAATTATTTGTTTTTCAATGGAAAATTCGTTCAAAAAATTCACAAAATTAAATTTTCATTAATGCCTTGTTAAACATTCATGAGTTAATTTTATTCAACATATAGAATCTCTCATACTACAATACTAATAATATACAATACCTATTAGGATACAGTCACTCTTTTCCAATTCTTATATATACACATGCATATATGTGCATGTAAGTGGATAGCATTAATTTAATGAAAACGATATAAGTACTACGTACAGATTAATTGAGAAGGGTTTTTGGCAATTTATGTGATGCCGCAAATTTATTAATTTATTACATTTTCCAAGATTTGATTGAGCAAAATTTACTGTTAAGTTTCAATTTCATTTCGTTGCCTTGACAAGTTTCTATCATCCTCGTATCATGTTTGAAGCATATTTATTTCAGTATAATCATAGGTACAAAATATATATACTAAGTGATATTAGATATAATCAAAGTAAATTTGGAGTTAAGTGAGAGTATAGCAAATATGGCCTAAAGATCTATGCGAAAGAATCGAATTTCAAATATTTTATGAGTCTGTCTGTTGTGTACGAATATATATATATGCATGCCATTCACTTTAAGGGAAAATTTAATTAATCATAATTTTTACTTATTATATATCTATTGAAATAATTAATTATTTTAATGTGAAATAAGAAATTCACATGTTATTATCTGTCGTACAGTATTAATATGCATCGATAAAAATAGTAAATTTTTTAGGCCATCTGTTGGTTTTTTTTTATAAACTCATAAAAAATATATACGTACAGTGAGAAAACAACAGAAATTTTTATTGAAAAAGAAAGTTAAATATATTGCAATTATGTGTAAAATCAATATTTTTGATATAATCACACGACTTAGTTTGTAGCAAGCCAGCACATTTGAATGACAAAATATTCGATGTATTTTCCCAATAAAAATGGATTTTGAAGTTCTTGTCAAATTATTTTATTTAGGTCTTGAATTATTTTTGAATAATTGACATGCACATTTTCTTTCAAATAATTTTATAGAAAAAAATCCAACTGTGTTAAATTACAAGATCTTGGCGGAAAATACACATTAGCATTTTGTAACGGATTTAGTATACAACAAACCGATGTTTTGCTGTGTTTTGTAAATTGTAACGCTGTTTTATTAAAACCAAAGCTCATTTACATTAAATTCATTCAATTTGAGCCATAAAAAGCATATTAACATTTCACGAATTGTTTAGAATTTCACTGTAATGGCCTTTTCACGATTATTTTGGTCCAGCAATTCCGCCCGCCCATAAACCGCACCAAACAGTGGTGTTTTTAGAATTCGTCGATTTTTAATAAATCATATCAGGGTTTTCCGTGCTCCAAAATCAACAATTTTATTTTTCACACCTCAGATCAAGGTTCTGGAGGATAGTTAAGCAAACCAAAATGATCACGTATTCTTTGAAATGTCCTTTTCACAGAACGCACATTTTCGTAGTAAATTTGGGAGATAAAAATGCATAGTTTTTTTATTACTGTCACTATAAATAAAATTGTACTATTTTATACTTGACAGCTGTCAAAAAATTATAAGATATGTGTTTTGACAGATTTTTTGTAAGTTAAAAAAAATAACAGATGGTTAATCCTGTACTAAAGACTTTTTTTTATATAAAAATAATTTAATAATTTTCATTGGGTTTAACTTAAAATTGCAAATAAGATTTTTTTTTGAATCAGTGGATTTATGATCTCGGTTATAGTCTTTTTTTGCTTATAAAGTACTTACGCTAAGGAAATGATTCCGAAAAATGGAGTAAGGAAAGCATTCGACATTCTAATTTAACGTTTGAAAAAAAAAATATCCGAAAGGGGGTTTACGGTAAACTGTATTATTCTTGGTGAAACGAGTATAGTAAAATAATTGTAGAATTGGAATACAACTAACCAACTCACTGAAACACTGTGCATAGCAAACACGGTAAAATAAGGAAAGACAGGAGTTATTACTGCGATGTTCTAATGAGTCTAATAATTCCATAATATTTTTATTGGCTATTAATTTAATAGATTAAGTTTGTATCCTGTTAAGTAAGCAAAATGACATTTTAGACGGATCCGTTTACACCTGGGAATTGTCTTCCAGCTTAGGGCCTTGTATATAAGGTGTGGCAAAAAACTATCAAGTTTCGTGCTAAGGCTTAGTGAAGCCGTAATTTTGAATTACGAAAAGTTGCAACGAGCCCATTAGGACCAGCATCTTTTTAGCAACAGCATCGAAGATGTAAATTTAGAACCATTTACGGACTTGTTCTTTAAAGGTTCTGATAAATCGGCATCTGCGTCAAATTAAACATTGCACACACATGTATGCAACACCACGATATTGACTACTCTCTCACGGCTATCTCCATCAACAGACTTCTTTTTACCTGATTTAAGTTCATGTAACTGTTTTTAATTGCCCTAGTTTACGAAAAGTGGAACAAATCCTCCACTGATGCATAGTTTTCCCATATTAATTGGAATTATTTAAGAATGTATCTAATTAAAATTAAAAATATCATAATTAATTAATAATTTAATGCGGCGTGTATTATTCGAAATTTATTGCGAACAATTTTTATCACTTAACAAGCACAACAAAACGCACGTTCCTAATTTTATAATTGCGTATGTATTTGGTTTGCCGTCTTCGATTATGACAGCGATGGTATTTGTGTTTGGGGAAGTAAATTGAAAAAATAAAACTGAAATTATCGACTTTTTTTATTACGAGTGTGTGGTGCAATAGACCCTCTAGGTAGCACAGTCGATAGCGTGCTGGGCTACCAAGCAGGGGGATGTGGGTTCGATTCCCATTTGCAGCAACATGGTCCTCTCCCGTCCTACGCTAATTACCCACCGCTTTACTTTCTATTCTTCTTTCATTTCCTTATCCCTTACCCTTCCCTTTCGGACCATCAGACCGCCTGAGCAGATGGATGCAATAGCGTCGAGCGAGGTCTGGTGTCCCGTAAACAAACTAAACAAACAAACAAACAAACGCGTGGTGCAATGGTCAAGGTGACCGACTCACACTCGGTAGGTGGCGGGTTCGATTCCCGCTGCCGCCATCTCGGCATTGGTGCCGGGGTGAAAGGCCTGACTACAAGCCTTATATATGTAGTCCGTAGGGTCCCCCAACGTCACTGGAGGTTGCTTCGCTGGTCTGATAAGCCGCAAGATATAAAAAACACACCCTATCAAAGAAACAGCACTAGAAGGAAGCATCCGGACCGCACCTCAGGCAAGAACTCATTTGGCTTTCATCGTACTCAGGGCAAAAACCGTACCTCAGGCAAAAACCCAAGACCGTACCTCAGCCAAAAACCCAAAAGGCAGAAGCAGATGGAATAGAGTTCACGGAAGCATCCGGACCGTACTTCAAGACCGTACCTCAGGCAAAAAAAACCCAAGGCAGAAGCAGACGGAAGAGAGTTAACGGAGTTTTCTAGTGCCGCTATGTGCTCCATAGGAGCGACTGTGTTGTCATGACTATGTGTGTATAAAAAATGCATATATGTGTTAAAAATTGTACAAATGTAGAAAATGGTAACCTGTCAAATAAATATAAAAAAAAAAAAAAATAATTGAAAATAAAATGACTGGCATAAAACAAGAATCAATATAATAAAGATGATAAGGATAGAACATTGATCGATAATCCTTGACGTTTAATATTGTACATGATCGATAATCAAAAAGCCTTCAATAAGATGTTACTTACTCAATATAAATATGACTTTAATATAGGAAGCTTTTATTAGCTATGATATTAAATATATGGTTTTTCCAACGAAGATTATCGAGTGACATTTATGGACAATGGCTGAGGAATTCTACATTCGCCTTAGACAGTTGAGACAGCACTGTTTTTTTTCGAAGTATTGAACTCTTTTTTGGTTGGAGGAACTTATCTTTAATTTTACAATATTGAAGCGTAATCAGGATATTATTTAATTTTAATTAGATACATTCTTAAATAATTCCAATTAAATATATATCATAGAAATTGTTGCGGCTAACTGTTGAACCATTCAATATATATTTGGAGTATCTACTTTTTCGGGTTTAAAATATTCAAAAGTATACATTAAATGATGTGTAAATATTATCTGAACTCCAACCATACATCTGACAAAGTTTTGCAATATATCCGTCTCTATTGATAATAGTGAAACGTGATTAATGAAGAAAGCTACGTTCAGTTATTTATCATGCGTTAAAGGTAACTCCACATAAATAATGGCTTTCCTATTCCGACCCACTACTAAGTATTATATTAAATGTGATAAATTGGTATTTTTACATGGATGTTCAGACAAATGATACTTAAAATGTGTTCATCAATAACATATAACACATGATATCATACAATTAAGACTGATGTACTTGACTTGATACTCGAATACTGAGATTCTTTTTCTCATCAGAAAAACAGGGAGGTCATTTTTATTGACACGAATATATGCTATTATATCTTTAGTTTTATGGTCATAAAATATTATTGTTAAAAAGGAAGTATCATTTCTATTATTTATTGTATTTATAGCTTATTGATTTTATTTTCCAATTTGCTGATATTGTAATAATTTTAAAAGAATATAATAAGTGATTATATTAATCTGGATTTTAACCATCATAGTAAAGATATCCTATATAGTTGATAAGTACTCTATAAAAATAATTTAACTTTTAAAGATCGACTATTGTTCTATTTTGAAAGTATGGAAAAATTTTACATTTCTAATTCTATCGATGTATTGGTACAACTGTTAATAATGAATAGAAAGTAATTTCAAAGATTTAATGAATATTGCATTTAATTATAACTATCTCTTTTTTTAAAGTATCTTATTAGCATATATTGTAGATATACTCAAACATTTACTTTTTATAAATTTTTCAATTTAAATTTCAATTTTTACAGGTGTCTGAAGGGTGGTTTTTAGAGGTTTGTTTTTTCAAATTTGGCAACACTTTTTATAGCGATAGCCTATTTGACAACAAACACCTCATTTGTAGTTAGTTTGGTTTACCATTTTACCATGAATGAATGGACTTACATGGGGATAACGCTTGCAAATTGTGCTATAACGCTTGCAAAAGTAAAAAAACTTTTTCGAGTTCATTTTATGGTCAAGATAATCGTCCATTCCAGCAAGTAATTCGAATAACCATGGATCGTTTTTATACCACGCATACTGTAATTGGTAATGCGCACCCTGAAAGACATCGTACAGTATTCACTGAAGGAGCTGTTATGACTGTGTCCATCCACTTTATGGAAGCTTTTGCGAAAAGGTCTTCATTAACGAACTTACAAAATCCAGTTCGTGCAACTATTGAAGCCACTTGACCATCTTGTGTGTCGTACATTCGGTGAATAAGCCGAAAACGAGATTGATCTTGATCCTCATTTTAACCACAAGCTTTTGGTCATTGATAGGGGTTATTTTTGTATGAATGGTTATGTCAATAAATAAAATTGCTGCATTTAGAGTGAAGAAAATCAACAAGTCATTATTCAGACGCTGTTAAATCCACAAAAAGTCACTGTTTGGTATGATTTATGTACTGGTGGAATCATTGGTCCATATTTGTTTTAAAATGATGCCGGCCAGAAGGCTACAGTTAAGGGAGCACGCTATAGATCCATGATTAAGGACTTTCTCATTCCTCAATTTAATTGGATTAATGTGTAAGGGTTGTGATTTCAACAAGATAACGCAACCATACTACATAGTATGCACCAAAATCAATTGATTGAACGAAACATTTGATGATCGCATAATTTCGTCTAATGGGCCCGTTAATTTACCTCCAAAATTGTGTCATTTAACACCTTCGGATTATTTACTATGGGAATATTTATCCACGCCGATAAATAAGATACTATGGATGACTTGGAAGCCAACATTGGCCTCGATATTGCCGATATACGGCCTCAACTGCTCGAGAAAATAGGCGGAAATTAGAATTCTAGATTGCACTTTATATGATAAAATCATATCATAACGCTAATGGCATAAAATTATCTTTCCAATAAAACCAATATTATAGCTGGTACTATGAATTTTATTTGTTTAATTTCATTTTTAATTTCTATTCCTCTAAAAAAAACAACCTATACAACTACAACATAGTAAGAAGTAGATTTATAAAATAGTATTAATTGACATGATTGGTTATGAAGACTCAGTATTTTTATTAATCACGCGACCACTGATGCGATGGCTGTTTTAATGGGAGGAAGTGAGGGATAATTCTTGAGCAAGGGGATAAATATGATTGGAAATACGAGAATGAAACTTTTTATAACGAGACACAGTAAAAAAATTAACAAAAGATACTTTGAGATCATGGAAGCATTGATAATTTTACGAAAAGCCAAAGTTCTATTCCGTAAGTCCATATTCATTTCAGTGTGCATTGAATAAAATTTTGTCTAGAAGTAAAGTAGTTGAAGGTATCTACATGGAAGAATATAGTTCGATATCTACATGGAAGGGCATAGTTCGGTATCTAAATGGAAGGGCATTTTTCGATATCTATGTGGAAGCACATAAGCCTTCGTCTGCGTTTAGTCCTAGATACCGAACTTTACTATGTTGTGGTATGGGGCTCCATTAAGTTACATTGAAGGACATGGTTCACGGCAGAGAGCAAAATATACTTAGGTAGATTTACGTTTATTGACTTTTATTATCCATTTGGTAAGCAAGGTTTAAATTTTGTTTACTATGGAATACAAATAAATATTATTTTAAGGCAATTAATCCCTAAAAGGGTACTCTTTCTCATTTTTTTTATTATACTAAAAGTTAATGTAAATAAAGTTCATTTTTTTAAAATATTTTTATTCGTTTGAAAAATTTAGTTTGGTAACATTTCGTTCTTTGCCAAAATATTATATAAGCCTTTAAAATTTTTTAAGAGTTTTATAAAATATTGAGTTTTTTAGGTAATAGCTGGTTTAAAAATAATTTTAAACCCAGCCCTATATATTATTGTAATAAGGATTTAAATTATAATTTATGCAACTTGTCAACCCTTTTAACATTATTACTTAATATTTTCTTCGCATTTTCCTTTTCGATTTCTTTTATGAATAAAGTTCTTTTAATTATATTTTATCAACTTAATATTTTATTAATAGAAAATGGTATTTTAGATATTTTCTTTTTAACTATTTAGCTTCAACCCCTTCATAACTAGATAGATATACCTATATATACATATATATGTATAAAAAAGACCCTTATCATAAACTCTTTTATTTCTATACTCATAAATAAAATACCTCTTATGAAGCTTTTTATTTACATCTTTTTTTCTTTAAAATAAAAAATTTAAGTCATTTATTTTTGTAGTATGTAACGAAAAAATCTAAAAAATAAAAAAGGGTATTTTACTTTGAGGACCAATTATTCGGATCAACGAGTTTTAATAAAATTTATTTCCTACCAAAAAAGGAAAAAAAATATAATATATTTTTAAAAGTTCATACAACATTTTTTTATATTTTAACAGAAAAAAAAAACAGGGAAAAAAGCAACAAACAAGCAAATTATTTGATTAAATAAAGTTTTATTTGTTGGTGAACTTAATCATGAAAAGTTATCCAAAATTTGATATAAAATTTCATGCTGTCCCTTAAATATTGTTGATTTCGTCCTTTTGAATGCTAGACGGGAAGTTTTGCCGAATTTTGTAGAATTTTTTGTCTATTTAAATAGAATACATAATTCAGTTAGCTTATTTAGTTTTATTTTTAAAAAAATATCTAGTTTTTTTATTACCATTTTATTTGGTTGAAAAAAAATTTTATAGACAACTTTTAATCCAGAATTAACTTTTGAATAATTTCAAATGCTGAATAAAACAATAAATATTAATTAGACTGAACAAATTGAAAAGTAAAATAATCCTTGTATAATTTTTGGTTATAAGTAGATATGCAATTTTCTTTTGATTTATTTTAAAAATTAGATCATTTTTGGGGTAGAATGAAAATATGATGCCATAAAATACTTACAAGTAAACATTTGTAAAGAAATCGATATATTTAGTAGTATTTTAAGTATAAATATTTTAAAATTTGATTATTCCTTTAAAAGGTTAAGAGAGAAAATTTGTAATTTCTTGATACGAGGGTTGCATGATTAATACCTGGCCTTGATAAGAAAAACACATATGTATGTGTAAAATTCATTTTATTTTTGAATTTCCTTTTTTTTTAGCTCGATACACTTTACCCAATATGTATATACATATACTGCTGTATAATACCATTCTGTTATTGTTTTCCCTTTTTGAACATAGTCGACGAATAGTAGCCATAACTTTTTCTGGTGATAGAACCGTTTTTGTCTTTTTTAGTGTGCGTTTGCTAGTAAAAATCCATTATTTTAAATGAACTTTGTTTTCTGGTGTATACTGGTCAATCCATGTTTCATCAGCAGATATGCGTAGTGTAAAAATTCAAATTTACGCTTAGAAATATCTAAACACTGCATTAAAATGGTTACACTAACTCGTTTTTGGTCAGGTGTTAGCAAACGCGATACCAATTTTGCCGAGAGCTTTTTTATTCCCAAAATGTCATGTAAGATTTTGCCCACATGTTCTTGTCATGTGTCAGATCTCTCGAGGGTCTTTTAAAACAATAGCGTGGATTGATTGGTAACTCAATTTAAACGACCTAAACGTTTTTCATCAAAAATTTTTGTACGGCAAAGTTTAAATTCTGCTGTATAATATGTTATAATCGATGACGAAGGTGTAGAGTCGCCATAAACATGCCTGACTTGCGCTTTTATTTGATCATTTTTTTAAAACAAATATTATATCACTGCTCAATATTAGAATTTCTCTACTGTTGTTAAATCACAAAAGTTGTTTTCTTTAAATGGCTGCCACTCGCAAACTAACAAATGCTACTGCTTGAGTATCAGAGAGGATTCTTGTGCAAGTTTATATTTACGAAAAATAAAGTTGTTTTAATAGTAGCAGCACTATTTCACGCCGAGGATTAGGTATTAATCATACAAACCTCTTATATGTATAAAAGCTATTAAATTACTTACCTAGCATTATAAAAGTGTGTTAAAATTTAAACGCAAGCTCTTGTAATATATTTTTAATGAAAGAATTTGCCTAAAAATGTATATTCTCATATTAAGAAAAGAGCATTTCAAAGTAATATAAATTTAATCAACATTATTATTTTCTTTTGATTATAAAAATTGACCTAATAATGCAGTTTGTTAGTATAGCCTACTTATAATTTATTATTCTGAACAGTTGAAAACTTTAAATAAGACAACTTTTCAAGTAATTTTATTACTCGAATTTGGTATTTTCTGTAGAGAAATTTTCAGAGAAAGATTTCTCTCTATAATCATAAAAATTTAAATAAATTTTGAAAATGTATTTAAATGTGTCCTAGCTGAATTTTTAAATGGTTATATTAAAAGCTTTAATAATTATTTTTAATTGGAATATATTCTTTGAAAAATAAATAATAAAAAAATATTTCTTGCTCACTTGAATTTTGTAAATCAATTTAAGAAAAGATTTAAAAATGAATAAAATCCTCGTATTCATTTTCTTAATCATCTAATATATTTTTAAATGATTATAAAATCTTCTGAAAATGAAAAGACAATAAGTTTTTTTTTACAAAATTATTTATTTAACAAAAAAAAAAGTTTAATATGTTAAACATTTCGAAATAAACACTTTTAGTTTCTGTGTTTAGAAAATTTTTTTTAGTTTCTATTTTTATCATGGAGTATAATAGAAAATTAATTATTCATTTTATACTCTGGAGAGAGAGAGATTTTTATGTAAAAATAGAAAAATTATGTAAATTTCCAATAATTCCGCATTAGAATTTACTCTGGAATGATGTCTTCTTTTTTTCATACAAAATACTCTTAAAAGAGAATTCAATTTTCCTAAGAGTATACTCAATTTTCTTGCATATAAACTCAGTTAAATTTGAATATATTAAATTTAGCAGTTCAGATGATATCAACAAATTTGATAAAAAGATTTGTTGATGGTAAAAGACATAATGTTGCATTTTCCTACGAATACATACAAGTAGTTTGCAAATTTCAGTTATAGAAAACGATACGACGAGTGCAAAAATTTTATACAACTATTACTAATGAATAGAAAGTAATTTCAAAGATGCTATGAAGATTACATTTTACTACCAACAATAAAAGAGTGATTTTTTTAGAAACTATCAGTTAATTATAACTATCTATTTTTTTAAGGTATCTTATTAGCATATATTGTAGATATACTAAAACATTTACATTTCACACATTTTTAAATTTAAATTTAAATTTTTACGGATATTTGAAGGGTGGTTTTTTTCAAATTTGGTAACACTTTTTATAGCGATAGCCAATTTGACAACTAACACCTAATTTGAAGGAAGTTTGGTGTACCATTTTGTCATGAATGAATGGACTTACATCGGCATAACGCTTGCAAATTGTGCAAACTTATTTCGAGTTTATTTTACGGTCGAAATAATCGTCCATCCCAGCATGTAATTTGAAAAACCATGGATCGGTTTTATACCACGCATACTCTAATTGGTAATACGCATCCGCAAAGACATCGTACAGTATTCACTGAAGTAGCTGTACCGACTGTGTCCATCTACTTTATGGAAGATTTTGTGGAAAGGTCTTGGTTAACGAGCTTACAAAAGTCTTGCGTGTCGTAACATACATTCAGTGAATATGAACTCATTTTTACCACAAACTTTTGGTCAGCGATGGGGGTAATTTTGGTATAAATGAATAAAATTGCAGCATTTGGAGTGAAGAAAATCAACAAGCCATTATTCAGACGCTGTTAAATCCACAAAAAGTCACTGTTTGTTATGATTTATGTACTGGTGGAATCATCGGTCCATATTTGTTTAAAAATGATGCCGGCCAGAAGATTACAGTCAATGGAGCACGCTATAGAACCTGCTATAAAAAACAATACAAGGCGTTACAGAAAGGAAATTAGAGAATGGCATCCTCTTCATAAAGCTTGTACGCTAATCTCTTTCAGCTTAGTTCATTGACGACTATACCTCATAGCAGGTTCTATAGCGTGTATATAATCGGTGGTTTAATAACTCGAACGAGTGAGGGTTTTTCTGAGGTTTAACCACCGATTAACATCGAGACTGATAAGTATTGAGTTAAATTTTATTCGTTCTACTTTTCTAGGATGAACTGTCAACAAAGTCTCTTATAAAGAAGTCATTGAAGGACTCATCAAAGGGTTTTCTGGGTCAGATCTGCCCCACGCCATCTTCATCAACGACAATTACAGTAGTTCCGTAGACGCCTATTCACTTAATCAAAGTGCCAGTAAGTTTGTCATCCCCAAGATCAAAAATTGTTTGAAAGTATGCTGTTATCTTGGTACTGTCGATAACATCTGAGGGAGTGTAATCGAGGAACTGAATGCGATTCCAGATGAATCGGTTCCAGATGACAGTGCTATGAGCGGTAGCATTGCTAAAAGTCTTTATCTCGAATCTGCTAATGTGTTGCTGCCCAAGGGCCAGCTTTCAAAAGGATAACATTGATGTATAAAAATAAAATAAAACTACAGCCAAAAAATCAATCGCATTATTTTCTGTCATACCTCGTAAGTGGTACTACAGATTTTTAGTAGAGCTAGCAATAAGTTCTTCTAAAAAACAGGACTATATCTAGGGTCGCATCTATGGCAACTAAATATCTTCTTAATCAATGGCGCGACAACCGGGAGTCTGGCCTAGGCCTGCCAAACAGCTGAAAGAAAGAATTCCAAATTTTCCCGCTTTGCACCGCAGGGTTTCAATTCGATACTGCAAGCATGTTTTTGGCGGCCTGACTATTACTTATGGGACAATAAATTTAGCCAATGTAGACTTTCTGGGCAGGATATTCCTCATTCGTACAGATTAAATGTTCAACCCACCACAGTGTATTGATCTTAATTTTATCCACAACCAGACGGTCGCGGTAACGCTCTAGAATAGAGGCTCCGCAATCGTCTAGGTGACAAAAATTATTAGAAGGCCCTACTCTCTAAGTTCTCTAAGAATACGTAAGAACTGGCAAGACTAGTTATTTGTACAGCAGTAACGTTAATGCTATGGTTAGAATTTTGAAGCGAAAATTTCTACCGACTGAAGTAGGATCTGTCCTCGGATTTCTTTTTTCATGTTTTTGTCATCTAAATATTTTATGAAACTAATAGTTTGCTGAGTAAATAATTTTTTATATATGGTCTTAGTATAAATGGTCTTGAGGTCAAGGTCATTTATTTCTTGACCTCAAGGCCATTTATTCCAAGACCTTTTGGTTTGTATGTACACACAAATTACAATCTGAACATTTAATAACCTCGATTAGCGAAAACTTTGCATAGCGTAAGGTGTATATGCACTTAGAAGCATGTGAGGGTCTAATAACATAGAATTACATAACCATGCTATTGATACATGCATTTAACGAAATTTCTTTCTTTTCATCTAAGCTGCGACACAACAACAGTTTCTAATGCCTTTTCAGATATTTAACTTCATTTATAAAAATATATAAATTGTGCGTCTACATTTAATTTATAAAGAATTCAAAATAAAATCTTTCTATTTTGATAACGCCCCAGGATAATAGCTTTTACATAATTTTCTCAGATAACACCATGATAATTTTATATTTGGTAGATTCTGATTTGGTAATGCCTCTGATTCGAATAGAAATTTCATTTTAAGCTAAAAATAAATATATTGATTTATGTAAAACCCGATCATACTATATTTTTCGTTTTCGTTTTCGTTTTGGAAAGCATAGTATGAGTGCTTTTTGTTGTAACTAACTCAATCCGTGTGTATTCGAATAGTACTATAGGCCTTAATACGATAAAATCGACCTTCATTTGCCGTAAACTCAATTTTTCACTGCCCAAATTCATATTATACAGGTCATTTCTTGCGGAAAACTTAAAAAAATTTTATTACAAAAAACCGTGTTTATTTTTTTTTAGGTGAACATACTTTTAGCATCCATATTTTATGATTTTTTTTTCGATAATGAATTAAATGAAGCGTCAATGAAATCCAGGTGGAAAAAAATTGATGGATGAATATTGAAATGGATACACATACATGTAAAGTTTGCCATGAATGTATTGGACGGTATAAAAACAATCATTGGTTCAGATAATTTCGAATATAATCCAGATACTAAATTTCTATTATTACTGTCACAGCTGTACCATTTTGCCAATGATGATATTAAATTATACACTTCAGCAAATACACCTTTTCAGGTTTATAATTTTAGTTATATTGAATTTATCTATAGAGTGTAGACAAATGAAATCACCTACTTTATTATTACAGTTTTTATTTATATCTTTAATATTTTGTATTACTTAAAAATGAAGTGGTACTTAATTTATCTTCAGATTTTGAATAAAAATCTTAATTGGTTCAATTACAATTATGCTTTTGACTATAATTATTTGTGTCTTAGAATATTATAAATATATTTAATTATACTCAATAGAAAAAAATTACAGTATATAAATTCGGCCAGGTGATTGTTAGTATTCATTCCATAGAATAAAATATAAGCATTACATTGCCTTTTGGAATAGGATTAACCATTTTGTAAACCGACATGACACTATGCTACGAAAATGTTATTCATTTTAATTTTTGTTCTCCAAATTTCAGGTTTTCTCTCCATTGTCATATCAACAGGGATTTATTTTTATGTTTGAGGTTTCTTAAAAAAAAAATTAAATAAAAATATTGCGCAATGGCCACGTTCTGTGCGAGCAAGGACAAAGTAGAAGAGTAGCCTACCTTTTTTATGGCTGTTCTTTCAACAAAAACAACTTATATAATTACAAACGAATGTGATTAGGGTCAATCTGTCACACCAATATGATGTATTCTTAGTCTTGTTATTTTAAAATAAATACTCATATAACTAAGCTTTAATTTTTCATTGTACAATAGTATTAAAAGAATGTGAAAAGCTACTGTAAATTGAATAATGCGTTGATATTTTTGTTAATATAGTGTAGGTCATTTCAACAAGACCATTTTAGTTTTTTTCCAAATATTTTTTAAAAGTTTATTTTTTGTTAAACAAACAAATAATAATATTATTATTTGGATAGTTAATTATTTTTTATTTGGATAGTTTATTATTTTATAATATTTCTTTAAGATATTTTCTTTACAATTCATAAATTTCACGGATTTTTAATGGAATAACTGTTTTACTAACTCTTATGCTACGATTGATTTTTTAACACTGATTACACTGTTCCAACAATGGACGGATTATTCCATCAGCCCGAACTTTTTCGATTAAAGCATCGAACTCTCGAACAGCGGACACTATGTCGATTAAATGTTCGAGGTCTTGAACAGCGTTTCAGCAGTAATAATAAATGAGCTCGATCAAAAGGTCGTCCGATCAGAATTTCTTCAAGTTACTATTTTTTTCTTCATAATTTTTTCAATACATTAGATAATCAAAGAAAAGGTTAAAAAAATCATTGGACAAAAATAAAAGAAAATAATAAATAGAATTAAAGTATGAACCAACGAAAAGCAAGTGCAGCAATTGGGGCAGCGATAATGCAAACCTACACGTGGCATAGGGTCGCCAAATGGCCTCTTTTCTAAGAGACCTTATCTAAAATCAAACAAACAATTCTTATATAATACACACATACAAAATTACAAATGCAAAATGTCAAAACTGTGAAATATTCTTTCTCGAACATATGCAGCCCGAATGAAAATTCTTATTGTTCGAGGTCGTTGCCCAAAATGATCATGCGTCTATCATTCGTGCAAATCTTCCTATTTCGTCGAATATGAACCGCTTGTGCCAGAAAAAAAGGACAATTTTTCCTAATATTCTAGCATTTATCTATGGTATATTCGTAGCATTAATATTATTTCAGTCAATTTTTCAATAGTTTGTGGAGAAATTTTAATAAGCCTTTCAGTATAATTTATTCCATATATATGTACAGTCGATGAGAAAAAACTCTGTCAGAAAATCCTGATCCGATAACAATGCTGAGCTCAGGCAAGTTGTGTGCTTTGAGTCATCATCTTGGCGAAAGATACATTCATTTTCAAATATCCTTGATTTAGTATGAAAAGGTGTATCTCGAATGAAAAATAAACGCATTTCCAACAACTTTCAAATTTCAGCTCATCACTGTAAGCAACCATTTTTAAAATGCTGGTTCCAACCCCTTATTTATATTTGGTGGACAAAATCAAGGTTTCCTCACTGCTGCTCGCATCATTAGACCAGCCTCTCTCAACCGGCGTTTTATAGAGTTTACGCCATTAACCTACTGATCCTTTTATTTATAATTATTCTCTAATTAGCTTCTCTAATTATTCTTATCTGTCCCAAAAATTATTTATTCTAAATAAATCCTGTTTCAGCTCTCTTGTGCAAAAGAAACCAAGTTGCAGACTTCTTTATTTCAAGTCTACGAGCAATTTGACTTAAGGTATATCTTTTATGTAGTAGATAAAATATTTAGGATTTTATTTTCAAAGTAATTAACGTGATTTATTTCAAAACTGAATTAATCATTTTTAATTTTACTGATAGTATTTTCTTCTTCGAACATAACTTATTGAAAAATACGTTTTAGTAAAAAATACAGATAATAATTAAACTACAAAGATACTATAAGAAAATTAGCAATAGAGGAGGATGATGTTGACCCCTCTATAAATAAAATACGAGGGTCATTTAATAAGTCCTTGGAAATCCGAGAAATTGCGCTCGTAGTGTCGGTAAAGATTTTTTTTGTAAGTAGCATTATTGACAGGAAAGCTGTCAAAATTTCAGCTCGATCCATAGCGTAGGTCAATTTCTATCGTCGATTAAAGTTAACGACATTTATTTGTGCATAACAATGAAAAAAAGCGAGTTTAGGGCTGTCATCAAACATCTCCATTTGAAAGGCTTAAGCCCGAAAGAAATCAAAGCCGAGTTGGATGCAGTTCATGGCACATCTGCACCTGTGTTTGCGACGGTTTACAATTGGGTGAATGAATTTAAACGTGGCCGTTCATCCACAAAAGATGAACATCGTTCAGGACGCCCAGTTGAGGTGTCTACTCCTGAAATCATCGACAAAATCCACGATCTGATTTTGAACGATCGGCGAATTAAAGTGCGCGAATTAGTTGAGGCCACGGGCATATCACAATTTTGCATGAAAAATTGTCTGTGAAAAAAATTTCGGCAAGATGGGTGCCGCGTTTGCTCTCAGAGGAGAATAAGCGCAATCGTGCAGTGGACTCTGAGGCTATGTTGCCACTCTTTCATCGTAATCCTGCCGAATTCCTTCGTCGATATGTCACTGTGAACGAAACCTGGATACACTATAACACTCCAGAAACGAAGAGACAGTCATCACAGTGGATTTTCAAGGGTGGACGGGCTCCGAAGAAGGCAAAAACTGTGCCATCGGCCGGCAAGGTGATGGCCACGGTCTTTTGGGATTTGCAGGGCATCATTTTGATCGACTACTTGGGAAAAGGAAAAACAATCACAGGAGCGTATTACGCGTCGATATTGCAACGGTTGAGCGAGGAAATCAAAGAGAAACGCCCCCATCTGAAGAAGAAAAAAATCCTCTTGTATCAGGACAATGCACGTGTGCACACCTGCGCTGTTTCCATGGCCAAAATTGTGGAATTGAGAATGGAATTGTTGCAGCATCCCGCTTATTCACCAGATTTGGCCCCGAGTGACTAATTTCTTTTCCCCAATCTGAAGAAATGGCTTGGCGGACGACGGTTCACTTCCAACGAAAACGTCATTGCTCAAACGGATGAGTATTTTGCAGAACTTCCGAAATCCTATTTTTTGGACTTATTGAACGACCCTCGTATAGCACAAGAAAAGTAGATAGTTGGACTTTCCAAAAATAGAATAACTATTATTGTTCTTCGAATTTGTTAAATCAAGAATTTTTAAGTCTCAGTTTGGCAGAAGAGACATAAAGGATTTTATGAAAATAGGCAGTGCATTTTTGATTGATTTATTTTTGCTTAGTCTAGAAATCAAATCTTAATATATGAGGCAGGGGTCATATAGTAGGACCACAATCGTGAGGTTATTTGGCGACTGCATTGCTTGCTTAAAATATGTGCCATAGTGAGCAGAACGCTTACTGCTTTTAGGAGTTTGGGCGTGTATAGCTTATAAAAAGAAAGTTATGCTTCTTATTATTTTGAGCTTTTTTCATGTCCAGAATTTTGTTACGGATGTTTAGTAGACTGGATTTTGGTAGGTATCCAGTGAGACGCTATAAAGTTATCGCTGTTTGTGCAGTCTAAAAGGTGCATTTTCCATAAGTCCCTCATGTCCCCGCACACAATTCAACTCAACACTCCTCAAACCTTATTTAATACAGAATCGTTCAATGGGCGAACGGATAGCTTCAAGGGCTGCTTGGCTATAAGTAAATATGACACTATTACAGGGGTTTGAAAAGCTCACAAGAACCCATAGTTATTACGTAAGAAAAACCCCACAATGAAGATTACGGATTTGGTTCCCGTTGATTTAAATAACTGCGTAAGAAAGTATCATTGAGGACGATTAAATTTTTATAAATATTTGAAAAAATAATCAATAAAATATATTATTAAAAAAAAACAATTCAGAAATTATAAAAGGTATAAAATCATCAAGTTTAGTAGAAATTGATTATTTGTCCTCGTATAATTTACCAAAACATCTAACAGCACTTTTCATTGTTTTTTAGTTATCTTCTAAAGGGCACTTTTACCAAAAAATAAATAATTTAATTATTTTTTGGAATATTAATCATTCTAAGTGAAGTGTTCAATTTAAATTAATCATTATTCACTTTCAGAAAAAACACGAGGAAAATTTCTTTAAGACATTTTAATTTGAAGTTATTTTTACACCTGCTTCAAATATTTAACTTGCCTTGTTTTGATGAAATATTTAAATATTTGTATACTTGTACATATATATTTTTATGACCGCATTATTAATTTGACTATAGCGTAAAATAATTAGGTACACAAGATTGCCATTTAAATTATGTATACGAGTACATATAATAGTATGAATATTAGTAATTAATCAAAAATTTCCCGATGTTTGTGGTAAATTTCGTTTTCTTTTTATTGCATCACTTTCTGAAATTATCAAGTTTCCTCGAAAAATGTCTATTCTAGATTATTTAACGTGACAGATGTATATTTATGTGTAATTTTTCTTTTTAAAATATGTAACAAGTTGCTTGATTTCCTATTCCGTTGGGCGTGTTTTTTCCAATGATATTCAATGAAGGCTATAGAAAAGTTACGCGCCAACTGTAGGGAGTGATAGTCAGTGAAAAAGAAAAATTTCCTAATCAAATTTATATATGTATATATGTGCAAAGCCTTTTATAATATAAACTTTATCGCATAGGTATGTCCTGTCTGATAAGAAAATGAATGTACGTATTTTAAAGATAAAGCCCACGACATGCACGAGTATGAATAGGAAATATTTTCTGTGAAAGTTGCCAGGATCTCATGGGAACGCACATGTATAAAAAATAGTACCTTAAGAAGAATTGTACGTAAGCTGCCATTTTAAGAATGAGGGTGCACGTATGCCGATCAAGTTGAAATTACTATTCAAATGAAGATGGAAAGGTGGAAAAGTCGTTGGATATTTTTCATACCAGAACTCCATAGTCGATTGCGTTTGTTCTTTTGTTATTTCGAAACTTATACTTTCGTCGGGCGCACGATTCATGTGTATTCGTTTTTACTAACTAGTATCCTGATTACCTCTTTTGAAGGCGTTTTGAAAAACCAACTATTTAAATATACAAAAACGAAAGTCATACTTACACTCGTCTATTATTAAAATTACTAAAGAACGATACATTTTCCAAAACAATAATACTCGTACTTATAAATGTAAATGGTGCCAGAAATTGCAGAGCTAATGTGGGAAAAGAAAACGCAAACGCAAACAATCAAAGTTTAAGATATTTCGATAAGTTTAAATATCAAATATGTCTACCTTATAATATTGGATTTTATAATGTGAATATTATTCTTATTACATATTGTATTTGAAAGTTAGTAGAGTCGATATTATGTACGCTTTTATTATAAAATGAAACAAAGTTTTTTGCTTAAATGTACGTACATCTTTGTTAGAAAAGTTCTATGTAAGATTTGCAAATATGAAAACTTCTGTTTCAATGCATTTCTTCTTTTTTTTACTACTTTTTCAGTAACCGTCAATTTAATAGCGCCATGAGGGTTCAAGTTTTGTATTGTTGGACATTACCAGTTTCTTTAGAGATACTGGACTCTTGAAAAAAAACCTATTCGTAAAAAAAATTCTAGTTTTCGAACTAATCTATGCAAAAAAACTTGCTCGAAAAAAATTCTGGGTAATGCCCACCCATACGAAATTTGGTTAGAATAGGTTCGATAGTTAGCAGAACGCAACAGGATTTGCGTACATGGTTTATAAAAAGAAAGTTAAGTTATGCTTATCCGAATTCTGAGCAGTTTTCTATCCAGAATTTAGTCAAGAATGTTTAGTAGATTGCATTGTTACTAATTGTCCAGTGATACGTTAAAAGCTCTTGGTATTCAGCCTTATTTCTTATGACTAATAATGATGTCTGCAATTCTGTTATTAATCGTGCCATTTTGGGTTTAGCTATGAGCACGGGATGCCAGAAAGATTATTTAGCCAAGAAAGATCTTCTCTGGTATTTTGCGTTCATTATTGGATATTTACATATTTGGTGTCATGGTCATTATTCCCCATAATGCACACATACGCCGCAGCTTCCTATAGTTTGAACCCATTCGGTAAAGAAATACCACATAATAAAGATAACGACATTGAGGTTGGTCGTCGAATCCGTGAACAGGAATAAACATTGGTCAAGGCTGTCCAACTGGTTGAGGAAAAATTGTCTGTAAATAGAAACGTTGATATATGCCTTTGTAAGCCTATTCAAAAACAAAGGCACCCAAAAACGGCTCCCAATCTTGATGCGAATGTGAAATTTCAAAATGGATATAAAAACTGATGTGCTTCACTGGATGGTCGAATACAACGGTTAACCACTACCTCGATTCAATTTAACCCTCCTATTGAAGTTTTGATACATGTAGTGAGCCTTTCCTTATCATAAAGTGAAATAAATTTCCTTATCATTCAGGTGTTTTTATCATTAAAAAAACACCTGAACAAGCCGTGAGCTATCCGAAACTCAGAGTTAAAAATACCAGCTTTCGGAAAGAAAAACCAATCGTAGATAAACACATACGACGTCTGTTCAAAAAGTATCGCTGGTTACGTATATTCGATTTATAATTTTTTGTGACATTATGTTGGTCTCTCACTTATGCCGACAAGTTCGGCCATTTTGAATTTTCATTTAATTTTTGACAGCTGCTTTGCTTGCACGTGTTTTGGCTAGTCTTCGAATTTTGCCCATTCCAAAAAATTGATCAAAGAATCTGTATCAAATTTTGCGTGAAAAACAAAATCAATTGCGCTGACGCATTCCAAATGTTGACTGTGGCATATGGTGAAGCCACCTTAGACCGAACCAACGTTTATCGGTGGTACAAAATATTCTCAGAGGGCCGAGAAGATGTGAACGATGAAAAGCGTGCCGAAAGCCTGAGCACGTCAACAACAGACGAAAACATTGATGAAGTGAAGAAAATAGTGTTGGCCAGTCGTCGAATCACCGTCACAGAAGTTGCTGAGGACTTAAATATATCGATTGGCTCGTGCCATTCGATTTTTACCAATGATTTGTCGTGAGACGGGTCGCCGTGAAATTCGTACCAAAATTGCTCAATTTCGACCAAAAACAGCATCGCATTAACATTGCTAAGGAGCTGTTGGACTCTGTCCGCGACGACCCAAATTTGCTCCAAAGGGTCATAACCGGTTTATGATTATGACGTAGGAATCAAAGCTCAATCATCCCAATGGAAGCGCGCCAAGTTCGGTCGATTGTGAAGGTTTTGCTTACAGTTTTCTTTGATTGGAGGGGCGTGGTACATCATGAGTTCTTGCGACAGGGTAGAACGGTCAATAAGAAATATTACCTGCAAGTTATGCGCAAGTTGCGCGAAGCAATCCGCCAGAACCGCCCGGATTTGTAGAAGAACAAAAATTGGCTTTTGCACCATGATAACGCCCCTGTTTATTGGGCACGAATTTTTGGCCAAAAGCAATACGCTAATAATGCCGCAGCCACCGTATTCCCCAGATCTGGCCCCTTGTCATTTTTCTTGTTGAAAAGACGACGCCACGCTTCGATTAAGGAGATAAAGACGGCATCGAAGGAGGAGCTGAACAAGATCACAAAACATGATTTTTTGAAGTGCTTCGAAGATTGGAAAAAACGTTGGCATAAGTGTATAATATCTGGTGGCGATTACTTTGAAGGGGACAAAATAGATATTCATGAATAAATAAATAATTTTTGAAAAAAAACAATAATTTCGCGATACCTTTTGAACAGACCTCGTATATTGGTCAATAAAACTGCACGAAAAAGCTGCATTAGGATAGCTCCAGCGGACCGGTCATCTACTAACCGAAGACAAAAACATGATCTTAGGCTTGGTGCAAATGTAAATAGCACAATTGTTAAAAGGTCTCAATGTTCCGAAACGAATGTTAAAAGGGATGTAGAATAGTACAAAAATATTGTCTGCTATAGGAAATGTTCATAAGTGAAAAGTGATTGGAAAAGCGAATTCTTGTGTGTATTGAAGAGTACAGTGGAGAGTGGGATGTTGTTTTTTGTTATGAGAAAGAACGAAAAAATTATTCTGCCCAAACTGTAAACAAAATATTTTTTTATGAAGGCTAAAATTGAAATAAGTTTTTAATCAATAAATATTATTTTGGAAATTGTATTCGCAATAATATCCAACGAATAGATTTCTTTTTGGTTTTGTTGATTAAAGCGAACAAATATATTTTATGTAAAACTTTCGGTTTTGGACTGGCTTAATATTCTTATAAACGCTATTTTCTTAGAACAACATTAACTTCTCGAACTTATTTATTTTGCTTGTAATGAAATAATTTTGTCCTTTGCTTAGTTTTCACTTTTCTCTCAATTAGCATGTTATACGAATACATATGGTATTTTATATTACATCATTTTGATAAACCATATTAATGAATCGTTTTGACATAATACTACTCTCCGAGAGGGATTGTCAGTAAATAGTTTCTTGCAAATACTACGAATTCATTTATTAAGATAAAGAAAATAGGGTGAAAACAAACAAAGACAAGCAATTTGATATCCATACTTTGAATAGATGTACTCAAATTACTTAAATACTTTAAGAAATAATTTTCAATATATTTTTGTATTTATTGTTGATAAAAACTTTCTTCGTAATAAGTAATTGCTGATTTCCTCTAAGCAAAGTAATAATAAGAAAGTTTTAAGCTAGTATCTTCAATTGATTGTCAAATGTCGAAACAATTATACCCAATAACGTTAATGTTAGTGAAAACTTGGAAAAGGATCATGAAACTTTATTGTCTGTTGACATTGCCTGACATCGGATTGGCATCAAGAATTAACGAGAATTTCTAAAATTTGTAAAAGAACCACAATCCTGCATAGACGGTTCTTTGTCACCCTTATCCAACCAATTTCGCAGATTGTTGTGATTATTTTTATTAGAGTGGGTAGTACTTGAACTTTGAATTACGTAATTTAATTTTATCTTAAAAAATTTATCTAAATATTTATGTTTATCACAATTTTTTTTTGTATATATTTTCCAAACTTAAAATTAATTTCCCACAAAAATAACAAATTTACTTATATTGTGCCATTTGAAATTTAACAAGGGTAGAAATAATTTACTGTGCTGCTCTTAAGTAAATAAATAACTAAGAATAATTTCAGGTATATGTTTTTCATAAAATATTGCATTTGAATTTATTTATAGTCAAAGTGTAATTTTACCATACCAACATAAATAATTTCTTATATTTGTTTTTAAATTTATTTTTATTTCTTGTAGTTGTACTTATGATTTTGACGTTATAATAACTTTATTAATTATTAACGTCAAAATCATATTGCTACTCATTCGCATTTTTAAAATAATAGTTTTAATTAACAAATCTTCAACGATAAGTTTTTATAATAAATTCATTGAAATTACTACTCAACAAAGTAGATTCTTAAAAAAAGTTTTACTTATGCTTATGGAAATATTGTATATATCTTATCCAATCCAAAACCATAGAATTATCATACCATGTTAGAACTTTATACTACTAATACTATTAATTATATAAGATAAAACAAATTTTCAATCATTTATGCAAAATAACACTTTTGAGTCCAAAAACCATATAGAAATCCTTGTACAAAAAGGCATTTTATTATAGTCGTATTTACTCAGTTAAAATTCAACTCAGTCTAGAGTCTCTATCTAAATAATCAAAATTTTGTATTTTCATTTATTTGATTTTCAGATTTGTGGAAAATAATTTGCTTTTAGTTAGTTTCTAAGTAAGCATACCACCACAGATTCTATAAAATTAAGTAGAATCAAGTTAATTTTGTAGACAATCAGCTCTGCAATCATAAGTAGGATAGATATGAGTTGAAAATAAATTAAATATGACTAATTAAATATTTATTTTCAAGAATTTCTTTGATAAGTAAAGCGGTTAGTAATGCAGGGTATTCTACAAGAAGGTATACAACTTTTTCCACTTTCATTGTTTTTTTAGCTGTGTGAGATGTGTTCAGCAACCCCAAAGCATCCCATGTAGACATTTATAATTTTTAATCAAGTGAAGGCCTTGTCCTTCAGAAATAGTAACATTAGCTCCATTTATAAAATCAAAAACTTTATAAAAATCTCTTTTAGCAGCTGTGTCTAACATCTATTTTTCTACTTTCGAACTAAAAACTACATTTTTGGTATGTGGAGCATATTTTTCTTTTTCATTTTACATTAGTGAGAAGTAATATATGATATTATAATTCAATGCTTATATACTATTATCAACTTAAAGCTAAAGGTGGCTGCCAGAATTTAATCAGAAAAGTAAATATTGTAGAGGTTTTGTTGCATCTTTTTAAATGCAAACTTTTATATGAAAACAAATGAATTGAAAGCAAAAAAAATATTTTATTTTATAATTTAAATAATTTCGACCAAAAAAATATATACAAATATAAAATTGCCCCTATCTGACGGGGGTATGCATGTGTCATTAGTTTTAAGGTTATATTCAATTTTTTGGCTTCAAATTGGCGCTTCAATTGTCTATCCTTATTCTCCATAATCTAAGCTGTATACATTTCGTAAGCACCATAGGCATTTTGTTTGGGGCTTTTTGATTATCGGTTTTGTGCAATAATAAATGGTAACAAAAATTAAAAATTAATTTGTAATGGTTCAATATTCTATTGTTGTCATCTTATTATAATTATATGCATTAATTCTACGTAATAAATTAAAATCGTCTATAATTTTAGTTTTGGAAATATCTGTTGAATATTACTGGAGGTATAGTAATATTAGTGCAAGTTTAAAAAACGAGAAAGGAATAAACGGTCAAAGTTCCAGAGGAGTACGGCCAATTACGACTGTACTCGGAAAACACTTGTTCTCTGCTACATAGTAAGAGAAAAGGAAGAATAAGAGAAGAAGAAAAGACGGCGGTGTGGATCGAATCTTCCATGACACTCCTAGACCACTTGTTTGGAGTGCCCCTGTAGATGGCAGCAATGACGACGAACTTTTTCACAACAAACGGCTACCATCTTTTGTCGGGTTAAAAAAAAAACATAAATCACTGTCATAATCCAATATGGATAACCCAAATACAAACGCAATTATAAAATTTCAAACGTGTGTATCCGTGTAGCTGTTAAAATTCGAAACATGTTTAAAATGTATTCGAAATAAATTTCGATTAATACGTGATATATTGAATTATGAACGCAAAATGTTTATTTTTAATCTTAGTTCGAAAGTTTACTAAATACTTTTAATTAAAATTAAATAGAAAAAGGCTTAGGAATTGTTTTTTAATAAAATGTTCAATGAATTTGTTCATATAAATATACATTAATTTAAGAAAATTAAAATGTTCGAAAAACTTATTTTCAAAAAGGACGAGGTCTGTTCAGAAAGTATCGTGAATTTTCAATTTCCCCGGGTTACGTATATTCGATTTTCGATTTTTTGTGGCGTTATGTTGGTACTCATGTCTCTCACCTATGCCGATAAGTTTGGCCAATTTGAATGTTCAGTTAATTTTGGACAGCTGCTTTGCTTGCACGTGTTTTGAATAGTATTCGATTTTTGCCTATTCCAAAAAATGGATCAAAGAATCTGTTTCGGGAACAAGAAAAAATCACAGGGGGACAGATCTGGAGTAAACAGTAGCTACGGCATTATTAGTGTGTTGTTTTTAGCCAAAAATTCTCACACAAGCAACGATGCGTGAACAGGGACATTATCATGGTGTAAAAGCCAATTTTAGTTCTTTCTCAAATCCGGGTGGTTCTGGCTGATTGCTTCACGCAACTTGCGCATAACTCACAGGTAATATTCCTAATTGATCGTTCTACCCTGTCGCAAGAACTCATGATGTACCACGCCCCTCCAATCGAAGAAAACTGTAAGCAAAACCTTCACATTCGACCGAACTTTGGCGCGCTTTTTGTACCACCGATAAATTCTCTCTGAGAACATTTTGTACCACCGATAAACGTTGCTTCGGTCCAAGGTACCTTTACCATATGCCACAGTCAACATTCGGAATGCGTCCACGCAATTAATTTTGTTTTTCACACAAAATTTGATAAAGATTCTTCGATCCATTTTTTGGAATGGGCAAAAATCGAAGACGAGCAAAACCTTCACATTCGACTGAACTTGGCGCGCTTCTTTCCGTTTTGGCTCGCGCGGCTGCTTCCATTGGGATGATTGAGCTTTGGTTTCTACGTCATAACCATAAACAATGATTCATCAACAGTTATGACCCTCTGCAGTAAGTTTGAGTCGTCGCAGACAGAGTCTAACAGCTCCTTAGCAATGTTAATGCGATGGTGTTTTTGGTCGAAAATGGTCAAAAATCGAAGACGAGCCAAAACACGTGCAAGCAAAGCAGCTCTCCAAAATTAACTGAACATTCAAAATGGCCGAATTTGTCGGCATAAGTGAGAGACATGAGTACCAACATAACGCCACAAAAAATCGAAAATCGAATACACGTAACCCGCGGAAATTCAAAATTCGCGATACTTTTTGAACAGACCTCGTACATGTGTCACCGTAGAACCGTTGTTATTTATCTGATGTTTTTTTTGACGTTCTGGTTATAGTGGTTTTTATGTATAGTTAATATTGGGAAAGAAAATTTTAACCTTCTAATCAATAACTTTACAAGAAATATGTGTTTTTGAAGAACATGTAAATGCTTATTCAATTCTGGAAGAAATAATTTATGTATTACCGCATTGTATTTAAAGTGTAAATATTTAATTTTGAGGTTTCTTCAATCTTTCGACTGTAAACTGAATCCGAATAATTAAAATTCAATTATAACTCAAGTAAACTAAGCTTGAGAATGTATAACATTTGCCTCAGTAACAAATCGTAGGGAAAGTTATATTATTCTTGATTCAAGCTCTGATTTATTCTAATCAGCCCTTATTCTAAAGTCTTTGTTTAAGAAAATGTTTTCAGAAACTATTCATTACACAGTGCAATTCGAAGTAATCTATGTTTACCTTAAGTTTCAAAACCATTACAAAAATCTTTACGTCTGCTGTTTATTTCGGCAAATTCATACTCAACTTTCAAGTCATCGTATTTGTCTGCGCTATTTTAGATAGTTTCCATTTATTTTACAAAGCATTGTAAAATGATATTATGATTAACTTCTACTTTAGTATACTTTTGTGTATTTATTTGTAATTGCAAAAGAGAAGTGGCTCTGTCTGTTATTCCAAAACACATTTGGAATTATTTCGATTTATTATTTTTAAGAATTAAAATTAAAAAAGTATTTTACTTCATATTATATTAAACTTACTTTAAAATGTTTCCTTAAGCAGTATCAATCACATAATTTTGAAGAAAATTGTATCTGTAAAAATTAAATAAGAAATAAAAATTAATTTTTAATTTACAAAAAAAAAAATTATTGTATCCAATAATTTGGTTTTTGGTCTAAGATTAAAATTATACATGGTTAATTTTTACTAAATACTTTCAAGCTAACAAAAAGAATTAATTAACCTAAAAATGTAAGAAAATTTTATTTTTATTTTTGAGAAAATAAGATATTGCAGACTTTAAAACATAAAATTGCTTTTATAAGTCCAAGGAAAGTAAATTTTTCATAGCAACGACAAGACAAGCTATTTTAATAAATCCTTTTAACCATGAACTTCTATTGAAAAATTCTCGGGAAAAATTATTAAAGCGTGTTTACTTTGGAAAAATTTGGATTACGGTCTAAAAGGATACCATAATATACTCGTTCCGCAATAACGCTAAGGCATGTGTATAAAGCCTAAAATAGCTAGTCATAGTGGTAGCTTCTCCATTACTGTACCAAGTTAATTATCTAAAAAATTTCGTCTTGAATATAGTTCATATGGTGTCCTGATATTTGTATATGATAACATATGTGAGCCAGTATGAAAATATATTGAATTTTGCCAGTGGCAATGCTTTCGTTATACTCGTAAATTTGGTTGGAAAATTTTTATTAATAGAATATGTGGATGGTAATTTTTTTGGTATGTATTTGCTCCACATACTCATATATGTAAATGCTGAGCATACTGAAAATTCCAGATATCCTGTTTTGATTGATGATAAAGAATTCTCCAAATTAATAACAGTTTTTGGGTTTTGAATCTTTTTTTAAACGATGTTTTATTTTATTGTTTTGTAAATATTTTGAATATATTTCATGTTTGTACTAATTTTGGGTTGCAAAACTCTGAAGAAAGAAAGTTTATGAAGAAAGAAATTTCACAGCAGTTTTTTTAATAAATCACTTGTTTATAATTTAATTTTTATTTATTTAAAATAAGTTGGAAAGACATTAAAATATAAACAAAATAATTTCATCTGAGATAATATGGTAGGAATTGTAAATTTTTATGGGTAATCGCTTCATGTGTAAACATGCCTCTGACAGAAATAAACTTAGCGTTAAATGGAAGTTTTTGAGTTGGAAAATGTTTTCAAATTATTTTTTTATATATTAAGTCAACCTTTATATTATAAGAAAATAACACACCGTTTACGAAAACCTTATGGAACCAGAGCTAAAACTGGCAGAAAAATTTTGCTGAATGCCTTTCAAAACAATTGTTCCACATGAAGATATATGTGTACATACTATGTTAGATGGATCACGTTCTTTTAAAATCGAAACGTAACTGACTATTCCCTTACCAATGAGTCTGCCTTCAAACGCAATAAGTCTTCCTGAAGAAGTATTGTCATCGATTCGTCGATTTCATTACATTCTCCTTAGAAATAAAAGTGTCTTGGCATAATTTTTGGTATTAGTCTGGCATCCGGGCTTATTCGGAAAACTACACATGAAGATTTTTCTATCCACATATCACCTAATACTTAAATCATTTCTTACAAATCGGAATATCTTAGTAAATGAAACATGCTTGAATCTATCCTCTACAATATTTATGCATCCAATACTCTAACCTGTCCTAGATAATAAAATTGGATACATAGGTAAATGCTTGACCTAGATTTCACGCACAAGACTTAAAAGATTCGAACTAAATATACGATATTGACAACTACTTCGACTACAAAACAAACATTTTAAACTTGAAATAGACAGAAAATTCTATGGTAACCTATATGGACTTACGGACTCAGAAGTCAGGAGGCTTATTAGAGTCTAATAACTCTGTGCTCTAAATAAACTCCCGATTTTCGTCAAATCAAATCCCTTCTCGTTATAAAAAATGACTGTGCCTTGTTATAAAATTTGTTTTTATCCTCTTACCTCGATTTCTTTTCCTAAAAATACTCATCTATGACTTAAGCGTTACTGGTACCGCGATTTATGAAGCCCTTACTTATATTTACATAATCGCAGGTACACGCGAATAGGAAAAACTTTGATAGAACCCTTCACGTTAATCAATATTTTTATCTAAGTCTAATTATTAAATATTTTTTAATTACACATTGTATATACGAGGTCTGTTCAAAAAGTATCGCGAATTTTGAATTTCCGCGGGTTACGTACTTTCGATTCTCAATTTTTTGTGTCGTTATATTGGTACTCATGTCTTCCACTTATGCCGACAAGTTCGGCCATTTTGAATGTTCAGTTAATTTTTGATAGCTGCTTTGCTTGCACGTGTTTTGGCTCGTCTTCGATTTTTGTCCATTCCAAAAAATGGATCAAAGAGTCTGTATCAAATTTTGAGTGAAAAACAAAATTAATTGCGCGGACGCATGCCGAATGTTGACTGTGGCATATGGTGAAGCTACCTTGGACCGAAGTAACGTTTATCGGTGGTACAAAATGTTCTCAGAGGGAATTTATCGGTTGTACAGTTTTCTTCGATTGGAGGGGCGTGGTACATCATGAGTTCTTGCCGCAGAGTAGGGCGGTCAATAAGGAAGTTATGCACAATTTACGCGAAGCAATCCGCCAGAACCGCCCGGATTTGTGGAAGAACAAAAATTGGCTTTTACACCATGATAACGCCCCTGCTCACGCATCGTTTATTGTGCGCGAATTTTTTGCCAAAAACAATACACTAATAATGACGCAGCCACCGTATTCCCCAGATCTGGCACCCTGTCACTTTTTCTTGTTGAAAAGACGACGCCACCCTACGATTAAGGAGATAAAGACGGCATCGAAGGAGGAGCTGAACAAGATCACAAAAAATGGTTTTTTGAAGTGCTTCGAAGATTGGAAAAAACGTTGGCGCAAGTGTATACTATAATATCTGGTGGGGATTACTTTGAAGGGGACAAAATAGATATTCGTGAATAAATAAATAATTTTTGAAAAAAACACAAAATTCGCGATACTTTCAAATATCCCAATACTTTTAAGTATATGATTTTTCACAAAATTCGCAATACTTTTAAGTATACGTGTATGATTTTCATTTTTACTATTTATATTTAATCGAAACTTATTAGTCATATTTTATTAGAAGGCAATCTGCAATTCCACTTTTTAAAAGAATTCTTGGTGCTCATTTCGATGGTCAGATTTTTGATAGATATTTTTTTTTTATGTATCGATTTTATTATACTTTTACAGAATTTACTTCCATTATATGTGTCAATTTGTAATATTCACATACACATATTGCTATGATAAAAAAATTTATATGATATAAGCAGAATACCAGCCTATCAATTGTTAATGACCACATTTTTGACATTAAGAAGATTGTTCTAAGACTAAATTTTTTCCTATGGTAAGTGCTTCCTATTATAGGTATTTCATCCTAGGATTGTGTGATTTATTTAGAACATTATCCTTAATGTGCACTATATGACATCCAATAAAGCCGACGAAGCTACTTACATCATCTGAAATTTTTCTTATAAAAAAACCAGAAACTTTACGACCAGTATTAAAAGTATACTATTTATGTGATCTTTGAAAACAAATTATTTTCTATTAGCGTAATATTATATCCACTTATGTATGGATATTGAGAATTTATCATACTTTTACTAAACGGTATTATAAGAATAATAACTTTTGGTAAAAGCTTAAGCAAATGGACTTTTTTATATAGTCTGTGAGCTTTTTTATTAAATCAATTATGATTTTGTTATAAATAAATTCGTAAAAATGGATAACATTAAATAATGGAAACACAATACATAATTCTATATATTAAGATGCATATTTGTAAATGAATTCATAAATGACCATTTCTGATATAATATGTTTTGAATAAGTTATATCTTGATAGGGTACCAGAACAGAAATTTGAACCAAAATGTTTTTGAAATCAACTATTTTAATTTTGATTTTATTTTATGAAACCATTACGTGCATGTACATTTACTTATAAATTATATAGTACGTGGTAGAAATCGATTATTAAAATTGAAGGAATCGATGATTAAAATGACATTGCAAATGTTCGATGTGAGCTCTTTTGAAAATTAGTACCTAACATATATCTATGTATGTAAAAATACTCGTAACATTATTTTATGTAGACTCTATTAACATCAATCGAATATTATTGTTATTGTTATACAAGCATTGTGCCCAATTCTAATCGATAGACTAAATTCTATAGCTTAAGTAGACTTTGACATCTTTTCCTCAGACCTTTATTATTCTACTTTAAGATAACTCAACGCTCTTCTCTAATTGGACAATAAGAAATGTTCGAAGTTTTTGCAAATCTTGTAAAAACAATGATTGATGAAAGGAGCTCATCAGAAACGATGTACAGTATTGTTGGCATATTAATAAAACTTTACAAAACACTATCTGACTAGTAATAGAATTGAGGAGAATTTTTTTGAGTAGACGGGAGTAAATCAAATAATAATTCAAAATTTAAACTTCTTCGTTTTCGAATATTTATAAAAATGAGTAAAATTTCGAACCAACATAAGTACCTATAAAAAATTTCTATCGTATTGTATCTGAGAATAATAGTAATTTTCCAGTTAGAGGAAAGTTTTTTTTATTATCTATTCTAATTTATAATATAATGACAGTATGATAAGTTAGTAATAAATGAAACTAAAAATTAATTTTTTTTTAAATTTTAAACACAACACACACACACCCCTCCCCCCATCCAAACTTACGACTAGAATGTCATAGAACATTTATGGGAAGAGCTGGAGAGAAATATAAGAGAACATAAGATCAGCAACAAATTTGAATTGAAAGTGAAAAGACATACGTCTCAAAACTGTAATACACGTATTTAGCAAATGATATTGAAATTTTTTGAATTTTTTTAAATTGAGATAAAAAAAAAAATTTAATTTTTTTTTAATTGTTTGGTATTGAATTGTCTTTTTTTAATTTTTTTTGTTGTAAAATAATAAATTAAATTTTTTTATAAAATAACAAATAAATAAAAATTTAAAGGTGTACGGAGGCTTTTCGGTATGCCTATATACTTTTATACGGAGGCTTTTCAGTATGCCAATTTATTTTTATGATCTAATAATATATCAATAATAAGTAGTACTACTTCCTTTTTTTACCATCCAAATCCTAATTAAAGAAAAATATTGAATCAAACTTTTCAGGAAAATCAAATTCACACATAGTGAATATTTTATAAGCTCTACATATGACAAACAAAATTTAATTTGTAAATCTAATATGCAAAAGCATCTATATTTTTGATTTCATGAATAAATTTCCTTCAACATGAATATGACTTTAGAGGGCAAGGCCTGACTTGACTTTGATCTCAGAAGGAAACACTTGACAGCAATAGAATTTATGTACATATTTTGATGTTAGCTTCGTTCATATTCAGATGTTTATATATATATATATGTTTACACGTATGTAAGTTTTCAATAAACAAATTGTGTGATCTTCAATAAATCAATAATAATCATTCAAAAGAAAATCTATATTTATGATTAAATATATAAGATGACACTAATAAAAAGTATTTTTATTTAACTTGGTTTAACGTTTCATATTCATCCATATTTAATTAGATAAATGTGAATTTCAGGAAGATATTTGATAACATAAATAAAAATACGTTTCATATTGATCACTTCGTATTAAACCATGGTCGTACGTCAAACTAAGTGTGGGGATGCGAAAGCGTCTGGCAAGGTCATGGTGGCCTGTTAACAAATATGGATATGGATATGGATAAGTGTGGGGATATCGTGATGTTGCATCCTCTTTGCGGAAGAGATTTTCGTGCCAACACTCATAGATCGAATCCCTTCGCTGCATCGACATCTGCTTGAGTGAAATTTGTTTTTTTCTTCATTTGTGCTGTTCTTTAAAATTAATTTTTTTTTACTATAATAATGTAATAGACTTTTATATAATTGCATATGTACATATTTGAAAGGTAAGTTTTTTGAAATTTTATTGAATAATATTAATGTTTTAAACTTAGTCCTTATTATTTCTACAAATGTCATAATTTTTCGTCTATTAATAAAACTGTTCATTATTTGACTATTATTATAAATCGGATTTCGTAATTAATAATTTGTTATACGAGTATTGTGTACGTTGTTATTTCCTGCAATCATGTTCGACACATGGATAGGTATACATCAGTCATCATAAATTATGTACGTATGGATAATGTATTTTATTCTAATTGGATATATATGTAAGGAAAACGAAATTCAGTAATATTTCTCCTTGCCCATATAATTCGTTTTCCGTTGCATGAAAATTCTGCTCTAGAAATTTCGGTTGCATATTCATTTAATCGTGTTTTTCAAAATACAATTGTCATATTTAATTTTCATTTTAAAATAATGGTTGAATATTAATTTAATCCAATATTTACAATGCGAAAATGCACTAATCAATAATATTTATCGAAGCCTATTTTTCATATTTTATATAACAACGTATTAGCAGAATATGACAGAATATAATTGTTTCTCATTATAATTATCTCTTAATATTAATTTTCCTATTCGAAATTTCAGTTATATTAAATTTATTATTTTGGTTTGGCTGTGATTGAAATAATTACACCATATATGTTTACCGATTCTCTCCAGAATTTTAATGATGTGATAAATAGCTTAAAACAATTATAGGAAAATTTCAAATTATCATGCTACTTCATGCCGGTATCAGGTGTATGAGAAAAATCACGATTTATTAGTATGTATTCGGAATAAATTTATTTACTTGGAAATGTTCAGAGATAACAATTAGAGTATCGTTTTCACATAGACAAAAATCGGGTTAATGGAGCATTATAGAAATTATTTCATTGCCTTTAATGGATTTCTAATTATACTGTAGGGAATATCGAACGTTTCCTTAGAATACTAAATGATTTTCATAACCCATTTTATCCTCTTCAAGGATTAAAACTGTTCTTCAAGATATTGAGTATGATTTTTTTTTCTTTATCTATTTTCATTTAGTTTGCAATAAGTGAAAATCGTTTTAACAACTATTCGATTTGTCAACACTTCGACAGTTCACAATTCTTAACTAATTGAATTCCAATAAAACTTTCACAATTTTCTTCAAATAAATTAATTGAAAGTTGTGGTTTTTCCACTATAAGATTATATTAGTGTGTATGCTTCATTAATGTGCGAATTATGACAAATTAAATTTACTGATAATATCTAGAAAAGTATGAACAATTAAACTAATCACTTTTTTAAAGTTCATTAAAGATGATTTTCGCATCAAAATGAATTAGGGATTTTTTACTTTTAAAATATAATAAACGATTTTTCTATATGCTAAGCGTTCAACATTTATTATAATAATCAAAAATACCCATTTTAATATAAAAAGCGTTTTATTTAGTACGTGTATGTAATCAATAGTTTCCGTATAAGGCATTTTACAAAATTGTCCCATATTAAATAAAAATAATTTCAGCTATATTTTTAGTATTACTATATACTTCCAAAAATGGTATTAAAAAACATATTAATCTTTTATAGCAATTTCAGAAACTTCAATGAATAAACACTTACACGTAATTTGTATTTTTAAATTGATAATGGAAAATGATTTTAAGAATTGTGTAATTTGAAAAAATGGGTTTTAGAAAAAATGGAAAATAGTCAAAGCTCCAATTTTGTTATAAAGGAATTTGATTAAATTCATAAAGATAGTATATATAAATATTTATATAAAACCTTAAATAATTTGTATGTAAGACACAACTAAGTTGTGTAGTCAAATTTCAAAAGAAATATAAGTGTCTTCGATTATTTGTACAGTTAAAGTGTATAAAAAATCAGAATACTTTTTGACAATTTTATAAATATTATGTCTTCCAAAGATGAGTGAGTTTGAAAGTATGTACTTTTCATCCTTAAATTATATTTGATAAGAAATTTATTCCAAGTATCTATACTATTAACAGCTTTTCATATTTAAATCGTTTCAGAAAGTTTCTTGATGCATTGTGTAACCAACTATTGCTAACTAAAAATATCATGGAGTAGTGAGTATCCAAGAGCGGGTATGTTATTTATGCTTGAATCTATATTTTCAGTACAGAATTTAAACTATATATAGAAGTAGAAAATTATGTTGCATTTTTAGGGCACTGTTGCCTTATAAATTGTTTGAAAATTTGGTGCACACCTTGTTTATGAACGTTAAGAATACTCAAGTTCTTATGTACAAAAGTGTTTTCTTATTGACTAAACAACAGTTTCTCATACACTTTCTAGGGCTAATTTGTCACTGTCATTGTGAACAGATTTTCGAAAGGATTTGCTCAACTATATTAACAACAAAATTTTCTTCTTTTTTAAAGCACACTTATTTTAACTTTTTTTCTTTGAGAACTTTTACTAACTAAAAATTTTCTACTGTGCTCGTTGAATTGAACTTTTTATATTTTTATTCGTTAGTTTCAAAATAAAGAAAAGTCCAAAATGAGTGGTTACAACTCTTTCATCATTTGTGTGAAGAAAAAAACAGCTAAATATTGTAAAGTTTTCTTTGTAAACAAAAATGAAAAAACAAATCCTTTTCTTTAAGAAATAAAATGATAGAAAGGATTTGGAGCTTAAGTATACAATTCACAATAATAGGAAATTTTGTTTAGTTGTTTAAACAGTTCAGTTTTGTTTGTGCTTCTTTTATTTTGTATTTTTTTTTTCAAAAGTCTGAACATGAAAAACTTTTTTATACTTTAAAAAAAGTTTTCAGAAACATAAAAAATTAATTTTTTTAAATTTTACAATTTTTTATTTAAAAATATTTATAGTGCTAAAAAAAACAGCAATAAAACCAGTTATAATAGGTCATGACTGAGAATTGATTACACACAAACTTCTATATATTTTTGAGAATAGTTTTTTTCCTCTTTTATTATTATTACAAGTTTTGAATTTTAATAATTTATAAGCAGTTTACTTGTTTGAAAAAATATTTTGTTAACTTAAATATACTAAATTGTTAAATACAAAATATTTGTTACATACTATCAGAATTATTTTTATTGAAGCTTTAGACATTGTTAAATATTTGAAATTTTTATGTTGTTTATGGTTTTATATTTATTACTTAAAAAAGTAAAATTTTTTTATAAGATGATACTTGGGATCAAAAATTATTTATAGAAAAAAATATTTAAATATTGTTAATGAGATAATTTGCGTTTTTGGAGAATTGAAATTGAACATTTTCTAATTGGAGGTATGAGTTAATTTAAAAAAATTCAAGTTTCGATAGACTAACAATGACGCAGACTAAAGGACTTGTTATGTGGAAAGCCTATTTCGTTTTAAATAAATGTTCGCTACCACTGAATGGATTTGTTTACTTTTGATGATGTGAATTGAAAATTTACTATTTTGATCTAATGTTGGATTGAAAATCTAGGCAAACTATTTTGATTTGTAGTTTTTGGGAAATATTTTTTAATAATCTTTCGATATTATTAAATTTGGTAAATTAGAAACTCCACCAAGGACGGTCTAAGGCCCGTCTGCAAAATTGTGGCTCTTATAGGGTAGGTCATAGGACAACGCAGTAGACCACAGTTGCAACTATAATTACTCACCAAGTATTCCTGAATATCTAAAGACCTTCACCGGTTCAAATTTCGGGAATGCGGTTCTCTAAGCAGGTTGGCTTGGAACTGATTGCAACATCCTGTTAAAATAATTATTTTTAAAAAGGAGAACAAAGAAAACAACTGACGGAACTAACGGCACTGACCCTGTGAAATTATGCATTTTCTAATGGACTTTATACCCTGTCAAAGTACCAGGCTACCGTGCCAGGTCAGTGCCTGTGAAAAAATACGCATAATTTCACAGGCACTGACCCTGTGAAATTATGCATTTTCTCATGGAGTTTATACCCTGTCAAAGTACCAGGCTGCCGTGCCAGCATTATAAGAAATACGGTGGACAGAGACTGGTATTTCGGAGAAGGAGCAACTGTGATATATATTACAGTTATCTTCCAAAACACCGCGTGCTTAGTCAGCCTGAAGATGAAGCCTGTTATCGGACTTGAAGCGATAAGTGAGAAACTAGGCACTCTATGTGTGCTAGGCAAATACAATAACATCAGCCCCTACGAAAGAGTCTGGCAATTTGAAAAATGACACTGTTTTCAAAGAGGTAGCATGAGCCCTCGTCGCTTGTCCCAAGTATGACACAAAAATCATACTGGGGACTTTAACAGTAAGATATGAAGGAAATCCGTATTCACGAGATACGTAAGCTTTTAAAGCTTACGAACCATTCAGTTACCAGCGACAAATTAAATGATGTTTGGAAGTACCTAGCTCACATGAAAATATAACCATGAGGTTACCTGGATATGTCTAGATGGGACCACTTCGGCATCTCTCGGACCACTAGCATGTTCGCGCGGCGAACCGTGCCCCAATACCATCTTCGCTCTGCTAGACAATTCGGTATCCCCAATATTAGTCAGTCGAAATTATATCGCTCGAAAATTCTAACCATAATATCGACGGTACAGCTGTGCAATTTGGTTCTATTTTTTACAGCTGTACCAAGTCAGAAACTTGGGTTCTCAGAAAAACCGTTGCAAACTCTTGTCTGCGTCCGAGAAGAGGATTCTTCTCCGAATTTTTTCCACCCTATATAAGAATGGACGATGCCAGAGCCTAGATCAAAGAGATTCTAGAGCGTTAATACGACCACCGTTTGTTCGATGGAGCAACGGCTATAAGCAGGAAGCCGAAATCATGGTGAGAGGTGTCACAATGGAAGACCACGTTGAGTTCGAAGCGTGGACGTTCGGAGTTCTTTGATTCAGCAAGACTAGACCTGTGTCCCAGTTAATGCACCGTTGGTGATGGAATTTAAAAAATTATTTGGAAAATTAAAGAATATTAGAAAAGTATCAGTAAATCACCAAAAACCTATTAAAATTCTTTCCTTATAATACGAGTACAAGGTCTGTTCAAAAAGTATCGCGAAGTTTTGAATTTCTGCGGGTTACGTATATTCGATTTTCGATTTTTTTTGTGGCGTTATTAACATTCCAAAGGAGCTGTTGGACTCTGTCCGTGACGACCCAAATTTGCTCCAGAGGGTCATCGCTGGTAACGAATCATGGGCTTATGGTTATGACGTGGAAACCAAAGCTCAATCATCCCAATGGAAGCTGCCACACGAGCCAAGACCGAAAAAAGCGTGCCAAGTTCGGCCGAATGTTAAGGTTTTGCTTACAGTTTTCTTCGATTGCAAGGATGTGGTGCATCATGAGTTCTTGCCACAGGGTAGAGCGGTCAATGAGGAATATTGCCTGTAAGTTATGCGCAAGTAGCGCGAAGCAATCCGCCAGAAACGCCTTGATTTGTGAAAGAACAAAAATTAGCTGTTGCCATTTTTGACCAAAAACAATAATGCCGCAACCACTGTATTCCCCATATCTGGCCCTCTGTGACTTTTTTTTGTTCCCGAAACTGAAGAGCCCCATGAAAGAACGATGCTACGCTACGATTGATTAGATATAGACAGCATCGAAGGAGGAGCCGAACAAGATCACAAAAAATGATTTTTTGAAGTGCTTCGAGGATTACTTTAAAGGGAACAAAGTAGATATTCATGAATAAATAAATAATTTTTGAAAAAAGACAAAATTCACCAGATTTTTTGTACAGAACTTGTACATTGCTTTATTGTAGTTTTTATAATGATATTTATTATAAAAATTTAAATTTATAGAGTTAATTAAAATTTTATAAAATATATTAATAAATATTTGCGAGAGATGAAAATTTAAATATGCATTTTATTTATATATGAAAATATTTTTAACAAATTATTGAAATTTAATTATTCACAAAAAAAATATTTGAACAATTTATTTCTAACTTCAAGAATCTTTTAGAAATTTATATTGTAAATAATATCGTAATTCGATTAATGGTATCGATTTGATGTCCATCGATTATGAATAACTTTCTATAACTTTTTGGTTCATTCAAGCTAAGAATAGAAATTTCAAGCGAAATAATTCGCTATATAATGTTTAGAAATTTATTTAAATAATAAAGTAGGCTTTTAATATTTGACTTTTTCTTAAAAAAAAACTACTATTATTCAAGTAAATATTCCCAGAAAGTTTTTAAATTGAAAAACATTTATTCATTTAATCAAGGAACATTTACGAAGATAACGTTTCATTATAATGGATGTTAAATAAAATTATAAATATTCATTTTGACAAAGTTTTTTTTAATGGGAATATTAACATCTGTTGTAGGACATAATAAATAAAAAAAAATCAGTTACAGAATAAAATAAAATAATCATGAGAGAGGGGCGAACAAATAATTTCGTACATATTAAAGTACGATTAGTTGGGGACAATTATGCTTAATGTATTTATCAGTACATATTAATTTGAAACGACGGAAAAGAATGCCAAAAACATAGCCTGTCACATATATTTTATATCGTTTCTTAGACTTTATTTTTTCTTGTACAAATAGTCTTTTATGTTTAACTTAAACGCACCTTGAATTCATTGTTCCTTAAATGAAATGCTTGACTTTAAGAGCAGAAAGTGTTTTTTTTTTAAATATTTTGCGAGCATTTTTATCGAAACATTTCATACAATATAATGGCTAAATTGTTTTAGCATTTCTTAATTCCATATTTTTAGGAAAAACGTAAATTGTTTTTCCTTGCGGAACTTTGGAAATTATTTTTTTTTCTTTCAATGTGATGAAAATCTTCCACTTTGGCGTGGCAGTTTTAATTTGGTTTATACTGTTCTGGTCTGTCTGTAACGTTAAAGCGTTGAAAAACAATATTTGCTTATAAGTTTGTTTAAGTTGGCTTTGTGAAGTTCTATAATTGATAATAACAATTAATTGTAACGTGAATAAAACTCAGGTGGGTGCCATTCTACTATGGTTCAGAGGCACTAGAAAGGTTGCCGGCCACACGATAACTTTTCTAAGGCATTAACTAAATTGTAATTACATCGCATTAGTATTTAGTTTACTACGCTGGTAGTACATCCACTGATGGATACCATTTACGAATAATTTTGTCGTTCTTTTCTTTCATTTTGCTATAATTTTTTATGATTTTCACTAATGTAAATATAATATTAGACAAACTTACTTAATTCATTTAGAGTGTCCTTAATCTGTGTGACCATTATCGACCAGATACTTGAATATTAGAATTTATCTTTTCACCTTTAGATATAAAAATTAAAAATAAAACAGGCTCAAAGTCACGCAAAGCTTTTCAAGATCGTAGATTAGTTCATTGCACTTTCAATTAAAATATTTAAACTGAATTCATGTTAATAATTTCTGTAGAACCTTAAGTAAGTTTATATTGTTTATTAAGTAATTTCTCCTTAGCTATTTTTATACTATATCATTTGAATACATTACTTTGAGTCGATTGTAATTAGCATGCAAATTATGGATAAATTTTCTAAACCAATTTACAAAAAAATCCGAATTTTTCTTAAATTTTTTTTTACAAATTTTTAACCAAATAATTTTGTTTTGTGGAGAAAAATGTATAATAACGTACATGTGCTGGAAAAGTTTTCTTAATTTTTCATACTTTGTACTAATAAATTTAGAAAAGTATTCCTAAAGATGAGAAACATTTGAGTAATTTACAAAAACCACTATCATTTCTGTGAGACTCTGTAAATTTAAAAATATTAAAACTACAATTGTTTCGCCCGGCACACTTTGCTAATAAAAAAAAAAGTTGTTTTGCTCCATCTAGCGAACGACTGATCATACTCGACAAAAAAATTTTCATTGGAAATTGATTTTTCCCGATTTTCTCTAATTTATAGTTTATATTATTTTTTGCGGTTCATCGAAATCGTTAAAAAATATTGGTTTGAAATCATTAGTTCTGAAATGGGAATTCTAACCGCCACGACACTAAAGGCCATTTGACGACTATTTTAACCTATGACACGCGGTGTTCCTAAACGGCCAACGGCTTAGGACTATTCGCGCCCAGTCCTGCTTAAATTCGGTGATTGAAGGTCGATGTTCATTTTTAATGACTATAGAATGGTCAAAACTATGAGCGCCTCAAGTTTGATGGTTCGGCCAAATAAAAACGCCTATTGCAATTTCTTTTAAATTTCCAACACTCAATATGCTATCCGGTGAGACAATATCTTATATAATTTTCTAGATGTTTGCATATCGGGGTTTTCCGCGGTCGGAATAGATCACAATTGATCGCATTGTTTCATGTCTTCATATCAATCAGCTTCATTTTTGATATCGGCATATGTCCTTCAAGGTCGAGTACTGAAACAACGACTACTGACCCATGTTCATGGGGTACCTACTACAAAATAAAACTTCATTTTCGACGGCAGGCCAAAAAAAGTTACATTTTCTGCAGGAACCGCGACTGCTATCAACAAAAGCAAACTTACGTTAAATTTTCCAGACCGAACTGCATAACTATGCAAACTTTTTTAAAATCACATAAATGGTGTAGGTTTCTATATAGAATACATACACTGATACAAATACAGACAGTGCTTTTTATAAATTGGTTAGTCGAAAAAGTTTATGGCATTCTTCGATAGATTACGTTAAAAGCAAATAATTCAATAATCACTAGTTGCATTTTTACAATACTATATGTGCGTTTCAAAGATGACACTTAAAGCTTTGTGTAGCACAAAATTTTATTGAAGTCGATGAGTGTATCAAAAGTTATTCAAGCTCGAAAATGGACTAGTATAAAGTTTACAATTCCACTTCGACAAAAGCGATAACAAATCGCGGGCTTGTGAAACCAATTATGGTGTTATAGTGAAGTTGCTTTATCAAAGTTGGCAGCACGCAATTGGTTTGCTTGCTTTCGTTTTGGAAATGAGCCCCATTCTCATCTTCACCACTATGACGCTCAACCACTCACATCTTTGATGCCACGACAAAAATTAAGAGACATACCATCCTCAGACTACCAGTTGTGTTGATCTCTGCAGATATATCTTAATATATGGTTTTAACAAATTGATTTTAATACTCCGATTAAAGCGTATGTATTTTACTGAAAACCCGCCACGAACTTTTTCGACCAACAAAAATATAGATCTATCAAATAATATTAGATAATGTTTACAAAAATATTTATGATAATATAAAAGATTTAAGCTCAAAAAAACTAAAAACTATCTATGATCAAAAAAACTTTCAGCATTAAATTAAATGAAATATATTTAGTAGTGCAAAATTAAATTATATGTACTCATACTCATTCAGAATGGGACAATATTTTCTAGAACATTCCTTAAAAATAATCAACAGAAAATTCCAATTAATAATAGAAATTGCTTTGACATGAGTTCTAGTAAATGTAAAGTTTGGTATTTGAAATTAGAATGAGCAAATTGCAATGTTATTTATCATATTTTATTGAATATTTTTTTGAAACATGTAGATTCATAGAATATTTAGTTACCCTTTGTATTCAATAATATTTTAATAAGAGAGAATATGTCCTTTTTATAGAAGATAGTTCAAACTTTTATACCTATTTAAAACGATACTTCTTCAATGATATTTTTCCATATTCTCAAAGGGATATTTTTTATAATTAAAAATTATTTTATCTAAATTCTCTATTCACTTTTTTTTAAACATAAATAATATATTTATATTTAAAATCTTCTATTCAGTTTTTAAAAAAAATTCATTTATTTAAAAAAAATAATAAATTTGCTGAGGTATTAAGACAGAATTATTATCTAGGATGCTTAGTCATCAACTATTATCTGGGATGTTGGAAGCTTTCTTTAAAAAAAACTATTTGAATTTTTAAAAAGACTCTGAATAATTATATGGAATTTTGATAAGCTTCGTTAAAGTTTGAAGCTAATTTCATTTTAAAAATGAAACTGCTCATTACTAGGGAAATAGAATATTCTCTTAAAATGGGTAATACGAGGTGTGGTAAAAAGATTACGAGGCTGGCATCGCTAAAAGCAATTTTGTAATATTGTGGACTTCCTCTTTACGAAGCTTGTATGTAAGTCACTTCTAGATATGCAATATAAGTCCCAACCTCGTCCGATAACTTTATGACTCTGTGAAGTCATCGAATATGGAACAGTAAAATATAGAGTGACGATATGCCTTCAAATTTTATTTTAAGCTTGGTAAATATTACAAAAAGTTGTAACGAGCCCAATGGTAGCCTTTCTTATCAACACAACATGTTTTTCGATGGCACTAAGCATTTTTGGAGGACCTAAAAGCAGTGGAAGACAAATCTCACTCAGGAATTTTCTGAGAACTTTTGAACGAGTGAGGGCTCTTGCGAGGTCAGATCGACGATTAACATTGAGGCTGATGAGTGAATGTTTGAAAGCGTAGAAATAAGGTTCTTTGTATCATTTGTAAAGATTGCTTGGATACTCCACCATGACAATTCTCCTATCAACCGGTCATTTCCAGCAACGAGTTTTTGTCAGAAAATGTTTTTTATCCTATGCCTTCTCAACTGCTCTATTCCCTTGATCTTTCATTAAAATAAACCTTGGCGAATCTGCGAGATTAACTTGTGAAAATTTGCAACTAGTCTATGGAAAATATTCCTTACAAAAAGCATCAGTTTTTCGATAGCGTAGACAAATTTTAAATGGTCGAGAAGTAGTGGAAGATAGATCTTACTCAGAAAGGCCTTCAGTACAGAAAACTAATGTAAATGTGGAACGAGTGACAAACTCTAAACTCCACGTGACAAAATCCTAAAAAGGATTCTTCGCGTTAAATCAGACATTGCAAACAGTTGGATGCTCCAGTATGACAATGCTCTTTATCATAGGGGCCATCTCCATCAACAAGTTATTCCTGTGCTCTGACAGCCTCCCTTTTCAGATGATCTAAGTCCGGTTGATTTTTTTGTGTTTCTCAATCTTTGCTGATGTAAGCAAACTACTCTGAAGGAGACAGCAATAATGTATAAAATTAAATAAATTTTTTGCCAAAAGAAGCAAAGATCTTTGCATTTCTTTTTCTGCCAAAAGAAGTAAAGAAAGAAAATGCATTTCTTTTCTGCCAAGCTAATATATGAAATTTCTGCTTATTAATATTTGCAACATTTTATGTCTTAGGCTTTCTTACATCTAAATATGATTTTTAATAAAATAAAATAAAAGAAAGCCAAATTTTACTACTATTAAAGTGAAACATAGATAAGAGCATTTTACTTCTTATCATTTGATATTATTTAATATCTTATTTTAATTTTTACTTCAAATAACCAAAAACAAATATTAAAAAAAATAAAACTAATAAAATAAGTCACTTCATGTTCGTTTCTATAAACCTGTTTATCTATGTACCTTCAGGTTGAAGATAACAAAAAAATATATGCTATAATAGGGTTAATATTATGATAATCAATTTTTTGAATCAAAGCTTTTAAGTACAAAGGAATATTTTTCCAATTGGAAAAGAAACCTTTCCCTAAAGACCAGTAAATATAAAATATCACTAATCGGATCAATAGCAACCAAATATGTTTTTTTTTTTAAAACAAGAAGATAATTCCATATTTTAGGTTAAAATTATCAGATTAAATTAAATTGATAATATTATTTTTTTCAAAGAAAATCCTACCTGAATTTTGATGAGAAAGGATTTGTTGTTTTGAAATTAAATAACAATTATCATTTAATTATAAAAACGCGAATTAAAATATTTATTTTTTTTAGTCAAATAATATTTTCGAAATTATTTTCTTGAGTTTAGACCATTTGGCTTTTCATGATTTAATCTTTCTTTATTTGGCCTTGCCTTTCCCAAAAAAGGAGAAAAAAAAACAATCCATAAATTATCTCAAATTCGTAGAGCTTAAGATGAAAGCTCCATCTTATCGTTAGTATTCATTATACGATTTATGTTGTAAAACTTCAATAAGGATTTCGGATGAATTTCCTTAGAATAATCTCCTTTGAAACTGTCTATATACCAACAATTTCTTTGATTATTTCAAATAAAAGAGATTTTGATCTGGGAAATGGTTAATTACAAGTTATTTTCGTGTACGACTGTAGAATTGCTATTGTCTCATAAAGGAATAAATGATAGAATGGACTGTTTTAATGATGCGTCAGGAACCATTTGAGATTTACAAATGATATCAATGCTGTGTACGTTATTTATATTCCCTTTTGCAAAGCTATTCGAAATTATCATATCAAAATACACTCTGACTTTTGAGAATAAATTATTTTGAGAGGGTTTAAATATGGTTTTCATTTTTATTATAATTTGGTTTAGGTACAAAAAAACATTAAAACCAATAATGTTTTAGTATTTATGAACAGTGAATTTTTTCTAAAATTACAAATATAGTATTAGACAAATTATAACATGAGATGACTTAAATAGGAAATGATGCAGTTCATATTATCCGGCACTGGCTTTTATCAGTGGGCCTGGAACTTACTGATAAAAAACCCGAGGTTCTACTAGTGAGCAGCAGGAAAGTAAAAGAATTTTTCGCAGTCTAGGAGTTCAGATAGGCACTAGGTTTAGTTTTGTCGAAGATATGAGAATCGTTGTTGACAAAGCACAAGTTTCGTTTTGAATGCATTAGCAAGTATCATGCCCACCCGTGGAGGGCCCCGACAGAGCCGACACAGACTTCACAGTTACCAACTCTACGATACTCTACGCAGCCCCTATCTAGGTAAAAGCTATGCTAACGGTAGGGCACAAGTGTCAGGTGATGGCGTTATATCATCGAAGCGTAGGCCGGATTTCGAGAGCATTCGATACTGTCTCGTATAATGCTGTCTGTGTTATCGCTAACATATCACCAATCGAGTTTTGTGAGATTGAAAGATCCAGAGTATATTATCGATGGGGGAGAGAAATGAAATCCATCGGCTCACACAGTAGTCAAAAATGTCACACACGATCAAATGTATAGAAAATATCTAAGAATAATCCTCGGCAATACTCTGTCCCATCAATACAATTAATAATGCGATAACATTTCTGGTTTGGGGAGTGTTCAGATCGGAAGCAAAATTGGTAATCAGAAGTATTTTTATTATTATCTAAGAATAGATAAAGTTATCATAATAGATGTTTTTTAAAAATACCATATTACCAAGGAAATTTTTAGAAGGTTAATAAGTTTATAGGCAGCTGGAGAATTTATTGGTTTATTAGAATGAAAGATTATTTTAAAAACTAAAATTTTCCAAAGTAAGTATAATTAAGTTATGTTGAGGATAAAGTTTTTCTCGTAACCAGGAAATTTTTTTATTGAAAAAAAAATTAATTACCAACGAATTAACATTTTTATTTACAAATATTAATTGTCATTGACAATATTTTATATTTATACTTTTTTAGTAAATACTTAACTAACTTAAACATAAAATAAGTGCATATAAATGAGTAAATCTTGTAAATACTTTAAAGAGTATACTAAAATCCGGATAAATATCTTTTTCCTAATAAGAAATCAGAATTTATTCAATTTGGGTATAAATAACGATTCTGAAATATTTCAAAATAAACAAAAAAATACATCAACTTAATCTTATGTGTATGTACATAAATCATAATCAGTATGAATTGAATATATTTGTTGATAATGATAAGAAGAGTAGAAGATGATTTTTATACTATCGTAAAATTTTATTCATCATTTACAATCAAATTGAGTAGAAAAGAGTACAATACAATTTTTAGAAATCAACATAAGACATACGTACGTACGTACGAGGATATTGATTATTAATTTTTTCTATTTATTTCCAAGAAATCAAATTGCCTTGTATACATATAGTAAAATTTTTATCTATTATTATTTACATTTTTATTCAAATATAATCGCTCAAATTCATCTTAAGTATTTCATTGAATTTAGCATATTGGAAAATGATATGCCACTTAATCATTATAGGAAATATAGTTTTATTAGGAAATACTTTATTTTTCTTATTTTTTATTTTTAATATATGTACTTGAATTAATATATTAAATATTTGTTAAAATGTTTAAAATGAATTAGATGATGTAAAGGAAAATATATAACAGTAAAATATTTTTTGATTTACGTTGAAATTTAAATATAACTAAAGTAATAAGGGAATAATTTTTGTATAGTTATTTTATTCTTTCGAATTAGTATTTATTTATTTAAAAAGCCCGCATAAAAGATATGAAAAAAAATGTTTTTCTATTAAATGAGTACTAATGTACCTCACTGTCACATCGAGTTTTAGCGCAATATGTCAACTCAGTTTATGTACAGCTATTGCTTAAGCTCGTCGATGTCAAGTGAGCTCTGAAATTTTTAATTATGGAACAAAAAATTTGCCTGAAATGAAGTGTTGCCAATTAAATGTGTTATGATCAATTATTGTCAATGTTGAAAAAGGCTTATGCCGAATCAGTTATGTCACAAACACATGCACATGAGTGAAAAAATGCAAAATTTTAGCTTTAAAAAACCTGGATCTGGAACTGTCTCACAAATCTGTTTTTAGTATTATTCTTTTTTCCTTTAAATATTCCTTTTGGAGTATAGGGACCGGAAAAGGGCCATGTTCTACTTTAATTTTTTTAACGGGATAAGACATGCTTGGACGAGCCAATTTGGACTCTACTTTTGTTCGGAACGCATAATAACATGTAATAAAAAGTAATGGCTTATGCGTTTGATAGGAAAACGAACTATAACGAGCTGAAACCAAAGAAAAACGTCAAAGTAGTTTGAAAATTATAGTAATGTTAACTGTTTTTTTTATTATTTGAGCAATATGATCAATTTAAGAGAGTGTATTCACCGGAAAAGGCCAAAATTATGGCACTAAAGTTCTTAAATTTTGCACCACAATAATACACTGTCCCACAAATCCAACTATTGCACACGAATTTTTAACAAAACACGCAATGAATACCATCGATCAAGCACTGATCGATGCATTTACCAGTTATGGCTCCATGCGATTTGTTCCTATAACCCAGGCTAAACCTACCTCTTTGCTGAAGATACTTTGAGTCCATTGAATCTATAAAGCAGAATTTCTACAATAGAAGGGGATGAGGCGATACTAACAAGTGCGTATATAAATCTTTCGGAAAGCTGGTTTGTTTGTTTGTTTGTTTGTAAGGTCCCTTAGACATATGCCAGGGGCCACTTCATAGCGCCACGACCGTGAGGCCATTTGGCGATCGGAAACCTGGTTTTTCATTGGTATTAATGTATTACCTCAAAGCGAGCATATTTTTAAAGGTAAATTATTCCTTTACTTTTCGGTCGTGTAATAAAATTTTATTTTCATGAATTTTTATTTTGGGAATATATATGTAGGTTATAATACTCAGTATTGAGCAAAATAAATACTTTATTTAGAAAAACAACTTATCATTTGTTGGAGAAAAGTTCATATTCTAACGGTTTGGTTTTTATTCATTTCTACGTCCGGTCAATAAGAAATTATAGAGCATTATCCATTTTTTAGTTTGGTAAGTAAATCCCTACCATATAATTGATCGAATAAATTTGTACTATTTAACATAATATTATTTAAAGATAAAAATATGCCAAATTTTAATGATATTTAAAAAATTACTACACAAAGTAAAAAAAAATTAAAAAGAAATCACAAAAATAGTGATTCTGTCATAGTCACATTGTTTGTTTTAAGAAAAACAATCTTCAGCTATAAGCGAGAATATTTCATTAAATAAAATTAGCCTAAATAAAATTGGGCTTTAAAATATCTTAAGTAATTGCAAAATATCTATTACGAAAAGTAACTGTCTAGTTTGTATATTGGCCTGAAAGTGACATTGGCCCTTATATCCTAGGAAATGAAGAAGGAAAGACCGTTACCGTAGATTCTGAGCAATAGAATTTCCGTATGATAACCGACTTCTTTTGCCCTTAAATTAAAATTTTTTTCTAAACTATATGTGGCTCTAAGAAATAAGTACTAACATTAAAAGATTTTATCTAAACTATATGTGGTTCTAAGAAAAATAGTATGTAGAATACGTAATTTCGATATTTAGTGATGTCAATGGGACCACAAGTTGATGCAAATTTGTCTACGTTAGATTTTTTCTTATAAGATAATTTAACTAATTGTATTTATGCAGATCGTCTTTTAACTTTAGAAAAATTTCAAATCAACATCGGTCAGGTAATGGCCACATTGCTGGTCAAACTGTACAAAAAATTCGTCAAAAATTAATCGATAAGCATAGCAGTTTTTCGATAATTTTTTATAAAATAATATTATATGTACTAAATAGCATAGTTTTTTCAATATATATAGTTAAAAATTTTATTTAAAGTAGGATAATGTATTATTTAAATAATGTTTACTTTCCAATGTGCAAATTAGACTAACCCTCTATAAAAATCTATAAATCGCTTTCAATTTATAGATTTTTATAGAGAGTTAGTACAATTAAAATTATTTATATAAAAATATTATAATTGTTGAAGTAAATATTTTTTCTCTTAAAACAAACATAATTAATTAATCGAATATTTTAATTGCTTAAAAAAATTATAAAATTTTTCTTTAAATAATACTGAAAAGTAAAAAATTCTCATTTATTAAAGGTACACTTGTGAGAATTTAATCCAAACAAAAAAGAATTTTTAAGAAATTAAGAAAGAGCAATTGAGTAATTTCCATTTGTAATTAAGTTGAAATTTTAATAAAACTAATATCAAATCGAATGTGAAATCTTATTATCAGATTGCTGCCAAAATTATTTAAAGTTTTTTAATAATGCAATTTAATAAAAATGGAATTTGGGAAAGAATATTCAGTGACTGGAGTGCGGGGATCAATATTAAATGACTAAACTATTTGGTCTGCATGGCACAAAAGCTGCTAAAATCATTTTTATATAAAGAAAATGAAAAAAAAACCAAAAACTCGCGGTCATGATAAATTGTTGACAGATTTAATAGAGGAATTAGAACTATAGAGGATTTGACTTCTTAAATTCGCAATATGATAATAGTTACGCTATAACAAGATCGTAATAGTTACGCTATAATAAGATCATTTAATATTTTTTAAATAAATTTTACTATACACACAGAATAGTAATATATTCAAAAAAATTATATTGAATTTCAAAATAGTTCCATTAGAGTTATTCTAATTATTTTTTTTAAATAGATAAGTCAACGAATATGAATAACTAAAACAATCTATCGTCTTATGGCAATTCAAGTAAATTTACTCGTGCAAAACTCGTACCACCAGTAAGTTAGATAAGAGAATCACTATAAAATTACCCTCATTTTTTTAGTGTTTTCTTTTCTAAGATAAGAAACAACCCCTCTTATTTTTGCTTTTATTTTATTCATGGAAAATACTTAGTATAAAAAATTATCATTACCGATCGAAAGACTTTAAATCGAAACAAAATGGAACGCTCTGAAATATCTAAGGTAGAAGGATACTGTTTACCTTCTAACATCAATCTCGTTAAACACCATGACGCTTACGGTGATGATAACAATGACGACAAGGAGTACCATGACGACAATGATGACCCGAAAACAAAATCTTTCACGTTGCGTTATGGGCAGAGAATACAATAAATGGCAATAATTACAACGCAACAAATAATGAGAGATGACAAAATGTTTTTGTAAGAAAATTCACAATTTTTCTTTAGTAATTTTTTCTGATCCAAATAGGAGTATAATAAAAATTTAAGTATTTTATTTAGAAGTGAATATAATTGGGCTTGATAAGGTCTTTTTAATGTACGAGCAGATTTGCCGTCGACATTTTAACAATGATCTCACAAAGATATTTATTTCTTTGAAGAAAATCGCCCTAATTTGATAAACAATTTCATCCTAATTTATGGTAATTTTGAATTTATTTTCTCCAAAAAAGTGCAATATTTTGATATATCAATAACCAGGTGAGATACTAAGAAAAAGTCCCCCCAACTACACAAATCAATAAAAATTACGCAGCAAAATAACTCTTGAATACTAAAAATAGGCATTTTCTTTTCGATTTGCATAAATTATGAAAAAGTTGCAATGGTGGTCATATGGTGGTCTGTCCAGTGAAGAATAAAATTGAATATTGAATACTAAAAGTAAAGCTGATTTATTTTATGCTGTAAATATTTGTTCGCTACCCAGTTGGTTGCAATTTATTTTCCTATAAATAATACAAAATTATTATCATGTACTATTTGAGGTTGACCTCAATTCCTGAATGCTTCTATGTGTACATACCGCATATATACAATATTTGTGCTTGCAGACTTTTGCTCTGATCTCTGTATTCTTATGTTGTTTGTGTTCATTTTCATGGAAGTAGTTTATTTTTTGGTTCTTGGAAAACTATTGACTACATAAAAGTAAAAAACACGCTTCACGAAACTTTTACTAATAGATTATATGAACGGAAATAATGTAAAAAGTTTTTCCTAACAAGAAAACAACAGCCAATATACTGTAACCATAACATATTAGTATTTTATAGGGAATGGTAAAGAGGATTTTTTTTGCATGGAATTATCAAAAGAATCAAAAATTAAGTATTTGTTATAGAAAATAGTTTTTTAGGCGGATATGTTTCTAACTACAAATCATGGAATTCTTTATTTGTGTCTCCAAAATATATTGAGATCTGCTTTAAAAGTTTTCGAATAAATATATTTTGGCAATTTTTTTTAGATTTTTTTAAGATTTTTCAATCTTAAAAATTTTTTTTCAATATCTAAAATTTTTTTCAATATTAATTTATGTCACCGATATGCTAATTTCTTTGTATCTCGACTTCAAAAGCAACTTCTGCAAGAAAAGGAACGGAAGTTCAACTCTTTTTTTTATATTAGGAGAGTATTTTTGCCATAAAAGATATCTGCTTCTATGAAACAATTTTATTTTACGAGATATGGCAGAAGAAGAAATGACACTAATTTTTTTCATTTATAATAATTTAATATTATTTTTATTCACCAATGTTAACCTCTCCTCCTAATCGTTATTTCCACTCTTCGAACTAGTCATGAACGGTTTCAACTAAAACCGCCTTCAGCTCCGCGGCTACACTTCTTTGAATGTTATCGACAGTACCAAGGTAATGTCCTTTCAAGTTGTTGTTTTTGTTTCGTCTGAGTGAGTTTGGTTTTCCACTAGTTTTCGGCACTACGAAAATGCTCTATGCTTGTACTCTTAATAAATAAAAAGTTAGGCTCGTTTACCACAATATTTGGTGGCGCGATGCTACAATTTTACTAATGCAGAAAAAAGAAGGATTTTGCAATTTTCATAATCCAGTAAAAAAGTATAACTTCACTTATCACGCTCTGTAGGGTGCATGTAGTTACCGGACGATATTGAATTTTGTCTCTGTAAAAGCCCATTACTTTGACATTTCAAATGGCAGCGCTGTCAGAACCATAAGAGCCATCAACGTGTCTACATAATGAAATTTTATCCAATCTCAGATTTGGTGAAAAAATCATCTTCAGCGACAAAGTATATTTTTATCTGAATGCTTACATAAACAAGCAAAATTTTCAGATCTGGGACAAAAACGAGTTACAATAGTTCCTAAAGCTTCCTTTGCATCCGGAAAAACTTTTGGTCGGGCGTCTGTACTGCTTTCGAAATGAGGCTTCCGCGAAAGTATCGAGCGATGCGAACAGTTTATTTTTAGCCTCAATTAGACGATATAGACTTGGACATTATCAGGTTCTACCAGAACGGCGCAATTTTCCACAGAACAGTTATATGCCACGTCGCGATATTTTGAGACCTGCCAATGTCATCAAGATTGTGTGATTTAACCCCCTTGAAATTTATTGTATGGGACTACTTTAAATCAATAAACCAATAGTAATTTTCAAGGTTGAGAATAACACCTTGAAGTCATCAGTGAGATTCAACTCGATATATACGGGAGAATCAGTTAACATTGGATCTCTCGAATCACCTCCTGCAAGCAAAGGAGGCTAGTTGAACAATATATTTTTTAAATAATAATGCTACGAGCAAATGTATTTCAATCTGCAACAAAGATATTTAAAAAAAATGCTTTTATAAACAAAACAATTTGAATACGAGTATACTTTTAACCGTCTTACATATATAGTATTTAATAGCATGACTGTTTAATACCCAAGTATACTTTGATTCATATTAATTATAAATATTAACTACAAAAAAATATATTTCTGTCATGCTTGGATCAGAAATGCAATTAATATATTTCCATAAATATTACTGAAAATACATTTAACAAGCTATAGACTATGCGAGTGGGTGGCTTTAGTAATACAACAGTAGAATATAAATGAGATTCTTTATTATTGATATTCGGATACATACTCGTACTCACAGTGCATAAATTTATAAATTTCCTTCAAAATTCAATTAAATTCCTTTTTCTCATAAAGCAAATATACATTTTTTTTTCAAAATTATTTAATAAAATTACAAAATATAAATAAATATACCAAAATAAATCAACATAATAAAATTTATTTGGTAAAAAATATTTTAGTAATTTACAAATATCGTAATTACGCTAGACATTTTCAAGGATTTGAACAATTTATAAATAGCAGAATTTTTTTAAAAATGAAAAGTAAAGTGGATTTTGGAAATTAACCTAGGACTATGCCTTAGTGGGATTCAAACTCACGTTCCCTTTGTTGGTAGTCCAGCCAAATTTTTTTTTAAATTTTTAAATTTTAGTGAACGTGTCAAAATTTTAATGGACGTTTTGGTAATTTTGCTTAATTTTTTTTAGTCGTGATGGAGTTTTTTTACTTAATTGATTTATTAATTGTGAATAATACCTTCGTTTTTGGTAGCAATCATAAATAAATTTACCTTTAAGATGTTGTGGCATAAAAATAAGCCAAATTGAATTCCAAACAATTAATTGGTAAGCATTTTTCATAACTGCTTTACTCTCAAAATTCATATAATAATGGATATTTACTTATACGTTAAAAATTAAAATCACAATAAAGTAATTGCGTTTTTATTATTGACTTAAATTTTGTCGTTTATATTTGACCTTAAATTGCTATTGATGTAGAGCTTTGTAAAGCCAATTAAGCTCTTAAAGGCTGACAACACAATTTTTATTTACGTTAAAATTGTCGAAGCCCCATAATATGACCCGTTGACAAAAATTGACGAAAAAAATTAAAACAATTACTTTTTATTTATGAAAAGTAAAAAATAAAACTATTTTTTTCTATGTTTGATTAATTTAAGTTAAAATTGAATTTTGTATTTCGTAGTTTACAAAATTCGAGTTTAATTTAGTTTGAAATTATGTAGGAGCACTTCAAAATAACCTAAAAATAATATTTAAGAATATTTTTATAGAACGTTTTTATTGTATTTAAATGAGTATATGCAATAATAAATAAGTTTGCAATTTTAAAAAAAAATCCTTAAAGCAAAAATATGTAGTTTCGTAGTAAACTTTTGTGTGATCATTTTTTTTTCATATTTAAAAATTAATAAGAGAATATTTTCAGACTTAATCATTTAAAGTAGAAAAATCCGCTTACAAAATTTATTGTAGTAGAGGATGTGAAGATATTTTGGGCTTTAACTTTCTTAGAAGTAACCAGATAGTCTATAATTTAACAACTTCGCATACTCATAAGTGCGTATGATTTTTAGAGGGTTAATATTCCGATTGCTAAAAAAAATGACGATCTTTATTTTTAACAGTAAAAATTCGTAAACTTAAAGAAAACTTTTATTTTGAACATTCCACTTTTGTCGGTTATATTTTTAAAAATTCTAAAAAAAAAACTTTTTTATTAAAATAGTTCTTATTACGTTCGTGTAAAAATATATGATATTTCTTTGAATAGTTAATCAAAATTTAAATACAGAAGAAAAAAATAAAAATAAATATTTCATTATGCAGGCAATAATCCAGCTGGTGGTATAGATAATATTCCATTAACATAAATGTTTTGGAATTGTTCAATTCATACGAAAATAGAATAAGTTTTCTGACCTAGAATATCCTTGATACAATTAATTTATCACGCACTTTATCTTTAATCCTTCACCCGCGTCACCGGCGTGTCGCGCATATCGAACACATATCCTTTAAACATGACGTACCGTTGATATAAAATGTATTCCACAACAAAAAACTATGGTATATTCATAATTTTGACCACAATTGGAGTAATTTTTGATTTTAACACACAATCCGCTAACACGATAAAATGCGACACGTTTCGATACGGCCAGATACAACGATATGATACCGAGCAAAGGCAGACTTTCAACTAACCCAACCAACAGGATTTTTGTTGATATGAGCCTGAAGGTTTGATGGCGTCATCATCATAGAATTCATTCATTCTCTACAGAATAACGAAATGTGGAAATATTAGTTCAAGAGTAAGAATATAAACCAATACACTAGCTCATGCACCAATCCCCCACCTGCCCCCTTTAGACAAGGTTCAATAAGGTAAAAGGATCCATTGCCTTTCTCTGTATTTGTATAGCAAGTTCGGACTATTCGCATGCGTTGAAAATTGCTTTTGTCGCGTGTCAAAATTTCATTCTACGTACTTATCGAAACAAATTGCAAAAGTTCAGTAGCGTAGAAAGTGAGGAGTCGACTCACTTCTTTCGAAAAAAATTTACAATTTTTGTTCACTACTACTATTAGTAAAAAATATAAATTATTTTGAGAAAAAAATTAGATTGTTTTATTAAAGAAACTAATGAAAAAATATCGTTTAAAACTATAAAAAACAATTTTATATTTCGTTAATATTTACAAATATATTTTGTACAAAGAATTTCTTCAAAAAAAAAAATGATATAATTATATTTACTATTGAATTAATTAAAAAAAGAAACAAAAATTAAACTTTTTGATAAAAGACAAACATTTTTAATGCAGAATGTTTTCTTCTTCTTCTTCTTTTTAAGTGAATAGAAACATTTTTGTTTGAAGTAAAATTTGAGCAACTACGCCAGTGATCAAGTGGTATCGATTGCTATGCAAGCCAACTGCCACCCCATTATAAGTGAAGGAACGACCACGTTCGTTATTTTGACGTCGTTATTATACTTTGCCACCCCCAAACCTCGAAATTTCTTTCGAATGTATTTGTGCTGTCAACCCACATAGAATTTTCGATTCTACAATATTATGTAATTGTGGTACATGTAGCTCTCTTTAACACATGTTATTTGTATTCCTGTATTTGCGTGGGTGTGACAGTATACAATAGAATTGAAATGTTTCTAAATAGAAATCCATACAAAAATGTATAAGTGTAGTTATATGGTAGTGTATTAGTGAGGGGCGGAAAAGAGTAGGAAAACAGCTGAACAGGCGAAGTGAATAAGAATGACATGAAAATAAGAAGGGGTCACCCTGCAACAATATGAGTACGAATGTCAGGATATACTTATGCAAAGAGGTCGACTATGAAAGGATATTTTTCGTAGTAGAGTTGTGAAGTATGACAACACGAGTTTGAGGGTTACGAATTCGATGATAAGAACGATGGTAAAGGCTGCATTGTTGAGTTATAGCAACTTTAGCAGGACAAAGAATCCGGCTGGATTTGGCGACTGTAAGGAATGAGTAGTTTTCGAATTCACGTGGGAGTTTATTGCATTTTCCTTAGAGTTGTTATTTTTTCTTGTTCTCGCTCTTGTTCTCCATTTTTGCTCGTTCTTGTTTTAGTTGTTATTATTTTGTACTCTTCGTTTTTTCATTTGCCATATTACTATTATATGTATTGTATATCCTTGCTTCAAGTTAGGCAACTTTTCTCATTTTTTCATTCAGTTTTATTATCTACCACCTCATACTTGTTTTTTTTTCTATGCCTCCGCTATTATTCGAAGGATATTCATGACTTTTTTTAAATGTTTTTATTTGGAATTCTTTTTGTATAGTGTTGCTTATTTGCGAACTTTTGTTTCATTGCAATTGAGCTTAAAAATGGACGTCCGAATAGTTGGATTTTATTTTCATTTATTTACGATAATAAATGAAGTGGAAAAGTTTATGTCATATAGAGAGGCATCTTTATAGTCTCAGAAAGGATATATTCTCATAATAAAAAGAGTAAATGGTATATTTTTTGTAAAAGTTTTTTAAGTTCATGGTCGATATTTTTATCGTCCTTGCTTGTACTTATCATTCACCAAAGGTGATTTTATTGTCAATTTCTTCACTCCTTTAAGTTGAATGTATTATACAAACATATTCCTTTGAGATGATGGATTTATATAAATTTGATAGTATCCTTTTCATGATGTTATATCCTTAAAATATTATAACATATATTCTGTGCATTTTGTTTTTATTTACAATATAAAATTTTCGCTATTTGTCTTGTTTTTTTTTTGTCTTTTTAAAGATTTAATTGTTTTTTTTTTAATTTTAAAACCAATTATTTAAAAAAAAATTTATACATTAATATATTTTCGCTATCCCATAAAAATATAAAATTGAGAAAATTATTACAAAATTTTTTAAATGTTTTTTTTCTTCCTTTTATAAAAATTATAATTTTTTTTTGAACTGTATTGAATGATAAATTTATAATACAATTTTAAATAAATGTTTATTAAGTGGAATATAATTTCCCTAAAATTGCGGTCACTTTTAATTAATTCTATGAAATTTACAAATTATTTTAATCGTCTAATTCGTCTTTTTATATAATTATATTTTATGAAAAAGGCAACAAAAACAATTTACTTTGTGTTTGATTAAATAAAATTTTTTTTTATGGTAAATTAAAATATTTAAAATATAAGAAAAAATTACTCCAATGCTCGCTGTAAATCTTTGAAAAATTTATGAACCTTTGGGGTTTCAGAGAAACATTAGCGTGTCTTGTTTTCCACTCCTACGTATCTGACTTGTTTAGGATCTATAGCTCCCTTTGGAGGACTTTTTAATTATATCACATAATTAAGTATTTTGAAGCATGAAGACACATTCTATAAATATATATATACTTTATTGTATTTTTTAAACCAAATTATTCATTAGATTTTTATACTTTTAAAATATTAAATAAATTTTGTTAAATTGTTTATAATAAATATTTATTTAATTAGTACTCTTAGAATAAATATTTTTTGCTGGTGATGTATTTATAATATTTGATCAATGATTCAAGGAAATAGAAGTGGTAGTTTTGAATTTCTTACCATATATCTTTTTTTATACAATATATTAAATATCATATTTCAAAAGTTTTGTGTTGTTAGATAATTACAAAGAATAAATTTTATCAAAAGTAGTAATAACTTTTAGGAATATTAATAATTGTCACATTAGAGTACTGGGTTAGTACTGGTATTATAGTAAAGAGACTGAAAATAATTCGTATTTGTTAATATTCAGCTGTAATTTATATATTAATTGCAAACATAAATAAACTTGACATTTTGTTCGTAATGTACTCAGCAAGTAACAGAGTGAAAAGGATATTACTGTGAAGACTTACTTAAAAAAATTTGAATTTTTTGCTTTTTATTTGTGCTAAAAATATTTACAAATTTAATAATTTTTTAATTAAAACACATAACAAATGAGTTAAAAAAAACTATTCTAATTTATTAATAATTTTTTGTCTTTAAAATATTTAGGCTTATTAACCTAATTTCATTATTTTAATTATTTATGATTGGTAATTACCTTAAAGAAATGGTGAAATGAGTTATACTCTTATATGGTATACTTAATTTATTAAAATAAAAACTAAACTTAAGAATGTATGCCCGATAGGACTATTAATTACTATAAAATATCCTTAAACTGCTGAACTGTAAATGTGTGCTGATAAACTTGCCAAGTAACTACATTTCTTGAATATTACCCATTGTTATACTAAATATATGTACATAAATAAATAAGGGATTACAATTTTGTTAGAATAAATATACAAAAGCTCATATCATAAAATATAGTCAATAAATTATGTATAAATTTTTTTAGAAGGCTATTCGATTAATTTGAATTTTCTGTCAATCGTATAGATTTACAAAGTTTATACAGTTGCACCCTTGTCAATAAATTTCGGCCCTTATATCCTTGTACAGCTTGCTGGCGCATCAATTAGAGAAAATTCGATATTGAAATATCTGACAAATAAAGATGTTCTCCAATAATTAATAATACAATCAATTATTTCTTAGGTATAAATTTCCAAACAAAATTAATTAAAGAACAAAAACTAATGCCATAAGTAAATAAATTATTAAAGTTGATTGTGTTTTGTTACGAGTATTATAATATCATCATAAAAAATCTATAATACGAAAAACATGAAATCTTTTGAGTTTTTGTATTTTCTTAAGATATTTAGAGTTATTTTTAATTTTACATTCAAAAATCCAATTCGAAAATAATATCGTGGGTTTGATAGTTATTTTCCATTCTTATATAATTTACTTTTTTAAACAGCAATTACTAAAATTTTTTTTTTGAATATAATATATATTTTATATAATAAAATAATTATTTTTTGTATAAGTATCTTCAGTCAACGTCTCAAAGCGTATCAACTTATATAAATGAGCACCATTCGGTGATCAAAAAAAAATTTCAGATTAATTTCGAATTAACCTAATGGCAATGGACATTTTTTGATTTAAGGATTTTGTTTGCAAAAATTACTATGTAAATATTTTTAAATATAATTTTTCACTTCGAGAGCTTGTGCTTAAATTAGAAAGCTGGCTAATGGGTATGTATGAAGAAGATTTATTTAATTGTTTGTTGGCTTTTGGGATCAGTTTTATTTAGGAGAATTTCCAAAGCACGCTGAAACAGGTTGTGCGGAAGATAGATATCCTTTTCAAAATTATGCTACTTATCTCAAAGGAACCAGGTATTTTTTTATTAATTTTGAATAGAGGGTTCTTCAGATATTAGCCAGGGGCCATTTTCGTGGTACAACCACAATTAGTCTATATGGCTTTTTTTCATTCCATGACAATAAGGCCTTAACGAGGCTAGTCTGTTTTTTTAAGAATAGAACTTTAAGAGTTTGTTAAGTGTACTTGAAAATTAGATCTTTGTATCTAAGAGCTCCTAATGCCAGTACCCTATTCGGAAAGAAATCCTTTGTTTGCTGATATTCGCTCAATATATGTGGAATGGATAGCAGAATGTTACAAAATTGCCAGATAGGATGTGTGTGGTTTCAAAAAAGTTATGGGTGAGAGCAGTTTTCCCTATCCGAACGAATTCTGAGAAGTTTTTGTGCCCAGAATTATAGGTAAGGATGCTGAGAAGACTATTTTGGCCTGTGAGATGCTCACTATTAGTCCAGTCTTTATATTTGTATATCACTGAGGATGCTAGGTGGCATTCTGTTAATAGACAAGGCGTACTAGGGATAGCTGTGGGCACAGGACGCCGGAGAATTTCTACAGCCTATTGATCAGCACGTTCATTTTCCATGAATGCCACATGCCTCGGTACACAACGCAATTCCATACTCCTATTGTTAAGTGGCTTGGCTGAGGATTAATAAAATCGATAACAATTTCAGCAGCCGCCTTTATAGCCTACAGTTCTCCATAGGATGAAGCTGCCTTGTACGTAAAGAATTCACAATACAGATCACAGATTTGGGTGCCATTGCCCTCAATAGCTGCAAAGGAAATAGCATTGAGCTCGGTTGCCGCATCCGTGAATAAAAACACACATGCTTCGTGCTCGTCTAATTGTTTGAAAGGAAGTTCGATTAGGATTGAGTCCAGCGGAAGTCTGATGTGTCCCACTGGCTAGTCTGATGTAACGATTAATCGCTGCCTCCACAAATATAGTGAGGGAATAGAGCAGCGTTTCGTCCGCGAAGGCGTTAGCTACTCTGATTTATTATATTTTATTTTTATACATCAATATTATCTCTCTTAAAATATTTGCCTTGGACAGCTACATCTTGGTGGAGGCGTTGTTTTCACTTTTTGTAACCTTCAGCTCCTCGGTTACTCTGCTTTGGATGTTATCGACAATACCCATATGTCGACAGTACCCATATGACGTTCTTTCAAGTGTATTTTGATCTTCACAAACAAGAAAAAAGTCACATGAACGTAGATCAGCTAAAAAGTGAGTCTGAGGAATCGCAGGAATACATTTCTCCGACAAAAACTCGTTGATGGATATGGTAATATGACAGCGCGCATTGTCATGGTAGAATATTCAAGTATCTGCAATGTCAAACCTGACTCGGATAACCCTTTTTCTGAGACTATCAACTACTTCTCATAAGCCTCAATGTCAATCGGCAGTTTGACGTCACAAGAGAATAAGTTTTAATCTGTTTTTGATGTTGAAGACATCCCTAAGCAAGGTTCGTCTTCCACTGCTTCGCAGCAAATCCATTTTGCGTAACGCACTACAAAAATTTAAACTATCAGTGCATGTTTAGGAGGAATGACCGTAGAATGATTTTCATCAAACCATGTGCCATGGGTATTTGTCATGGTGGAGCATCCAAGTCTTTGCAATGGTCAATCTGACACGAAACCTTTTTTTTGGAGTCTTTCAAGAATATAATCATCAGCTACAATGTTTGAACTTATCTGTAATGCACCCCATAAGAGCCCTTACTCGTTCCATATTTTCATCAGTTTTCGATGTTGAAGGCTTCCATGAGCAAAGTTCGTATTCCACACAAGGGCTTCTCGGCCCTTAAAAAATTCTTTCTGTCATAGCAAAATGAGTATTTTATAAGAATTGTAGGCTTGCTGCAAATTTTATTTGTCAAAGTCGTGGATTCACTAAGCTAAACATACATTTTTTCGGTGTTTCTTTTATCGTAACAGACTATAAAAGCACAACTTCACTCTATGGTGTCGCATGTCTATAAGGAACAAACGTGAAAGCTATGTGGAGGAAAAGTCCGCCGCAATATTGCCAAACCACTCTCAGTGATTTCAGTCTCATTATTTGTGTGAAATTATTTATTCGCAAAAAAAAAACAAATTTCAAATTAATTTTAATAATGTATTTCCAATTAAATTTGGTATTGAAATTTCTACAATATATAAAGAGATATTTGGTTTTAGTTTATTAATTCTATAATCTTTAAGATAAATCCAATATACACTATTATCTACCGTATTTTTTGTCTATAGTTTTTGAATAATATGGCCAGCAAAAAATATACATATTTCTAAAAGTCGATACAAAATAAAATCCTGTTGGATTAAGAGAAAACTTTATACATTCATTAGTATTGCTTATATAAAAAAAAAATAAGTGTCGGAAAACTAACTTAACGTCGATAAAAATAAGTGTCGGAAAACGTTTAAAAAAAATATTTTGCTGACTCTGAAGCTTCAAGTTACAAAATCCTTAAATACAATAATATATTGAAGAGAATTTTTTCTTTACTTATATTTATCTAATACAAAACTATATCCTTCTAAGGTATTCATCATTTTCACTTCTAGCCTTTGTGCGAGCAAATAAAAATAAGATATTTTCGCATAAAAACCCATTAAGTAAAATCAAATAAAAAAATATATAGCCTATATGTAAGAAATGGCAAAACCACAAAAATAGAAACGATAGTATACAAGAACTTAGTACTAAATAAAAAAAACCATAATCTTAAAGGAATTTTCCTTTTAGTTAGCTTTTCATATATCAAGATCTTAGAAATGATGTGAAATGGGATTTCGTAAATACCAATTTTCTTTCTTTTAATTTCTTTCTCTATTTGATGATATCCTTAAGTCATTGTTCGAAGCAGTAAGTTATCTTAATGTGTAGGTGAACAGAAATTTAATTTATTCTTAGCTCTTCTAAGAAAAAGAAAAACAAATTATCGTCAACTAACCACTGAATATAAAGAGCTCGATATCTGACAAAAGTTTATCTTATGTCTCATTAGTTATTTGGGACACGTTTCAATCATCTATTAAGAAATACATTTATTAAATTAATTGAAGAGGACCCAGCTTGTTAGAATTGAAATTCGTTCGAAAAAGGACATTTAATATACTTTGCATACTTTTATCTTTTTTTAGAAATATTTTCACATTATTTTAAAAACCGGATATTTGTTGGATTCATACAAAAATATCATCAAATTTTTTTTGTAAAAAATAAAGATTGTTTTTTTACCATGCATCTTTATTGCTCTTGATCCCCATTTTCAAAAAAAAAGTTTGTTCATTGATGAGTCTCACTTTTGGTTGAATGGCTACGTCAACAAGTAAAACTCCCACATATAAAGTGAAGAAAATCCATAAGCCATTATTGAGATATAGTTAAATCTACAAAAGTCACTGTTCAGTATGATTTATGGGCTGGTGGAATCACAGGTTCATATTTCTTCAAAAATAATGCCGGCCAGAACATTACAGTCAATGAAGAGTACTATAGATCCTTCGTTCTTCAATTAAATTGCATTGATGTGGAACAGCGTGTGCCACAATCAATTTATCGGGGAAAAAATTCCGCGTAATGGAATATTTTCTGTCGGTATAATGTAAAATTATTAGTCTACGCCGATAAACCAGAGACGATGGACGACTTCGCTATTGGCTGCTCGAAAAAGTGGTCGAAAATTATACTTTCAGATTACACTCTTTTCGATCCAGGCGCGGTGCACAAATTGCATCAAATCATATTCAAATCAATACCATGACTAATTACCATGATTTTTATTTGTTTTATTTCATTTTAAAAGTATATACCTCTAAAAGGACACCCGATATTTACCTATCAGGAAAAAAATGTGACAGTTTCGTTTAAAAATAATTATTTTCACTTTGATTTTTTTCTTTAAGTTTTCTATTCAATTCCATTTTCAATTTGCTTCTATTGTATATGGTTTGATCCATGATTAGACTTGAACTAACGAAAATTTATTACGTTTTATTGTAAGAAAATTCATAACATTACGAGTGACTTTTCTTCTGTAATAGAAAATTTTTTCATTACAATATGAATATTAGTTGGGTAGGTTTTTGATAAATGTCAACTACAAAAACGCCCCCGAAGCATTTGTTGTGAAAGAGAAAAGTATTTTCATATTTATCTTCGGAATGGTTCACACCATTTGATTTCCGCCTGTCCAATCAAAAATGAATTGACTTTTTCCATCCACTTGTTCCGCTTTACTATTAGGAACAATATTTGTTCTTGTTTTTTAGTTCTCGTTTCGATTCAAAACTTCCTTTACCTAAACTGGAATGGCGCAACTTTGATATTTTCAATTTTCCAATATTGTATTCATCAGTCATGAACTGCTGTGGTTAGTAAATGTTGGCTTTTCAAAACCAAGAAATTCTCTTTCATGTCAAAACTGTATGATATTCTGGCTGAAGTACTATATCCTGGCTCCTTTCCCTGCTATTTGCATATGATAAGCAAATATTTACCAGTGTCAGTGGCATTTGAAACCATACCACTTTACCAATGTGATGATGCTCTATTCAGTCATATAACCACATAGACATGATGTCTGATTAAGTAGGTCAATCAAAAATTGTGCTGAGTACGATTATTTCAACATATTGAAATGCATATTCATTATAATATTGTACTTAATATGTTCTCATCAGAAATAATAAATGTTATGTCATAAAATTATAAACTGGGTTCGGTTGTGTACTTGGAAAATAATATTGAATCGACTGAGTTTTAATACCATAAAAGGAAAAAAGGATATTTTTATTAAAAGCAAAATAATCATGTCAGCAATTTTGAAAAGTTGTCAATATTCATTATTTCATAAATAATATTGTACTTTTAATAAATAAATTTTAAAAAAAAACTTTCTTTCTTCCTTTGACAAAAACTTAATTTTAAGAAGTTTCAACATTCACATTTTTATTTAAAATAGTAAAATATTTTTTTATTTTATAAAATTGGATTTATTTTTAATTTAAATTTACGATATAATAGAAATTTTCTAATATGGTTTTTAATTTAATCTTTAACTCTCAATCTTTAACTGGCCTAATCCTTTACAACATAGTATATATATAGATGACTCGGCCTCACTCGTATCTGGAAAAACTATATATAGATATCCGATCAATATATAGATGATTCGGCCTAACTCGTATCTGCATAAAATTCCCAGCATGCTTCCAAAATTGTCTTAATCTAAATCCAAATGTTCCAGAACTGGTTGTGTGGTCAAATAACTTTTGGTCTGTCATAAAATACTAAAGTTCAATAATAAGATTTTTTAGGTCAATAAGGAGAAGACATAAGAAAGCATAGGACAATTAACAGGCCTGTGGAATCGAAAAATATAGGGATCAAACACACCAGTCGCGGAAGTTTTACCTAGCTTTGAGTAGGATGAGACGATTTATACCGAAATTTATGGTTATGTCATTTCTGACAAAATGGTTATATTAAGGCGATGGGTGAAAGATCTTGATGAACTCTTAAACACTAGCCAATGTGAACACGAGTTGGAGATCCCACGAACTGAAGAAGTTAATAAGCATTGAGGAAATTACCAAAGCGATCCGTCGACTGAAAAACCAGATGTCGCCCGGTGTCAGCGAACTGGTTAAGTACGGAGTCGATACACTGCACTAGACGCTTCGGCAATTGATGGTCGAAGTATGGGACAATGAATCAATGCCCGACGACTGACTCCTTGGCATTATCTGTCCAATATGGAAAAAGGCAAATATCACAGAGATATTCTTCGCTATCTTACTAGGCAGGATAACCCCATTCACCCAAAAAATATTCGCTTATACCAAAGAGGCTTCACTTCGGGGAAATTCTGGTCAATAGATCAGATTTCTTCTTTGCCACAGTCGATGAAAAACTGTTCAAGAGATCTGTTCATCGACTTTAAAGCCGCTTAGGATAGCATAACCAGGGTAAAACCTTACACATCCATGAGATAGTTCGGCATCTCAGAAAAATTGGTTAGAGACTGATTGGGTTGATCATGAATAGTGCGAGAGTAAGAGCAGTAGCAGCCGAAACCCTTTCTGTGCCATTTGACATCCACAGTGATCTCCGACAAGACGCACTTTCATACCTATCCGAGACTTAAGGGTTCAATCCTCATCACGTCTGCTCAGCGTTCAACATAAATTAACGACGCTGTGGTTATGTATCGATCAGAAAGAGCGTATAATTTCATGTAAATGAAGGCAAAACGAAGTACTTGGCAGTGTCGGGTTATAAATAAAAAGAGTTACATTTGTTGATTATGTTTATTTAGACCTTTAAATTTTTTATCCAATACGGCCGATAATACGTGTATTGGCCAAGTTACCGCCGCCAAAGTTAATGTACATTTGAACTCAAAGCATTTACAATATTTTTCTGAAAACTCTGGCAATAAATTCTGCAATTCTTGTCGTATGTTCTTTTTTAGGCAGCCAACATCTATAGCTTGTTTGTATAGACCCATGACTTCCATAAAGCCCCAAAGAAATAAAATTGGGCCATCTTGCAAGACAGCGCAAGTCGCCAAAGCGAGAGATTAGGCGGCCGAAAAACGCTTACTGCAGAATTTCTACTGCCGCTCGTACTGTGTTTCCGGTGGCATTGTCATGCTCGAACCGCATGTTTTTAATTTCTGGCAGCAAGAAGTTGTTGATTATGGTTCTGTAAAACTCACACACGACGCCGTCCTTAAAACAAAATGGGTCAAACATTTTTTCTCCGTATACGCTGCAGCAGATAGTGACTTTGGGAGGATATAATAGCACTTCGTGCATTACATGCGGATTTTCAGTGCTCCAGAATTGATAATTTTTCTTATTCACTTATCCCCATAGGTAGAAAGAAATACGTTTCATCACGCACGATGATTTATATGAAAAATCATACTAAGGCTTAAGAGCGGTTGGTTGTAGTTGACATGCGATTGGTGGTCACAGGAAAAAGATACTGCACTGATTTCACTTTTAACGAGAGCATCTTCAAGTCTTTCACCAAAAATCGTCTATTGATGCCAAACTGCCTCAACCATCGTTGATTACTGTTTGAGAGTTCTCTTGGACATCTGTAACTATATGTCTGCTCTAAGGCCGGCCACATCTGCTACCGTGCCGTGTTGAGCCAGTCGCATCGACGCGAGCCAGGGAATTGATACAAATCCATCGACATTATTTAATTGACATAATGTATACACGACTGTCAAGAGTAAAGCTATTCAGAGTTTATCCTCGTTTATTTTGCTTTGGTTTAATTTATAAATGTCAAAATTGCTCTGACATAATATGACATTTATAAAAATAAGAGTATTTCTCGATAGGGTGATACCTTTTGCGCCACCTGTTACTTCGACTACTAGGAAAACGTTCCACCTGTTACTTCGTTACTTCGACTACTAGCACATTACTTATATCTCGTTATAAAAAGTTTAACTATCGCCTTTTTAATGAAAGAAATTCTCTTCAAGAGATATGCTCAACTGCCCACCTTCTAAATACTCCTCAACGTCTGAACCATGACTTATTCCGCGATCTACTCTAGCTCACTACATTATTTACTTATAACTATTTAGTAGTTGAAGATCTCTGTAAATCATTAAAAAATATTTAATTATTGTGTTTGTTTTTGCTGCAAAATTCAACAAGTTTTTTTCCAACCACCACAAATTGGAATTAATGTTTTGAAATTAAAGCAAACAATAAGTTTAAGGCATTGATGAGTATATATTTTTTGCATAAGCCCAAATGACGAAAGAGTACAGTGTGAAAGTTTATTTTAAATGTGTGTGATGAAAAATGAGAGATGAAAAATTTTCCTTATTTCTGAATTTTAACTCGTCCAGTTGTTTTTCTCAATGTTGAATATAGAGAAAATAAGATTTTCTCGGAACTATTTTCAGAGGACCTCATTTTTTATCCTTTTTTTTTTTTTTTTTTGCTATTGCTCTAAGCTATAAACAAAGTAATTACTAGGATTGGGTTCCCGTTCTTTCCAGATGATTTATTGAAATCTCAACAAACAAAAACAGAAATGGTTTGTCTGCCTATCGAATGATGATATCTCTTGGCTTATACACTTCCTTGTTTCACTTCACAAAAGATTATATTGAAATCAGAGGATAAACGTAGCTTATAATATTGTAGAACATACTAGAGCCCCAGCACGTATTATATACGGTTTTTTTTATTCCGTTCACGGATTCAACTCTAATTTGATTTGGAATATATTAGAGAATGATGTCCGTATCGAAATGAAATTCGAAGCTTGCTGTGCAATTTTTCTGATTTTCGAAAAAAAACCGTAGTCACGTTGTTCCTGGCAATAATTCGATAAAGACGGGTTTCGAATAAGGAAACGCAGTAAAATACTGTCCCTTTTTCAATTTTCTGGTATTTTCTTGAATATAAATCACTAGACTCCAAGATACGAGTATTTGTTATTTAGTATTTCGTATTTGAACGAGTCTATAGTACCGATAGTCATAAATAGTCAACATGAGCAAAAATTACATACGATTAGATATTTTCGCAAGCATTTACTCATTCCGCAACAATGCAATTTAAATCTTTATTTCCACACTACATATTTTGTGGTCAAATTAGATTACTAACTAAACTAAATAGTCATGATAATGTTGTTGAAAAAATATAAGCTAATTCACCAAGATGCAATAATTTTTCTTCAACGTATTAATTAAGATAAATGACTTCCTCTTTAATTATTAATACTTGCAGATGTACAAACATGGTTCCAAAGATATTAATTTTCCTTTTTTTCTTTTCTTTTTTTGCCATAAATATTCTAAACGTTTTAGGCAGAAATAGAAATAAACAATAAACTTTATTAATTACTATAATATTGCTGACCCAAATAATTATAATACGTTAAAAGCATATGAAACATTTTACGTTATAATAATAATAATATTAACATTAATGGACAATAATTATAAAATTAAAAAATATATGTAAATTTTCATTTTATGAGTAAATCTTTATTTTTGTACCAGTGAATCTATTAAATAGGTTTTTTAAAATATAATATAAACATTTTTACTACAAAATAAGAACCTTATTTTTCTCAAACAGTATTAATCTACCTAATTTTGTGATTAATTAATAGTGTTTGCCAAGGTGTCTTAAAATCTTTTTAAATTCTATGTCAAAAAAATAGTGTATCAAGTATAAAGGGGCACTATTTTTAATAAATTTACTCAGATGCAAGGGTCATCTTGGGACATATCCATCGTGATATCAGTTAGACTTTTGTTGATTTAGATATAATAGCCAATTGTATGGCTTAAGTTATAAATAAGGACAAAATCAAGTATATGAATTCCTTCCGCGCAAGGGGTTCACTTGTCGGTGATTGATCAAGCTATGATCGATACCAGTAGTGACCTACGCGTCTTGACAAACCTGCGGCACCTGAGCTGACCTAAAAGTGACTAGGAATTTACGATGTTCCTTTACTGTAGCTGTTTGAATAAGTAGTAGCAACCAAGTACTCTTGAAACAGAACTGGTACCATGGAGTTCGGAAGTTCCCGGCTAGGTTTCGCGGGTGCAGTTTGAGGATTGGATGTGAGGAATGCCAAGATCCGTAGAGCTATCACTGCAGTTATTGATGTTAGTATGGCAGAACGAGATGGTCGCACCAAGTGTGTGGAGAAATGAGGGGAGCGGTCTACATGTTGAGACCGTATATCATTGGATTTGTACGGATGGTAAGATGGAATGTTTGTATGATTCATGCACGGAAAAGGAATGATGGAATGGTAGAGTTTGTATATGAGCCCACTTACAATAAGAGAATCGAAAATGGTTCGTATATATTCGGTTCCTTTCATGAGGTAGTCCAAGCAGCAAGCCGTATTTAAACGTTTGATGTAAGCGAGCTAGATTATTGATAAAATGAATGGGTTTCTTGCAACCATCTGCATCTAGTCAGCTAAACTGGTAAAATCCATAATAGGAAAGATCTGTTTTGCATGTTCATTTGGCCGTATCTTGATTTCTATAGTCGTAGGTGACTGACCCGTGGTTTTAATTTTAATGCCACGAAAAATAAGGCATTATTAATATGATTTTCTCAAAGCATAAGATACGTCTACAGCCGCTAAAATACTTCTACGCTAGTGAAATATCATAATAGATTAAAAAAATGAAGTTTTTAAGCAGTTCGTTTAATAAGGATCTTAAATACCACATACACATCCCTACATGTATTAGTTTCTATTTGTTTTTTTTTTGTTATTGAAAAATGCCTTTAATGCTGTCCTCTTAAATCTGCCATATTATTATAAACGAATATTGAAAGTAAAGTTGACAGTATAATTTTTGAAAAATATGCCTTTATATTAGTAAGTTTTGAGTTTAATTATTGTAGGTTCATAAGACATTGAAAACTTTTAATGTGCTTAAACATTCTTAAGGCAATTGATACACTTTATGTGACTTAGGACATTCTGAAAAAAATTGTTTTATAAAACCTTAAGTAGGGATTTTTACAAGAAGACATTCATTAATAAAAATTGCAATCCAAAAATTCATAAATTTTTAAATATTAATTTGCATTTGCTATTTATAACTATATAAACATTGTAATAAGAATGCTTTAAGATAAAGACACCCATTGGCGTTTCTCTACCTAACGAGATACTATGACATTTAAAGAGATCTCGTGGCCAAATTCTTTTTGAACGCTGACGAGTAATTATTGAGAAGCTTTTTTAATGAGAGAATTGCAGTAGTAGAATAATTTCGAATGCAACTTTTTATAACGAGAAATGCGCAAATTATGAGCGAAGGGAACATATTCTTTATCACGATAATAAAATGGGGTGTTTCAATAATTTTTCTGAGAATATCAGATAGATGAAATCGAATTCTAGGGCAACTGAAATGCTTATTAGAAATGTAAAATTAATTGCCATAAGCCCAAATCGGCTTAGAAATTTCTACAATAGTTTATTTTTATTATTATTTCGAATAATAATATTTGTACTGAAATGTAAGTTCTAAACACCATTACAAATCAGGCCAAGTAGCCACAATTGAAAGGTATTCTGGTATTATTACTATATATTGTAGATTCGAACTCAAGACTGCAATGTTCTAGATGCAAACGTTTCGGTGTAACTTAATTCGGATAGCTGAAATTTGTTCTTTGATCGATTGTCCAGTAGCCTTAATAGTTGTCGATAAAGTCTGTTAAGTTGAAGTTTTTTTTTCCTAGAGGGACAAGTCTTATATCATAGCTAGACTATCTAGAAGACGGGGGAGATGAATTTTTTACTTGCCACTATCGTCTAAACATTTTTATTTTATTTGAATTATCTTCATTTATATAATTTTTTATATATGTTTAGTCTCATCTTGATATATGTGCGTATTTAATGAAATAAAAAAAAAAATAAAAATTATGGATAAATAGCAGTCGCGATGGCGATTTAAAAAAAAATTCGATCTGGCTTTGAGCAACGTTTTACTAATTGTAAAATAGTTATTTTAAGAAAAAAACGGCAAACCCACACTAGATTTTTATTACCAAACTTTGGCATGAAACCAAAAGCTTACACCAAAACATTTCTATACAACCGGCTGAAAACTCCCTTCTCGAATGACTCGATCATTTGATCATGCTCCACGTGACTCGTATTATCATTCAGTAGAATGAACTTTGGTGCGCTTCGAATTCTGCCGAATCACAACACTAAGGCTTCTCAACATGGTCACTGATGAAGCTGCAGTTGGTCGCCTTAAAAGAAAAGTCCTTCGTATGGGTCTATCGGGTAGCTGATATTGTTCAAAAAATAAAAACAGCAAAGATACAATAGCTAAGATATATTATACAAATGTATGAAAAGACGCCTGTAAAACGGACCTTAACAGACTGGGTATCAAAAATTTTAAGAATTTCCCCGTCAATATAAAAATTTAACCAGTTCTCCTTGATGATGCTCCAGTCCACAGAAGGTTGTAGTGCCAATAAATAATATTAATAATTAATTTATGATACAGGAAAATTTATTTTATTAAAGAAATATATCAGTTGTGTCAAAATTTTTTTAGTTTATTTGTATGTAAGGTGTCCGAGACGAGAGCCAGAGGCCATTTTGTAGCGCCATAACCATGAGATTTTGCGTTGCCAGTTTTCTTAATGAACCTGGTCGATAAATAGTTGAAGGGAAAAATCGAAGATTGTACAATTTTATTTCAGCATATTTATATGTTTAAGAAAGTCAAAAAAAGGGTTTGAAAAAGAAATGTTACAGTCAAGGAGCTTCCTACAATTAAATGACTCTGCTCAAAAAGAAATTCTACATTAAGTGGTATTTATTTGAAATATGGAGATTGGTGAGTTGAGATAAAATGGGTAAATGTGGTACCACGAACCTGCATTTTGAGAAGTTTTCTTTCCCGGAATTTTGGATAGTTTATTGAGTAAACTGGCTTGTGTGTAAAAAAAATCTTCTGTAGTGATTCAGTCTATTTGTTTACGCATGGCTTTTGATATCAAGTACCTTTCTCTATTTTTATAAATTTAATCAGACATTGTCGTCATAGTGTAAAAAATCAATCAACCCCCCTGTCCCCACCATCTTTTTTTTTGGTCGTGATTTTTGATTTACACTTCACCTCAAAACTGTTGGGAAGGGAAAAATTTTCGGAAACAAAATTAAAATTTATTTAAAATATATAAAAATTCACCGGATCTTCAATAAACTTAATCCAATTTAAAACCTAATCAAACCTAAAATGGAAGTAAGACATTTGATAAATTTCTCTCCTTAAGTAATTGTTTAATTTCTTAATCGCGCAAATTTATATAAACTAATTTATATTTAGGCATTGAAAAATTTTTCAAATTAGATGAGAAAATATATTTCAGTTCATCATTTACTTATATTTCAGTTGAATTAGTTATTTAGAAAATACTGTAGTGTATCATTAAGCTTAAAATATTTACATTATTATAGAAGATTTTTTTTTGTTTTTAACCTTCAACACGAATAAACGAGTATAACATCTAGAATTGAATATATGAGGTGTAGCGAAACATATCAGTTTGAGTGAGGATTCGCTTATTTGTAAGATTCTTACTGCTCGTGGGAAAACATAAAGTGAAGTTAAAGCACATTTTTTACCATACCAAATACACATAGAAAGGAAGCAAACACTTTAGTTCATTAATCAGGATAAATAGGACATTTATCAAATCATTTGTTAAAGCATAATTTCTCTGATTCCAAGTTGAATATTTCATATAATTTGTACGTCTTTTAAACTAAGATTGAGTTTTGGGAAATTTTCGGTATAATAAATTTTTACTCACTATTTATCATTTGTATAAGCTTTAAATATTTCATTTTTTTTAATATTAAATAAGAGAATAGTGGAGTAATGATAAAATAATTATTTTTTATATGAATCAAATTGACTTAAATGGCTTTATAACTAAAATGTTCTTTAATAAAAAAAAATAGTAATAGGTATTTTTTCTGATTAAATTTGAATTTTATTTAACTAGTTTGACTACTACACCTTAAAAAAAGTGGTGAACTTAATAGTTAATTGCACTAGAATGGTATTTTGAGTTTAAACAAAATTTACTTTTCATCATTTTTAGATATTTGTGCTGTACGCGAAATATTCTCTAAGGAATTTAAACAATTTAGTACTTATTTAAGAAGGATTTTGTAATTATCCTTATGTAATTAAAGGTAATTTTTAATATTTAAAAAAAAATTTAAAACATTTATGAGTTCTTTCTTGAAAAGTTCTGAACATTAGTTTCAAAATTTTCAACATTGATAGCAGATTTACAAGAAATTTTAATATAAGTTCTTACTTATTTTTTAATTGTGTACTCATTTTTTATTTTAGTTATTTTATTAAGAAGGTATTTAAATTTTTATTGAAAAGGAAAAATTACAAAAAAATATATTTTAATATGGTAGGCAGATCGTTGCTGTCAAAGTAATTTTAAATAGCAAAACTTCTATGACTATGTCTAAAATTTTATAAAGCTTAACCTCAAATTTTATTGAGTGAAGAGTAAAGATTGTTCATGGAGTGACGAGTAAAAGTGCACGAACAAAAAAAGTGTTCACATTACTTTTAGTCTTCGTCGTGAATCTTGATAAACCTTAATGGCAGGATTATTCCCAAAAAGGAGCAAGTGTATTATTTACTTTATTTGTGGAATTAGCTATTGTTCGTTATAAAAAGTTTTGTGCTCGTTAATGACTTGCTAGAGAATTTGTCTTAGTAACCATCATAATTAATGACATGTTTATTAAGGATTCTGTTCTGATAAGGAAACCTCGAGCCTTTTAAAATAGAATGGCCACGAGAATTACTAAGCAAATCAGACTTTAGCTTAATCAAGCCTCATTAATCTCAAAGAAGCACTGCTGCGTGTTTAATCCTCATTCATTGTCCAAGTGTTTATAAAGTAATTTTAAACCACTAAAATATTAGGTGGGAAAATGCAAATAAACTCAATGGACTGATAAACGAGGGTGAATTTTTTGATAACGAGTAACCCAAGAAATATTTACGTGGCTTACTGAACCGATTTGGCAAAACTTCAGACTTCCCTACCACATAACTTTTTCGTTGGATGGGTAGGGTAAGTTTCAAAATTGTGCGGCATCTATTCAACCCTAGAGAACAATTCAATGCCATTAAATTTTTTATTAAGCTTGGCGAAGCTGCAAGTTTGAATTATAAAAAGTTGCAATGATCCTGTGGAGAATATTTATTATGAAGAGCAGATCGCTCAGAGAAACCTTTAACATCGAAAACCGATGAAATTGTGGAAGGATTAGGAACTCTTGTAAGATCAGACCGTCGATTAATTTTGAAGATCTTTGAAGGAGTCAAAAAAAGGGTTCTTCGCATTAGATCAGACATTGTGAACACTAAGATGTGGTAAAAGAAATTCTTGCAGGACGCCGGCTCCCTATTAACCTGATCTAAGTCCGCGTGGTTTTGTTTGTTCCCTTTCTCCGACATGGCCTCTGAGATTTTACATAAACTTCGCGGTAGAGGTGTGGGCATTAGGAAGGATTTTCTTATTTTAATCCACCATTATATGAATTAGGCGGTGAAATCTGAAAATTGTAAAAATATGTCTAACCCGACCTTATAGTCAAATTTGTATACAGTACCTTTAATAGGCTTAGGTATATTTAAAGCATAGGACACAAGTAGGCGTGATGCAGTAAATATAAAAAAAGATTTAGTATTTTTTCATACACATTCGTAATGGTTTTGTTTTTAAATATTTAGACAAAAAACTATTTCAAATAATATTAATTTCTATGGTACATTTTAATAATATTTTTTTTCTACATCAGAATTTGGAGTTTATAAATAATAAAATTAAAGAAATGCAAATTCTTATTGATTTGAATAAATTTAAAAAAAAAACTGTTAATTAATTATCTTTGATGCTTTATTATCTAAATCTACAAATAATGAAATCCAAACTTTTAAAATTGGTAATATCTTATATCTACCCCTAAATAGCTTTGGCAAGTTTCGACTTTTCGTTTTATTACAACTTTTGAAGTTGGAATTAATTATATAAAAATAACCCCGATATTAAGACCGAAAAAAAAGATAGAAAATAATTTCGAATAAGAAAAAAAAATAAACCCATATTGTTACCCCAACAGAAGGTTACTATTGTCTGGAATGATAGAAAATAAGGGAAAATTTCTTTTTCAATTTAAGCTTCGGAATAAATTTAAATGCGGTCGAGTAAATTACATAAATATAACGGTAAAAATACCTCCACTTTATCATGTAAATGAAAAAATCTAATCGAAATATGTTTTTAATAGCATGTTAGGGTTGAATGGCCAACCCTAATCGACAAGGGTTAGAAAATCAGGAATCAAATATTAATCCCAATAACAGTACGGTTAACTCTAACTCCACTTTTATTCTGCAACGATGCCTACAAATTCAATTTACACCGCCAAAGGGTTCTTTCCAGCCGCTCAATGCGAACGAAAATCGATTTATTTGTGCTCGGCTAAGAACGATTTTATTACGTTGGTTGTCTGCTGTGAAAAGTACGCAGCAGACAATCCAACCTAATAATTTTCCATCGTCTCTGTTACATTTTCTCCTATCATTTTCTAGTCAATAAAATATTTAATCAAAATGATGAAATTAATAAGGATTTTTTTTCTTCAAACGAATTAAAATTTACTTTGCGTGCGCCTACACATATTATATTTCCATTTCCTAAATGAAAAATTAATAATTCTAGGAAATTACTTTCTTTATTTTTTTATTTTATTTTACCTTCTATCTATAACATGGTAAACATTTTAACAGGAAGATTTTGTGATCCATCGATTTTTCTCTACCTAACGAGTCACATGAACACCTCAAGAGATCTCTTGGGCCATTTCTCTTTAAAACGCCAATGCGTGTTTATGGAAAAAGCAACAGAGGAGAATTTTCAGACCAAAGGATTATACGAGGGTCATTCAACAAGTACTTAGTCTACAAAAGAAATCCGAAAATTTTGGAACGGTGGCAATTTATTTTTCCACATAATCTCTTTCAAGCTCGATACACTTGGCTCAGCGATGCTCTAACTTTTTTAACCCGTCCAAAAAATACATTTTCTCGAGGGAAACAAAATAGGCCTCCGTGGCGACGATGACCTCCTCATTCGACCCAAATCTATTCCCGGCGAGTGATTTTTTCAGGTTTGGAAACAAAAAGTTCTGGAGAGTATGATGGATTGGGCAGCAATTCGTATTGCAATTCGACCAATTTGAACATGGCGACGGCGGAGGTGTGAGCCGGCGCGTTGTCGTGGTGGAGCACCACTTTTTTCTTCGCAAAGCGGGGCCGCTTTTTCTTCAATTCGACGTCAAATTGGCCCAATAAGTCAGCATAGTAGCGCCCCGTGATTGTTTTACCCTTCTCGAGGTAATCGATGTGGATCACACCTTGTGAATCCCAGAAAACGGTAGCCATCACCTTTCCGGCCAATCGAACAGTCTTCACCTTCTTCGGAGCACGTTCGCCGGGTGAAGTCCACTGTTTCGACTGTTCCTTGGTCTTTGGTGTGTACCAGTGAATCTATGTTTCGTCGACGGTCAAGAAACGACGCAAGAACTCCGCTGGATTGCGCTGAAACGGCGCCAAACACGTCGCCGATGTGGTCTCACGGTTGCGCTTGTTTTCCGGTGTGAGCAAACGCGGCACCCATCGCGCCGACAGCTTTCTCATGCCCAGTTCTTCGTGTAGAATATGATGCACTCTTCCTACTGCGATGCCCACAGTCTCAGCTATCTCGTGAACCTTCAATCGACGGTCTGTCAACACGAGATCGTGGACTTTTTTAACGTTTTCCTCCGTAGCAGCCGTTTTTGGGGCACCTGGGCGTGCCTCATCAAAAACCGACGTGCGGCCACGAACAAACTCGTTGAACCAATTCTTGACGGTCGCCATCGAAGGAGAAGAGTCACCATACACAGCATCCAAGCGATCTTTGATTTTGCTGCGCGTTTTCCCTTCCAAAAACAAGAATCTAATCACCGAACGATATTGTTCTTTTTCCATTTTTGTGCAACCGACTGACACGCTCGCTTTCAAAGGCTCTCAAAACAAAACTAATAAAGGGAATCGACTGAAACTTTGACAGTAGGCTACTAAAAAAATGTACTGCACGATGGTAAATCGCAGTTTTTTTTGACAGCAGTTTCATCGGGCGGTGAGGCTAAGTACTTGTTGAATGACACTCGTAGTGGTAGGATAATTGGAAATTAAGCATTTTATAACAAGAACTTCTAAAGTTCCGAATGTTTTATAGCAAGATACACATAAGTTAGAATGGAGCATCAGCGATTTTTGGTGGGTTTTAGATTGAAAGGATTGGATTTGAGAGGAATTAAAATGCTAAGTAGAAGCCCAGTTTAAAAGTTTGTTCTGTTTTTATAGATTTTCCAGTAGTCTAAGTAGTAGACGATAACGAGTCCTTTTAATTTCGTGTGAGTATTACAAGTTTAGTCCCAGGTAACGTTCTTTACTTTTCGATGAAATTATGTTGATTTTAAGGTATATAATAATGGGCGGATATTTACAAAAGGTGGAGGTAACATTAACACTCTTTTGCTCATTTATTTTCACTTTTGATCCTAGTAAACCAGTTTTGGAGATTATTTGGAATGTCAAAGGTATAAATATTGTATAGGAGTGAACCAAGGATACTGTCTTGAGGAACACTAACTGTGATAAGTTATATTTCAGAATTTTTTATATTAAAAGCTATTTGTAAATGATGATGGAAGAAAGATGATTTTAAAATAAAATAGTACTCTTGAATTCCCAGAGCAGTCCCAGATGCCATACACGATCAAAGGTATATGATATATAAATATTTAAAAAGTTTAAAAAATGTTGCTTTTTGTCTATGTGTGGAGACGTTATTAATATGTTCAATTAAATGCTTCTAACCGCAAAAATAATTTTCTGCACTTTTTCACAAATTCCGACAAGTGGCGTATACTAAATTAGCAAATAGATATTGTGGTCCAAAATACATTTATCCTTAGGTTCAGTCCCTTTTTAATGTTATAACAAATAAAAAAAAATATTTTCTACAAATTTTCTACATTTACTTATTGAAACTTTTTGGGTAGAGTTCCTTTTCATAATGATTAATTTAACAATAAATTTAAAAAAAAACATTTTTAGAACAAGCTCAAAAGCTTTTCAATTTGTAAAAGATTTTTGTTAACAATTTGTGTGATTTTTTTTGCATTTAAGAAAATTCCAATTTTTCATATAATGACACTTTAATATTGTTTTGAAAATCTTTTGGAATTTCACGAATTCGATTTCTTAACTTAATGCTTTAATGAATATAGAATAGCTCAATTCTTAGAAAATTCAATTACGTATTATTATTTTGAAAGCCATAATATCCGTATACAAGAATGTGTATAAAATTATTTCCATCACATAATTATTTTACGTACATATTTAAGATAAAAGCGAGAAAATTTCTTGTCAGAAACATTTGCCCTCGGCTACAAATATTTGGTGAAATATGGTCCTTTTTGACATCTGAGAATAGATTTTAAACTGAAATCAGGGTTGCTTCTGAAACCCTGCTGTGAGTGAGAATCTGTTTGCAGTACCAAAAGGGTAGTTAGGGAGCATCATACAAAGTTTGCAATTTTATCCAAAACATGAATAGAAATTTGAATACATTATGATACAAGAAACACCCCCAATAGCATATTTTCCACTCCAATATTCATATGACCTGTAAGAAACGCTTATGTTAGTCATCCTCAATCGATATGATGGGTCAACATAAATATGGCTATGGTGTTTGTTCTTATCGAACTCATAAAATATTTATTCAATCTTGGGACAATCTGGCACTATAATTTGTATAATATTCATCAGCAACAAGTTTGTTAATTAGTTATGACAGGTAACTCGTATTATTAAATTATATTTGTGTCCAGTAAATAACTAAACGATGGCCACAGACGAGTGCGGACCGTTATTATTACACTTCCGACTATTTCTGGTCAATAGAAGATAATCAACTTGAAAGAAAACCGATTGGCCTTCGCGTGTAATCATAATGTGGAGGAAGTGCAGCCGAAAACCATGAATTCGACGCATGAATATTTAATGGTGACTACTTCAGTGATACGAGTACAGTTATTGGGGTTCCCTCGGAACAGAGCAGCAAAAAGCCAAAATCACCTATGCCTAATTAAAATTCAAAGTACGTGACCAGTTGGAGAGACGCCCAACTTTGACCACTAATTCTATTAATACGCAACGTCTGTTGTTATGTTCTGAAATCGTACAATTTGAATCGTTGTAAATTTTTTCGCTAAAACCAGATCAATGGCCCTTGACGATTTTAGTACTAGTGCAATACAATAGAATTTATTAGCTTTGAATAATCATATTCGGATCAACTCTTCCATTTTGTGATTTATGATAATAATGTCCGGTCAATGCTAATTAAAAAATCATTAATCACATAGGAGCGGCTCTCCTTCATTCACTAATCCAAAGTATAGGTTTAACCAGATTCAGTTTATATAAAAAAGCGATTAACTTCGTTACTGAGACTGATTTTTTTTATACAAAGTCTGTTCAAAAAGTATCGCGAATTTTGTGTTTTTTCCAAAAATTTATTTATTTACTCATAATATCTATTTTATCCGCTTCAAAGTAATCCCCAGCAGATATTATACACTTGTGCCAATGCTTTTTCCAATCCTCGAAGCACTTCAAAAAATCATTTTTTGTGATCTTGTTCAGCTCCTCCTCCGATGCCGTCTTTATCTCCTCAATCGTAGCGTAGCGTCGTCCTTTCATGGGGCTCTTCAGTTTCGGGAACAAGAAAAAGTCACAGGGGCCCAGATCTAAGGAATATGGTGGCTGCGGCATTATTAGTGTGTTGTTTTCGGTGATTTTCTTCACTTCACTAATGTTTTCGTCTATTGTTGACGGGCCCGGGCTTCCGGCACGCTTTTCGTCGTTCACATCTTCTTCGGCCCTCTGAGAACATTTTGTACCACCGATAAACGTTGCTTCGGTTCAAGGTAGCTTGAATACCACAGTCGGAACCACGGTTCAAGGTATATGAATATCACATTCAAAATTTGGAATGCATCCGCGCAATTAATTTTGTTTTTCACACAAAATTTGATACAGATTCTTTGATCCATTTTTTGGAAAGGGCAAAAATTGAAGACGAGCCAAAACACGTACCCGCGAAAATTCAAAATTCGCGATACTTTTTGAACAGACTTCGTATATAACTTTAAAAGTATTTGGCTTTGGTAGCTATACATGTGTGTAGGCAGAGGCGTTGTTTCCACTTTTTGTAGCAATACCTGCAGCTTCTCAATTACACTCGTTTCAAGTGATGATCTCCTTGAAAGAAGGACATCATTTCAAGTGGTTTTTGGTTTAAGGGAACAAAAAAAGTTTCATTGACTATATCCGTTTAGAGAACTATAGTAATTCCTGTGGTTTTCCAAGTGGATCTAATTCCTTCATATTCAGCGAACCCGCGGACCAGAACTAGCAGTGGTTGGAATTTATAAGGTTTCTTACTGTACCTTTTTGAGTGGGAGTACCCACCAGGTACCCAAACTGGTATCATGGGAGTTTTAGGACTGGAGGTGAGGGATGCCAAGATCCCAAGTGTTATCACTACAGATGATAGGAAAGGCTTAGGTAGGCCTTAATTCGTTAGAGTAACTAGCTTGTAACTAGTTATTGACTGTTAGCACAGGTTTGCTGGGGCTGGATGTGGCTGGGTAAGTGATTGAGACCAGATGGAAGTACAAAGAGTGATGAATGGTGTGAACGAGGTAAGACCACACACTCTTGATATGGAATTGATGGATGGACTAGCACGCAAGGTGGCTATTACCGGGTGAAAGACCAAGGTCGATTCCGGTTGTACTTTCGGGTCTTGGTGAATCCGCGTACCTGAGCTGGCTTAGCGGTGCCTAAGGATTTACCAGATTCCTTATCTTAGCTCAATGAGTGGAGTACAAACCGAAGTACTGTTAAAACAAAAATAGGTATTTAATTTTGAGTATTTGATGGAAATAATTTGTTTAAAGAGATTTTTTAACTGATAATTAGGTAAACAAAGACTTATATAAATAATATTCTTGTAGAACTGACACAGATAGTATATGACAAATTTTCGACTAGTTAGTATTATTATTTCTTTGTTCTGCGTATGTTTATCCACTTGACCTATACTTATATTATCATTGATTTGAAAAGATATTCAATAATAATATTTGTCAAATTAATTTAATTTTTCTATCGAACATTTTTTTATATTTTTTTTAAAAAAGTCCTTTAAAAACACTTTTTCTGATAGGTAGTAAAAGATTTTATTTTATAAATATTATTGTTATTATTCTGCAGAAATTTTTTTGCTATGAACTCGTGTAATTTTTTCTATGCTGATTTAGAGACACCGGAACGGCTGCGTTAATAGAACGCAGTAGTTTTGAGTTCGAATTCGACTAGTGGCATAGCCGCTAAGAAATCAAATTTCAACAATTTTTACTATAAATGGATTATAGAAAAAACTTAAAATCTACATAATTTCAAAGAGTTGACATTTTTATAAAAAAAAAAATCTTTTTTTTCCTGCAGTATTGTACTAGTTTTAAATACAAAGTTTTAGCAAAAATTTATGATATTCAATTTTAAAATACTTTCTGATACGTATTTCCTGACAAAAGTGTGCCTGATATGGTACGGTTTATCAAAAAAGATTTAAGTCGACGTATTATTTTCGTCTGTTATGCGTCATTCAAAAAAATTTAATATATTTGAATAAAGACTGATGTGTCTCGAATTTATATTTTGTGCATGACTTCATGAAAATAAAAATAACCCTAAAACTCTACCATCTGATAGGTGAATATATTTTATTTTATTAGATAAAATAACTATCATACGATACTACCAATGTATGAATGTAATTTTGTCGAATGTATGTACTTGAATAGCAAAAATTCATCCTATCACTCTTACTGCAAAAAAGAAAATTTATTTTCTTTAGTGACTGAGCTGGTTTTCATTTCTGATTTATAGCAAAAATATCTCTATCAGTTTCAATTTGTTTATCTTCAAGATATTTCCAAGAGAAAATTCTAAACGTGTTTATTTTACCGCTTTTATAAGAACCTGTCACTGTCATACTTGATTTACAAAATTGACATTAAGATGCTTCGTTTAAGCTCTTAGTTTGTGTTCCACAATCGGGAATGTTTAGGTGGACATGTATTAACAGTAGAAAAAATTTTGTTTAGCTTTAAAAGTAGAGGGAAAAAATTATATTTTTTTTTACTATAATCTAAGTGGTAATATATTATTAATTATAATTATATTTTATTTTAAAATGAAAAAATACTTTTAAAAAGTATTTGGTTTCTGCAAATTAGTCGGTATCTCATTTCGAGAGTAACTTGATGGTTTTGTGACTTTTTTCGCACTGATAGTAAATGCAAAAACTTTTAAATAAATTATTTAATTAAAAGTGTTAATTAAGATATAAGTGAGTTTTAGATAAATCCAGAAAATTAATATAAATCTATTGAAATCGTAGTTGTTTCAAAATAAAATATGAAAATTTGCTATCTATTGTACAATTTTAAAATAGTGAGAAGCAGATTTAGATATCAGTATTAATTGACTATCACTACGAATAGTTTACCACATCGACAATTATAAGAAGTATTTTGTCTCCAAGGAATTCTATTCTGTTTAATCAATATTGGTTTCAGAGTTCTAGTCCGTAAGTCCATATTGATTTCAGGTCATATTATAAAAGTGAAAAATTTTTACTTTAAAAAATTTGGGACCTATTTACAAGTATAAACTATTCTAGTACTTTTATGAAACGAATTCTTTGGAGTGTTACTAGGACCCTTTTATTAATTATCAAATGAAGTCTTATAAGCTATACTGAGATAGGTTACATTTCGGCGATCATTCATAGATTAGATCACCCAAACCGTAAATGGTGCAGTTTATATCATCTATTAATGGCTATTATCAGTGAACCTGGAACTTGCTAATTAAAAAATCGAGGCAATACTAGTGACTGCAATATTATCTACTAGAATCGCTTCAATATCTGGAAATTCAGATAGGAGCCCGGTTGTGCTGAAAAAGCAAGTAGGGCTGTAAAGTGCTTTAGGCAGGATAAGGCTCCTATACACAGTTATCAGCTCTATGATACTCTATGGGGCTCCTGTCTGGACAGAAGCTTTAGTGACGGAAATCTACAAGTGGCCGGTGATGGCGGTTTTTGTGACGCTGTCTGTGTTATCGCCAGTATGAAGTCAATCGAGCTTCTGGCGAATGAAAAACCCAGAATATATCATCGACGATAGGAGGAAAATGAAAGCTGTCGGCTCACCATTAGCAGAGAAGAAAGAAATGAGACAGCGGAGACACTGGAATCTATCGATTAAAAGAAAATGGACGCATAATCTCATTGCTAACATAGTCACGTGGCGAAGTGAACCACTCTTAAAATTTTAAATATAGACAAAAAAATTTTGTGATTCTATTTATTTGCATTTTAACAATCCTTTCGGAACATTAGGGACCTTTTAACAAATATTTTAATTACATTTCTAATGGTTTTTAAGAATGTGTTTTTGTCTTTGCTTTAGCAGATGAGCGGTCCGCTATAACTATCCTACTGCCATTATGTCTATTTCAGGTTGTTGTATTGTAATATTACTTAAAAATTAAAATAGTTGCAATTTTTTTAAAAATTGACAAAAATATTGCATTAAAATCAATTTTAATAAATTAATGCAAAGATCATTGGCGAAAAGGAACTACTTGCAAAGATATTCACTTTACGAATAAATGCAAAATAAAGCATATCTAATATCTGATAAGGATACAAAAAATAAAATATTATTAATAATATTCTTATAGTAAAATAATTAAATATTAAATTTAAACTAATTAATTGTATTTAAATAATTATTTTGAAATAAATTTTAATTTACCAAAATTCTATCACAAGCAATTAAAATAAATCTGCGTATCTTAATTTACTTAATTTAAATTTTTTTTTGATAATTTGTATTTTCACGCAGTTTAATTTATTAGTTCTTATTCAACATGTTATCGGAGAGGGGGGTGGTGGCAGTGATAGGGTAGTAGTGTCTCGAACTGAAATACAGAAAAATAGACCGATGCAAGTGTATCCTTTTGGTGTTCCTTAGAGATTAATAATAGTAACCACATTCCGATTAATTATCAAATTTATTTTTAGAAACCAAGAACCTTTTAGATACTAAAAGTCAATCTTGCGTGTTTTGCATTCATTAACTTTTGATATCAAGATTATGGTTTGATGTTGGTAAATCGAATAAAATCTTGTGAAAATCTTTTTCGAAGCATACTTAAACACACCTATTTGCCGATTGGATAATTAGCTAAATGCTGGTGGACTCATAATATACATATTTACACATTTAGTTAGTATTATTAATAAAAATTCTTAGTCACGAATATCAAATATCAAATATCGGCAATCACTGAAAATTTAGGTCAAAGTTCTAAAAAATTAAATTTCTATATTCTATGCACGTATTGTTTTTGTATTTATTTAAAATAATATTGCTACATTTTGGTTATTTATAAGAATTCAATTTCTTCATTTTTCTTCTTCTTACAAATGGTAATACAAAAGTGGACTCTAAAAAAGGATCATTTTTCAATTTTCATTCGGCATCAATTACTCATTCTCAATAGTATTGGTTGGTACATGTGACATTTTCTCTAGCTACTTATTTATCTTAGATCAATGCTTTAATTAAATATAGAAAAAAATTTCAATGATTTTTAAGTAAATTTTGAATTGTGTTCATATTTATGCAAGTCATCTGAACGATTCTCTTTTGGTTTACGAAGCATGTCACGTATATGGAATAGTTTGTTAGTTGAAATTTGTTTCCACATTTTTTTAATTCAATTAACCAAAATTCCAAAAAAAAATATACAGTTTTTCTACACCATCAATCACTTAATGACATTATAGGTTAGAATACTTAGCATACTTTTATTGTTTATTCGATATCAAAATAGGGACACACACAAAACTTAATGTATTGTAATTTCAGTAAGTATTTCTTCGATTTGGTCATTTTCAAATTTTACAACATTATCTTTTAAGGTTTCTTCTACAATCTGAATCACTACAGATACTTTCGATATTTTGAAGTCTTTTTTAACTTAATTTGCACTATAGTTGAACATATTATAATAATAAAAACATTTACCATATAATATGTTCAACTATAGTGCAAATTAAGTTCAAATACTCTTTCGAATATTATGTTATTATTTAAGGAAAATGGAATGAATTTTTCGAAATCTATGAAGTTTTGAAGAACTAGGAATATTTGACTCCAATTTAATTGAAGTACTTAATTCATTAGAAATAATCTTCAATTATGTTGAATTTTTTTTTAAATTTAATAGACTACATTTGTTGAAATATTGTAAATACACAATCTCAAAAACCTGGGAGTATAACCTGGCTCTGGTTCAAAATTTTAAGCGTCACCACATAGTTCTATCGGTGAGATCTAGATAATATTTGTTTATAAATATACTAAATTTGTAAAAAAAAAATACACTTTTAGTTTAAATAATGTAAATTTGCTTCAAATGAGAATTTAGATTGTTGCCATCATACAAGGTGCATAGAATTACTGAGAGCGATCTTATAAAACCCAACTCGTGCATTAGTATAAGTCTTTTCCTTATTTGGTAACTGAGCGATCCTATAGATCGTAATAAAAAAAAGTTGTGTTTTTGTAGTTCGTTACAAAAATGCAACAGAAGAATTTTATGTTAAACTTGATGAATCTACGAGTTTGACATACGGGAGGTTTAGATGAGCTTATGGGAAACATTCGTCATAAATGGTTTATGCTGGGAGTCATTATAAATTATTTCGCTCGAAATTCTAATCACAAAATTTAAGTTTCGATTGTACAAGATTCTTTCCATTCTTCGGAAACTTAAGTACTCAGCAAAAACCCATGCAAACTCTGAATTTTTGGTTCCCTAAGTGAGCATGAACACTTCCGGTGCATATTTAATTATGAGATCCTGCAATATTCTAAACGAAACAATTCCGATTCTGGAACCTATTTTATGACTAGATTCTGGAGCGCTAGCAAGTTTGCCTAGATGTGCATCGAATTAAGCTCAATAGGCTGCGCTGGGTTGGCTCATAATCCCTATGGATGAAGAGGATCCTGTACGAAAAATTTCGGATGTCTCCATTTATAGTCCCAGAAGACGAGATAGATCCTGCCTACAGTGGAACGATAGCATTAATAAATATGCTGGGTAAGCGCGGCGCAAAGCCGGGACATCTGGAGTTCTTCGACTCAGCAGCCTTAGACCGGACTCCCAGTTGTTACGCCGTTGACAATTATGAAGATGATGATAATATGGAAAGAAGTATCACCAAGGAGCTGAACGCCATTCCACTTGAAGCCTTGCAGTATTGCTACAAAGAGTGAAAAAACACCTCCTAGTACTTTTCTACCACACCTCCATAGAGACCAACAACTAGAAATGTGTTTTATTATATTCTTCATTTTTCTCAATTTACTTTCAAAAATACCTACTAAAAGTATCGTGAAAAGGATATGCGTGATTATCAAACGACGATACTACATAAATTTGGTGAAAAATGATTATCTCATTCATAGTTTTTATTGATAATTAATTAAGTCTACTTTACTTAATATTCATGAACACAAGTTAAAACTTTACTAAACAAAATCTGTTGAAATGAGAAAATGTTTACTGGATGATAAGAATAATTCCTCAAAAAGAAAAGTTGGTATATGGTAAGAAGTAAGTGAAAATAAAAAAACACCCACTAGAGAAAAAGTAGTAAATGTATTTGCGAACATGATCCAACTCAACCCCATCGCCATAAAACGCTTCAAAATTATGTGTGGTTCTGTTGGGAAATGTGCTCATATATTTATGGTTTTTTCATATTTAAAAAAAAACTCTTCTTTATAGTCTATTATCTAAAAGCTAAAGATTGTTGGTCCCCTGGAAGATGATGATACACGAGAGGGTGTCAAGAAAGCTTTTAAACATCCTCAACTCGAGTGTATAAGCACTTGTGAAGGTTATGGTATGCTTTCGTATTCCGGTTAGTATTGGTATTTCGGTACACAAGACAAAACCAAACAATTTATTCGACATTTTGCTTACCTCTCGAATCATGCTCTCAAGGAAGTTTACGGTGTTGATTTTTGCAATTATACTTCCCCCTTTCCAGTGCTTCTGCAATTTTGTTTTGTGTCCTATTATTTTCATAAGAGCATCTTGAATTCTACGTTCTAGATTTGTATATTTGGTTTACATTAACGCAACCACACATTGCAGATAATTTCGCTAAGAAACAACGTTATTCTTTAAGCATGTTTTCTTATTCCTGTCATTTCTTTGTTTTACGACGGGAAGCAAATACACTTAAAAAATGAAAGTTTTCTTATCGATCTTAAAATTTAAATCTTACCAAAAGACAACAATTTCATCGAAAACTTTTAATATCTTAATAATTTTTTTTTTATAAATTACATCAGAAAACATCTTGTGTTAGTATGTATCCATCGAAAACTTTCATATCTTCATAATTTTTTCTATAAACTACATCAAAACTTTCCTATTTTATATGTTGTTTTTTTTTAAACAAAACTTAAATAGTAAAAAAGAAGTGTTAAACCAAGGCACTAAGAAAAAAATTGCGTGCCATCAAAAACTGCGATAAAATATAAAGTTTTAGAGAAAAATGCCGCATGTACACCAGCGAAAACAACGTGATCACATACAAGCAACAATGTTAGGCAGGACTATACATTTCCTCACAGAACACACACCTATTTAGCAAAGTTTTGTTTTAAATGAAAAGAACAACATTGCAAAGGAGTCGTATTCAATTTACGTTCACCCACTGCACTCTACTCGTCTTATCCTTGACTTTTCATCTAGGATACGAGCAGCTAATACGATTTATGCCATTTTAAGGGATAAAAAAATAACTTTTTTTTTCATATCACTTTGCAATTTTATGCTAGAAAAACGTTTTCTATTTATTTCACATTCCATTCTTGTACTGAATCATCCTCCATTATTTGAGAGTTTTCATATTTCTCATATTTAATATGAATGCGATATGGAATTTAGGTCAAAACTGTAATTAGAACTTGAAGAATTTATTGAAGAAAAGTGGAAGAGTTTAAATTTTCATAGAAATTCCTCTACACGCATATGCTACACTTTCATTTGTATTTAATTCTCACATTTTAGAATATTTTATTGTAATTATTTATTTTTCATGTTAGTCTTAATATTTTTTAATAGTCATTTGATATTTTTCATATTAAATTTTCGAAGAGATTTTACTCGGAATTATTCTTTGTGAAAAAAATACTATTTTCACTATATTTACTTAGAATTAATTAGGAACATTTAATAATAGTATAAAATGAGAGGGTTGGAAAAACAGTTTTTTCGTTAAGAAAGTTATAGAGAAAAAAATACAAATATGACTAAATGAGTTAATTGGTATTCATTTTGCTGGCAATTAAACAAAAATTTATCGAACAATAACAGAAAGCTTCAAGAATGCCCTTTTTTATAATTCACTCGCACTGATTTATGAATATACGATGAGTGAGCAGAAAAATAATGACACTGATTTTTTTGGGAAAAAATTTTATGTTGTTTTAAAACATCAATATTATCCTCTTTTTTAAAAAAAAAAATCAATTGGGCAGTCATAAGTCGATGAAAGCGTTGTTTCCACTCTTCGTAACAATGCTAGAACCCCTCAACTATTATCCTTTGGATATTATTGATAGTATTAACATGACATCTTTTCAAGTATATATTGGAGTACAAAAAAAATTTACATTGACTTAGATCGGGTAAATAGAAAAAGGGGAAGAGGGGCAGGAGATTACAGATATTCCTTTTTTTCTAAAAAAAGTCTTATTTATAAAGATAGAGCATCTATCTTATTTTCTGAGCCATTCAAGGACTACTTATTATCTTAAATGCCTTCACTCGTTCCACTTTTTCATCAGTTTCTCTGAGCTAGGTTCGCCTTGTTCTCATGTAAGAAAATTTTCCCAAAAGGATCGCTGCAAATTTTTGTAAGTCATACTCGAAGATGCATCAATCCTGACATTTCAAAAACACTAGACGCATGTTCACCGGACGAGCTTGAAACTTGTACTGCACATCAAGAAGGAACAAAAATTGAAAGTTTATAGTAGTGCTAGATTATTCTTAATGTCATTACATTTTGCCACACCTCATATTCTTACAGATGTATACCTGTCTTAGTTGTTGCACAAATATTAAAAATAATTACAGTAATAGCAATTAATGCAAATAGTTCTTAAAGTAAAACGTCAAGTATAAATCGTCAATTGTCAGTATTTTGTCTCAACAATAATGCATGCAATAATCCTTATTTGGCGATAAATATTTTGAGTCGTCGATGGATACAGGTAGAGTTTCAAAAATATTATAAAATTCACATGAATAGAATTTTACCGAGAATTAGGCTAGTTTTGCGAATGTACTGAATTCTCCTCAAATTTTTATTATACTCTTTAATGAAAATTAACTGAAATGGTTAGCAATCTACTTGTGCCGGGGTCTCACTAATTTTCAGTATTGATAAAGGAAGAAGTGTACAAGCACTTTTCTTCTTAGTTCTTCCTAAATAATATAAACTTTTCAATCAAAAGAGATTATTGACTTAATAATTAACAATCCTCCATTATATGTCCTTTGAATTATATTAAAATCTACTTGAAAATAGGCTTTTGAAGAAAATTCAGCAAACGGGAATAGTGAGAGTAGCAATCATATCAATTTTCAATATCCTTTATTAAATTGTTGATATGATAAGAAGGTATATAAAGTGATCGTTCATATGATATGTGTTTTCAAGCACATTAAAATGTTTTTCACACAAAAAACGAAGCTTAAAAAGTCCTTTTAAGACAACTATTTTTTAAAAATCTGCAGCTGTGCCGTATCTGCAGCTGTGCCGTCCTGGATCTACCGGTTCTCGTCCGATCACCGAAGTTAAGCAGGACTGGGCGTGGTTAGTACTTGGATGGGTGACCGCTTGGGAACATCGCGTGCCGCAGGTTTAACCTTGTGTGTGTCGACCGACTCACACTCGGTAGATAGCGGGTTCGATTCCCGCTGCCGCCTTCTTGGCATGGTGCCGGGGTGAGAGGCCGACTACAAGCCTTATATGTAGTCCGTAGGGTCCCCCAACGTCACTGGAGGTTACTTCGCTGGCCTGATAAGCCGCAAGCTATAAAAAACCACCTTATCAAGAAACAGCACAAGAAGAATCAACCGGACCGTACCTCAGGCAAAAAACTCATCTGGTTTTCATCGAACAGCACGAATAGGTACCTGGAACGTGCGGGACTCTCTCCCCCAAAAAAAAAAAAAAAAAACTTCTCGACTGGCTTCTCTTCCAAAAAACGCTTACAACCTCAACATCCTGGGAATCTCCGAGACAAGGTGGAAACATCAAGGGAAGCCCTCACAACGCAGACGGGTAAACGAACACGAACACTTCATCTACAGCGGCCACCACTGTGGAGTCGGATTGATCCTATCGGCCAACGCAAAAAGAGATCTCTCATGGGCTACAAACCGGTCTCCGACCGCCTTCTGACAGCCAGGCTCCACTCGAAATTCCGAAACATCACCATCGTGCAGTGCTTATGCCCCAACCGAAGTAGATGATGACGCCAACAAAAAAGAAGCCTTCTACCACCAACTAGAGACGTGTATTCTCTGTGCCGCTATATGCTCCATAGGAGCGACTGTGTTTCATTACTTTGTGTATATGTGTTATAATGTAGAAATGAAACCTGTCAAATAAAAAAAAAATAAAAAATTTTTTTTAAAAACTAATTTATAAAAAAAAATTTTGAAACCTTTTATAGATTTTTTATTTTATTATTCGTGTATACCTTAAAAATGCGGGATTTTTGGCAAACTTTGAGTGTTTATTTTGAAAAATTGTTACAATATATTTTATTCAAAGTATTGTCCATCGGAAGCCACTACTTTTTCCCATCTTTCTGGCAACATATGCATTCCGCGCCAAAAAAACTGCTCCAGTTTTGAGGCCAAGAATGAATCGAGCCAATTTTTTAAGCCCTGTTCTGAAGTGAAGCGTGTTCCGGTGAGGGCGTTTTGCATGGATATAAACAAATGGTAGTCGGATGGGGCAAGGTCTGGGCTATAAGGCGGGTGAGGCAAAACTTCCCAGCCACTGTTTTCTAAATAATTTTTAACCGGTCTTGCAACATGAGGCCGAGTGTTGTCATGATGGAAAATTATGGCTTCGTGTCTGGTGGCATATTCCGGGCGTTTTTCGGCCAATGCTCGCTTCAAACGGATTAATTGTGTTCGGTAGAGGACGCCTGTGATTGTCTGGCCCGATTTCAATAGCTCATAATAGATCACACCCTTCTGATCCCACCAAATACAGAGCATTACCTTGGCGCCATGGATATTTGGCTTTGGCGTTGATTTGGCTGGTTGGCCGGGCTTCACATACGATTTTTTGCGCTTTGGGTTGTCGTAATGAATCCATTTTTCGTCGCCAGTAATGATTCGATTCAAAAACGACTCCTTTTTCTGCCGTTCAAGCAGCATTTCGGATATACAAAATCGCCTTTCAACGTCTCTCGGCTTCAATTCATATGGGACCCAATTTCCTTGCTTTTGGATGAATCCTGCTGCTTTCAAACGTTTTAAAATGGCTGCTTGAGTGACTCCCAATGATTTTGCAATTTCTTCTTGAGTTCGACAACAGTCTTCGTCGAGTAATGCCTCCAAATCTTCATCTTCAAACTTTTTTGGCTGACCTGGTCGTTCTTTGTCTTCCGTGTCAATCACCACTTCTGAACCACTTCTGAACCGCACAAACCATCTCTCGCACGTTGAAATCGATGGAACATATTCAGGATAAGCTTCGGTGAGCAATCGAATGAGCAATCTTCAAATTGAAGAAGTAAATCAACACTTCCCGCAAATGGGACTTTTTTGGTAGGAAATTCGACATTTATGAAGCAAAAAAAAACTTTGTTGTTTATACTATTTCGTTCAATGACTAATCGAGAATGAATGGCAGATGTTTAACCTCCAAAATGCCATATGAGTTATTATTAACACAAGCCCGCATTTTTAAGTTATACACCTAATATTATTGTAAAATTTATTTTTTGAATAATATTGGCAGGTGACTATTTTCATAATTTATTTATTTTTTTATTTGTTTATCTGCAAATATGATACAATTGTATTGTAACAAGCAAATTTGCGTAACATTTTAATTAACATAAATTAATGGAAGTTAGATTCCTCTAGAAAATCTCTAGGTCCTTGTATTTTAAGTCTCCGATGACTGTTTCCGGGGAGGGCAGTATAGGACAATTATGGATTATGATGATAGTATAAACAGGAGTGATATTTTTTATAGCGGGAAATATACAGGTCCTGAACAAAGGGAATATTTAGATCACGTTGTATAACGTTGTTACGAACATTAAAGGGGGCATCAACAATTTTACGGAGGATCTTGGATTGTATGGCCTGGACGCGATAGGAATTGGAACGTTTTGTTGAACCCCAAAGTTCAATTCCATATGTCCAAATAGGCTTTATGATTGTATTGTATATTAAAAGTTTACTTTTGATTGTTAGTTTCGAGCGTTTGTCCAATAAAGTCCCAAACAACCCACTTTATCATATTATGGAATCATGTTGCTATTAATGTATAAAGAGGTAGATTTTCCTTGACAAAGTGTGAAAGTAATGTGAGCACTCTTCTGTTAATTTACCTCACTCTCCATTCCTTAAACCAAGATTGAAGGTTGTGGATATTATTCGAAGCTATGTCAGAATTTGTATGGGCAGTAAATATGGCCGTATCATCTGCACAAGTAGCAATGATGGTATTAGGATGATATGGGATGTCATGGTTATAAATATTATATAAAATAGGATCAAGTATACTGCCTTATGGTACTACGGCTAGAATAAGATATATTTCTGAGAATTTTGAGTTAAGTGCAACTTAGAAATGACGTTGGAAAAGATATAAATTTATGATAAGATAGTATGAAGTTATATAATATTATTAAATAAAATATAAACTTTGAAAATATTTTAAATTTTTTGCAAATTGCAGTAGATTTCAAAGCACTATAAAATCGAATATTTATTAAATAAATCTTAAAATATACAATATATAAAAATGTAATTTTTCAGATTAATTGAAGAATTTTTAGATAAAGATAAAAAATTATATCAATTGGAGTAGATAAATTCTATTATTTAATGAAATTATTCAACATTATTCCAAGTCATTACAGACAAACAAGTTATTATACCGAATAATAAATATCAAAATATGTAGATTCATCATTTTAACACGAGCACATACACAAAATCTTTTATCTAAATTGGAAACATGTACAAATATGGTATTCCAACAACGGAGCAGTATGCTTGGTGTTTTTGCACACGAATCTGCTTAAACGAAACCTCTTTCATTAAATTGAAATTGTATAGTTTGAAATGTTTTCTAAAAGCACAGTAGCCTAAACATCGGTTTACATTGTCCCTAGACCATTAATATCGTGTCCAGACAGTACACACAGTATTGCGGTTAATCCACGGCTAGCCGTATTGTGTATAAAGAATTTCGCAATATTAAAAGTAAGGTAAACAAGCTTGTGAGGAAAATCCAATTTGTAAAGAATGCACCTCATTCAAAAGGGCAGAAAATATTATTTCTTCATTTTTAGCCAACTTTCTTAACAACAGCAACTCTTTCTATTCATTTTTCTATTAAAACATACTAAAGAATTCCTCAAAAAGGCTGATAATATTTTTTTTAACCTTTTTCTTTGTTTGCGTACACTTTGTTATTGAAGCCATAAAAAATTAAACTTATTCAGCTATTTGATAGAAAAAAGCTTAATACCATTAAAATCATCTTCAGTTTATGATATAAATTCACAAAACTGAGTTATTTTTTTAATACTTTTTTAGATGGTAGTTATTTCTGATTGTAATAAAAAACATTGACACTGAACGATAAGATCCTTCTGTTGAGTGTGGAATAATTTTTTTTTAATTTTTAATTTAATTTTATTATTAGTTGTACTTACAACTAGTAACAAGCAGATTTTGATGACTGTAAATACAAGGACATTAGGACATGTAGAGGAAATCACCCATCAATGTTACCTCAAAAACAGGATAATATTTTATTATAACTTTAAAAAGTCTCTCCAAACGTGTAAGGGAATCTAATGGGAGGGTGGGAGTGAGTAGTTCTCTTCCTAAAGGATTAGGATGGTAGTATAGATGGGAGGTACAGAGTTTACGAACAAATTGGACATTTAGATCGCGATGGATTGGATAACCATGTTTTGCACATCAAAAGCGGAGTATTGACAACTTTACGAAGAATTCAGGATTATAGAGTTTAGATTGGAAGGGAATTGGAATGCTTAGATGAGCCCCAAAGTTCTAATCCTTATGTCCATATCGGTTTTAATACCGTATTATGTAGTAATAGTTTGTTTTTTATTGTCAGTTTCGATCTGCTGTCTAGGACTCGTAGAAATCGTTTGTATCGTCCATTAAGTTAATTTCTTTTAGTTTTCATGTGAGAGTTCTGGATTATCTTTTTATCGAATATAAGTCCAAAGAAACGCACTGTCGTTTTTTGAGCAATATTACTGCCGTTCAGGGTTATATCAGGCATCTGTTCTCGGCTAAGTATGAAAATAGTATGACCATATTTTTGCTCATTTACCCCCACTCTCCACCTTTTGAATCAGGTTTCTAAGGAGTAGGTGTGGTTCTGTAGGTTATTGGTGGCTGTGGAAGGATCTTTGTGATGTGTATGGATGGCTGAGTCATTAGCATATATTACGGTAAGGATATTGGTGTGACAAGAAATATCATAGGTGTAAATATTGTGAAGGATTGGAGCTAGGATGCTGCCCTGAGAGACACCGGCAGAGATAGGCTAAATGTCGGAAAACTCAATATTTTCAGCTATTTGAAAATATTGGTCTGAGAGATAGGATTTTAGGATGTAGAAATAACCACAGGGTACGACCTGCTGCAACTTCCAAAGCAATCCAGCGTTCCATACACGGTCAAAAGCTTGCGAAATATCAAAAAATACGCTTGAATATTATTCGTTTTGCTCTAGCAAACACAATATGTTATGTAATCAACGCAAAATATTGGGTGTATAACTTAAAAATGCGGGATTGACAACAGATAGCATAACTTTTACACATGGTTTGTGTTAATAATAACTCATATGGCATTTTGGAGGTTAAACATCTGTCATTCATTCTCGATTAGTCATTGAACGAAATAGTGTAAACAGCAAAGTTTTTTTTTGCTACAAAAATGTCGAATTGCGTACCAAAAAAGTCCCATTTGCGGGAAGTGTTGATTTACTTCTTCAATTTGAAGATTGCCCATTCGATTGCTCACCGAAGCTTATCCTGAATATGTTCCATCGATTTCAACGTGCGAGAGATGGTTTGTGCGGTTCAGAAGTGGTTCAGAAGTGGTGATTGACACGGAAGACAAAGAACGACCAGGTCAGCCAAAAAAGTTTGAAGATGAAGATTTGGAGGCATTACTCGACGAAGACTGTTGTCGAACTCAAGAAGAAATTGCAAAATCATTGGGAGTCACTCAAGCAGCCATTTCAAAACGTTTGAAAGCAGCAGGATTCATCCAAAAGCAAGGAAATTGGGTCCCATATGAATTGAAGCCGAGAGACGTTGAAAGGCGATTTTGCATGTCCGAAATGCTGCTTGAACGGCAGAAAAAGAAGTCGTTTTTGAATCGAATCATTACTGGCGACGAAAAATGGATTCATTACGACAACCCAAAGCGCAAAAAATCGTATGTGAAGCCCGGCCAACCAGCCAAATCAACGCCAAAGCCAAATATCCATGGCGCCAAGGTAATGCTCTGTATTTGGTGGGATCAGAAGGGTGTGATCTATTATGAGCTATTGAAATCGGGCCAGGCGATCACAGGCGACCTCTACCGAACACAATTAATCCGTTTGAAGCGAGCATTGGCCGAAAAACGCCCGGAATATGCGACCAGACACGAAGCCATAATTTTCCATCATGACAACGCTCGGCCTCATGTTGCAAGACCGGTTAAAAATTATTTAGAAAACAGTGGCTGGGAAGTTTTGCCTCACTCGCCTTATAGCCCAGACCTTGCCCCGTCCGACTACCATTTGTTTAGATCAATGCAAAACGCCCTCACCGGAATACGCTTCACTTCAGAACAGGGCATCAAAAATTGGCTCGATTCATTCTTGGCCTCAAAACTGGAGCAGTTTTTTTGGCGCGGAATCCATATGTTGCCAGAGAGATGGGAAAAAGTAGTGGCTTCCGATGGACAATACTTTGAATAAAATATTTTTTCAAAATAACACTCAAAGTTTGCCAAAAATCCCGCATTTAATAAAATATAAATTAATAGTGAGGCATCTTAAGATAAATGAGCCACCACTAATAAGGAACTTCGATTTCATAAAGCATGTACATTGTTGCCTCCTAGACGTGCAGTACAAGTTTTAACATCGTCTGGTAATTACGCAACCCTATAGAGACAAAAATAATTTGTGATTTTGTAGTACGTCACAGAAAAAGGGGGCATCTACTTTTAGGTTTAGCTTAATGAATCCGCAAGTTTTACTTACAAAAAGTCGTAACGAGTCTATGGGAAATAATCTCCTGGTATGAGGTATTTTATGAGAGATGGCTTCCCATCGATATCTGATCCAAATGTGGGCTCTTGTAAGGTAAAAACTAATGAGCAGTTCTTGGAAATCTCCGAAAGAATGATCTCAAACGTTGATGCTTTACCATGACAACACTCTCTATCACATGGTCATCTCCATCGGAAAAAGGAGTGCCTATGGCTTTCCAGCTCCCTATTGACCTGATTTAAATATATATGACTTTCTTTTTTTCCCAAAAATCAAAAAACACTTCAAAATACGTAATATTGATACAGTCAATAACATCTAAAGAAGTAAGTAGTTGAAGGTGATTCCAACACTGCTACGAAAAATATAAACAGCATCTCCTTCGATATATAACTGCCCTAATAAACTACTTCGAAGGAGTATAAATATTGATTTATGAAAATAAGAACAATCTCATTAATTTGGTGCCACACCTCGTAAGTATCTTCAATTCAAATATTCTTTAAAATATCTTTAATATTAGAAAATATTTCTTATAGCATATTTAGAATATCTTTAAAAAAATGTAATTTTTAACATACAGTCTAATAGAAAACCTAAATGCTTTGAAGTCGATTTTCATCTGATGACATGTAAATTTGAGGCCTCATTTATGTGATTTATTATTCCAATTGATATTTTCATCTTGATTTATGAAACTTTTTCGTCATTTATCGGAAGAAAAAAAATCCATAAATATAAAATAATATGTTACTATGGAAGGAAACATTTTTGGCAAATTAACTTTATCAGAAATTCAATGCTAAGAAAGTGTACTCATTCAAAAGTATTCAATAAAAATTTTCCATGGCAAATTGGAGTTCGAGTACAGACGATCACATAAGAGTTTATTACGCAAAAATATATATCAATAAAAAGATAATAGAAAATATTTTAAAAAATACCTTATATAAAAGCTAAAGAAGTCTGTATAAAAATGCAATCAGACACATCTGCCTGATATTATTTATTAAGATTGAAATTTTTTAGAGGAGACATCGGATTTTCAATATTGTGCAATCAACCATTCCAACATTGAAAACTTCAAATTCAGATATTTTTTTATCATTTCCATCTACCCCTTCAGAAGCTCTTTCTTATTGACAATATAAAACGGGATATCAATTGAATTATATATGCACGATGGAATTTTTCGATATTATTCAAAAATATTGTCTTCAGGCTACAAATCGAATCCTTGCTTCCATACACTTATTAGTTGCTATACTTTAACGTTATCCAAGACTATATAAGGATTTACAGAAAAATTTCCAATCACCAACTTTGGTATAAAATTTAAATCATTCGAGCAGATGTTCATCAGATTAAGCCGAAAAAGCATAAATCTGATAAATTTTCTGGTCCATAAAAAAATTAAATAAATTTCAAAATATTTTTCGTCCTTTTCGATATTTATCTTGGTATTTGGGAAATTATTTATAGACTCCACCACAATCGAAAAGTTACTGGTATTTGTCATTTAAATGGCCCGTGGTCAAATCAGCCTTTAAAAATTCATAGAAACACAAAAGCAGATTCACTTAAGCAGCTGTTTTTATTTTAAAAACGAGAGTCGGAAAGATTCTTTTTCAAGTGAATACTAATTTCACATATATAAAGAGCGTCATAGCTAGTACGATGTTCAATGAAACCAACAAACTTCGGAAAAGCGCTTAACAAAACTAACTCAAAACTCAAAAAAACCTGCCAATAAGGAATAGTATTTTTGGGTATTTGAGCGACAACTTGTGGAGTCTTCACCATAAATTTTTGCCACTGTGTTTTCCAAATATGGCTCCGTGAGACTTATCACTTCTACCATAATTCAAATTACCGTTCCATGGGAAGCAAAATACAGAGAAGACACTCAAAGCGGTCTCTGCAAGAAGCGCATGGCGGCATAAAATTTGAAAATTTACGTTTAATTTACAAATTTTAGAAGATCAGCAAAAATTGACATTTTGAAAGAATAGATAGTGGCAGATTTGTATGGGAAAACGCTCATGGGGGGTGGGGGGGTTGTTTATATTTTTCTATTTTCTCTTTATAAATCTTCACTCCGGGAGGAGCATTTTCAGTCGAAAGAACCATACTGCAAAATTCGCTAGATGCGCTCAAAGTAGTCACTTCAAACGCTTACAAGAAGTTTATGGAAGATTGGCAGACTTTCATGACAATTATTTTTAAAGGCAGGCATGCTTGTAGGGTAGTATTCACTGACGATGTACATTAGGGAGGGGGGGTGTTCATTTGATCTAACTACTATCATCTTCGTACCCGAACATTACAACTAGTTTTATCGTGTCTGTTATGGAAATTTAGTTTTACTTGAGAGACCTCCAAAGAGTAAATGTTTCCCAAGGGGTAAAGGGCTGGGACAAGAGGTGGGAAGGTGAAAAAAGTGGAAGGTTATTAGTTTTAAAAAAATTGATGACGGTTGTTCTAGAGAAAAAAATAAATACAAAAACAGACAGCAAAAAAAAAATCTGAAGACGATGCAGTTGAGAGATGAAGCAATCGTAGACCATAGTTGTGATCGAGGTGTTATTGGAACACCAGCAGCCATATCCCCTATACCGCCATTGACAGTTATGGTTGGGTGTTGGCCATATCCATACTTATGGTAAAGACTTACCTTCTTTATTGATGACGAATCATAGTGGTGAAAAACCGGATCGGAGCAGACACTTCAATAAAAAAAACGTTTAAAAAATGTTGATGAAAGTTAATCAGAGTTTTTAAATCTGATGAAAAATTTATAATTCATTACAAAAACTATCCAATAACTAATTAATTTATTCAATATATTAATTTAAAAATTTATTTAATAGTATTTGTTGTATAAATTTCTACATTATAATTATTATTGTTGATATCTATTTATTAATAGCTATCAACATATAATTAGAGTATGTAATTTTAATAATTTACAATGAAAACAATTATTTTTATAAACAAAATGTAAGGTTTTTATTAAACTATATAAATAAGAAGTTTAAATGGAATTAAACAATAAAAAATAAAAATTATCAGCTTTTGCTTGGTCAGCAAATAACTATAAATAATCGATTTTCTAAATATTAAACTATGAATGTGGGTCAGCAAAATAAGTGTTAAAAACATTTTTTTTCAAAACAGATTCTGATTAGATTATTTACGATTTTGGTTCAGCTTAGAAATAAACATCTACTAATGCTACGATAAGGCAATTCAAAAAATGCTCGAAATATTCATCCAATTGGACAAACTTTTAACATCGATTACACCACTTGAGCAATGGACGAATTTTCGATACAGCTCGAACATTTTTATTCAATTCTTTGCAAGGATGATAAAATTCTCCGAGCAATGTTTTCACATCGGCTCGATCAAAGTTAGCCCAATTAGAATTTGTTCCAACTACCATTAATAGATTAAATTTCTGTTCAAACTTTATGATCTCACAGCTGTCAATTGTACTTTTAAATTCAATTGAAAAATAAACCAAATCATAATACAAATACTACCTGCTAGATTACATATTAATTAATTTCATATTAATCCAATACTACACCATCCACCAGAAATTAAATTATAAATAGCTCTTTATTAATTTTAGTAAATAATATTAATGAAGTTTTTAATATCTAACCTGATATGTTACTTCCTTTTTGTATCGAAATTATAACATTTTGATATGATTTAACATATGCGACCTCGACGAACAATTTAATTTAAGTTTAATTTTGGAACATTTGTTGGATATTTGAAATTGGTAAAAACTTTTCAGGAAATTAATTCAACATTTTACCGGTGATTTAATTAAAAACTTCAAAGTGGAAGAGTTTTTGAATTCAGATCCGAACCAATTACAATTTGTTTCAAATTAAATGCGAGCAATAAAAAATTCATACACTAAACAAATGACTGACTACTAGTGTGTGTAGTTGTCTGCAACCATTAATATTGTATGTATAAATTCTAAAAAACTAAGGGATGTGTTTTTCATATGATACGTGGGTGGGTATAGAAATATTTAGAACTCTATACTTGGTTATATTCCATTGTATAGTGTTTACCATGTTGTTAATATAATAAACTGCAGCATTTGAAAAGCAATTAACACAAATATGAATAATTCTTTTATTTCTCTTATTCTTGTACAAAAATTTGACGTGTTTTTATTTCTCACTATATATAAACTGTATTTGGCTGGAAGCAAATCAAATTCAAAATTAATTTTCATCCATTGATATTCTCAACAATGTTCAACAACTCGTTTTTTATGTTTATTTGCTTACAACTTATTTTCATAATAAAATAAAATAATAAATTTTACTGATTTAGATTATTAAAAACTAGAACGTATAAGTAGTTTTTGGAATAAATAAAAAATATTCAATTTAAAAATCCCGCCTAAAATGTTTTACTGTGAAGTTGGTCCTAATGTATACATAACTGTCACGTAGAGATTTGGCGCATTCTGTCAACTTGTACTCTGTGTGCAGCTATTGTTTTTGTGAGTCAGTGTGATGTCTGCTCTTCGATTTTTTATATGGAAACAAATATCGAACAACGACTTTACCTGAAATTTTGTATTTCCAACAATAATACGTGTAGAATCGTTGTTAATGTTCGAACATAGTAGCATAAGAGAGGCAAAGATGACTTTTGAATCTATTCACATCATTTTAGTTGATGTTTTAACCATGAAACGCTCTGCAACACGGTTCGTTCCGAAAGAGCTGAATTTTCTTCAAACAAATCATACCAAATAAGGCATGCTTAAAGAATAAACCAATAAAACTCATGATAACGGATGAATAAAAATGAGCTGAGATCATTAATGAAGCTACTGTAACTCTCCGGTCAGGATATTCGTCATCCATACGGATTAAGTGTCCTGCCAACCATATCCTATTGAGCTTAATTTTATCCACAATTAGGTGGTCGCGGTAATGGTCCAGGATTTCGTTAATAAATAGGTTCCGGAATCATTATCCTCAGGACGGGGCCCAAAAATTTGAAGGATCCTGTTCTCAAACGACTTGCCAGAGACCGTTGGGGATGTTAAATGATTCCGAACTTCCTCAGATATATATAGATTTTTACCCTAGCTATGCTATATTTCAGCAGTATTTCCATCGAGTACCGCAGATAGAAAATTTGATATGTTACTGATTTTTCTGTAGTGATGCCTTTTTGGTATGGGCCAAGAATTTTCTGGGCGAATGGGACTATCCTGCCTATTAATATAACACAAAATATCTTATAGATGATCTATGGCTGAAATCGAAAAAAACCACGTCAAACCCCCTTGAAAATTAAAGTAATGTTGACTGTTTTCTTTAATTATTATCCCAGCATTATTAGGAGTTTAATGGGGAATGCTTTTCTGAAGTGGTCACATTTATGGCAGACCAATCCTTAGCTTTGGCGCGACCATAAAGCACCGTATCACACAGTAACAATTGTACAAGAATTTTTTTTCAAAATATGCAAAGAATGCATCGCTGTATTCACTGATATGGTTGCATTTAACTTTTTTCTGATCCCCAAGGTAAAATTATCACTCCGTGAAAGATGTTTTGCGTCCATTGAAGCTATAAAGAGGAATTTGCAAAAACAGCTAAACGGGATACCAACATGTACTTATGAAAAGAGAAGATCAGTGGCACTACTGCTACTGGTATTACGAGGGTCGTTCAATAAGTACTTAGAAAAAGATGGAAAAAAACTGTTGTTTTTAAAAAAAAAATTTATTTTTCAACATAATCTTCTTTTAGCTCTATACACTTTTCCAAACGTTTTTCCAAAATTTTGATCCCGTCCAAAAAATAGGATTTCGGAAGTTCTGCAAAATACTCATCCGTTTGAGCAATGACGTCCTCGTTGGAAGTGAACCGTCGTCCGCCAAGCCATTTCTTCAGATTGGGGAAAAGAAAATAGTCACTCGGGGCCAAATCTGGTGAATAAGCGGGATGCTGCAACAATTCCATTCTCAATTCCACAATTTTGGCCATGGAAACAGCGCAGTTGTGCACACGCGCATTGTCCTGATGCAAGAGGATTTTTTTCTTCTTCAGATGGGGGCGTTTCTCTTTGATTTCATCGCTCAACCGTTGCAATAACGACGCGTAATACGCTCCTGTTATTATTTTTCCTTTTTCCAAGTAGTCGATAAAAATGATGCCCTGCGAATCCCAAAAGACCGTGGCCATCACCTTGCCGTTCCTTGCCCATTCAACCTTGAAAATCCACTGTGATGATTGTCTCTTCGTTTCTGGAGTGTAGTAGTGTATCCAGGTTTCGTCCACAGTGATATATCGACGAAGGAATTCGGCAAGATTGCGATGAAAGAGTGCCAACATAGCCTCAGAGGCCACTGCACGATTGCGCTTATTCTCCTCTGAGAGCAAACGCGGCACTCATCTTGCCGAATTTGTTTTTACAGAAAATTTTTCATGCCAAATTGAAGCGACTGTACCTTGTGATATGCCCGTGGCCTCAACTAATTCGCGCACTTTAATTCGCCGATCGTTCACAATCAGATCGTGGATTTTGTCGATGATTTCAGGAGTAGACACCTCAACTGGGCGTCCTGAACGATGTTCATCTTTTGTGGATGAACGGCCACGTTTAAATTCATTCACCCAATTGTAAACCGTCGCAAACACAGGTGCAGATGTGCCATGAACTGCATCCAACTCGGCTTTGATTTCTTTCGGGCTTAAGCCTTTCAAATGGAGATGTTTGATGACAGCCCTAAACTCGCTTTTTTCCATTGTTATGCACAAATAAATGTCGTTAACTTTAATCGACGATAGAAATTGACCTACGCTATGGATCGAGCTGAAATTTTGACAGTAAAAAATCTTTACCGACACTACGAGCGCAATTTCTTGGATTTTCTAAGGACTTATTGAATGACTCTCGTAATATAAATATTCACTGATATTTTTTTGTTTTTAATTTACCGATACTACGAGCGCAATTTCTTGGATTTTCTAAGGACTTATTGAATGACTCTCGTAATATAAATATTCACTGATATTTTTTGTTTTTAATTTATGCTCAACATTTCGCTTGCAATTTTACTTAATTATAATATAATTAGTATTTTTCACGCTGTTCGATTTTCGAATCCAAAAATCGTTACTGCAAATTTTTTTATGTAATTTTGAAACACAACTTTTGTCTACTAAACCCTTCAAAATATATAGAATTTCAGAGCCAGCCAATTATACAATAAAAATATAATTTTCATTTGGACCTCATAAAAAGTTTACAAAGAATGAAATTTGCTGATTTTATATTGTTTAGATAAAATCAATAGCTTTAAATAAAATAATAATAATCAAAAAATAAAATAATAAATTGAAGTAATTAGAAAATAGCTTCTGGCTATTTATAGGATCCACCATTATTATAACTGGATTAATAATAATCGATAAAATGAGTTAAAATCGAATACACCAACGCGCACAAATAGAAATGGCTTTACCTGTATTATTTGCTTCGATTATTAGATATTAGATATTTGTGAGTAGGGTTTGAAAAGCATTAATATTGTAGGCATTTTGAGATTTTATATCTAAACTTAGCTATCAACAGCCCATTTCGATGCTGCTCCATTACATCCTGAGGCGATCGATAAAACATTTATCGTGTTAGCACAGTCGTATCTAAAATGTCGCGATATAAAAATTATTGCATTTTATAGATATGGAAAATTGTTTGGGTTAAATTTAAAACGTTGACAGCATTTATAATTTAAAAGGATACTATTTTTCATATCTTGCCTTTTATTTCATGCTATGTGACCAGAAGGTCTAATGAAAGGATAGTACGATAAAGAACGCTTAATATACGACTGAACTCGTATAATAAAATATTTTTACAATAGAGCTCGTCTAACATTAATTTTTATCGAGAAACATTTCGAAATGTTCTGTTAGAATTGTTCTAAAATGTCGTCTCTTAAGTTTCAATTTATTTTCGTACGTGATCCTAAATAAAAATTTTATTTCGATTTGGAAGGTTTCTTTAGTTTTTATATTATTCTTTCTTTTTAATTTTGCAACTTTTTGATAATTTAGTAATAAATCGTTTTGATAATTGAATTATTCCCCAATGGAAATGTGTTTTTAATTCCATACTGTCCAGTTTAGATGCGTTTTCAGTATTTATTGCACTCTAAATTAAAGCATTCACGAGATTAAGTTATTGTGGAAAAACAATCTCTAAGGATTATCTTAGCCAATTGGGGATTATTCGAAGGTTGATTTTCAAATAAATTCACATTCATATAAATTTTCTTTGAATTTATCATCTAATAGGTGTACTCGTATATACATCCTACATACATACATTTACTCATGTATAAATTAAATGCAGGATAATTGCTTTCGGTAAAGTTGGCAGAAGTTCCTTCGAGCTTGTAAGCCCACGTATCTAATGCGAAGAAACTACAAACTACTTTAATACTAGTTCAAATTTATAGAAAATATTGTGTGAGTTTTTTTTTAAAGTTTAGCAATTTTAATAAATTTTTTATTTCCAAAGATTTTTCTTTATACATTTCTTAGAAGGAATTTCATATAATGCACACTATAAATATTTAAAAAATTGGTGAAATTTTATTCAAGCAATATTGAGCTAGAAATATTTACAAAATTAGGGGTTGCCATTACTCTTTGAATTTCGTTAATATTTAATGATTCGAGTTGATTGTACAGATTTATGACCAATAAAAAGTTTTTATGTGTTTGCTTCCAATTCAAGGCTGCATTTCAAAAGAAACTTTTCAAATTTGTTTAATGCGTGCAAATCTGCGTTATGGAGTCAGCTTTCTATTGTACAGTATTTGAAGAGGATTGCATTTATGATGGCAACTGGAGATAGAATAGAGTTATGCCCCAAACCAAGGAAGATGAACAAATGCACAGCTATGCTAAGAGCAAGAGCAAACAGATATTGTTGAACATTTCTGATTGTATTTGAATTGAGTCGTTTGTGTGGTGGAAAAAACAATTTCAACCCCTATACAACCCAGCCGCAAATTATCGAAATATTTCATGCACCCCATTCGCAATTGTGTTCGTGTTACACGACATCGTGCAGTACTTACTGGGATCTGCAATCTACTAGTTAGAGGGAAGAAACTTAGTCCGTTCAACTGTAACAAGAACTGTTGCAATATATCGCAGGGCTGCAATAGAGTAACACTGCAGTCAGTACAAGATAATGGACAACTTGTTGTCTTTTATGCGAAACCGTCTATTATCCTTGGAATTTTCTCGGTATAGTCCTTCGTTAAGGATATTCGTCATTCTGCCAACTCAATTCGAAGAATACCAAGTAAATAGGTGGAGGAAGTTCAAATATGTGCAGAGGATGACTCATTCAGGTGGAATCGACCCGCATTTAATATGGAGAATCTAGCACTAGCCATTGCCTTCTGCCAGCTTGCTGTCTGTATAAGAATCCAATTCAATATTTCATTTGAACATTGCCGCTCTAACACACCGATGGATTTACACATCGGTATCCGCACAGATCCATATACAGAGTCTACACTAAATTATTCCATATTCTATGTTTTTAGGGTGTTTTCATATTTTTAAGGGTTTGGCAATAGCATATGCCCACTTGATTGTCCTCGGTGAGTCATTCGCGGCACGCGTCCAGTTGGAAAAGTTCATTAAAGTTTCCAGATTTGTTGTCATACCCTAGGGAATATTACCATGGATACATTTGGTAGTAGTTATCTACTAAATAAGCTAAAATTATTCAATGCAAAAATACGAAAACATACACGCACATGGGCATAGGCAATACGCTTATAATGCCAGATTGAACGCATTCATTAAGAATAAATACAAATTCCCGAAGGCTGATTAGGAGTTCTTAGTTCATTCGAATGGAAACTAATCAAATAATCAAGTTTGTATATCATTGCTTATGCATTGAACGTTCGAAATATAGAGAGAGACGGTACTATAGGACCAGGCCCACACGTATCGTAATATGATAACTGGAGACTATCTCGTTTTCATCTACGCATTATCGAGAATAGATTATTTACATAAATTTTCTTTCAGTTCCGAAATTAATCAATAGTTTTTACTATATTTTTGCTTTGTAATACAAACTAATATTTTTTAATTATTTTTTCTTCCAAATATTGTATGTATATGTACTCTTATCTAGTAATATGTACTTGATGATAAAGATTGTCTTTTGAAAATATCTGAATAAAAATACAAGATAAAATAGCAATTTATTAATTACAAGTATTTATCTTTTTAAAAATTAAAGAAAAAATAATAATTAGTTTATTCAAGATTGAAGAGCTAAAATGTGCAAATACTATTTTGAGTACACAAATCATCTTTGATTGAAAATTTTCTGATTATTTCCTTTTAATATTTTAAATTTTAATTCAGTGTCTCTTTAGCTACGATTGCACCATTCGAGAAATGCATCAAGCGGTGTAATGTATGACCGAACATACTGAACAAACACTTTCGCTCGATTGAGCATGTTCGAGACAAACCAAATATGGAGATTCCCTCGAATGGTGTGATCGCCTCAAATTGTTGATGCTCCATCATTTTAGGCAACGAGTTCAAATACGTAAAACTTATTCGAGCAGCTCATTCGAGCAGCGTGTTTGACCATCATTTTAGGCAACGAGTTCAAATACGTAAAACTCATTGAAAAAGCTCATTCGAGCAGCGTGTTTGAGCACGAACATAATTGCAAAATTGACATTTCGCAGTGTGATTTGTATATTGAAAATGGTTTGTTTTGCGTTTTGAAATTTTCAGATTGTTTCTTCACAAAAGAATGTAACGAAATATATGGTTCAACGATGGCAGTGACATTGAATTGCCCAGTCTAGACATTGGCATATCTTGTTTAGACGATAAACAATTCTGTACAATTTCTGCTCGAAGTGATTGCCGCAACGAAGTTTCTATATATACTTTCCGTATGCACCGTCCTTACTGCGCTTCCCCTACCCGGATGCTTTGAGGGCTATGGCTCTTCGTAATTATCGCTTTCGCTATCGTCCAACATCAACCACATCGCTGCGACTACTGCTCCAATTGCCGCACTTCGTTTTCGTTGCTGCATTCTCTTGAATTATACTATTTTCGATTTTTTAAATATATTTATCAATTTCTTTTTTAAATATATTTATCAACTGCCAAATGTATTGGACTGCAAAACGCAAAAATGACAATTGAAAATTGTTCATGAAACAAAACAAATGTCAAATGTCAAATGGATGATGAAAAAATGGTAGCTCGAACAAATTCTGATTGGGCGAACTTTGATCGAGCTCACATGTAATCACAGCTCGAAAATAATTCGAGCAATTAGCCGAATTTGAGCCAATCTTTAGCTCTAATAATTTGATTATTTTTTGAATTTGGAACATGTGTCATCATAGAGCCATGACCATTAATATATTTAGTGACGTTTTCTTAATACCTTTTATTTAATTTTAATCCTTAAAAATATATTTAAAAAAATTAACAAATTTCGAATATATTTATTATTATAAATATATAACGAGTACGTTAACCTTTGATGTATTCAGAAAATGACTCTCTAGACTCTTAAATAAATTATCAAAATTAATTTAAAATCTAATCAGTAATTTTGAAATTATTTTAATTTTAATGAAACTGAAATCACTTAAAGATTATAAATTTTTTTTAATTATTTTTCTTTTTAAACAAAACTTAATTAAGAAGTACTTAATTTGTTGTTGTTTTTCCAAATTGTTCGCAAATGTGAACGTACTCATCATGCTCGGAATGTATCGTTAAACTTTAAATCAATTTAAAAAGTGAAAAATAAATGAAATTGCTTTTATCTTTTCTACAATATTTACCATGAGAATTTCATTTGTGCCACTTGCAAAATATAAAAGAGATTCATTGTGAAAAGGCTTTCCGGTATTTTTGCACCTAAAAAGCCAACAAATCCATTTCAATTGAATTGAAAAGTTCGAAACAAGCAGATCTAAATTAGAGAAGATACAACAGTTTAAGGCTGAGAACGTGTTCCATTAGTATGAGATGAATTTTGAATTTGTTTGAATTTGTTGGCATGTTAATTCACAAGCGAGTACATATTCCTTTTCCTGTATACAAATATTATTCGAATGAGACTCTATACCTCGTCTATTCAACTATGTTTAAGAGTTTATATGAGTGCATATGTATAAATATTACCCACAGTCATGTATTCAATACGTTTTATGTTAAAGGGAATGAAGGAACAGATTCATTTTGGACTTTATTTGTTCGAAATGACGTCTTACTCGTAAGAGAGTATCTTAAATTTCTATAAATTTTGAATGAATGATTCTAGATATCAAAAAAGCAGCTTTTATCCATAACAACAATCTCTTTTCTGGAGTTGTATGGTATATAAATATGTATATGCATACATTTGTGTATCTCAGATTAATATTATAGATTTTATCGACAGATGTCTTGATATTTAATTTGAATAAAGAAATTCCAAAGGATATATTTTATCAAAAGAGTTTATAGTAATTGCATCTTAAATATCAATAAAATAAATAATTTAAATGTTATTCAAAAATTACTTTATGCTTAATATTTAATCGTATTTTGATATTTCTTACAAATATTGCCATTGCATTATGTTATATATTTTTTAAACTTTATCTTTAAAATTTAATGTAATTTGCAAAATAACTATTTAAAAAATGCTACAAACTATTTTTAATTCTTTTTATCTGTTTTATTTTTGTATAGAAAAATAAAATAGAGCACATTAGACAATTATTCAAACTGCCGGTCATATCGTTTTTGATTTTTTTTACATTTTTTGAATTATATTTTTTTAATATATTTTCGGTGTTTTTTTTTAATTTAAAAATGTTTTTTTTTTCAATTATACGAATTCTAATTGACTTGTAAATTTTTCTGTTATTATTTGATAATATTCAAGTACTGTTATTTTACGTGGCATACCCATTATTAGATATAATACTATAGGCCGTTTTACCTCAACTGTTTGTGGTGAGGCCTACCTAAGCCTCTGCTGTCATTAACACCATGGGACACTAAAATCAGTGGCCCAATATTTGTTTCTAGAGTGCTTCGATTTTTACTCCGTCTATTGATCTATCATAAGGATCCATGTAAATACCTGGTCACCGATAAGCTAAGCCTCAAAGGTCCCTTCAAAATTGACCATAGTCCTTCAGTTGATGGTGGTGACCTAGAGTTTCACACACACATTCAAACAATCTAATGGCACTACTCAGATCCACTCCATTCTCATTCATTATCAGATTTCTAAGATCCTAATACAAACCATACTCTACGAGGAGGTGACAAGTCCTCTCTTCTAGTGCACCACACCGTCCCTCTCACTCAATCCTCTCTTAAACAAAAACGCATTCATACTGTAGTGCCCAGTTATCAAATAAACTAGGAATAGGCCACATTCAAACTTGTTTTTTGAAATAAACCTGACACACGAGATGAACCTGTAGGTCAACCTCCCATTCAGACTGTCATTCCACCGCTCCTCCCAAATTTTAAACATTCTCATTCAGAATAGGATAATTCTCCTCTAATACAAACTGTCATCCCACCGCTTTTCCAAAATTTTAAACAGGAAAATCCTGGATTTTCTCATTCAGAATATGACAACTCTCCTCTAATACAACAGCCCTCCTTTAATCAGTGGAGAGCATCAAACACACATACGGAACTAAAGTAGCATAGCAATACCACATCACATCACCAAAAGTATATATATCGTACGCCATGCAACCCATAAACAAACCCTTACTGCCCTACCTCGAATACCTCATTCCTCCCTCAAAACCCTCCTCAGACATCCGGTGATACCAGCAACTTTCCCTATGAGGTGGTCCAAATGGGATGCGAAGAATAGGCGCTTACACACATACACACACACCAATATATCACACCTACGGTGAATACCTCAGTGGCACAACCCGTAATCCCACATTCGGTCATCTAGTTACGGACCGTGTGCCCTTCAGCATCATCCATTGACTCGTTCTCTCAGAGTCCCCCATACCCACATGCTCACACCATGCTCATACATGTTTCATGCCTCTCTGTTATAATCCTTTATCAAAATGAGAATATCAATTACCTTACACTCCATTCTCTCTATAAAAAAATCAACAAGAATGAAATTCAATAGTAAAAAAAAAATTTATAGGACCTCTACAGGAACATATTGGTATTACTTGCAGATCTTTTTTAGGAGTAGGACCTGCAACAAACTTTGAAGAAAATAATATTGACCTACCACAGTTGCCAGATCTTTGTTCCATCGAATATTTATGGAACGAGTAGAAACAAAAAGTTAAAACAAAAATCCGAATAAACCAACAGAACCTTTGAACAAAGCTTCTTGAAAGCTTAAATGAATAAGTCGAAGGTATTGCAAGGGTTTGTAAAATGGTTATTCAGACAAAAACCGGTCTTGTTAGAAGTGAATTAAGTTCAGCATTTGGGAATATTTCCAAAAAAAATTTGGTAATAATTTTAAAATGACGGAACTTTATTCGATAAGAAATTTGAAGAATAAAAAAAATTCCAAGACTATAGTTGGTAAGTCCAGAATGGTAGAAAATATTTGAAAAAATATATGTTTTGTCGTTGCACATAATTTCTAAATATAATTTGAGTAATAGTCTATGTTCGAGTTTTTTAGATTCCATATTTTTTAAATACAAAATTATGGTAATCTACAAAACAAAATAAATAGTTATAATTTGCATTAAAGCCAATTCAGCGTACTAGACAAACTTACCAAAAGTTTGGGCACTGAAAGTCGGTTTGGATACCACTCAACTCGGTATCGATTATTTTCAAACAGAATGACACCTTATCCAAAATGTTGTGTCTTATCTGATTACCTCCATTATGAAACTTTTAGAAACCTTAATTTCCTTTTCATGTCCTCGGTTTAATATCTTAAAATTACCTATTGTGCTCTAAAAAATCGAATTAGTCTATCCAACTAAAAATAACCTATTTCATGGCAACCACACACTTACAGGTCATCAAGATTTATAAAATCTGGAAGAAAAATTGGTTACAATCCAATTTATATCGATTGAGTTCGTAGTCAATTTTTGTCAAAGATATATAAAAAATATTTTGAAATAATGGAATTTAATAAAAACAAAATGTTACTAAATACATACTCGTATGCTCATTATTTGCATTATAAAAAATTGAAAACGTGAATTTTTATTAAAAATATTTTTTTAAATAAAAAAATTTAATTTCGCCAATTTATCGAAAATTATTTGATAAAATCCATTGAGAAATAGAAATGTTCTATGAAATACGTTTATTTATTGGCTATAAAATTTAAACGACTTAAGGTGTGTGTGCACCCTCCATATAGGATTTCACAATATTTTCAAAAAGTTTGAATCGGTTCCTGGGAGTGAAAGAATCTTTACTTTTTGTATGATACTTCGACCATAGTATATGTCAGAGTTTTACCTTTCTAAATGCACATTACCACACTTTTCCCATGGGTATTTACTTACCCCTATAATATTTATATATATTATAGACTTTTTCTTAAATTTTTTAGGATAACATAATTCAGTATTTTAGTTTATTTTTGAAAAGTTGTATAAAAAGGCTATGCTATTCTAGAAACTTTTACTTCATTCTCCACATCCCATCAATTGTATTGTATTATTTTCAACTCAAATAAATTTAAAGAAATATATTCTGAGAAATATTTGTATTTTCCAAAATGAAAATAAAATTAAATTTCTAAAAATAAATATATGAAAATGAATCCCTTTAAGCGCTCTAAGGCTTATAGTCTTACCACCCACCATAATCAGCAATATTTCCAAATGTACAATAATGAAAAAAATGTTTTGGTTCAACAATTTCAACTTTTGAGATAAATTGTGTTGTATGTGATCTGAATAAATATTAAGATTAATTGATTAAGAATATGATATGCTAATTTAGCTTTTTGTCGAAATTAGCTTCATTTGGAATTCCTTCCAAGTAGAGAAGACAAAATATTTGGAAAGCTTTTTATCTACAGGCGAAAAGCTACTTATCCCTGGATTTCTTTTATCAGCTAAATACAATTCGGGATAATTAGTTGATCTCTGAGAATTTAATTATAGAGAAAGTAAATAAATAAGAAATTTTTTTAAAAATATTATTGTAGAACTTTGTTAAAATGTATAGCAAAGAACTAGACTATGAATTTATATGAAGTTATATTTTAATGCATTCTTATTTTAAATTGTTCATCAATATTTTGAAAGTCATCAATAATTTTTATTCAGTATAAAAAATACGAAATAAATCAATTTTCCATAATAAAAATAATAATGACGGTAGTCTTAGTTTCTCATACTTGTTTCCTGATTCACGTCATTGCTCTTCGGCCATGGTGATGGAACGACAACGTACGTTAAATTCATTAAATATTGATATAGATAGTATATTACTATGGGGATAGAGTAATAAATTCCAAAATACAGATATATGTCTTCTATTTATAAAGCGAAACCGAAATATCCATGCCAAAAAATATACGACCACCTTGATAAAAATATATTTTCTAGAAGTATTTATTAAAAATCTTAATAAATCGATAACTTTCATTATTTTTTTTTGTCTGGAAAAATAATTGTGAATTACAGAGTATTTTAATTAAAGTGTAATCAACTTCAAGTTATATCTCGGAAACGTCAAATCGAAGTGTTCAACCCTTAGATTAAGAACACCTGGATAGGCCCGTACGTGAGATTTTCGTATCTGAATTATAGCAAAAGCGGCGAGGAATCGTACTGCTTGCATACATTTGTGTAGATTTTTTAAATAGGCATGTTACCCACTGATATCTAGGTTTCGTAATAGAAATTTTTTGAATTCCAAAAGCATAATTATTATTAATTTTAACTCACTTATTGCAAACAAACATATAATTTAAACATGACAGAGGGCAATATTTAATTTTTTCCAAATCTTCTGGTATTAAATGCAACTGTATTTTAGGTTTATTATATATTTTGTAAAATATATATAATTTTGTAGACTTTCGGAAAGTTTTAAAACATGCCAAGTAGAATTATCATGTTCCCGACCTGTTTGTAGAAGATAAGAATAAATATTTAATTTTAATGATGCTATTTTGGGCCGTCCAAGTATTTCAATTTCTTATTATGTCTAAACATCATTCTGTATTGATACGAAAGGATTAATTTGATTCTTTTTTTATTATATTTCTGCAAAATTGAACCTACCAAGTTCTTATCAAATAAAATTTTAAAAACATAAAAATAAGCGTTGAATTAAAAAATTAAGGTGAGAAAGAGTATCAGAAGGAAACGTGTAGATCTACATTATATTAGATAGCCATGCTGCATTGAAATCTCTAGTCTCATCTGAGATCCAAGCCAGTTTTTTGATATTCTCATTGGAGTCAATCTAAGCTAGTTTCGATATCCTCATTGTCCTAGCTCAGCTTGGTAGACTAAGCTATTATAACTATGACTATGATGTAGATCCCAGGTCATGAGGGTATTGAGGATAATGAACTGTCAGAGAAACTTGCCAAAATTGGAGTAAACACTCCGTTCATTTGACCAGAAACTTTCTGTGGTAATCCAAAGAGCCACTTGGGTTTATTTACCAAATCCTGAGGTTAAAAACTTATACCAGGATAATTCCCCTGGCACAATTACTTTAAAAACGTCATCACTTTCTCTAAAAACAGGGCGTTAGAGGTCCTAAAACTCAACAATTTTGATGGGCCAAAAATTACTTGTTTAAACAAGGATTCTAGTAAAAGATATAAACCGTGCTAAACAAAGGTCCAAATTATATATAAACCGAGTTAAACAAGTCTCTGACAATGATGAAAAGGTGATTGATTGGGTGCTACTGGCCTATTTGTGCTACACCCTCAAAATAAAAAATAATTAATTGGATTGGGAATTATTCCATTAAAACTAGACTACTGACGACTTAAAGAATATACTCTAAATGGTTTAAAGTTCCAGTACTTTGGGTTTAAAAAATATAATTTATTTGTATTGCAGTGCTGGAGCGAAGACCCTAACGAAACCTATGGTATCAATCTGTGAAGCTAGATATTCGTTCGATTATTGTTTATGGCTGGTTCTCTATAGATGGAGTAGGACAGTTGGATGGAATTTAAAAAAAAAAATTATGTAGAGATTTTCGACAAAATAAAAAACAAAAAGGTATTTTTTGTTTTTTTATTTTATGGCCCCCGAGTAATGAGGAGTATTGAAATTTGTTAAAATTTGTAGAGTAAATTAGTTTATTTGAGAAAATTAATTAAATAATTTGGAAATGAAATGTTTGTAACTAGAAGCTCCACAATTGAAAGAAACCTATTCGAAAATAAATGTTGGATTGGGTGGCATTTATTTAGTATATGAGAGATTATAACATGAACACCACACCATTCAAAAAAAGGGAAATTATGGATGAGAACCCAAAATTTTGGTTAGAATGTTGAGTAGACTTGCTTATTTTTAGTAAACCAATGAGTTGATAAAAAATTATAGTTCATTGTCCAGTCTATTTGTCTTCGAAAGACCAAAGATGTTAAGTGCAATTTTGGAAGTAGACAAGGTAAATTAGAGATTACTGTAGGCATGACCCGGCACATAGGGCAATTCGACAGTCCTGTTGTTCAACAGGTTGTGTCGAATATTATTGAGAAATGGGTTATTTGATGAGCCACGAATAGTTTCAAGACTATCACTGAAAAGGATATTTTAGAACTTATGATATGGTCACAATAATCAGCTAACACCAACCCCGTAGAAACTTTATGAATCGAGCTCAACAGAATAGTGTGGTAGCATTTTACAGCTTACATGGAAAACTTGTGGATTCTCCCTTTACAATGCTAGACCAGTTTAAAAAACCGATCATTACAAGTCCTTTTGGATAGCTTTAAGTCTGCGGTCCACCAAATAAATGCTGGCGTTCCGCAGGATTCAGTTATATGGACAACATTTTTCCTTGCTTCATAAAATATCTCTTATCTTTTACTTATAATCCAAGCCACTATTTCACTGATGACTACTCTCATTTTTCATATGCGTTTCCTGATTCACGTCCTAGCTCTTCGACTTTGAAAATGGGACAGCATCATATGTTAAGCTCATTTAATTTCGATATAGACAGCATACTAGTATAGAGCTCCTAGAAAAATAGCAGTTAATACTTCCAAAATACAGAAGTCTCTATATATTTAATGGTGCTATGCCGCATCTTAAGACAAGATAACACCGGTCGCCCACGACCATTGGGATTGAGATACGCTCAATCAGCGCACTACCATAAATGAAAGTTAGCAGTCAGTAGTCAGTTACAAGCTGACTACTCCAACTGCTGGTGGCGAGGACTATCTAAACCTCTGCTGTCATAAGCAGTGACAACACCCGAGATAATTGCAATGCATTGCTACATTTGCCAGTTACCTCCCACCTGCGATCCGGAGATCGTAGCCGCGATATGGGTTTCAACCACAGCCACTACGTTGCTGCCTAAGGCGCCTCACCATTACGGGCACAGTGTGTTTTAACACCATGGGGCACCCCGATTCCCGTAGTACCTATTTTTGTTTTAAGAGTACTTTGGTTTGTACTCCGCTCATTGAGCTACGGTAAGGAATCTTGTAAATTCCTAGGCACCGCTAAGCCAGCTCAGGTAAGCGGGTCTTCCAAAATACAGAGTTGTCTCCAGCGAATCTGAAATTGCATAACAGAAATCGTTAAAAACTTGCCATTCTTGGTATGTGTGCTAATGACAACCTCCGCTGGAATGACAACATATTTAATATTACCAAAAATGGTTAAGTTTCCTTAAGCGATGCCAGAAATTGTTCACTCTATCTGATCTAGCAAAATTATATAAGACATATACGAGTATTTCCCAAAGCTGGTATATAATACTTACTAGATGGGACAGAGAATCAAGCGATAAAATTAGAAGGTGAGAAAAATATTACGGAGTCATTAAACTCACTGGAACACCACCGTAATGTCTTGTAAATTTCCTTATTTTATTATATTTTCCATAAAAGTGTTCCATTGATTTGGCTAGTTGAATTCCACCCCTATAATTATTTAATCGTAATACTTGTTCCACCCTGAATCCCTTTTTCAGTTTAACCCGGATCCCTTTTTCGGATGTACTATAAAACGTACAGATTCTTTTTCCAACCATTCAATCCAAATATGGAATGCTCTGCCTTACAAAAGCCATGAACCAAATATTATAAAAATAGGCTAAGCAAATTACTCGATCGAATACATTACCATATATCAAATAAACTGTCATCAAAAAAGCGATTAGATTATTTTTTTTCTATATTGCATTCTCAATTTGATATAAATAATTGTTCAAGTTTAAATAATATAATTTATTAAATTGTACAGATTTAAAATCAAAATAAATATAAAATTTAGTTATTCAAGATGGACACATATTTTTGACTTATAGAAGTACATATTATTCCAAAGTAACAAATCCTCTTTGAAAATTTCTCTCATTCAAATTTGTAAAAGAAAATTTTCATATTTCAAATTGTTTTATCGTTAACAATTATGTTTTTTAGTATTTATTTTTATTTAGTTTAATTAATTCAATTTTATTACTCAAATACACTGCAATAATATTATTAACATAGTTTGAATAACATTCTAAGATAAATAATTTATAATTAAAATTAATTAAATATCAGAATTTTATTCAAAAAAATTTTCAACTTAAGAAAATTGCATTCCATAATTTTCGAAAAGATAAAAAATTTAATCTTAAAAATGGATCGAAATAAATATTTTCCTATTAATATGCTTAAAGTATATAATAGAGGTTATTTTAATTTTATTTTTTGTTGAATATGGTATCATAAATATATAGAATACTTTCCCAAAGCTATTTGATTTTATTAAAGTATGAAATTGAAATGTTTCCTTCAAAAAATATCCTAAAATACTTTTGTAAATTATTTATAAGTTAAGGAATTCTTCGTAACCCATCCGATCAGACTTCATAGTATTTGTAATATTTATAATAAGGGAATTTAAAATTCATATCCAACGGGTTTAAGAAAACAGCCTACGTAAAATATGAATAATTTTTGCTAGGAATTTTCCAAAGTGTTTCTGAGAGATTTGCGGAATCCGTTTAAGACATAAAAACCCAAAAAAAAAAACATCCTTATTTCAGGTTGTTATCTTTCGCGTAAAGTTTCATGTCTCGTTTTCTTAAGATTCTCCTTCGTAGTCAACTTTACATGTTTGTAATGCCCGGAAACCTGGGAAAATATTTTTCGTAAAATGTGGATTTTCATACGCACATGAATCTTTCAGGAATATCAACAAAGTTTGGAATTTTATGTTCGATGCGAATATATTTGATACTATGTCTGAATATACAGCCGTATCCTGTCTAAATTTGATGTAGAAAAAAGGCCCAAAGTCGATAAAGTTGTACAGTTTATAGCTAGAAAGGCAAACATATGGTACACGACACAATAAACTGATATGTGAATTTTTTTTGGAGTTGTTTTTCTATATATTTCTGAGCGAAATTTGGAAAATTGTAAATCGATTTCCTAAAGCGCTATTTTAAATTAACAATTTTACGGTTGGCAACATATGAACTTGATAAGAGAATCAAAATTTCATAATATACAATATGATCGTAAATATGAGTTTATTTGGGCAAATAGACAGGTTAGGTTGAATAGTGTGAAGTGGTAGATAAAAATTTTCCCCAATAGCTGTACGAGCGGAGAGGAGACACTCTCGTATTTATGCCCATGGATCTGTCCTGAATTCCAAAATCGATAGCCGCATATGCTCGTACATGAGTACACAAGCGCACGCGAGCCAATATTTTAAATAAAATTACGAATATTTTCATGTCGTACTAAATGTTTTCTAAATGTTTGAATTCTGTTTTGAATACACAATGGAATGGAATTTTCCCTATGCCTCATCATCTGTTATTGTGCTTGTCCACATTTTGAGGATTGTTCCATTTCGAAATTCAATGGAAATTAATATCATGCCATAGGGAAATGATGGTTAAAATACAAAAAAAATAGTACTCCAACATGGATGTGTACATACTTGTATAAATATAATGTCCTTCTTTTAAGTAGAATTTATTTCTATAACTGAAAAAATAATTCTGCATAATAATATGATATGTGTATGAAGCCATAATTAGTTGAATATTATTTTGGGCAGTAATTCTGCCAATACACGTGCTTTTTGCATTCCTAATGGTCTGGTTATGGATATTTTTTCCAAAAAATAATTTCACTCAAATAAAATTTGTTTGTTTATTTTTATTGAGTTTCATATGTAAAAGTCAAATATTAGAATTAATATGGTTGAATGTAGATTTCATCATTAATAATTTTTTAGAAATAAAGCTAAAGAGCTCACATAGTCTAGTAGTATACAATTTTTCAAAATTAATTCATTTAAATGGTAATGTTGCATTATTAATTAATTTAAAAAAATTATAAACACTTAAATTATAGAAGATAGAGAATTTTTTTCTTTTGCATTTGCTGGTTATTTATTGGATCACATTTCAAGTAATAAATCTATGTTTTTGCGTTAGGGTTCACTAAGATGGAAATTTTGTTTTGTTTCATTTAAAAAACAAAAATTGAATAATCTCCTTTTTTTCTAAATTTATATAGTAGAACCTTTTTTTCAAAGGCTTCTGAGTATATTATATTGTACAGGGGTTTTTAATAATAGTAATAGGTTTTTTTTCTTCAAATAAAATTTAAAAAATATAGCAGAACAAAATTAATTATTTTATTTTGAAGTCTAATCGATACAATTATATTTAAATAGCCGTCTTTGCTCTGTTTACAAAACCGAATACGATAGTTCCAATTTTTGACCCTCTTGGGTAATAAATCTGACCTTATTTCACGTATTTAGCGTTCAATATTCAATTTTAAGGCTTCAATGGTTACTGGTTTATTGACATCGATCAATGACCTCAAATAACCTCACAAGAAGTAGTCTAAAGGCTTTAAATTACTACTTTTTGGCGGATACTGCTCATTTACATTACTTGAAAAAATTGCCTCGCAAAACTTTTCCCGCATTAAATCGATTATGGCATGGGCTGTGTGAAGCGTAGCGCGTTGTCTTATTGATACCATATATTCGTTAGATGAATATCCTCCAATTCAGGCTACAAGCAATTCATTATCATAGATCTGTACCGCTCACCATTAACAATAACGGCAACTTCTTACTAATTTAAAAATAAAAAAGACCGATGGCGCCACCGTACCAAAAGATCACTTTTTCGGAATGAAAAGGTTCGAGAGATGAAAATGCAACTTATCTGAGAGGATAATTTTCTTAAAAAAATATTTTTTGAATTAAAATAATAAAAAAAATTGAATATTTCCAAGTGTTGTTGAAGCGTGTATATCCCCATGAATAAATTGCAAACCTTACTGAATATAACTGACAGTGACAGTAGATTTTGAAATTTCATATATGGCCGCGCGGTCCATTTGAAAACATATCACCTCTATGAAAAGACCCTGTATTAATAGGATCTAAAAAAAAATATAATGACAAATATTGAGAACAAATTTATTTTGAGCTAATAATGCGATAATTTACGCCATTAAATTAGGCTTAATCTTATTGAATAATTTGATAAAGATTGCTTCCAAATAGAAACATTGATAAGGAAAAAAAGTGTAAGCAAAATTAAATGAATTTCGTCATATTGGACTACTGTGAGCGCGGTACGAATGGATAATACTGCGCAACCATGCTCCCATAGAGAATATTGTTGAAAAATGCTTGACGCAAATAAGAACGTGTCAAGTGAAACAAAAAATTAATCCCTTGGATCATAAATATTTTTTTTAGAAACACTCCCTCAGTACGTATTTGCCTTGGAGTGGTGTTATAGAGAAGCAGAGTACAAAAATCCCTGGAGCCATGCGAATACATTTCAGAATGAAAACGAGTAAAATTCAATCGGAACAATGTCAGAAAACTTAATAAACCTAATATTTATTAAGTTTCACTCATATTTATTTTTTAGTGCATAAAAATACAGTTTAAAAAAAAAGTCACTTTGAATTATATTAAAGCAATATACTCGTAATATAAATAAATACTCATAAATGAATAAAATGCAAATAAAATGATAAATTATCTCAATTTATATTTTTTATAAATATTTATTAATGTTTATATTATATAAGTGAAATCTTATGTGTTTGTCTCTTATCTGAACTATTTTTTTAAAGTAAGGCATATTAAATAACAAAATATAAATAACTCTATTAGATTTACAAAGTGCCATAAAATGCATGTGCTCTAAAGTAGGCTAACCACTTTAATTCAATGTCATTTTCTATATTATAAAATTTTTTTACGAAATTAATTTATCAATTACTATGCTGCTCCGAAAATTACGGGCAAAATTGCGTTCTTTGCCTTCAAATTGCATAATCACTGCATAAAATAATTTTTAAAAATATGGTACAGTGTTTGATAGACCAAAGCCTGGTTAGTGGTCTTAGAATCGGGCTCTCAAAAAGTGAAAATCTGGGAATGTCATAGACCAAAACTGTGTGGAAGTATAGCTGAAAGTCTGGCCACCATAAGAGATCGCGCACAAGAATTGAATCTTCTTTAAACCGTTGTGTGGAATATTTTGTATAAGGATTTGTAATTATACACGTACATAATTCAGTTGATACAGTAATTCTTGGCCTCAAGATCATATGGAGCGAAAACCTTCCGGAGCTCCATAGACAAGACCTTGATTTTTATACATGAAATTGATTGTGATTGAGGAAGCCTCTTTTAGGAACGTTAGAATTCAGAAGCAATTCAATAAGAACTTTGTGATGCAGTATTGACCAGAAGTGTCAACGGTTCGTATTTCTTTCAGGATGCTGCTGACTATGATGTTACGATGACTGATGAGTAAAATAGACAGATAATGCAGAAGAATGTGATTCCAACAGGATTACGCCTTGTGACACGCTGCTCGCGCTCAAGTGAAAAGTATGGGACCGATGTGTCCTGAGCGAATTATGCCCAAAAGTGGAAAAATCTTTCCAGATTAAACCGCTCTTGATTTCTTCCTGTGGGGATACATAAAAGGTGACAATTGAACAACTTAAAGAAATTAATAAAGTTAATCCGGAAATATTTGTAAGCGTGTTGAAAACTGCCATCAATAACACAGATATTTGCTACAAGGACAGAAGTGACTTTTTTTTGCTACAAGGACAGAAGTTCTATATGTTAACATACATAATTTCTTAATCTAGATAAACAATTTTTTTTAACAAATCAATTAAAGAAATTATTTTAAAAACACCCTGTATACTCTTTAACCATGTTATTTTACTATAGTCAAGTGCATTGAGAAAAACAATTTGAAGAAAAAAAATAAACACTAAACTGCAAAAATCTATAATTAATTAAATTATACGTAATTGTATAAACAACCGCACTACCCCTTAATTCACTGAACACACATGCCATACCATCATCCATTTACAGGTACTATTTTCATCATTAATTATTAATTAAATGCGAGTAATTGCTTGTGCAGCACATTATTTTTTTGTTTATCCAACTTGCTTTCAACCCCCAAAATATTCTTTTAGACGTTCATGTGCTCGCCTTTGTTGTGTTTGGAAAATTTATATTTCCCCATATAGAAAGATAAATTGTGGATTTTCCCTAATTTATGGTGCATTTTCCAAACAAAAACAATACGAACGTGAACAGCGAAAAACAAAGCACATAATTTCACCATCTGACTTTGTACAATTTTTCAGTAATTTTCACCTCGTGATTTATGTGGGCAAAAGAAGACCATTCACCACAGATCGTCTCTTTCAATGTGCTTGTAATGACATTGTGGAATGTGTTTGTGGAAGCAGATATAAATTTTTTAATCAAATGTGAGCTTTTCAGCTATCAAGCCACATAATTTTATTATTATTTTCCATTGAAATAGTAATAAAAAAAATGAGAATAAAATGCTGTTACTAACTTTATATTTATTTAGGTTTTATTGCTGCTCTTTTTTTTATAGCACATCCCGTGTGTCATATATTATAGTACCTATCCGCGAGTATGTGAAATGTTTATCTTCTTGTACATTAAAAGTATTTTTAAGAGTCGAAATATTTTATTATGTTTTTACTAACAAACGATATTCAGCTACTAACAAAAACTGAATAAATATTTTGAATGAATGCTATACAAATCAATTTAGAATAGTTTGAAAGCTACATATTTTCTATGAAAAAATATTTATGTGGCGGTTTTTATGAACAAAGATAAATTATTTGAGGTGACAGAGTTTCTGCCATAATATTTAAATTTGTTTGTAGAATTTTTTATAATTCATTCCGCTTGCTTTTGTACTGAAATGTTTAATGCGACGAATCTAGAACCGTACTTAGCTATTTTTTAGTATTTCTTATTTATTAAATTATTAACTTACACTACAGAGAAACATTATTTCTAATTTTTTGAAGAAGAAAAATTATTTTTTTCATAATTTGGAATTCTTTATTTGTGTCCTACGTAATAATTACCTAAAAAAAACATATTAAATACTAGCTAAAGTCCGGCATACGTTGGTACGCCACTCAGAGAGAGAAATTCTGTAAATATTATTTTATTAAAGTGCTTTAGAATGCACGATATTTTTAATTTTTTTGTTTTTTCTGAAAAAATGACTAATTTTTTGGGCTGTACAACTCTAGATCATGTAACATATAATTTACCATGTGACAAGCAAGGATTTTTTAGATTTATTCTACACACTTGAAAAGATTGTCCTTGCGATTGAAAAAGAACTGAATTCGTTTGAAATCACATTTCAGTCGAAAGGGATTGAACAGTCCATGAACTTCTAGGGCTAAAACATAAATTCTCGAGTGATGTAATATATGCTCAATCATGTTAGACGAACACCTTTCCCACGATCGAGCATGTTCGAGATGAACAAAATAAAGCGATCTGCTTAAACGGCGTCATCACCTCAAATTGTAGACGCTCGATCATTTTAGGCAACAAGCTCAAATTTTCATTCGAGCTACATGTTTGAGCGCAAATATTATTGTAATTTTGACATTTCACAGTGTGATTTGTGTGAAGAACGTTTGTGAATTAAAAATCATTTGTTTGTTTTGTATTTTGGTTTGCCGGTCACAAAATGTTACAAAATATATTGTTTAACGACATTGGCGTATCTTGTTTGGCGATTAACGACGAGACCAGTTCCAACAAGGGATCGAAATAATCCCTTCGCCGAGACACCGTCGCCAAGACGGTAAAAATTCCAATACAATTTCTGCTCGAAGTGATTACCGCTGTAAAGTTCCGACAGTAACTTTCCTGTTCTTACCACGCTTTCTCTTCGTTGTCATTGCCTCAGCTCGAACATTTTTATTTCTTCGAAATAAAAATGTTCGAGCTGAGGCAATAATTCGTCCATTGCTCGAATTGTGCAATCGATGTTAAGGAATTCGTCCAATTGTACGAATTTAAGACGCATATTTGGCTCGAATAATTGAAGTATTTTTCGAATGGTCCATTCGTATCATATAGGAAAAAGAATTATCTGACCTATTTTTGTAAAGTCTACATGAAAAAAAAATCCAAAACAAAATTAAAAAAAATACTAATAAAACTCCCATTTAAAATGTCATAATGTACAATTCAAAAATATACTGACCTGTTTTCCATAGCAAATACTTCAACAAATTCAGAGAAATATTTTTTTAACTTTTTCCATATAAAAAAATTTGTTTGTTTGCTAAAATAATTAAAAATTTGGAATGTTTTCGAAAAAAGAATTTTTGTGCAATATTTTCAAAGCTGATTATCAATTAAATTGTCATTTAATTCATGCCGGTACTCATGAAAGAGATTTTCTAATTAAGTCAGTACACTTTCGGGTAAAAGACACAATGTCGATTGTCAGAATATTTTTTCCAAAATAAGTTTTAATGAAATTCTCTTCCTTTTTAATTAAAATACAAAAGAAAAATAATTGGAATAATGAATATTCTGATGCATATGGCTTTGGTTTATTTAATTAATTTCTTGTGCATTTATTAGTTCTTTTAATCTTTTAGTCATTCAATGGATCCTTTAAAAATTAAACCTACTCTTAAATGATGTCATTGTTGTTTGCCATAAGATATTAAGAAATTTATAATCAAATGAATATGAAAATTTCCCATTTTTTTAAATATTCCAAATGTACAAAAGCTTTGCAAATATTTATTATGAAAAATTACGCGTGTACAAGAAAATACGGAGAAATTTCTACCAGAAATACACAACGGGGAGACTATAGACTATTTAGTTTTCATTAACTTCAAGATTATTTGACTTTAATTTATATCAGTACAAAATAAATTTAATATCAATTTGGGATTTATATTGTAGGCTTGGGATATGTTATGAAACCGTTATATTTAAATAAAGAAATTGTTTTCAATAAAAATATCCTTTATTTTGCAATTTAAAATTTTTTATTTTTGCTTATATGTGCACATACTTATATATATGATAAAAGAATTAAAAACACAACAGAGAAAATTTATATTCTTACAGGAATGCCAATAATAAAATGTTCATTTGAAATTTTTTCCATTTTGAACAAGAAGATTAAGAAAAACAAATTGACCTTAGTATAGTATCTAGATTAGAATATAAAATATTCACCATTGAGCCAAATAAGCTTAGTGAATAATCTTTAAAATAGAAAAATCGATAAATCGGTGCTTCTATTACATATAAACTCAATAACAATTTTATTTAGATTAGATATAGAAATAGCTCTGTTTAAGCTTACCTAAATTCAAATAGAAGCGACTATTAGATTACTCGAATAATCATAAAATACCTGAGGGTTCATAGTAGGTGTATTCGTATAGCATTGTGGTGTCTAGGCTTTAATGATGCGCGCCAAGAGGAACCTCAGGAAATGCACTAGTAACTACAATTTTTTTTTTCTGTATTTGTACTGGTTAATCTTGCAAAAGAGATAAGAAAATACTATTAACAGCATATCCTTTTTCACAACACAAAGTATGGTAACACAATTTGCCAAAGGAATTACTTTCGACTAGTTTGGTTAGAAAGGGAAAATTCTATTTTTACAATGACATAAATTCAGAATATGGTATCCTGGTTTGAGTATTAACAGGATCATTTCTATCATTTCTAAAATATTAATAAAATAAAAGTTTTGTGTTTTTGTCTTCAAAAGTATAGAATTTCATTGCCAGGTAATTGTTTTCATTCTCCAAGTAACTATCAAATAACGTAAATTTTGGTTCTAGTTATTTGCCGAAAAACTGTTCCACCAAAAAAGTCCTAATCCGCATTTGTATATCTTCCAAAAAATAAGTTTTTAGCTTTAATAATTTGTAAATATTATTTGCTAATTGGTTGGAAATAATTTTTCAAATTATAGTCGAAAACTCAATTTAATTTTATTTTTTATCAACCTTTTTTTTGTATGTTATGATCATTATGATTTTATATTTTCTTTTGTTTTAATAGTAGTTAGTTTTATAATCATACCCATAATTGAATAAGATTATCTATTTTTCTATGTAGCATTAAATATCAATTTATTAGGAAAATTCAAAAAGATATACTAATGTACGTATCTTGACGTAATCTACTTAAGTTTAAATAATTCAATAAATTATTTAGATTAAATTATTTTTTTTTAAATTTGGATTCAAAAATAATAAAAGTAATTATTAAATAAATAAAAATAATTGGGTATCCTTGATAATTTGTTCGCGCTCCTAACTCTTTTGCAGGAAAACTTCATTTCATCTGTTTGGCCTTAATTCACGTTAAATTAACTAATTTTTCTAAACTGTTTTTGATGTATAATTTTTTTTATAGTTTTTAATACGCTATACTGCAATTTTAAATTTGTGAATAAGGATGTGAAAAACTGGCCTTAAACAAAAATTTGTTATGCAAATATTTTCAAAATTTTGAGATTAAAGATCAGAAAGTCAATGCTGGTAGCACTAATCGTTTTGAAAGTATTATCAAGCAAATTAGTAGTTTTCGGAATAAGGACAAATAAATGGGACGTAATTTTTAAGGGTTCACATTTCCTCCTTCATTCCACTCATGCGAATTTTGGAAATGGGAAGTAATTTTTAAGGGTTCACATTTCCTCCTTCGTTCCACTCATGCGACTTTTTATTAAATTATAGAAAAATCGACTTTCGTGCATTAGGCTATACAAAAATGCATTTGAACAAATATTAATTATATAAAAAATATAATTTTACTCTATACCAATAATAATAATCATCTTAAAGTTCATAGTATAACATTAAAAAATTATTTACAAGTAAACTAGAGGTAAATCGGACAGAGCATATCCATTCTCATAATTTTTTAAAAGTTCCTCAGGGTCTGAGATTTTCAGTTCTACTATTTTTTGATAAATAAAAACTAGCTTTAAACAAAAATTGAAAAAAAAATTATGCTGGCAACACTAATCGCTTAAACTATATGAACTTACAATACAAAAACGATTCGCAATCAAACGACATCAAAATTATTAATTCTTCAACTTATATTATCGTAGATAGGGAAAAATAAATTGCCCTGGGTAGATCCTCCCCTCTAATTTCAAAAATGGGTCATAGATACAAAGTGATTGAGAATTAACCTTTCTCCTCTTCTATTCATAGTATGTTTTGGTCAGAAAAAAAACACAGAAAAACTGTTAGAAAAAAATATATTCAAATTTCAAGTGCAACAGACTAAAATACTATTAATTATTTATAAGAAAATTATCATTCAAAAAATCATTTTCTTATTGAAAATATTAATAAAAAGAGTGTTTATTAAAGGGACATGAAAGTTTTATTTGAATAAAATACGCTAATTACAAATAGTATTAAAAAAAATAATATGATTAGAGAGAAAAATTCCCTTTTAGTAAATAAAATTGAATTTACAATTTATTAACATAGAAAAAATATTCCTACGTACATGAACAAATATTCATTCATACTTACACCTGTTTGTATATTTATTATTCTCATTTTTTTGTTTTGTTGGTTTTTTGGTGCTAATTTTACGAGTTTGTGTTTATTTACAGACAGTAAACTCTTGTTATGTTACGTTATTTATTAACAATGTTGAAAAGAAATTCACATTAAGAGAAAAGTTTCAGAAATTCACCGAAATAATTTCATTCAAAAAGACGACCGGTGGTACGTATGTTAAGGCTATAAATTCAATTTAATTACTTTTGCATAATACTTTCAGTTTTGTTTTTGCTAAAATTTTTATTATACCATCAAACAGTTTCCATTCAATAATTATTTAAAATTTAGTGTGCTACTGATAGTGGGTAGAAAGAATCCATAATGCCTTTCTTTGCATGGTACAAACTTGTCGAAATATTTTCATTACAATGTATTGATAGTTGACAGTTCCAAAAAAATTTTGGAAAATTTCTAAAATAGAAAATTTGCTCATTTTACAACATAAATTTAGAAAATTTACTCATTTATTAATTGTATACTTTGTCATAAAATTGCAATAATTATATTTACATTAAATATTAAATGTTCATATCGAATTTAAAATGTTTCTGAGTAAAAAATCTCTTTCAAAAGATTCAAAAATTTCCTGCATTTTTACATCCATAAATTTTCTTAAAAATGTACAAAGTTTATTAAGAATATTTTTGATTTCAAATATAGAAATTTTAATAATTGTCTTCCAATATTTGATACTAGAAAATATGTATGCCCATGAAAAAACATTCTATTTTAATAAAGTACAAATTCGTATCTTCAACAAGTTTAAATTAATATTTTTAAAACTTTGTAATAATTATGGTAATTTTTGCATATTGTAATAATTGCAAAATTCAATAAAAACAATAATAAAACCTAAAACTTTTAGCAATTATAGCTGAATTTTCTTAGAAAACTCTCCCCAAATTCTTATATTTTTATTATAGCCTATAAAATATAGATGGCCATAACGATAAGCAAATTATATATATAACTAATTTTGTAATTTTGTAACAATTTAAAATAGACTAAATAAAATTCAGCTATTTTGAAAGCTAGTTTTATGTATACAGAATATTTAGTTAGTGGAATCTTTACGGTTCCGTTCAATTTTCGCTACTTATTTTTACGTTTCATTAACTTTTCTCTTCACTCCAAAGTAGAATAAATAAAATTTAATAATTTTGGAAACTGTCGTCTTGGTTTTGATGTTAAAAAATGAAAACTTCTCTACTAAAAATTAAAGTAAATGAAATTTCAAAAATATTCATGGCTATTTGTTCCAAATTTATTTATTTTCGAAACAATTTTATTAGCCATTTTTTTGCTAAGTTTTGTTTTAAAGTGTACAATTCTATTGTTATTTAAATTTTCCACTCAAACACTATTCTTTGATAAAAAAATGGAATTGAGCAAAATCGGTGACTGTAACCTAAAAAGTAATTTACACAAAAAAATATTTTTCTACAAAAGAAGATAAAAATACACAAATAAATTACAGACATTTCAACAGATGTTTTTGTATTGTAGTACGAGAAAATTATTGTTTATCCCAAAAAATAAATTTATAAAATTTCCACTTATTCTTTGGAGTTGAATAATTTTCAAGCTATGAAACTACGAGATATGGCAGAAAAGTAATGAAACTGACATCACTGAGAGCAATTTGGCAATATGGTATTCTAAGCTTTCCTTACTCATAACTTGTACGTAAGTCCTTCGTAATCGTTTGATTTAAACTTCAACCTTACTCGGTAACTACACAACCCTATAGAGTATGAGAAGTGAAGTTGTGACCCTTTTTTAGAGCCCAGAAGCAGTGAAATACGAACCTCGATAAGAAAGGTCATCATCATCGAAACATGGTGAAAGCCTGTAAAGTTTTCAAGGAATATTTTTAAAAGAAATTCTTCTTTTCTACAGCTTCCTTAGAAGATTTCCCCATACCCACGTACAAAACAAACAAAAACTATTTGTCACAAGGCCATCTTCTTCAGCGAGTTTTTGTCGGCAAAAAAGATAATTTAGTTACCCAGCTTCCTGTTTACCTAATCTAAGTTCGTGCCTAATAAATATTTTTTATTTTCTAAGGTCAAAGGACTTTAACATCTAAAGAAGTGTAACCGAGGAGCTGAAGGCGATTCCAGTTAACGCCTTTGAACACTGCTACAACTAGTAAAAAACAACGCCTCTCCGCTTTTCAAGTGGAACTACTTTAAAGAAAATAATTTTGATGTATAAAATAAAAGAAAATCAATATTCTTATTTTGCTGTCACAGGTCGTATTATGTGTTGGCTATACAACAGAGTAAATAAAATCTGACCAGTTTTATTTGACCAAAAATAGTATAATTATTTCTGTAATTTTTTTTTCTCATTAAAATTTTTCAATGTCCACAATATTATACTGTACAGTTCATTTAACCCCACCCACCCTCGCCAAATTGAAAGCTTTTTTTTTAACTTACCATCAAATTTAAAATTGCTTATGAAGACATAAAGCTTGAAAATATGGTTGTGATCCACATTTAAGCATAAATAATTATAAATACTAGCCCAAGTAAAATTCAGCAATTTCGGGACGAACATATGCGTCTTATATGCAGATAGTCTTGAGTTTGAATTCAGCTAACAAAATAATCTGAGTATGGCTTAGTTGTTGTTTGCAATCATTACAGTGTTATTTGTAATGGTCATAAAATTGAATTCAGATATAAATCAGTCACTGCTGCCTTGTTTACTGAAAGATCCGAAGTTAATTCAGCCTCCACAAAATACATCTAATAAAAACTCAAGCGATTAGAAGGAACTGTCACTCTCGAATATAAAAATATAAAATAATTATTTTTTTTATAAAAATTTTCTTATATAAATTATAATAGAAAAAATTTAGAGCTAATTCTGAACTTTTTTAAGGTTCAGCTAAATTGATTAACTATAAAAGTACTATGAAAGAAAAATATTTTACACTTAAAATAAAATTTTTAGAAAATTTTATTCTATGAAAGAGATAATTTATATACTTATGTTGATGCATATTTGATATATCTGTCATTAAAGTAAATAGAGTAAATAGATAACAATTTTAGATACTCTTTCTGAATTATTGTTTATCAGTTAGCATGGTCAAAAGATATTTTGGTTTATTGCAATTGTTTCTACATATGGGCACGTACAATCATAATTTCGAACTGTTTTGTTTGATTAGTGATTCAATTAAAATTATCTACTTATTTTCAACTGGAGAGACAAATCCAAACTCAACAAAGTAAGTATATCTGCATGTATATATTTACTCGAACAGCAAAATATCTGATATCTTTCGCAATCACCAAGATAATATCATTCAAGAAAATTATGTGTACTTTATTTATTCAGCTAATAGATAAATATCTCTAAAATACACAAATTAGATAATCATAAATATCATAAAACAAATGGCAAGTCATATCATATGAGATTCATTGATTGTTAACAAATAACAGTTTACGAATAAACGAATTGTGCTAGTACCAAGCAAACGAACATTTTTTTCACATATATTCCAAGTTCGAGTCAGTCAAATTACAATACATAAATGTAATAATTTCCGGCAGTAAATAGTGACAATGGGCAATTGAACCCGGACAAGGTCTATGATTTTATGTTTTATTTCAATTATTCCATCACTAAAATAGGCCAGATCAGATCCCGAGTACAGTATAGAATATGCACTCAACTATTCAAAAATGTTCTGAAATTAATTTTGTAAATATAATCAGTATTATATCATTGAAACGGGAAATTGAAGTAATAAACTTACTATTGAATTGGTCACATTACATTTGATTAATCCATGTGAGATGCACCATTTCATCAATCGAATGCATTCACATTTAGGCGACACTTAACCTCTTATTGGTTATAATTTATTTATTTATTTATTTTTTTCTGAATACAATTAAAATTCACTTTTAGAAAAGGAAAAAAGTAATATTAAATAAATAAAATTAGCATAAACTATTTGAACGATTCAATTACGATTTTGAATAGTCTCCAAATTGGAATGGAATCTCTTCATTGAACTGCATTAGTGAACTTTAGCCACAAATAAATTTCTTTTACTATTCATAATGTACACGAAGCGCACAAACGCACTCCAATTCACTCTCTTTCGTTTCAATTCTATTACATATCATATACACAAATATGATGCACACATTATTAATATTCAAATAATATTAAATTATATTTAGTTGACAATTTGTTAAAAAATTGCACTCATTAAATATGGTGGTCGTCTTTGTGAAGATCCATAGTATTCATGTTCGTCGTCTTTGGATCTTCTTAGTTCATTCAAATTGGAATGATCATTTTTATTGTTGCTATTATTATTCTGTGTAGCTTTTGTGATAATAAATATATGGCTGTCTGTTAGCTGATTAATCTAAATGGTATTCAAAAGCGACGAATTCAAATGTTTCACAACTAAAAGAATATTAAGATCATAACTTCCTGAGCATCGGATTAATATCATAAGCACAAAAAATTGGAATGCAAATACGGAGCAAGTGAATATTTTTTGATGAGCTTTTATTTCTGGAGTTTTATATTGTATATATAAAAAAAACCCTACACGTTTGCAATTTATTCCCTTTGAGGCGCTTTTCAAACTGAATATTCAAATATATTTTAAATCTAAATACAGTAGCACTTCAGGTGGAATATAAAACGTTCAAAGGTGAATTTTCGAGACAGAAATAATGAAAAAAAAAATTTCAATCAACACTACTACTACCACCCACTCACAGTAGCAACAATTCGAATTGAATACAAAAACTGTTCACTTCTATCGTCACCGAAAGTCCGACGTTGTCGTAGCGGAACCGACCTGACAAAACTACGACAGCTTTTAAACTAACTTGAGCTGAATTTTGAACCCACGTTGCTACTGTCCATGTCCACATATTCAGCACGTCACTTCTCCCACCCACTTCGTTAGAGATTTGCTCAAAATTTTCTTGATATTTTTAAATAAGGTTAAAAACGGATTTTTTTGTATTTTCTTTTTGCAATTTTATACTTTTTTTCTCATATGTACATGTGTACACATGTTAATTAACTATAAAATATCAATTTTATATATATGAAATAATTGAGCATACTGAGCTACATTTTCATCAGTGTGAGTGAAAAAGAATTCTGCACTGCTAACATGGGGATGATAATGCATCAAATACTTGGGGAATTATAGGACATGCGCGCGAATAAGTTTACTGTCAGTACGAGTATCAATGGACTTTATGCATCGAAAATTTAATAAGTAAAAGGGATGGGAACTGCACCCTTTTACCATCCTCTAATACGATTACATGTACATGTACCTGAACTCATACATGCTATGTTCGTCAGTACTTGGATGCACATACAACAATAACAGGAATAGGGTGCGTTTATTCAGATATGCTTAAAATCGCTTATGGATAAAAATACTAAGGGATGCTACAATATTTCTGTTTAGAGTATGGGCTGTTGCGACCCGAAAACACCAACAATTTTACAACAACAAAAAAATGTAATATTGTAAAATACTGTTGAGAAGGGAACATTTTATCGATTTTCTCATCGATATCCTCTTTTCTATTATGTAGTTTTGTGGCTATGTGTGCATTTCGTCGAATATGGTAGCTGAAAATAGCATACGACTAAATTTGGCAAGATGCACCGATAAGGGATGAATGGATATGGTAAATACGAGCGTGATAACACACAAAAACAAGATGATTATTTTCATAATCAAATGTTTGGTAAAACTGGTCTCATCGTTAGTTCGTCATAATCATATCCACCCAAATGATGTTCCCATATTCTCCTCGTCATTCAATCAAATTAAATGCGATGATAATTTACTTGCCACAAATTTTCGGTGGCTTTATCTTTCTGCACATACAAATGAGGATTTTGCTAAATTATATTTGTTTTCCCTATTACAGTACTTTTTAATCCTTTTCGTACAACATTTCACCAGTACTCGAACAGAAGACTTTCTATGATAGATGATATTAAATAAGGAGTACATAAACAAATACATTCTCAACCTTTATTTATTAATATGTATCTAAAGTCTATTTGATAGGGTGTACAAATACGAATGCATGGCTAAGTGCAATTACTTAACGTGTCATTGAAATAAATGTAAATTTTTATCGCTATACGAGTACCAATAGAAATTATTTCATGCTAACAATTTTCTACTCGTGCATGGACAAATATCTATAATGCAGCATAATATATACATATATATCTACGTCGGTAAATAGATATATAGGGTATTTAGCTTTTATAAGGTAAATGGAGTGGAATTTTTAAATGAAGCGTGTTTTGGTTTTTTAGATCGTTGGCCTTTAACCCCTAAGTAATGGTATCATATTTCCAAGTTGGTTCAAATTCTATCGTTCCTAATTGCATAATAACTGTTGCTGATTAAAAAGTTTCTTGGTTTTTCTTTCTCGGATAAAATGAATATTTCACGTATCAAATAATTTACTCTGTTCATATTTGTTGAGTTATAACTTATATATGCTTGCATGTATTAGTAGAATGCAAATACAAATATTTTAAGTCAAACAAATTCTCATATTGAATAATTAGACAATTTTTTTTTAATCAAATTGAATTTACGAACATGAATTCTTATACATAAACGAGCAGCAGAATATTATAGTATTTAATAAATTCTACCGAAATAATAAAAAAAAGAACAAATGTCATGTAAAATGCTGGATTTAAAAATGAGATTTATGGAAAAAAAATTGATTTTTTTTATATTTGAAAGATAAAAAATTCAATGCTGGTAACATGCCACAATTAAACTTATAGTATCGGAAAAAGAAACATATTAATCTTATTATTTTTGTCTTATTGTGAAAGTTGATTAAATATCGGTATGGGCTTAGATTCCCTCTTCCCCCCACTTATATGATATTTCGCTTAGTAATAAAAACAAAGCATAAAAAAAGTGAATATAAAAAAAAAATCTTATAAAAATTAATTTTGTTAAAAAATTAAAATAAAAGGTTTTTTTGTGTGCTGGTAATACTAATTAGTGTTATCAGTATAACATTATATCTAGGAATGGTAAAACGATACGAAATCAAATAACATCAATTTTATTATTCAACAACATGTGCTGTAGGAGATACGTGTAGATACAAATAAATGGTAGAGGGTAGATCCATCTCTCCTTATTTTGTAAATGGTCTGTGGATCCATCTTTCCTCTCCCGCTTTAATATATTTTGCTTCAGATAATTTATAGTATTTTATAATCTATACTTAAATAATAAAAATATACAAATTTCGTGCATTATAATATGAAAAATAGACCATCAACAAAAATTTTCTAGAAAAAATTTTGAAAATTTTAAATTTAAAAATAAATAATTCAATGCTGATAATACTAATTGTTTGAAGACTGAATGGACTCGCAGTTAAACTACTACTCGTAGAAGTGCTAATCAGTTGGATAAAAAAACTGTCCAGCGTCCGGTACTCAAAACTGTACTTTAGCATCTCATTGGCCAAATACCAACAAACCAATCTTCTGAACATGCTTAGCGAAATTCTGGGCACAAAAACTCCTCAGTATTCATAGCTCTCAATCATACCTTTCTTTTTCTGCCAATCATGTAGCGGTCTTCTTACTATGCCATATATATATATTGAGCGAATGTCAGCAAACTACTTTATTTCCAAGTCCTTATTTTAAACTTTATTTTCAAGCAATCCTTTTAATATACTAAAAAAATATAGATGAGTGGGGTTTATAAAATTTAATAAACCCCACTCATCTATCCTACTAAAAACAGACCAGTCTGGTTTAGCAAACTGGTAACGCCCACCCATATGAAACTTAAAATCCTCAAATGACCGCATGGTCGTGGTTCTATATTATACCCCGCGACTATTGTCTAATAGTCATACAAACAAACAAATACAAATTTTGAGCATTTTGATGTAAAAAATTGGCCTAATATAAAAATTCTCTTGAAAAATTTACAATTTTGTTTTCAATATATGAATAATTCAATACTGGTAACACAGTAATGTCCAAAATATTAGATTATATGCACGATTTAAAAGGAAAATTCCCCTTTATCTGCTCGTCTGACAGTATACGAATTTTGGTCAAGCATAATATTATGTGTTCGTCGCAAGCATGTACGAATTTTGGTCGTGCAAACTGTTCGTGCATTTTTGATTGGTGACTTCTCTAGTTGGTCGCTACTGTTCTTATTTCATTTGCAATGTCTAATTGAATAACGTTTTTAAATTCATTTATATTTATTTTGATTATTTCAATTCGTTTATTTATTTTATTAAATATTTTATATTTTATTTTAAAATTTAATTCAATATTAATATTTTATATTTAAAATCCAAATTATTTACTTTTAATATTTAGAATCAACATTTGTTATTTTTTAATAGTATCTTGCCCTCTCCTAATTTGGAAAATTTAAGCTATAACCCCTAGACGTTTTTTTTGCTCAGAATGAACCATTAAATTGTCCCTAAGAATATTCACATCGGACAACATAACACCCTGCATATTGGATATTATATATTTAAAAATCAGGAAGCCCATTTTTTATTAAATCAAAGTAAGTATTATTAATTAAATTTAAAATAAAATTTATTTATCCAATTTTTTGTATTTATTTCTGATTTTTGGATAGTATAACAACTGCCCATTATTTTTAATTACATCCGACAGACTTTATTTAGGTTGAGGGTTTTTACATGTGCTTTTATATATTATTTTCAAATTAAATTATCATCTGTGAATTTGCAATACCTCCATCTGAATTTTACTTTTACTTAACTAGGCTTTTTGATTTATATTAAGCTTCAAACTTTATTAATACAATTATTTTAAATAAATCAATTTTAATAATTTTCGAGTATTAATATTTGTAAGTTTACAATTTGCTTACAAAATTTTATTTTAAATATAAAAATATGTTATTTATTTCCTTTAGTTGATATTATGGCTTTTTATTCTCACCAAGTTTTTCTTTTTCTTCAAACTTAATTATTATTTTTTAAATCCTCTTACTAGTAAGAACTTAAATTTTCATACAATAATAGTAATCATTATATACTATAGCCTATGAAAGTATACGAAAAAATTCCTGTTTTTTGTTATTTTATGTAATGCAAAATAAAAATAATATTTTTTCACAGGCACTTACAATTTTATTAAGTATTTTTTTATATTTTCTATCAATCCTCATTGTTGGATAGTAGAGAAAAAAGTCCTTTTTATTTATTGACCTTTTTTCTAGAAATAATAAATTAATAAATAAAAATAATAACAAAAATATTCGTGAGATTATAATAAGGAAAACTGAAAATAAATAAAAACATTTTAGCTGGAAATTGGTAAATTATTTATGAGTATATTGACATTTAGTATGTTATCTACTAACATGGACATATAGAAAGGACATTAATCAAAAATGCGAAAATATACTTTGAAATTTATCAAAAAGTCAACAAAATCTCAAATGAAATTACAAATAAGTAGGAAAAGAATCAAATTACATTTCATGACCTCTTGTGCCGGAAGGCAGATCAATCATTATTCGAATGGACAATTTATGAAATTAATGAGACCCTATTCGATTGGAGCGACTATAAATTATTTACTTTCATTGCATAACGTCAATGCCATTTTGCATTCTATCAACCTACCCATATCAAAGAGGATGATAGTAAATGCAATGCACATTATGCCTCAGATCTGATAAATTTTTATCCATAATATTATATTCGAGAAATTATTATTCGGTAATGAATTGAATTTATTGATTTGCTTTCAACTTAAAAAAAAATATTCCGAAATTTCCATTTGCAAAATAGTAATTGTACTTAATTATTTATATTTTATGGTTATTTTCTTATGTATAAATACTATTATAAAATAAATACAAAATAGATAAATTTTTATCTAAAAGTTTGATTAGTTCTGAAAAATAAATTGTCTTTTCCTCTAATTTGCCGTCATTTGATTTATATTTTTAATATGTATGAATTATACAAAAGAGACTAATTTTAAACATTTTAATAGAATTTTTATTTTTATGATAGGTTAAATTAAAAAAATTCATTCATTTTAGTTACTTCGCTGTAGTCATAATCAACTAGTTTTGGGATGAACTAAACAGGATGTTTTAAAGGTAAGTTTGCAGTTTTAATTTAGTATCATTTTAGTTATATCTCATTTTGTCAATTAATATTTAACAGTTATAGAGAATAGATTTTGTATTATAACTTCAAATATTAAAAAAAAATCATAAATACTTGAAGTTAAAATAATATTTTATTTGTGCTGGTGAGTTTTTGATTTTAAATAAAGTTTACTTTCAATACAATTGCGCAATCATTATAATTGGTGGCCCCGAGAAATGAATTTCGTCTGACAAATTTAAAACCAATGTACGAGCGCAACCGTTAAATTAACAAGAAGCCGCAACAAGCAGCAAGAACAACAACAAGCGGCAATTGCAAGCCGCAATATTCAGAAAGAACAACAAGAAGCCACAATAAGCAGCAACAAATAACTTACAAGCAAATTGCACTTTGCACTTTCTACTAAGGAACAAACAACAATCTCTTTGCACTTTGTACTAAGCAACAAGCAGTATAAGCAACTAGTAACAGTACCAATAAGCAATATTAGCAACAAGCAGTAAGAACAATAAGCCGCAACAAAGCGAGAACAACAACAAGCAGCAAATGCAAGCCGCAACAATCAGCAAGAACAACAAGAAGCCACAGCCAATAGGATCAACAACAACAAGCAGCAACAAGCGACTAACAAGCAAATTGAACTTTGCTCTTTGCACTAAGCAACAAGCAATATTGGCAACAAGCAACATTTGCAACAGTAAATTACACTGCTTATCGTTAGGTGAATAATTTGAAAGAACATGCAGCAATGTATGATAAACTGAAGCCTTACCGGATTGGAATCAGAGGCTCAAAATGTGTAGCTACAAGTCTGGAGGCCTCATAGACAGAAACCTTGCCGTTTTAGAACCGAACACTCAACCAAGAATGTTGCTGTGGTAGCTGAAATTGTAGTTTAAAGTCTAGTTACCTACATAAGAAATATTTCTCAAGCCATTATGTGAGATGTTTAACATAAGATTTACATTTTATCCATACAAAATTTAGGTGATACGTGATACGCTTCATGTGCTTTTTCTTCTTTTCTTTTAAGACGCTGTAGAGATACCGATCTTTACAGTATGTGAGACTGTAAAGATTTACCCACAAAATATCGACCACTCTTTTCGTTAAATATAACTCCCCATGGGACTGACATCAAATCTATAAGCAAATATTGATATTTAAAATGGCAATGGCCGCAAGATCTATCAAATATTGACTTGGAATCGTATGTTAAGATATGTCGATGGGTATTTCCTACTTCCTGTCCTTCCATTGTCAATTGTACATATATGCTTATAGCAATTATATGCAGTTATAAAATTCAAATCAATAAAAAGGAAATTTGATTAGTGGTAGAAAAACTTATTGTAATATTGATTTATTGTCAATTTCTAAAAAAAAAATCAGTATACCATAAAAATCTCATAACAATATCCTTAAATCAAAAAATTGGACTCAACAAATTAAATATAAACCATTCCAAAAAACCAAACAAAATAACATATTGAATTTTTTATATTCATTTTTGGAATTTATTTCTATAGTAAATCAAAAAATATATCTTGTTTAAATATTTTATATCCATTTCGATAAAATATGAGTTACTACAATACCTTTTTTTCGATTAACATTTCAAAAGATATTATGAGTGATAACGAAGGGAAAAGGATCAAAAATGAAATATCTAGATTGGCAGTGGCCATATACACGTATATGTAAGAAGAAGTAAATGTTACAAAGTAGACAATGGAAATAGAAAATTATAAAATGAAGCTAAGGGTTAAAAGTGCTTATCCAAAAGGTTAGTTTTATTATATACTCGTAATATAAAATCAATTCTTTTTTTTTAGTATACCTTAAAGACTAGGTAAAACGATTCCATATGCTCTCCCTGAAATCTTTAAATGTGATTTCTTTATTGATTTATAGTAATAGCTTTTGATGTAAACCTTCAAAAAGGATATCAAGATTTTCTTATACTATTTCTTTTCTTATTATACGAGTTCTTCCACTTGAACTATTTTCTTATTTTCTTATTATTATATCAAAATAAATTACAAAAAATGAATTTGGGTTAGCCGTAAATTATTATTCAAAATTTTTTTTGATAGATGAAATAATTTTATAATAATGCTCATATCTAGTTCTAAAGGCCTTTTTCTTTAATTTACAAAATCTCTTGGTTGGGAGATCACAGCTCTGTCATTTTACAGTTGTTAACTATGTAGTGTATGTCATCCAAGGTGTTCTTTGTTTAGATTAAGGTTAACCTATCGTACTCTTAAAATTCACATGTGCTTAAACGAATTTTTAGTTTTTGTGATGTCAATTAGCCTCCAAGGTTTTGAGATTTTACGCCCTCTTTTTAAGGGGTAATGTAAAAAATCGGATTATTACAGATTATTCTCAAACTTTAGAGCTTTTCAAAAACCCAACACCATTAAGTAATAGCCTAATTACAGTCCATAATATGTGAAAAGACATCAGAAAATACCTCAAAAGGATCGAGTTTTTCAAGAGGTCTAGTTAATTGCATAATGATTAAAACAATGTATTGATTCAAAAACTTCATAAAAATTTGAATTTAAAATGTGCTTTGTTTAATTTTACTTTATCTCCGATATTTCATGGTGTTCCATAAGGCAATATACTTGGTCCCAAGTTTCTACAATACTTGCACGTTCAATATTCTAATTCAATAAAAAAAAACTCCGCCATATTTTAAAGAATGTCCAAATCAAAATTCAAATCCTTTCAGAACTTGTTTGCCAAGTGAATGAATAAAAGTGAACGAACGAAAATGTGTCCATGTTACGTTTGCTCCCTACATGGAATCCACATACAAACCTTTAGAAGATTAGAACTAAACAGAAAATATTGTCAATTATTTTTTTTCTCTAGATAAACATTTTAAACTTACAATAGACAGCAAAGTACTAATATGCAGTGCTCTACTAGAACCTATATGGACTTACTGACTCGTAATCTACAAGTTTTTTTTGTTTGTGATTTGATTGTGTCCGCTTATAAAGTTTCATTCTCGCCTTGCCAATCATAGCATTTCTCTTGTTCAAGAGATATAAAAAAAAGTTGACGACTGAAGCGTCACTGGTCCCACGACTTGTCAAAATATTTAGTCTCTAAGTTAAAAAGAGGGAAATATGGGAAGTTTTGATGCATGTTTACTCCCTTAAATAATGCATGTTAATTATTATTGTTATCTAAAAAAAAAAATTTTGCAAATTTTATTCTGAAAAAAAAATTAAACAATCCAGCATTTATCTAAAGCTAACTAATGACTTAATTTACATTTCTACCATCCAGCAATGTTTTTATCGAGCTAACATATCTATTTCATTTCACCCGCCCTTGAAAAAATGATGTCCAGATGGCTTTTTGGTTATAACACATGCATTTAACCATGTCTAACGTACTGGATTGTTCTAGAAGCTCAAGAACGTGATCTCCTCTACTTATTATCTCATTATAAAGTCCTATTTATCAAGACACCAATTTCAAGCTATGGAAAATTTTCAATATCCCGAATTATTGCTGGTGTGACGCAAGGTAGCATTCTTGTTCCTATCTTTTACAATATCTTTTCTTCAGATATTCCCACAATAAATAACATTCTTTTCTTCCTACAAAAACCCTAAAATAATATGCAAAACTCAACAAAACCAAATCCTAATTCACGAAAAGTTGTAACCCAAATGAAAGGTAAACGTATATACGTGTAAGCAGAAAAATGGTCCTTCTTCAAATTTTTATAGTAATTCAATTCTAGAAAACACAAACGCACGAGATTTTGGACCATATTTAGATAAACGATTCACTTAGAAACTAAAAAGACTTCAACTATGTTCAATTATCCTTCAATTACTTAAAGTACTCGCTAAGGGATCTAAGCCTTCACTAAATAATAAACTATTTATAAAATATGGATTTGAACTTTGGGGTTTGACCAAACCTTTCAATCACTATCGAATACAATCTTTTAAATTCAAAATCCTTCATAAAATTGTAAATGCCTCTTTTTATATTATAAATAATTTCATACATCATGATCTTGACATTCTGTCTGTCCTATTCCTATGAAAATCCCCTTCTACGTCACCTATCATAGAAGACTACCTTCTCCAATAGCACTGTGACTTCTAAATTTTTTGAAAAGTAGTTCCGATACTTATCATTTTGTAGTTTGTAAATATCTATAAAATTAAACAATTAAAAAAAGTAATACTTTTCAAATTATAGTAAATTGGGGTGGTATTTATATATCTTGGACTTTGGAAAAATCTATACAAAATGGAGGAGATTCTTATACTTTAATCTACTCTTCAGAATACACTGTATGATAAACTTAAGAATCTGATTTTCTTCATTTTTTTTAATCTGTTTTCCAATAATGGTATTTACTGAAAATAAGAAAATCAAATGGCAATTTCGAATTTTTATACTGTAACTTAAAAAAAAAATTGAAATAAATCCAATACAAGTACTCTTATTGTAAAAATATCCTTGTCAGATTAAATTCGGTTCGGCTTGGTAAAAAGTTCAGAAATAGCTTTGAAATTACAAAAATTTTATAAAAATAGCTAAAGTTGATCTTCTTCAAGTGGAATAATATTTTTCTATTTATTATTATTTGGATGTTTAAAAAAAATTGGTGAAGAAATATTTTCAATAACCGAACTTTCAACGATTTCCTGTATAACATTTGTAAACATATTTAATAGGAGTGAATATCACGTAAACTTTTCAAACTATTGTAGTTAAGAGGATTAAAATAAATTAGCTTTAAAATATTTCGAATATTTGTTACTTTCAAAACTACAAATTTTTTGACCAGGATTTTTGTCAAGTAACATATTAGGTATATTATCTGCTAGAACACCAAGTAAGGGCAAACTTAATATTAAAGCTTTTTCGATAGTTTCTCTCCTTTTACACGTAAAAGGATTAAATTTAATCTAAAGTCAGTCTGGTTTACCTGGAGCAAACGATACGACAAAAATCTATTCAGTTCAGTGAAACTTTTCAGATTCTAATACTTGGCTTGACGACTTAAACACCGATACTACTACTATTTACAGGAAACGGACCCTATCTTTAAACTATAGAATGGACAAAAAGGATTTTCAATATTGAAGTTCTTCTTCTTATTTTGTGGTAAAAGTTAAGCAAATTTTTTTCATTGCTGAGAATTTTTTGCGAAAACTTTTGAACAATTCCTCAACTAATCATATATATCCTTTTTGATTAAATGTAACTTTTCAAAATTATTTTGTGAAGAATTTTTTTATTAAAATGTTTACCGAAATGATTGGATCAATAATAGAGCATATAGTTTTTATCGTAGAACTGGTGGATAAATCTGGTGATTCCAAGCGGAGGTGAAATCTTTTGCTATTACCAAGCTTATTGGGTTGGGTTATCATAAATTCCACTGTAGAATTCTAGCTGGTATACGTTCTTGTAGTCTTTTGTGACTAATTAGCTGACCCGGTTCTCGTTGCATTTGATATTGAATACTGAACAACCCGAAAGTTGAGCTGCATTAGGTTTCAAGTCATACTGCTTTCCTGGCCAATGAGCCACCCGATCAGTTGGCTGAGGAGGGTCTCCATTGGTCTATGCTCGCAAATGTACCGGACCAACGGAGGGACGATTTCTTTCAATACTACTTTACTCAACAACCCTATTCCGAAATTCTGAATAAGGAAACTTTTCCGAATTTCAGCTGCTCGATTTCACTCGATATGGGTGCTATCGACAATAGAAATATGATGTCCTATTAAGTGTTTTTTTGGTATTGGAGAGCAAAAAAAAGTCACATGGATTGCGTTCAGGTAAATAGGAGGACTGTCTATAATGTACGAGAGACTTTCATCAATATTAAGTCATAAATAACGGAAAAATAAGTATATGGTGCCTGCCTCGGCGTCAAAGACAAGACCAACTAGCACTAGATCTATACAGATAGGATGTCATAGCTCCGAAAGGACTAAATCATTTTTCTATTTGTGGTCAAGGGTCACAGCCGATAACAACATAGGAGGAAGAAATTCACGCTCGGCATTCGACAGAGCCTCCTACAATTAGTCTATAAATTGAGACAATATCGTCGAACCTACTGCTGTACAAGACACTTAACTTGCCAGTTCCCATGTACGAGGTTTATTCAAAAAGTATCGCAAATTTTAAATATCCGCGGGTTACGTATATTCGATTTTCGATGAGGAATTTTTATTTTGTTCACGACTATTTAAGTTATATCGTTTAATTAGTTTTTTTTTATTAAATGACTGCATTTATTTATTCGCAACTAAAAACAACAAAACTCTAATTATATCTGCATACACATATGTAAGCAAATTCGAACTAGAACTTTTGATGGATTTAATAATAGTTAGCGGTTACAAATAAAAATTTTTTTTGTATTTCATTTTGGTCTATAATTATTACTCATTGTGATAGTATTTCAACATAATTTATTTCTATTTAATATTAAATTAAAAAACCAAGAAAAGAGTTATTTCTCTTTGAGTAGGACTCATTCTATTGTGGAACCCTTAAACCCATCAATTCCTTAGCAAAATTCTCATTTAAATCTAATATGCTCCAGAAAATTTAATAATTTCTTATGTCTTCCGCTATCTAACGTTCGTTCAGTTTCTTTAGAGAAGCTGGCAATATAGTCCCACACGAAACATGGAGTCGCCAAATGGCCTCAAGCATGTGGCGCTATAGAAAGTCTTCACAGTGATCTTACATATACGAGTCTGTTCAAAAAGTATCGCGAATTTTGAATTTCCGCGCGTTACGTATATTCGATTTTCAATTTTTGTGGCGCTATGTTGGTACTCATGTCTGTCACTTATGTCGACAAGTTCGGCCATTTTGAATGTTTAGTTAATTTTTGACAGCTGCTTTGCTTGCACGTGTTTTGGCTCGTTTTCGATTTTTGCTCAATTTCGACCAAAAACAGCATCGCCTTAATATTGCTAAGGAGCTGTTGGACTCTGTCTGCGACGACCCAAATTTGCTACAGAGGGTCATAACTGGTGACGAATCATTGGTATATGGTTACGTATACCTGTTGCCGCACGAGCCAAGACCGAAAAAACCACCAAATTCGGTCGAATGTGAAGGTTTTTCTTACAGTTTTCTTCGATTGCAGGGGCGTGGTGTATCATGAGTTCTTGCCACAGGGTAGAATGGTCAATAAGGAATATTACCTGCAAGTTATGCGCAAGTTGCGTGAAGCAATCCGGCGGAAACACCCGGATTTGTGGAAGAACAAAAATTGGCTTTTGCCATTTTTGGCCAAAAACAACACACTAATAATGCTGCAGCCACCGTATTCCGCAGATCTGCCCTCCTGTGACTTTTTCTTGTTCCCGAAACTGAAGATCCCCAATGAAAGGACGAATTTACGCTACGATTGAGGAGATAAAGGCGGCATCGAAGGAGGAGCGGACAAGATCACAAAAAATGATTTTTTGAAGTGCTTCGAGGATTGGAAAAAACGTTGCCACAAGTATATAATATCTGGTGGGGATTACTTTGAAGGGAAACACAAAATTCGCGATACTTTTTCAACAGACCTCGTATGCTTTAAAAATTTCGAATCCTTCGAAGAATTTATGTCCTCCCACATGAGAATGGACGATTCCGGAGCCTATTTAACGATGCCGGATTTTGGATGAAATTAAGCTCAATGGGCTGCGGTGGGCTAGACACTTAATCCGTAGGGACGAGGCAGATCTAGAGTGGAAAATAGTCTGGAAAGTCTACAGTAGCTCCATTTATTTCCCCAGAAAACGAGATACGCCCGGTGGAGCGGTGGCGTTAGCTAGAACACCAAAAACATGCTGGGAGTGTCGAACTGGATAACCGCGGTATGAAGCAGGGACGTCTGCAGTTCTTTGATTCAGCATGCCTAGGTGATGATGATGAATAGGAGGCCTGACGAACTCCAGCAATCTCTTTTTTCGATATTTCTTTCTACACATTGGCAAAACATCATTAAGCCAGTCTACTCAACAACCATTCCGCAATTTTGTGCAAGGAGGCTCTTGCGAACTTCGACAATTTCCATTTTTTTAAAAACAGGACAATTTCCATTGTGGAGTTACTAGACCCAACAACTTTTTTCCAAAGTCCTCTCTCTAATTATCTAAAATAATTTAATTTGCTCCACAAAATTTATTAGCCTCCGATTTTTGTTCGTCAAGTTGCATGGCAAACTACACATGCAGGCCACATGATATCTCCAAATAACATATTGGTCGTGGAGCTATAAAACAGCCTCTAACTCTTGTCTCAGAGACCTTACATAGAAAAAAAACTTTTCAAAATCTTTTGTGCAGAATATTTTTATTAAAAAGTTTTGCAAAGCAGATTGGAGCAATAAAAGAGTATAATTTTTATTGTGCAGAAAAGAGCCGCTACAGAAAATATGCGCTTTTTTACTGACTGGATTCAAATGTAATTGAATTTGTCTTTTATCGCTCAACCAATTTTTATTTTATTCAAAGCTCCTTTAATCAAGAAAATATTGTCGTACTTTTTTATGAACTTCAGAATGCAATTCACCTTCGATACGATTAACTGCAGCGTATGATATTCTTTCTTTTGAGCGTGTGGAAACGCTTTGAATTCGTTCGAATTATGGCGGATTATGTTTTTCATCGAATACAAAGTCATATTTACACATATACCTATTTCTATGGTTATATTTATTATATATTAGAACGCATGCACAAATGATGAAAGGGGATGATTTAAGTGACTTTAAAGTCTGGTGTAGTCTTGTTTGAGGGAAAATAAAATTAACTGAAAACCAAAAACGTACTCGTAAAAGTGAGAGTATGACTTCTGTGGTTGGTGATGCATTCACAAAAACATTTTAGATTGCGTTTCACAAAATGAAAGTAATATTATTGTGTACATACTATTGGCAGTCATATCGATACTAGTACCAGCCGGATATGATGTTCATAAAACGAACAAAAGGTTGAGAGGGAATGTGATAAAGTAAATTGAATTTTATCGATTGTCTTCGTTTTTCACAATTGGAATTTTGTTCGATCATCAGCGTATTCAGAATGGATTTCTTCGTATTCTATCTCCAATTTCGATTCGAATATTTGTAGACCTGGGGTTAACTTATATTCTAACTATTCTTTAGTAATTTATTATTTTGCATATGCTGAGTTTTCAACTATTTCGATAACCTTCCATACCGTTGGTACGTTTGTCATACGTTCAATTGGGCAATATTGCTGATAGTAATGCTTTCCAATTCGAATGAATATCAGTATAAAAGCTCACTAGGTACAAATACCAAATGTTGTTAAAAAATATGAGAATATTCATCTTGAGACAAAAAAAAATAAGTTCCGACTAGACGCTATTCATTTCATCCGAGCTCCCCACATCAGAAGACATATCCATGACATGCCAATGGAGATGTGCTCTTCTTCCAAATTGGAATTGAAACCAAATATTGTCAAGTATACAGTAAAGTACATATTGAAAGAGTTTTTCTTGTCGTACACAGCATCAAAACCGAATTGTTTGCATATTCATAACAAAACCAAATTAAACTCAATTGGAGATACGTAGATATCGAGATACTTGAAGTTACTTGTAATTTGAGTTTCATCAAAAATAATGACCTAAGATATATTTTAGGTCATACCAAATACTATTTGAACTTCTAATACAACTTTTGTCAAATACAACAAAATTTCACTAATACTCGTATTCCATTAACGAATTGATTAAATTCTCTCCACTTACATTTTAGTTACATAACCTATTTACGTTGGCACAATCGGTGTAATTTTCTGATTAAGCCAATAAAATTGACAATAAGTTCTAAAATACAAAAAAAAAATTAATTTTCTACATCATTCTTCAACTAATGTCCTGCACTTCCGTCAGAAATAAGGGTACAACAAGCTTCTTCCGGATTTTGCCCCCAATACTAACTTCAAATGAACCAGTTCCCAATTGGAAGCAAATTTTTTCGAATGTCAAGTTGAATATTACCAATGTTAAGGTCATAATTTTTTATATAAAATTGCTTACGTTCAGCATAGTCGTAGGTCTTACGTTCAGCATAGTCGTAATTCTTCGCACCACGATAACTCAGGTCATTTAAAGATAATTAAACGATATTTTCTCGATATGAAAATCAAGACCACTGCGTACTTGACGCAGATATTCTGAGTGTCGTTAAATTAAGATAAGTTTGACATTTAACTTTTCTTATCTACATATTTTCGGCATAGACCTGGTTTTTCAAAAGTTGACAATCCCTCATTTCGAGTTTCTAATTTAATTGCACATTGCTTATATTCTACATGGGCGTAGGTCTTAAAACGTAAACAATTTACATTTCCTCGAAGCCCCGATTTTGTTTGCCTGATCTTTATGATATTGCCATGTATAAACAATGTCCAATCTTGAGATAGTGTTTTTGTTGGCATGTTATTTACTTGTACGTTCGGTATGGACAAAGGCTTATGTAATTATAAGTAATGCATGACCTTGAGAGGTCTTGATCATTTTTTGCACCTGGACGTAGGACTTCAAATATACGTAATGCCTGATTTTCACTTCGTAATTTATTGGCGACAAATTTACTTCCGGCATAAACGTCGATCTTTAAAGGTATGGAATACCTGCCCACGAGTGTTTGAATTTCTTTTGCCTGATCTCTACGTGCCAATATTTTTGTTCCAAAATTTTCTTTTAGTATGGACTTACCTCTTCAAATAAAGACAATGCCTGATCTTTCCTTTTTACAATTTTATACCAAATTATGGATCCAGTGGATTTTTTTCTGTAAGAATTAATGTTTCATTAAATTGTTCAGATACAGCATGTACCTAACTTTTTAAAGGCAAATAATGTCTTTCTTTAAGGTTCTAATTTTTTAGACATTGCTCCCTTACTAAATGGACGTAGGGCTTCAAAGGTAAGGAAAGTCTGACCTACAGTTTGCGTTTATTTTTTGCTTGCTCTTTTTTTTTTATAGAACATTGCTTGAGATTGCATTTTCTTTGTACCAAAATTAATATTAGCAGAGCGATCACGCTAGATCTTTAAATGCGTGATCACACGGTTAACTACCTAAGCTTTCGTCAAATTAAATAATATTTTATTTACATCTATGAGTGCACAGAAACGACAAAATCATACCAAATTCCAACATAGTAAAATTTTACAGTCTTTCATGGAACTATTTTATTTCGAAAGCATATTTATTCATAAGCTTACTAATCAAAAATTATCGATTTTGTTTATTATTTTAATAATTTTGGTTAACAATAACTTTACGGTTTTATTATTGCATATTTAAATTTTGATTTCGCTACAATAACAAATGCTCTTTTCTAGAAACTGAACTCATTTATTTCACTAATGAATCTATAAATATTGTTTTTGAGAATGTTTCAAATAATTTCCATGTCTCAGCAGCATAATTTGTCTGTGCCATATTTCGGTTGTGGGCATCATCATCAAACCAAATTGTCGCAGGTGTTTCACAATCGTCCGTCTTTCCGTGATATTGTTTTCACGTTCAAGTCGATTCAAATTCATTTTAAATTGAAATTAACCCAAACAAACAAAAAATATCGCCGTATTTATTCTCACTTTTATCGTTCTATTCAGGTATTTTTAGCTGTTCCGAATTTCCAGATGTCTGGGCTTATTTACACAATCAGCTATTATAAATAACACATTTGAGGGTGTGAGCTTTTACTATTCTTTAAAATTATAGGTTAAAATTTCCTTTAAATATAATTGCTGTTATTTACAATATTTCATTTTAATTACTTCATAATTTAATGTGTTATAAAAATCGTCTTTCATTTTGAAATAATTTGTGCTATTTATTAAAGCAAGATCTTATCTATTGAAGTTATTTATTAATTAAAAATGTATTTAGCCATCGAAATAAAAAAAGAGATACTGGAAATTTTTATATGAAAAAATAAAAGAAAATCTTATTAGTCTCTCATTTTGTTGCCTACTACCGTCGGAATTGGCATATGCTCAGTCAGCACACATATGTGTAGAACTGTACTTGTAATAGACTTCACCAGCCTAGCTTCCTGGATACAGTTAGTTGCACTTCACATGCTCGTCTTTCACCTCCACTTAAACTTGATACATTGCTTAAATTGCCTCATGCAGTCGAACTCTCACACGCTTTTCACTCCTTCTGATGAACCTATTTCGTTGTCTTCTAATATCAAGTCGACTTAGCTACTAACTATACTATTTTCTACAATCAAAACCTACCTCCTGTAGGTCAATCCATCCGTCAGTTCAAACAAGCAATCCATCTGTCAATTCCTATACGATAAGCTGTCGAATATGCTTCCTTCTGGTGCCAACTCTCAATCATCTACATCCAGCACAGGTACAAGCATGCTAACAGTCAGTAACCAATAACAAGCCAGGAACCCTAACTGTTGGTAGCAAGGCCTACCTTAACCTTTACTATCTATAATAGCATCTTGAATATTTGGTATCTCTTACCCCTTGAATGCAAACTGTGCCCGCGATGTAGGTATTAACCACAGTCACCACGTTTCAGCCAAAGGCAACACCTCACCTTGGTGGGGAACGGTGTAGAATTTTTTTATTTAAGAATACGTGGTCGGTACTTCCACTCAAAGAGCTATAGTAAATTCGCCAAGACCCGCTATCCCCAGCACCGAGATAACAACCTCTTAAATGGTATTTGATTTTGGGGAGCAAAAAAAAAGTTACGCAGACTTTGATAAGGTAAAAACTCATTGATGGAGATTGCAAAGCGCGTTGTCATGGTGGAGCGTCCAGCTGTCTGCAATAGACGATATGAATATAACAAACCCTTTTTTTAACCTTTCAAAAACTTCCATATAAAAACAAGTCCTTGAAAAACTCCACATCGATGTGGAGTTCCCCGTCTTCCTGAGCGGGGATCGTTTTCCACTGCTTCTCAGCCCTCCAACCAAAAATATTTCTGCTCTTAAGAAGGAATATTCGCCATAAATTCGTAACGACGTTTTGCAAGTCAAACTCATTTAACAAGCTTAACATAAAATTTGATGTTTTTTTCCGTAACACACCTGAAAGGTATATAAGACAACAGTCAGAAGCTTCACGATCATGAGAACAATTGGAGACTTAACGTTTCGTGTAGATTATCTTGACAAATTAAAGAGAGATTTGGAAAAAGAGTTATTATATCAAAGACCCACAACATATAATAGTTAAAAATAAAATTCTGGATTATAAGTTAAACATGATACGAATTATATAAAGGATGATGTTCTTCACTGAAAAGGTAAAGAAAGAACTTTTTGCTAAAAATCATTAATTTTGGTTATATTTAAATAAATTTGCCGATCTTTTTTAAATTATTCAACTTTTCAACGTATACTTGAAAATGTTGAATTTAGAAATTTTTACCTATTCGATCGACCATTAATAAACGAGTACTTTACCGTTCAATAATAACTAGTTGACGGCCTTTTAGCAAAGAAAAGAAGGTTTTTAGAATGCATCCTTTTTTACAATAAATTTCAAGTAATAACAAAATAACAACGTTAAAAATAAAAGAAATTCTTTAATTGGAGTTTTTTTTGTTGTAAAAGTTTATGGTAGTCTACGATTGATGAAAAATTGAAAAATTATCCAACCATGTTAACTAAGGGAACATAAACGAACACCAGTCTTACTCGTATTTTGTGAAAACATCGAAAAACTTGTAGAAGGAAAGAAATCAATAAATTTTCATATTTACATATATAACCACTAATAGAGTCGAGTAGGCACTTACGTGTAAATTTGGTAGTGCGTGTTTGGTGTAAATATTCCAGCCACAAATCTGTAATTTTCCTAACAACACATAATGATTATTATGATATTTGGCTCAACAGGACTAAATAGGACCACTTTATACCAATTATATGCCTTCACTACCGAAACTACTTAAACTTGAAGTGAAATAGGATAAAACAAACGTTACTATTTGATGATAATAATAAATTCGCGTTTAATTTAGTGGCGATAAAAAATTTACTACTAATACGGGAACGAATGAGGTGAAAATAAATCAACACATGATTAAGTAAAATGAACTTATTGTTAACGGGAGTGGGAAGATGGGGCGCTACTGACAATAGCTTACACGTATGCAGAATATCACTTTACCTTTAATAACTTGCAGAGCTTTGATAAGTTACCTTATTAAATAGTCAATGTATGAGTATCAAAATACAAGACAGTAGATACACATACTCGTACATATGTATGTAGGACGTTTCTATACTTTGAATAATTATTGTCTTTGTATTTGGATTCATTTCAGTTCCTTCAAAGTAACCATTATCAACATCTCGTTAAAATATGTGCCCATAAAATGGAAGGACTTCTACTGTTTCAACACATGTCTGCCACCGAAATTGTTTTTGTTTTCCGGAATAGAAGCAAATAAGTCACTCTATATGCACGCAGCTAGTCAGTTGAGGACTGAAAACGACGTCGTTATGATCCGAAATTGCTCCAATATTTGGCTGCGAAGTCGTTTCCAGGAAGTTTGACCTACTTAGTGTGCTTCCATTATCTGCTAGTATCTATACGCATACCTCATCGGAACTATTTTCATTTCTTCCGAGAATATTAGTTCTTTTGATAAATTTTCTTAGAAAATTATCCTCTCACTCTTTGGGTTTTCCAGTTCCTCTAACAACTCATTCAAGGATAACTAAAATATTCAAACTTGACCTTTTCAACTTCTCCTAATCTATTTGTAAATCGTCAGTATCCTCATAACAATTATCTTTACAGTTTTCCATAATATAAAATTAGTAGTAAATATTATCACCAAAAATTCCTAACAACTTTCTAAAAGCATTCATACCAGCCGATTTAAATGGAAAGCAGAATTTCAACGAAAGAGGTCATCTTTTGACAATAGTGACTTCACCAACTCATAACCAGAAGCTACAGGCTGGCTAAATGTTATTTAATCTAAAACATATCCTTTTAATGGCGGTAAACTTGTAACGTATATAAAAATGCTGACGCATTTATTCTACTTCATCATCTTCGCCATCTTCTTGAAGTCTGTAATTTTGCTATAAATGCTTGACTATTTTTTTTTACTGCTATTGTTGTTACTGCTACTACTAGTATTTTATATCCTTCATTGGAAAAATGGTATTAAATTTTCTGCAATGAACGTATCACTAAGAAACGATAAAATAGGATATTGAAAATGGCGAATAGCTGAGTCGATTCACTGATAGAATACGTAAAAAGTTTTATGACCGGAGCTTTGGTGATTTTATTAACCACAAAAATAGGAGCAGAGAAGTTAGTCGTATATAAATGCAAAAGGTGCACCGATGATGGTTTTTGTTGTATTGTAGGCTTGAATGAGTACGAAATGCGACGCCACATTTTATGAATCGATCGAATTGTCTATCTAGTACTAAGTCATAAAATAATTTTCAAATTAGATCGCACATATTTAAGTTTTTGTAGTAATCTAATGATTTCTATTGTATAAAAAGACAGCTTTCTAATAAAAGAACAAGTACGTGCTCATTTCTAATCAATAAAAATTAAAAATATTAATTATTTCATATACCCATCCTAGAAGCTTGAATCAATCAATATTCTTTTCAGAATTTATTCATTTGAAATAATCTCTCAGATTATTAGCCAAGAAAGTGGTAAAAAAGAAACATTTTGGATCATTAGGAATAATTTATTTCTAATGAGACTATTTTATAGCACCACAAACATGAGGCCATTTGGTAACTTCACGGTTCGTATATTTAAGCGTTGCCAGCTTCCAAATGTAATCTGAAGGATGTAAATAGAGGCCCACAACGGAACAATTCCTAGTCCAAAAAAAATACAGGGTGCTTTTTAAGTCCCAGGTTTGGCCGCCATTTTGATTCGAGTTTGTTTGGCCGTCATTTTGATTTGGATGACATTTGTGTGTCAGCATTTGACAGTCGCAGAGAGTGGTCGATAACAATTTATCATGGAGCATCTAACACCACAACAACATGTTGAAATTATTAAAATAATTGCTCAATTGTAAATACGGGGAAAAAATTATGTGACTCTTTTCATTTTTTGAGCATGTAATGAATAATTTTGAAAATATGCATATACTGGCATACTATTCAGCGTGTAATGAAAAATTTTGGAAAATGTTTATTCTGAAAACATTGGCGCAGTGAATGTCCCAGTACCTCTCACTAACGCCGTGCACAAAAATTGGGAATATCTGACCTAACAGCTGGAAGCAAATGATCATGAACGGCTTTGAGACGGGAGTGCTCGAGTTTTACAGCTCGGTATAGACAACTACGATTTTTGGCAAAAATCATTATGAGCGACGAAGCACACTTCGACTTGCCTAGCTTTGTTAATAAACAGAGTAGTCGCTATTGTAGAGTAACTGTATGGTCCGGCATTTGAGCCGGCGGCACCATTGGGCCATATTTCTTTCAGGATACTGGAGGCAATGCTGTAACAATTACTGGTAAAAGCTATCGGGACATGATGGAAAATTTTCTTCTGCGCGAATTGGATCAATTAGGCCTACAGAACATGTGGTTCCAACAAAAACGGTGTCACATCACACACAACTCGTGCTACGATGCAAATTTTGAGAGAAATTTTTCCCGGTTCATTAATGACGAAAAGTGGTAATATCGACTGACCCCTACGATCCCCTGATTTAAATACTCATGATTTCTTCGTATGGTAGTACTTGAAGAAGAAGGTGTACTCTAAAAAACCAATCACAACCTCGAGTCTTCAAGACAACATTCGAAACAAAATTGCTGAAATAACACCAGAAGTCTGTGAAAATGTTATGAAAAATGTGCTTGAATAATTGATCTTTCACTAAATGATCTTCTATTTCTACATTTCCAGCATGTTTTTGGCGTCCTGCCTGACACCGCCACTCCATCAAAGCGATAGGGCCTATCTCATCTATGACCACAGTAGACTTCCTTATCCATATGAACAAAATTTTATTTGCCATTTCAATCTCAAAAGGATATTGCTCTATAATCTGCAAAAAAAGAAAATATAAAAAATTTAAAATAAACAAGTTGTGACTTTTTTAGACCCTTTATTTTTTTAGTGCCCACCCTGTATCGATGCTATACATTTGTTTCCTCACAAAACCACACACAAAATCCGTAATATTTCCAAAAATAAATTTCAATTTCATCAAAATTAATCGTACTTTTTAGTATAACAATCATAATTTCTCGAATGAAGAATAGCAATCGATTAAAATAAAGAAATATTTTAAGAACTTATTAAAAACTTTTTTGTAATTAGTTTGTATAAAATTGATTTTGTAATTTATTTTGTTTAGAAACTTTTTTAGTTCAGTGCAGATTGTTAGTTTACTAGTAGTTGAGAAGAGTTTCAGAAACAAAACAAAAAGTTACTATATTTTAAATAGGAAAGAAGTATCGCCTGTGAAGCGCACCTTTCGTGAACCTTTTATAAAATTACTTAAATGTACAAATTCTCTGCTAAAATAATTAAGAGTTACAGAAACTCTTGATTAACTTCCAATTGAATTAAAAGTGCTAGCAAATTATATAGCAAAAACTCTGAGTAAGGGTTGCAGCACCAAGTAAGTAATTACCCGACTTTGGTGCCGAAAGTTTGCTTCTTCGAATACCTTTCAGCAAATTATTCGTTGCCCTACCTTAATATTGATCCGTTGAACGAAAAAGTTTTTATTGCGCAACTTTATTATTCAAATCTAGGAGCTAATGGAAACCAATCGCATTTGTTATTCGTTGCTCATCATATTCCTCTTGCAGAAACTTTCTCTCAAAATAACATTGAGGAATTTTTATTTTGTTCACGACTATTTAAGTTATATTGTTTAATTAGTTTTTTTTATTAAATGACTGCATTTATTTATTCGCAACTAAAAACAACAAAATTCTAATTATATCTGCATATGTAAGCAAATTCGAACTAGAACTTTTGATGGATTTAATAAAAGTTAGCGGATACAAATATAATTTTTTTTTTGTATTTCATTTTGGTCTATAATTATTACTCATTGTGGTAGTATTTTAACATAATTTATTTCTATTTAATATTAAATTTAAAAACCTAGAAAAAGAGTTATTTCTCTTTGAGTAGGACTCATTCTATTGTGGAACCCTTAATCCCATCAATTCCTTAGCAAAATTCTCATTTAAACCGCTATCTAACGTTCGTTCAGTTTCTTTAGGGAAACACGAAACATGGAGTCGCCAAATGGCCTCAAGCAAGTGGCGCTATAGAAAGTCTTCACAGTGATCTTACATATACGAGGTCTGTTCAAAAAGTATCGCGAATTTTGAATTTCCGCGGGTTACGTCTCAATTTTTTGTGGCGTTATGTTGGTACTCATGTCTCTCACTTATGTCGACAAGTTCGGCCATTTTGAATGTTCAGTTAATTTTTGATAGCTGCTTTGCTTGCACGTGTTTTGGCTCTTCTTCGATTTTTGCTCAATTTCGACCAAAAACAGCATCGCATTAACATTGCTAAGGAGCTGTTGGACTCTGTTTGCGACGACCCAAATTTGCTCCAGAGGGTCATAACTGGTGACTTATCATGCGTATATGGTTATAACGTATAAACTATAGCTGATTCAAACCAATGGAAGCTGCCGCACGAGCCAAGACCGAAAAAAGCGCCAAGACCGAAAAAAGCACCAAGTTCGGTCGAATGTGAAGGTTTTGCTTACAGTTTTCTTCGATTGCAGGGGCGTGGTGCATCATGAGTTTTTGCCACAGGTTAGAACGGTCCATACGGAATATTACCTGCAAGTTATGTGGAAACGCCCGGATTTGTGGAATAACAAAAATTGGCTTTTGCCATTTTTGGCCAAAAACAACACATTAATAATGCCGCACCCATCGTATTCCCCAGATCTGCCCCCCTGTGACTTTTTCTTGTTCCCGAAACTGAAGATCCCCATGAAAAGACGACTTTACGCTACGATTGAGGAGATAAAGACGGCATCGAAGGAGGAGCTGAGCAAGATCACAAAAAATAATTTTTTGAAGTGCTTCGAGGATTGAAGAAAACGTTGGCATAAGTGTATAATATCTGGTGGGGATTATTTTGAAGGGGCAAAATAGATATTCATGAAGAAATAAATAATTTATGAAAAAATACAAAATTCGCGATACTTTTTGAACAGACCTCGTATAACTATTCATATAAATATCACGCCAGACAGAGCAGGTACGTAGACTACAAACCAAAATTTTATTTTATTTATTAAATGTATTTATGTATATGAAAATAATAATCTTAAAAATTCTACAATACATAACAAAAAAAAATCAAAAATCAGCTCTTTTTGGAACTAAAATATATGTAAACGAAGAGTTTCAAAACTATTTATGTTTAGAAAAAAAAACTGTTTTTATTTTACATCATTGTAAAAAGATTTAATTTTAAGCACAAAACCAAAAATATTCTGAACAGAATCTGCCAAAAAATACACACACACGCACAAAAAATAAGAAAAGAATTTAAAAAAATTATAAAAATATGAAAAAATGAAAATTATTTGGAAAATGTTGACCGGGCAACATTTTTTGTTCCTAGCAACAAAACCCAGCAACACATTTTGTATCCGGACATTCCAAATTTTGTAGCAAAAATTGCAAATCTAGGCGAAATTTTCGTGCATATGAACTGAATTTACTCCATGTGGAAATTTTTATGCAGCTCTGAAAAGAGCTTCTTTCATTGTATATTCTGAAAGAAGAGTAATTAAGGAATGTTTTAGTATGTGTAAATCCTATTTTTATCCTTGAAAAATAGAAAAATATCCGATTTGGAAAATGAAATTTGAAGAAATTCAGTATTGATGATTTATTCGTTACCTTAATTTTAAATAGATGGCGCACAAATCAGCAAGGAGTTTTCGGACAGTTTTATCGCTGTTTGTCTTAGCAGTAGTGGTTTGTGAAGGTGTTGACTTGTTATTGATGACTGGTTTTGGGATGATGAGTCTTGAATTTGATTATGGAGTAGTTACAAGGTGGTTCATCTAGCGGTTGCAAATTTAAAAGCTGCATTTTAAATAGTAAATAAGAAAAAAACTAGTGCATATTATTTCAAATTGCTGGTTTTATTAGAAAGATTGAACCTTGAAATTTAAGAATGAAACACAACATCATATAAATGACTCCCACGGCTGGTCTTACAGTACCCCCATTCGCTCGACCCAATTTTTCAGTATATTTTCGATTGTCTGGGCCTGTATCCCTTCAATGGCAACGTTGATTTCGTGTTTCAAGGCCTCAGTTGCCTCTGGATGGCTTGCGTAACATTTATCCTTAACGGCTCCCCACAGAAAATAATCCAACGGGATCAGATCACAGCTCCGAGGCGGCCAATTGACATCAGAATTTCGGCTGATTATTCGGTTTTCGAAAGTTCTCAATATTTCCCAGTTTTCTGGGAATGATGTTGGTTTCATTCTTTTAGATCGAAGAGGGAATTTCTAGAAGAACATGTTGACATGACTCGGTAATTCGTATCGGTTGAACGTCAGCACAACAATCCCAGTAAAAGATGGTGTACCAGAGTTATTTCTAAAAAAAATTTCGAACCTCCCTACATCCTAGATATATCAAATTTTCGACAAGTCGTTCGAAAATTCTAACCTCTTACAGAAAATGATGCTTTTCACTAAATTGAGTGTATTGTGGTAAGTTAACTTCAAGGAACTACCTTCGAAGGTGATGCTTTTAGAAGTCAATTTTTCGGCAGTTACTCTGTTTTTAGTTACGATTAGAAGATTATCTTCTTTGGTTTCTATTACTTTTGTGATTTCTCTTACAACCTGGTACAGACCATGTTCGAGTCTGAAAGGGTAAATGTTCGCAATTGGCTTGCTGCCCTATTCGGTACAGCTGATAATGCAATGAGGACATTCTCTCTATTTACCTAGTAGATTAGGGAACAGATCAAGCCCAGTTAGTCTAGGTAGATCTTTTATGTCCAGGGCTTCTTTTTTTCCTTTTTTTATGCTCCAGTTCATATTTTGCCATTCATATCTGACCTTGAATCAATATTTGACTTTCGCCAATACCGACCAGAAAAAACAAAAAAACAATTTTATTTTATCGAAAATGATCGGAAATAATTTATAGAATCGGCGCAAAATCACTATCAAAAAAAACTATTTCTCCTTTTCCTTTCTCTTTTTTTATTATTGTAAATTTTACTGCATGATTATAGAAAATGGTCTTACCGATTGTAGCAGAACTATTCTCCCGTTCTTGTTTTTTCCCTTTTTGCATGACTAATTGTAAAGGTTAGAAAAATAATGATACCGTTTTTTTTTCTTCTTCTTTTATCTTTCTTTTTTTATCAAAACCTTTGTTTTTGTTGCATGAACGATTTAATTCGGGATAGTATTTTATTTTTATATTGAAATTAACCGTAAATTTAATTTCCAGAGATTTTTATGGCTATTAGAATACCAATATTTCGTTAATAATTAATGCACACATAAATAATAAACGCACTCAATAGTAGAATGTGTAATGAAAAATTTATTTTATTCGATTTTGTTTGGCTGCCATTTTAGTTTTGATGACATTGGTCTATTGGCATTCGATAGTCATAGAGAGTGGTCGATAACAATTTATTATAGAGCATCTAACGCCGCAACAACATGTTGAAATTATTAAAGCTTTTTATTTGAATAATTATTCAATTGTGATTACGCGACTGAAATTACGTGACTTTTTTGGTGTTAATCATATACGGAGCAAGTCCACCATTCATCGTGTAATGAATAATTTTGAAAATATGCATATACTGGGAGATAAAGCAAAGGCTTGGCGACATTTAAGCCAACGTGCACCTGAAAAGATTGATGCAGTAAAGGTTCGGGTACCTCTCATCGACGCCGTGCGTAAGAATTGGGAATTTTTTCATCATGATTGTTAAAAATTCTCCGTAACCCCAACAGCTGCAGGCAAATGACTATGAACGGCGCCGACACTGGAGAGCTCGAGATTTACAGCTCGGTATAGACGACCACCTGTTGTAGCAAAAAATCATTATGAGCGACGGAAGCACTCTTCGACTTGGCTGGCTTTATTAATAAACAGAATAGCCGCTGTTGGGGCACTGAAAACCCTCAACTGATACACCAAAGTCCACTACACGCTCGTAGAGTGACTGTTGACTGCGGTAGACATTTGGGCCGGCGGCCTATTTGGGCCATATTTTTTTGAGGATGCTGGAGGCATTGCTGTGACAGTTGCTGGTGACCGCTATCGGGACATGTTGGAAAACTTTCTTCTTCCGGAATTTGATCAATTAGGCCTACATCACACAGAACTCGTGCAGAGAAATTTTCCCCGGATGAATAATGTCAAAAAGTGGTGACATCGACTGAATTTGAATCCTCCCGATTTCTTCGCATGGGGTTACTTAAAAGAAAATGTGTACACTACCAAACCAACTACAATCTCGAGTCTTAAGGGCAACATTAGAAACGAAATTACTGAAATAACACCAGAAGTCGGCGAAAATGTTATGAAAATTGTGCTTAAAATTTGCCGACATCATATTCCATACATAATGCTAAAGACCATATAATCAATCAATAAAATATAAATCATTTAAAAGTTATTTAAAAAAAACTTCGACCTGGAATATAAAACGCACCCTGTTGAAATGTTATTTATAATGTATTACCATCCAATATTCATAACGAAAAGAAAACAAATATAAAATTGTATTTATATACATTTAAGAGGCAAATACATTTATAATGAATTGGAAATAGCTATCTTTCATTAAAGGTTCTCCTAATCACAGGTACTCGGTCCTAAATCAGCACTTCTCTCTAGGATGTGGCAGAAGCGATTTTCTTCATCGAATTAGAAGCAGGGACAGACGTAACGACTAAGTCATTCGCATCACCATCGATGACCGACTCCACTCTGTTTCCCCTATTTAAGCTTTTGAAAATTTTTTTCCCTTCCCAATTTTAATACCCAGCTTTCCCCCATCATTAATAGTTTTTTTTTTCTTAATACTTTTCTCACATGGTTTTTTTAATCTAATTATTTTCCTATCGTTCTTTATTTTCTATCTCATCTTCTCCCATGGAGATATTAACGCCTTTAGGTGTCTCCATTTTCCGCTAAATGTGCAGGCATGATTTTTCTTATTATGGTGATTGCAAGAAGAAGACTTTAGACCCCCCACGACCACTGCATAAACCTGACATCGAGCATGCCCATCAAAGGAAGATGTTCTCTGAGTATGGTCGTAACTGGTCATACTACTGTTGAACTTCACGTTCTTTAATGTCCAAATTTTCCAACATGCAGGCAATAATTTCATTGATTTCCAATTGCATACCATAACAAATAATAAATAAAATTTAATGAATTACAAATACTAGCAAACGAAATTTATTAAATTTTACATTATTTTTCTCACCAAATTTTAATTTTCTTTTTTTCAACAAGAAAATTATTTTTTCGAAATTATTATTTTTAAATATTTTTTTACTCTACATTTTAGTGTATATAAAAAAGTATCTTTTTTATATATAAAAATATATATTTATTTATTTTGATATAATCTAACCGGAAGAATAATTTTAAAATATATAATATAATATGATTTAGAAAATGTTTCATGGAGAAAATTAAAAAACTATTCAGTTCGGGCCAATAGTTTTTCGCACATTAGAAAAATAAACAAAAATGTCCAATATTTTTTACATCAAATATTACCTAAAAGAACTTCAACATTTTAAATAAAATAAAATCGGATATAATTACGCTATTAATGACACTCATCACAGTAGTAGAAATTCTTAATGTCCAACCAGTTACCAATTATAATGAAAATAGCAAATTTTCATAAAATTCAACTAAAAAATAAGAGAAATAATGGAGAAAATATGAAAATATTACGAAATGAAAAAAGGGGAGCCCAAAAAATGTGTCCATTTAATATTTTAGAACAAGTTACACGTATATTAGAAAAGTCCAACACATCCCAAGAGATTGTATTATGTTCTGTCCTCAGAGTTAAGTACACCTTTTTTAATTTACGACTAAAGTTAGAAAAATATTATATGATAAGGGTCAAAATCAGGATACCTTTTGTTGCCTTTTCTTTTATTATTTGAAATTATCAAAACCCGTAATAATATTAAAAATTATGCAAAGAGCGACCAAATTTTCTTCCAAATTATCATCAAATAAACGTATTTTAGTGTCTGCGTTTATAGAATTTATTAAGTGAATATTACTACTAAGATCTTGCTACCTTTATTTATTAGTTTTTGTGATTTTTTTTTTGAAATTGTGGAGATTTCTGATATTGTTGATGCACAAAGAAGTTTTCGCAAATAATTTAAATACCCATTTATGCCGTCATTTTCATTTGCAATTAAAATATGCAAAAGTAGATAGCACCGCCATTATGTAGCTGAACTAAAATTTATAGCATATGGAGCTACAAAGTGTGCAAGAAAATAAATGAGACTGGTTCGGTGAATCCGTGAGTTTGACTTACGAAAAGTTGCAACGAGCCTATGGGGAATACTTCTTATGAAAAGTGTAAGTTTTTCGGTAACATTGGAAGATCGAGAAGCAGTGGAATACTGGCAATAATGTGCAACAAGTTATGACTCTTGTAAAGTCACATTGTCGATTCATATTGAAACTCCTTAAAAGCTTCTGAAAAAGGGTTTCTTTGCTTCAGAAGAAGAAACACAATAGACACTTGGATGCTACATTATAATAAGGCCGCTATTGCACGGTCATCTCCATCAACAAGTATTTCTCGGAAGAATAGATTCCTGTGGTTGCCCAGCCCTCCTTTCTACATGACATTTTTGTACAAGGAGATTCCAGTTAAATATTGTATATTTTTTCTTACATAAAACTCAGAAACCACTAAATTTTTTAATCAAAGGTTTTCTAGATTAGAAAAAAAATCAAATATTTTCTTGTACATAAAATAGGATGGGTTATTTTTCATAATAAAAGCATATGAACTTTCATAATCACAAGGACTAATTAATTTTAGCATAAATAATGTTTATGAAAAGAAGCTATTCTTTATCTTTGATAGCCTATTACTTTAACATTTCATATGAAAAAGCTGTTATTCTTAGATATTTGTATTTTGCTACAGTCACCATTTAATCGTTGGGAACTACACGATTCCATAACGCAATAAAATAGTGAAATCCTACCAAAATCCAGATTTGGTGAAAATTCATTTTCAGGGACGTAAACAAGCAAAATTGTCAAATCTAGGATAAAAAATAAGTACAATAGTTCCAGAAGTTTCCTTTGGATCCAGAAAAACTTACTGTCTTAATTGGATTCTGGTCGGGCCGTACTGAATTCAAAATGCGATTAGTGCGACCGTAATTGTCAATGGCGAGAGGTCTAGAGCGATGACAATAGATTTTTTCGGCCTCGATTGGACGACATGGACTTGAACAATGTCTGCTCCCAACAAAACGGTGCGTCTTGCCACATAACAGTTAAAAATACAAACTTATTGTAGACGACTTTAAGTCAATGGTCTTTGCCAACAAACCTCTAACAGTTTCCTAGCTAGAGAAGAACATCATTCAAGCATTGGATGATATTCCGCCTAATTTATGCGGAAGAGTCATCCAAAATTAGATCTCTCCGATCACCTCCTACAAAACAAAGACGTGAAGGTAATTTGAACAATGTTGTTTTTAAATAATGATGGTAATGAAAAGTTCCTCTCGAAACATTGGTCAACCATTGCCCAACCAGTCTTCTCGGCAACGTTATTATTATTTGGGCACGGAAATAATCCCTCTTTCCATCTACCCTTCCTGTAATGTTTAACACACTATACGGAATGTCACCTTAGGGATTCACTCTATTGTAGAGTTTTTGGATCCCATAATACCTTTTATCCAATTCCTCTTTTTAATTTCTTAAAACAAACTAACCATCTTAATCTGGTGCATGCAACTATCCAAAGACCGATTCCATCTAACCCAAACATATACAGGTCGCCAAATGGCCGCATGGTCCTGATGCTGAACTGTGGCCACTGGCTCATATCCTAGTGATTTTACATACAAAACAAACAAAAAATGCTATCAAAATATACTTTAATCTGCAAAAAAGATATCCAGCATATCTCACAAAATATTGTAACTCTCAAAAGATTTAGCGCCTTTTAATAAAAAAAAACCTTTATTTATAATTTTATATAATTTTTTTGTTTTTTTTACTACTCGCATTAATTTAACCCAAAAAGTTTAGCTCGCTTACCTTTCCCATTACGATTTATCTTTTTAATTGCAATTATTTTTTTATATTTTTAATTTCAGGAATTGAAAAAATACGAGGTCTGTTCAAAAAGTATCGCGAATTTTGAATTTCCGCGGGTTATGTATATTCGATTTTCGATTTTTTTGTGGCGTTATGTTGGTACTTATGTCTCTCACTTATGCTGACAAGTTTGGCCATTTTGAATGTTGAGTTAATTTTTGACAGCTGCTTTGCTTGCACGTGTTTTGGCTCTTCTTCGATTTTTGCCCATTCTAAAAAATGGATCAAAGAATCTGTTTTGGGAACAAGAAAAAATCACAGGGGGCCAGATCTGGGCAATACGGTGGTTGCAGCATTATTAGTGTGTTGTTTTTGGCCACAAAAAACCAGTTAAGTCGACAAATAACTAACCTTCAAAGTACTCTAGTGCCAGAGCTTTTTTTTGATGAAGATATTTAAATAAATGCAAAATTATGTTCCAAAAATTTAATTAGCTAATTTTGTACACTTTTTTATCTTTTTCAGACTATTTCTATGAATTTTTTAATTAATTTTATATTAAAATAAAGAAATGTTAAATAAAATATATTTTTTTGATTTTAATAGATTTGAAATTTCTTATTAAAGTGTCGACTAAATAAGTTTTAGAAATTGTTATTGACTGCAATTGAATGCTTTTTAAATCAACATAACGAATTCTAAATAATAGGTAAATACGTAATTTTTAAAGATTAATACTCACAAATAATAAATGTATACGTATACGAGCATTTTCATTTACTAAAACATATCTTTATATTATTTATATACTTACGAGTATTCAGCTGAATAATAAGAAAAGGAAAAAATCCCCTCATTTCTAATGTTTTCTTGAAAAGTTACTCAAATAACATGAAATACTGGCATTGCCTTAGTAAATGAGATAATTTTCAAATACCATAATCAGATTTCAGTACATTAAGATTGAAATATGTTAGATGGAATACATTGTCATAAATATCGATAAGAATCTAGAGATGATTAAAGTCAATATGTTTACAAGCGATAAGGATATTCTATGTTTAGCAACAGAAATACATTATCAAAATGTATAATTTAGCAAACCAAATTATACAAAGCTGTTAAGATTTCGTAAATATACCACATTGAACATATTACATTATAGCAAATTGTTTTATAAAATTTCATTAAAAATTTATTTTTATTTTCTTTTACAAATTCAAAATTGCTTTCTATAAAAATATTGATATTGAAATGTAAAGAAAGAATTTATTGAAAAATAGGTATTAATCACTAAAGAGTTTTTGACTGACTTATGCAAAAAATCATTAATAATGTCAATTTTTTTTTAAAAAAAGGCTTTAAATGTGAAGTAATTAATTAGATATCAATTATAAAATTGTTTCCGTATTCCTAGTTATTCGAGTTGTAGGTGCTTAAGTTCACCTAACTAGGACGGTAATATGACTTTCACATCAACGAAAACTAATCTTTTAACATTTACGTCAGATATTTTCTCAAATTGCATCTACATTGACTTCCGTTAAAGCTTAAGAAACTGTGTTTTCCTCCAATTCTAGAATCCTAGATTGATTTGGACCCTATTTAGCAGATAGAACTTACGACATGCCATTCCGTAAGTCTTACATTAAAAGGCATTTAAAATCTATTTGGTGTCCTTCAGGGTAGCTATCTTGGTCCTTTACTTTATCTATACAGATGGCATAAAATTTTAAAAAAAAAATTAGAATTAATCTCATTTAAGAGGATTTAAACATCTCTATTATTTGGTGTATTTCGAATGGCCTGGCATTGAACCTGGAATAATATGCAGTTATGATATTTTCTAATATTAAACGAGTGTGCAAACTGTTACCCACTCGGTGATCAAACTGGAAAAGACACTTGAATTTATTCCCTATCTAAACAAAATTATTTCTAAAATAGTGCAATTTTGTAAGTAAGTTACACTTATATTGGCCCCTTAGTTAGACCAATTTTGGAATACGCATCCGCAGAATTTGGTTACTTTATTTAGGAACACATATTAAGCGAATTAAATCGGTGCAAGAGAATTTTGTAAGTTTGTATTGAAAGATTTTAATTGGCTGGGTCGCCTAAAATTTCCACCGTACAAAGATTTTGAAATACCCATAGTTGCTCGATTGCCTAAGATTTCCACCATACAAAGATTTTTTAATACAGACAAAATACCCAAAGTTGCTGGTTTGGTTTTTATTCACAAACTTTTAAAATCATAGATTGGTGATGGTCAGGGATCTTGTAAATACGGTTTCGTTGGAACACATCATATACAACTTGCGAGGAGTGTCTCTTCTACACGTCACATCTTCTACGTCTTATTATAAATTACACGAACCAATTTTTAATAAGTGTATTTCTGTTGGTGCCTGTAGGGAATTTACTATTACTAAGAGCTCATTCTCTATTTTCTCTTAATTTGAATGTCGTTTTTAGGATTTTTCAAATGTTTGGATCGTTGAATTTTTTCCAATGTTTGCTGTTGAAGTGTTTACTTCAAGTTAAAGCTCACATTTAAAAAAAAATTATTTACAAAATATTGGTATTTATAAAAAAAATATGAAAATATTCTGCAATACATCTAAATCAAAAATGTTTGCACAATATTCCACACCAGAATACATGTTTTAAAATTTTTTCACATTTCTTCTGTAAACCTATAATTTTTTTTAATATTTGTTAGTATTTAACTTTACAAACATAAACACTCAATAATATTTAATTTAAAACGAAAAAATGGACAAAAATATGAAAATTACCTGAATACATTTATAATGCCCCCACCAATGTATAGCTACCAAGGTCACTACTCACTACTTTTAAGGGAATAAAATTGATGCATTAAAACTAAATAAAATTGTTGAAAAAACAAACAAAAAATCTGCCACACTTCCATATTACACACATCCATATTTTGGACATTTGTAGGGTTTTATTACGTCAAATCATTTTTAACAATTTATGAAAAAAACAATAAATATGGTAATATTTTTTAAATTGTAAAATTCGAAAGAAGAATTAAAAATAAAACTTAAAAGAGATATAAATTTATAATATATTTAAATAATGCATATTTTAAAAATACTTACACGAGTATAATAAAAAATTGATTACATCCAGTTCTTGATTAAATGTTTATACAATATCTACTATATATAAAAATAAAAAAATTTTTTTTGTCTATGCACAAGAAATTTATCACTTACATTTTCAATAAAAAACAATCATTCGTATTTAAATGAAATAAATTTTATATTTCCACATACAAATCTTCAAATTAATTTTACCACAAAATATTTTAGTTAAGAAAAAACAATATCAAATTAACTTTGAACCATAATAATTAGAAAAGCACGTACCAAAAAATATAATTTCAAACAATGTACAATTAATTATTAATTGCTATCATGTACAACGTATTTGAATAATTATAAATTTTAGCAACCGTTAAAATTAGGAAGCGGAAGGTGAAACGAATCAAAAAAGTGAAAACGTTATTGCCATCGCCAATTGTTATATGGCTGCAGTACTAACACTATGTACGGTAGACACAAACTAAAATTTTTTCAAATTTATTTAATTTTCAATTTTACGAAAGTTTTTCTATGCAAAAACACACATTATTTTTTATTAAATTATATGTAAATAATTTTAATATAAGGAAATCATGTAAATCTATTGATTAAATGTAAATATTAACAAAAATATAGACCATTTGAAAAACTAACTTTAAAGAACTGTCAAAACAAATCAACTTATTCATTTTGGCAACAGCGCCAGCTAACGAATTGACAATACGCAAAGTGTACACTGTACACCATGAGGTGTATTTTAAATTTGTTATTGCAGCCTTGCTCTATCATTGTGTTTAGGGCTCGTTGAATGCACACTTTGACACATCGAAGTGCTTCTTGGGTTCGACGTCTCTGTGTTCTATGGCCTTAGCATTTGCCGACTAAATGTGAATTAAATATATAGAGAATGTGCCAAGTAGTTGCCTTTGTGATTTATAAAGTAATAATTGTTCGACTAATATAATAAATAAATTTCTATATATATTTCGGCTCTGAAATTAAGTTAACTGAATTAAGCTCATCAAGTTAATGCAATGCATTTCATCACAACATAATTAATAATTTTTTGACATTTCCTATAGGCCAAAAGCAAAACTAATTAATCTACATTAAACATTATTGTAAATAGAGAGTTTGAAAAATAATTTACAAAACGCAGTCAAACCAAAACGAAATATGTACTCAATTTAAATGGAAACGTACATAAAAATTTGTTTACCATTAAGCGCACGGGCACGGGCAACAACGACCGTAAGCAATCGAAAAGTGTTGAAAATAAATAGTTCTGCAACACATGTATATCATGGGTGGATGTTTGACATGTCTCAAGGCATCAGGACAACAGCCAGAGCCCGCACCAATTGACCGACAAACTGAGAACACAGACTTTAGAAATGGTGTCACTATTAATCAAAATAATTATACTGATCCACCTGAAGGCAAATATCCAAATAACTCAGTTTTAAATCGAATTTTTAAAATCTATTTTACAGAAGTAGATGAACTACTATCGGCTAGTCCAGTGCACTCTATCAATTATAATGCAGAGGGTAATTTGAAAGGCAGCAGTTTTAAGAAAACAAAAGCATATGTGAATGACAGTGAAAACGGTATGGGCGATATAATAACCACTGGTAAATATGTTTTACTCAATTAGCCTTGTAGAAATTGATTGAAATTTTTTTTCGAATTTTATATATAGTTAAAGAACAACTCCAAGTATCAGACAATACGCTTAATCTACTTTTCGAAAAATACAAGGATCCAAGCGAGGATGCTATTTTAACAGACGGAATCGAACGACTCTGTAGAGATTTAGGGTATCAACCTGATGACTTTGCCATATTGGTACTGGCATGGCGTTTAGATGCATCGCAAATGTGTCGATTTACAAAAGTCGAATTCATTCAAGGACTGCAAGAGATGATGGCAGATACTATATCCACAATACGTACTAGATTAGAACAAATAATTGAGAAATTAAAAACTGATTCGGAAATGTTCAAACAGCTTTACCGATTTACATTTAGGTATACATTTTTTGGAATACTTGTAAACTATGCTAATTCCATTTTAATTGATTATTTAATAAATCTATTTCATACAGATTCGGATTAGAACCAGACAATAGAATATTAGGTTTAGATATGGCTATTATATTGTGGCGGCTTGTATTTACTGTCTCCGCACCAGATATATTAAATCGGTGGATATATTTTCTGGAACAACATCCTAACATTCGTGGTATTTCTAAAGATACATGGAATATGTTTTTAAATTTTGCTGAAACTTGTGACATCACACAATACGACGATACGGAAGCTTGGCCAAGTCTTTTTGATGATTTTGTTGATTACGAGAGAAGTCGACTGAATTTAACTAACAATTGTGTTGAAATAAATATCCGCGATATTTCAAAAAGTACCGAATTGTTATGATATGAAAAGTTTCGGATTTGTATTAAGCGGACGATAAATTTATTATTATGACTTACTTAAAACAAAAGCAAAGAAAAACTATTTTAAATAAATATTTCTCCCATAATTCATGTATTTTATTTCATTTCCACACGATATCGCACTTTATCGTTAGATTAGATTTAACGATTATTTACAAATTTCAGATTAAATTTAATCCAATAAAACTATAAATCTATATAAGTGAACTTTTGAATCCAATACACGACTGTTAAAAATATTCAAATGATTAAACAAATATTTAATCATTCGATTTAATGATTATTTTTTAATCATATATTAATCACCGAAAGATAATATTCTAAAATCTAGAATAAGAAAAAAAATTGCAGCACTCTTATTAAAAATATTCTGGATATAACACAAATAGTGAGAAAATTTCTTACGATTCCGAGATGCCTACACATACATCTGAAACACTAAGAAAATTTTATAAAAATTTTGGAGTAAATTTTTGATTATTAAGCAACAATTAGGTTGTTAAAAATGAAAAATAAAGATTATAAAACTTAACAATATTTTAATAATACAATAAAAAAAGCTCAAAGATTATATATAAAATTTATTTGTTGATTATTTAAATATATTGAATAAATTTTTTGACTTATTTATAAAATTCTTAAATTATTTTTAAAATTCTTTTTCGATAAAATTGTTTTTGATTAGTTTTGAAAAACGAAAAAATGGAAGAAATATATATTTTATAAATTGCGAAAAATTCAATCAGGTTAGTACAAAAACATTTTTTGCTATATTTAATACATATTTTTAAAATCAAATTTCTTTGATAAAAAAAACTATAATTTTATTATATTTCTAATAAGTACTTAAAAAAATTTTGGATACCGCCTTAATAATAGTCCAAGTAAAAAGAAATGCATTAGGGCTGTTTTCCATTCGATCCAAATTCAACCCTTTTCCCACCTACTAATAGCCCAAACTGGTTTATTGAAATTATATTTGTTAACTTTGTATATAAATAATAAAAAATATTTACCTAATCTAGTTATGCTTCCAACAAGCAATTAATTAGAATACAAAAACTTGAACTTTTTAAATGAATAAAAATAGATCTTTTATATAAAGGTAGAATTTTGTTAGTGAAAATAGAAACATCATGAAAAATCATAGATAATACTATTTTATCGTGTTTATAACTGCGCCGACGCATAATTTTCTCAAATTCATTGATTCCCGAGCAAATGAATAGTTAAGACTTCATTTCAGCAAATATATTCGTGCTCCAGTTTTCGTTAAGGTACTCGCTCGGTTAAGAAGTGGAATTCATATTTCTGTCGAGGGTAGAAAAAAAATTTTACAACTATTTTTATTATTGTGCTTGTGAAATATTAATATTGTACGAGTACTTGGAAAAGTGGCTTCTTCTTTCAAGTCTATTGCATTTCCTGAAAATTATGTACCGCGATTATTGTTTTAAAGAAAAAATTATAATTCATATTACAAAATGCATGTATAATATATATATAAATATATATATACATATAACATACATATATACTTAGACTAGTATGTATAATAAAATTTTCCAAGTTTGCAATTTAAGCATTTAAAAGTAAAGCTGACAATAAATTAATAATACCTTAAATATTAGTATATATACATATATATATATATATATATATTTTATATATGAAGTCAAACATTCGAAACAAACTATATTTTTGTAATTAAATCGATACTTTGAATAATAAGTTTAACCTACGACCGCGTCTAATAGAAAAATTATTTTCGGGTAATCAACCCTTGTAACTATAATAGGGGTCGGCACAGCAATATAAGTTCCGTACGTTATGTGAGAAAAAATTTCAATTGGCTTTTAACATTAGCATTCGTTAGTTTTTTTCTTCTGCAACATCTACACTCCCACAATATCTACTCCTACATACATATACACAAAACTAAAAAGGAAGCAATTATAAAAAAAATACAAATAAATTAATATAAAATAAAATTATTGTTTTCAAACGTGTTTTACCTACAAAATAGTTTTAACAACTATAGTAGATCGTAAGCTAAAGGTTCTTGTTCAAAATTTCATACTTATCGAGCTTTTTTGATTGTTTGTGTAGTGCTAATAGTATAAACGAAATCGTAATAATTATGTTTAAAATGAAAATTAGTAAATACAATTGTTTTTTTTTTTATAATAAAATAAAAATAAAAGTCCATTACATTCATGAATAGGAAAAGTTGATAGTTTTTTTTGTCAATAATTTTCTTATTTAATAATCCATTATAGTTGATATAACTTAAATATATATTAATATTTAAATTTATATATATATATATATATATATATATATATATATATATATATATATATATATATATATATATATATATATATAAATATATATATAACATATATATATATATATAAATAAATATATATTTATGTATATATATACAATATATATATTTATATATATATACAAATGTGTGTTTGATAGATGCAATGACAGAGGTAATCGTTGTGACGTAGGCATTATTTATTATATACATATATATACACACACAAAAAAAATATTTGTACTAAAGCGCGACTCCTTTTTGAACGAAACAACAATATGTAAAAGGCTGCTAAAGTTTTGCTGAGTGGTGTGTGAAACGATGGAAAATGGAAAGAAGTTCAATTAAATAATAATATGGTGAGTTTATGTAGTTATTTATATTAAAAAAAAACTTTAAAAAAAATAATTAAGGGAATTATACTGAAAATACATACATATACACATCTGAACAAAAATATATTGATTAGGAAGAGATGGGGTCGGTCAAAAAGAAAAATCAAATTTAAAACAGAACGAACACAAAGTTTTCTTTCTGAGTATCGAATACGTCATTAAAGCGTCAGCGTGTTTAATACTTAAAAGCTTTTCGGAGCTTTCTTTTTTATTAAGGAGAAAATCATCCATTGCTGGTAGCTATCTTCTTGACAATTGTCAAAAGCGGAACCATAAATTAACGGGTAATTTTTCACGCAAAATTGGGAGCTACAAAAATATATTAAAAAATACAAATCAAATATGACAATATTAATAATAATTATTCTGAATACAATTTATGTTTAAGTTAGTAATTAGTATAGTATTTTTGGAGTGCATCGTTTGCATATACATACGCATACATGCATATAGATGTAGGTTCGTATATAGACTAACTTTTATGGGGAAAAAAGTGCACTTCGGATGAGTGGCTTTATTTGAAATTTCCTAGTATGGGTGTTCATTCAACACGACGCCAGAGATAGGCAATTTCATTATTGAATGTCGGGCTTTTCAACAAATATATTCACACACTAATTTAAAAATTTATTCCTTTATGTAAATAATATTTATATGTGCATATGTATATATATGTTTGCATGCTGTCTAGCTTAACTTGCATATATATGTAAAATTCATAACTGATGGTATTATTAGAGTTCAATGAAAATATTACTTAAAAAAAATTATTACTCAATTGAGAGTTGGAAAAAAGGACAAGAACGAAAGCAATTTATTGTAAATAGTGGTGCGCAAGAACTCTGAAAATTATTATACCTTAAAATGCGTCCGTTTGACATGCCATTCAAATGCGTACAAATATCGATTCGATTTATATAAGATAAAAAAAAACAACAACAACAATAGTTAAAAGAATTAGCATGACAAATTATTTTTTAGTGTAATAATAGAAATCAAGAAAAACATTTGTATTATAAAATATATTTTTATTCTTTATTTTATACACTTCAAAATAATAGTTCTCAACTGTTTGAAGAAATGAGTCGATGACCTGTTTTAATATTTATGCTTGGAAGACAAGAAACAAGAATACTCGTATATACATACACATAGATAGTTAGTTTGGCTAAACCAACTATCTTTAATTGGTTCTATATTTTTTGCTCTTCTCACTTTCTGTCTATCATTTACTCATATTCTATCTACCTTACAATTTATAATTCTTTTCTATATTGCCACCTCTATTGTATATTATTTAATATTCTTGCTTCCGTAAACGCTAGACTTAAAGCTTATGATGATATTTGACCTGATTCGAAAACGAGCATTTTATTTCTTCACTTCTATTATAACTTTGTACAATTGGCGAAAACTTTTTTAATAATATTTATTCTAAAAACGGCTATTACTCTTTAATAAATATTATAAATCTAGTACCAAAAATTGTTTAATGCAAATAAAGAGATTTATTTGATATTTTCATTTATTTTAGAGTTTTACAAAATATAGTTAATAGAAATTCTTTTAATATTTTTGAATACTTTTTTAATCATTAAAAAATGTACAGAAAATACTACTTAAAAAAGATAAATTAGAAGAAAAAAAACTGATAAAACTTGATTTGCATAAAATAGTAGTTTTTTTTTTGGAGAGATAAAAACATATTTTCATTAAACTTGTATAATTTTCATTTGAATATTTTGCTATAATAGTAATTATATTCTACTATATTGTCTGACCTATATAAGAAAATGGCAATGTGAATATTTTTTCAACCCAGTTGTAATCGAGGTCATGATGCAGTTTTAGAGAAAACTTCTCTACATCGAATCAATATGTTTTATCGAAATGATGGAAGAAAAATTCTACAAAGTCTGCTCGTAATATCTTATATGAGATGTACAGATTGCTATGTGAAGACGGAAAAAAAGGATCTGGATCCGAAATTAAATAAGTGCAAAGAATAGTTTCTAAACTTGTGACATTTTGTACAAATATACGATACGAGTACATAAGGAATTTTTACAATCAAACATATCGACGCTTGAGCTAGTATAACATATTGCTTTTAGATAATTCAGATAAACATCTATCCGACATGTACACTAGCATGTTGTAAAAGCTTTTTCTCAACATGACAATTAGATAATTCTTGATCTTGTCATTTTTTCCGACATGTCATTGACTTTTAACTGCTATTGAGTAAAAATATTTTAATTCAATAAACTCCTTCACATTTTACAATAGATACCATTTCTTCTTGATTATATTCCCGAAAATAATTGAATATTTTTCTCGTAGGTTGTTAAATGCCAGAAATATCAAATGGAACAATGCTCTCAAAGCAACGTAGGTTGAATTTAAAATAACAACTGCGTGAAATTTTAAACCCGCTTTGAATCTTTTCCATGTCCTTGGATGTACTATACATAGTTGTATTACTGCAATCTGAAATTGAATAATAGTGTTCCGGTCTCGGCAATATTACGCTAACATTTTATTCGATTTTTTTCTCCTGATTTTTTATTTTATTTTCTATTTCTGTTTTTTGCCTACTATTTATCCATCTCAACTTGCTTATACAAATACGAGTACAATTGTATGTGCTTTCAATTGCATATACGACCTTTTCATTTCTAATGCGACTGCGCACTAAATCCTCCCTTACCTATAATCCTAATATTCATTCATCAGTTTGGTAAGCACCATATATTTTCATACCTCTGCTTAAGAATAATGATCAATTTTTTTAAAACTGATTTTAAGGACAGAATCCTCAAAACCAAATCGATTAAAGCTATCCCTTTTCACCAACAGAAATTATTCCTTTATTGCTTTTTTTTCATTGAGAAGAAAAGAAAATCATTATTATTCATATTCCAGTATAATACGAAAGGACATTTTTTCTAAATCAATAATATGATGACTACAATACGCGTGTATCATTGCGATAAAATTTCATCAAACTATAGTAGATCGACTAAGGCAAAAACGTCTTCAAACCATTACGTTAAAATTTGGCACATCATCTTCTCATAAGAAACTGGATCATGAATGCGATTTCATGCGTTATATAAGTGATATCATCTACGAGTATCTAAGAAAAATAAAAATGTTTCTATACCATTTCTCTTTAAATGATTGTGAGTGGAACTGACACATAATGCCTGCTAGTGCCAAAGGCATATTTGCTTAAATATCCTAATATCTTTTGTGATTTGCTCATATACGTATAATCAAAATTATATTTTTTTGTGTAAAATTTGAATTCGATTTGAATTAATTATTATACATGTAGTATTATAAATAATTTATTATATTGTAATGTAAAAGATATTTTTCAAAAATTTCTTTTTTCTAAAATCTTATTAAAATACTTTTCGACCAGACAAATATGGATTAATATTTTTACCTACATAAGAATAAAAGAAAAATATTTAATAAATTTTTCCTCCTTAATACGAGCAATTTGAAATTTATTACATTTGTAATACATGAAACAAAATACAATTATTTTATTAAAACCTTATTTTTAATATAAATTTACTTGTTCTATCATTATACTATCATAAAAATTAACATTAAAATAAAATTGTTTATAATGGTGAAAACTGCACTATGTTTTTTTCTCTTACATAAATAATACAAATCAATCTATAATAAATGGGGTCAATCTGAATTTTTTCTTATGAAATTGTAAATTTAAAGCATTTTCATTCTCATTGTATAGAATAATAAACAATAATAAAAGTATGCCAGCAATTTTTATCTTCAATACAGAACAAATTATATGGACAAACTGTTGCTAAGGTAAATAAAAAATAATTAATTACAAACCCTATATGCACATAAACACTAATATAAATGTATGCACAAAATGTATATATTTTTAATACATAAGAAAATACTATATAATAAATTGAGTAACATCCGGAAACAGAGCAAATTAATAAAATATGAGCATAAGTATTTTATTAGGTTTTATTTTGCTCTTTTAATACTCGAACTAAAAATATGCACCTTTTTTTAATTTATAAATATATGTTAAAGTAAAATAATAAAATTATGCACAATTTTTTTTTGTTTACTTTTAGATGGAAAGTAAAATAATTATTAACCATCAAAGATTCATAATAAATAAACACTAGGAATTATTTTCCTAACCATTGAGAATACTTAATGCTTTATATAATGCTGATGGAAATAATTAATTATTTAGCAAATTATCAATAAAATTAAAACTAAATTGAACTTAGACAGAGTTAAGAACAGACAAGATGTCAAGACCGTGACCACATTTGAAAATGTTTACAATATAAAAAGCCTCTTCATTATCGTGAACATATGTAGGTATGTTCAACAAACAGCATAATGCTGCACTTTGAAGGACATCTATGCTAAAAATACTTTACTCAAAAACTATTGTATTATCCAAACTCACTACTATATGAATTTGTCGATGCATAAAAGTTCCGTACAAGTGCAGATTAAAATGCAAAGCTTTTGGACAAATATGCAACAGTTATCATTGTTTTATTCACAAATAGTCCTTATCAAAAGTGTTATATGAATCAATTATTATTTAGTTATCTCGTTTTATATATTCTATAAAAAATTATCAATAATTTTTATAAAAAAATGAAATGTTACATAATAAAATGACGAAACATTTTCATTTTTATTTACAATTTGTTCCTATTTAATAATCACAATAATTTCTATCAAAATACAAACTATAAGGCTTTTATACAAGATGATTTCTTAAATAAATTCACAAGAATTTCATGGAATAAAACTTTTAAAATTTTATAGAACTTTATAAGACTTTAGCAGATTAAATTTTTTTTTATTGTGTTATGGCAATATTTTAATTTACTAAAAGTTTATAATTTATACAAATATGCAAAGAACATTTAAAAAATATTTGTCACTTTTTCCATTTACTTTTATTATATTTTACTTTTAAACAATTGCAAAGGGCGACTTTTTAAAAAAAAAAAATTATATATATTTTACTCTTAGCCGTTTATAAGCATTTTAAACTTTATCGTATTTGCAATGAAATCTCAATTTAATTTACTTTCAAATCATATTAATCAAAACTTTTTAATGTATAATAATACAATTCCCTAACAAATTATACACTTTTCAATAATGAATTAATTTAAAGAAAAATTATTGATTAAATGAGCATTGAAGCTAGCCAAAATTTTGTTCAAGTAACCTTATAACCTAATATATTATCCTCAATTCATTGTGCTATGAACTTTACGAAAAAATATTTTTTCTTCTTTATAAACAAGAAAAATGTATTATGGTATGTGTAAATAAATAAGCACAGAATATATTTGTTCATCTTTCATAAGCTATTAATTTAAATTTTGGGAGTACAATAAAAACGAAAATAAATTAGAAAAGGAACAATAATTATAATGCTTAGAGCAAAGCACAGTTACACAAAATATAGATAATGAGAATGCAGATTTTTCATTCCTTCTACTTATAAAATATTTATAATAACAATCTTTGTAATTGGCTAAATTAAGTAAGATTATACATGAAAAAGATTAGAGCATACTCTAATAGTAGAATTTGTGTTCATTGTATTCTTAACAAGTTGAATGTTATAAAAGACTTATGTACATATATTCATATGTTTTGTACAGTTAGTATTAAAATTTTCATTTTGCTCTATATTTAATTACGGTATACTCTGGTCCAAATAATTTGGCCATAAACTAATAGAGAACGTTTAGTAGTATTTAATTGCATTCTAAGCCAAAACAAACATCTATACAATCACTAATTGGGAAAATTTCAATTTATTTATTTAAATCATTTTTACATGCATTTTTAAATCATATAACATAAAATTATATTTTTGTGAATTTATATACGTTCATTAGTTTAAATTTGGAAAAGATACAAAATATATACATTTTATTGAAAATTAGGTGAAATCCCTTTATAGGAAAAAATTATATTTTCAAATCTTGCCAAATAAAAGTAAATTATCAGAAATATTACCTGTGGATTTTTGGCACTAAATAATGTAACCAATGCCAATGAAAATATGTCCATTTCCAGAGTCCAATAGTCCAATCAGAAAATGAATTGAAAAAATATGAGTTTCTTTTTATAGACTATAATCATTTATAAATAACATAAAGAAAACGATGTCCTATTATTTTTATTATTATATAACAGGAAAAGTGGTATCATATATTAGTAGGGTATAATTGATATTTGTACGAAAATATATTTATGTAAATTAAAATTCATATATTGTATATTTTCTGTGGTATGTTGTTAAATCGATTCTTATCAGAATCTTTTATGTTGCATTCTAATTATACATAACTTAAAAAATAATATAGACAATTAGCTTTAATCTATTGTGCTAATATTATTGATAAAAAATGATTTCCAAAATGTTGGAAAATCTTTTTTTTTTAATAATAACTAAATTAATCAATACTAAATTCAAATATTGTTAATTTTTCTAAAACTATAGCTGTGGTGGATGGCCTACCGATAAGCTATCTGGGGTGGTCGAGTGGTTGGTGTGGGACTTGTGTAGCTGGTTAGCAAAGAACTGAGATACTTAAGCAACACCAACTATCAATATTATTACAAAAATAATAAAACATAGTTAAAATTTAAAATATAACCAAAAAAAAAAAAAAAACGCAAATACGATTTTATTTTTCGTTGCTACACTGGAAAACGTCACATATTCCACACAAGAGCAGACAGCTTAGAGTAATAATTCCAGAGGCCATTTTGGCATTACAAACCACATGCTGTGATACCACGTGCTATGCACTATGTTACATTATTTAAATTGTTGATAATAAAATGTGTGAACAACAAATAAGCCACATGCAACTAATCGCCATCTACAACATTTCATCTGGCAGCACTGCTGATGTTCTACACTAAATCATATAATAAAGGTTAGTGTATATTTTTTATATATTCTATGAGCAAAATATGTGTAAACATATATACAATAGTTATAATATTGCAAAAATATATAGGTAGATACTATTTGTAACCTTTATTTTTTAAAAAATTTTATTTCATAGTAAATTAATAGTATAATAAAACTTTAGACTAATATTAAGTAAATCATAATATACTATTAAAAATGATTTACCAATGAAAATTTCTAAATAAATTACAAATAACAAAGATTATCGAAATTGGACCAAGATACATAACATATTTATAATAGCTTAAATTTTTCACTCATATATTATTAAGCAATTTATGAAAAGGAGATTAAAACTCAGTTTTTTTTTTTTTTTAGAAATAGGAGTGAATTAAATATTTTGTCAAATATTTCACTATATATACGTAGTATAATACATAATAAATTTTTGTAATTTCCATAAAATATTGGGTTATTTCTAAACTCTTTTATTCATATTTTTTTTTTAATGTATTCACTGAAAATATTCAATTTAATATTGCTGACTAAACATTATTAACCACATAAACACTGTTAAATGTTTAACTGTTCTCTCTTTTAATTTCGATATACATGCGCCATTTTGAGAAAAAGAGAGATGAATACAAAAAACCTCTTCATGGTAGGAACATAATTGTGATATCAACTGAAAAACTGCATGTAGTTGTCGATGTCAAAATTTTAAAACCTTCACAATTTTAAAGGTATGCACAAAATTCAGATGACGGACGATAACTGCAAACTGTTTTAATACCGAATTAGATCAAAGCAATTTGAGTTGTGGTTTGTAGTTGGCGTCGGAATTGTGTTCTTATCTTATTTTCTCTTAGCTTTCAAACAAGTCTTTCCTTATAAAAAAAAGGGTCCAACCATTTAAATATGTTTTAATAAAGTTTGATTTGACTTTATTTTAAATGTGATTGTAAACTAAAAGGTTATCCAGTTTGTGCTTCCTAAAGTGGAATTTTTTGATAATTTTATTATATTGATTCAATTTTACCATAAATGATGACATCATTTTTTCAAATGTCAACTACGAGACTTCTTTTAAGGATCGGTCTTTTTGAGGTAATTTTTTTTCGCAAATTTCGGGCTCTAATTCGGCCATTACTTAACGGATGTGCGTTTTTTAATGCTCTAAAGTTTTGCGTAAACATTAATGTCCAACGGCGTCAAAGGCCAATAATTATTATTATTATGATTTTAAAATAATAATTATTGGTATATTAGTAATATTGGCGTTAAAGCACGATCTTTAAGGCCAATTGAAAAAATCGTGAAATTATGCATTCTGGAAACTTTAAGCGTAAGAAAGCCAAAATTTATCGTGTTATGTGGCTTGTGATGACTTTTAAAAGTACATGCATACTTTTTGCTTCTCCACAGACACTTGCGGGCTTTCAAAACCCCATATCCGCTAATTTTGCTTATTGAAATATCCACCTCATCCCTGAAAAAAATGTTATTCGAAAAATTAGCACCCAAATTTAACGCATTGTTTGGTAATTACACAATCCATAGTATCAAATGAAAAACCTCAAACATTATAAATGTTATCTGACAGAACTATAATTTCCGAACCACAAAATGGATAACCCTTTATTTAAATCTATGAAAACCGGTAAATACGTTAATTTAAAGAAAAATAAGAAGTAATATTTTGGTAAAAATTATTTTCATAACGCATCATCTCCATCAATCGCTTAACCCTTTTCCCAAATAATTCGCAATTAAGAATTTTACTCAAAATAAAAAAATAGTTCTTTTCAGGCAATTTTTTAATAAATCAAATTATTTAATCAACTACAGGATATGAAGATATGTATAATATTTTTGTAAGATAATTAATTATTATAAGAAATCGATTATTTTTCTTTATTACTTTTCATAAGTTATGTAAATTAATTTTGAATAATTGCTTGAACAAAAAAGTTAGACAATATTAAACAAAAAAGTTTGTTAAAATACTCGTACTATAAGGAATCAAAACAAGAGCAAACTGGACAAATTGACGGAAACTGAAGACTGGATAGAAATAAAATATACGAGAACATAAAAAATAGAGGCATTATTCTAGAAGGTTTGTATACAATTCGAAATCATTTTGTTATTATTCTTTAGATTAAAGTAAGAATTACATACATATAAGTAATTGTAAATTATTTTACTTCAAATTGAAGGTTAGCGTCTTGTTTTTTTTTCAACATTAAATTTATGAGCTAGAAAATATTTACATATAATCTATTGTAACAATCACAGCTGTATTACATTTGATATGAATTTTATTTATTATTATTTTTCCTTTAGTGTTTATAAATATTTTTTTTTTATAGGAAACCTTTCCTTAATATTATACGATTTGAATTTGAAACGAAATAAATATTTTTACCCCATAATTTGTATTATAATATTTCGTTTTTAATTGTACGTAATTATTAATAACTGAAGAAATTGATTTCAATTTTTTTTTGGTTTTATTATTATTATTAATAGTAGCATAATATATAAGTAATAGATACTATTCTGATATAAATTTTCATTCAATATGGTATATACAATCAATTTATAGTCTGTATTAATATGAAAACTTAAGATTTTATTTCGCAATACTAATGATGTTAAGGAAATCGTAAAAAAAAATAAACACACACGCATAAGTATTGTATATATAAAATAGTCCTATAAATCTTACACGATTGCATAAAATAATGTAATATTTTTTTTAAATAAATATATGTACATACATACTTATAAATATGTTTAAATAAAAGGATTTTTCTATTTCTTTTCAGTCTTATAAAGTATTCCCAAAAGCGCAAACTTATTTTCAAAAACCAAAACAATGAGTTATAATTTACGTAAGGATGTCCCTTTTATATATTTAAATATATATTTAGTTAGTTAAGCTACTGGTAATAAATGTAAATGCAATACATACATACATATATGTATACAAGAACATAAACATACAAGAGTATATGCTTTTATCGCAAATCATTTGTATTCTGTTCATTTAATAATAGTTGTCCGAGTTTATGTAAAATCATCCAAATTCATAATGTTAAAATATTCAAACAAACTTAAATAAAATCTATATCTTTATCTGATTTTTTTTATTTTATTATTTCAATCTTTATTTAAGAGTTTACTTATATTTCAGTCAATGAAGGTTTGTATTAAAGAAAAATCTTATATTACATTAAAGGTATACAATGTATGTAATTTGAAATCGTTTAAATTCTTAAATTATGCAAATATTTTGCTAATTGAAAACATAAAATAAGAAACATTTTAAATACTTTGAATAAACATTTAAAAACAAAACAAAAATGATTTCACACTAAATACCAACCTAGTAACAAATAAATTACATCATACCTTATACAAGTATATGTGCACACAAAATAATTTAAAAAAATTTAGGCGCACAGTTGCGTATACATTTCAATTAATAAAGGATTATTCAAATTGCGCTTTGGAAAGTAAAATTCAATAAAATACATTTTATATCCAAATTTTGATAAAATTTATATGATGTCATTATATATATATATATATGTATTTTCGGCTATCAGACTATTTGAACGACTTTGTCCTTTTGAGGTAATTTTTGGCGGCTTTTTCGCACGTGCCAAACTGTAATTTCGCCATTCCATAACGGACGTTTATTTTAAATATTCTAAAAAGAAAGGATTATTCGCGTAAATACAATTTTTTGCGTGTCTCTACAAGAAAAAATGCAACTGTCTCAAATCGCAATATCATTGAGGCCAATTGACATCACCAAATCTCGAAATTACGCGTTCTGAAATTTTTTGGATAATAAAGCCAGTATTTATCATGTTGTATACAAAACATATATGCTCCAGATTAAAATCTCCAAGTTCGAGCCAACAAATTTCAATTATCACATGGCTATAGCTCTCAGAATTGAAAGTAAATGTCACTCCATTTTTATTTTTTTTAAAAACAGGAACCAATAACATCTGTAGACTAAAATGCACTTTTCACAGATTCAATGGCTTATCCGTATTCCGTTATGGGTTTTCAGGACCTTATATTTATAATTACCTTATAAATATAAGTAATTATGCTTATTGTCGTATCCACTAACCGAGAAGTAAGCCTCGAAGAATGGAACTACGAAGAATAGAGCGTTTTTACGATTTTAACGCATTATTTGGTAATTGAATAATCAATAATTTGCACTAAAATAATCTATAATATTGTTACGATCATACGTAGACTCATTGGATAAAGTTAAAACTGTTTTTGTTTATTTGGGATTTTCTTTATTTAATTAAGTTACATTTCATAATAGGATTGATTTGCATTATTAATACCCATCGACTTTAACCAATCGATCCTGAATCGCTGTTCGAATTAAAATCACTCGCTGGCGAGCAGCGCTCGTATTTATACTACTCCCGGTGTACTTTTAGAATATTCTAGAACCGAACTTGCAAGAATTGCTCTTCTAGAATATTCTAGATCATGCCAAAGCCATGTTACGTCATAACAATATAAAATGGCTATATGAAAATAAACTTAAATAATATATATTTTTAACAATTGTCAAATGACAAGGCTATACTTTCCGAAGCACAAAATTGATTATCCGATCATCATGAATATTATATCTTCATTGAGTAATAAAATTATTAAAAAAATCTTGACGCTTTCAAACATTTTCAAACGTACGAGCAAAAATATGGTCATGATTTTATAATAATACATACATTTGAACTCAAAATGAATTAAATATTTTAATAATTAACTTTTTGCCATATTCAATTAAAAAATTACCGGAAACATATAATGCCCATGCCAAAATCCAAATTAGATAAAAATAATAAAATATGCCAAATAGCAGAAAAGATACGAGTAGTAGATGTATCCACTATACGGCACAGATTTTGAGTGAAACGAACCTATTTCAAATCGGTTTTCTGTTAGATTCCATTTGCGGCATACTATTTAACAATCTGTGTTTCGTTTGAATTTTTGCAGGAATATAATTAAATTAATCCGCGGACAACCCGCGGCATATTATGTCCCGGGACGATTACACCACAGGTCCGGCTGTAAGTTCTGGCGCACGAAGTCCAGGCCGTTCAAGTCGACGTCTTACCGAATTACCCACTGTGGATCGTTCACCATCGAGAGAATACGGTTCTCGTGGCAGTCCTATTGGTAGGTACACACATAAAATAAAATTTTTTTAATCGATTCTAACAAATTCCATGCATACAATAGATTAAAAAATTTTTTTCCAAAAAAAAATACAATACAAAATAGATCAATTATACTATTATTATCAAGTGTATTCAATGATCTAAATTAAAATGCTCCATTTTTCCCAAATACTCGTATATAAAGCCGTTAAAATTTTAATGCTTTGACTCGTTTGAATGCGCATTCATCTTAATCTAAAACACTCAATTATCCTTACTTATATTAAATTTTCAAATAATATTAAATTTTCTATTTCTTTGGCATGGATTTTATTTCTTTCATTTAATTAAATATTTTTAAAAAAATTATTGTATACAAAATAACATTTTACAAAAAAATTAACAATAACATTAATAAGAAGAAGAGAATTTCTTTTCGTGAATTTGAATAATTTAGTAAATCTTATAAATATAAAATGTCAATTATAGCAACGGATTTTTATGGTCACGACATAATTTGATATGCTTTGGCACGCAATTTAATTTAGCTTCCAGTTGCGATAGTTCAGAGAGAGTATGATAATTTTTTAACACCAATCAAATATTTAAAAAAAAACCAATTGGAAGATATCTCAATACCTTATCTCTTATCATATGCTCAGAAACAAAAAGAAAAATCAATTGTCTTTCGGTTTCTAATAAAATATTCGGTGTTCTTTGAAAATCCCACATTCTATCGCTATAAAATTATTGATATAGCACAATTTTCTATCAAAAAATGATAACTATTCTTAAAAATATTATAACCGTACACCTGCTCTAAGTAAATGTATTTTTTTTTTAAACTTTATAATAGATACTCTTAATAACATAATAACAAAAACCTAAAATATTTTTGGCAATTTGAAATCTTGCAAATTTTTAAAAAAAAATCACATCTAAACTATTGATAAGTTTTAAACTATGCATATATAGAAGTAAACATAACTAAAATTGCTAAACATAGATTATCAGCTAAAAAACTTCTTATAGTATGATTATAGGAACTAAAGTGAACAACATTTGATTCTTTTAGCTAAGCTATATATACTATCAACACACATAACGAACTACACACACAAATATCAATCATATTATAAACTGCGATATATATACAGATACAAACATATAGAGATAGTTTTCAGAAATAATTTTCTCTCAACAAATTGAAAATGTATTTTTTTTAAAAAAATCGAATTTTTTATTAGTTCGCAAGAACTTTAACAATGACATACTTCGATAGATTTTAATTTCAGAAATTCATCTATCGCAGAAGGAGAACGATATTTTTAACATCTTGAGCGGATAAGGTATCTTCTCATATTGTATTCATTCACTAATTCTTCGTTCAACATTTTATATCATTAATAACAAGAAAAAAATAAAAACACCTATAATAATAATAAATATTGTTATTATTATTATTAATAATAATTTATTATTTTTTAAAAAATTCACAATATCTATTAATGTACTTTTATAATATTCATAATTATAAATGGTATCATTAAATTTTGAAAAGAAAATACTCATATTCAAATTTTCAAACCATTACAGAGTTATCTCCTCTTAGCTCATCACAAGCAAAATAATTTTTTTTTGACAGTTTGTTTGAATCTATTTTAATAATATTAATTTGAATATATGTTCATATATTCGTCATCTAATTAAATTAGTTAGTTTTCATTTCAATTAATAAACTCGGACAACTTTGACAATTAGAATAAATGTGAAATGTGTTATTAAAAGAAAATACTTAAATTTCTCATACGATAATATTATTATCATTTTTTTTTAAATATTCTAAATGCATTCGAATAAAACTTTCATAATGCTTTTAAATTTAAATAATTGCATGTATTCTACAATATAATAAATTGCCATAATATCTATATATATACATACATAAAAAATAGCATATACAAATTTTATTAAAAAAAATTAATCTTTTCTTTAAGATTACAATTTATATTATTAAGATATTTTTGAAAGTAAAAAATAAAATTTTCATCACTTTAAATATCTTGTTTAATGTTTTTTTTTATAATTCAAATCCTTAGAAGAATGCATGCATATTTTGTTGCTTAAACAACAATTTTATATTAACTACAAAAAAAATATTTCAAATAGGAACAAAATACCATAATTACTAATCAAATCATTTAAACAACATTTGCACATGTACTTTATTCATTTGTCATTTAGATTAAATGTAATAGAATTGCAAAAATATAAAAATATTCTTATCAACTAAAACATTTTAAATGGAATCGCTGTATCGTTATTGTGCGTAACTTTTGCAAGAACCGAAAAGAACAAAAATTTAAAAAAAAAAAAACTTTTAATTAATACTAAAATCAAATAGAAAATTAAAAATTTTGGAAAAAGAAACTAATAAAAATTTCAACAAAAAAAACACGACCACGTTGCGTCATGAACACATTTCCCATTTTTTGCACATAATCATTCCATGAATTTGTTTCCTATTTGAATTTTTAGCGCGAAAGTTGCGCCCAACACGTTCCGGGAATTCCTCCCCCCTGCACTACGGTCCACATTCCTCGTCTTCTTATCATCATCATAATTCTATTGCAGCAATGGGTAGTCCTTATTATAGAGACATGGATGAGCCAACCAGTCCAGCTGGTGGTGGGCATCATCGCAGCAGGAGTGCTAGTAGGCCGGCAATGTCACATGCGATGGATTATCCACGTAATTACATACTCTATTTATACAATTTCAATTTATTTATTGTAATAAGAAAAAATTTGTTTAAATAATTTCAGGTACACGATATCAATCTTTAGATAGAGGCGGATTAGTTGAACCACACGATCGTGAATTTATTCCAATTCGAGAGCCGCGCGATCGATCCCGCGATCGTTCCTTAGAGCGTGGATTATATTTAGAAGATGAACTATATGGAAGATCAGCACGTCAAAGCCCAAATACAATGGGTTTGTTTAAATATGCCAATACTTTTGGATGTATTTATTAGTAAAGCAATGATGAAAAAACTTCTTATTTTAGCGATACCTTCAACAGATCGAGCTTACTTGGGAGACCTGCAGCATCAAAATTCCGATTTACAACGAGAATTGGGCCAGTTAAAACGTGAGCTTGAATTAACAAACCAAAAATTAGGTAGTTCAATGCACAGTATAAAAACCTTTTGGTCACCAGAGCTCAAAAAGGAGAGAGCCTTAAGAAAAGAGGAAAGTGCGAAGTACAGTCTAATCAATGATCAGCTTAAATTATTAAGTAGCGAAAATCAAGTAAGTCAAAAGAAAATCATTTGCAAAAGTCTCTCAATCGAATGAAAACAGAAAAAATTACATTTTCTATTTTTCATTTTGTTTCTCTTTTTCCGCTTTATTTACTCAATTATCAAATTATTTTTTTTTTACTTTCAACATTTTATTATTCTTAATCGTTTTTGTATTGACATTTTAATTATTTAACACTAATTTTTATTACAAAATCATTATAGATTTATTCAGAAGCAGCGTTAACAAAATTACAAATACAATTACTACTATTTCAATTGATCTATTGACCTGTATATGAATTTATTTCATATTTATGGAAATAAGCCAATAATAGACGTTATATAATTTTCCTTTGATTTTTACTTCAAGAAACAAGCAATGCTGGTCCGACAACTCGAAGAAGAGCTTCGTATGCGAATGAGGCAGCCTAACATCGAACTGCAGCAACAAATTGAGGCTCTATATGCCGAAAATGAACACTTGCAACGGGAAATAGCAATATTACGAGAAACTATCAAAGAATTAGAATTACGGATTGAGACCCAAAAACAAACGCTCAATGCTCGTGATGAAAGCATTAAGAAACTGCTTGAAATGTTGCAAAATAAAGGAATGGGTGAGCAAAATTCCCATCATAAATATTTCAAATTCATTTTCATATTTTTAATTTCATCATAATCACATTATATTGAAATTATACATAATATATTTTCATAATGAATATTCTGCGCATAAATAGTGTGTAAAGGTCAATTGTTTAGATTGAAATACAGGTAGTCGTTGTATAACGCTGTTGCGCAAAATTTATTTTTACGAGTATTCTAAATAAAACTATTGTTTTTAATTTAATAAAATTTATAATTTATTTATTTTGTAAATGTCTTTATTTATTAATTATGGTTTAAGGTATCTTATATCATATAGTATATTTATTTTTACACATTTTGTACTCTTTTACGAGAACTATTTAATGTCATTTTATTTATAGGTATTATTATTATTTATTTATTATTCATAATTGAGTATTCTGTAATGACGGGAATTCCGAGCCTGAATAACAACTGAGATATTTATTGTGGTTAAGGTAGAGGATCGTTACATATACACACCCGGTCGATTCCACTTAATAACGATGCTAGATAATAGCTGGAAAAGCTAGTTTTCAATGAACGTTCCTGGTATTGAAACCATAACCAACCTACTTTCTCAACCTCTCTATACACCAACCTGATATTTTACTGACTTTAGCACCATATTTCTCTACTATTGCCGCACCATAAAGTATAGGAGCTAAAAAATGGTTGCTTGTAAGAAGGCAAAATGACGTTTTTATTGTAGTTTATAATGCCATTTATTTACACTACTTTTAAAGTGAAAAGTATTAGTATTTAATAGCTCTTCATTTTATAATATTATTTTCACATACCAGTCTATTTATATATGATATATAGCTCAAATACAATGACAATACATTTTTCATATTCTTATCCGCCAAAACATAAAAGTCGAAATGTTAAACTATAGAATGAACGGTTGTGAATCAGAGGTTAGAATTCTATGTGATATCTCTGCACTCATGGTATCAGTACCAGATGTGTGTCCATAGAATAAGACAACAAGTATACTCTCTTTGGCGGCGCCAGTATCGTTTAAGATATAACGGTGATAGTATCGTCTTAGATTTGGCAGCGCTAGAGTACCGTTAAAGACATGAAGGCGCTGGTATAATTTAAAGTTTTCAAATATCTATTAATTAATATAATTTAATATTATATTAATTTCTTGTCGAATGTGATTCTTTGGGTAATACTTTACTTTCAAATAGCCCCAAAAAAAAACAAGTCTAACGGCGTCAAATCGCAAGATCTTATCGTCCAATTCACATTAGCATTTCATGAGATTATTCGATCTCGAATTTAATGCACAACAAACCAATATTTTGGTGTTGTGTGCGCTAGCAGCACCGTCTTGTTGAAACTAAAGCTCATTCATATTTATTTCATTTAAAAGTTTCTTAACATGTAAGGATATCGTTTAGATTTCACTGTAATAGCCTTTTTACGATAGTCTTTGTAAGACGAACAGCCCAACAATTCCACAATGACTTTTATACAGAACGATCGTTTTCAGTGAGTTTGGATGAATAAAATGTGTTGTTCTGTTGTTAATGCCTCCAATATTAAACTTGTACCACTTTCTACTTGACAGCTATAAAAAAATCAAGATATGTGTTTTTGACAGATATTTTGAAAGCTGAAAAAAGTCAACAGATACTCTACAGAGCAAACAACGTCCTCAGATAAAATTTCTTCGCGATAACTTTCATTATTCAATCTAACTTTAAATGATAAATATTTGTGGGCCGACTGATATATATATTTATTTGACAGGTTTTCATTTTCTACATTTGTACAATTTTTAACACATATATGCATTTTTTATACACACATAGTCATGACAACACAGTCGCTCCTATGGAGCACATAGCGGCACTAGAAAACTCCGTTAACTCTCTTCCGTCTGCTTCTGCCTTGGGTTTTTTGCCTGAGGTACGGTCTTGAGGTACGGTCCGGATGCTTCTGTGAACTCTCTTCCATCTGCTTCTGCCTTTTGGGGTTTTGCCTGAGGTACGGTCTTGGGTTTTTGCCTGAGGTGCGGTTTTTGCCCTGAGTACGATGAAAGCCAAATGAGTTCTTGCCTGAGGTGCGGTCCGGATGCTTCTTCTAGTGCTGTTTCTTTGATAGGGTGTGTTTTTTATAGCTTGCGACTTATCAGACCAGCGAAGCAACCTCCAGTGACGTTGGGGGACCCTACGGACTACATATATAAGGCTTGTAGTCAGGCCTTTCACCCCGGCACCAATGCCGAGATGGCGGCAGCGGGAATCGAACCCACCACCTACCGAGTGTGAGTCGGTCACCTTGACCATTGCACCACACACTCGGGTGGGCCGACTGATACAGTGGTAAATATCTTTCGAACTGCGTCTTAAATTTGTTTGATCTCTCCATTGGGGGGTCATTTTCCGTAAACTATAATTCTTATCTTTTAACCAATTTTAATTCTTACTCAGTGAAATATTTAAGTAATTTAATCTATAAACTCTGATTAAATAATTCCACTGAAATTATTAGCTCCGTTTACTACGCGATTGAATACTAAATTTGATGATAGTACACCGTTGTATTAGGTGGACGGAAAACCACATTCACATTAAAAAAATTTAGGACTTTTAGATGTCTTGCAAAACTATTCCAAATTAATAGTGCTTTGAAATTAATATTTTAATCGATCAACTAGTTTTTAAATAAATACCTTAAAAACTAACTCGAATTTTATTCTTCTTAATTATATGCATGTACTTGTACATTTATTACTTCATTTTATTTTTGTAGAAACTTTAAATATTTTCAAATTACTATTTATAGAGAAAGAAGAGTTTATAAAATAAAAACAAATAGATTTTTTATGAAATTTCAATTTAAAAGCATATTTTATTGAGAAATATTTCATTATTGAAGCCGGGTTATACAAAAACTGAGGATTGTCCGTACATGCCATACATATATTCAATGTAATTGTATCATTAATTCAATTTAAATGGAACAAGATCATAAAAACTACTTGGTAAAAAAAAATCTATGCAATATCCTTTACTAATTTTTGCTTAAAAAAGTATATTGTGATGTAAGACATTTTAAAAATTCAACAATCTATATTCTTTTTTTATTTCCTCTACATTTTCTATCAATACTTAATAGAATTTAAATTGAATTTTTATTACTTACTATTAATTTTTCTATACAAATATATAAATATATACATTATATTGAGATAGTCAATTTGCAGTTAAAGATAATTATTTACCAGAAAAAACCAAAACAATCATATCCCATATAATTTTTCTAATAAATCATTCATTCATTCAATCATCATCAATAGTGTCTTTAAATAAAATCACTATTTTCAAGTTTTTTTTAATTTTTAATCTTCATATCATCATGAAAAAAATAATATGAAATAAAATAAATTGTGTTAAATTATTCATCAATAAAGGAAAAGAGGAGGAAAGACAAATGTTTCAGCAAATGCAGGCAATGGCTCAAAAACAGGTAATTTTTATTTATTAACAATTAATTAACTTCAAAAATATAAATTTATTTAAAGAAAAAAAACTAAACTAAATAAAAAATTTTAAAAAATTACAAATTTTATTTACTATTGTGTACTATTAAAAAATTTTCGAAATATCTTCTTCTACTTAATTAGAAAAAACAAAGACGTAGCTTATTTTACTTTTGCTATTTTGCTTGTTCTATTTTAACTTTATTATCAAATATAAGAATATAAGTTTCCCAATTTTGCCTATTATTCGTATTATTATTATTATTATTATTATTTGTTTTTCATAGTAAAGCATGGTATACATATATATATATGGCAATAATAAGCAACAAGTTTAATTAATTGGAATTTAAAAATTCTTCTCAACAATTTTAATAATTATTATATCAAAAACTATAAAATTAAAATTCTAATCTTATAAAAAAACAGACATAAATTTAAAAAAGAAAATATAAATAAATTGTTTGATGCAAAAATAAAAAAAATTGTTTGCCTGAAAACTTTCCCATACCTTTTTAACTCTTTCCTACATTTCTCTTATGTGCTCTGCTCTATATATCCTTGTTCCATACTTTTCCCAAATAGTACAAAATCAAAAATTAACTACAAAATAAATAACTTCCAATTATTTTCAAATAATCATAAATAAAGCTTTTACATATATTTCCCATATATTGGCGTACACATAATTTAATCTTTTTCGCACTCCTTGCAAATTTGATTGCTATTTAAATATTACAAAATAATAAGAATTATTATAATGATCACTAGAAAAATATTTTTATTTTTTCTTTCAACATAATGTAGTTCGGTATATTTGAAATTTGTTTGGAATAATACTAATAGAATTTTAAAGCTCCACTAATTATTCCAAGCATGACTATAGAACCCAAACTTTTTTTATATATCTAAGAATAAAATCTAAAAAAATTTATATATATTAAAAAAATTTAAAAAAAATTATAAATAATTGTAGATATGAAATGTATTTGAAAAATTTATTGTACTAAATTTGTTTATGCACTAAATTTTACGTAAGTTGATTTTAATTAAATTTAAACACGTTTCTCTGAAATTAATTCTTATATAGTACAATTTTCCTTATATTAATAGAAATTATTCTTTAAATAATAAGAATTTATTCTTACTTCAGTAATACATTAAATTGATTCTTTTAAAATATTTGATATTTAAAATTAAATATTATAAAATAGTTGCAAATTCAATTAATGAAGTAATTATAGTATTTACAGATTACTAAATTCTTATAAATATTTACCCTTAAATAGAAGAATAAACATATTTTATTTTCAGCTCATAGAATATAAATTTTCCGATAACAGGCTACTTAAGTAAGGCTAGACAATTTGAACAGATATGAATTTCATAACTTTAACATATTATAGCATTTTTTATTTATATTTACTACATTTTTTCCATTATGATATTAAATTTATAAAAAAAGAGAATTTTCTTAGCACATTGGATGAGAAAATGCTTCCGTTAAAAAATTTAATCCTTTTTGATATTTCTTTAACTATTTAGCTGATCATCTTACTTTATACGAATTCATGTGCATATTTAACTATTTACAATTAAATTCTCACATTAATTTTATATAACAAATTTTTATCATATTAATATCATGTAGAGATTTTATTTTGATTTTTTTTTATTAAATTATTATCAACTTAAAGTTGATTAAATTTAGTGCATAAAAAATTTTATATCATTTTTTCATAGTATTATCAAATTATTACTTATTCATATACATTCATAAAATATAAATATCTATTGTAAAAATATGGCTAATTGAGAAATAAATAAATATTCATCTTTTTTGCATTTAAACTCAATTCATATTCATATAGTATTACATCAATACCATAATTTTTTCAAATATTTCCCTAGATGTATATGCATATTTATATCAATTGTATAATTTAAAAAAATATATATTTATCTAATATATAAATCTTCATAATTTATATACCTATACAAACATATTAGCAATTTGGCGAAAGAATTATTATTAAAAAAAAACGAATTATAGTTAACGTAAAAAATATTCAATAGACATTTGAATATACAAATTTTATTAATCGGTAAATATTATTGTTTTAACTTAAAAATCATTTTTTTATTATTATATATTTTATTTAATAACAAGAAATTTTTCTTTCTTTTCTTTCATTTTTAAAGAAATCCTTTTTAAATACCATATTTTATATAATTTTTTTAAAATGGAATTTTTTTTAAATTTCGAATATTTCCAATTATTATTTAAAGATTTGTTTTTTCAATGAAATTTTTGTGTCATCATATTAATTTTGTTCATCAAACACCATCTTTAGAAGACGGAAATTAGGAAATATGTTTTTTTTATAAAGGCAATAATTTTGCACAGTCTATATTCATTCAAAATGAAAGTAATTTCCTTTATATACCTACATGCAAAGAAATATTATTAATTTAAAGTGAATTGTATCTTCATTATGTGATGGTAAAAATCTTATAAGAACCAAATGTTATAAAAAATGTTTTTGATAAATATTATAAACAATTTAATTTCATTTTTTATTTTTTTTTTTTTTTTTTTTGATTAATATAAATATCTTAAGTTAAGAAAAATAAAAAATATTTTTAAAGAGATATTTTTAATACTGAAATTTATTTAATTTATTAAAATTTCAATAACAATATAGGCCAAAAAAAAGACATATTTCCAATTTTATTTCACAAAGTTTACTAATTATCCAAGGGCTACTTGGATAAATAAATTAAAATTTTTATTATATCTAATCATAATTGGAGAAAATTGATCATATATGTAGATTTCGTTTGATTATCATTAACAACTAGTTATATTATATCTCTCTGGGTAAATAATACACTTAATTGTGCTGCATGTTGAATACACATATATTCATAAAAGTAAAATTAAATATGTCTCTGAGAATTACAATTTAATTATAGAATATTATTGTACATTTCGTTTCAATGCAGCATTATTCATTCGTTAATAAACTATTATAAACTTTCTCTATTAGAAATAATAATGAAATATTCAATTTTTTATATTTAATTAAATTCCATTTTTTGTTTGTTTTATATTTGATTATTATTTATTTGGTATACGAGGTGTGGCATAAGAATACATAAACTTCCGAAGGAGTCGTTTTCACTCTTCATAGCAGTGTTGGAAGGCTTCAGCTCCTCAGTTTCACGCCTTTGGGTGTTATCGATAGTACCAATATGACATTATTTCCAGTGTTTTTTTTTTAATTTTTGAGAACAAAAAAAATGTTCATGAACTTTGATCAGGTAAATGAGGAGGCTAAGGAATCATACGAATTCCCTATTCCTGTATAAAGTCGGTGATGGAGATAACCGTGTGACAGGGAGCTTTCTCATTGTACAATAGATGCGAAAAACCCTTTCTAACTCACTACTTCTCGGTTTCGTTTCACATTTTTATCAAATTTCCACGTTGAAGGCCTTCGTAAGCGAGGTTCGTTTTCAACTGCTTTTCGGCTCTCCAAAAATGCTTTGTAACTTTAAACGATTGTCACTGCACCCAGACTTTTTTTTTTTAAAGAACTCCTTCTACTATTGAGCTCCTATATACAACAATTCCTTTTCCTATTCCTCTTTTTAATTTTTCTATCCCTATTTTTCTCCCAAATTTAACAATGCTCCCTCCAACTTATCTTTGATCAGTTTCATCTAAAAATGCCAATCCAGACGCAACTTGATGCCGCCAAATAGCCTCATGGTCGTGGCTCTTTAATATGGCGTATCGACCTTATGTCAAAGATATTACAATAAATAAAGTAAGCAAAAATTCTTTATGCCACCAAAAAATTGTGTTTTTGATAATTAACAATGCCAGTTTTTTAAAGAAGATTCTTCACGCTTAACATAAAATTTGATGGCATATCGTTGCTCTAAATTTAACTGTTTAATTTAATATTATTACAAAACTAAGTTTAGCTGGTCGAAGTTAAAATCCTACTTTAACTTCGACCAACTACACTAAAAGAAATTCATTATCCTTTTGTTTAATGATATTTTTGCTGGAAAAATATCTGCCCACTAAGACTTCGTTCTTGCATCCGAATTGGAAACCGTGCTTAGGAGCAGGATTGAGAGTGTTTATATCAATAACTGTAAAAAACCATGCACCGATCCATTTACATACGATAGATGACACTTTTCCTTTATCTGATTGATGATGGATTGGGTGACTCTACACTTATGTTCAAAGATGGTACTATTGATGACCACACAACTTCCTTTGACAGCTTGCTGGTGGCCATTATCACGAAACCAAGTCTGGAATCTTATCAAATATAAGTTCCCTTTTTCAGTTCAAACTGTAGGCAATTAGGATGGTAGTTGAAACCGCAATCAATCCCTCCAAAGATCGCAGCACTACAATTTTTAGCGGCAGTCTCATAGTTGATCAGGCTCTCAACTGCATTTGATATTGGGTGCTAAAAAACCAAAATGTTGAAATGCGTTGGACCTCGTACTTCTAGCCATTTCCATTGTGTTCAACTTACTATCTCCCATATTCTAAATGAATGCCAGTTAATCCAGAATTTCTTTTCGAATATACTTCTTTTATTGTAGAGCTTCTGGATCCCTCAATTCCATATCCGATTCCCTGTTTTACTTTTCTACAACAATCTAATATACTTCATAAAATTTAACTACTTCTAAGTCTTCCTCTAGCTAACAGTACGATTAAGTAAACTAGATTAAACAAGCCGTTAGCTAGAGGAAGGTGGGCCTTGGTGGTGGGACCTTATATACAAACAAACAAACCAAACACAATGCTCTATAGGGTCACGTAGTTACCATACGAAACTAAGACATCATCGAGGATAGACTAATGTACAAGCTTTGTAAAAGAAAAGTTCGCGGTTGTGGCAAATCACTCTCAGTAATTAATCAATCTAATTTTCTGCCATACCTTGTATGTTTGATTGACTTTTGAATAAAACAAATATATTTAGTTGTTTTTTTTTAATTAATTACAAAATTTTTATAAAATCGCAATAAAATTAATAATAAATTAAAAATAAATTATGAAAACTTCTGCAATTTGTACCACAAATTTTATTTTTATTTATCCATTTTATATGTTCATAATTCTCTCTATTTTTTTTAAATATTTTTATTTAAAATATATTATAATTTGAAACTAAATTATTATATATTTTTTTAAAACATGAACGCGATTATTTTTCAATAACCGACAGTCCATTATTTTGCTTGAGCTGTAATATTTATAATTCTTTCGTCAAAATTTTTAGTAAAGATTTTTGACGAAACTTAATCAGAACAAAGGGCTCCCAATAAATAAAATTAACAAAAAAAAATTTATTTATAAAGATAAATCAACATAAATAGTAAAAAGAATAATAATATAATTAAAATAATAACAATAATAATAATGAATGTGCTCATATTAAATATCATATTTTTTAAGAAATTTTATTAAGCTTTTTCATGAAAAAAATTGATAAGCACAATTTTATATGCTTTTATATAGAATAATATTCATAATATAAAACATGAATTGAATTTTTAATGATTATCTCAAATTAATAATTATTTATTTAGTTATTCATTTATTTGTTTATTTATTTATTCATTTATTTAATTATTAAAATAATTTTATAATTGAGCTATTAAATAGGAAAGTAACATATTTAGACTTTGTTATTTATTTTAAGTTTTCTTTTTATTTAGCAACTGTTAAGTTTTTCATAAATTTTTCAAATTTTATATATTTGTGGTACAAATCACGAAAATATAACGTAATATAACGACGGGTTTATTCAAATAATTTAAAACAAATTACCTTGAAAACCTTAATAGATATTAAATTGATTTTTTTCTTCTAAATTAAAATATATACGTATTTTCACTCATATAGTAATTTATCTATAAAAAGTAAATTAAACTTCAGATACAGAATTACATCCACGCAAGCCCATCCAATACAATATATTATGATGAATAAAAAGATATTTTTTTACTATATCAAAAATCAAAAATTATATTCATATATTATTTTATACATGTAATCGTCATTAACATATTAAATTCGAAAACTTATATAAATTTTCTTGATGAAAATAAAAAAAGAAAATTTATTTATTGTAATATTTTCAGAAAATTTTTATGTTAATTTAAACATTCAAGTATATTTTTGGAATATTTTCAAATAATATTTTTGGTTATGTTTTAAGAATTAAATTTTTTATAAAAATGCGTTTTTAAAAATGTCTTATAGAAAAAATATGCTTAAAAAATTATGCAGAATTTTTTTGAAAATTTATTTTTGTATTAGCTATATTATTTTGATAAAACATTTTTTTAAGCCAAACTGCTAACATAAAGGATCATCCATTTCGAGCTCCGAAAAATAAAGTTAAACAAAATACACTTCAAGTTCCAATTTTAATAATAAAAAAATTTGTTTATGGTCTAAATCTTACCATTCTATAATATTCCTTAAATTGCTACCAGGAAACTTTTTGCAGGATTCGATCCTTTTGAGTTCGTTTTTAATGGCTTTCGTATACTTCGGGCAGTAATTCGGCCATTACTTGACAAGTGTTGGTTTTTAAATTCTCTATAGTTTGGAGATTATGTGCATAAAATCGATTTTTTGGATAAGTTAGATCTTTTTGGCGTTAAATTGTATGATCTTGAAAGCCAATTCGCATGACAAAATCTCGAAATTACGTGTCCTAGAAACTTTTCGCGTAATATACCCAAAATCTGTCATATTGTATGACTTGTGGTGCTGTATTATCAAAATGATATATGTTCCAGATTAAAATCTTCAAGTTCAGATAAAAAAAAGACGGTTATCATACGGCCATAGTATTTTCAAAGAAATACGGGGCAACAACGCCTTCAATACAAAATGCACTCCATATAGTCATTTTTCGCGGATACAATATAAAATATTTATATTTACTAAATATTAATGATTAATTATATTTAATTAATATTATTAATTTAAAATTTCAATTTTATATAATGGAAAATGACAAATAAGTGAAGTTGGCAATGCTGTCTTTATTTGACATTTCCATAAACTAAACAATTGCCACTTCGGTTAACAAATATGTTTGACAGTTGTCAAATAACAGAGCTTTACATTCCAAAACATGAAATGGGTAATCCTGTTTTTAAAATAAATTAGCAACTTTAAAAATTATAAATTCAATAATTTGACCAAAACTATGTAAAAAACTTTTCAATATAATTTTTTTTTTCTTTTTGAAATTTTTCAAATATTTTTACGAATGCATGGATGAAATATTTTTATTTTTACATGAATATAAATATGTATTCTCAATAAATTTATAAATGATAATATCAAAAATCATATTATATTTAAAAAGTATTTATTCATAAACAATTTAATGCCGAACTACCCAATTTGTGATCAACTTTTTCCCGACTTAAATTTATGTTCATCTTATTTTCTTTTAAAGATTATCATAGATACATCAGCACTATAATATTTTCAATTAATATTCATTTTGATAATATACATTCATATATTATAGAGTGCTTTCAAATAAAACAACTATAAAAGTTTTTTTTTGTTATGAATCTAAGCCATTTTGTCATTAATTTAATATAATAAATTTAAATAATAACCGATTGTCGCCAATAAATATATTATTCAATAATCAAAACAAAAAACAAAAGCATTATTTCCATATTATTTTGAATATAATCAAAATTAAATTGTCACCATAAGAACATAAAATGAAATTATTGTTGAAATAAGACCAAATTATAATAATATTCAAATTATTTACATACTCGTACATACACAATATCAAATTATAATAATAATAAAGTTTACTTATAAGAAAATTCGTAGTCTTCCAAAATCAACATCTGTCATCTTATTTGATTAGAACAATAGCATTATATGGTTTTGAAAATTTTACATTCGTTTCTAATTTTTGCTTAAATTTCATCTCTAATATTATTTATTATCTGTAAATTTACGTTTGTTTTTTGTTTTCTTTTTGAAAAAAAAATCTTTATAGTTAAAAAAGTACTTATAAGTAAATTGAATGAGGTATTTGAGGGATATTTAATTTGTAAGTGAAAAAAGGCTTCATTTTTGCTACAAAAGTATATTAAAGAATATGTAATTTTTTGTTATATATATATTTATTTTTTTTTCTTAAAAAAATATTTGATTTGCAAAAATATATATAAAAATTTTAAAAGAACATACACACACACATATATATATATGTGTGTATACGTTTATATATATATATATATAGAGAGAGACATAAATATTTATATCTATAAAAAGTTAAGATAATAAAAATTGCATTACTATCATTGGATATGATATCTATTCTTAAAAAAATATTTGATTTGCAAAAATATATATAAAAATTTTAAAAGAACATACACACACACATATATATATATGTGTGTATACGTTTATATATATATATAGAGAGAGACATAAATATTTATATCTATAAAAAGTTAAGATAATAAAAATTGCATTACTCTCATTGGATATAAGAAGAACCTAGATTTTTGTCGGTAAAATGTACAAAAATTCTTAACCTACTAAGAAAATAGTAAATAACAATTGAGATTAATATACATACATAACTAATGTATCGTTGGCATTTTAAAATATATGAAAATAAATGAAAATATATTAAAATGTTAAGAATTATACAATATAATCACAATATGTAGGCAATTCGAAAAATTTCAAAATAAATTGTCATAATAAGGAAACTTAGAATAAATAATAATCCCGTCAAGACAAAATATTGACTTTAATTATATAAAAAAAAGACAGTCTGCCATTATTCAGAACGCTTATACTAGCTTTGATGTATAGAAGAAAATTTTCGAGGCTTTTTGCGTAATACCACACAATTACCAAAAAAAATTAAAAATATTACATTTTACAGAATAAACTTATTAAAAAAAGAAATTCTAATGTTTTTATTAGTTAATTATATTATTTCGGTTATAAACTATTCAAAAATTAATGCCTTACCCAATCCTTGAACAAAAATAAAACGAATTCGCGCTTAGAATACTATTTATTATGCATGGAATAAATATTTTTATTAAATGAAATTATAATCGCAAAATAAATATATAACTAAGTTAAAAAAAAAGTGCGGTAATTTAAAGTAAAAAAAAAAAAAAAAAACAATTAAGTAAACACTAAGAAAATTTATGAAAAACTTTATATTATTTATATTTTGTTTAATTTACAAAAAGAAAAACCTTTGTTGCCTGCATTTATCATATAGTTTAGGTTTTAGTTTTTATTCGTATAATTAGTAATAAAAATTTAGTTGATAAACTTTATTTTCTTCTATTTATTTTCAAAAATCATAAGTATTTCTGCGTAATTTTTTTTACAGCAAAAACAAATTTTTTCATAACAGTTTCGAAAATTTTCTTCTGTCCGGATACTTTGATTTGTTTTTATATAAAATTTGAAAAAAATATCCACAAGCTAAATAATAATCAAAATTATTTAAAAAATAATTGATTTAAGATTTTGGAGAACACAAAAAATATTTACAATATTTATTTCAAAAAGAATGTAATTTTTCTACCAAAATAAATAACTCATATTTTTATTTCTTTATTTAGATTCAATACTAGTTAAATCTAATTTTTAATTTATTTATTTAAAGATTTTGCTTTTAATTATTTAAAATAAAAAATTTATATGAATCTTGCTATGATTTCATTTGGTTTGGTCAATTAATTAGTTTTGCACACAATACTAACAAATCACATTTTAAACCAAAAAAAAATTTAAAATTAAAGAAAAAATATCCAAAATCAATAAATAAAAAAATATATCTTTTTTAAATTGATTCAAAAAAGGAAATTATATTTTTTATTTAAGAATAAATATAAAATCTTTAATGGGATAAATAAAATAACTCAAAAAATTTATATACAATTAAACATATACAAAAATAAATTTATAAAAAAAAAAATGTGAGATAATTATTGTAAATAGATATTCATGGAATATGTAAAATAATTTATACAATATATTATAGAAATGAGCTTGTAAAATTTATTTAAAAAAAAATTTAATTAAATTTAGTAAAGAGTTTTTTTGATTTAATGAAATTTACAAAATTAGTATGGGGCCGAGTGTTCTTAAGTGTTCGGACGAAATCTAATGTGTACACTGACTGATATCATTCAATTATTTAATGGTATTAGATTTATTGTAATTGAATCAAATTAAATAGTATATATGCATAAAACAAAACAAACAAGAATGCTGGTACTGTTACAAATAAATAAATAGAAGGAACTGAAAAATATTCACAGTCAAATTAAAACAACAAAAATAATATTTAAAAAAAAAAACGAAAAAAACATTTAAAAAAAGCAAAAAAAAAGAGCCACAAAAATATCTAAATCGAATATTTCAGATGTATAATTACAACCTGGGAAGTCCTCCACAACCAGATTTGCTGGGTCAAATTTATAGTCAACCGAATATTTTCGGGCAATCATCTACAGCCGCATCAGTTGCTGCCGCCGCTGCTGCTGCAGCTGCTTCCTCCTCCTCCACATATCCATACGATTCTGGTATGGGAACGGCTGGACTTGCGCCCGGAAGCTATAGTAGAACATCACCATTGCCGCTAAGACGTCGTTATAGTATCGGAGCTCTTCCAACATCAACCACGACTGATTTATATAATTTAAGAACACAAAATCTATCAGCATCGAATTCAACAGCACATTTAGCCAATTTATTAAATGAAACATCCAAATCGATAACACGCTCATCACAAATATTAAATCGGCGTTTTTCTTATGGTGGAAGTGCCGATACGGATCACATCGGAATCCTTGGTGGCAGTGATGGTATACTTAGCTATCCAGATTTGAGCGTTTTACAACAGCAGCAACAACAGCAAGCCTCATCATATTTAAACAATAATTTATCACATCTGTCAACGAATTTTTCGTCACAGCCTAACATTTACATACAACAGCCCTTTGGCAGTGGAGCTGCTCAAATGGCAAGAGATCCAGATCCACAAAATTATTCAACACGTTTTAGGCCTACATTATCTTCGTCGAATCTTAATTATTTATACTCAAGACCGCATTTATATAGTAATTTAAGTAGTCAATATGCTGATGTTGGTGGTGGTAGTGGTGGTGTTGGTAGTTTATATCCAAATTTATATCAACAAAGTAATTTGATGCCCTCATTTTATGCATCGAATCCTCAATTATCTCATAGCAACACTAATCAATATCTACATCAATACTGTCATCATAATCAGCCTTATAACTATCGATATTTGTATCCATACCATTCGTCACAACAATTACCACCAGAACAACATCATATACATAACAGTCAACAGCCATATTGTAGCGGATATACCAATATGCATTTCGATCATCATCTTCATCAAGACCAGCCCGAACAAGATAGACCACATCATTATTACCATAGTCATAGTCATCCAGACCATAGTCATCAGCAACAGCACCAAGTACCACTATCGAAACTAGATTTAGATTATACAAAACCGCCTGAGTCTAAAAGACAAGTAAGTTTTAAGTTTGACGTAGATACGCTATCTATAGATTCATAAAATGACAACTGATTTAGCCAAAATATATAATTACAAAAAAAATTCAAAAAAAAAAAATTCAAAAAAAAATGAATACTCATTCAAATAAGTTATTGATTGGTAAAACCAAATCAACATACATAATTACAAATATTTGTTTTTTTTTTTATATTTTTTTTATTTAATTCAAAAAGACAAAAGGACATTTATTATTTATTCTATAAAATGTGTTCCAAGTGTGTAGATATATTAATCAAAAACGAAAACAGAACTTTTTTTTTATTACAATAAATTCTAAAAACTATTATATTTCTTACTAATATAGAAGGTGTAAGCAAAATCAAAATTTATTGTTTCGTCCTTTTTTCTAAATATTCTATTTTTTCTGGTATACTATTAAAATTATCAAAAAAAATTAACTAAAAATCTTTAAAAAAAACAACAAAAATATATAAATATAATTACATATTTTAAAAAATCAGAAATAAATAATTTAAAGGGCAAAAATGAATCTTTTAAAAATATGCATATATGTTTATATGTAGGCCAACGTAATTTGTGTTCATTAAATAATAAGCGATTTAATTAATATTGGCTAAGCCAACAAAATAATAATTACGAAAACCTATTTATGATTGACAGGATAATATGGATGATGATAAAGTACAAAGATTCAAATGTATACTAATACTAATAACTTTATCTATTAAATCTTGGACATTTAATTATTATTGCACTTCACCATTTAAATAAAAAAAAACATAATGTAAAAAAGCAAAGTTAATTAATTAAGAGCTGCATTATCGATATAACTGCAAAAATATAGCTATTCTTGAACTAAATTTAAAACTGTGCCTAATATTAGTAAATCACAAAAAAAATTGCAAAAATAACAACAGCAAAAATAAAATTGTGATTTATCAGCTTTTAATAATGTACATACTTACAAATATTGTACATATATACATACATACATACATACATACATATAATTGTATAGTGCTTATTTTCTAGTTATATAATTATTAGTATATTAATTATTATTATAGTATGGGAAATTTTAGAAATATGTACTTTTAAAATTATTAAAAAATGACATTAAATATTTTTCTAAGAATTTAAAACAAAAAATTTTTTTTTTAAAATACATGTATTCAATAATTAACTCAATTTCTATTAATTAAAAATACATATAGTTTTAAAATACATTAAAATAAATTTTTAAAAAAATTATAAAGTCATACATAAATATACAAAAGAAAAAATACAATTTATATTAAAACAAAATAAAGCGGAAATGGTATTTTCTTTCCGTTTTTAATGCTGGTAACACTCATTTTTCTCAATGTTAACAATATGAAAGACTGAACTACGTACGCACTGCAATATAGAATTTGCTCTCAGCTTTTCTCTTTCTCTAATCACCAACTCTCTATGCGTCAGACTAATTTCAATTTCCGTTATACAATTCGAAATAACTACCCCCGAGTTATGTTTAACTAATCCATATAAACTGCGAAGATTTATAGAATTTAATCAAATTGAAATTATAAAAAAATAATAAGAATTTCCTATACAAATGACATCCTGTTAAATCAATTCGGTTGCTCACTATAAATTTATATTTTTCTTAAAAAAATTTGCTTATAATTAAATAGTTTTTCTAAGAAATAAAATTGTTTTTTGAAATCATCCATCTTCAAAATATAAATGATATTAATTAGAATGCTTAAAGAATGGTGAAGTGTAATAAATACAATTGGAAAAGCATAACAAGTATACAACATAAACGTTAAATAATATTTAAAATATTTATAAATATAGAAATAGTTGAATGTATATAAATACTAATTGCAGTTAAAGTGCATTCCAACTTTAAATGTACCATCTAAAAAGAAATTATTGGCATTTATTACATTAAAAAAAATTTAATGTTCATAAATAAAAATTATAGCAATAAAAATAATTATATAAAGCTGAAGTTTAAATGAGAATCTATAAAATATCTGATGAGATATCTTTTAGTTACGATTGCAAGAAATTATTTCAATCTAAATTGATTTTAGCATCGAAAATTGAATAGTTGTCACAAAAAAAAGCAATTTTTTGCAATTATTGTACTTTTTACCACAAAATTATCTAGGTTACTTTTAATAATAAAAATTTAGAAATTTTTCCTACTATTTTAAGTACAACTAAGCAATATAATTTTGAAAAGCTTTTTAATTTCTTTTCATATATATTCACATATATGTGTATGTATAAAGTACTATATATAGTAAAGTATCAAATATTTTAAGCTAAATTATATAGAGAGAAAAAAATTAAAACAAAAATGTAAATATAATGAACAAATGTTATAACCAACATTTTTTATTGAAAAATAATTGAAATTAATTTTCTTTTTATATTTAAAGTTAAAAAAATTAAGTTTAAAAGCAATAATGTAAATTATTTCCTTAATTACCTCATTCAAAAAAAAACCAAAAACAAAATATTTAGAATATGGATATTATAGATTTAAAAGGGGGAAAAAACTATTTCGAAAATAAAATTGTTTTAATAAAAGTTATAAATATTAATATGGCATTTAAAAAAAAACTAATTAACATAGATTTTTTTTTTATTAATCATATTAGTAATTAGAAAATATTCAAGCAAAACTGAAAATAATTTTTTTAAACAAATTTTTTATTATACAATACAATCAAAACACAAATTTTCTAAATTACTCACAATTCAAATTAAATAAGAAAAATAAAAAACATGTTACTTATTTTAGTATGTATACTTATTATTGAATAGTTTAAATTAAATATAATCGTTCATTATTCTATGTACATACATACATTGAGAAAATGCAACACATTTTCTATTAAAAACCACAATCTATTACTATTATTATTATTATTATTTTTAAGTAGATATTTTATTTAAGAATGTAATTTTCTGATAATTCTTTTAAGAGCAAATTACATCTTGAAATGAAAAAAAATATTTTCAAATTTCATTTTAAAAAAATTGACACAATTTTTTTGCGAATTATTTTCTAGTTTTTTTTTCTCGATAGTATAAAAATAATATTTACATATTTACTAATTATAATTTATATGATTTAATCAAAAAAAATTATATTTTATAATATGTAGATTTCACTCTTTTATTTTATAAAATAATGAGACCTACTTATATTTGGAAGAATTGTTGGTTTGCACATTAAACTGAAGAAGTAAATACGTTCAGCTCTATTTATATAAATTCACCTTTTTATATATATAAATATATTTAAATATATATATATATATATAAAATGGAATTACCGAAACACATCTATAAAATTTCACTTCAAAATTAATACACAAACAAGATTACTTCCTCAAATTTTAAAAACAGATCGAGGTTGAAAATATATAAACTAGACAATATATACAATCAACTATATAAAAAAATTTATATATAAATTAAATTAATATAAATAGTTTCTTCTAGTTATACTATACAATAATTTATTTATATTCAACGAATACACTTGCATATTAGCTATTAGGGAAAAATGTATGATTACAATGAATAAAATAATTAAACACGCATAAATACGAACGTTAGATATACAATAATTACTCATAGAAACGAATGTACATTTTCATATATTTCCATTTAAAAAATATTTATTCACCCTCCAATATCTCTACACAAAAATAAATAATAATAAGAAAAACTAAAAAAATTTAAAGTTCTAACAACATAATTATAATTTCTTATTTATATTTATTATAATAATAAAAATTTAGTAAAAGAATATACATTGATGAAAATAAATCAATGATTTTTACGAATAATAGACTATGATTTAAAGTCAATTCATACATATATACGAGTATATACATAAATATATATATAAATAATTACTTTATTCTGTTCGATTTTTATTTTGGAAATAATTAAACACTATAAAAATTTAATTAAACTCAAAATAACTTAGTATAATTGATTACAGACATGTACATATATACATCATAATATTATTTGCATTAATACATATGCATATGTATATTCAATCATACACCCATATAAGAGATGGGTATAAAATTCTTCGTTCGTTTTATTCTAATATAGTGAAATATTCAAATAATTAAAGAGGAAAAGACTTTATTATAAAGTATTAACCATCATTGTTGAAATAGATCTCAATGAATATTATTAATTAATATACTATCATAGTAATATATATGTATGTATAGTAGATAATGATATAATGCTCAATAGGAATATTACACTTTACCATGTTACCGTAAATAATATGTCCTTACAAAGTTATTCATATTACAGAAAAGTTAATTTTCATTTTTAATCTATTCATAAATACTGTATATCAATTATACTATCTTCCAATGTATATAGATATACAAAATTTAATATGTCCGAAACAAATTATTTCAATAGTTTGTTTGTTCATCTTTTTTTTTAGGTCTAGTAACAATAATTAGTTATCAATAATAATATTTAATAATTCAATAACTAAAATATATATCCACATCCATATCTATATCAATGTCAATCAGATACAACAATCTTACATAAATTATATGTTAGAGATTTTTACCCAAAGTACAAATCCCAAAAATGTGTGATTAGATGAGCTGACCTAAATATACATAAACATAATATAATCGTATTATCAGTTAACCGACAACATAAAAAATAAATGTCCTATCAAAATCTCAAATCAAAAAATTCTATGTTTATATTATATTATATATACGTGTATATATATATATGTATATTATATAATAGTTATAGAAAAGATAAAATATGAATATCCCATTGAATATTAATATAAAATGTTTTTCTATTACGAGAGTATAAAAATTAGTGCCAGGATATAAAATAGTTTTTAGATAAATTTTTCCCTGAATCCGATTGACAATAACAATTAAAATATAAAAATAGAAAAAAAATTATTGAATTCTTTTCTATATGTCAATATTTTATTTTTTAATAGTTTTTTTAAATTCTAAAATATATTTTACATTGAAATTAATTAATTGGTTTTTCTTATTAATAATAATCATAAATAATAACATAAATTTATCCTTTAATACAATACCATAGTTGGATGACACATGAATATAATCATGCAAGGATATGAACAAAATAATTCAAAAATACACTTTTTTATAATTATTTATTTATAAAATGTTTACAAAATTTTTTTTTTATACTATTAAAAATTTTAAATGTGTTCCTAATTGCAATTAAAAATGAGACTGAAAATTAAATATGTACTCTTATATCTAGTATACATATGAATACTCGTATTTCTTAAACAATTAAAGAGTTAAGAAAAACTAAATTTTTTAATTTTTTAATAATCGATTTATTTAGAATTTTATATTTAATATATAAATTATTTTTATTTTATATAGTTCACTTACACGAGGTATAGAATTTTCATATACATATTTGCATAAAAATCGAATAAAAAACAAAAGCATTTATTTATATGTTAATTAAAAGACAGATGATTGCATTTGTCTCTAATAAATTTGAAAAGTAAAATTTTCAAAATTTCATCAGAAATTAAAATGTATTGAAATTTTTATAATATTTATATAACAATTTTTTAAACACATATATGTAATTATAATCTTCAAATACTCAAAAAAAAAAAACAGAAATCACAAAATTTCTTATAGAACATTTTAAAAAGTTTTTATTATTTATAAATTTATTATAGATTAAACAAAAATATTTTATGAATATAAGTATTATTTCTACATTATATATTATAGCATAAATAGTTGACATTTTTTTTTAGAACATCTTCAATCAACTAGTATAAAATGTCAATAAAATATTCGAAAAAAATAGTCATCAACAGCCTTTACATATTAAATTTTCATAACCCTCCACATAGTCGGACTTTCAATTTAACATTTCTACATATAGGTATATGAGATCTTGATTGAAAAATCTATTATTTTACTCAAATTCAAACTAAAACAATATCAGCTACAATTAATCAAAATAAAATAATTCATTAAATCAAATTAGTAGAATATTATTTTGTCATTCATTCAAAAATCGCTAACTGTATCTTCAATCTTCTAATTAAAATTATGTCTATACTTTTAACATAACAATTTGCATGAGCTTTTCTTTGACTTCTCTAACATTTATTAGATTTATTGATTTATCTTAAATATATATTTTTTTTTAGTATTGAAGTATTGCTTACATACATACATATTAAAATATAAAATTATTTTTTTTTATTTTAGAAACTCTTTTCGTAAGAAATATTTCCATTTCATTGTTTAGCATGTTTTTCTTTATACCGCTAAATAAAATACAAAATATATTATATACATATTGATTTATTTTTAGAAAAAAATGAAATTATCAAAATAAATTTTTTTTAAAAAATCCAAAACAAAAGGTGTTATTAAGTCACCTAATAGGTCTTAATATTGGCAGCATAGCAACTATTGCTTGTTATCCTCGATTTCGAGTTCTATACATTAAGGTCAATTTTATACAATAATTCAATATTAAACGATTACCCAGTTTATATTTTGGAAAGTAAAGATTTTAATTTATTATATTGCTTAATTTTTTTAAAAATTATTAAAAAAAAAAAATCGACAACTCTGTCTTTAACATCCAAAAGATAAAATTTATACTATTTTACTTTCAATATGCAAGTTTAAGTAAGACTTAATTTTTTTTCACATTATTGTTTTGGTAATGGGATTTTATAATAAAAAATATACTTATGCACCTATTTTATATATTAAATTTAGAATAGTAATAAATATAGTACAATTTAAGAATATTATAAACGTCAATCGTATTCTGGGAAATGCTGTATGAAATTTTATGCATATATTAAATCGAAGAATATACGCTTTGTTAATTGATGATTGCTCTGTCTATAAATAAAATTAATATTTATAAAAATTTAAAAAAAAAATAAAAACAAAAAAAAAATTAAATCGAATTATATATATAGAACACATTTTTTTTGTTTAAATTAAACGCTATTTAATAGCAAATTATGGAATTTAGAAACATAAAAACAAAGAGAATATATATTTATTTATTTATTTATTTATGTATATGTACACCCCATATCAGGCTATTGCCTTCATGAATATTGTGCCTCCAAATGTCTCGGTTTTAGTAGCCGTATTCTCCACTTAGAAATTCACATAGAAATCTTATGTACATCTTTGAATATATATTGCAGCAAATAAACAAAAGACAGAGAAATATATATATATATAATATATATATACATACATACATACATATACTACTATTATTATCATCATTATAACTATTATTATTATTATTATACAAATAATAATAATCATTCAACAAAAAAAATCATTTGTCGGTTGTGAAAGACGTTCATATAAATTTAAGTTAATTAATGTTTAATTAATAATATTCAAATACTCACTACCAATATAAGTTAACTGATTTTTCAAAATTAAAGTTATTTATACGATTTTCAAAACAGTTAATCAATTTATATATACATATATAAAACATATTTATCTATAAATAAAATTTATATACTAATAAATTATATGAACTTATAAAGTTTATCATAGAAAACAAAGTTAATTAATCTTCGAAAACAAATTTTTTTTAAATATAAGAAAAAACACAAATGAATTTTTTGTAAGTAGCCAAAAAGTTCAACTTTTCTCATCTTATTTTCTACATATACACATACATACATACATTGCATATACAATATAATATATATGTTTTCATAAATATTCATTTATATTCATTTCAATAATACTTATTAGCAAATAATAAATTAAGTTAAAGAGAATATTTCAAATAAATATTATTACCAGTCAATTCAACCGAAATACATATATAAGTAAAATTGTGAAACTAATTTAGAAAAACTAATCAAATTGTTTAGAGAAGAGAAATCGAATTATTTCTTTTTGACTATTAACATAAATAATAGTAAAAAAGAAAAAAAAATATGAAGAAAAAAAATATTCTTAAATAGACAAATCATAAATAATCCATATATCTGTTACTATCAATTACGAAATATTAATTTAAAATGATAGCAAGTAATTGTATTATAAAAAAAAAAGGAAATAATATAACAGCTTACAGATATTATAATACGCCATCAAATATAATAAATTTAAAATATTGTATTATGTTATGTTATTAAAAGTAATCCTTATATCATCATTTTCACTCATTATCCTATACATATTTATTCCCAAGTGAATTAATCCAAATATCCTATATAAAAGTCTGGAATAAGATGCAAACATTTTTCTTTTTTTTTTATGTTCTTTTGTTGATACAATCATTGAAAAATACCAATTTGGTTTGAATTCAGCGGTTATTGAAATATTCTTTAAAAAAAAGTTTCCTTAGTGAGAATAGTGAATTTTATTTAGAGGGAAAAACAATATAAATTCTTCTATCGTCTATTCATCAAGGATACATAAATACAAGTAATCGCCCTTTTTATGTATATGAGGATCCTACTCGTAATACTATATATTAAATTCAAGGTATCATATTTTATATATTAAAAGTTCCACATATTTAATTTACTTTTATGTTTTTTTTCTTTTTCTTTTTTTTTGTATATCGGAAATAGAGAAATTTTGTTATTTTACTATAAATTAATATTTAGCAATAATAGTATATTTATTTGTATTCAATTCTAAATACAATTAATTCATTGTAATTTTAGTATTAATTTAGTTATACTCCTTTTTGATAAATTAATTTGCTGTCAACAAAACAAACAAAAAAAAAACTATATTGTTTACGATTTAATTTTATAGTCAAATATATTTGACTATGAAAATAAAATGCATGTTTTGTTTAAAATGTCAAGAACAAAAAATTATATTAAATGTTAAACTATAATTGAAATAACTTATTAATCCAGTTGCATAAGTGCAATCGTTCATTTAGTATATTACAACAATATATTAGTTACTAATAGTGGAATGACAATATCTTAATTGATTTCTTATATATATACTTCTAGTTGTTTTCACGTGTTCACTCATACTTACTAAAAGAACAATTTTTAACAATATTGCATTGTGCATATTTTTTGATTGTGCAGTTAATTTCTATGATGCACCATCAGATATATAAATGTCATACAATATGCATGAAAACAATAACTGGCAATGTTGAATAGAATGAAAATGATCGTCTGCAAATCTGTGTAAACATAAATATTATGTATGTTTTTATAGCTAATCAATGTATTTCACCTATTGCAAATTTTAATTGAATATTTCATTTAAAATTATCATATTAATCAATGTGATAATCACCATTATCAAAATAATCATGCATTATCACAATTTCAAAAGCTTGAGTTTTTTTTTTTGTTTTTTGTTAAATTCCCATTACCATAAGTAGATGACTCAGATTCAGTATAGTGATCAAGAATGAATAACGAAAATAGTATTAAAAATAATTATTACTAATAGGTAACCAATTTTCTAATCATAAATTTATGTTACAAAAAATTATGGATAAATTATAGCAAAAAGTTATAAGAGAATTGGTTGGTGCTGCATATTATCATATTTTTTTCATAAATATTATCTCTCAAATTAAAATCGAAAAATACTGTTTCTGAATTATGGTAAAAACTAAAATAAATATAACAATAGTAAGAAATCGCTTCCAACTATAGCATTCATAAGGATGTGAAAATTACAAATGTTATTTTTTTTTAAATTTAATTGTAAAAAGATTTTAATTAATTGATTGTTGATTTAAAATTAAAATCGCTTTATGATCATCTGGCCATACTTAACGTTGTGGCGATTATGACGGTGCATACCTTCCCATAAGTCGCCTTTTACGACATTGCAGGACTATTCTTTATCCCGACCCTATACGGCAGCAATAATTGCTAATAATTAATTAAATTTTAATAATATACATATTTAGATGGCTGATAGTGTAACTTTCTTTTAAATATTATTAATTTGTTTGTAGTAATCAATTTTGAATGTAAATTTTTAACATTCGTATAAATCCCTATTAAATACCATAAAATAATTTCAATTTTATTAATATCAATGTATCATACATATATAGTGCTATAAAATTTCAACAATATTATATGTAAATTAGAATAAATTAAATGGAATAGTTTTAATAGTACTTAGGAAAATTATAAATATATGTTGGGAAAAAAATAGATTATAGTTAAAAGCCATATTATTGAAATTAATAAGAAAATATATAAATAATTCGCTATGCTACAAAATTATATGCAAAAAAAATGGTTCAATATTTAATCTGAATTAATGAACAATTAAAAACTATACATATATATACATACATAATACAAATATATTATTTTTATATTTATACATATAATTATAACCCAAAAGAAAAGAAAACTGTTTGGTAATAATACGAATTATTAGAAATAAAAACTAGTCATTGGTTGGTTTTAGTTTGTATATTTCGTAAGAAAATCTAATTAAATTTTTCACTTTTTATATATTATATTATGCTTTATATATTTTTTTCAATTATTGAAAAACTAAGGAAATAAATAAAACTAAAACATATATCTAATAAAATACAACAACAAAATTCTAAAGAATATGTACATACTTATTTTATTTTTCATTCATACATTTATATTTAAGTACAAAAATCCAGGTAAAAGTAAATAAGATTAGATAGATGTAAGTTAATAGTAATTTTTTTTTCAAATTAATTTTTATACTATTCATATATTTATTATTTCTACCGAATGAGTAAATTAACCTTTCCTTAAATAATTAAAAAAAAAACATATATTTTTTAAATACTTCAGAATATTAAAAAACAAACAAAAATCATTTATAAAATTATTAGTAAAAATGTATTTATAATTAAATATGTCAGAATAATTTAACAATTCATACTATTTTGTACGCCAAACATAAGCATAAGAAATATTTTATTAAAAAAATTGAGAAATCTCCGAAAAAAATTTTCATATTCATGAAATCATTAAAATTTGTCGAAAAATTTAAACATAAATATTTATATGTATTATATCCATAACATCCATTAATATTTGTATAATAATTTTGCAATTGATTTATATTTATTTAGACAGATTTGTTTATTATTATTATTTCAAAACTGAATGCTTCTTTTTCTATATAATGTAAAACAAAATGTTTTAATTTCTTTTTTGAAATTCCCGTAATTTGTGAATTATTATTATTATTTTTTATAAGAGTGTTAGTAAAACATAATTATTAGCTTGTTTTATTCGATATTGTACATTTGCAAATTAATATCATACTACTAAACATTTGTTTATGTTCGTTGGTTTTTATTTGTAAAAAAAAAATTATATTGCATATTTTCTCAATAGTATTTACATACATATCCTTAACTTTAGATACATATACAGCTAAAATGTTATACCTGTATACATATATTTAATATTATTACAAAAAAATATATAATTTAAAATAAATATATTTTTATAAACATATACATATACACATACATATACATTTATATATATATATATATATTGTATATATATATATATATATATTGTATATAGAGCTATAATATACGTATAGTGAAAATTAGATACATATTTTCATAACAATAATTTTATTTCAATAAAAAATATCAACAACAACAACAACAACAACCAAATTTTGTTAAAGTTGGATGAGTTCCGTCTTGAAATACAAAGAAGAGATCAAGAATTAATGGCAATGGCAGCTAAAATGAAAACACTAGAAGAGCAACATCAGGTTTGTAATAGAAAGACTAGATTTTTTTTGCAAAACAACATAAGATCTTACAACAACAACAAAAATTATAAAAATATTTAATATGCTATAGAGTTTGTAAAAATCTTTTTAAATTACTAATAAAATCTTATTTTAGGATTACCAAAGACATATTGCAGTATTGAAAGAGTCTCTTTGCGCTAAGGAGGAACATTATAATATGCTTCAAACTGATGTGGAGGAGCTTCGTGCTAGACTAGAGGAGAAAAATCGTTTAATTGAAAAGAAAACCCAAAGCGCCTTGCAAGCTGTACAAGAACGTAATCGACTAACAAATGAATTAACTGAACTCAAGGACCATATGGATATAAAAGATCGTAAAATTAATGTTTTACAACGAAAGGTAAATAAAAACTTATTAGCAAAAATCTGAACACATTTAATTTATTTAATATATATTAGAGAAATAGATAGATTTATTTTACTAAGGTCCTGTTTTATCAAGTTTTTGCTAAAGTATTCAATAGTTATTCAGAAGATAAGTAAATATGATTGTTAAAAAAAAATTTACAATAGTTTCATAAATAGATTCGAAGAAGAACTGAATAGGAAAATTTTTCGAAAGATATTATTAAAGCCATATTTTCACAAACACCAATAAAACTGCATACTTAGTCAAGCACAACAGTAAAATGTTGTGCTTACACATATTATTTCGCTTATACATATCGTAAGCAAAATTAAAATTTTTTTATTTAAAATAAATCATTTTTTTTATAATTTGTTTGTAGTGGGTAAACTATATACGAATCAGACACATTAAATAAAAGTCAATGAATTTTGGTTCACTTCATTATATTTGAAAAATTTATTCAAGTGCTTTAAGATATACAATATTTTTGGTGTTTCCTTTTTCTGCAAACACAAATAAATTTTTTGGCTGTCCCACTCGTGAGCATGCAATATGAAAAGCATGGATTTTCCAGATTTAATCCGCATACTTGTAGCGATTGATCTTGTGCCTTGTTAATAGTTATTGAGAATGCCAAGCGAACGGGGAATTGCAGTCGTTTGATATCAAATGGGACGTCGTTGGTAGGAATGATGGGAATACGTGGATCAGAAGATATTCTCTTTTTGAGTTGTCATTCAGAATTGTCGCTTCGATGACGTTTGACAGCGAATTTCGTTTCATTGCACAATCGAGGTGGATTAATGGTGCGCAAGTTATCAATTGATGTTTTGAACAATTTTATGAGGGCGTTGTGTTGGTGGATAAAAGTTTGTAAATTTGATATAATATGACGTTTGTTACCTGGAATTCCATCGCATCGCTGATCAACTTGCACATCATCGTCGCCCATGAGGAAGATTTGTAAAAATTTATGTTTGGCGTCGGGAACTGGTAATAATTATCCTACGCGAGGATATATTTGCCCTTGAATTCTGAAAGTTCGCATATATTGGTCTTGGAATACTTTATCGGCCCCAAAGGATGTCATTTGAAACGCCGAATTATATTTGAGAATGTTTTGTAAAAAGTGATTCAAATCGGCTGAGTTGCCCGAAAGCAATGGCAACAGAAGTTCAGGTGGTGCATGCAAAGTCGAAAATTTAACTTTGACATTTGCACAACACATTTCCGGTGTTTCATTGTTGAACTTTCGCACACCGCCATGCCCACACACCATATCCATTTTGCCGATGGCTACACTTGGATACAGACTGTAGTCGTAATTGACATTGTACTATTGGAAAATGCACTAAGATTCAAGTCAATACTAAGTTTCAAGACGGTTCGTAGAGATGAAGTAGCTCATAAACGTTCTTACCGTGCGTTGCTCTTCTGTAGAGCGCCCATTTTCGTAGTAAGTGTGGATGATGAAAATGCGTTGTTCTGTTATTAATGATTATAACAAAATTGTACTACTTTATACTTGACAGCTGTAAAAATAAATCATGACATGTGTATTTTGACAGATATATTGAAAGTTTAAAAAAAAACAGATGGCACACTATGTATATTGTCAATAGCATATTCTTGGAATTTTTTTTATTTACCGATCATGTACAATAAAAGACAACCAGATCAAAAATTGAAAATTACTGCTTTTGTGTAATATTTCACTGCTCTATTGTCATCCTATTAATTTAATGTGCTTTAATTTTACGTAATAAATAAAAATCTTCTATAATTTAGTTTTATATTTTCGATTTAATCCCTTAAAAATATATATTACCACTTAAACTGTCATAATCCAAGATAAATAACCAAATTACAAACCCAATTATAAAATTCCGAATAGATAACGAATTATACGCGCTGTATTTGATTGTGAAAGAAAAATATTTGTTTTTTTCATTTCAATTAACTATTTTATTAAATGCTTTTAATTAAAATAGGTTAGAAAGTGGCTAAAGAATTCTTTCAAATAAAATGATTATTGAATTTATTTATAGAAAAATTAATAATATGCTTGAAAAGAATGCACTAACATTTTGGAAAATTGCGTATGCTATAGCCACTGAGGCGTCTTTGCTACATCACATCTTTTTTCTGGATATTCTGGTTCAAACAAAATGACTGTGGTGGCGTTGTAATAATAGGATGCAAATGGCGGCCACTTCATGGTGCTTTATGGTTTCATAAAACTTGTTAGGAATAGTTTTTCTAGTAGTAAAATTATACCATGAATAACTGCTGTAATTGCTATATTTTTAAGGAAAAAGTCAAACTCAAATGCATTTCGTCGTAGATTATAGAACTCCTGGATGGCACTCTATAGAAAAATTCGGTATTCATATTTCTAGGAATCATTCGTAAACACATACATACTTACAAAATTACAGATTTTTATTTATGTCAAGACACTTTTACATAATAAATTGCTTTAAAGATCGTTTACAAATTAAACTACAATATTTGTAAAATGGATAAACTTATAATTAACAGTTCGAAACCACATTAGATATTAAATAAAAACGAACATTTCAATTTTCTGATATCTGTCAAAATTAGAAATGTAAGCAAAATGGAAATAATCAGTATTCAGTATTCTAGCACTTCATGGAGAATGGCGTTAAAAAATTTACAATCGATTGTAAAAAATATAAATATTCTCTGCCGTTAGGTTTAAATTATGTTCCTCTTTGAAATATAATATTTAAAATATATAATAAATTAAATTTTCAGATTTGTGAAAATTTCCATTACGAATACTTGATGCTAGTGTGGGTCATATATACACAAAAAATTATGCACTTAAATATGCACGTTGTTCGAATTTTCGCCGCTTGAAATTAATATGACTATATAGAAAAATATGACGCAGAGAGCTATCTAATTATCCTTTAATCTAAAACAAGCGGTTTTGCTATTTGTGCGAGTTTATAATGACTCGTACAAATAGCAACACCGCTTGTTTTAGATTAAAGGATAATTAAATAAAAAATGTCATTTTTTATATATATGGTATATAATGACATTTTTATTTAAATATGTACCCATTAACATAATTATTAATAGAACTCATTTGAATACTTTTACTAAGTTTTGTAATTTTTACTCTCAGGTGAACAAAAAAAATCGGTGGATGAACCAAAATAAGAAAATATACTATACTTAATCAAATTAAATAGGTTTAAACTAAATATAACAAACATAATTTTCTGAAATTACCAAATGCACCAGTTGCATAACATAGCGAGCACATAAACCATCGAATAGGCAAAATTCAAAAAAAGATGCTGGAACTTATTCGATAAATTAAAGATTTAAGAACTTACTCGATAAATTAGTACTGAATAAGCTATATACAACTTTAACAAGAGGGCGTGAAACTTATTCTTAGTATTTAAAAGATATGAAGTTGTAAATAAAAATCACAGTTTAATCAGAGCGCCATTATTTTTGTCTAAAAATACTCAAAGAATATATAAGTTGGTTCTAATTTTTTGTTGGTGTATTACAGAAAAAAATATCATTTATTCTGTGTTACAGAAAAAAATATCAAAAAATTTTGTTAATATAGTCTGAATATTTTTGGTATGTTTTTTAGATTGAAAATCTTGAAGATCTACTTAAGGAAAAAGATAATCAAGTCGATATGGCGAGAGCCCGATTATCAGCTATGCAAGCACATCATAGCAATTCTGAAGGTGCATTAACAAGCTTAGAAGAGGCAATTGGAGACAAAGAAAAGCAAATGAACCAACTACGAGAACAGCGTGATCGTGCAGAAGAAGAAAAAGCCGAAGAACGTGAACTTCACGAACGGGAAGTTGCGGATTATAAGATTAAACTGAGATCACTTGAAAGTGAAGTGGAGAAACTCAATACGAGATTGGATCGCGCATTAACCGAAAAGGATCGGCTAGAAACCAAATTAGAATCTTCTCAAAGCGAATTAGGCAAATCGAAAGCTGAACTTGATAAGGCTACAAGTGAGGTTGGCCGCAGCAGTGCCGATTGGGAAGCTACCAAACAGCGTATAGCTCGATTGGAAATGGAGAATGAACGGTTGAAGCATGATCTAGAAAGATCACAGGTAAAACATGTTCGTATAAATATGGCTAAATTTTTAAACACTCGTAGATATTCAAAAATATTTATTCACATAAATACGAGTAATTGACGTCTTACTGCACAAAACGTGGCTCTATTCTCTGACTTTGTGTATCACAGTGCCGATTAATCAAAACTGGTCGAAAATCTGTCTGATAATATCTGTATTATTTTCGAATTAAAATTACTTTGTTTGCCCAATCATCACCTTCACAATCTTTTAACAATTTATTTCCACCACCTACTCAAAAATAAATTTATCCTTCCTATCCCTCTCAATTGAAAACAGATTCACACAATCTTCTGCTTGATTTCCAAACTTCCTTCCCATATCCAGATTGTAGACTATGGTAACGAGGTAAGTTGATAATATCTACGTTACTCAGGAGAAAAAGCCAAACACCGATTCTAAAAAAAACGTTTACTATAATTGATTAGGTGAAAGTACAAATTATCTTTCGCTATCATCCGTCCAGCTTGCTGGTATGGAATATCATGAACTCCAGTGCGCAATTGTAGCTGCAAAAAGTTCTCGTTTTTATTGAAAATAGTATGCAATTAGGACTACAGTACAGAAACCATAGATAATCATACTTTTTTGTGACAATTTCGCAGCTTTGACCCGATTCTCAGCTGCATTTAACATTGGATGTTGAACAAAAAAATGTCGAATTGAATTCGATTCCAGGTCATTCTAGTATCAAAAGTAATGAGCAACGCGATCAACTGAAGGGACATTCCTCCAATATCCTGTGTCCACTATAATTTCAAATTGGCCACATTTACTGACCATATAGCATATACTATGTTTGGGCATGCATAGACAAACAGATTAGATGAACGGTGGAAGATTTTTTCCACTTATTGGTCAAACATCGGCAAATCAGTCTACTCAATTACCATTCCGAAATTCTGGGCAAAAAAAATTGTCGGAGTCCGGAATGGTCTTACCACACTTATTCATGGCTTCCTCTTCGGTAACCAACCTCTCCCTCATGGCTTTTCTGTGATTCTAATTAAAATTAAACTACTTAATCAAAAAATGTTTCTTTAAGAACGACTCACACTATTGCGGAGCTCCTACACCCAACAATTCATTTTCCAACTATCCATAAATATCATTCAGGAAGCTGGCAAAGCCAACCCACGTCAGGGCCTGATATACATATACACGTATACATACATAAATACGAATAGAAGGCTTATCAGAATACAAAATTTATAATTTCTTTTTAATATTTTTTATTAATGAAAAATTTTATTTTATTTTTTTTCATGTACTCAGACCACATTTGGACGAAGTACACTATCTACTTCACAAGAGCTGGATCGCGCACAAGAACGTGCTGATAAAGCTTCTGCCGAACTTCGACGAACCCAAGCGGAACTTCGAGTGACACAGGTAAAAATTTATACTATTATACTATTGCAACTTTAGTTTCCAAATTGTTCATGCATACATCCATAGACATATTATTTGACAAGAAAACTTATACAATTTGCTAATAGATACAAGAATGGTCAAAGATATAAAATAAGTTCTTATACTCTTTGAGCTAAATCATTAATGTTATTGCTAATATTTTGTACATATTAAAATAAATGAACTTAAATATACAATTTTTTATGAATTCTAGTTGCCAGGTCAGCTTATTTTTTTATCTGCACCATGTATTCCCTCGAACAAGAGTGAATGTTGTCTCGTGTTTATATAAATAATGAACAATTTAAATGAATAGTAAAATATTATTTTAGTCGATTTAGATGCCTACTACTGTTAAAAAGTGTATAGTGAAATTCATCATATAATCTTATTTTTTCAGTCTGATGCTGAACGCGCAAGGGGTGAAGCAAGTGCTTTGCAAGAAAAACTTGAAAAAAGTCAAGGCGAAGTTTATCGGCTGAAAGCAAAATTAGAAAATGCTCAAGGTGAACAGGAAAGCTTACGACAGGAACTGGAGAGATCACAGAATGGTGTAGCAAGGATTCATAGCGAAAGAGAAAAAGTACACTGATCACAATATATGTTTATTGCGTGTCTATCAATAAGATGTTCCGGTTGAAGTATACCTCATCGTAATCTTATAAAAAATTCTTGATTAATTTTAGACATCTATGTTTCATTTATGTATTACAAAATGCAATCGTTTTTCGAATGACTTTAAAGAGCATTTCATAATTGAATATAAATCTTTACTCGAAATAAAATTATTTAATACTCGGGAATAATAGAAAAAAACGTAATACCTGTAATTTTCCCTTAAAAAAAACTACTCAGATTCTATTGTATATGCTTTAAACTCGCATTTTAACCCTTTCACTTTCTTCAATATATAAAAATTATAGTCATATTTCTGGTATTTTTCAGATGATCTACTTTTCTAATAAAAAATACGATAGAAAAGTGATTATTTAGTTTTTTATAAGCTTATTATGGGAGTTATATTAAATTCGTTTTCAATGTATTCAATTATATTCACATAGAATTCATGCTATTTCTTTGTACCATATTATTTTATAGGCTGTTGCCGAACTTGAAAAAGCCAAAGAAGAACTTGAACGTACACAAGCTACACTTGGAAAAGCACAACTTCAGCAGGAAAAACTTCAGAATTCATTGGATAAGGCGCAGAATGAAGTTGACCATTTGCAAGAAAGAATGGACAAAACATTGGCGGAATGTCGACGCCTACAACTCGAGAAGGAAAAGCAAGTGTACGATTACGAAAATCTTCAATCTCAACTCGACAAAGCTTTGGGACAGGCAGCCCGAATGCAAAAGGAACGGGAAGGACTGGGCATCGATGTCGAACGAATGCGTGAAAAAATGGAAAAAACACAAGTACTACTGTTATATCTGTTGTGTTTGTGTATTCAGTACTATTTGAAAACATATTATATAGATATCACTTGCCCGTATACAGAAAGAAAGAGATGCATTGGCTGACGAACTGGATTCGATCAAGGAGAGGGCCGAGTCAAATCAGAACATACTAATGAAGACACAGCGAGACCGCGAAGCCATACAAACTGAGCTGGAAGTAGTCAAGGAACGATGGGAGAAAGCACAATCGTTACAGCAAAAACTACAGGTTTTAATAAGTTTTTTTTTCAAATATTTTCTTTTCAAATACATTTTACATATTCAAACATAAATTATTTCGGTAATTTTATTTACTAAAAAAGATGGAGCGAGATGACGCTATTACCGAAGTTGAAATACTTAAGGAAAAATTGGACAAAGCACTTTATGCTAGCCAAAAACTTATTGACGAAAAAGATACATCTAATAAAGAATTTGAGAAAATGCTCGAAAAATATGACCGCGCTCAGAATGAAATTTATCGTTTGCAATCGAGATGCGATACAGCGGAAGCGGATCGTGCTAGGCTTGAAGTTGAGTCTGAAAGATCGGCTCTGATTGCAGCTAAAGCTCGCGAAGATCTGCGTAAATTACAAGAGGAGAGCACCCGATTACAAGAGGCTTGCGATCGTGCAGCATTACAACTTTCAAGATCCAAAGAATTGGAAGAGAAGGCGCGGGAAGAGTTAGATATGTTCCGTGAACGGTGCGACAAAGTACAAACTGATCTACGACGAACTCAGGGTGAAAAAGATAATCTTCAAGCAGAATTTGATCGGTTGTCATACGAATTGGAAAGATCTCACAATACACATGCCAAGAGCAATGCAGCGCTCGATGCAGCGCAAGAAGAAGCTGCTCGTTGCACTCTCGAATTGGAGAAAATGCGCGAACGCTTTGAAAAAAGCCAAGCAGAACTACGACGATTGCAAGAAAATGATACATTTTCAAGAGAATCTCGTCGTCTTAAAGATGATAATGAACGACTACGAGAACGATTGGACAAATCACTCATCGAACTTGAGGCGATTCGTGGAAAATCCCAATACGAGGCTGAGACATTTGAAAAATACAAAGAGAAATACGAAAGTAGAGAAGTCGAAGTGCAGAATTTGGAATCCAAATTGCATGAAGCGACATTGCAGTTGGAGCTTTCGAAACAAGAAATTGCGAAGCTTATCGCTAGCCAAGAAAAACAGAGAGCAGAACTGGAACGTGCACATATCGAATGCGAAAAAGTCCGAGACAAACATGAAAAATTGCTTAAAGAAGCCGAGCGTCTTCGACAGAATACTAACGCGATCAGTCCCGGTGTATCAAACACAAGTGATAAACAAGAAATCGAGCGATTACGTGAACGTCTGGATAAGGCTCTACAATCAAGAGACGCAACTGAACTTGAAGCTGGTCGCTTGGCCAAAGAGCTGGAAAAAGCACAAATACATCTTGCCAAACAGCAAGAAGCTAATGAATCTACCCGAATTGAATTTGAACGAATGTCAGCAGAACTGGGTCGCATGCACGAACGCCTTGAACGATCAGAAGCTGAAAAAGAAAATATCCGACATTCTGCACGAGCGATGGAAAAGAATGCAATGCAATCAAATCATATGGAAAAGAACTTATCAAAACTTGAAGCTGATTGTAAGCAATTAACAATGGAACGCGATCAACTAGTCCTGCAATTGGAAAAAAGTCAAGATATGTTGATGAACTTCCAAAAGGAATTAAACGCCACCGAACAAGAATTGCAGAAGCAAAAGGAAGAAACTCGTCGAATGAAAAATGGACAACCAATGCAACAAAACCCTCAACTACATCAAGAAATTCAACAGCTTCGGGGTGAAAACCAAATGCTTAAGCAAAGACTCCAAGAGACCAGTGGACGAGGAGAGGAGATCGAACAATGGCGTAAAGTTATCGAACAGGAAAAAAACAGAGCAGATCATGCCGAAAAAGCTGCACAAGAACTGCATAAAAGAGTTCAGGTAAAAAAAGCATTACAAAATATTATTATCGCAAGGCCATAATATTCGTGGCTTTATTATTTTTTTTTCAAATACTGCCTTGTAAGAGTGAGTATTAATAAATATTGTTTCCTGTTAAGGTTCTGGAAAAACAATTACAGCAACAATTACAGCAGATGGCCAATTTACAAAAACAACTTCAACAAAATGCACAAAACAATGAAATTCCGAAAGAAATGGAAAAGATTCGCAACGATTTGCAAACATCAAATGTTGAAAAAGAAAGACTACAAGCACAATTGCAAATGTTAGTTCAGGAGTTAGAAAAGGGTCAGGTACGTTGAAATTTACTTTCTTCTACAAAAGGAAGCTTTCAATAATAGGAGAGCTTATCAAAGTACTTGCTTGATAAAATATTAAATTTCAAAACTAAATAACAATTTGTTTATTTAAATAAAGAATTTTATAAAAAAATTTATCAAATTATTTTAGCTTGATCTTAATGAGGCTAATAAGAAATTGCAAGCTGCCGCACAACAGAACAAAGCAACGCGACAAAATGACGATGTTCAAAGTAAACAAATTGAAATGCAAATGAAGCAGTTAGAAGAGGCACAAAAACAAATCGAATCCCGTGTCAAAGCCACTGAAAGTGAACGGAAACTTCTTGAGGATCAAAGGAAAGCAATTGAAGTTAAACGTAAGGACATTGAAGAAAAGGAAAAGAATCTAGCTGAATTTGATAGACAATTAAAGAAACGCAAAGAACAAATGGACCAACTAGAAAAATCTTTACAGAAGGTACAAAATCTTCTCACCTACTTGACTATACCTGGAATATTGTTATAAATTGATTTTTGTCTCATTTTTAGTCGGGTGGAACCGCAGCCGCAGCAGGAGAACTAAACAAAAAATTAACTGAAACACAACGACAACTTGATGTGTAAGTTAATAAGACATCTAGTTCAAAAGTTTCTATTCAATATAAATTTTGCTCTACAATTAGTAGTAATTTTATGATTATTTCAATATTTTTTTTATTTCATATCAAAGTGTTGCAAACGAATTGAAAAACGCTAAAGAGGAAGCCAAGAAGTCAACAGCAGAAACGGAAAGACTACTGCAACTTGTACAAATGTCTCAAGAGGAACAAAATGCGAAAGAAAAAACAATCATGGACTTACAGCAGTATGTATTAGAAAGAAAATAATAAATAAATATTACAATGATTTTGAACAATTTATTTTTGCAATATAAAATTTTCTTTTCTATTTCAGAGCCCTCAAAAATGCTCAAGCAAAATTACGCACACAAGCGCAACAACAAGAGGTAAAATAAATTATAATAATTTCATATTAGATTCGTTTTTATATTATAGATATTAAATTGAACATTTTAATTAATATTTTATAATTTTTTTCCTATTTTTTCTTCTTGTGTACTAATTAATAACAAACATCATTAAATACATGAATACATAGGCTGGTCCCGCCGGTTTTCTTAAGAGCTTTTTCTAAATAACCACGAATATATCAAATAAATAAAAAAAAATATAAATATAGATAATATAATAAATAAATGTTAACAATTTAAGATAAATAAAAAATAATAAGTATATTATTTAAATAAACGTTATAGTTATTAAAATTGTGAATTAGTGTTTACTTAATTATAAATATTAAAATTATTTGCAAATAGAAAAAAAAGGAAAAATCAAATCAAAGACTATCACATGACCAAACTGAAAATTTAGAATTAATTAATATTTAAGAATATCACAATAATAAATGAAAAGTTATTATTTAAAATTTAATTAATTAATTAATCAATCAAGTGACAAAGAATATATAAGTGCAAACAAAATTATTATAAAATTTATCAAAAATTGTGTAGTGTTTAGCACAAAAATTAACATACATAAATTCCTCAATCAATATTAATATTTATATTAATATTAATAGAAAAGAAACTAATAGAAAATTTTCTTAATAAAATAAATAACAATCTAATACTCATTAACATAGCTTAACACCAAATAAACATATATATTTTGTAAACGATTATTCTTGAAATAATAATATTAGTTCAAAATAAAGACTATTAATTAAATTGTTTATGCATTTGATTAAAAACATATAAACTGTTAATTATTGTAAATGAATTGTGTTCAATAAGATGCGGCTATTGAATTTAAGTTAAAATTCTAATAAATCAGATAGTAAGCAAAAATATAAATAAAAAAATAACTAAATAAATAAATATATATAATTAGTATACGTAATTAATAATTGTTCGTACAAAATTCCAACAATGATATGGATTTAACACAAGTATTGCAGTTTGAATTTTCTTTAGAAATAAGCTCAAATAGGTCTATTACGTTTACCAGCCCCATATACACATAGAAGTAGTATTACTGGAACGAGTGGAAAGAACAGAAACCTCGTCAGATAAAAGAGGTAAAATTCAACTCACAAAATATTAACACTTATTATATAGAGCAACCACTGAGTAAGGTTTTCCACCTATAATCTTCTTCAGCAATTTTTGCAAATAGAGGCAAAACAGCATTTTTTTTTATCAGTCACCAAAAAAAGTCGTCTTGTTCCCTTTCCAATTACTGACCCATTCCAATAATGTACCTTCTTTCTAAGGTCATGGAAACGCTGATAAACTGTCAGGTAATGAAACATCTTGAATCAAAAAAGCTCCTCAATGACCGTTAATATGTTTCCGTAGCAATAGATCCACCGAATTTGATGGCATATCTACCCAAAAAGTGGAACTACAATCTCCATTTTTCTAGGTAATGTAGGATTATTGCACTTAATATTTTAAAGGCGTTTGACACTTTGGCATCAAGATCTTTTAACCGAAAATGCGTACATATTTCATCGACGATTGACCCCTTTTAAATGCTATCTTCCGAAGTTTGCAATCCACCAAATAAATGCTGGTGCTTTCCAGGCCTCTGTTTTATTTCCAATTCTTTTTCTTATTTTCATAAATAATCTCTTGAATGTTACTTCTAAATACACTTTTCCGCTATTGACAGTACTCTCAAATACGTGAATCGGCATACAGGTCGAAGAACAGAGTGGAATTTAATACTTTCAAAAGTCTATAAAGCGAAAGTGACTGCCTCCTGTCTCTAAAGCGAAAGTGAAATCCCCCCAGTTATTATCGTTCCCGGCTTAGTTGTAGATCCATGTACATCCCCTTTGGAATGATGACCACATTTAATATTACATTTAGTATTACTGCTAGTTTTGTTCTCTGTTTTCTGGTGGTGTTGGCCTTGTGTTTTTGTTCGTCTCGTCGTTTGACGAGATGAAGTAATGCGACTAGTGAGAGCGATGGGGATGTACATACACGTACGTGTACAATTCGATCGCCTTTCCGATGTTCGTTGTATCGTAGATATACACAGTGTACCAAAGAACATTATAAAGATATTTTTAAAGTATTTATTAATTTAAAACAAAAAAATTATCTTTTTTGCAGCTAAATACAACCATCAACAATACAATACCGAAAAAAATATTATTTGGAAGTGATTCTATGATATCATTTATTTACATATAATCAATAATATGTTGAAATGAAAATAATAAAAAATTAAAAATAAGTATAAATGAACAGACATTTAAAGAAAAATAAACAAAACAAATCTAATTTGAATTATTGGCAAACCCATAAATAAGAAATTTATGAAAATAGATTAAAATAACAAGAAAAGAAATAAAATTTATCAAATTGTATGCAATATCTCAGTGCAAATATTAAGATAATTTATATTTATATAAAAATAGAGTTATTTAATTTGAATAAAACTTGAAAATATGAAGAACAAATTTTGTGACAAATAACATAAGGCATTATAATGGTACTTAAAAATATTCATAGCTTCTGGAAATGTTGACGAAAATCTAGCCAGAAAGAGTGTACAAGAAAATATCTTTAACTGTATAAATTATTTGAAAAACTATTCTTACTTAAATATGATATTGACAAATTTAACTAAACAGTTGAATAATCGAACCTACATAATAAATAATTAATTACAAGAAAATCAATATTAAATTTCGCCGCTTTTCAATGATTAATCATATAAAAATATGTACATATTTATATATATATATATATATATATATATGTATATATATATATATATATATATATATATATATATATATATATATATATATATATAAGTTAATAGATACTAAAAAAAATATGCATACATACATATAAGTAATATAAAATAATTCTCTTATACCTTGTCAAAGAATCCAATACAAGGGATATTCATTGTTTAATAATAAAATATATTTAAAACATTTTATTTGCCTGTGATGTTTCATTGTTAAGTGGTAATTAATACATACAATATATATATATAAATTTGAAGAGACAAAAAAAATTTATCATAATATTACTAATAATTAATCAATAATTAATTACTAAATAAGATACACAATATAATTAATATATATACATATACATACATACATGTCATCCACACATACATAGTGCATACATACATACACATCCATGCATACATACATACACATCCATAATTTAAAAAAAAGTAACATATTATTTATGTTCATTCAAGATGATTATCTTAAACTTACAAAATATCTATAGTATTAAATAATTATATAATTAAATAATACGTGAGTATTTATTTTCTTTAACCCGCTTAGAACCATATTTCTATACAATAAAAATCCTTAGAAAACAAAACAATTTTATTATTGTAATTAATCTATTAACAACAATCGATTTATATAAAAATAAAAATTATTTATAAATTATAAATTCGAAAATAACATACATTCATATATATACTTTGTGGGGAGGAGAAAATTAAAACTATACAAAATAATGGTTTAAATAAGATTTATGTAGTTTTACATACATACATATATATGTATACTCTCTAACTCTTAACGATCTAAGCAATGGATGTTTCCAATAAGAAGCACGCCATTTTAAAAGTTTTTGCTTTCATAAAATCAATCAAAAAAAAATTATAAATTTTTTATGTAAATACTTACTCTTATCCCCCAAATTTAAATTTAAATAAAATACAAAATTTTGTAAACATACTAAACAAAACAAACAAGTTTCTATGTATGTAATTAGAATGAGCATAAAAATTTAAAAAAAAAAAAAATAACAAACAAAAAAAAAAATATTAATTAAAATGCAAGTAAATTTTTCCACTGCCATTGAATATTGAATATATAAAGTATGTTTTAAGAATAGTTCCTTAAAAAGAAAAAAATAACAAATAAAAATGATATGTATGGCTATTGTCGAAATGCATGTAAAAATATTTGCACACATTATCAATCTACCCATTTCATACATACTTAATAACGCTAAGTCATTTAAGAGTTATAAACAAATATACAGCAATAAATATAAATAAAAATAATAATAATAATTATAATTAGACTATTATGTAAATAATATATAGATACATACATATTTTGACTATGCGAAAATCGGAAAGGCAGAAATGCATTAAATTTTACATTGAATAACAAACAGTGCCACACCAATGTATGATTGCTGCTAAATTTTAAATGATGATAATTTTGATTATTTCATTCTACAATAAAGCTAAATAATAAATAAAAGGCACTTTCGGTAAGCTATTTTTATCTATAAAATATCTAATACAATCCAACAAAAAAATTTAAAAAAAAAAAAAAACATTATTTAAAAAAAAAAAATATTCTATAATTTTTATATAATAACATACTTACTTAATACATTTATACTACACTCATTTTCCTACTCTATTAATAATCTGTGTCTTTCTGCCTATATCTCTGTATGTGTGTCTGTCTGCCTGTCTTTAACGTATAAAATATTACAAAAAAAAAACATTCCATTATGGATGATAACAAATCAAATGAAAAAAAAATACACAAATATATTTATACATAATACATATTATATAACTATTATTGAAATCGTTTATTTTCATATTATTTTAACTTAAACCACCGACTTCATAAGATCATTAAAGAACATATATTATCTACATCTACATATACAAATATATATATATATACATACAAACATATACGAAAAAATGTTATATTTTCAAATTCTACCATTAAATAAATTTATTTACAAATTTTCCATGAAAATTTATTATTAAATCTTTTCGTTTATCTTTTTCAAAGTTTATATATCCCCTTATAAATTAATCATGTTAAACGATTCTTTATTTGAAAATACAATAATTTTGCTTCACTTTAATTAAATTAGTTTAATATATGCATAGAAATATATACTACGAGTATATACATACATATACATATATAATAGATATATAGATATAAATATATATTAAATTGAATAATTTTAAGAACATAAATCATATCATGAATCGTTATACATAAAATAATATAAATAAATAATTAATTGCGCATATATCATTCACCATTTAATTAAAAATTATCATCACCGTTAAAAAAAAGTCAAAATTATATATTATTTCAACAACAAAAAAACTATTATAAAAGCAACAAAAGAAAATTAATAAAAAATAAATAAGGGAAAATTATATATATATATACAGATATTTGAAATAATTAATGTACAACATACTTAGTTTTTATATATGGATAAGTGAAATTGCATTTACCAAAAGTTTAAAACGAAACCGAATATAAACTACACATATTTATTAGTATGAAATATTAGCAAAATTTAATAACAATAATAATAATAATAATAAAAATAATAATAATAATGAATAATAATATAATGAATAATGGTAACAATACTAAAAAATTAATTACTTATTAATAATATTACCGTTGATAATGCAATAATTAAGAATTTAAAGAAACATCTAAATTTTTTTTTACAATTAAATTTATTTGATGTATTTGGGCATGTTTGATTGCATTCTTCTGTTGAAGAAATAAAAAAAGAAGTTTTTTAATATATTAGACAAGATCGAAGAAATAAAAATCATCAATATACATATAAAGCAAATATAATTATTACATTTATTTTAAAAAAAATCAGTATTACTAGTAAAGAGAGAGACAAAATATTTATGAGTATTAGAAAGAATTAACAACACCAATAATAACAACACAGTAGCGGCCATCGCATTAGTAGCAGCAAAAAATAAAACAAAAACAATCTTATTATAATATACAATATTTAAAAAAAAAAAAACATAATAATAATAATAAAGATGAATAAAGAAATCCAATTAAATCGGGAAAATATTAATTAACAAATATATAGAAATTTTATTTGAAATCTTTATCGAGTATGATGTATATGCCGAATTAAAATTGGTGACTATTCCGTTTTATGAATAAAATACATACATACCTAACATACATTCACTTATACTGATTCAGAATAATTTTTCTCATAAAACATATTATAATAAAAAATAATTAAAAAAAAAATAAAGCGTTAATTATATTCTAGACAATAATAATGAGCATACAAAATATAAAAGCTAAAATGAAAAAAAAATTATACAACTAAATTATATTTAAAAGAAGAAAAAATTAATTCAAGAATCAATACAATATAAATAAATAATTAAGTTTAAAAGAGAACTTATCTTAAAATAAATAAATAAGTATAAATATAAATATAAATATATTTATATAAATAAACATATATAAATATATTTATTCGAAATTGTATAAAAATAATATTTAAAAAAATTGACTGAATTAATAACAGTCTCAAATAGAGAAGCACTACAAAATTAATAAAATATACAAATCTAGTTACTTATACATAAAACCTATAGTTTGTTATGTATTATCATAACATAATTTGTTATGAATATATTAATTTCAACTCAACACATTTCCTATAAACAGATTAACAATTTTTACTGTTGTTGTTTTTCTATCTTTGATTTTAATAATTAGTTCTTAATCTTTTGTTTTTTATAGTTACTTTTATCAATAACATAAGGTATGGATATTTTTTTTTCATTTACTATAAAATCTATATACATAAACTATATGTATTATTAAGTTTATATTTAAAAACTAAAAGTCAAAAAGAAGAAAAAATAAGAAACAAAAGTAAACCAAAAAAATTTAAAAAAAAATTATATAAAAATATACACATATTTATAATATATGCTCTATAATTTGTTGATTTTCATGAAAATAACAGAATGACACAGAATGTTAAGAATTGTCACTTTCAATTCGATTTCCAAATAAATACGTTGAAAAAAAATTTACAAAAGAAACGTTATAACTGTTTTAAATGCAATAACGAAATCATGTAATTAAACGAAAATATATCTCGTAAAAAAGCTCAAATGTCTTTTATTTCTATTTCATTTATTTTATTTTTTTCGTTTGTTGAAAAGTGTCTCAGCCAAGAGCCAGATGCCATTGTGTAGCCCCATAACCATTAGGTGGGCGTTGCCAATTTCTCTAATAAAACTTGTCTAACATAAGTTGAAAAGAGTAATTATACAAGCTGAGCCATACATATTAGATGGACCCATCAGGCAACCTTAGATTATATAAGAACTGGTTAGGACGAATTTTGTTGGCAATATAATAGTAAGAACGCACTCATATTCTAAACAATTGATAACTTTATTATCCTGTACAGTTACTCAAAGTGAAAGGTTTGCATCGACATATCGGCCTAAGCACTTGGCAATGTGATGGAATATGCCGAAAATCTATTACGAAAACTAGATGTCAGTGAGTTTCATATCTACATAAAAAAATCTACACAAAAGTATGCAAGCGCTACGATTTCTCGCCGCTTCTGCAATAAATATTTGTGCTGATATTTGTCGTTCTCTTTTGAAGATGAACGTGGACAAGCAACAACCTTCAATCAGGAGCGTTATCGGTTTTTGATAACCGACTTATTTATGTTAATTATTTGTGAAAATGATATGGATCACTTTTAGTTTCAACAAAGCGGCGCTCCACTCCACACAGCTCGAAGCACAATCGATTTGTTGAAGACATTGTTCTCTGGTCGTTTTATTATTAAAAAATAATGACTTTGACTGGCCTGCGTGCTCGCACGCCGCCGGACTTTTTCCTGTACAGTTACTCAAAGTGAAAGGTTTGCATCGACATATCGGCCTAAACACTTGGCAATGTGATGGAATATGCTGAAAAACTGGCACATTACCCCATTCGAGCTCAGAGCAACCACTTGCACGATAATATTTAAGAAATATTCATAACAAATTTCTTGAACCGAATTACAATATATGATTTTTTACTTGAACAGCAAAACAAATTTTTTTTTATATTTTTTTAGAAACAAATGAGTCTACCTACTATGGCCCACCCCGTATATTATTTAATTTGGCGGAGCAACTTAGATTAAGTTAGAATGGAGTCCTATTGAGAAAAAAAATTCTGGCCTAAATGGTATTTGTTTAAAATGTGGGGAATGGTGAGTTGCAGGTTACAGGAATAACATGAGCGAAACGAGGTTGATTAACAAAGAGGAAATCATGGGTATGTACGGTATAACCAATCCAGATTCTGAGAACTTTCTTCGCGTAAAATTTTGAAATGGTTGATGAATAGCTTGGTATTTGGCTAATGTGTTGAACTTACTTTTCCTCGAATGGCTAAAGATGTTAATGGTATTTGCTCATTACCGAGAATACCAGCGTAACTTACAACCCAACGCAATTCGACATTTCGATTATTTAATAAATTGAGACGTATATCATTCAGCATCGGATCATTTGATGATCTACGATGTTTAGATACTCGTAGATAACTTGCAGTCTCAACACCATGACTAATTGTCCACAGGAAGGATTCTATAATTGAACTCGGAATGCTCACAGCCTTCAAGCTGGATGACAACAAAGGACAACAGCGCCTGTGAACAAAGTATGAAATCACGAATTCAACTAAAAGTTTCCTGTAGATGGTGTTTACCTTTATACATCTACTTAGTATAGTAGATAGCCATAATTCCGCTACTAACTATGGTTTTTAATCTGGGTATGTCAGGGAAGTTTGGAAGTTAAGAGAAAAAGTATTAAAGATTAGGGTTAAGTGGAATTTATAAAGATACGCATAGTGTAAGATAGGTTTTCGACCAGTTTCAACTAGCAAAGAGTCCACCGGGGAAGTCTGGTGTACTGCACTGTTTATTTTAATTTATTTATTAATTTTCTTATTGAAATATGTATTCTAATTTTAATTATGAAGTTTTCCCTTGCCTGAGTCTTTTAAAACTTAATTTCTTTTCAAAACCATCTCTTTTAAGCCCACAAAGAGGTAGTATCAGGACAGATACTGACTGTATTGCATTCGATTAACAATATAATCTCGACTCGTATATAATTATAATGTATTTATACGTTCATCTAATTTTATTTATTATTTATATTTATTATAATAAACTTAATTTTTAAAAAATGATATTTTTACTTGTGGCAAAGTGGACTTAAAACTAAAATGTTCGTACACGCGGTCATACAAACATGCACACAACATGCATACTACAAAATACACACGTTGGCATTGGATGGTATACGGCTGACCACGATGGCAACATATGTGCGTTACAGTCAGTCGTACGATAATATTCAACGAGGGCACGCGTAAACTTAAACGAAGTGAATATTATAATTGATATATAACAGAATAAATAAGATGTAAAATTTAAATAAAATCTTATTATTTGAATAATAATAATTAATAAATAAATAAAACATTATTAATCCTTCATTTTTTTTGTAACAAGGAAAAATGTGACAATACGAACAACTTAAATTTAATAAATGCATATATAGTTAAATAAAATTAATATTTTACCTTGACATTTAACTTCCTCGATCACTTAAATATTTAAAGAAAACACTTAGTTAATTTAAATCATTATTAATAAAACAGTGGAATTATTATAATTTCCAATATATTTTTGATATAAACGCAAACAATATGGTTAGGTTCACAATATACATAGATACTCAGTAAAAATATCAACAGAAACCTACGATATACCACTAACTCAAGCCACAGCCCAATTCATTCTGATTACCTTCGTCAAACCATAATCGATCAGATTTGTACTACTCGTATTACAATGCCAAAAAAATAATTATTTATCAATTTTTCGAAAATACAAATAATTAATGTATTTATTATAGTGGACTTTTATTAGTAAACTTATAAATATTAAATAAATTTCATCGCATATATTTATTATACAAAAAAAATTTAATACAGGAATTAAAACAGAAACAATATTTAAAAATTTAATGCATTTGTATCTATATGTATACTTCTATGAGACTATAACTAATTTAAACTAAATTTCGCATTTCATTTAGAACGAAATATGCTCCGACAACCTTGAAATTTCTTAATATAATTGCATCGATCATTATTTCAAACATTAAAACATTGCATAATTAATATAAATAAACATATTTAGTATGTTTTTTTTATTTTAAATTAATTATTTAAAATTATGATATTAATTTGTTTACGAAATGAGTGCTTATTACTTAATAATTTTTAAAAGTTAATACAAATAAATTAAATGGAATACCACGAACGCATAGTTCAGTTTTCCTATTATTCATATATGTTATAATATATTTATATTACAATATTATTAATTTTATTTATACATATTGCAACTTAATTGTTTTATTATTCAAACATTTTTTTTCTCGATAAAATAAAAAATTACCTAAATTTGATTTTCAATAATAATCTATAAATTGTGAGTACATAAGTAGTTAGTTTTAGTTATTGTATAATTAAATATGGAATAAAATATGGAACACACGGGTTTGGTTGTACAAATACACATGACGACATATTATTAAACATTACGTTATTGAACAATATAATTATTTAAATGACACAATTCTTTATAATAACATTACAGTACAAATTATTTTTAATTATAATTTCTATGTATGTATTCTGTTGTAATCAATATGAATATGTGGCGTAAATTATTTTTTCCAAAATTTCGGAGGTTATCAAGTTGTTCCATTACTAAATTTGAGTAGAACACATTGCAGTCTTTTTTTCTTTCCGAAATGGAATTGTAAAGGTCTCCATCAAACTAATCCTTAATCTGCAAATGCAGATTTAACGAAACCTAAATACAGCCGCATGTATTTTTGATGATTTAAAAATTATTTAGTTTTCTTAACACTATAGTTAGTTAAATTATGTTTATGTCTTTTTTTATAAATAGCAATGGCAGCATTATTATATATTCCAGCCACAATGCTGACAATAGAAAAGCAAAGCACTGATTATCGTTGTCTTCCCTTTTCAAATAATATTAATAATACTAATTAGTGTCTCTAAAAATTAAACCAAAAACAAAAAATTAAGATAAATAAGAACACAACAAAATAATTAAACCAAAAATATAAACAAAATTAATCAAACAAAACTGAACTTTAAAAATAAATATGGAAACAAAGAATTCGGAGCTGTTAACGGAGCTGCGGACAATAAAACAAAACCAACAAAAAAGTAAACGTACTCAATTAAAATTTTTCTTTCTGTATTTTTTTCTTAGTTTTTTTTTTAAATATATTTTAGCCTATACAATTATAAATATCGGAATCGTTGTATGTCCAATTTCTCTTTTTTTTCATTTGCATTTCTCACATGCAAAAGAACAAAATTATAAATTATATCATTATTGTATCTTAGCAAAAATATCTCTATTTTCATATATTCCGGTTAAGCATCTTAAAATATCTTATCTTGTTTTATTTACTTAATATTTCACCATATCTTTTATTATGTTCAGTAAGAATCCCCTTTTCAGTTATTTTTCTATAATTTTATATTAAAATACATAATCGGTATCTTACCAACGCTGAAATTGATTTTTTTTGTTTTTCTAAATCCATTCTATCATAATTTTATTAAATTTAATAATCAATTAAATTTACTTTTACTTCTGGTTAAAGCATTATTTTATCACACCCTAAAATTTGTATTCTAATCTCTTTTATAATAATAAAAATAAAAATAATTTTTTTTTATTTACTCTGAATTTCACAATTTTGTGTTTTTTACGATGTCCATTTTTATTTTATATTTAAATAATAACACAATAAACAAAAATTATTTAATTAAAACTAATTAAAATTATATACTATATATATATATATACATATTTATATATATATATATATATACATATATATATATATATAAATGCACATATATTCATTTATTTATTTATATATATATATATATTAAACAACGGTTCGTTCGATATCAATTGGTAAAATTACAGAAGACTTTAGGACTTTAACATAGCTAATCATATCGTTCACTCACTCTCACATATATTCATTTATGTAATTTATGTATATATATATTTATATACACTATATATATATATATTCCTTATCGTAAGTTAATTTTTACAAATGCATATAAATTACAGATCATATGATAAAATTATCATTAACTAAGAGAAAAAAAAGAAAAATCAATGGATAAATTATTCTTGTTTATAGCTCTTAACTGAGTACAGTGAACTCGGTCGTATGGAAAATAAATACTTAAAAATATAAAAAATTAACATAGATTTCCCTCTATTTTTTTTCTGTTCGATATCATTAAATCTTTTTTACACCGAAAATTACCTTAACTACGGGAATCATTACTCTCGCTAAAACTTTGTTCGCTTGATTCCCTTCGATTAACTACCGGTTTAGGTTTATACTCAGTTATGACAACAGTCACAGAATTGACAGTCACCTCTCTCGTTTGTGCAGATGATCTATCGACATTTCTTAATCGCGCTGGATATTTTTTATGTTTGTTTTTATGACGTGAAGACATTTTTGTTAGTGCAGACTTTGAACTCGTTCCATTCGGTACGCCTGAGGCACCTGGTAAAGTGGCAGCTTGTTGAGCAACTAATGCGGAATTCAATCGTGGTTTCCGTGTTGATGTTCCTAAAAATCAAATACAAAATTATTTTTAAATATTTTCAAAATATTTTTAATATCATTATATATTCTAATAAACTTACATAACTATTTGATATTGTCCAATTTTATTAAATTTAGTAGATAATAAAAATGAATAATCATTTATTATAATATTTAATTTGTTTTCGAAATAAGAACAATCGACTAGAAATTAACATTCACTAAAAGTAGATGTCAAAAACATCTAATCGCGTTTTTTTATTACCTCCTTCAAAGCAGAAAATATATTGCTATACGTTCAAAATATTATTTTTACTTTAAAATATGTCAACAATATCCGTAGATATTAAATAATCCTCAAGATATATATATAGTATGACATTCAAAATATTTACGAACAATCGTCATAAAATGTAATTCCAATTCTTTTGCTAAATCAATGTATTGGTTAAAATTTCAAATCCATTAAAGAAACAAAATTCGCCTACATATAAAATAATGGATTAATAATGCCCAGGAATACATCGGAAATATCCTTGAAAAATACCGAATAAAAAGGAGTTGACTAGTCCTTGAAAAAAATTGAAGAAAAAACACTAACATAAACCGATTTGATGTTGATTTGACTTTTTGTTATATTCATATATGTATTTATTATAAAAACAATGTTGATGTTGTATTAATTTATATTACTAACCTTTCCGTACATCGCACATTAAACATTTGAAAGCCTCCGCTGTATTACGAAATGTGCAAACACTGCAATCCCAAAAATGTTCCTCTAAAACCTTAGACTGACGCTTTTGTCGACGTATCGGCGATTTCTTGTGATCCATTATTCATTTAAAACAAAAAGAGGAAAAGACAGAAAACAGAAATAAAACATAAAATCTTTTAAAACTTATTATTAACGAAGAGTTTCCCGACACCGTAATCTTCTTCCTATATATAGAGAAGATTGAAAACAATTATCTAAATATTGAATTCGAAAATTAGATTCACAGCGTAGCCTAGTTGATGCATCTTCAGGCCGCCATGTTGAGAAAAGCAACACTAAACGTCAATGAGACTGGTAGTGTTTTTAAAAACAAACGCACCAACACATCTGCAAACCACAAACAACTGAACCTTCAATTTGAATCTTCAACTTTTGTTCGAATAGAGTGAAAGTTCAATTTATTGTTAATTATTCTTATTATAAGCTATATTGCTTAATTACTATTTAAAGAATATTCAAATTTAAAAGAAGGAGAAATATTAAATTGAGTAATATAAATGTTTTTAATAAATTATTTTTGTGCAAAAATAAACATTTGCTCCTTTTATATCTATTACAATTGAAATTAAACCGAATATATTTCTTTGTTTTTATCTACCTCAGATATTAAATTAAAAGTGTATCAAGAAAATTTTTTAAAATTACACTATTAAAATTTAAATATTTCAAACAAAAATTCAAATACTGTTTTTAAGAAATATAATAAATTTTTGTGAAAGAAAATATTGTTTGTATATTGTAGTTTTTATATTAAACTTTTTAATAACTTCTTTCATATATTTGAAAATATTGTTTGTATAGTTTTTATTCTAAACTTTTTAATAACTTCTTTCATATATAATTTTTTTCATTTAAATAATATCTTAATAATAATCACCCGTTGTTTTTGCGATGAATTTTAAAACGCAAGACTTTTATTGTTGTTGAGTTTCAAATAACTTGAATTTAACCTATAATTGTCATTATAATATAAACAAAACTATTTCAAAACAACGCATAATATTATTAGTAGGTTTGTCCACAATAATGCATCCTAGGGAATCAGGAGAATTTGTTATAAAAATTGCAAAAAATGTGAAGGTCAATCTAAGTGGAATAGAAAAGTTAGCAGACAAATTTATAGAAGAGTACGAATCGAATAAAACTGGAAAATCAAACTTTTCTCAAAGCGGTCTCCATCCAAAGCCAAATGATAAAAATGCTGTGAATTGGATATTTTTAATAGATACTTTAAATTTTTGCTTTTGGACACCAGGTATTTTAAGTATATTTTAGTGTTTTAAAACTATTACACGTTACTTGATTTTCAGAAAATGATACCAAGTGGAGTGTAAATGATTACACCGGCTACTTTGCCTTATGTTCAGCAATTGATCGTGCTATAGAGAGTGGTATGGACATAACAAATCCTGCATATTATGTAAAACTAACGCTAGAACAACTTAATGAAATATTTCGGGCAGACGATGCAAATACAAGTATTCCTCTCATAAATGAACGTGCTGCATGCCTAAAAGAAGTAGGAACTAAATTAATTGATAAATATGATGGAAATTTTGAAAATTGCGTCAAACTTGCAAACAATTCTGCAAAGAAACTACTACAATTAATTGTCGAAGAGTTCCCGTGCTTTCGCGATGAAGCAATTTATGCTGGAAACTCTGTCTCTTTATATAAACGAGCGCAAATTTTGATTGGTGATTTGTGGGCATGCTTTAATGGTGAAGGATTAGGATGTTTTAAAGATATAGATTATTTAACTATGTTTGCTGATTATCGAGTACCTCAAGTTTTAGTACACTTTGGCGCTATAATATATAGTCCGGAGCTATTAAATGTATTAAATGAAAATCAAATAATGGAAAATGGCGATCCCAATGAAGTCGAAATTAGGTGTGCATCAATCTTTGTTGTGGAAGAACTGAAAAAAAATATATTGAATAAATTGCAACAAAATAAATATGGTATATCCCACCAAGATATAAATTCAGTTGTCTTAGATCATTTTCTTTGGGATTATAGACGTAAACATGCTAAAGAATTAGAATATATTCCTTTTCACAAAGTTTTAAATATTTACTATTAAATTGAAAGTATTTCTGTTAATGTTGACAAATAAATATTTTTAATTTTCTAAAAAAAAAAATTTATTCAATTTAGTTCATTTTAAATTAATATTAATTACAGTCAGTTTTGTACATTTAAATATTGATTACCAAAACTGAAGATCAGCATGCAATACAAAATGCTCCAATAGCATTATTTGCGTTTAGGGTCAAGTTAAGTATAATTTATTGAAAGCATGTAGATATTGTGATAAACTTTATTATAAAATTTATTAGTCCACCGTATTTCTTAAAAATATCCATTCTCACGCAATAATTAATAAGCCAAATTTCAATATAAATATAATTGTATTAAAACATAAATTACAAGATGCACAATATACCTTTGGCATATTTTGTATGCTTCTAATTTTAAAATAAATGTATAAATATCCTATATGACCTTTAGGCAGCTCATATCTGAATAATTGATATAATTACAATTAAGATGTCAAACATTAGAAAGAATAATTTATATATGTCTAGTCGATGAATTATAAAAGCAAAAACATTTAAATACTAAATTTCAGTTTTGCTCCTCAGCCGGTGGTTCCAAATCATTTAAAATACCAACTAAGGCAACATCATCACCATCATTGTTACCGACAAATGGTCTAGCCTCTTGCTCTTGTTGAATCGGAATTGGAGGCGGTATAGGATTACCACCTTAAAAGATAATGTTTAAATAAAAATAATTAGTTAGTATATTTTATGAACATACTAGCATCTAATTCTAATGGAGGATCCGCATTCGCATCCGCTAAATTAGTAACAGACTTTGATTTAACGCATTGAAAATCGACATGGCGACTTTTGGCTTCTTCTTTTTCCCATGACATGTGGATAAAAGGCCGTTGAACATAACTATATATAACCTGAAATTCGTTATTAACACAAAACAATATTTGGTATTATTAAAATAAATTGTAAAAAATAAATTATTACTTCTGCACGTCCACCAGGTCTTTTTCGAATTTTTTCTTTATGTGTTGGATAACCTTCGATTCCGCAACGAATTTTCTTCAGACCTCGATCTTTCATGACTTGTTTGGCAACATCTCTATTTTCAATGTATTTGAAAAATCTGTGCATAGGTGTGCTGATTACAGCTGCATCCATATATTAAATCATTACAAATAATTACAAATTAAAATTACATGAAAAATAATAATATATCTACTCTGGCAATATTCTTCTCCCATTTGCGGTGGATATTCTTCATCCCAATCAACTACATCATCATCTAGTAACACTACAACATGACATTCTCGATCTCCTCTTTGTGCCGATGCTACCATTAGTGGTAGAATTAGATCTTCAAGAAAGACTTCGAACTGTTGCTTTGCGCCTTCGTTGCTCAGCTCATGCAGCAGCCCTCCTTCACGTGAATAATGTACATTTGAATAAAAGAAAGCATTCATCTTATTGAGAAATTTACTTAAGTTCTGGCATCGAACAGTAGTTGCATCAAAGGGAACTAACAAATAATCGCAAGCTTCCTTTAATTCGGGGACGGATACGGTTGGGGGGCACTTAATAATTCCATATTTGTAATAGTCTAATATAGCTCGAAATACAGTATGTGATATTCCTTCGGCTACTTCATATTCGCCTCGCTCATTTGTATGAGTAAATTCCAATCCTGAGCTAAACATTCTGCCAAGCATTGTATTTGGATGTGCAGTAAATAAAGAAGGATCAATAGGAAACCGTGTATTATCCACTAGTAGTGTGATGCGATCACCTGTCTGAGTTCCACTACAAAGGGATTTCGAATTACTCGACTCTACCTTATTCGTAGAACTAGCAGATGTGGCAGAAATTCTTTTTGGTTGACTTTTTCCTGATGCATTCCTTACAACATAAGTCCTAGAAAATGCAATTATTTCCTAATAGAAACAAACAAATTAACTAGACACAACTATTGCTACTGAACACACCTTGATCTATTCTTATAAATTCGACGTCGTCTGTCATCTTTTTCATTGTATTCCTCTGTATTACTACTGCTATAAGAACTATCTGCATTACTATTATTTTGAGCTGCCATTTTTATTATTTGATTATTTTTTTAATCAAATAATTATATTAATACTTATTTATAAATAAAAATTATTTATAATGAGAAATTTTCGCAGCTAAAAACAGATTATGAAAAACTATGACGGAAAATTATACACCACTACATATTTCTCTTTCTCATATAATATATTACGGTCATTGAAAAAGTCGAAAAATACACCAGTCTACTTGTAGATGCTTATAACTTCATACTATTTTGATCGTTCTCAAATATTTCATAGGAACTCTCAATCTGTGACATCGTACATTTCTTATCTTGTTTAAATAATAATTTGATATATATCAACATAATATTTACATAATATTAATTCTATAATATTTTATAATTATTGAATATAATAAACTAGTAATTCTTTAAAAATATATTATCATATATTTTAAAGCAAATAACCATTTTATGCTTTTGCTGTCTACTAAATCAGTTCTAAAATATATAAATTCAAAATTTATTTATTTATTTTTAAGAAGCCAATTAATATAGAGCCCATTTTTGCACTGTTCTTAAAGTGTATTTGTCTTAAATTGCATAAAAACTACTCCTTTCGTTAAAACATTCGTCAATCTCTGATCGAATTTTTTTTAGTATCTCACGCTTAGACTAAAGAATTTAAGATCTTACGAGGCAAAATTAATTGTTACCGAAAGTCTCTTTATTCAATGAATAAGAAAATGTAAATTGTGTCAGATTAAGCAGGCGCAAATATTATAGCGTTGTTTGTTAAATGAATGTGAAAATAAATATATATCAATAACTAAAATAAATTTCGGAATTTTTTTCATAATATATATTTATTTTTATTGAAATGGCTAATTCAGGAAGAGCAAGTTGGTCTGATATTACTGATGTCAAATTGAGAAAGCCAAATAATTGTGAGTGAAAATTTTTCGTGTGTATATAAGAATACACAATGTCAAATATATTTATATAAATACGCATATGTTTATACACGTGTAATTATTTATTATAAATTTCAATATAAATCCCTTTTATTTTATTGAAAAAAACAAAAAATTAAATAATTTCATTTAATGAAGAGAATTTTACAAAAATCGAATGTTTCTAATATTGAAAATGCATTTACTAGGCAAATACTGTGGATTTTCAATTTTAGAAAAAATAAGTTTTTACCACCCAGGTCCAAAAAAAATCATTGTGCACGTTTAACCAAACCACAACTCAAGTAACCAAAATATATATGCACATTTTTTAAAGAATATATTTAATATTAGCAAATATATAAATTTCCACATTAATTGATTTTTTTAATAAATCCGTTCAAAATTCCCGTAAAAGTTATTTTTTAACATTTATATATACACATATGCAGGAGCCTTAAATTCTGTCAGAAAAAAAATTCACAAATATAAGTCAATTAAAGTATGAAAGATTTTCCAGGACTAATATAAAATTAATTTTGATAGTTTTATTTATAAAATGAATGTTATTTCAGTTAGCATGTATGAGTTAAATATCAATAGAAAGTTTATTGAAATGCAGTGAAAGTTAACAAAAAAATGCTTAAAAAATCTATTCAAAATTTTACTTAAACTATTTTACATACATAAAATAGAATATGCTATGCAGAATCTGTAATAGGTTCAGTGCATAATTATTTATGTAGAGAATAAATTTTTATATGAAACAAATTTTAATTAGAAAAAAATAGAATCTGAACAATTTAATGAATAATAATTTAATAGTAATTATTAATTTGTAATATATAGTATTGAAAATAAAATTACATTAAAATAAAAAACATGATTTTTGAAAATTTCTATTGTTATTACAGATACATCAAATCTTTCACCAAACGCTAAAGAATTTGTTCCGTCTTCTAAAAGCGATGTCGATGGTTTGTCAACTTCGTACAGTAATTTAGTTATGTCGTCAGTTCAAGATCGATTGAAAGTGCATCATGTGCATGATCCGCAAAATAAACCTCTTCAATCTCATTCTGCTGAATTCTGTGATACTAGTCAAGAACAATACTCTCAACCAGTATGATAGTGCGTAAATTCCAAAATTTATTTAAACATTTTATATTTCAGACCCCAGACGAATATGATGCATTAAATTATACAGTACAACTCTTAAATGAGATAAATGAAGACCCAGGACAGTTCGACTTTCTCCAAGAATATGTACTACAAATTTTTAAGAGATTTGAAACGAACAAATACGTTCTAAGCAACGCGATTGAATTGATTTTCGATAAGGTTCTTTTCTTTTCACTCTATGCTCTTATTTATTCATTATTGTTTATTTATACAAAAAATCCTCTATAACTTATTTAAATTGAATTAGGAAATACATAATAAATACGTATTTATCTTTTCAGTCTATTGATGATCAGAACTTTCGCTACATGGGAGCTAAGTTATATAAACTTTTAGATTCCATGGTTCCAAGTAAAAATAGTGTGTTTAAAAACTTATTAATGCTTAAATTAAAATATCATCAAGAGCAAATAAGAGAATATATGGTTAAAGAACATCATAAAGTGAGAGGTACAGCTCTGTTTCTAGCAGAATTATTTATGCAACTCCAAAATGTAAGCAAAATAATTATATGTTTTTAAAGTTAATTATTTTAATACTTAAAATATAAATGTTTTAATAATAGGATGGAGTGGGAATTACAGAAATCGCACATAATGTCACTAATACAATTTTTCAATTACTAAGCAATCCCAATTCTGAAAATGTTAAATGCATTTGTTTAGCGTTAAAGGTATAATTTATTTATTAATATATGCTCTTAAATATACAAATTTAAATTTTATATATTTTATTTGCTCAACTAATATTTCAAGTTAGCCGGATATGAATTGGAAAAGGATTGTAGAGACGACATTTACAAAATCATATTTGATTTAGAAAAGCTTAAATTGGATGAACAAACCGGCCGAATATTACAAAATGTTTTAGCATTAAAAAAAAATAATTGGGGACGAACAGAATCAATACGTACACATACAATCGATTTTTCGATAAAAATATGATTTTATGCACATTCATTTTACTTTTAGCAAATTCAATTCCTATGAATAATGATATTATGCCCGCACAATTTTCTGACGATCCCGTATGTTATGGACCCGATGGCCATGTTATAACAGAAGAGGAAAGCTTGTTTCTTGAGTCAAATTTACCAAGCTATGAGTAAGATTATTATAAAATTAAAAAATAGCAATTAAGAAATTTAAAATTATTCATAAATTTACTTGCAGTGAATATAATGATCTGGATTTGGAATTGGATCCAAATATGGATGCCGAAATGCAAATGGAATACCATAATTTTGTGAATACAATAGAGTTGCGTCATAAATAAAATTATTTAAAGAAAAATTTATAGTAAACTCGTACATATTTTTCATTTTTTATTTGTATTAAATGATGTATTTTAGATGATGCTTGCTTTTTATTTATTTAAAATAATTAAAACAAAAACAATTTATCATACGTCCTATGAAATATTTTTGTTCTAGGTTAATTATTAATGAGCATCTTTCCATAAAAATTAGTTAATTTGTTACATTTGCCTTGCAATAAATACATATTTGCGGATTCCTAATCTACGTTATATATAATAGACTTTTATTAATTTAAATCTTATTAAAAAGGCGTAAATTAAATAGTTTCAAACATAAACGTAAAAAAAAGTTTAGAAAATCATTTGCGCCCGTCTTCAAAACCATTAGAACAACTTGTATTGTAATTATATTTCTACATCTTCAATCTATTTGTAGTATTTATAAAATAAAAATATATAGAAATATAACAATTAATCAAGTCTATGTAAAAAAATGAAAAATTTGTACGAGTTTACTATAAATTTTTTCTTTAAATAATAATAAAATTATTTAAAGACAAATTTATAGTAAACACGTACATATTTTTCATTTTTTATTTATATTAAATGATGTATTTTAGATGATGCTTTTTATTTATTTAAAATAATTAAAACGAAAACAAATAATCATACACCTATAAAATGTTTTTGTTCTAGGTTAAATCTTATTAAAAAGGCGTAAATTAAATAGTTTCAAACATAAACGTAAAAAAAAGTTTAGAAAATCACAAATGACGCAAACGTCCGTCTTCAAAACCATTAGAAAAACTTGCATTTTAATTACACTTCTACATCAATCTATTTGTAGTATTTATAAAATAAAAAAAATGTAGAAATATTACAATTAATCAAGTCTATATATATTCATAATTTCGCAATCTTGAACTGATGTTTATTTTTATAAAATAATTTAAATGACATTTTAACATTCATCAAGATAATTAAACCTTCTGAAGTAAAAATATACAATTGAAGAGATCGTCAATCAATTTTAACAAAACAAAAAAATATTAAAAAATAACAGGTTGCTATTATTAAACTATTTTAAAAATCATTATTTAAAATAATGTTATGCATTGGAAAAACTTTTTCAACATTATTGTATAGAATATGTGCTCGTAACTCACTAAAGTGGAATTGAGCAACCTACTTTTTTCGATTCAAAATATAACGCCAAAAACCTTATTAATGTGCAAACCTACATTAAGAATATCATACTATTCAGCTAGAAAAAGGAAAGGAAGTTACTTATTTGTTTTTATTTTTCATTTAACAATTTTTTTGTGGAAGTTCCTCCGTCTGCGAATTCATTGTAGAAAGCGATGTATATCCGCCTCTCATAAACTTCAACTTGTTTCATCATAATATATTGTGCTTCCACTTATTTACTGGTTTTTCTCTTTACTCAAATAAAGTTCGCTCACGTACTCAGTACAGTGCCATACAAAATATAACCAATTTTATTGTATTTCAAAAAATATATTGAAAATGTAATTACAATTGCAGATAATTTTATTACAAATAATATATTTATATTTTTCCATCAATATGATTTATGTGATTTTTTAATATAATACAATTTAATATTACTCAGGACATTAAGATTTAAAAATTGCACACATTAAATATAATACGTAAGAACAACCTGTGGACAATGTACGTACATGATGTACTTAATCTATATTTGAAATAGTATAAATTATATTTTTAAAACTATTTTCATTATATTGTTGTGTTTGTACTTTTATTTTTAAATAACAATTAAATAGAAATAGTATGTGGAATTATATTATTTGATAAAGACTTCTATTCATTTTATATACGATCACATAACTGATCACTTACACCTTACATTCTCCTTGTTAACCTCTTCAGTTATTTTTCTCATTATTTTTGAATTGCATATTTTATTATATGTTTTCGAAGGAGCGTTAATTGGTTAACATTACACTGGAAATGTTGTTCAACCTCATACACCTCAATTTAAAAGAATAAAGTGGGCAATAATTCATGCTAACGTGAGATAATGCCCAGTCAGACAGCTAGTTTCAGTTACCGCTCGGATCCCTAATGAGACTAGAGTTAGCATCATGAATAACCTATACAGCAATTTGTAATATAAGTTCACTGCCATATAGTGGAAGGCAAAATGTTTATACAAAAATAAATTACTCATATGTACATGCATTGTTAGAATACAACAATGCATTATTGCATTGATAATTTCTATGAAATGCTATCAATATTCATGTAAATGACAAAAAATAAAATTTACTAAAGAATTTCATAAGTATTATGCATATTTAAAGGCATATTCCATTGAATAACATAAATACTGAAATTGATTACTTCAATTGCTTAAAATCGATTTAAGATCTGAAAACTTTAATCTTTATTAATATTTTGATTAGGATCAAAATAATTTGTTCTTTTTTTATTCAAAATTGCACATTTATCAAATACTTGTTATTTGCTCTTTTTTTTATTTGTCACTTCTTATTTATAATATAAAATTTAAAATTTTAGGATTTAATGCAAAAATAATAAAATAACAAAAAGAGATTAATTTAAAAATAACTAATGAATTTTTGTTTAAAAAGGTTATTTTTCGATTTTCAAATTAAAGCTAAAAATGTATGAAAAATTATAAAAATTACAAAAATTCAAAAAAAAAAAAAATTCATTAGCAAATTAATTTCAAATTATTCTATCATTAGAAATAAGTCATTATTACAAGATTTTTTTCAAAAAAATAATATAAAAAAAAGAGTTGAAAACGAACAAAGAGGTATGCCAGTATTTTGCGTTTAAAAATTCTTTATAACAAGAACAGGAGAGGAAATTAATATCTATTGTATCGAATCTTAATATTGATGTTATGTTGGGAAAAAAATTCGGGGAAATCGACTAATGACTTGCACAAGTTAATACAAGAATGATGATCATCGTAAATTAAATTGTATTTATATTCGTATGTACAGTTGTATTATTATCATGGTAAGATAGAATTAAAATCAAATTCGAATCGAACCAAAATTATAAAAAATAAGTTATCTATCGCAAAATTACAAGTACAATATTTTTTGCATTTGTTTGAATATTAGCCCATGCACAACAATAGTAACAATGAAGATCGTAAATAACAATTTATTTTGATAAATAATGGTAAAGTATTAAAAAAAAGAAGCGAAAATTCCTTATATTAAATGAAATAAATTTAGCGATCCCATAATAAATATTTTGAAAAAGCTTTTATTTTCAGATTTAATTAAATCCAACTAAATATTGTAACCATTATAAATCATTGAGGAGGATGTTCAAAAAATTCTGCTTTTGTTATATCAATGTTGTAAGCCATGTTGAAAATCTACACGGTACCCGAATATCTGTTTTCATATAGTTAAATGTAACTCTTTTGAGCGAACTTGATTGTTACTTTCTGATGATCTCTTTTTCTTTACCAAAATGCATAAGTATTAGTTTAATCAAGGTATAGGTAACAACCAGGTACCAACGCAACAAACCATCATCGATGGAATCACCGAAGCGCTGAATTAAACCTGCAAATTTTGGGCTAGTTCTGTTTTAATTAATGTTGCACTACGAATAAATATACTACTCATGTCATTATTCCTTTTGTTGCTTTACAACACAATGGCTGAGCAGCTTCCGATCCGGACACTTGTTGTCCATTGTGATCTATAGAGCGTCATTCATTCGAACGTCCACCTCTTTCCTGGTTGATATTTTTATATATTGTCTGGTAGTTTAAATGATTTTGTATTTTGTTTGTATACAAGCTAGCGAAACATGCTAAAGGCTAAAAACGAACAATGCTCTGATGGCGTAATCTATATTCGCTCTCTTACCTGGAATTGCATCTGTATTCAAAGCATCATTAAGCGAGAGCAGCATCTCCATCTTCAACTCCATCTCCAATCGGCATGACTGGGTTTTGTGTTTCTAGCAATTCGGTACATACTACCACTTCAGGTATAGTCACCGAGCTAACAAAATAACGAATGAAACAGCTAACCGGCCGACCGTCGTCCAAGTTAGTTGTTAAGTTAAAGAACTCCGCTAATCGGCACCTCTTACAGGTAAACTTGTTCAGGTATCCGAATCAACCATGTAGTTTTGATTTGACAACAAACCTGTAATGTTGTTTAGCCTTCGGATGCTAGAACGGATCGGGATCGGAACGGCGCGCGCGATTTGTCATTTTCCGACACGAACATACACCAAAATATCATTTTAGGTCCACCTAAATCTTTGCCAAAAAGAAATCAAAAGTACTTGTACGAATATCCATTCAAGTGAAACTAATATACAATTATTAAGTTATTTCCTTCGAATATCAATTTAATAGATCAACAGTAAATAAACATGTGAATGTGCTCTATATTTTCGTAAAAAAGTGTTATTAAATTTTATTTTGCAAATCTACTACAGATATTATAAACATTATCTAGGATTAAATATGAATGTACAATATATACGAATTAAAAGATACCAAAAAAATAAATAAAAAAATGATCTTTTTCGTTATGGTGTGAATTCTTTATGAAATAAATTTCAATTTTAACCATTTAGTATTAATTATTAATAGAAAAAAATTTAGTTCCTATTTTTCCTTAATGAAAACAATTAACAGCATCAGTTCTTTAAGGGAATCCGAAATACATTCGAAAATAAACATACATAACATATTTATATTTAAAAAAGTATGTAAAATTATTTTTTTATATATCGCAGTTAACCATAATGTATAAAGTTAAAATAAATGTTAGTAGATATATGTGGATAAATTGGTAAAAAAGCTAAATTTAAATAGGCCAAAACCGGCATATATACTATATGCTACTCAACGTTTAGCAATGAGAACAATAGTCGAGGAAAACCCGTATTCGTCCTGAGATGACGACGGCTATTATTTTTTTTTTTAATTTTAACCAATTTTGTTGGAAATTTCACCCATGAACTTTAAATTAATGAACAAATATTCCAAGAATGTTGATTAATGAGACGGATGGACAGAAAAATTAATCAATTAGCTAATTAGTGATGTTTTAAGATAACATAATTTTTTTAAATTTTATTATAAACTTTATTTCTTTTAAAAAATTTTTGTTATTTATAAGTGTGAATATAGTATAAAGCAAAGAAAAAATTAATTGAAAAAAATGCCTATACAAAAACACACTCATAGTGTTACATAGAGTCCCTTTGGGAGGGGAAATATAATAATAGTGAAGATAATATGTTCTTGACATAAAGATTATTTGCATTCTTTTCAAAATGCGGATATATTATCTTATTTATCGACTTATTTTACTGGAGGCTTTACAATTTCGGTAAGTATTATTAAAAGGATCCTATTCAGAATTATATCATTCTAAAATTGATATAAAAAACTTGATTACTTATAATATAATTCATCAAATAAGAAAATATGCGCACTACAAAATAAATACATACACATACATCAATCTCAAAAACAAGAACTTAAAAATGTGGAAATTAGCCATTAAAAATTAAAAGTCAATTATAATTAATACGGGAAATACTGAATTAATCATCATAAAATTCACAGGAAACAAATCTCTGTAATTAATACCAGTTGAATAATAATAAAAAAAAGATCAGATTCAAATAAAATGTTGTGTTTATAATGAATTTTTGGGGAGTGCTATTATTTGTTTGAAATCTATTCTTCGAATTAAAATTAAAATACCTTATTTTAAATTCTAATTTGCAAATTATCCTATTAGTTTATTTGTTAATCTATACTATCATTTTATAAATTTCACAAAACTGAAAATATATTAATTATTAAAAAAATGTGTCAGATACAAAATATTTATTTTTAAATGTATAATAATTTATTTAGAAAAAATAATAAAATATTCTTTGAAAACATGGAAATTATAAAATATAAATATAAATTAAATTTTTCTGGCAATGGGAAAATTTTTTTTTTTTTTTTTAAAATAATATAATAAACAATATTAATGGTAGGTGTACTCTTTCGGCTCTTCATAAGTGAAGTTAGAAAAGTTATGAAATTAATTTTATTTAGCAGCAACTTTTTTTAAAAATATTTTTGTTATATGGTTTTTGAGACAAGGGCCAGTGGCCATTCTTTATGTTACGAGTAGGCCGGGATTGCCAGCTTATCTAATGAAACTGGTCTATAACTAGTTGGAGGGAGCAATTAGGTGGTTAAATTTTATGCAGCATATTAATAACTTTTAGCAAATTAAAGAGAGGACTTGGAAAAGGAGTTGTTGGATCTAGGAGCTCCGCAATGGAGGGAATCCTATTTAAAAAGAAATCCTGGGTTAAGCGGCATTCACTTAAAATATGGGAAATGGTGAGTTGAACGCAACAAGAATGGCATGTAGAATAAGATTGGTTACCAAAAAATAAATTATGGCTAAGTGTAGTATGCAAAATTCGAATTCTGAAAAGTTTCCTTGCCCAGAACTTTGGAATGGTTGTTGAGTACACTCGTTTGGTGAGATTTGACCAATGTGTGGATACAAATCTTCCACTTTCGTATCAGTCTATTTGTCTAGGAATGGCTGAAGATGTTAAATGCCATTTGGGTAGTAGATGCGATAAGTTGGGTATTTCAGTGGAAACAAGAAGGTGAAGAGCCTCCCCTGCCAGCTAATCAGGCCGCTACTCAGTGCCGATAATACCAACATGACCGGAAATCTAATTCAAATATATGCGTAATGTAAAGCCAAGAATATGGTAAAATGTATAGGTTTCCTCTATTGAAGAAGTTCCTCAATCCTGTTGATCTAGCTTATATACGAGGTATGGCAAAAATTATGTGACTGCTTTATTCGGAATTTTATTTACATCTTCTTACAATAGTACGTTTGAGCAGGTATACATGGGCGGAGGCATTGTTTCCACTTTTCATAGCAGTGCTGGAACGCTTCAACTAAAATCGCCATTAGCTCCTTAGTTACACTTCTCTAACTGTTATCGACAGTATCAAGATGACGTCCTCTCAAATGTTTTTCGATCTTACGGAACAAAAAAAGTTATATGGGCTAATATGATGAGTGGATACGGGGTGAATGAAACACAGAATTTATTTTTCGGACAAAAATTCATTGATGGAGATGGTCGCGTTATAAGGGGTCTTGGTTCATTTTCTACGACTTCTTGGCTCTTCAAAAATGCTTTATACCACCAAAGGAATTTTCTTCATCGGCTCGTTGAAAATTTCTTCTTCAAGCTTACTGACAAATTTAATGGCGCATTATTGCTTCAAATTTCGCTGTTTCATTTTTCGTAGCACACTAAAAAGACACGATGACGTTCTATAGGGTTCATTTATTACGCTCTATGGGATCACGTAGTTACCAGACGAGATTGAATCTTATATTGCATACCTAGGAGGGACTCCTATAGAATCACGTAGTTACTGGAAACTTGATTGCAGCATACTTTTGTAATAAAATTAAACAAAAACTCAATAGACATTAGTAAAATTAAACAAAAACCCAATAGACAGCATATTTTTGTAATATAATTAAAGAAAAACTCAATAGAGATTTAGGATAGCAATTTGATTAAGAACCAAAAAATATTACTCTTTAATTTAACTATCTGATACGTGAAGATAAAAGTAATTTTGTAGCATCAATTACATGTCAAAAATAATTAAAATTATCTATCAAAGCTTTGATTTGCTAATTTCCAATTATCCCAATTTATCTTATATAGTTTCTATGAATAAACTATGTATAAATATTATATTATGTTATTATTTAGATATATGTAATTAGATTTTTTGGTTATAAATAATTGAGCTTTTATATAGGTATAATTTTTGTAATTTTTATATAATATAAAATGAACCTATCTACAAAAAGCTCGAATTTTATATGAGATAATAATCTCATATAAAAACTTAACGAGAAATAATTACTTGAGGCATTATACTAATAGCTATAATAGCTCAATACAAAGTACGTTATGCGATTGAGTATGTACTATTCATTTTATGTTACAAATCAAAAAATGCATCTTCCCAAATAGGACTAGTTTGGGATTTAACATACAAATATAATTTCCAGGTAAATTTTCATAACAATGGATAGTAAGAAGCAATGAATTAAATTTAATCTTCTTTCTCTGGAACGAAAATAGATTAAGGATACTTTAAAGAACAAATCATGAAATCGAATTGAAAATTTAAAAATTTAAATACAAAATATTCCATTTTGTATTCTAAACATGCATTGGTTATTTGAGCGGCTTTTGCAGAAATACTCGTAAAGTGGCAAAATAATCCATCTTGTAAAATGCCAGTAATATATCATATAATTACGAATAAACGTGGATATATAATCTTTGTAGATTTATTTATTATATATACAACATATAATTATAAATTTATTACAGCAAATGTTAAGTATTTAAATTCTTATAATAAATTCAAGTATTTGAAAATGACACAATCAACATTAACTGATATTTTAGATTTATAAAAATATCAAGTACTGATTTTGCTTAAGAAGTTAAATATTAGTTAGTCTAAAAGATTTATTGAAATCGGTGTAGTGTTCCAAAAGTTGTTCAAGTTCAAGAATGGACCAGAATGAAGAGAAAATTCACTATATTTTACAATATCACTTCGAGAAAGGCAACAACGCATAGCAGGCTTCTAAAAAAATGTGTGATATTTATAGTGAGGGTTTGTATTAAAATCAGCAGCACACAAACTGTTTATTCACTTTCGTTCAGAAAATTTCGATGCAAAAGATGAGCGCCATTCTGGTCGATGTAGAAGATGAGCAACACCGGCATATCAGCAGTCATAACATAGCTTATGAATTAAATATTCATCATCAAACCGTTTTAAACCATTTGCGAAAGGCTGGGCTCAAAAAGAAACTCGATCTTTGGGTGCTTCATGAATTGAGTGTGAAAAACAAGATGCTGAAGCACAATAAAATCGAGCCATTTCTGAAGCAAATCAGAAAAAGAGACGAACGATCATAAGCAATTTTAAAGCGAGGATTGTCGGCCAGTAAAGTTATGCTGTGTGTATGATGGAACTGTAAGGAAATTATGAACTGCTACCGTTCGATCAAACTGTTAAGTTGGTACTGTACTGTGACCAACTCGAGATATTACGCTAAGCGATTGAGAGAAAACAGCCAGAATTGATCAATAGGAAGAGTGTCGTCTTCCACCACGATAGCGCTCGACCACACACAACTTTGATGATTCGCCAAAAATTAAGACCTTGTCTGGGAAGTTTTGATGCGTCCACCGTATAGCCCAGACATAACACCCTCACACCACTACTCGTTTCGATTTCTACAGAACTCTTAATGGAACCAAGTTGGCTGTGAAAAACACTTGATTCAGTTTTCAAGAATCATGGCTCTTTCCAGAAAATGGCGAAACATTGTCGATAGTAATGGAGAATATTTGCTGTGACCTTTTTTCACTAACAAATATTATGGCTACTGACGCCTTATGATGCACAACAAAATTACAATTAATTATTGTTTTAAAAAATTCAAAAAAAAAAAACAAACATTTTTGTTAAGAAATACTCATAATTATATCAGGTGTATTTTATTTAATCAATGAAATTTACTCGTCAATAATTCTCTGATTGATATTAAAGAAATAAATTAAGTACAATACATTTAAATATTTTCTGATATAAAATATATTTTCTTTTACTGCTAACTAATAAATCAAAAATAGCGCAATAGTTTTAAACGTTCATATTATAAAAATAGAATTTTTGAAAACGTTTAAAGTTTTGATGTGCTTTAAATTGCCAAATTTCTTAATCACTCATGAATTCTCTGATTGATATTAAAGAAATAAATTAAGTACAATAAATTTAAATATTTTCTGATATAAAATATATTTTCTTTTACTGCTAACTAATAAATCAAAAATAGCGCAATAGTTTTAAACGTTCATATTATAAAAATAGAATTTTTGAAAACGTTTAAAGTTTTGATGTGCTTTAAATTGCCAAATTTCTTAATCACTCATGAATTGCTAAAAAAGTAGTTATTTCCATATACATAAATAGTTTAAATGTTCTTAAGAACGGTAATATTATATAAAACTTTTTAAAGAATTCCAAAATGGTTTTTCATAGATTTATTTAACTGTCTATCGACAGTATTCAATAAAAACGCAAATGGGTTAACCGCCTTCTTGAAAATTTATTTGAAATATTTTCAGTTTAGTTTATGTGATAGCTGCTGGAATTAAATCTTCTTAGCACAGTAGTTTTTTTTATAAGGAACTAAAAAAAATATATGAGCAGTTGTGAAATTTGCGATTTTAAGAGACTAATCAATATAATGTGGAGGCGTTTACCAAACATTTTCTATATTAGTATTTTCATATGAAAACATTACTTTACTAGTTAAAATCACATCGCCCTATTAGTCGAATACCATTCTCATTCAAATCAATTAATATCTACACAAACCTCGTTGTTATACGCTTATTAATTTGTCAACTAAGTTTATATTGAATTTTATTTTGTAGATAAAATTTAAAGACAGCTATGGATTAAATAGTGAAACATTTGACCATTGCTGGACAGGTCGAATAGTTTTTTTTTCTTCCTAACAATAGCAATAAGAAAAGAAAACACTATAAATTAACTCTGACACTTGTATTAGCTATAAGTAATACCTCCGGTAATAAAATGGACAGATTCATGTTCCAATGTCAAGATATCATTGCAAAGAGTTTTTTGTTTGTTTTTTTTTTTGGAAATTTTTGGATGGAGTTAAAAACAACGCAACAAACAAATACAAGTATACCTTTAATGTCAATTAACATAAGTAAGTGGGAGAGTTGATTGCATTTTATCAAAGCTGATTACGCATGGATTCCAATTATTTCGGAACTAGTTCTAGGAGAGTAGCCTTAGTATCAACCCAAACGAAAATAATAATTTCATTATGCATGAAAATTAGAAGGCTACTCGTGTATAAATCAATTTTTTTTACTATTTCATATAACTGACTATTTTGAATTCTCATTATAATTGTAAAACCGTTGACTAGAATTTTACTTTCATTCCAAATAGATTAAGTTACGAATTACCCTTATACTTTTCACTTTTAAATTATTTATCTTTAAGAAAAAAAAAAGTATTCATCTAAATGTAGATGTTTAATACCAATAATAATTGAGTTATATAATGATATTGGAGAAGTTAAAGCAACAAGTGCCATCTTACAAAGAAGAGTCTACACTATTAAAAAAGAAGACTATTAGACTCCACTTAAGTGATAATAATCTAATGATCACAATCAGTTGAGATTCTTTAGAAAATACTTTCCTTGGGATGTATGAATACAATCGTCGAACAAATCATTCACGGACAGTTCATTTACAAAATCAATTTCCATTTACCTTTTTTTTATAAAATCGAATTAAATGTGTCTACATATTAGTGGCCTAAAATATGAATAATTTCACTTAATTATGCTAGCATACCCGTTGGAATAAATGTTCAATGAAGAGGTGAGGTCGAATAACATTTGGACACTAAGTCCACTGTTATATCGAAGGCGTTGCTACCATAACTTATTCATTAATGATTTCATTTTAATCAGTCCCATTACGCCTACATGTGACATCAAATTTTACTTTTTCGAATAATATTCTTTCAATATGTTGAGACGATTCAATAGTTTTGTTAATACTTAATAATAATAACGTTTATATTCGAACAAAAATAGATCTTTAGAATTTGTTCATATTTATTTAGGTTTTTTATTTATTAAAAATAATACTCTATAGTAAAATATTCAATTTATCGACATTTTTAAGCTGTAAATATTACCCATTCAATCTTTTTAAGAATCAATTGGAAATCTATTGTCACAGATACATTGAATTAGATTACAAAAAGCCTTAAATTTATTACGTTCTTCATATAATGTTTTAGTCATAGAGCACGTGGATGGTTTTAAAATACGATTTTTTTTCATTTCCAAATATGTTACTTTATTTGAATATTTAAATAGCAATTTCATATTAGCTGTTAAGTATTTTATTATATATATATATATATATATTTTCGATCATTCTTATATAATTTACTATATAGGTAAGAATTTTACAAAAAAAATATATTATATATATTAAAAAAAAAATCAAACTAATTTGTGTTTTTTTTCAATGATTTTTAATCAAAGAAAAATGTTTAGTCAAAGAATAATAAACATCAATGAACCATTTAACGAAAATTATCTAGTTTAATACATTTCAAATATAAAATGAATGAATTTTCTTTTATTATAAGAGTAAATAGTCTCTTTTTCTGGATAATAATATGCATATGAAACAAATTCCTAATTGTAATATTATTTTCTTATTATTTGAAAAATTTTACAAAACAAAAACTAATTATAAATAGGAGGTATAGCCATATTAAGTGGATAAGCTTGTTCAAAGCCATAGGCAAGACGTATGTTATAGATAATTGTGTATAGCTACATCCATACTAGTATATAACGAATATTTAATATTATTCAATGTAAAATGATATATTTATTTACGATAAAAAAACTAGCTTCATTAAATATTTCAGATTAATATCAAGCTTTGCATCTTCGGTTCTTTGTTCCCGGATACCGGGACTAACAGTTGCTCAAAAACAACTCTGTACTCAAGCACCAGAAGCAGTTGTAGCATTAGGAGCGGGACATCATTTAGGATCAGAAGAATGTCAATATCAGTTCAAGGGCCATCGATGGAATTGCACACAAGTTTGGAAACGAGAAGTTTTCGGACATGTTATGATTGTGGGTAAGTTTTAGATTTTTTAAATTTGATTTTAAGGCAAGATCATTTTTTTTCTTCATGAAATTTTATATGGAATTTATTTGAATTCCAATGAGACCTTCAATATATTATATTATATTATCAATCTTAAACATATGAAATAAAATAATAAATTAGAATTATAGACTTAGGACTACATAGTGCGCTCACCAGAGCGAATGAAATACTGTCCAGGTATATTTCTTGACATTTCGAATGTTTTCGACGGTGTATGCCACTGTGGATTGCTTCGAAAGCTACAGCGAATCATCACCTCTAATTATTTCCACATCCTCAAATCCTATCTCTTAGGTCAATATTCTCCAGCTAGCTGAAAATATAAAGTATTCTGACATATCCTATTACCAACGGCGTCCCTCAGGGTAGCATCATAACTCCAATCCTTTATAACATTTATAGCCATAATATTTCTTGTCACAATTATATCCTAAAAAACCTAAAATCTTTCCATAATCACCACTATTTTATAAAACCACATTAACTCCTTAGGGTCCCAGTTCAAAAGATGGAGAATAAGGGTGAATGAGCAAAAATGTGCTCATGTTACTTTTACACTTCACCGAAACCATGATCTTAAATAGGAGTAATAATGGTGTTATTTATCTTGGCTTAAATGTTCCATTCGTTCATAAACTGTGCAGCCTCTATTCCATCCGCATATATCCCACCATCCTAATTCTTTATCAAGAAAACCATTCACCTTCACCCTTCCAATATACATCTATCGATGTTTAAAACAGCGATGGCCTCAAGATTTTTTTAAATTATATAATTAATCATGCGTTTCTTGGGAAAACATTGATGGGTGTTTTCCTTATATGTCTTCGGTCCTTGTATTTTCGGTTCCATAAAATTTTTTTTTCATGATTTAAATTTTATATGGATTTTATTTTAAATGAAGGAGATCTTTAGTATTGTATAATACTGGGTCGGCTGTTCAGCTGGTATTAGTTTTGACATGAAATTATATTATCAACACTAAATATTATGAAATAAAATAATAAAGTAGAATTATGGAATAGTGTAATGTCTTATACGTATTATATTTCTTTAACAGGATCAAGAGAAGCAGCGTTTACTTACGCAATTGCAAGTGCAGGCGCTGTTCATGCAATAACAACAGCATGTGCAAAAGGCAACATCTCACTATGTGGTTGCGATTCAACACAAAGAAATTTTCGAGCATTTCAAAATCCTACAGAACATTTTCATGTCGGACAACCATGGAAATGGGGTGGCTGTTCAGCTGATATTAGTTTTGGCATGAAATTCGCTCGAAAATTTCTGGATGCCCGCGAAATTGAAGGCGATCTAAGAACTTTAATGAATTTACACAACAATCGTGCTGGACGAAAGGTATGTATATTAAATAACACGCACATCTAATATGAATTTATTCGAATTCAATATTTTATTACTTTTACCAAATGAACATTTTTATAGCCCATTTAAGAAAATTAATAACACATAAAAAAAGACAAGTAGGTCTAATGAATTTAGTCGCATTTATTGATTTAATATACCTGCTCATATATGTCCAGATTTAATAATTAAGAAGTTATTATTCTCTGCATACTCTTATTACAGTTCTTCTTTTTTCTTAAATTTATGACACACATTATCAAAATTAAATTGCATTAAAAGCCAATAAAGATAAAATTTAAAATTTTCACCTTGCAAGCGTAAAAAAATATATTTTGGTAAATCAATATTTTTCACAAGTTTATATTTGTATATTATGGTATAATTAATAAATATTTTTGTTGAATCCAAAATATAAGAGAAGTAGCATCCGCACTTTAAAATTAACCTTCTATGGTACTATGAGATCATATAAAAAAAATGTTTATTTTTGATTTGAGATAATTTTTTTGTAAATGCAAAACTTAATAATTTATTATTTTTATTTTTAATTTTATATATATATTGGTTATTTAATTTAATTTTTTTTTTGGTTTTTATTTATTTTCTATACTTTTTGTATAATTCTTAGAAATTTTAATATAAAATTTGTTTTATTTGAAATAATATTTGACCTTGGTACAAATTATTTATATAACAATTTCTAATATATTATTGTGTTTTTATTCAACAATTTAATAAATCTGTATGATCAGAATTTCAACAAAATATTTACTTCATATTATTTTATGGTTTACATAATCGAAAAAAAATTATACAAATATCAACATTTAAGTAATCTATCTGTTAACAATCTAAAATTATTAACAACAACAACAAAATCAAATAAAAGGTAACATGTTCAAACGATTCATAAATGGTAATTATTAGAATATAAGAAAGCAATATTTACAAATTCACAGTGGGCTCACTGTTATTTATTAGGTATCACTAATCGTATTACCATTAAACAAAGGTTTAAATAGACTTGTTAATTCTATGATTTATTATTTTTCTGTTGCTTTTTTTGGTTAAAAATAGTAAAAAGTAGCCAATCACTACCTTGGAGACTTCATTATATAGTATAATTGATATTCTCAAATGATTTATATTAAAATAATAGTAAAAGATTTATTTTATACGTTTTGGAGAGACAATAATAAATTTTTGATAATTTCAATACTAGAACATACTCTTACGTAATTATGTATTACTAAAGGTACAAGATACTTTCCTTGTTTTATATTTAACTATAATTTTTGGCATTGGACCTTTTATTTTATTAATATTAACTATTAAAAAGAATATTTGCTAATATAAATAGCATTGTAAAAAAACATATTACATCAATTCAATGTCAAATAAATTTACATAGTAAATAAATTTGTAAAAAATTTCATTCAGAAATAAGAAAAATTCTATGAAAGAAAAATATTTTTTGAATCATTATCAGTAGAATAAAAAAGAATTAATCGTAATTCATCAATTTTTTTCTAAAAAGTTTACATAATATTTTAACTTCTTTGTGCTAATTAATAATAATTGCGTAACAGCGAATCAATTTGTATAAGCATTCACTTATATTGAATTTACTACAATACAAAAGATGCAATATCATGTATATGGTTATATATTTAACATATGCATATTAAAATCATAAACAATTCAATTCAAAATATCAAAACGATTATTAAAATAATAATATGAATATGTTTGTATACAACGAACGATTGAAAATAATATCTTGCCGAGTTAATGCATTAATAATTGACATTTTTGTATATATAGTATATTTTATTTGAAACTAAACAGAAAATATTATGATCATTTCGAGTGAAAAATATTCAAATTAAGAAAGAAAAATATTCAATATAAAATGATCAAAGAATATCAAATTAGATGAAATATAATACCACATGTATATTGCTATGGATATGGATTTGAAACAAATTAGTGATAAAAGTCTCATCATTACCCTATAAAAATTCTTGAAAAATCAATTTACGAATAGTAGAAAAGAAGTCATAATTTTGAAAGAAGAATGGAAAAGGCAATCGTTTTAAGATTATGTTAGCATCACGAGAAGTTTCGTCTATTCATTTCCATCTAACTGGCTGATACTTTAGTACGCATCTGAACAGCTGCAGCTCTAACTCGTGTCTAAGTACGGTCAGACCGTCAAATGTTATCTCTTCTGTTATCGCGTTGTAAAAACATTTCTTGACCCTTATAAATTCTGTATCCCTAGACTTAACTAGTCAGGTATGATATTTACTTTGCTCGAGGTGAATCACACAATGTATGTTATGTGTTTTATGAGAATTCAACAATATATACGATTCTGTACAGCTCAATCTCGAGGCGATTAAGATATTTTCTCTTTTTCTACTTTAGCTTGCATTCATATTATATAGGTAAAATGTCAATTAAAATTCCAACGTAACAAAGGTGTATGAGTTAATAAAAAATGAGTTGCAATCTCTTGCAATCAAATACATTAATTTTTTTTCTTTTCTCACATCTATTATGAATATTGTCGTGTTTTTAAAAATTAACGGACAAATAAACTACATCACGTTTATTTCAACATAAAAAAAAACGATGTGTTCTTATCGACAAATTTGCCTAATGATCATCGGTCATTAAATTATATATCCTTTATAAAAACTCTGTAAATACTCAAAACTATTATTAACATTTTATTTGAAATAAATAAAAGTTATGATTAGGTAAATGCTACTCGAATAATACAATATAAAATCGGATTTTACCATATAAGAGTATACTACAATAATACCTTACAATAGAGAAACTTTTAAAACTAGTACATTTACAATAGTTGTCTTTAAACAATTAAGTTAGATGTTTCTGAAAAAATTATTATATGAATAATTTAGAAATATTATATTGTATTTGATATTTTTACGTTTTAAGTTAAATTTAATTCCGAATTTCTATTACAAATATTTTTCGGAAAAATTTTAAAGAAATTATTCCGTCAATGATAATTATTTGTATTTATATATGAGATATTCTTATTAATATCTATAAATTATTTTACTTTATTGTTGAAAAATTTTATTAGTACACATATTTCGAGGACTGAAATTTAATGAAATTTATCTACGATTGTTGCCGAATCGAATGACTCCATAAAACAGAAAGTGACGAAATGTTATGAAACAATTAAAATTGTTTTTTAAAAATTTTCTTTAAAATAAAAATTGAAAAAAATATTGTAGAATGCATAATTACAAATGTAGCTTTCATCTAAAAACATATATTTAAAATGAATAAAATATCATAGTCTTGGAGTAATCGTTATTAATATTGCAATTTTTGGGTGACTAAGGAAGTTAATCATAATTGGGAAGTAAAAAAAAAGTAATAACATTAAAATCAGACTTTAAATTATATTTTTTATTACAGAAAAAGTTCAATATTTTTTTAAATATTTTTCACAAAATATATTATTATTTGTTATTGATTCATCAGCAATATAAATGATGTCTTCTTCGTCTGGTTTATTTCAGATCTCGTCATATCGATTTGTTCTTAAGTTTTTGTAGTAATTATTTTTAATAGGAGGAATGAATTTTAAAAGATCTACCATATCTTTCCTCTTTTCTCTAATCACAGTTCTACTAATCGAATATAGCAAGGGCTGGTCTATATTTTTTAGAACTAGTGGACTACCTGCTGCAGATTTTTTTTATATTTATGACACTTAATTGTGAATCTTTTGAACTTTCGAATTTTATTCACCTCATTTTAAGTCATTTTACTGGTAACTCATTAATTGTTTTTTTTTGTGTTGATAATGATAGAATCCTCTAAAAGGCTTTGTTGAGATAAACTCCTTATGAGTCATCTGAATTAAATTATATTATCCTCCTTTCTTTTTACAGGTTTTAATAATATTGTACCAATTATTTAGTGAAAAAAACTGACACTTAAATGAAAATAATTGTTTAATAATAATTCGCAAGTACTTGTTTCTGCGGCAGTTAAACTGTGAATGATGAATTTAATGCACTTTAACCACGATTTACATTAAAGTACAGAGTAAATCAGATTGGCTTCTAAAATAATTTTTTTTTCGACAGCCAAAAAACGTTTGTTATTTAATGGTGTTAAATAAATGAAAATTTGGAAAAATTATTATAAATATATAAAGTTATGACTTAATCAAGTACTTTGACACTTAGATTTAGCCTGTGAATGGCTCCATATATTACTACCAAATAACTAACAATTAGCACTGTGAAAACTCTTAATTTTTATTAAAAAAATCAAAAACAAATATTTTTTATATAAAAATTAATTACTACACAGGTTCCGGACACTTTTTACAAGTCCGGATCCGTCAAATTTACTGCATGCGTCAGAGTATTGCGTCAAATTTGCTGCATTGGTGTGAGCTTTTCACTGCTTTTTACAGCACTAATGAACGCTGCTTTACAGCACTAGCGAACACACCAGTGAGCCTGTGACTCTTTTTTTAACCAGTAAGCCTTTCACAGTGAACAGACCTGTAAAAGGCTCACAAAAAATGAAACGAAAATTATATAATTACTACTTACATCATTTTTGAAAACGATTACTTTTAATAAAATAATAAAAATTTTGACGATGAATGATGCAGTTTTTTACATTAAGTGAATAAATAAAATTACCAATTTCAAAACCATTAGTTAGTATTTATCACTTTTATCCTTCAAACCCGTTAGTTAGTATTTATCACTTCTATCTTTTGTTAGAAAACAGGCGCAAAACCCATTTAATTCTACTGAGTTATTACAACCATATTATCATATTGGTGAGAACAATATAAGACATATTTTTTAAAGAAACTAGCACAGACTTCAGTGACAAAAAGTATTCCTATATTATTTTATAGTAAGAACAATTAAAAATTAAAAATATTTTTCCAAAAAAAAGGACTGCCCACGATTTTGAAAAAGATTCCACGCAAAATATTAACCCGTATTTTCAAAAAATTGTTGAGTATAAGAAAATTCATATTCATTCTAGAATATAATATATTTTTAGAATATTTTTTTTAGTTCTATATGACTAAGTATATATTAGTAGACTTATGAACATTTTAAGCTTGTGTTGGCAAAAAAAAAAATATCGATAAAGTGTGTTCGATATTAAATTTTAATAAAATATTGCAATAACAGTTTTATAGATGCTTGCTCACTACCATCTCCATACATAAATCTGCATTATTAAAAAAAAAACAAATTTTTAATTAAAATAAAAATTGAAGAAAGTATACGTTTAGACAATTTACATGAGACTAGAACTACACTATTTACGTGGTTCTAAGAGAAGACTTAAATAATCATAAATATGTCATGACGAGCATGTCAGAAAACATGAATATATGTGTACGAGTATGATTGTCTCATATTGTATTATCTAGTTAACTCCAGATAAAATTCCAGTAGATATTTTCTTCGTACAAAAAGCTCATACAACACTATGTATAAACACAATTCCAATCTAAACAACATATGAAATTTCCTAATTATGAAGTAGTATCAAATTTTGTTCAAGCAAAAATTCATTAACAATGTAGGATGAAAAAAACTACATAAATTAACATTTTAATAACAATGAATATTAAAATTAGATGCTTACGAATATTTTATTAATCATATATGGTTATTTTTGTTTATTTCATTTTATAATTATGTCGTTAGTAGATTTGTTTGTTTATTCAGATAAAAATTATCGTATTAATTTGGAATTCATTACAAACTTATTCGGCTATAGAAAAATTTTTATATCTACTATATTTCTATTTAATCTTTCCTAACTTTTTCTCTATTTTTTATTATTTCATTTTCGAGATTTCATGCATTGACTAAATGTATAATTTATATCATGCACTACAATCTGTGCAATATGACCAAGGGTGAATATATAGTTTCCTCGATATTCTAATTTCGAATACCACTCAACTTATTTAAATAAAAAAAATTCTATTGTTATTATTTGAAATAATTAGTAATTTTGGCCATAAAATAACGTCGACTCTTATTGTTCTCACCATGCTTCAGTTAACCAACCGTAAATTTATTGTCGAGATGGAAGATTTTCAAAAAGTTTTTACTAATAAAATATTATCTAGGAAATGATGTCTTTATATCTGCTATACTTCGAGTGGTTTTTAAATGGCAGATATATTTCATTATAAAATGTGATATCAGAAGCAGACAACACAGAACTAGATGATATCACATTTCACACCTCAAACTTTAACTTGAATTCAATAGCGTGCGAAAAAAATTGCTCCAGTGTGAAATATAATAACAGAACAAGTTAACCACTTATTCAAGTTCACTCGCATATTGAACTTTTGTGAACTCTTTCTCATGTTAATGAAAATTGCAATTAACGAGTTACTAAGCACTCCAACAAATTTTTCTCACATCGTTCAGGAAGGTCGTGTATATATAATTTATCCATTTGCCTTTTTTTATTTTTTGGCCTAATACCTTATCTAGTACTCGTATTCCCAGTAGCCTACTTCAGATATCAATATTTATATATTCTATTAATAATATTTTAGCTTATACAATATATTTTGATGTACTGCTATCATAATACTTTGTACTTTTATACAATTACAAAAAAAAATCTAGAGCACTATTTTGGATAGATATTTAATATTAAACAATGTGATTTATTTTGTTCTACAAAGCGAATTAAAATTAAACAAAATAATGGAGCTGGAAATAAACGCCGAAAATTTGAAACAACACACAAACAAAATATGATAAATGCTATTATTACATAGCTTACATATTATAGTAATTTATAATTATATATTTTCATAATTATAGAAATTCTTTTCAATTGAATTTTTCTACTTTTCAGATTGTTAAAAATTTACTACGAATGGAATGCAAGTGCCATGGTGTGAGTGGCTCTTGCGCTATGAAAACTTGCTGGAAGAGTCTTCCACCATTTCGAGTAATAGGCGATGTTCTTATGAAAAAATATAATCGAGCAAGACAGGTTCAAGTTGCACAGGATAAATCAGAATTAAAACTTGTTTTAACAAAGTAAGTTAACTTTAGGGAAAGCCATTTTACATTTTTTCTATAATTTTTATTAGTTTAGCGTTTTTTTTTATTTGTACAACACATTCAAATATTTAATAATTAATATTGAACATGATATATGAGATGGATAAATATAATTATAAAATTGTAGTTTTATTTTATTCTAAACAACGAAAAATTTACTCAAATTCAAACTTATTTTTAAACATTTTAAATGACAAAAATATTTAATATTTTACAGGCAAAGAAAATCATCTAGGAATGCAAAAGTGACACAACAGCCTAAGCGTATGGAATTAGTTTATATTCAATCTTCACCTAGTTATTGCGATCGTGATCTACTTCAAGGATCACTCGGTACATCCGGCCGAAAATGCAATCGAACAGCACGCGGAATTGATGGCTGCGATCTTCTGTGTTGTGGACGAGGCTACAATACTCACCAAAAAATTAGAACGTGGCAATGCCGTTGCAAATTTCAATGGTGCTGTCAGGTTCAATGCGATGTATGCAGTGAGCAGATCGAAGAATATACTTGTAAATAATAAGATGTGATAACATCATTTTCCGTTAATCTCCCTTTTTTATAATTATAAAGAAAAAATAAATTAAACTAGCTTTACACTAAAGATATTTCGTGTTTTTTTCGTATCCATCCTACTTGATCATTTTGTTTTCTTTACTATACTGTACTCTAGGTTAGAAAAACTCATCTTTTATTTCAGCAGACGTAGATTATACAATTCGAGTTGGTATATATTATTAAACTTTAAAATATATTTGACACAATATCAATATAAATTAACGTAGAAATCAATTATTTAAGATTGTGTATAATATAAGCAAACCAGAAAGGAAGTATATTTTTTTTATAAAATTGCAAGACTATTAATTAATAAATATTATTACACAAAAAAATCTGCAAATTATGCAAATCATAATAGACTATTTTTGAATCATATTATTTATAAATAAAATAACTTACTTTTTTTATATAACCAATTAATTATAAATTTATTACAGGATGAGAACTTCAATTTATTTATTCAAAATTTTACAATAAGAACACTTAGAATCATATTTGAACTTTTTGAAAAGAATAATTTTTTAATTATATAAATAGATAACTATCAAAAAATATATATATTTTTACAATGAGCTATATAGTTGATAAATGTATTTTATCTTTAAAAAAAGATCATTCACAAATGTATAATCTGTATAATAAAAGTTATAAAAGCTTCATATTTAAATATTTTATACAAAAACCTGAATAATATATTAAACATTCATATACAAATACATTTAAGCTAACAATTATTTAGTAAAATTTTCAAATATATATTTTTCCCCTTTGTTTTTTTTTTATAATTTTAAATTCATCAATTTATCAGAGAGCCAATTAATTAGAACAAGTACTAAAATAACAGATTCCATAATTACAAAACGCGATATCGAATAACCAATTTCAAGCCAAGACCCTTTATTTGTGACCGCAAAAAGGAAATTTAATGCCATCAATTCGCATATTAAGAGCATTGATATAAATAGTTTTCTTCCATCCATCTACGATTGAAAAATAATGAAAGTATATATTCTTAATATTTTCATATTCTATTCTTTTAATAACACATAATTTGAAAATGCAATCAGAAAAACAGCAAATATGCATGCTATATGTTAAACAGCAATTTAAAATTTAAAATATGAAATGAATTAAAAATGCATTTGCAACTAAAACTATATCGAAACAAACACCAATAATACTAAATTATTTTTATAAGTAAGATCTTAAAACAATATTTCTATAATATAAAAATTATAAATTAGAGCATTTTAAGTATCAAAACATCTTTAGCTTTTACATATAAATTGCTTTATCATTATTATTTAATACGTTTTTTTAGAAGTTATTATTATTATTATTTAATACATTTTTCCCAAAAACACCCTAAAAAATGTATGCTCAAATCAATTATTTTTGTGTGATCATAACCATATAAAAATAAAATTAATTCAATAATAGTACATATAATTAAATTTTCCATCAAATAACAAGTAAATTTTATGTAATATTGTAACCTGAATTTTTTTCAGCCTTTTTTAAAGAATAATTTTATTTAAGGAAATGTACGATTATATTTAACGCAGAAATATTTATCCATAAAAATCAAAATAATCATAATAAAAATTAAACTCGGCCATACAAAAAACGCAAAAAAGCCATTATTCCAATTGATGTCCTTACTTCATTACGTGCTATTATATGTTTCAATAAAATACTACAATACAAAACATAAAAATCTTCAAAAGATTTCGAGAGGTAAAACAAAGGATATTTTTTAATTTGAAGACTGCAAATAGTAAAGTATAAACTGAATTATAAATAATAATAATTCAAAGTATACAGACAATTGGCAGAAAATTATATTATGAGAACCATTACCATTAGAAAATATTAACAAATTACAAAATGCTCGCAAAAATAGTACTATTAATTATTATCAGTGAATATAAAGAGTAATAAATTGTACGTACCTTTTCTATATACATAAGCCTCCATATTGTACAACCCAAGACAATAATTGGAATCATAAGTTTAAAAATAATTAGAAAAGACATAACGAATGGTGAAAATGTCGTTACGAAGAATCGCGATGAATTTGGATCAAATGAACTAACAGATGCTATATTTCCAGTTCCAAAAAATGAAAAAAATATCATCAGAAGCTGTAAATATAACACGTTAAAATATATTGAAGAAAGCATAGAAAAATATAAAATAATACCGTGGAGAAAGAAGTTTGAAAATAAATTCCATCATCTTGAGTCGTAAGTTTAGTTAAAGTCTGAAATAAATTAAAATTTGTATTCATTTGTTAATTTTACTAAATTACGAAAAATATCTTTGCTTACCAAATAGTCTCGTTTCTGATCTTTTAAATCGATCCAAGTGCTTAAAAATATACAATAAACATTGTAAAATATTGGCTCGTATCCCACAGAAAGATGAATGTACGGAATGGATAAAAAACAAAAAATATGACGCAAACGATCTAATCCTCCAGGTTTTGTTGTACATATTGGTAAAATTAGAGCAGCTCCTGAAAATAAGTATTCACACATGTAAACATTTATATGGCATATTATTTCTTACAAGAAATGACTCGAAAAAAAAAATTTTACTTTGGTAAGTTAATTAGTTAAAATATTATATAATGTTTAGTTTACCAGTAAGAAGCCACGATATTCCAATATTAATTACGTACACCCCAAGAGAATTGTGGAAAAAATAAAGACTGACTAATAAATTTAAAAATCCGATTGTATAAAACATGTAAATATATTTGGTATATCTTATATTTATTGTCTGGCACTTTAAAAATTCAGTTAGGATACCAATTAACCTATAATAAAATGTTATTATGAGTTGAGTTTGTAATGAATAAACATAATGGAAATATTTACACCCAGTAGTCATTTTTATATCCGCGCACATCTGGTAGAAATGGAAAAATCAATAATACCAATGATGATATCACCCATTTGAAAAATAATTCCTTTGATCCCATTATATCAGTGTATCCTAATAAGAAAGAATATTTTTAATAATGTTTGTCAGAAGAGGTGGTTTTTTCCTTTTGCAATGAAAGACCTCAATCAAAAATAAAATATTACAATCTGAAAAATCAATATTCAACAGCAAACTGCTTCAATAAGATGTATGAAGATCGTATTTAAACAAATAAGAAATAAAGTAAATACATAATCATTGAAACAAAATGAACTTTTCACTATTGCACTCAACGACAGCCTCAATTAATAAAAAAACTTAATTTAAATTTAAACTATTTTCACTGTTGAATTTAGATTGTTTCAGTTTGTATTGTTCTGCCAATGAATATAACTTTACGTTTTGTGAAAAATATTTCAAAAAAGACTAGACCCAGAAGAATTGCAGAAATTGTTTTTCTCTCGTAAAATGAAAGTACCTAAACAATAAAAAATAATTGGTTGATTAACATTGTTTTTTTGGTTTTGTTTCATATTGTATAAATACCATTAATTCTATGCCTATTATTAATAAGGCAATATACTTCAACTGGCCTACAGTAATCTTCGTAGTAACCGATAAACTTCTTTGTAAAGTCCGTATCCAACAAATTATGGGTAGTAAGATATAAAAACCAATCAATAAAGATATATTTTGCACTGAAATTATAAATGAAATCAACTGCAAATAAAATTTATATTATTCACATTACAATATATAAGTGCAGCACTTAAAATTGCAATAGATAACCCTCTAATTTTTGTTTTCCAAATATACAAAGGATGTTTTTCTTTTTCATTGTAAAACAATTGTAATAGATAAGCACTCCAAGCTATGAATGATAAAGTGGTACAACATAATAGAAATGTTTCAAAATACTTTTGGAAATATTCTATTCCTTCTAAGGCATCCTGAGTTAAAATCTCCATACTTTCAATCTAAAGAAATATAATAATTGTTTTGATATTATTAAATTATATAAAGTACAAAATTCCTTACAAGTTGCTCAAGTCGATTCTGCAATAGAAGTGTTTTTATATTTTGCTTGATCAAATTTATTTTTTCAGATGTAAGTGTTGTGTAAATGGGTAAATAATCCGAAAAATACCCTTTTTTAAATTCGTTCAATAAATATGTATATTGATTTAACATTTGAAATGCGTTATTTAAAGTTGCTTTAGCCATATAATCCTAATTAGATTAATTTTAACAAAAACAATTCATTCAAAAATATATTTATATACCATTGAAACATTAAGGTAAGTACGAGGTAGTTTTCCATAATTATTAACTGGAATTGCAACACCTATTAAATTTGATATAAGTGGAGCAGCATCGCCTTGTTCAATATCAAATCTTGGAACATCTACATTTCCAACTGTGAAGAAACCATTACTTCTTCAATTTAAATAAAACAAAATAATTATATTATTAAAACAAATTATAAAATTTTTTTTTCATTACTTTTTCCCATCAATATTCTGTTTTGTCCAATCATTTACTCCTGCTCCCCAAGCTATAAAAGGTGTTTCAGTCTCAAAAGTATCGCCTGCACCGTGTGATCCTAAGACAAAATTATATTGTTAATTTTCTTGACTTCGAATCTATAACAAATAATATGATAAATTAGTTAAATTTACTAAAATTTCAGAACCTGAGTTAGTCATTCCATGATCAGATGTAACAATATATGCTGTTTTATTATCTTTAAATATATCTTCAAAAAGTTGATAAATTTCATATATTCCTCGATCAGTAACTTTTAAATTTTCTATGAAAAGACTGAAAATTATGAAAAAAATTAAGTTAGGTTTCTAGGTTTTCTATAAGATAATTACTAAGAACCAGGTTTATGGACATGACCAGCTGTATCTAAACCAAGTAAGTGCAGGAAAAATATGATTTTCGTATCATTTTTCAATATATTTTTATTTGCATGCAAATAATTTTTCACTCTCTCAAACACCCAGATATCTAATTCGAACGTTTTTTCTTTCCCTGAGAAATCAACTGCGTGTTCATATGATGAAATATAAAATTTTTCGTTCTTCTTTTTCGAAAAAACTGAAATAACATCATGACTGCCCCATGCATACGTTTTCTATAATAATAAGTAAATTGCCCACATTATTGAATATAGAATTATATTATTAAAAAATTCTTTACCCTGCTTCTATTGAATGCAGAATCAAAATCAACCGGATTTTCTTTCCATCCTTTAGTCACGGCGGTTGGATCTTCATACAGTCCTGCAAAATAAATTGAAAATGCAAATATTATTAAATATATTATATGTTTTTCTATAAACTTTCCTGCGATTAAAGCTATATGACCTGGTCTGGATTCAGTTGGAACTCTAGTATGTGATATCCCAGTTGTTCCAGTTTTGGTTATTATTTTTTTTAAGTAAGGAACATCTGCACATTCATGTCTGAAAAATGATTCAGCTCTTAATCCATCACTAACGAATAAAACTAGCCTGCAGAAAATGGAATATTTTGAATATTAGTGCACGTCTTTTGTACATGATTTATTAAGAATTACCTATTGGCGGGCGGATTATCTAAATCATTTTCTGGCGACAAATTTTGTATAACTGGCGAACGAAAATATGTCACAAAAATCGAACCAAAAAATATAATGTGTATTACAAATGTTTCTAATAAAATATTTTTCATTTTAACAATAAATAGTAAAATAACAATTAACAAGGAATATATAATCTTCACAGCTATTTTATTATTTTATATCACATTATTTTAATTAAACAAAACTATCTCAATCTAATTGAAAATATAAATGTTGTTTGGCCTATGTGCGTATGAACAATTTATATAAATTTTATCATTGTCATGAAAAAAAATAATAGAATTTCAACGCAACTCCTTTCTTTAAGACATATTCGCCCTATTTTTATAAAGGCATTGGTATTAAGGGCCAAATCGCCCTACGCATATATAGATAAAAGTGTCTACACTTAAACTTATAAAATAATTTAAGCAAAAACTAATATTATTTTGACAGCTCTCACAGTGTAAACTTCACTGACCATAGTAATCTATGGTGCTGACTATTGCCAATAACAAAACAATACAAATCGCCACCCCTGTGGAAAAATTGTAGACGCCAAACTGTCACTCATCCTTCAATCTAATTTCGGAAAGCCGGCGGCAATGATATTCACAATTTCTCTTTAAATATGTTCGGAAATTTACAAGTATTTATTTAATTTGAGAATATTTTCTTGCGATTTTAAACAAATTAAAGTTCATCTTAAATTGAGTAATATTTCCAGACAACATTTTTTTCTTATTTATTTGCGTGCATAATAAATAAAAAAAAATCAACTAGTAAAGATAAAAAATACATATTTGAAAATTTGGGAACATTTGTACAATTTGTCAATATATATACAGAGAAATTATTGTGCGGATGTTACACGTTATAGAAAACTAATGCAGCAAAACACGTGACTAAACTGTTATCATCGGTAAAAAACATTTTGTCTGTCAGTCATAATTTCCCCTTTTTCAAATACAACCTCATTGGCTGTCACAACAATATGAAGTGTATTTGATTACGTACCGTTTATTTATATAGGAAAGAGAAATTCATAATGAATTTTGATCATTTAAGAAGGCAGTAGGAGTGGGTTAGACATGTAGATCTTTGATCTGTGCAAGATATGTAATTTTCAAAGTTGATATAATGAAATATGATAAAATTTATTCATAACGGCAACTACGCACACTGTGACTTATTGGTGAAAATATTTCACAAAATATAATTTATAAAGCAATGTACAATGTATGGAATCGAGCTAGATTATTAATATTGGGCCCATTTAATATCTTCGTTAAAAAGTTAATTTATTAATGCTAATCGGATAATTATTCCTCAACTAATAGCACATCTCTGTAGAAATTACAGTATATATAGTGTTGTGATAATAAATCTCAAATATCTTATTGGAAACCAATAAATTAAACTGTGTTTATATAATTATATATAAATAGAAGATATATGTATATACAATATATAACCATTCTCTTGTATAGGCTTTGCCTTTAAGTATTTAGTATTTTCAAAAGAAAAGGTGGTGTAATGCTTTGAAGATTTCGCACTTTCATGTATTGAACTTTCAACAAATTTCTTTTAATAAGTGAATTTGACCTGCAAATACAACCACACTTTTGTTAAACATACTGAAAAGAGTTAATTGGTGAAAGTTTCACATTTAATGCCTTATTTTCTCTCGACAAAGTAGGAACACCTTTCCGAAGTATTTCTATCACAGTTCAAAAGTGATTTTTTTTCCAATTGAGAAAGTTAGTGAATTATATACTCCGTTGATTTTCTTTTTTTTTTAATATTAACGTCCAAAATATTATTGTTCAACAAACGAAAAACATATTGACGTTTTATTTTAGTAGTAATTAAACGATTTTCAAAATAACAGTGAGTAGTTTGATACAATATTAATTTGAAAATATAGTTTAAATAAAAGTATTTCAAAGGTAAATGATGTGGCCGGAAAACGTTGGCATCCTAGCGATAGAATTAATATTTCCTGGTCGTTATGTCGATCAAACAGAATTGGAAGCTTTCGATGGAGTGTCAGCTGGTAAATATACTATTGGGCTTGGTCAAAACCGCATGGGTTTTTGTACGGACCGAGAGGATATAAATTCATTGTGTCTTACGGTTGTAAGTAGGCTACTAGAAAGACATCATATTAAACATTCAGAAGTTGGGCGACTTGAAGTAGGCACGGAGACTATACTCGATAAGTCTAAAAGTGTCAAAAGTGTACTTATGCAACTATTCCAGCCGCATGGAATCACTGATTTGGAGGGTATTGATACGACAAATGCATGCTATGGTGGAACAGCAGCTCTCTTCAATGCGATAAATTGGGTGGAATCGTCCAGCTGGGATGGAAGATATGCTATCGCCGTTTGTGCTGATATTGCTGTATATGCCAAAGGAGCTGCTCGACCAACTGGTGGTGCAGGAGCAGTAGCAATGCTAATTGGCCCAAACGCACCGCTGGTATTTGATCGTGGAGTACGTGCGATACACATGCAGCATGTGTACGATTTTTATAAGCCAGATCTAAGTTCAGAGTACCCTCATGTCGATGGTAAACTCTCAATTCAATGTTACCTAAGTGCTCTTGACATTTGCTATAAATCTTATCGAGAAAAATACAACAAGAAGAATTTAGATTCAACGAAAAAAGGTCTAGATATCTTCGATGCAATTTTATTCCATACACCATTTTGTAAATTAGTACAAAAATCCATTGCAAGATTAGGCTTTAATGATTTTCTACTTACGCCAGAATCTGAGAGATCTGAAATTTATAAAGGACTGGAGAAATTTAATGACTATAAACTTGAAGACACCTATTTCGATCGTGATGTTGAAAAGTCTTTTATGACTGCATGTGACAGTATATTCGAAAACAAAACCAAACCATCTTTACTTCTTGCTAGTCAAGTTGGAAACATGTATACGCCGTCTCTCTACTCAGGTCTTGTTTCACTACTTATAAATAATAATGCTTCTGAATTAGTGGGAAAACGAATAGGTTTATTTTCATACGGGTCTGGTTTAGCATCGTCAATGTACTCTATAAAAATTAGCGATAATATTAATGCTATAGAAGCAATCATATCCAAATTAAATTACATCAAAATTGAACTAGAGCAACGGAAAAAAGTATCACCCGAAGAGTTTTCGAAAACGATGAGTATACGTGAGCATAATAATCATGCAGCACCATATAAACCGAGCTCGAGTATTGATGACTTCTTCCCAGGCACATACTATTTGGATAGTGTTGATGAAATGCATCGACGAATTTATGAAAAAATACCAGCAATGGTTAATGGACACAAATCATAATATATGCTATTTTAAAAGGTTAAATATAAATGCTGATGACAATAACTTTAATATTACGATTTTGAAACGCAAAAAAAATTTTCTTTTAAACAAAAAAATAATTTTTCTTAAACATTTTTATTGTATTATGGATTTGGCCAAATTTATTTATAATTAGAAAAAAGGGTATTAAATATCATACTTAGTTAATTATTTAATAGAAATTATAATATAACTAAATAGTATTTAGTTCACTTTGTCAATCACGAAAAAAATGATAATCTCAATTGAACCATAGAATTAGTCATTTTACATTGAAAAATAACAAATACTTATTTTTATTTAGTTTATTTATGTTATCAAATGTTATAATTGTTGTAATAAATTCTTTATCTGATTTTGGGAACATTGCGCAAAGTCTATTTTCTTTATTCAAGATTGTTTCTTTAGGACAAAGTTCATCGTTAAAAAAAAGATGAATATATTATATTAATAAAACATAAATGGAAAATCTTTTTGTTATAAAACAAAATTTGATATATCTCAGTTTATTGTTATTGAAATATTTGTGGTCAGATTATCTTTACTTATTGGAAAAATGACGTGGTTTTCTATATTTAACAACCTACAAGTCAAAGGTACAAATATTATTGTTATAAATTATTTTAAAAAATTATTCGGAGCGAATAACAATTTCAAATTATATTATTTATATATACTCATGCATACTGAGATGGAATAAACAATTTTAAGTTATTGTAAATAAACAATTTTAAGTATTTGTACAAATTTTTGGAGGCTATATTTAAAACGGATCCACAATTATGTTAACAATCACAAATCAAATCATATATCAAGCTCATACAAATAATATAATTTCTTTCCATGAAATGAAAAATAAACAATCTAAAAGTAGAAATTCTTATTAATCGTGCCAATTATATTTATGATTACTGAAGTTTCTTTTAAACAGATTTTTGAAAAAATCTATATATTTTATTTACTGATATTTTTTCATTAAAATGGGTTTTTGTCTTAACTGAAGGTTTGCTAAGTGGTGCAGTCTGGACTTTACTAAAAGTATCAACTGTCAAACATGTTGTCATAATGGTATTTCTTATAAACAAAGTGAAATGGTCAATTAGTTTTTTAAAGTTTAAAATCGCATTGGTTACTATATTGATATTTTAACAAATAGTTAAAATTCTATGCTGTTATATATAAAGGACAAATTTTATTATAAAATAAACTATATGAAATAAGAAATAAATAACAAAATATACGTGCTGGTGTACTTTTAATTTACTAGTCATCAAAAAATCTCTAAAATATAAACGTATCTCATATAAAAAGATTTAAAAAAAACTCATTTTGATTATTTATTATAATTTTTATATAGATAATTAGTTAAATATGGCGTCAGAAATGAGTAGCTCAGCACATTCCCGAAGATTATGTGGTTTTCATGGTTCGCCCGAAAGCGAATTTAGTATTGAATGCTTTCAAAATTATACGGCCTCTGAAGTTTTCATACAAGGTTTAGCTGGCATTGTCAATCAGAGTGATGTTGAAGTAATAATTAGAGCGCAAAAGCAAATGTAAGCAAATTTATGTAACTTAAATTTATTATATCTTAATATATGTTTATTAAAATTTCTAGGTTACAAAGATTTGAAAAAACTAATGAAATGCTCTTAAACTGTTATGCTTTAAGTGCAGTTCGATTAAAACCTGCCTCTGAAGACTTTAAAAGGCATATAAAATTATTGGTAGAAATGCAAAAGGATTTAAAATATATTTTTCACAAAATACGTTCTATTAAAACAAAAATTCTACAACAATATAAAGATGTCTGTAATGAAGCGGAAGTTACAAAAAGTTGTGCATCGAATAGTAAGAACGAAGAAACAGAAAAACCTATAAAAACTGAATCAGACCAAAAACAAAATGATAATGTTACAGTTGAATATGTGCAAATGGATGAAAGTGCAGACAATAATAAAGCTACACCAAATGAGTTAATCAAGATAATTTGCTCTGTGGAAAATACAATCAACTGCAATGATTCATCTGATTGTACTTCAGAAGATACTGGATAAATATATTATAACAATTTATAATCTCAAAACAAAATATTTTTTTCGCTTGTTCGTATTTTTACCGTATCTTGATTCGCTTGTTAATGTTTAGAAGTATATTTGCGAAAAAAAATAAAGCGCCCCCAATATATGAATAAAATGTTACCAATTTATCCTAAATATATAAATATAATTAGTTCTTTTCCTCTTCGATGTCTTTTATATTGTTCGTAAATTTTTTGCCTGTACATCCGATAAAATACTTTTATATTTAACATAACATGTAATTAATATAGTATAATTTTAAAATGTTTTATCTTTAATTTAAAAAAATCACAAAGAACTACAATTCAAACGAATAATTCGCTAGGAAACTGTGGAGCGTACTGAGTTTTCTCAGAAAATGGTGTTATATGATGTTCTAAGTAGTCGTCCATAATATTCCTAAATGTTTGAAAACTTTGACTTAGTATCTTATTTTCTAATAAATAAAAAAACTTACTCTTCAGTCACTAAAAAATCAATATTTATATGACCGTTCGATATGGCGGTTGGCCTTATTGAACCGAAAAAATCTGTAATTCTCACTTTATTTGGGTCATGGTTAAAGAAATCTTTTCGAACACCAACCGTAGATATACATAATCGTTTTGGACACACTTTTAGCTATAGAATTATACAAAAATTAGTTCAAATAGTACATATCATACCCAATATTAAATTTTTTCATACAAATTCACCCATTGTTTTAGTACTATATGTATCCACTTTTTCTAAGAATTCCAAAGCATAATAGGTATACCTATCTATCATATAAACACCAATAGACGAATCTACATGATGCTGGAATAAACATACACCGATGAAATAGATCTCAATTAATATCTAATTTGCACTATATTTACCGATAGGGAATCCTCTCCTACTAAACTACTAGCTACCGCTAAGACATTGGGAGAGTAGAATTTTTCATACAATGATGCTGCCTGACAAGTATCGACCATTAGGAATAATTCATTGTACCTTAATAAAATGTTTAGTAATTATCATGTCAAGAAAATTTATAATCAATTCGTACCTTCTTTTCTGCCACATTTGTTCAATAGCATCAGCTAATTCTTGACTACTTATTTCTTCTGCATCTTGAAATTTGAGGAACCCATCACCTCCGTGGCCCGTCAAATATATTAAAACATTACTACCGGGATCCGACAATAACTTTTTAGGCCTAGCCGTACCAGGTTTAGTTCTGCCAGTTAAAACTCGTACAAAATTTTCAACAGTAACCTATGATTTAAAAATTTTAATTTATAAATGAAAAAAATTATAAAATATTTATTTTGTTCAACTATATACTTCATATCCTCTATAATCAACTTCAACATCGTCTCCATGAACATTAATATGTTGGTGGGCATTATTGTAAACTTGTCCAGGTTTAGGATTTCGCGGATTGCAAGCCATATCATCTGCAACCATTAAAATAATTTGACTATCTGGTATTCCCAATCGTTTTACAGATCTATATATTGATAGGACATTGGCAATATGACGGTAATTAAACCAGAATCTAGACGTATCAACTAAAACAGCCCAATTGTTCGTGTGATTCGAGTTCCGTATGGCATTGACATATTTTTCTGGAAGCTAATAAGAATAAAATGAATATTTATAATTCTAAAATTCTTTCTATTTACTTACATTATTACTGTAAACGCATTGAAATACTAATAAAATTAAGAAAAACAAACATCTGAATAACATGATGCTATACAGCACTTCACGAATTTAAACAATAAAAACTGAGTTTACGCACACATAAACAATAAAAACAAAAATATGACACTTCAACATAACCAACGAACCCGCTAAGCCATCTATAGCCAGTTCGGAAACTACAATCCCCTTACCATAAGGGGAGAAGTGCAACTTCTGCTACAATCCTACAGCCGCTAAATTTTGTAGTACAAGTACGTAAAGTTATAAATTCTATACATGCTCTAAATAATATTATGTTAAAGTTTTTGGGATTTTTAATTATTATATAAAAATATATTTTATATATAAATTTGATATAATGAATAATTTTTATTAGTTGTATATATAAAACGAAAGTAGAGCTTCTATCAAACCCCGCAAATGTTGTATTAAAATAGTTGAAAGATTGGGTGTAGTAAAAACACAGCAGTAGCATAATTTTCATACATTTTTTAATAATTATTAAAAATTACAATAAAAAATTCATATGTTTATATATAACTGACTTTCTTTAAAGAAATTTACAAAAATTTTGTTTCATTTCATATATAAGTATACACAAGCAAACAAAACTATAATTTTCGCCTTGCTTAAGTGACACGTTTATGGGCGTGGCTTTAATTCTAAACCAAACCAGTAAGAAGGGATTTAAATCCTCTTGCTTTTTTTAAGTCATTCAAATATAATAGGTGTTAACCGCACCGCAATATTATTATAGGATATTTTAGCATTGAAGTCAATCTCTATTAGGGCTATAAGCTGGTTATAATAAATATCATAAAGATTTGCTCACTCAATCGTAATCCTTCAAATTAATTTCTAGCCAATTGACACGTGTCTATTAAATTAATAAAACTCAAGCCCAAAATATTTTTAAAAGGCTCTCGTTCACTTTTTTTTTATTAATATATCCTTACAACATTTTATTTTTTTTCAAATTACTACGAAGAAAATATATATAATTTAACTTTGTGTACATAAAAATTTTCATTATGATTATCAAATTTTATTGTTTAATTAAAACAGCGATGAATTTATTGTGTTAATATATATTTAAAAAAAGTTACAAGTTGTAGATAGTCTGTAAAATAATTGTAATTAGGAATATATATTTTAAAGTTTTAGTTGGGATTTTTTGTAGAAAAGAAAAATTCATGTTTAAAATATTTTAAAAAAATTTAAGTTTTCAACACATTTAAACGAGCAGTTATGGTATACTTCGTTTATAATATCCTTTATTACACATACATAAATTAATACTTTCTAGTATTAATATATGTGAATGTTGATACAAACAGAAAATCGACATTTGCTTTATAGTGAATGTCACACCTCTAAATATTTGCTTAAGTCGAGACTCTTTGTGCTTGTATATTACTATATATTTAGTGTTTTATTAATATGAGCTAACCCACATTGTATAAGTCCGATATTAGTCTTCCGACGGTTATACGTATTTTCCTGTTCAGAACTTAATTTTACTTGAAATAGAAAAGTATATTGTGATAAAATATCTAGTCATTTTAAATTAAACTTTGCATAGTGAGTGAGCGTATTATAAAAACAATTACAATATTTATAAGATATTCGTGCTAATATTAACTAACTTCTTATCCTTTTATAATTTTATTTTACTTTACTTAGTGCAACTCATAAAATAAACAATATCAAGTTTATTTTTTATATATTTCCTTTAAAAAAAAACAGTTTTGATTTTATTTAATCATAAAAATGGTTACTACCAGAAATACTAAATACAACAAGCTTTTTTGATATGCGGAAGAATTCATAAATATTTTGATATTATTAAAAAAATTATATAGTGATACACTAATTTTTTTTATTTATTTGAACTGTGAACTCGATGCAATGTTTTAAACAAATTAATAAGAAAATTTTATAAAATAATGTAGAAAAAAACAGTTTTCTGTTGATATACCATAATATTTAATTATTAAAAGATAAAGATATTTAGTAAAAAAGTAGTACTAATTAGAAAAGATAAAAATTTGATTGATTACCGATTATAATTCTTATTATATTAATAAAAGCCAACCAATTTGTCAAGTTGACCTTTTTCAAACAAAAGATATTTTACAATAGATAATTATTGATTAAAGCTCCTTTAATCTTTATAATATCAGGATAAAAAAATTATTTACCTTGTGTACAAGTATAAATTAGTTCCCACTTTTTATAAGCAAATTATCATTCTTTTATTATAGATTAATAACATTTTCTGTAAAAAAAATTATGCGAGTGTCGCCGCGAGATTTCGATAAGAAAAATGGAAATAAATGCCTTCTTCTGAGGATACGAATGGAAAAGATAAATAAAAATATATTTCAAATTTTTTTACAAACGTGTACAAGCATAATAATTTTAGAAATTTGAGTAAACTGAATAACTTGGTAGCAATAAGCCAAATATTTCTGTTTAAATTAAATATTAATAATAACTAATTTTTTGTGGTCTAAGCAAGTTTTGAAAAAAAAATTGTAATTATAAATAAATACACTGGCAGTAATATTATAAGTGCTAATATATTTCTTAGAAAAAAAGTATGTTTTAATTTTTAGATACTATATATTTTAATCATTAATTTGCAATACTCACCAGCTAACCAAAATATAAAATTAGTAAAAATAATTGTTAAACTCCTGCGTATGGTGTGGTTGCTAAATTTTCTACTGCAACTTCAAATTAAATGCAAATTCTTTATCTGCATTTGTTTATCTTGATATATGTGTAAATATCTCATTTTATATTACCTAAATATTTCCTAAAATGTATCTAATGACAATTAATCTAAAATTAATTTATTTGGTGTGGTTATTTTATAATTAATATAATATTAATCAATGTGTAATAATAACTAATTTTTTGTGATCCAAGAAAGGCTTTTGAAAAAAAATTTGTAATTATAAATAAATACACTGGCAGTAATATTATAAGTGCTAATATATTTCTTAGAAAAAAAATTATGTTTTAATTTTTAGATACTATATATTTTAATCATAAATTTGCAATACTCACCAGCCAACCAAAATATAAAATTAGTAAAAATAATTGTTAAACTCCTGCGTATGGTGTGGTTGCTAAATTTTCTACTGTAACTTCAAATTAAATCCAAATTCTTTATCTGCATTTGTTTATCTTGATATATGTGTAAATATCTCATTTTATATTACCTAAATATTTCCTAAAATGTATCTAATGACAATTAATCTAAAATTAATTTATTTGGTGTGGTTATTTTATAATTAATATAATATTAATCAATGTGTAATAATAACTAATTTTTTGTGATCCAAGAAAGGCTTTTGAAAAAAAATTTGTAATTATAAATAAATACACTGGCAGTAATATTATAAGTGCTAATATATTTCTTAGAAAAAAAATTATGTTTTAATTTTTAGATACTATATATTTTAATCATAAATTTGCAATACTCACCAGCCAACCAAAATATAAAATTAGTAAAAATAATTGTTAAACTCCTGCGTATGGTGTGGTTGCTAAATTTTCTACTGTAACTTCAAATTAAATCCAAATTCTTTATCTGCATTTGTTTATCTTGATATATGTGTAAATATCTCATTTTATATTACCTAAATATTTCCTAAAATGTATCTAATGACAATTAATCTAAAATTAATTTATTTGGTGTGGTTATTTTATAATTAATATAATATTAATCAATGTGTAATAATAACTAATTTTTTGTGATCCAAGAAAGGCTTTTGAAAAAAAATTTGTAATTATAAATAAATACACTGGCAGTAATATTATAAGTGCTAATATATTTCTTAGAAAAAAAATTATGTTTTAATTTTTAGATACTATATATTTTAATCATAAATTTGCAATACTCACCAGCCAACCAAAATATAAAATTAGTAAAAATAATTGTTAAACTCCTGCGTATGGTGTGGTTGCTAAATTTTCTACTGCAACTTCAAATTAAATGCAAATTCTTTAGCTGCATTTGTTTATCTTGATATATGTGTAAATATCTCATTTTATATTACCTAAATATTTCCTAAAATGTATCTAATGACAATTAATCTAAAATTAGTTTATTTGGTGTGGTTATTTTATAATTAATATAATATTAATCAATGTGTAATAATAACTAATTTTTTGTGATCCAAGAAAGGCTTTTGAAAAAAAATTTGTAATTATAAATAAATACACTGGCAGTAATATTATAAGTGCTTATATATTTCTTAGAAAAAAAATTATGTTTTAATTTTTAGATACTATATATTTTAATCATTAATTTGCAATACTCACCAGCCAACCAAAATATAAAATTAGTAAAAATAATTGTTAAACTCCTGCGTATGGTGTGGTTGCTAAATTTTCTACTGTAACTTCAAATTAAATCCAAATTCTTTATCTGCATTTGTTTATCTTGATATATGTGTAAATATCTCATTTTATATTACCTAAATATTTCCTAAAATGTATCTAATGACAATTAATCTAAAATTAATTTATTTGGTGTGGTTATTTTATAATTAATATAATATTAATCAATGTGTAATAATAACTAATTTTTTGTGATCCAAGAAAGGCTTTTGAAAAAAAATTTGTAATTATAAATAAATACACTGGCAGTAATATTATAAGTGCTAATATATTTCTTAGAAAAAAAATTATGTTTTAATTTTTAGATACTATATATTTTAATCATAAATTTGCAATACTCACCAGCCAACCAAAATATAAAATTAGTAAAAATAATTGTTAAACTCCTGCGTATGGTGTGGTTGCTAAATTTTCTACTGTAACTTCAAATTAAATCCAAATTCTTTATCTGCATTTGTTTATCTTGATATATGTGTAAATATCTAGTTTTATATTACCTCAATATTACCTAACATGTATTTAATGACAATTAATCTAAAATTAATTTATTTGGTGTGGTTATTTTATAATTAATATAATATTAATCAATGTGTAATAATAACTAATTTTTTGTGATCCAAGAAAGGCTTTTGAAAAAAAATTTGTAATTATAAATAAATACACTGGCAGTAATATTATAAGTGCTAATATATTTCTTAGAAAAAAAATTATGTTTTAATTTTTAGATACTATATATTTTAATCATAAATTTGCAATACTCACCAGCCAACCAAAATATAAAATTAGTAAAAATAATTGTTAAACTCCTGCGTATGGTGTGGTTGCTAAATTTTCTACTGTAACTTCAAATTAAATCCAAATTCTTTATCTGCATTTGTTTATCTTGATATATGTGTAAATATCTCATTTTATATTACCTAAATATTTCCTAAAATGTATCTAATGACAATTAATCTAAAATTAATTTATTTGGTGTGGTTATTTTATAATTAATATAATATTAATCAATGTGTAATAATAACTAATTTTTTGTGATCCAAGAAAGGCTTTTGAAAAAAAATTTGTAATTATAAATAAATACACTGGCAGTAATATTATAAGTGCTAATATATTTCTTAGAAAAAAAATTATGTTTTAATTTTTAGATACTATATATTTTAATCATAAATTTGCAATACTCACCAGCCAACCAAAATATAAAATTAGTAAAAATAATTGTTAAACTCCTGCGTATGGTGTGGTTGCTAAATTTTCTACTGCAACTTCAAATTAAATGCAAATTCTTTAGCTGCATTTGTTTATCTTGATATATGTGTAAATATCTCATTTTATATTACCTAAATATTTCCTAAAATGTATCTAATGACAATTAATCTAAAATTAGTTTATTTGGTGTGGTTATTTTATAATTAATATAATATTAATCAATGTGTAATAATAACTAATTTTTTGTGATCCAAGAAAGGCTTTTGAAAAAAAATTTGTAATTATAAATAAATACACTGGCAGTAATATTATAAGTGCTTATATATTTCTTAGAAAAAAAATTATGTTTTAATTTTTAGATACTATATATTTTAATCATTAATTTGCAATACTCACCAGCCAACCAAAATATAAAATTAGTAAAAATAATTGTTAAACTCCTGCGTATGGTGTGGTTGCTAAATTTTCTACTGTAACTTCAAATTAAATCCAAATTCTTTATCTGCATTTGTTTATCTTGATATATGTGTAAATATCTCATTTTATATTACCTAAATATTTCCTAAAATGTATCTAATGACAATTAATCTAAAATTAATTTATTTGGTGTGGTTATTTTATAATTAATATAATATTAATCAATGTGTAATAATAACTAATTTTTTGTGATCCAAGAAAGGCTTTTGAAAAAAAATTTGTAATTATAAATAAATACACTGGCAGTAATATTATAAGTGCTAATATATTTCTTAGAAAAAAAATTATGTTTTAATTTTTAGATACTATATATTTTAATCATAAATTTGCAATACTCACCAGCCAACCAAAATATAAAATTAGTAAAAATAATTGTTAAACTCCTGCGTATGGTGTGGTTGCTAAATTTTCTACTGTAACTTCAAATTAAATCCAAATTCTTTATCTGCATTTGTTTATCTTGATATATGTGTAAATATCTAGTTTTATATTACCTCAATATTACCTAACATGTATTTAATGACAATTAATCTAAAATTAATTTATTTGGTGTGGTTATTTTATAATTAATATAATATTAATCAATGTGTAATAATAACTAATTTTTTGTGATCCAAGAAAGGCTTTTGAAAAAAAATTTGTAATTATAAATAAATACACTGGCAGTAATATTATAAGTGCTAATATATTTCTTAGAAAAAAAATTATGTTTTAATTTTTAGATACTATATATTTTAATCATAAATTTGCAATACTCACCAGCCAACCAAAATATAAAATTAGTAAAAATAATTGTTAAACTCCTGCGTATGGTGTGGTTGCTAAATTTTCTACTGTAACTTCAAATTAAATCCAAATTCTTTATCTGCATTTGTTTATCTTGATATATGTGTAAATATCTAGTTTTATATTACCTAAATATTTCCTAAAATGTATCTAATGACAATTAATCTAAAATTAATTTATTTGGTGTGGTTATTTTATAATTAATATAATATTAATCAATGTGTAATAATAACTAATTTTTTGTGATCCAAGAAAGGCTTTTGAAAAAAAATTTGTAATTATAAATAAATACACTGGCAGTAATATTATAAGTGCTAATATATTTCTTAGAAAAAAAATTATGTTTTAATTTTTAGATACTATATATTTTAATCATAAATTTGCAATACTCACCAGCCAACCAAAATATAAAATTAGTAAAAATAATTGTTAAACTCCTGCGTATGGTGTGGTTGCTAAATTTTCTACTGCAACTTCAAATTAAATGCAAATTCTTTAGCTGCATTTGTTCATCTTGATATATGTGTAAATATCTCATTTTATATTACCTAAATATTTCCTAAAATGTATCTAATGACAATTAATCTAAAATTAGTTTATTTGGTGTGGTTATTTTATAATTAATATAATATTAATCAATGTGTAATAATAACTAATTTTTTGTGATCCAAGAAAGGCTTTTGAAAAAAAATTTGTAATTATAAATAAATACACTGGCAGTAATATTATAAGTGCTTATATATTTCTTAGAAAAAAAATTATGTTTTAATTTTTAGATACTATATATTTTAATCATTAATTTGCAATACTCACCAGCCAACCAAAATATAAAATTAGTAAAAATAATTGTTAAACTCCTGCGTATGGTGTGGTTGCTAAATTTTCTACTGCAACTTCAAATTAAATGCAAATTCTTTAGCTGCATTTGTTTATCTTGATATATGTGTAAATATCTCATTTTATATTACCTAAATATTTCCTAAAATGTATCTAATGACAATTAATCTAAAATTAGTTTATTTGGTGTGGTTATTTTATAATTAATATAATATTAATCAATGTGTAATAATAACTAATTTTTTGTGATCCAAGAAAGGCTTTTGAAAAAAAATTTGTAATTATAAATAAATACACTGGCAGTAATATTATAAGTGCTTATATATTTCTTAGAAAAAAAATTATGTTTTAATTTTTAGATACTATATATTTTAATCATTAATTTGCAATACTCACCAGCCAACCAAAATATAAAATTAGTAAAAATAATTGTTAAACTCCTGCGTATGGTGTGGTTGCTAAATTTTCTACTGTAACTTCAAATTAAATCCAAATTCTTTATCTGCATTTGTTTATCTTGATATATGTGTAAATATCTCATTTTATATTACCTAAATATTTCCTAAAATGTATCTAATGACAATTAATCTAAAATTAATTTATTTGGTGTGGTTATTTTATAATTAATATAATATTAATCAATGTGTAATAATAACTAATTTTTTGTGATCCAAGAAAGGCTTTTGAAAAAAAATTTGTAATTATAAATAAATACACTGGCAGTAATATTATAAGTGCTAATATATTTCTTAGAAAAAAAATTATGTTTTAATTTTTAGATACTATATATTTTAATCATAAATTTGCAATACTCACCAGCCAACCAAAATATAAAATTAGTAAAAATAATTGTTAAACTCCTGCGTATGGTGTGGTTGCTAAATTTTCTACTGTAACTTCAAATTAAATCCAAATTCTTTATCTGCATTTGTTTATCTTGATATATGTGTAAATATCTAGTTTTATATTACCTCAATATTACCTAACATGTATTTAATGACAATTAATCTAAAATTAATTTATTTGGTGTGGTTATTTTATAATTAATATAATATTAATCAATGTGTAATAATAACTAATTTTTTGTGATCCAAGAAAGGCTTTTGAAAAAAAATTTGTAATTATAAATAAATACACTGGCAGTAATATTATAAGTGCTAATATATTTCTTAGAAAAAAAATTATGTTTTAATTTTTAGATACTATATATTTTAATCATAAATTTGCAATACTCACCAGCCAACCAAAATATAAAATTAGTAAAAATAATTGTTAAACTCCTGCGTATGGTGTGGTTGCTAAATTTTCTACTGTAACTTCAAATTAAATCCAAATTCTTTATCTGCATTTGTTTATCTTGATATATGTGTAAATATCTAGTTTTATATTACCTAAATATTTCCTAAAATGTATCTAATGACAATTAATCTAAAATTAATTTATTTGGTGTGGTTATTTTATAATTAATATAATATTAATCAATGTGTAATAATAACTAATTTTTTGTGATCCAAGAAAGGCTTTTGAAAAAAAATTTGTAATTATAAATAAATACACTGGCAGTAATATTATAAGTGCTAATATATTTCTTAGAAAAAAAATTATGTTTTAATTTTTAGATACTATATATTTTAATCATAAATTTGCAATACTCACCAGCCAACCAAAATATAAAATTAGTAAAAATAATTGTTAAACTCCTGCGTATGGTGTGGTTGCTAAATTTTCTACTGCAACTTCAAATTAAATGCAAATTCTTTAGCTGCATTTGTTTATCTTGATATATGTGTAAATATCTCTTTTTATATTACCTAAATATTTCCTAAAATGTATCTAATGACAATTAATCTAAAATTAGTTTATTTGGTGTGGTTATTTTATAATTAATATAATATTAATCAATGTGTAATAATAACTAATTTTTTGTGATCCAAGAAAGGCTTTTGAAAAAAAATTTGTAATTATAAATAAATACACTGGCAGTAATATTATAAGTGCTAATATATTTCTTAGAAAAAAAATTATGTTTTAATTTTTAGATACTATATATTTTAATCATAAATTTGCAATACTCACCAGCCAACCAAAATATAAAATTAGTAAAAATAATTGTTAAACTCCTGCGTATGGTGTGGTTGCTAAATTTTCTACTGTAACTTCAAATTAAATCCAAATTCTTTATCTGCATTTGTTTATCTTGATATATGTGTAAATATCTAGTTTTATATTACCTCAATATTACCTAACATGTATTTAATGACAATTAATCTAAAATTAATTTATTTGGTGTGGTTATTTTATAATTAATATAATATTAATCAATGTGTAATAATAACTAATTTTTTGTGATCCAAGAAAGGCTTTTGAAAAAAAATTTGTAATTATAAATAAATACACTGGCAGTAATATTATAAGTGCTAATATATTTCTTAGGAAAAAAATTATGTTTTAATTTTTAGATACTTTATATTTTAATCATTAATTTGCAATACTCACCAGCTAACCAAAATATAAAATTAGTAAAAATAATTGTTAAACTCCTGCGTATGGTGTGGTTGCTAAATTTTCTACTGCAACTTCAAATTAAATCCAAATTCTTTATCTGCATTTGTTTATCTTGATATATGTGTAAATATCTCATTTTATATTACCTAAATATTTCCTAAAATGTATCTAATGACAATTAATCTAAAATTAATTTATTTGGTGTGGTTATTTTATAATTAATATAATATTAATCAATGTGTAATAATAACTAATTTTTTGTGATCCAAGAAAGGCTTTTAAAAAAAAATTTGTAATTATAAATAAATACACTGGCAGTAATATTATAAGTGCTAATATATTTCTTAGGAAAAAAATTATATTTTAATTTTTAGATACTTTATATTTTAATCATTAATTTGCAATACTCACCAGCTAACCAAAATATAAAATTAGTAAAAATAATTGTTAAACTCCTGCGTATGGTGTGGTTGCTAAATTTTCTACTGCAACTTCAAATTAAATCCAAATTCTTTATCTGCATTTGTTTATCTTGATATATGTGTAAATATCTCATTTTATATTACCTAAATATTTCCTAAAATGTATCTAATGACAATTAATCTAAAATTAATTTATTTGGTGTGGTTATTTTATAATTAATATAATATTAATCAATGTGTAATAATAACTAATTTTTTGTGATCCAAGAAAGGCTTTTGAAAAAAAATTTGTAATTATAAATAAATACACTGGCAGTAATATTATAAGTGCTAATATATTTCTTAGAAAAAAAATTATGTTTTAATTTTTAGATACTATATATTTTAATCATAAATTTGCAATACTCACCAGCCAACCAAAATATAAAATTAGTAAAAATAATTGTTAAACTCCTGCGTATGGTGTGGTTGCTAAATTTTCTACTGTAACTTCAAATTAAATCCAAATTCTTTATCTGCATTTGTTTATCTTGATATATGTGTAAATATCTCATTTTATATTACCTAAATATTTCCTAAAATGTATCTAATGACAATTAATCTAAAATTAATTTATTTGGTGTGGTTATTTTATAATTAATATAATATTAATCAATGTGTAATAATAACTAATTTTTTGTGATCCAAGAAAGGCTTTTGAAAAAAAATTTGTAATTATAAATAAATACACTGGCAGTAATATTATAAGTGCTAATATATTTCTTAGAAAAAAAATTATGTTTTAATTTTTAGATACTATATATTTTAATCATAAATTTGCAATACTCACCAGCCAACCAAAATATAAAATTAGTAAAAATAATTGTTAAACTCCTGCGTATGGTGTGGTTGCTAAATTTTCTACTGCAACTTCAAATTAAATGCAAATTCTTTAGCTGCATTTGTTTATCTTGATATATGTGTAAATATCTCATTTTATATTACCTAAATATTTCCTAAAATGTATCTAATGACAATTAATCTAAAATTAGTTTATTTGGTGTGGTTATTTTATAATTAATATAATATTAATCAATGTGTAATAATAACTAATTTTTTGTGATCCAAGAAAGGCTTTTGAAAAAAAATTTGTAATTATAAATAAATACACTGGCAGTAATATTATAAGTGCTTATATATTTCTTAGAAAAAAAATTATGTTTTAATTTTTAGATACTATATATTTTAATCATTAATTTGCAATACTCACCAGCTAACCAAAATATAAAATTAGTAAAAATAATTGTTAAACTCCTGCGTATGGTGTGGTTGCTAAATTTTCTACTGCAACTTCAAATTAAATCCAAATTCTTTATCTGCATTTGTTTATCTTGATATATGTGTAAATATCTCATTTTATATTACCTAAATATTTCCTAAAATGTATCTAATGACAATTAATCTAAAATTAATTTATTTGGTGTGGTTATTTTATAATTAATATAATATTAATCAATGTGTAATAATAACTAATTTTTTGTGATCCAAGAAAGGCTTTTAAAAAAAAATTTGTAATTATAAATAAATACACTGGCAGTAATATTATAAGTGCTAATATATTTCTTAGGAAAAAAATTATGTTTTAATTTTTAGATACTTTATATTTTAATCATTAATTTGCAATACTCACCAGCTAACCAAAATATAAAATTAGTAAAAATAATTGTTAAACTCCTGCGTATGGTGTGGTTGCTAAATTTTCTACTGCAACTTCAAATTAAATCCAAATTCTTTATCTGCATTTGTTTATCTTGATATATGTGTAAATATCTCATTTTATATTACCTAAATATTTCCTAAAATGTATCTAATGACAATTAATCTAAAATTAATTTATTTGGTGTGGTTATTTTATAATTAATATAATATTAATCAATGTGTAATAATAACTAATTTTTTGTGATCCAAGAAAGGCTTTTGAAAAAAAATTTGTAATTATAAATAAATACACTGGCAGTAATATTATAAGTGCTAATATATTTCTTAGAAAAAAAATTATGTTTTAATTTTTAGATACTATATATTTTAATCATAAATTTGCAATACTCACCAGCCAACCAAAATATAAAATTAGTAAAAATAATTGTTAAACTCCTGCGTATGGTGTGGTTGCTAAATTTTCTACTGTAACTTCAAATTAAATCCAAATTCTTTATCTGCATTTGTTTATCTTGATATATGTGTAAATATCTCATTTTATATTACCTAAATATTTCCTAAAATGTATCTAATGACAATTAATCTAAAATTAATTTATTTGGTGTGGTTATTTTATAATTAATATAATATTAATCAATGTGTAATAATAACTAATTTTTTGTGATCCAAGAAAGGCTTTTGAAAAAAAATTTGTAATTATAAATAAATACACTGGCAGTAATATTATAAGTGCTAATATATTTCTTAGAAAAAAAATTATGTTTTAATTTTTAGATACTATATATTTTAATCATAAATTTGCAATACTCACCAGCCAACCAAAATATAAAATTAGTAAAAATAATTGTTAAACTCCTGCGTATGGTGTGGTTGCTAAATTTTCTACTGCAACTTCAAATTAAATGCAAATTCTTTAGCTGCATTTGTTTATCTTGATATATGTGTAAATATCTCATTTTATATTACCTAAATATTTCCTAAAATGTATCTAATGACAATTAATCTAAAATTAGTTTATTTGGTGTGGTTATTTTATAATTAATATAATATTAATCAATGTGTAATAATAACTAATTTTTTGTGATCCAAGAAAGGCTTTTGAAAAAAAATTTGTAATTATAAATAAATACACTGGCAGTAATATTATAAGTGCTTATATATTTCTTAGAAAAAAAATTATGTTTTAATTTTTAGATACTATATATTTTAATCATTAATTTGCAATACTCACCAGCCAACCAAAATATAAAATTAGTAAAAATAATTGTTAAACTCCTGCGTATGGTGTGGTTGCTAAATTTTCTACTGTAACTTCAAATTAAATCCAAATTCTTTATCTGCATTTGTTTATCTTGATATATGTGTAAATATCTCATTTTATATTACCTAAATATTTCCTAAAATGTATCTAATGACAATTAATCTAAAATTAATTTATTTGGTGTGGTTATTTTATAATTAATATAATATTAATCAATGTGTAATAATAACTAATTTTTTGTGATCCAAGAAAGGCTTTTGAAAAAAAATTTGTAATTATAAATAAATACACTGGCAGTAATATTATAAGTGCTAATATATTTCTTAGAAAAAAAATTATGTTTTAATTTTTAGATACTATATATTTTAATCATAAATTTGCAATACTCACCAGCCAACCAAAATATAAAATTAGTAAAAATAATTGTTAAACTCCTGCGTATGGTGTGGTTGCTAAATTTTCTACTGTCACTTCAAATTAAATCCAAATTCTTTATCTGCATTTGTTTATCTTGATATATGTGTAAATATCTAGTTTTATATTACCTCAATATTACCTAACATGTATTTAATGACAATTAATCTAAAATTAATTTATTTGGTGTGGTTATTTTATAATTAATATAATATTAATCAATGTGTAATAATAACTAATTTTTTGTGATCCAAGAAAGGCTTTTGAAAAAAAATTTGTAATTATAAATAAATACACTGGCAGTAATATTATAAGTGCTAATATATTTCTTAGAAAAAAAATTATGTTTTAATTTTTAGATACTATATATTTTAATCATAAATTTGCAATACTCACCAGCCAACCAAAATATAAAATTAGTAAAAATAATTGTTAAACTCCTGCGTATGGTGTGGTTGCTAAATTTTCTACTGTAACTTCAAATTAAATCCAAATTCTTTATCTGCATTTGTTTATCTTGATATATGTGTAAATATCTAGTTTTATATTACCTAAATATTTCCTAAAATGTATCTAATGACAATTAATCTAAAATTAATTTATTTGGTGTGGTTATTTTATAATTAATATAATATTAATCAATGTGTAATAATAACTAATTTTTTGTGATCCAAGAAAGGCTTTTGAAAAAAAATTTGTAATTATAAATAAATACACTGGCAGTAATATTATAAGTGCTAATATATTTCTTAGAAAAAAAATTATGTTTTAATTTTTAGATACTATATATTTTAATCATAAATTTGCAATACTCACCAGCCAACCAAAATATAAAATTAGTAAAAATAATTGTTAAACTCCTGCGTATGGTGTGGTTGCTAAATTTTCTACTGCAACTTCAAATTAAATGCAAATTCTTTAGCTGCATTTGTTTATCTTGATATATGTGTAAATATCTCATTTTATATTACCTAAATATTTCCTAAAATGTATCTAATGACAATTAATCTAAAATTAGTTTATTTGGTGTGGTTATTTTATAATTAATATAATATTAATCAATGTGTAATAATAACTAATTTTTTGTGATCCAAGAAAGGCTTTTGAAAAAAAATTTGTAATTATAAATAAATACACTGGCAGTAATATTATAAGTGCTTATATATTTCTTAGAAAAAAAATTATGTTTTAATTTTTAGATACTATATATTTTAATCATTAATTTGCAATACTCACCAGCCAACCAAAATATAAAATTAGTAAAAATAATTGTTAAACTCCTGCGTATGGTGTGGTTGCTAAATTTTCTACTGTAACTTCAAATTAAATCCAAATTCTTTATCTGCATTTGTTTATCTTGATATATGTGTAAATATCTCATTTTATATTACCTAAATATTTCCTAAAATGTATCTAATGACAATTAATCTAAAATTAATTTATTTGGTGTGGTTATTTTATAATTAATATAATATTAATCAATGTGTAATAATAACTAATTTTTTGTGATCCAAGAAAGGCTTTTGAAAAAAAATTTGTAATTATAAATAAATACACTGGCAGTAATATTATAAGTGCTAATATATTTCTTAGAAAAAAAATTATGTTTTAATTTTTAGATACTATATATTTTAATCATAAATTTGCAATACTCACCAGCCAACCAAAATATAAAATTAGTAAAAATAATTGTTAAACTCCTGCGTATGGTGTGGTTGCTAAATTTTCTACTGTAACTTCAAATTAAATCCAAATTCTTTATCTGCATTTGTTTATCTTGATATATGTGTAAATATCTCATTTTATATTACCTAAATATTTCCTAAAATGTATCTAATGACAATTAATCTAAAATTAATTTATTTGGTGTGGTTATTTTATAATTAATATAATATTAATCAATGTGTAATAATAACTAATTTTTTGTGATCCAAGAAAGGCTTTTGAAAAAAAATTTGTAATTATAAATAAATACACTGGCAGTAATATTATAAGTGCTAATATATTTCTTAGAAAAAAAATTATGTTTTAATTTTTAGATACTATATATTTTAATCATAAATTTGCAATACTCACCAGCCAACCAAAATATAAAATTAGTAAAAATAATTGTTAAACTCCTGCGTATGGTGTGGTTGCTAAATTTTCTACTGTAACTTCAAATTAAATCCAAATTCTTTATCTGCATTTGTTTATCTTGATATATGTGTAAATATCTCATTTTATATTACCTAAATATTTCCTAAAATGTATCTAATGACAATTAATCTAAAATTAATTTATTTGGTGTGGTTATTTTATAATTAATATAATATTAATCAATGTGTAATAATAACTAATTTTTTGTGATCCAAGAAAGGCTTTTGAAAAAAAATTTGTAATTATAAATAAATACACTGGCAGTAATATTATAAGTGCTAATATATTTCTTAGAAAAAAAATTATGTTTTAATTTTTAGATACTATATATTTTAATCATAAATTTGCAATACTCACCAGCCAACCAAAATATAAAATTAGTAAAAATAATTGTTAAACTCCTGCGTATGGTGTGGTTGCTAAATTTTCTACTGCAACTTCAAATTAAATGCAAATTCTTTAGCTGCATTTGTTTATCTTGATATATGTGTAAATATCTCATTTTATATTACCTAAATATTTCCTAAAATGTATCTAATGACAATTAATCTAAAATTAGTTTATTTGGTGTGGTTATTTTATAATTAATATAATATTAATCAATGTGTAATAATAACTAATTTTTTGTGATCCAAGAAAGGCTTTTGAAAAAAAATTTGTAATTATAAATAAATACACTGGCAGTAATATTATAAGTGCTTATATATTTCTTAGAAAAAAAATTATGTTTTAATTTTTAGATACTATATATTTTAATCATTAATTTGCAATACTCACCAGCCAACCAAAATATAAAATTAGTAAAAATAATTGTTAAACTCCTGCGTATGGTGTGGTTGCTAAATTTTCTACTGTAACTTCAAATTAAATCCAAATTCTTTATCTGCATTTGTTTATCTTGATATATGTGTAAATATCTCATTTTATATTACCTAAATATTTCCTAAAATGTATCTAATGACAATTAATCTAAAATTAATTTATTTGGTGTGGTTATTTTATAATTAATATAATATTAATCAATGTGTAATAATAACTAATTTTTTGTGATCCAAGAAAGGCTTTTGAAAAAAAATTTGTAATTATAAATAAATACACTGGCAGTAATATTATAAGTGCTAATATATTTCTTAGAAAAAAAATTATGTTTTAATTTTTAGATACTATATATTTTAATCATAAATTTGCAATACTCACCAGCCAACCAAAATATAAAATTAGTAAAAATAATTGTTAAACTCCTGCGTATGGTGTGGTTGCTAAATTTTCTACTGTAACTTCAAATTAAATCCAAATTCTTTATCTGCATTTGTTTATCTTGATATATGTGTAAATATCTAGTTTTATATTACCTCAATATTACCTAACATGTATTTAATGACAATTAATCTAAAATTAATTTATTTGGTGTGGTTATTTTATAATTAATATAATATTAATCAATGTGTAATAATAACTAATTTTTTGTGATCCAAGAAAGGCTTTTGAAAAAAAATTTGTAATTATAAATAAATACACTGGCAGTAATATTATAAGTGCTAATATATTTCTTAGAAAAAAAATTATGTTTTAATTTTTAGATACTATATATTTTAATCATAAATTTGCAATACTCACCAGCCAACCAAAATATAAAATTAGTAAAAATAATTGTTAAACTCCTGCGTATGGTGTGGTTGCTAAATTTTCTACTGTAACTTCAAATTAAATCCAAATTCTTTATCTGCATTTGTTTATCTTGATATATGTGTAAATATCTAGTTTTATATTACCTAAATATTTCCTAAAATGTATCTAATGACAATTAATCTAAAATTAATTTATTTGGTGTGGTTATTTTATAATTAATATAATATTAATCAATGTGTAATAATAACTAATTTTTTGTGATCCAAGAAAGGCTTTTGAAAAAAAATTTGTAATTATAAATAAATACACTGGCAGTAATATTATAAGTGCTAATATATTTCTTAGAAAAAAAATTATGTTTTAATTTTTAGATACTATATATTTTAATCATAAATTTGCAATACTCACCAGCCAACCAAAATATAAAATTAGTAAAAATAATTGTTAAACTCCTGCGTATGGTGTGGTTGCTAAATTTTCTACTGTAACTTCAAATTAAATCCAAATTCTTTATCTGCATTTGTTTATCTTGATATATGTGTAAATATCTAGTTTTATATTACCTCAATATTACCTAACATGTATTTAATGACAATTAATCTAAAATTAATTTATTTGGTGTGGTTATTTTATAATTAATATAATATTAATCAATGTGTAATAATAACTAATTTTTTGTGATCCAAGAAAGGCTTTTGAAAAAAAATTTGTAATTATAAATAAATACACTGGCAGTAATATTATAAGTGCTAATATATTTCTTAGAAAAAAAATTATGTTTTAATTTTTAGATACTATATATTTTAATCATAAATTTGCAATACTCACCAGCCAACCAAAATATAAAATTAGTAAAAATAATTGTTAAACTCCTGCGTATGGTGTGGTTGCTAAATTTTCTACTGTAACTTCAAATTAAATCCAAATTCTTTATCTGCATTTGTTTATCTTGATATATGTGTAAATATCTAGTTTTATATTACCTAAATATTTCCTAAAATGTATCTAATGACAATTAATCTAAAATTAATTTATTTGGTGTGGTTATTTTATAATTAATATAATATTAATCAATGTGTAATAATAACTAATTTTTTGTGATCCAAGAAAGGCTTTTGAAAAAAAATTTGTAATTATAAATAAATACACTGGCAGTAATATTATAAGTGCTAATATATTTCTTAGAAAAAAAATTATGTTTTAATTTTTAGATACTATATATTTTAATCATAAATTTGCAATACTCACCAGCCAACCAAAATATAAAATTAGTAAAAATAATTGTTAAACTCCTGCGTATGGTGTGGTTGCTAAATTTTCTACTGCAACTTCAAATTAAATGCAAATTCTTTAGCTGCATTTGTTTATCTTGATATATGTGTAAATATCTCATTTTATATTACCTAAATATTTCCTAAAATGTATCTAATGACAATTAATCTAAAATTAGTTTATTTGGTGTGGTTATTTTATAATTAATATAATATTAATCAATGTGTAATAATAACTAATTTTTTGTGATCCAAGAAAGGCTTTTGAAAAAAAATTTGTAATTATAAATAAATACACTGGCAGTAATATTATAAGTGCTTATATATTTCTTAGAAAAAAAATTATGTTTTAATTTTTAGATACTATATATTTTAATCATTAATTTGCAATACTCACCAGCCAACCAAAATATAAAATTAGTAAAAATAATTGTTAAACTCCTGCGTATGGTGTGGTTGCTAAATTTTCTACTGTAACTTCAAATTAAATCCAAATTCTTTATCTGCATTTGTTTATCTTGATATATGTGTAAATATCTCATTTTATATTACCTAAATATTTCCTAAAATGTATCTAATGACAATTAATCTAAAATTAATTTATTTGGTGTGGTTATTTTATAATTAATATAATATTAATCAATGTGTAATAATAACTAATTTTTTGTGATCCAAGAAAGGCTTTTGAAAAAAAATTTGTAATTATAAATAAATACACTGGCAGTAATATTATAAGTGCTAATATATTTCTTAGAAAAAAAATTATGTTTTAATTTTTAGATACTATATATTTTAATCATAAATTTGCAATACTCACCAGCCAACCAAAATATAAAATTAGTAAAAATAATTGTTAAACTCCTGCGTATGGTGTGGTTGCTAAATTTTCTACTGTAACTTCAAATTAAATCCAAATTCTTTATCTGCATTTGTTTATCTTGATATATGTGTAAATATCTCATTTTATATTACCTAAATATTTCCTAAAATGTATCTAATGACAATTAATCTAAAATTAATTTATTTGGTGTGGTTATTTTATAATTAATATAATATTAATCAATGTGTAATAATAACTAATTTTTTGTGATCCAAGAAAGGCTTTTGAAAAAAAATTTGTAATTATAAATAAATACACTGGCAGTAATATTATAAGTGCTAATATATTTCTTAGAAAAAAAATTATGTTTTAATTTTTAGATACTATATATTTTAATCATAAATTTGCAATACTCACCAGCCAACCAAAATATAAAATTAGTAAAAATAATTGTTAAACTCCTGCGTATGGTGTGGTTGCTAAATTTTCTACTGTAACTTCAAATTAAATCCAAATTCTTTATCTGCATTTGTTTATCTTGATATATGTGTAAATATCTAGTTTTATATTACCTCAATATTACCTAACATGTATTTAATGACAATTAATCTAAAATTAATTTATTTGGTGTGGTTATTTTATAATTAATATAATATTAATCAATGTGTAATAATAACTAATTTTTTGTGATCCAAGAAAGGCTTTTGAAAAAAAATTTGTAATTATAAATAAATACACTGGCAGTAATATTATAAGTGCTAATATATTTCTTAGAAAAAAAATTATGTTTTAATTTTTAGATACTATATATTTTAATCATAAATTTGCAATACTCACCAGCCAACCAAAATATAAAATTAGTAAAAATAATTGTTAAACTCCTGCGTATGGTGTGGTTGCTAAATTTTCTACTGTAACTTCAAATTAAATCCAAATTCTTTATCTGCATTTGTTTATCTTGATATATGTGTAAATATCTCATTTTATATTACCTAAATATTTCCTAAAATGTATCTAATGACAATTAATCTAAAATTAATTTATTTGGTGTGGTTATTTTATAATTAATATAATATTAATCAATGTGTAATAATAACTAATTTTTTGTGATCCAAGAAAGGCTTTTGAAAAAAAATTTGTAATTATAAATAAATACACTGGCAGTAATATTATAAGTGCTAATATATTTCTTAGAAAAAAAATTATGTTTTAATTTTTAGATACTATATATTTTAATCATAAATTTGCAATACTCACCAGCCAACCAAAATATAAAATTAGTAAAAATAATTGTTAAACTCCTGCGTATGGTGTGGTTGCTAAATTTTCTACTGCAACTTCAAATTAAATGCAAATTCTTTAGCTGCATTTGTTTATCTTGATATATGTGTAAATATCTCATTTTATATTACCTAAATATTTCCTAAAATGTATCTAATGACAATTAATCTAAAATTAGTTTATTTGGTGTGGTTATTTTATAATTAATATAATATTAATCAATGTGTAATAATAACTAATTTTTTGTGATCCAAGAAAGGCTTTTGAAAAAAAATTTGTAATTATAAATAAATACACTGGCAGTAATATTATAAGTGCTTATATATTTCTTAGAAAAAAAATTATGTTTTAATTTTTAGATACTATATATTTTAATCATTAATTTGCAATACTCACCAGCCAACCAAAATATAAAATTAGTAAAAATAATTGTTAAACTCCTGCGTATGGTGTGGTTGCTAAATTTTCTACTGTAACTTCAAATTAAATCCAAATTCTTTATCTGCATTTGTTTATCTTGATATATGTGTAAATATCTCATTTTATATTACCTAAATATTTCCTAAAATGTATCTAATGACAATTAATCTAAAATTAATTTATTTGGTGTGGTTATTTTATAATTAATATAATATTAATCAATGTGTAATAATAACTAATTTTTTGTGATCCAAGAAAGGCTTTTGAAAAAAAATTTGTAATTATAAATAAATACACTGGCAGTAATATTATAAGTGCTAATATATTTCTTAGAAAAAAAATTATGTTTTAATTTTTAGATACTATATATTTTAATCATAAATTTGCAATACTCACCAGCCAACCAAAATATAAAATTAGTAAAAATAATTGTTAAACTCCTGCGTATGGTGTGGTTGCTAAATTTTCTACTGTAACTTCAAATTAAATCCAAATTCTTTATCTGCATTTGTTTATCTTGATATATGTGTAAATATCTAGTTTTATATTACCTCAATATTACCTAACATGTATTTAATGACAATTAATCTAAAATTAATTTATTTGGTGTGGTTATTTTATAATTAATATAATATTAATCAATGTGTAATAATAACTAATTTTTTGTGATCCAAGAAAGGCTTTTGAAAAAAAATTTGTAATTATAAATAAATACACTGGCAGTAATATTATAAGTGCTAATATATTTCTTAGAAAAAAAATTATGTTTTAATTTTTAGATACTATATATTTTAATCATAAATTTGCAATACTCACCAGCCAACCAAAATATAAAATTAGTAAAAATAATTGTTAAACTCCTGCGTATGGTGTGGTTGCTAAATTTTCTACTGTAACTTCAAATTAAATCCAAATTCTTTATCTGCATTTGTTTATCTTGATATATGTGTAAATATCTAGTTTTATATTACCTAAATATTTCCTAAAATGTATCTAATGACAATTAATCTAAAATTAATTTATTTGGTGTGGTTATTTTATAATTAATATAATATTAATCAATGTGTAATAATAACTAATTTTTTGTGATCCAAGAAAGGCTTTTGAAAAAAAATTTGTAATTATAAATAAATACACTGGCAGTAATATTATAAGTGCTAATATATTTCTTAGAAAAAAAATTATGTTTTAATTTTTAGATACTATATATTTTAATCATAAATTTGCAATACTCACCAGCCAACCAAAATATAAAATTAGTAAAAATAATTGTTAAACTCCTGCGTATGGTGTGGTTGCTAAATTTTCTACTGCAACTTCAAATTAAATGCAAATTCTTTAGCTGCATTTGTTTATCTTGATATATGTGTAAATATCTCATTTTATATTACCTAAATATTTCCTAAAATGTATCTAATGACAATTAATCTAAAATTAGTTTATTTGGTGTGGTTATTTTATAATTAATATAATATTAATCAATGTGTAATAATAACTAATTTTTTGTGATCCAAGAAAGGCTTTTGAAAAAAAATTTGTAATTATAAATAAATACACTGGCAGTAATATTATAAGTGCTTATATATTTCTTAGAAAAAAAATTATGTTTTAATTTTTAGATACTATATATTTTAATCATTAATTTGCAATACTCACCAGCCAACCAAAATATAAAATTAGTAAAAATAATTGTTAAACTCCTGCGTATGGTGTGGTTGCTAAATTTTCTACTGTAACTTCAAATTAAATCCAAATTCTTTATCTGCATTTGTTTATCTTGATATATGTGTAAATATCTCATTTTATATTACCTAAATATTTCCTAAAATGTATCTAATGACAATTAATCTAAAATTAATTTATTTGGTGTGGTTATTTTATAATTAATATAATATTAATCAATGTGTAATAATAACTAATTTTTTGTGATCCAAGAAAGGCTTTTGAAAAAAAATTTGTAATTATAAATAAATACACTGGCAGTAATATTATAAGTGCTAATATATTTCTTAGAAAAAAAATTATGTTTTAATTTTTAGATACTATATATTTTAATCATAAATTTGCAATACTCACCAGCCAACCAAAATATAAAATTAGTAAAAATAATTGTTAAACTCCTGCGTATGGTGTGGTTGCTAAATTTTCTACTGTAACTTCAAATTAAATCCAAATTCTTTATCTGCATTTGTTTATCTTGATATATGTGTAAATATCTAGTTTTATATTACCTAAATATTTCCTAAAATGTATCTAATGACAATTAATCTAAAATTAATTTATTTGGTGTGGTTATTTTATAATTAATATAATATTAATCAATGTGTAATAATAACTAATTTTTTGTGATCCAAGAAAGGCTTTTGAAAAAAAATTTGTAATTATAAATAAATACACTGGCAGTAATATTATAAGTGCTAATATATTTCTTAGAAAAAAAATTATGTTTTAATTTTTAGATACTATATATTTTAATCATAAATTTGCAATACTCACCAGCCAACCAAAATATAAAATTAGTAAAAATAATTGTTAAACTCCTGCGTATGGTGTGGTTGCTAAATTTTCTACTGCAACTTCAAATTAAATGCAAATTCTTTAGCTGCATTTGTTTATCTTGATATATGTGTAAATATCTCATTTTATATTACCTAAATATTTCCTAAAATGTATCTAATGACAATTAATCTAAAATTAGTTTATTTGGTGTGGTTATTTTATAATTAATATAATATTAATCAATGTGTAATAATAACTAATTTTTTGTGATCCAAGAAAGGCTTTTGAAAAAAAATTTGTAATTATAAATAAATACACTGGCAGTAATATTATAAGTGCTTATATATTTCTTAGAAAAAAAATTATGTTTTAATTTTTAGATACTATATATTTTAATCATTAATTTGCAATACTCACCAGCCAACCAAAATATAAAATTAGTAAAAATAATTGTTAAACTCCTGCGTATGGTGTGGTTGCTAAATTTTCTACTGTAACTTCAAATTAAATCCAAATTCTTTATCTGCATTTGTTTATCTTGATATATGTGTAAATATCTCATTTTATATTACCTAAATATTTCCTAAAATGTATCTAATGACAATTAATCTAAAATTAATTTATTTGGTGTGGTTATTTTATAATTAATATAATATTAATCAATGTGTAATAATAACTAATTTTTTGTGATCCAAGAAAGGCTTTTGAAAAAAAATTTGTAATTATAAATAAATACACTGGCAGTAATATTATAAGTGCTAATATATTTCTTAGAAAAAAAATTATGTTTTAATTTTTAGATACTATATATTTTAATCATAAATTTGCAATACTCACCAGCCAACCAAAATATAAAATTAGTAAAAATAATTGTTAAACTCCTGCGTATGGTGTGGTTGCTAAATTTTCTACTGCAACTTCAAATTAAATGCAAATTCTTTAGCTGCATTTGTTTATCTTGATATATGTGTAAATATCTCATTTTATATTACCTAAATATTTCCTAAAATGTATCTAATGACAATTAATCTAAAATTAGTTTATTTGGTGTGGTTATTTTATAATTAATATAATATTAATCAATGTGTAATAATAACTAATTTTTTGTGATCCAAGAAAGGCTTTTGAAAAAAAATTTGTAATTATAAATAAATACACTGGCAGTAATATTATAAGTGCTAATATATTTCTTAGAAAAAAAATTATGTTTTAATTTTTAGATACTATATATTTTAATCATAAATTTGCAATACTCACCAGCCAACCAAAATATAAAATTAGTAAAAATAATTGTTAAACTCCTGCGTATGGTGTGGTTGCTAAATTTTCTACTGTAACTTCAAATTAAATCCAAATTCTTTATCTGCATTTGTTTATCTTGATATATGTGTAAATATCTAGTTTTATATTACCTCAATATTACCTAACATGTATTTAATGACAATTAATCTAAAATTAATTTATTTGGTGTGGTTATTTTATAATTAATATAATATTAATCAATGTGTAATAATAACTAATTTTTTGTGATCCAAGAAAGGCTTTTGAAAAAAAATTTGTAATTATAAATAAATACACTGGCAGTAATATTATAAGTGCTAATATATTTCTTAGGAAAAAAATTATGTTTTAATTTTTAGATACTTTATATTTTAATCATTAATTTGCAATACTCACCAGCTAACCAAAATATAAAATTAGTAAAAATAATTGTTAAACTCCTGCGTATGGTGTGGTTGCTAAATTTTCTACTGCAACTTCAAATTAAATCCAAATTCTTTATCTGCATTTGTTTATCTTGATATATGTGTAAATATCTCATTTTATATTACCTAAATATTTCCTAAAATGTATCTAATGACAATTAATCTAAAATTAATTTATTTGGTGTGGTTATTTTATAATTAATATAATATTAATCAATGTGTAATAATAACTAATTTTTTGTGATCCAAGAAAGGCTTTTAAAAAAAAATTTGTAATTATAAATAAATACACTGGCAGTAATATTATAAGTGCTAATATATTTCTTAGGAAAAAAATTATGTTTTAATTTTTAGATACTTTATATTTTAATCATTAATTTGCAATACTCACCAGCTAACCAAAATATAAAATTAGTAAAAATAATTGTTAAACTCCTGCGTATGGTGTGGTTGCTAAATTTTCTACTGCAACTTCAAATTAAATCCAAATTCTTTATCTGCATTTGTTTATCTTGATATATGTGTAAATATCTCATTTTATATTACCTAAATATTTCCTAAAATGTATCTAATGACAATTAATCTAAAATTAATTTATTTGGTGTGGTTATTTTATAATTAATATAATATTAATCAATGTGTAATAATAACTAATTTTTTGTGATCCAAGAAAGGCTTTTGAAAAAAAATTTGTAATTATAAATAAATACACTGGCAGTAATATTATAAGTGCTAATATATTTCTTAGAAAAAAAATTATGTTTTAATTTTTAGATACTATATATTTTAATCATAAATTTGCAATACTCACCAGCCAACCAAAATATAAAATTAGTAAAAATAATTGTTAAACTCCTGCGTATGGTGTGGTTGCTAAATTTTCTACTGCAACTTCAAATTAAATGCAAATTCTTTAGCTGCATTTGTTTATCTTGATATATGTGTAAATATCTCATTTTATATTACCTAAATATTTCCTAAAATGTATCTAATGACAATTAATCTAAAATTAGTTTATTTGGTGTGGTTATTTTATAATTAATATAATATTAATCAATGTGTAATAATAACTAATTTTTTGTGATCCAAGAAAGGCTTTTGAAAAAAAATTTGTAATTATAAATAAATACACTGGCAGTAATATTATAAGTGCTTATATATTTCTTAGAAAAAAAATTATGTTTTAATTTTTAGATACTATATATTTTAATCATTAATTTGCAATACTCACCAGCCAACCAAAATATAAAATTAGTAAAAATAATTGTTAAACTCCTGCGTATGGTGTGGTTGCTAAATTTTCTACTGTAACTTCAAATTAAATCCAAATTCTTTATCTGCATTTGTTTATCTTGATATATGTGTAAATATCTAGTTTTATATTACCTCAATATTACCTAACATGTATTTAATGACAATTAATCTAAAATTAATTTATTTGGTGTGGTTATTTTATAATTAATATAATATTAATCAATGTGTAATAATAACTAATTTTTTGTGATCCAAGAAAGGCTTTTGAAAAAAAATTTGTAATTATAAATAAATACACTGGCAGTAATATTATAAGTGCTAATATATTTCTTAGGAAAAAAATTATGTTTTAATTTTTAGATACTTTATATTTTAATCATTAATTTGCAATACTCACCAGCTAACCAAAATATAAAATTAGTAAAAATAATTGTTAAACTCCTGCGTATGGTGTGGTTGCTAAATTTTCTACTGCAACTTCAAATTAAATCCAAATTCTTTATCTGCATTTGTTTATCTTGATATATGTGTAAATATCTCATTTTATATTACCTAAATATTTCCTAAAATGTATCTAATGACAATTAATCTAAAATTAATTTATTTGGTGTGGTTATTTTATAATTAATATAATATTAATCAATGTGTAATAATAACTAATTTTTTGTGATCCAAGAAAGGCTTTTAAAAAAAAATTTGTAATTATAAATAAATACACTGGCAGTAATATTATAAGTGCTAATATATTTCTTAGGAAAAAAATTATGTTTTAATTTTTAGATACTTTATATTTTAATCATTAATTTGCAATACTCACCAGCTAACCAAAATATAAAATTAGTAAAAATAATTGTTAAACTCCTGCGTATGGTGTGGTTGCTAAATTTTCTACTGCAACTTCAAATTAAATCCAAATTCTTTATCTGCATTTGTTTATCTTGATATATGTGTAAATATCTCATTTTATATTACCTAAATATTTCCTAAAATGTATCTAATGACAATTAATCTAAAATTAATTTATTTGGTGTGGTTATTTTATAATTAATATAATATTAATCAATGTGTAATAATAACTAATTTTTTGTGATCCAAGAAAGGCTTTTGAAAAAAAATTTGTAATTATAAATAAATACACTGGCAGTAATATTATAAGTGCTAATATATTTCTTAGAAAAAAAATTATGTTTTAATTTTTAGATACTATATATTTTAATCATAAATTTGCAATACTCACCAGCCAACCAAAATATAAAATTAGTAAAAATAATTGTTAAACTCCTGCGTATGGTGTGGTTGCTAAATTTTCTACTGTAACTTCAAATTAAATCCAAATTCTTTATCTGCATTTGTTTATCTTGATATATGTGTAAATATCTAGTTTTATATTACCTCAATATTACCTAACATGTATTTAATGACAATTAATCTAAAATTAATTTATTTGGTGTGGTTATTTTATAATTAATATAATATTAATCAATGTGTAATAATAACTAATTTTTTGTGATCCAAGAAAGGCTTTTAAAAAAAAATTTGTAATTATAAATAAATACACTGGCAGTAATATTATAAGTGCTAATATATTTCTTAGGAAAAAAATTATGTTTTAATTTTTAGATACTTTATATTTTAATCATTAATTTGCAATACTCACCAGCTAACCAAAATATAAAATTAGTAAAAATAATTGTTAAACTCCTGCGTATGGTGTGGTTGCTAAATTTTCTACTGCAACTTCAAATTAAATCCAAATTCTTTATCTGCATTTGTTTATCTTGATATATGTGTAAATATCTCATTTTATATTACCTAAATATTTCCTAAAATGTATCTAATGACAATTAATCTAAAATTAATTTATTTGGTGTGGTTATTTTATAATTAATATAATATTAATCAATGTGTAATAATAACTAATTTTTTGTGATCCAAGAAAGGCTTTTGAAAAAAAATTTGTAATTATAAATAAATACACTGGCAGTAATATTATAAGTGCTAATATATTTCTTAGAAAAAAAATTATGTTTTAATTTTTAGATACTATATATTTTAATCATTAATTTGCAATACTCACCAGCCAACCAAAATATAAAATTAGTAAAAATAATTGTTAAACTCCTGCGTATGGTGTGGTTGCTAAATTTTCTACTGCAACTTCAAATTAAATGCAAATTCTTTAGCTGCATTTGTTTATCTTGATATATGTGTAAATATCTCATTTTATATTACCTAAATATTTCCTAAAATGTATCTAATGACAATTAATCTAAAATTAGTTTATTTGGTGTGGTTATTTTATAATTAATATAATATTAATCAATGTGTAATAATAACTAATTTTTTGTGATCCAAGAAAGGCTTTTAAAAAAAAATTTGTAATTATAAATAAATACACTGGCAGTAATATTATAAGTGCTAATATATTTCTTAGGAAAAAAATTATGTTTTAATTTTTAGATACTTTATATTTTAATCATTAATTTGCAATACTCACCAGCTAACCAAAATATAAAATTAGTAAAAATAATTGTTAAACTCCTGCGTATGGTGTGGTTGCTAAATTTTCTACTGCAACTTCAAATTAAATCCAAATTCTTTATCTGCATTTGTTTATCTTGATATATGTGTAAATATCTCATTTTATATTACCTAAATATTTCCTAAAATGTATCTAATGACAATTAATCTAAAATTAATTTATTTGGTGTGGTTATTTTATAATTAATATAATATTAATCAATGTGTAATAATAACTAATTTTTTGTGATCCAAGAAAGGCTTTTGAAAAAAAATTTGTAATTATAAATAAATACACTGGCAGTAATATTATAAGTGCTAATATATTTCTTAGGAAAAAAATTATGTTTTAATTTTTAGATACTTTATATTTTAATCATTAATTTGCAATACTCACCAGCTAACCAAAATATAAAATTAGTAAAAATAATTGTTAAACTCCTGCGTATGGTGTGGTTGCTAAATTTTCTACTGCAACTTCAAATTAAATCCAAATTCTTTATCTGCATTTGTTTATCTTGATATATGTGTAAATATCTCATTTTATATTACCTAAATATTTCCTAAAATGTATCTAATGACAATTAATCTAAAATTAATTTATTTGGTGTGGTTATTTTATAATTAATATAATATTAATCAATGTGTAATAATAACTAATTTTTTGTGATCCAAGAAAGGCTTTTAAAAAAAAATTTGTAATTATAAATAAATACACTGGCAGTAATATTATAAGTGCTAATATATTTCTTAGGAAAAAAATTATGTTTTAATTTTTAGATACTTTATATTTTAATCATTAATTTGCAATACTCACCAGCTAACCAAAATATAAAATTAGTAAAAATAATTGTTAAACTCCTGCGTATGGTGTGGTTGCTAAATTTTCTACTGCAACTTCAAATTAAATCCAAATTCTTTATCTGCATTTGTTTATCTTGATATATGTGTAAATATCTCATTTTATATTACCTAAATATTTCCTAAAATGTATCTAATGACAATTAATCTAAAATTAATTTATTTGGTGTGGTTATTTTATAATTAATATAATATTAATCAATGTGTAATAATAACTAATTTTTTGTGATCCAAGAAAGGCTTTTGAAAAAAAATTTGTAATTATAAATAAATACACTGGCAGTAATATTATAAGTGCTAATATATTTCTTAGGAAAAAAATTATGTTTTAATTTTTAGATACTTTATATTTTAATCATTAATTTGCAATACTCACCAGCTAACCAAAATATAAAATTAGTAAAAATAATTGTTAAACTCCTGCGTATGGTGTGGTTGCTAAATTTTCTACTGCAACTTCAAATTAAATCCAAATTCTTTAGCTGCATTTGTTTATCTTGATATATGTGTAAATATCTCATTTTATATTACCTAAATATTTCCTAAAATGTATCTAATGACAATTAATCTAAAATTAATTTATTTGGTGTGGTTATTTTATAATTAATATAATATTAATCAATGTGTAATAATAACTAATTTTTTGTGATCCAAGAAAGGCTTTTAAAAAAAAATTTGTAATTATAAATAAATACACTGGCAGTAATATTATAAGTGCTAATATATTTCTTAGGAAAAAAATTATGTTTTAATTTTTAGATACTTTATATTTTAATCATTAATTTGCAATACTCACCAGCTAACCAAAATATAAAATTAGTAAAAATAATTGTTAAACTCCTGCGTATGGTGTGGTTGCTAAATTTTCTACTGCAACTTCAAATTAAATCCAAATTCTTTAGCTGCATTTGTTTATCTTGATATATGTGTAAATATCTCATTTTATATTACCTAAATATTTCCTAAAATGTATCTAATGACAATTAATCTAAAATTAATTTATTTGGTGTGGTTATTTTATAATTAATATAATATTAATCAATGTGTAATAATAACTAATTTTTTGTGATCCAAGAAAGGCTTTTGAAAAAAAATTTGTAATTATAAATAAATACACTGGCAGTAATATTATAAGTGCTTATATATTTCTTAGAAAAAAAATTATGTTTTAATTTTTAGATACTATATATTTTAATCATTAATTTGCAATACTCACCAGCTAACCAAAATATAAAATTAGTAAAAATAATTGTTAAACTCCTGCGTATGGTGTGGTTGCTAAATTTTCTACTGCAACTTCAAATTAAATGCAAATTCTTTATCTGCATTTGTTTATCTTGATATATGTGTAAATATCTAGTTTTATATTACCTCAATATTACCTAACATGTATTTAATGACAATTAATCTAAAATTAATTTATTTGGTGTGGTTATTTTATAATTAATTTAATATTAATCAATGTGTAATAATAACTAATTTTTTGTGATCCAAGAAAGGCTTTTGAAAAAAAATTTGTAATTATAAATAAATACACTGGCAGTAATATTATAAGTGCTAATATATTTCTTAGGAAAAAAATTATGTTTTAATTTTTAGATACTTTATATTTTAATCATTAATTTGCAATACTCACCAGCTAACCAAAATATAAAATTAGTAAAAATAATTGTTAAACTCCTGCGTATGGTGTGGTTGCTAAATTTTCTACTGCAACTTCAAATTAAATCCAAATTCTTTATCTGCATTTGTTTATCTTGATATATGTGTAAATATCTAATTTTATATTACCTTAATATTTCCTAAATTGTATTTAATGACAATTAATCTAAAAGTAATTTATTTGGTGTGGTTATTTTATAATTAATTTAATATTAATCAATGTGTATTTCCTTGAAAGTTAAGAAAAAAATGAAATTCGGATTATATTAAATATGCTCAGCTGAATGTGAGATTATTCAAATGTGAAAATATTTCTGTTCATATCTAAAATTTAAGTAAACTAATCTGTATCAGTGATTGCATGGCACGTGCATTGCCATGCGCAATGAATAAATTAGTGATATTTGTCATAATTTCCCGAAAAAAATAGATAAGGCTTGTTTGTAGTCAGTGAATAAATGGTGAGAACATTGATTGCACATTGAAAATATGTGAAGCCATTGCGGTGGAAATAATAAGGAATCAGTGCTGTAGTAAGATTAGAAGTCATATTAAGCATCAGGTCGCCGGCTCCTCCACCATTTCACCTTCACACTTCATAACTCGTTATGACTCCGCCTACATTCCCTCTTTTGGTAACGCCCCATCTTGCGCTTTTCGGCATTTATTATCTGGTTCTTAACTCAGAATGGCCGGGGCACTTCAATTGCAACAGCCTTTCAAGTAAATTTGGAATTTTTCATATAATCAATCCTTGGTAGTTTTTTGGAACAAAAATTGTGCATTATAATAAAGTGAATATAAATTAAATTATTGAAATTTTTGCTTTTGACAATCAAAAATAAATACTGAGAATATTTTTGTTTACTGTTTACGTTCGATTTATAAATATCACAAATTCATATTAAAATCGACAAATATTTAATTATTAAATTTTTATTTGTGTATAATTAATAATGAAATAAATTTTTTTGTAGTTATTCATGATATCATTTATTTTTACTCTATTTATTATAGTAAACTTACTGTATAAAGTATATTTTTTTATAATAACATGTGTTAGCCCTTTAATTTATTAGAGCAAAAATATGTATTTAAAATATATAGTGAGAAACATACTCTGATAAAAATATTGGAATAAATTGAAGGAAATTATTTTCTGTAAGCTGTAAAAATAATCACTAATTTCTTTAGATAAAAAGAATATACCAATATTTTCTGTAATAATTGTTTCATTAAAAAGAATATGACTTTATTTTGAAAGTTTTTGTTAGTAATTTTTAATGATTAAAATATATATTTGATAAAATTATTTTTCAAAATATTCAATTTTTATTTTCTATTGAATTATTAGAATAGTAATGGACTGTACAATAAATGACGATCAAATATCTAATTCTCCTACGACAAGCATTTCTGATTTTGGTAATCAGTCAAAGATTCGTTTAACGCCAACATCTTTTGATAATAACAACTCCAATTGCATTGGCTCCATAAACAATGGATACAATAATGTATACAATACTCCCGATTCGATGTCGGATGATGAAATGTCCGATTTTTCTCTAAACGATAGTGAAAATGATGACTACCAAAATTATATTGATGGTAATAAACATATTTTTTTTTTTGCATAAATTTATAAATAATAAATATTTTGTTTAGATTCAAAAAATTTCCCGAGAGAAGTGATTGCATCAATGAATATTTCTATAGTTGGTGCTAATAGAAATGTAAAAAATGTTCGAAAAACTTTTACAAATACTAGAGAACGATGGAGACAGCAAAATGTTTCGGGTGCATTTGCTGAGCTTCGAAAGCTAGTACCAACTCATCCGCCAGACAAAAAATTATCTAAAAATGAAATCTTACGAATGGCAATTCGTTATATTCGATTGCTTACAAATATATTGGAATGGCAAAAACAGCAGGATCTTAAATATAATGAAAAAGTCGAAATACATAAAAATAATGATGTGAATGTTTACTTAAGCCATGAGAAGAGTACTTGTCAGAAAAATGTCGAAATTTCAAAAATAAACGAAAAAAACAATTTGGTTGTGTTAGTTCCACAAAATGTACCATCGATGAAACAAGAGGAAATTGATGATAGCAAATTATCTGAATCAATTCAAAATTCAAAACGAAATAGTTTAATATTACAACCAATTCAAGTTAAATTTGGTAAACAAATATCAGTGAAACCAAACACATTCTCGTCATTTATACATTTTAGCAATAATTTTGAAAATTCTAATAAGATAACTAAACAATTGCAAAAGCCAACTAATAATTTAAGAATTCAAAAACGGAAAAGGAAAAATGATAAACTAAATAGTCCGGAAAATGATAAAAATGCAAATGACGAATCAATGAATTAAAATTAAATTTTTCCTTGCCTATATTAAGAATGATAAATTATGAACATATTTTTTTTTTATAATTAAAACGAATTTATTTAATACTACGAACTAACATGATTTTAATTATTTTACGAACTAACATGATTTTTAATTTTAATAAGAATGTCCATATTAATCAAATAAAATCAAAATGCAATTTAAATACCATATATTCTTGTATTATTATATATTTTTTTAGATAAATTTTTATTTTTAATGAAATCAGTTAGTAAAAAACAAATTTTATGTATAAAATATTTTTTTTAAAAAAAACAAGATTTTCGATTTATGCTTTCTTACATTGAACATACAGAATCTGTTCAAAACACAAACCCAAAACTTTGGTTACAACATATAAAAATAGACCAAATTGTGAAACAGAAAGTAATAAATTTTTCATCAAAATAATACTAAATGCACTCATATGCGTAGGTGAATATGCCATGTACATACATATTTGAATATGCAATATTCATCCCAATAAATTAGCGCCGTGAAATTCTCGTTCTATAAATTTTTAATAAAAATTATAATAAAAATGTTTATACATATTGTTGATAAATATTCCTAATGAATGATTAATGTGTTAAAAATTTAAAAAAATCCATTTAGCATGACCCAACAGTGTGAATTTGTCATTGCCTATTTCCACTGAACTGTAGTACTTTATATGTGAAAATGCTCAATAGTATTAGTGCTCTAAAGGTCCGATGTCAAATGGTTCGTCTCTTGGTCAAAAGAGTGCAGAGCAGCATCACGTGAGTGTATCGCTAATGGTGAACTGCTGGTTAGTTTAAGACAGAAGTAAAATTTATTTCAAAATTGATTATATATCTAATTCTTAGTAAAAGACAATTAAATATAATCCAAGCAAATCAAATATTTTCTGAGATATCGCAATTGTTGCAATTAAGTGTACTACTGTAAGTAAAAGCACAAAAAATACATCTTCAGTTTGAGGACTCTTAAGATAACTATCTATAGATGAATACATGTCATTATTCTGAAAACGTTTTGGGTTTATTAGAAGGATATTTCCTTTTAAATTATATTTTATTAAATTTTACTGCCGTGCATAAAACTGTGATCATAAGTATGCGTACAACTATTATCAAATTGATGTGACAATATATTTTGAAAAAGTTTCCATTATTATGAATATCTAAGGAAATTCGATAAGCGTAAAGGATATTACTTGTTATGTCTCTAATATTTGCAAAATTACAGGGTTTTTGCACTGCCAACAATAGTCAAAATTCAATTTGATTGTAATTTTTTTGTTGTCATGTGACAACAGCTGACAAGAGTTCGTGCTCGCTCATATAGGAGACATTTCAAATGTTTGGATTAGTTTATGTTGCTGCCAAAAATGTTTGCATTTAAAGATTTTGATAAAAAAAAAAGTAATTACAGATAGATCAATTCGAAATTTCAATGATAAAGTGAAGGTTTTTGGTTTTTGGGATATAGTAAATTGGTACAATAGCAACCTAATGAATACGTTCTACAAATGTATACTTACCCGTGGTATGTGTATTGATTGATGTATAATAATTCATCGTGTATGTGCACAGAGTTTGTTTTAGTTCACGCAACTTGCCAGGAGTATTCAAAATAGATGTTTTCGCGCAAACTTTTTTAGACTAAGTTCTATAATTTAATAATTTGATATCAAAATAATTTTGCCTATTTTCGAAAGTGTTATTTAATATTTAGTATTTAAGTTCAATTAATAAAATGCAATCTTAAAATATTATTTGATTTATAATTTTAGAAACCATAAACAATAATTATGACTGAATATTGGTTGATTTCTGCGCCTGGAGAAAAAACTTGCCAACAAACATGGGATGAGATGAACAATGTTACAAACAAACAAAATAATCTCTGCTCCAACTATAAATTTCATATCCCTGATTTAAAAGTAATATTATTGTCTGAATGCGATTGATATTATAAAGAAATAATATTTATATTCTGAATAGGTTGGTACATTAGACCAACTTGTTGGTTTATCTGATGATCTTGGAAAAATTGATGTAAATGCAGAACATATTACTCGAAAAGTAGCAGCTTATTTGGGCGATGTACTAGAAGATCAACGTGACAAAGTTCAGGAAAATTTACTTGCAAATAATAGTAAGTAAAATATATTTATATATACAATAATGGATTGAAATTTTATATTTAATAATTTTGAAAATTATCATTGACCATCACAGCTAATCTTGCAACTTATCTTACTCGATTCCAATGGGATATGGCAAAATATCCGATTAAACAATCCCTTCAAAATATTGCCGATATAATTTCTAAACAAATTGGACAAATTTATGCTGATTTGAAGACAAAATCAACAGCTTACAATAATTTAAAAGGTGATTTGCATCTTCTGGAGAAAAAGCAGACGTAAGTCTTTCTATATTTTGATTGTTTTAATCACACAACTTTATATAGTTTTAAATTGTTTATAGAGGAAGTTTGCTTGTACGAAATTTAGCTGATTTGGTGAAAAAAGAGCACTTTATATTGGATTCTGAATATTTAACAACTTTACTGGTTATTGTTCCAAAGTATGTTTATTTGATTAATTGTTTTATTTCGATTAATTTTTATAAAATCTATTTTTAGATCATTGCATAATGATTGGATCAATGGCTATGAGAAAATAAGTAATATGATTGTACCCCGCTCATCCACATTAATTGATCAAGATCAAGATCATCTTTTATTTAATGTTACATTATTTAAAAAAGTCGTTGAAGAGTTTAAATTACACGCACGAGAAAAGAAGTTCATTGTACGAGATTTTGAATACAATGAAGAAAAATTGGCTGCTGGTAAAAACGAAATAACTAAATTGGTTACAGATAAAAAGAAACAATTTGTAAGTTCCATGAACTATTTCAAGAAATGCCAACACTTATTTTTTTTTATATATGTAGGGTCCATTAGTCAGATGGTTGAAAGTTAATTTTAGTGAATGTTTCTGCGCCTGGATACATGTAAAGGCTTTGAGAGTATTTGTTGAATCAGTTTTAAGGTATTTATTCTGTTTTTATTCATATAATTTATTATAATAATATCAAATTCATCAGTAAAATAATAATGCTTTTGTTAATAAAACAAAATATATCTTAAAAAATACAAATAAAAGAAAATTCTTGCTTTTTACTCACATTAACTTAATAAAACTTTTTTATTTTTATAATTTTCTATCAGAGTTTGTTATTTATGTAAATATATAATTAACTATGTAATATTTTAATTAGTAAGCTATGTAATATATTAATTATTAGCTTTGGAACTATTTATTTAAATTCAGTTTAAAAAATATGGATTTTTGTGGAAATAAACTTTTGTAGATATGGGCTACCAGTCAACTTTCAAGCGATACTAATTCATCCAAACAAAAGAAGCATAAAAAAGTTACGCGATGTTCTTAATCAACTTTATGGTCATTTGGACGGTTCAGCGGCAGGATCAGGTGGTGGCAAATCCGATGTAAGAATTTATTCCGTATATAAATGTAACGGAAAATAATAATTGGTATTTTTATGTGTATGTAGGTGGATATTCCCGGTCTTGGCTTTGGACAATCTGAATATTATCCTTACGTCTACTATAAATTGAACATTGATATGATAGAACAAAAAATTTAAGCAATAAATGTGTATATTAAGTTTCGTTACATCGTGTATTATACAATAACACTTAGCGCCCAAAAGTATTCGATTTGTTAATATTTGTTTGTTACTGCTATTTTTATTTTTTCTTAATCATCATGTTTGGCGTGAAAATAATTGTAAAATAAATCATAATCGTAAATATTTCTATATAAACGTATATGTATGCAAAATTAATTGAATATCATTCGTATAACAACGTTGTTAGTTAAATAACTTTTTTATGTTAAATGCTCCCAAGAAACAATTTATATTCCATTGTTGATTTTTTTTTAAAGAATTATCAAAATATAAAAAAAACGTAATAATGTAATAATTATTCGAATGCTGTTGAACATTTTAAATATTAGGTTAATTAAAGTCTTTTTCTATTCAAGTCGTTTCGATAAAGTAAATAAAAATTGATTTATTATTATAATTATATAAATATAAAAATTAGAAAATGTTGAAAAAAATAATTATATAAGTAATGTTAAAAATAATATTTATGTAAAAATCACTGTAAATATGTGATGTGAGTACATATATAAAAGAAAACATTCCAAATATTGTTCCATTAATTATTTTTATTTATTGGTTAAATTTAGTTTAAAAGTGTACTACCTTTTAATGGAAAACATATTAATGGTTTCAAGGTATTGAATTTATTATGACAATTTTTTGACATCATTTCAAACTATTGATACAGGAGTTACAGTAAATAAAAATCCAACCACTGTTTGTTTGTTGCAATTTTAATTATATTGATATATTGACACTGGGCTTGTTTAAGTTTCTTTTGATAATTTAACTTAACAAACTAAGCATTTTATTTTTCTACTCACAATCAAAAACAAATCTAGAGTAGTTTATATTTTACTATTTCGGGAATTAAAATAAATTAAAGCATTTTAGATAAATATTTAATGGAAAAATTAATTAAAAATGTTACAAATTATTTATTGATGTAGCAGATATAGATGCATCGGAAGTATCCATCGGCTTCGTATCATCTTGTGGCATTCCAAGGCTTGCCGGAATATTGAGGGTCTAAATATAAAATTAATTTATGAACATTTTTTATTGAATAATATATTAGCCAATACCTTTCCAGGACATGCTGCTTCATATTGATGCTTAAGACTTTCTAGTTCGAAATGACATGTAGCCAAGGCTGTACGAAGTTCACAAAGGAGGACCATATCAGAACGCAATTCATTAAAAGCGTTACAAATTTCTTCAGTAGGTGGTGGTGCAGGATCTTAAATAATCAAATTTATTAGAATGGATTTCCCTAAATAGAATTGGCAGAACATACCAACTTTGAATTCTTGCAATGCTTGCTCTAACGCTTTAGCTTTCTTTTGACCAATATTAGCTGGTAACTTCATCTTTTGTGATCTCAAAGAAACTCCAGTACCTCTCAGATCGGGAAACTTTATTCCAGCGCTTTCTACTGCCTATAATTACATTAAATTAATGAACATAAATAATTTGTTTTCGGAGACGACTTACATTAACTACGGAATCAACTCTGGATGGACGTGGCTGGGGTTGAAGCTTTTTCTTGTGCAACTTTTTATCATGCCGTCTCGCCGTCGTATTTTGAGCTACCTCTGCTTGATGCTTTAAGATATTATTTTAATTATACTTGAACTAATATATTTAAGTTAAACTGAGAAGCATTGATAAATATTTTGATAAGGGTTTTAATTAAACTTATCGTTATTAATGATGTTGTTGAACTTACTTGATCAGCTTGCGATATCAATTTCTGTAAATCTTGTGTTTTCTTTTCACGCTCCTTTTTTCGTGCCTCTATTTTTTTCAATTCATTTTGTAGCATTACTTCCTCCTCTATCTAACTCACAAAAATGTAAGAACTATATCATATTCGTACTTATATAAATATATTTATAATACTTGTTTAGTTGTTCTATCGAATAATTTCTTCAATTGTTCTTTGCGTTTCCGTTCGTGATCTGCGTCAAATACGTATGCTCTTTTGTCTGAATTACCTTTAGTCTATTATAATAAATATATAAATTACTAATCGCTACACTATTGATATAATATTTAAAATTATTACCACCTTAGCTAGAATATTCGAAACTTCATAGTATCTTTCCTTTAAATCTTCAACAGTTTTTATACCATAATTAGATCGGTCCCATCGATCAGCCATAACGATAAAACGCAAATCAAACCTAGTGTTATCAGAAAAAATAAAGGATACATTTAATATTTATAAAATACCTTTTAGCTAAATCAAAAAGATGATCTGTTTGAGGTTTTGTCCATTTTCCCGAATTAACTCTTAAATTAGCACTGTATTCATTCACCGAATAAGCAGGAATATTTAATTGCTTATTAAATTTGGCAAATGGATACTCTCTACTATCGTCAGAAGCACGTTTCCAATGATGGAATACAGCTCCATCATTTCGGGCTGGATTCGTAAATGGAGCCCATTCCCACTTCCGAACTTTCTTCATACCAAGTCTTGCTTTAACTTGTTTATAACCAGAACCTATTCCTAAAGCTGTGTCAGTTGGTAGCAGTGGGGCTGCATCTTTGTTATCGTTGTATAAAAGAGCATATACTTCTCTATGCATTCCTTCAGGTCTTTTACTAGTTCTTACTCTAAAACGAAATAAAAATGCTTACTAATTTAAAAATTCTAAAACAATAACCAAAATTTTTACCTCTCGAAATTCCGTTTCCTTGTGGAGAGTATAGATTCTTTCGTTACTTCAGGCGTAGTAGGCCTTTCCAATTCTAATATATCTCTAACGTCTGCTGACATAATTTATTATTTTTGACAAAGGTTTAAAATAATATATTTGACAAGTAATTTAGTTTATAAAAATGTCATTCGCAGTAAACAAAACAACGTTCAATTTTCTTGTGATTTCTCTTCTTCTTCTTCAATTTCATGATAAAACAATTCTGCACTTACCATGAATTGTTTTATCTTAAAATTGAAGAAGAAGAGAAATCACAAGAAATTTTAAAAAACTAGTAATTATACTTAACGTGGTATTTAAAAAATTACATGTTTAATTATTATATCTAATTATATAAATCGTGTAATGTGCATTATTTTATAAAATATATGATATGTATAGTAGTTTATGTGGATTTTCTATTTGGAAAAAATTTTCTTTGAATAAAAATCCCACATTACCTAATCGTTATCCAAGATTCGCAGATACGTAAGGTTTTATTATAAATTTGTTGCAGAAACACTGGCATTATATTGTATAGATAAATCTCTGTTCTCAGCATTTAATTTTTTATCCTGGTTTTCTTCAATACCTTCATTTGATTTCAATATTAAAAACATATAAAAGTTGTGTATTATTAAAATATTTAGCTATAGAATATTTTATTAAAAATTGTTTTTGTATATATAAAAAACAACTTTGTGCTGATCTTACAAGTGTTTTTATGATATTCGTTCGGAGAACTATAAATAATGCAGGTTTGCTGGTTTCGTTTTGTAAAAATATGATTAAATAATTCGTATTGATATTCATTAGGTTTTTTTGTCTGATTACAAATGTAATTTTTTTTGATTAAATTTGCTCCGAAATATGACTTATTTGACGTCATGTTGGGTGCAATAATACAGCATTATTTTTTTATGAATCTATGTACATTCCGTTCGTATATTTTGAATCGTTTCGTATTTTGCGACGAATAGTGACTATTTTGTTGTTGAACAAAAAAATTGAGAAATAATTTTCTAGAATTTCTTCAACTAAATTTATTACTTTCACATTATTAATATATCTTACATTAACAAATGAACAAAAATTAAAATTTATACATTTATGTAATAAAAATAAGATTATTCACAACTTATATAAAACGCAACGATTACTTATCTAATAATAAGTGCAAATTTAAGTATATAGTCTTTGAGATACAAAAATAATTTTATAAAACTAACAAAATTACACGTAAGATATAATAATACACTCGATGAACTTAACATTTATGAAATTAATAATACAATTTATTATTAGAAAATCTATATTTCAGATAGAGTTCTTTTCTGTGCATCGGTAATTTCTGGATGCCAAACATCTACAATTAGAACTAATCTGTAACTGCTGCCAGTATGCCAAACTTCGTGTTCAAAACTATCATCAAATATTAATGTCTCTCCCTCCACCCAAGTTCTGCAAAATACAAAAAGTAGATCAAAAATTTACTGGTTTTTATTATACACAAGATTTACCGGTTTTGCTTAGCAACTCTAATGATTGTTCCTGAAGGAATTTTTAGCCCAAGATGTGCTCGTAATCGACAGTTTGTAGGTCCACAGTGAGGCCAAACATGTGTACCTGGTTGCATAATACTAAATTTCACTTGTCCGCGCTTGCAAAATCGAGCTGCAGGAAAGTTTTCTATGAGACCGCACGTGAATGGTGCTTTTTGACAATTCTTAATGTTTTTATGGCCTCTAGCAAATAGTTCAAATTGTTTCCAATCACCAAAATCTCTTAAACTTTCCGACTCATCTAGGAAATATCCTTTTTCATTAACAATTTTTAATGCTTCACTGCGAATTTTTGGGAAATTTTCTTCAAGATGATCAAAATATGACGCATACGTAGTTTCTTTCTTTGTCCAAAATGGTTGTGCTTTCAATGTTTCAATATTATATAAAGATCGTTGATATTCTGATAGAAATAGTTTTCTTCGCGCGCCCTTACGATATACTTCCATAGCTTCTTCTGTACGACCAAGTCGTTGTAAGGAGTCTCCTAAGGAAAAATAAAATCTGCCATCTTGGGTGCCATTGGCTTCAGAAGCAATTCCTTTCTGTAAATATCTTATGGCTTGTTCAAAATTCTGATCATGATTTTTTAACACAAATCCATAAAGAACCATCGCAACACCATCATTAGACCACTTGGCAAGTGTTCTTTCTAAAATTTCTTTAGCTTCTGCAAGTCTAAAAAAATACTAATTGGCTTTTTTACAAGTTTTTTTTTTACACTTACCGATTGAATAATAAATTTGTTATTACCCATTCAGTCCAAAAATGTGGCTCATTTGGAAATCGATTTATAAGAATTTTATGCATTTTGATTGTTTCAAAATAATTTCCTAAAAATTAGAATTTTCTGATTATATTTTATATTTAATTCATTAAAAAAAATAAAAATTTTTACCTAAAAATCTTCTTCGCTCAATACATCTTAGGGCGTTTTTTTTAAAAAGCGCGTCATTGATGTTGTTACCAAGAGTCAAGAATGTTTCATATGATTGTAGTGCTTCTTTAAGTAGCTCATTACTCATATACTTTTCTGATAGTTTATCTAACGTTGCTGCTTTACCAGACAGTGCTTCAGGAAGGAGTGGATGTTTAAGGAGCAACGATTCATAAATTTTGAGTGCTAACTTTAGATTCTGGATATAGTTAAAAGCAAACAAACAAATAGACAAACAAAAAACAAACAACATTTGATTATACATATATATTTTCAAAACGATGCATTATTAATAAACAACGTCAATTTTGATTAGGACTTACACAATAATAAGAGATTAGACACAAAAAATAAAACAAATTAAATTTTTAAATATGACAGAAAACAAGCAAAAATCTTTTAATAGGTATTTCCTATTAAATTTCTCTAAATTATATAGAAAGTGGGTCATTAATAGAAAATACCTATCAAATAATCCGTTAAAATATTTTTAAGTTCGTAAAGAAAACTGCGGTCCATATTATTAAGATCTTAAATATTTCATACGTTTTAGCAATGTAAACGCTTTGCAGTTCGTCTACTTTGTTAATTTGTATCACAATATCTTCACAATATAGATAAGCTTAATTGATTTTTTATGACTACATTAAATCAACAAGAAATATAACGCTTTATTTAAAATTACAATCTTATTAGTAGTAAAAAATTAAAACAAATAAAATTTCAAATTATCTTTTGTATAAAAAAGAAATTCTTTTTAAAAATTAGAAAGCAATTAATTAAAATCGAATTGCTATGTAAAAATAAAAAGAAAATATAAAAAAGAAATTAGAAAAATTTAATTGTGATTAAATTTAAAGAAATAAATATAATTTTTTTTGATTATATTTGCTTGGAGGACTAACCAAAATTATTGCTCAATAATTCATATATATAATACATAAATTCAAATTTTTTTCATTAACAGTTTCCCGCCTAATTTTACTTTTAAACAAATATTTAAAAATAAAATAAAAATATTGATATTTTTTAAATATTTTTATATAATAACTAATCGTTATCGAAATATTCTTACTGGTATGAATTGATATTAAAAGAAGGATTTTATGTAGTTTACTTACGTTTTGAAGCAACTGTTCATTGGCTCGGTTTAACTCATTATCGATATAAGCATCCTCCGAGAATGAATTTGCCCCAGATGGTCTACTTCCTATATTAAAAATAATTATTTACATTATGTTTATAATTTATCGTTTATGTTAAATTTATTTTAATAAAAACAATAACGACAATCAATTCCAATTTGAAAACATATTGCCTAATTATTTAAAAGAAATTATTGTTAACTTTTTTTTTGCATTTTGGGTTTTTGGTCTTATTTTTTTTTTAGTTTACAATTTGAAAATGTTCCATTTACTTGTCCATGCAATATGATCATCTTCATGTTCTTCCTCATCTTCTTCATCTTTATCATATAAACTGTGTTCTAATTTTCCATATTTGGCTTCCAGTCGTTTCATAAGATCATCATCATCAACATCGGAAATTTCACCATCATAATCATCATCAACTTCATCTGGTTCATCATCATCTTCATATTCTTCATCATCACCGTCTGCGCCATCTTCCCTTTCGTCAATGCGCTCGTCTGTTATGTATACATAATCTTGTAATTCCTCTTCGTTTGTGTCCATTATTTCAGATATTGTCTGTTTTTGCCCATCCATTTTAATTTCTCGCTGCTATTATTCCATTTATTTGAATTATCTTTTAATTCTAAATAAAATTTCATATTTAAGGATTGCTAATCCTTTACCTCTTCTTTAGTTTTTGTTTCAATAGGAGGAACTGGTACCTCCACCAAAGAATTAGAAGATTTTTCAAAAAATGTTTCAGACTTTTTACGGTTTAAATCAGTCGTATTTTCAAAAGATGATTTTGCCTCTAATTTGTTTTCCAATTGTTCCAATTTACGTTTCAATTCTCCCAGTTTATTTTCCTTAGCCAACTCCTTTGATATCGGTTGAATTACTTCTTCATCCAAAGTATCTCTTTGGTCGACTTCTTTAAAACATTATTCAGAGGAAGGTATAATAAAAAATGAAAAGTTCAAATAACTATAAGTAAATAGGATATTTTAACAACCATCCAAATTTTCGAAGATATCTTTAACTGCCTTAGTTCTTTCGCTGGTGACTAATGACCTTTTAATTATATCTGCATTATATAAGTTCCTTTTGCCCAGCACTTCCACATCGGTATTTTCTTTTTGATCTATCCGACAAGTTAATTTTATATAAAAAAAATGTACTCTTAAAAGTATATTATATATGACGACAAGTAAGAATTAGTATTAATTATTTGTACAAAAACCGGCAAATACAACAGTAAACCGCATTCCTGATTTAGTAAATTTAGAAAAAGAATTGTGAACGTTATATATTGAAAATATATATGATATGACTTAGAGATGTTTCAAGTAAATGCTAATTATTACAAAATATTAATTTGTTTATCTAATTTTATTAATAAAAAAAAAAGTTCCACAAATCTTTAAGAAATGCGCAAATAAAGAATTTCAAAATTTAAATTTGTTGTTAATATAACAACAAATTTAATAATATAAATATATTTTAGTATAGTAACTATGAGTTAATACATTTAAATACGTTATAAACTTACAAAAATATTTAAATAATTAAATAATTTAAGTGCAAAATTTTTTTCATCATATTGGAATTAATAACATTATATTATATTTGTCGAAGAATTATAAAATAATTTAAAATATGTAAATATTTTTTAGTTGAATTGTAAAAATATCAACTCGTTTAGGTAATATTAAAAATGAAAATAAGGGTGAACTGAAAGCACAAATGACAGTGAACAAACAATGTCTAAATGACAATTTATACCGAATTATCCAACCAACTCACTGTTATCCGGGATTGTTTTTTTAATCAAAACTAGTCGCGCAACAAAGACCAGAGCCAGACCAACACCGATCTTCACTGCAACTGTAAAATTTAATAGATTTTCTAAAAACGTATTTTAAGTGCATTTAGTTTTTTCTTCTTTTGACTATAAAAAAAATCATACTAGCGCATACACGAATTTGTAATATTTTTCATATTAAATATAAACAAATCATTATTAGAATTTTTTTTGGAATTTTTTTGAAAATATCATTTTATGGGCGTATTATACGGTGTAACAAGACCAGTTCAATAATTTATAATATTTTCTGCGAGGGACATTATTCTTGATACATATATTTTTTAACAACTTTTTCTCTATTTCATATAATATAACAAAATTGCACAATACTATTTTGAAAAAAGAAATACTGTTTAAGGAATTAACTATTTAGATATTTACTATTGTAATTTTTGTTTGTACAGAAACCATTAGTTATAAGAGAGCACATATTCTGGATTATTTGCATCAACTCTTATTTTATCATTGTAGTATTATAATAAATTTCAAGAGCGACATGCAAAATATCCCAAGGAATGACGAACCATTTTTTTAGTATATATGACATACACATATATATGTTTGAGCACCGTAGTATACGCCCAAAATATCACAATATGCAATAATAATATGAACATGAATTAGATAGATTGAAAAAAATCTAAGCTCTGTTACATTTATAAATTGAATGTGGAATCGTTATTATTATTGCAAAAACGTTTTTTTCATTACATTTGTATTAAATACAAAAAGCATTTGTATTAATATAATAAATGTCTCCATTAATATTAAAGTGTTAATTTTTTATGATATAATGCAATAGAATTTTTATGTTCATATATTATTTGTATTCTAATATATAGAATATACTAATGTAAGTTAGTATAGAACAGTATTAAATTTTTTATTAAATATTTTTTAAAACAATGTTAGAAAAGTGTTACCAGTTGCTTCCTGAAAGTGGTCATAGTTACTCAAATATAGTTGGACAAAAAGTAAGTTTACAAAATTATAATAAAAATATCAGAAAAAAATAGTTTTGAATTATTTAAGATTTTATAACCAATCCCCAAGTAATATAATCATACTAAATAAATGGCAAAAAATTTAGTTGAATTAAACTAAATTTCTTACCATTTATTTACTATGATTATATTATTTAAAAAATATATATATAAATGACGAATAATTAAAGTGCACTTTGACGAAAGAAATTCGCATTTTCCACAGAAATATAGTACTAACCTAATCAAAGACAGTTTCATTTAAAATTTAAGTAAGTTAAATATAATTAATTTATATTTAATAAACCAGCTTAGCTTAGTAATAATAAACAAGATATATTCTTAAGGTATTAGAAAATAAATTATTTCATTAATGTAGGAAAAAGCTAAGCCAACAAAATTATATTTCTAATACTTAATAAGATATTGTTCGATATTATCTTAGAACTATTGAGAAGTATATTACATATTGATTTTTATTTAATTCATTCGTTATACAAAATATTTAATGAACAATATAAACATAAACGTGATCAGTTGTTTTTTAATGTTTCCATGTTTTCTAGAAATATATTTAATAATATTTATCACAATAGATTTTGTAGTGTTATTCCCATAATTCTCATTACGGAACTGTCTTATTTTCAAACAATTTTTTTAATTTATTATCACAATATTTCTTCTAATTAACATTACACGTTCAAAGGCAATTGATTGTCGTTGGAATATTTAAATAATTAATTGCTAAATGTTAGTTGCAAGTGTTGATTTCACATCAATTTATATAATTTGAATGTAAAAGAGCTTTTTATTCTCTAAATTTCCCTTTGAATTATTTTTCGAATTTACCATATAGAAATAAATAAAATTAGACTAACTTGAAGATGTAGCTGGTTCTTCTACTTCATTATTTGATTGATTGTCTGTATTTAATTCTTCTTCTTTTAGTTGTTCCTCTGATTGAAATGCCTCATCATCATCATTATCAATTATATTGTCCGTGAAAGGTTCGTCACCATCATCGAAATCGTCTTCCTTTTTTATATAAAAAAAATATATTTTTTTTAACAAAAAAGATACATTAGAATTTAGGAACTTTGCAAATTTTTCTTACTTCATGTAATGGCTCAAAGCTTTGCAATTTATCATTGTAATCGTTACGTTTATCTTCATTGTCATTATCTTGATCGTTGTTATCTAAATTATTTTGTTCATCATTATCATCCTGATCATCATCATCGTCTTTTGAAGATTCCCATTTCGAGTTTAGTTGCCCCAGGATTTCTTCTTCATCTTCATCATCTTCTTCATTGACATATCGTTCATGCGGCTGATTTTTAAGAGTTCTAAAAGATGATTTTTCAACAATTTCTTCTTCTGGCTCCTCTTCATCATCCTGCATAGGTTCATCTTCTTCGTCTTCTTCTTCCTCGTTGTCAAGTTCATTTTCCGCCTCATTTTCATCCTCCTGATTTTCATTATCATCTTCATGATCTTCAATATCCTCAGAAATTTCCGGTGCATTATCTTCATTATCATGTTCTTCATCTAATGCCGCCTCATCTGCTTCGTCCTCTTCTTCATACGGTTCATCATGCTCATTTATGGCATCTTCAATTTTATGAACATGTTCGTCATCATGCGATTCACGATTCTCATCAACCCATCCTTCTAAATATTCCGAAAATCTTGATTTTGACAATGGTGTATCTACTAAATATTCGAAGAAGAAAAAATAAAATGCATTCGATATTTTCATGTATAAAAAAACTTACAATCTGATAGCCCTCTATTTTCTAATATAATCAGACCAATAAGCCCAAGCAGTATTGCAAGTAAGGAGAAAAAAAATATCTTTGCGCACCAATGTCCACCGGTGTGTTGCTCAGTTTGAACATGTAAGTGTACATCATCAGTACCCATTTTCGTAGCATGAACGCCATGATGAATTTCCTTTATATCCTCATCATCTAAAGCGGAATTAAATGAGACCAATTAATAAATAAAATAAATAAATCACGCTATGATGAATTTCCTTTATAGCCTCATCATCTAAAGCGGAATTAAATGATACCAATTAATAAAATAAAATAAATTATTATTGATATTCTATTTTATATTATGTTAAATTAATAGTGTCATTATAATATAGGCTTAAAGTTTTGTAGATAGAAATCATTAGTAAATGCAGGGATTCATTAATAAATTACTGCTAATTATAGAAATTTTGTCTATTTCTTAATTAAATTAACAAATATATTACCTTAAGATCCTTATTTCAAATATAAAGAATTATATGAAATATACACAAAAATTTATATTTTTTAGCTCGTTTTTTTTCAAAGAGTCTAATTGAATTAATGTGAAATAAAATATTATTAATAATGTTAAATTTTCTTTATTTTTTACATTAAAAATAACGTGAATTTAACTTATGTTTGTCAATATCTGAAATATTTAACATCATTTGTGCTTGGTTTCTTATTGGTTGAATTTTGAAAAACAAATAACTAAAATAAATGAAAAAAATTAAAGATACTAAATCTAAGCTATATAAGTTAAAAGTCTGCTTTGGTGAACATAATTCAAAAAGACTAAAAAGTAGAAAAGTTGAAAAGCATCAATCAATCTTGCGGTAATCACTTTCAAGAGTTATCATATATTTTTCGAACCAAGTATCTATACATATGATCTTGCAACAATTGTATAAGGTGAGTTACTTAGTATGTATACACAATATTTGACAGTAAATATTTTTATTTCAAGACTATTGTTTATACTCTTGCGTTACAGGTAAATATCCGTATATCTAAAATAAGTTTCATTTCATATTTAATCCTAAGAAACATTCGCTATAATCCCATATCAGTGTTTATATTATCTAAAAAAAATAATACAAATGGATAAACGATTTTTTTTCTTAAGCATTTTAATCAAAAAATTTTGTAAATGTAAATATATTCTCCTGTACTGATATTTCTATGATGTGAACACAAATCAAAATGTCACTAAATATAAATTCAAAACGGCGAGGTATTTTTTTTTCAGAGCAACGAATAGAATATAGCTGATATATGCAAAATTAGCTTCTGTATGAATTTTAAGAGAGTGAGCCAAAAATACCATCGGGGTGAGTATTTATAAATAGAAAGTACATATGAGCTGAAGGTATTTTTTAATAAAAATTTTTACTACACAAAGGGAATTTAAATTGCATGAAATAACACTTCCAAAATTTTTTCTCACAGTTTTCGATTATTTAGCTAACGATTAATTTCTTTGGTTTCTTTCAATATAGTTCTAGAAGAAAATCAAAACTCTAATAAGAGTTTTATCCTTGGTAGGGACAAGCATTTAATTTAATTGGGTCCATTTATATTTTCACAGAGCGTTTTCACTATTAGACTAAATATTAATTTTTAATTTATATCACCAAAATTTTGTTGCAAATAATCTAATTGATATTTAATTAACGTTCTAAAATAGTTTTTCTTTATATTTTCGTATTTTCCGTTTTGATATCGTACCTCGTCTTCTTTTTTTATCCTTTCGTTTTCGTGGCTGCACATCACCCGACATTATAACAAAGAAATTTGTTTAACAATGATATTACAAATGAAATTTCTGCGATGTTATAAATAAAAATCAGTATTTATTTTGGATACACTTAACTTGAAAATATATAACGAACGACACTAACTATTTAATTGAAGTAACATTAAACGGTACCTTACCGCGACTGTACCGGCGATACTGATTGGTGCGCAAGTTTAGAGAGCTCAAAATCAAAAAATGTATCTCATTTGACAAATTCAAACTCAGCTGATATCCGTCATGCATTCTAGCATGTGTAAAAAAATCAAACGTTAATGATCAGCGATAACTTCATGTATACGATAATTATCTTTTTCTGTTGCTGGGTTTGCAGTTAAAGACTTGCCTATTACTATAAAAAATTTAAATATTGTTAAATATTCAATATTAAAAAAAATTAAGTTCAATCCATGTATGCATAGAAATATAAAAACACCATTATTTAAATTAAAACATATAGAAAAAGTTTCAAAAATTTAAAAAAAAAACAATAGAGAATAATGGAAAAAAAACATCTCTAATAAAATTATATAATTTTTGGTTTGCTCGTAGTTTTTCAACAAAAAAAATAGCTCTTCCCAGAGCTGGAAAAATTATAAACATTGAGTTGAAAAGTAATTTTTTATTCAACACAAATTCTCATATAATGTCAGAAACATGCTAACATCATCATTAATTACTCAATACGAAAGCTGTATTACGAACATTTCATTCATAATAATAATTAACAATTGTCTACAACTGGCCCGTAAACAGCCAACTGCTGGTTGCTTTCTATATATTGCCAATTCTGCGTACCTGGTAATATGGCCGTGTCAAAAAACGTAAATTTGGTCGATTTAGCTAGCAACATTTTTGGTGTACGAGTGAGTAGCTAGCAAAAAACAATTTGTACTGCAGAACTATTTAAGACAGAGTCATTAAATATTCTACGTTTATTGTTGAGATGAATTAATTTTCACTTGCAATTATTTTTTAAGTTATTATATAGAGTTAAAAACAAAACTAAGTAGGCAGTAATTAGAAAAAGAAGTTTTCGTTTATAGAATAATAAGAAAAATTTATTGTATGATTGTATGTCGATGTGAAAGTGTGCTCCGAAAAATAAATAAAACTACCACTGCCAAATTGGTGTGTTTGTTGTTTATTTGTCAAATCAGTGTGTTTAACTGGAGATCATCATCGAAATTTAGTAACATCATTTATAGAGAGAAATACATTAAGAGGCTATCTAGTAGGGATATTAACTGTTGTTTCCAAAACACCTGTAAACTTTTTGAAAATAAAAACCAAACCTCCAAGAGTATTAGTGAAAATTACATTTATTTACTTTTTCTTTATAAATAAGTCATAAATATTTAAATATAGTTCCGTTTGAAAATCAATGCTTACATATTGGGAAATTTATTTTATAATTAGTATTTTCAAACAAATGCAGTATAAATCTATTCTAGAAGAATAAACTATAATACAACTAATGAAGAAACTAATATTGTTTGGCTTAAATATATTTATTAATATTATTTATATTTCTATTGGTATGTCATTGTAATTTTTTTTGACTTAATTTGTTATGCAAAATTGAGATGAATACAATCGAAATATATTAGAGTATAGATTACGCACTATTTTTTGAGCCGAACTCATGAAGTATGTCGCAGGCCATTTCGATATTATTTCTTGATATTCCCAATGCAGTTATTGCATTTTCTTTGGAATAACCTTCATCCATCAGCCTAGCTATATATTCTAAATTGATATTTTCGTATTGCATATTAGAGCCTTTATTAGCGATTGTCACATTTTCATATAAAATTGGAGTGTCATGTTCTTGTTGTAGAAATTGATTGCTTTTTTGGAAATATGAATTCGGTGTTGATTGTTGTGTTTCATATTCGATTGTGGAAGAACTCGATGGAGATTGCTGAGAATACAACAATTCATTTTTAATTGAAAGAATTCTGTCATTAGAATTATTTTTTTGCGCTGTTGTCTTTTTTACATTGTACAAATTATTTGAGCTTATCGTTGATGTATAGTCTTTTTCAATACTGTTTGTTTTAGGTACTATAATGGGTTTTCTATCTTCTACAGGTCTGGTATCTATTATTCCAGTTATAGTCTCTGGTGAACCAACTATTACCTTATCGGGATCATCCTCAAAAATGCTCAAATTTCTCAAATCATCAGTTATGTGCTTATCCTGTGACTGAGTTGGACTATGCAACGATACGATATTCGGTTCCTGCATTGTTGCTATATTTTCGGTACTTTTACTAAGATTTGTTGTTTGTAATGCCATATTATTTAAATTTAACAAACTTCGCGCCGAAGGGAAATTGTTTTGATGTTTTGTGGAGTTTTTCGATGAATTATCATTTGGTGTTTTTCGCGGTGGTAAAGGAGGTGCTGATATTGATACGCTTGTATTCTTGTCTGTACGTGATGGACAATTGCTTTCTTCTTTATTCTCTGAAATTGATATTTTATTACCAGAATGATGATGTGTAGAAGTTGTGGGAGCACTCATTCGATTAGGATTTGTCGGTTTATTATCTAATCTTTTATTTGCATTTGTTATATTTAAAACTACTTGTTGTTGTTGCTCCGGCTTTGGTTGATTGTGATTATGTATATCTTGGACAGTGGCAAACGATGTTGTTGCCGATGTCATCGACGTTAGTGCGTTAATTTCGTGCTGAGCATTCGATGCTGTTGATACAGCTACTGACGAAGTTGTATATAGTTCATTTTGAACAGCAATTACGTTTGGAATTGTTCGTCGGACCAAATGTGGTGACGAATGTGGACTTTGTTTATCCATTTTGCAAGATCCCATATTATGGCTCAATGCGTGTAATGATGACGTTGCAATATTGAAATCACCGGAATCCTAAAACATAAACATAAAAGTATACTTGTAGTCAATTTTGTATAGCGAATGCTTTAAGAAAAATTGTTTTCGAATAATATTTTTAATGATTAGTAATAATTATTTCTTGAAATAAAAAGATAATAAGCTGATTTAAAATAAAGAGAAAAAAAACAATATATTATATTTTACAGAATTTTATTAGATATTGTATACTATCTGTTAGCTACGATTTGATTAATATATTTTTCAATACTTACTTCTGGAAAATACAAATTAATCCAAAATGGAACTAAGTTTTGTAATATGATTTTGATAACTTGCCGAAATCCTTTATTTTAAAACAACAATCAAAATTTATTTTTAAAAAACTGTACTCATATTAAAGGATAATGTATAGCTATCTTTAAAATTTTAACTTTATTCCACTTAAGCCTTAGCAATATGCTTAAAAATTAGCTACATACAAATATAATTAATTGAACTCTATCTAAAATGAAATCAGCATCAATAAATATTTCACAATCAAATAAGTAATAGCAAACAATTATTCCGCATTTATAGACTTGGGGAAACATCTCACAATAAAAAAAAATTAATAATTAAACGACTAGCGAGCCGAAGCTATTACACTTTATTGTATCACATATTTTTTGAAAATAGTATTCATATACAAACATACATACTTACCAAATGCAGCTAAAATTATTTTCCTAGGCTTATATTTTATTATTATAATTTGCAACACTTATAATAAAGAAATCCAAAAGAATTTGTAACTTTTTTATAAATAATGCTCTATGACTGAACCGAAGCCTACATACCTGCTACAATCTACAACTTCAAATATCAACCAAATTATTCTCCGAAATCTGCATGTACGTTTATTAAGTCAGTATTAAACAATAGTTACTGACGCAATTTCAGTTTAGTGCTTTGATATTTAATTAATTTTAAATCTATAACACATTTTCATTTACAATAAATATGTCTCAAATATTTTAAGAATCATTGTAGACATTTTGCGTTATGTATATTTCAAGTTCCCCACATTCAGTTTAAAATCATTGTCTAATTTAAACCAATAGTCAAAGTATTCTAACAATTAAACCACGAAAAGGTATTTCAGCAATAACAAAGATTTTACAATTATCTTGATAAAATTTTTAATGCATTGCTAACCTAAGTATTGATCCCCAAATATCCAATATTATTTATTATGTATTCATTAATTTAAAACTATTAAAAAACTGCCCAAAAATATGTTTTATCACAGTACACGGCTGTATACATATTCAAATGTTTCTTATTCTAATTCAAAAGAATACTTACTTCTACATAGTGTCAATTAATTTCTTTATAGAAAACATCATATTTCAAGTAAGTGGCATTTATCAAAGATACAATTACGTAAACAACGCTAATCGTGAATAATATAAATAATGCTACATAAAAGAACGTAAATAATAATTACATTCGGCTCGCTAGATTCCATCATTTTAAGAATTTGTCGCATTCCAAGTAAACTTTTTAAATATCACACATAATACCATGCGTTTATAATATATAAGAGTATAATTATTATTTTTAATTGGAAGTGAACAACTTCTTTGAACAAAAAATAAATGAACGTATCTATAAAAAATAATATGCAATTGTACTCTTTGAAACAATCTTGCAAAATGATAAAGCAAACAACAAATATATTATTTCATTCGATGAGAAAAAGAAGCAAAATCAAAGCGAAGCATCCACAATAATGAATTCGCTGTATATTAAAAAGAAGAGTATCATACAATGTAATCCAAACATCACTCTAGTAGAGATTTTTTCGTGTTTTTTTATTATTGTACAAATTTTTATTATTAATAATAAAAAACAATGATTGAAAAAGACTAATTTTAATTTAATTTTACTGACAGTTAAATTAAAAATAAAATTGAAAAATAAAAATAAACTATATATATATTTATATATATAAATATTTATATATATATAAATAAATAATGAAATTAATATATTAAGAAAAAATAATAATAATAATATACAGAATGATTATGATTATAATAAAAAAATGAAGTTAAAATCACGCAATTATTTTTCTAAATTTAAAACTATTATAAATTTTTATATATACGTTTATGATTTTATATATTCTATTTGTATAAATAGATATATATATGTATATTTACTAATATAATTAACTAATTATACCTCTGTATCATCATCATCGATATTATTTAGACGACAATGAGTTGAATTTCTATTGTATTGCTTCTTTGGGTCGAATGCGTCAACTACGATTTGTTCTGTTCCTTTAATTTCAGCTCTACAAAAGGGACAACCCTGAAAAACAAATTGGTTTATTTTAAAATTAATTTAAAGAAAAATTATACTATAATAAAGCTTAAACAAATAAAATGTATAATATACTATAGTTTTTAAATTAAAGTAGTTTTTATCAATATAATAATAATTTTTATCAAATAATATTATTAATGTGATTGTGCTTTACTCGTTACATTGAAAGTATTCAAAGTTCATGTATTTAAATATTTACCTGTCCTTCAGAATCTATTTGCCATGCAGTAAGGCAAGGTGTACATAATAAATGACCACAGGGTTCAATTCGAATGTCTTTATCGTTTTCAGCACATATCTTACAGAGCTGAAATGTGCTACCTGCAATAAAAAAATAAAAATATCATCAAATTGAATTAAAAAGAAAACATATGTATAAGATTTTTCCTATTTCAAATTTTCCAAATAATCTTTTAGATATATTCGCAATATTATATTAATTATATACATTATGTATGTAGTATGATTGGTTAAAAATTAAATTTATTTTAATCATAATTACACTGTTTTTATAACTAATTAAACTAATTTTTTTATAGATTTTTACTTAATAAAAATATTTGTAGCATTTTCCTACCCATTTCACAGTAAAGTTCATATTGCTCTTGCGTTACTGTAATATGATCTTCAGTTGGACTTTGAACAGCTGAAGATAAATCAGGATTATTTGGTTGACCATCAGGATATAAATAGAATCCCTCTCTAAAATATATTATGTAAAAAATAAATTGTCTTAGAAATAATAGTTTTTTTAAATAATTATTATTACGTAATTAATCATCATTAGAACATTTATATTGTTTGACATGATTTGTATTCATAATAGAACATATTAGTCTTGAATGTGATTATATATATATTATTTGTTTAAAAAAGTTATAAACAGATAATATAATCCAAATATAAGATTACCTGTGACCATCCAATAAAGCTTGACATAATGATTTATTTTGTGGAATTGTTTGCAAAATTTCACCATCAGCGGTCACATAACCTATTGCCCACTGCCCTAATCTCGTACAAGATAGTCTATAATATTTTAAAATATATACATATATTTGGTGAATATGTTTCAAAGGGAATTAAAACAAAATTATTTATTTTTCTTACCTGAAAACATAACTACCAGCTTTAAGTATATATCGCTGGAGTCGCGCTTTAACTTCATCATATGTTAAAAATGCTACGTAACCAGGATGTGTTACCGCTAATATTTGCCAATTCCTTAGAAGAGTTTGCCAAGGTTGAAATAGCCTAGTAAATACGTCAAACTCAAAATTCGATATGTAATCATTGCACGTTAAATCAATTGTAGTTTTTAGTGCCATAGCCTCTAAACCAGATGATATTGGATGAATTTTATTCAGTTCTTGCCTAAAAACTTTCCACGGGACTAGAGTACTGTAATATAAATGAAAATATTGTCAATATTTTAAATTGATTAAAATACTATTAATATGTATGATTTTATTAATGAAGATATAATGAACATTATTTTATTTATACTACCACTTTAGTTTATACAAGAAATACTATGTAGATACGAAAAAAAACATCAAAAAAGTACCTGCTACCAGCGAAAATGTCAAAACAAAATAGGATTTTTTAGAATTAGAGTAAATATAATATTATAAATCATAAAATATGTACATATATACGAGGTACATAAATTAGATTTTATGCTTTAACAAATAATTTCTACGATTTTTAGAACCCAAAATTCAATATAAAAAATCATATAATAAATTTTTTTTATATTAATTAACAATGGCAAGAACCACTATCATGTTTTGATTAATTTATGATTAATCAAAACATGATAGTGGTTATTGCCATTGTTAATTAATGTAAAATATATTATTGTACTTTTATTGAATTGTTTGAAAATAAAATTAAATAATTCATGCATTAATGCATTAAGTCATATCAGATAACCAATTTTAACAAAGATGTGATTGACACTTCATAAGGCTTCTTATGTTTAAAGTAAAATTATTATGTGGTTGAATAATTAATATAATAAATCATACGACATAAAATATATAGTTATTTTCTTTTAGATATTTTTTAGCTTTCAACTAAAATTTAAATATTTTTAGGTTCAATAATAAGTATAAAATTTTTATTTATCTATTAGCACGCACTAAAACATATAATATTATTTATTTAAAAATAGAATTTTATCAGGGTGGTTTTTGATAAAACTTTTACTCAGTGATATTAAATAAATAACATTTCTCCCACATGGCACAAATAATCATTTAAAAATTATGAATTTTTACAAGTGAGTAATGCTGAAAAACAATAGAGTTAATTTTATTTTCTGTGTTTTATTGATGTGTGTTTGTTTAAATAGTAGGTTAGTACGCCCCGATAAAAATTTAAGTATAGTTGCAATTGTTATAATGAATGCATACTTGTATGTTCATATATAAACATATACGTATTTATGTAAAATAACGAATAAAAAACAGGGATAACAATCCAATTTGCCATAAGCACCAGATGATATACAGTTTATATCCAATATAGCACTGCTTATCTCTTATCAACCGAATTTCCCATCAAAATGCTTCCCATAATTTGTCTTTTTTTTTCTTTTGCGTTGTGCCCCCAATTTATTATTCATAATACATTATATATGACGAGTAACTAAATGTTATACTCACATTATTTTGAATAGTCACTTTCATATTTTAAAATATTTATATGCAATAAATTATAAACAATGAAATTATTCATTTTTGCTAAATATATAAGAGAAATGTATTTATGTAAATATATACACAAACATTAAAAAAAACGATCATATCATTAATAAAATTTTCGTGCAAAAAAGCATATAGATAATCAAATGGATTGTGTTCTTATCATGTTAATAGATAAAAAATTTTCTTTCCATTTTTGATTATTATTTACTTACTATATAATAAACAAACACTTTAGCGGAATTGAATTAATATTGAAACTATGCGCTTCCTAATTTTCATTTCAAAATTATATTTAAAAGTTAAGTTTACATTATTTTTTGAGTTAATTCTTTAAAATTAAAACAAATTTCAAATATACATTATTGCCAAAAAAAACACTCAACCAATTAAGATAATATGAAGGGAAGTACAAATTGATTTATGAATATATTATGCAGAAATATATATTACCTGTTTCCAAAATTTGTTTTCCAAAATTCAGCAGCATCTGATTTTGTAATTCGGAACTGATCTCCGGCGAATATTCCATTTGGAAATATCGCCTTTAATTCACTCAACATATGTGAAAATACCAGACTAAGTTTCGTAAGGTTACGTCTATAATGAGAATTCTCATCAAACATTTTCTCCTTTCCTTCTTTGAAAAGTTTAATAGCTTGTTTACATTTCCTCATTAAATTATTGATGAACACATTGAAGTGCTCATTCGAGTGCAAAATAATCATTTGATCCTCATACTTTGAATATATTAATCTTAAACGTTGATAAGTGTCTGGAAGTATGTCAAGAATAAACGGGGGACTATTTTTTAGATTCATTTTTGGCTGTTGACATAATTTGACAACTTTGTCCATTAGTTTCCATGTTTTGTCAAGTGTTTTTTTATCAGTTGAGATTTTCTGTGGACCACACGCATCCGAAAATGCTCCTTGTAACTTTGACAAAATGGAACTGATGTTTTTCGATTGCTGTGTGCGCGCTCGACTTGCCGCCATTTTACAAGCAATAGACTATATAAATACTGGTACAAATCGTACAATATGTATTTACGATATTCCTCATACACTAAAATATTTTATATATTATATTTCCGTATTAAACGGATATATTTTCCGAACAATTATTTTGCACAATCAAAATAACCATTTCAAAGCACAAATTATCTGTAATGCATATTAAAGTCCTAGTAGCACTGTACTACTCTCACTGTATCGTGTGTAGTCTTTTAACATACAAAGGCTCTTCTTAATCACGTACCACTTAATATTAACATCTTTTAAAACATAAACTACAATTCAACTACAATAAATAGTAAATAATTTTTGATGAATTTTCTAATTGCAAATTTTCTATGCATTTATGTGTGTTATATGCAGAGAGTGAGACGAAAAATTCATCTAAATTGTCAAGAAGCACCACATTTCACATTTCGTGCAACTAAGTCCGATTTAAGATGATCATAGTTTCTTTAATATTTTTATCGCACTATTACAGTTAATATAACTAAATTTCATTAATGTAGTGTAATAATGATTATTTTACGAGTTTATCATTCCGATAACAAAACTGAGCTTAGCAAATGTCAGCAAATGCAGTATACGATAGAGAACTTACATTTTTTGACAGTACAAATAAAAATCGAATAAAGAGAATAACAAGGTAACGCAATCTTTTATAACTAAAACTGCTGATACATCCTTCACAAATCAATTTTTATCGGTAACAAACCGAGAATTCGATCTCGGTTTGTTACCGATAAAAATTGGTATCATTATTTGTAATCAAATTACCTGAATAAATAAAATAAATTAGAACAACAGATCTATATTGGAATCCCACATATTGAACCGGTTCTTGTATTATTGTAAATAAAAGCAATATATAATTTATTTTTATTTTTTATTATTAGTTATATATATACATATTCATTATATTATAATTAAATACTAAAGAATTTGCTTATGGATTTATTATATATATATAATATTCAACAAAATACATAGGTAAATTTATATATTTTTGACGAAAAAAATATTAAATCTCTTTATTGTTATATTAATATATATATTCATTCCTAATTATAAAAAATATCAATAGAAATTGAATAAAAAACTTGACGTATTTATATGTCAAAGTTCATATTATATTAAAGAGCATATATTAAATTTGTGTATTTTAACTAGGTCTTTACACCAATAAAAATATGGCCACTACGAGCGAATTTCAACCGTGCAACCGAAGTCATAGAATTGTGTGTCAAGTGTTAATTTCTGCCTTGCTGTTGACAAATTAATATTTCATTAAATCTTTACCTATTCTGTAGAATAATTTTAAAAATACTTTAGAAAATAATAATATAATAATATGTTCAGTTAAGAAATGTATAATATTATAAGTTAAATAAATATATTAGTTAATTTTACCAATTTTTGCTGACATAACGTTGAAAAGACAGTTAACATAATATAATAATAATAAGGACAATTATTAAAAAATATATATAAGTACCGCACGCTTACAGTCCTTGAAATAAATAAACAAATAAAATTATACTTGATTGTTTTCTAAAAATAATTAGGGCATGCGAATAATGAAATTTAACTATCAATAAGTGTATGTTTACTCTAAATATATCAAAAATTGAAAGAAATCAAGTATCGAAAAGAGAATAAACCAAATCAGATGTGAAATGAAGCTGTGATATAATGTGTAATAAGTGTAATATGGCTATGGTCACGAAGTATGTGTAAACCGTATATTAAATTTATCTATATTTAATAAATACGCAGAGCGAAACATATAATAATATAAAATGAGCCAAGAATCATCTTTGCGAAAAAAACCAAAAGAAGAACTTTCTTTTCAAAGTAATAACAATAATAACACGGAATATTGTTTTGATCACACGAAAGGTGACAGAAATATGGTTGATCATAAAAAATTGTATACATCTGAAAGTGGATTTTTTGAAGATAGTACCCTATTGGAAAGTAAACGAGGAATTACGGTATATAGAGCTGAAAATCGTCGAAAAGAAAAAGAAGTACGAGAATGTAATCGTCGACGAATGCGAAATGCGGCTAACACAACCTTAAAGCAACCGTATAAATACCATAATAAATCTCAAAGAATGCTAAACACGATACAAGATATGAGTCCAAATAAGTTAAATAATGAATTTAATATACGTCCAAATCACGTACGTAATGCACGTTCGCTAAAACGACAGGAGGAAAAAGGAAATTTAACGTCTTGTCAAATAAATGATTATTATGTGGAAAGTAAAAATGGTAGTAATGAAGAAACCAATAAAAATGTCCAGAAACTTACAAATTCTGAACAAACTCAGTTAAATAAGTACCCTAAATATGGGTCATCTAAAAAGCACGTAATTAAAAAGGAGAAAGAAGCTTCAAATCCTGTTGAATCGTCAAACGACAAAGATGCAAATGATTCAACAAGTGTTGAATGTGATGATAGAAAATGTATTCGCAATAAAAAAAATGGAACAGAACACAATGATAATAAAAGGACAATAAATGGTTGCATATCTGATGAACCCGGACCATCTCATAGTATTAATAGTGTAGAAATTATTTCAGTTGAAGAACGAATTAAAAAAAATGATTCCGTAATTTGTACAGGTAGCTATACAAAATCGGAATTTGAATTGGAGGAGGTTTCAAGAATACGAACAAAAGGTATGCAATTTTATAATAAAATAATTTCATTGAAATTTTATTACATTATTAATATAGGTTTTTTACTTTTTCAAAAACATTATTATAAAAATAAATTGTTTCTAAGGGAAAGCACATGTACATATATTTATAAATTAATTTTATAAATTTAAAAAATATTTATTGAGTTTTATTTTGATATTGGTTAGCTTTTTATTATTTGAAAAATTGAAAAAAAAACACTTTCAATTAAAATTTTAATTTTTTAAGTACGGCTTTCTGAAGAAGATAAGGTGGATATTACCGATTTTGATGTGATTCGAGTACTAGGAACTGGTGGTAAGTATTTACGGTCTATAAATTATGTATAAAAAAAATATTTCAAATTATAAATATAAAAATAAAATATTATTTTTGCTATAGAATTATATAAAAGGTTTATTTTCAAATTTTCTTAAAGATAATTGTAGTTAAAAAATTAAAAAATGAGATATTATTTTATTCACTTAATCAATCAAATAGTAAACTACTATCTACATTTTTTATATTTTAAATAAAAAATTTATTACTTGGATTCAATATTTTAAATATTGTATAATTCACATCATTTATTGACTATTAAATTATAAAATAATTTTAAGAAACGTTTGTTTATGTTTTAATTTTAATAATTGAAATTTGTATTTAACTTTATTTTGTTACTTAAGCTTACGGTAAAGTATTCCTTGTGCGTAAGAAAGGTGGACCCGACCACGGACAACTTTATGCAATGAAAGTGTTAAAGAAGGCAACCATTATTCAAAAGAAAAAAACAGCTGAACATACAAGAACTGAAAGACAGGTAAAACATTTATATTTAAAAATAATATTGTTCAAAATAATTCATATCAAAATTATTCATAAATAATTACTTTGTGATTTAAATGAAATACACTGAGTTTATGTTATAAGCATATAGTAAACTAATTTATTTATGATTCGTCCTAAATTTATGAGCTCCAAATATTATTGATTATTTTATTTTAAATGCATTGTTAAATTGTTAACATTTGACAAATTTTTTTAGTATAAAAATAGTTAATAACACACATATATGTATATAGGAAATAATTCTTATGAATATGCTATATTTTAATATTCAATAAAACTAAAACTGCATATAAATATAAATAAAACGAAAATAAATATTTTATTATAGGTTTTAGAAGCTATTAGGCGATGTCCATTCCTAGTCGGAATGCATTATGCTTTTCAAACTGATGCAAAGTTGCATTTAATATTGGGTAAAATCTTTTAAAATACTCTGTCATTGTTTTTTTTTTTAAATATATGAAATAATTTTGAATTAATCATAAGCAATTGTTTTATTTATTTATTTTTAGATTATGTCAGTGGTGGGGAATTGTTTACGCATTTATATAACAAAGAAAGCTTTAACGAGGAAGACGTTCGAATTTATATCGCCGAGGTCGTTTTGGCTTTAGAACAATTACATAAATTAGGGATAATATACAGGGATATTAAATTAGAAAATATTTTGTTAGATGAACATGGACATATTGTTATTACTGATTTCGGTTTATCTAAAGAATTAGGCAATGAAGAAAGAGCATACAGTTTTTGTGGTACACTTGAATATATGGCACCAGGTATATGAATAAATATAAAATGTTATAAACATTATTTAACGGAACCACATATATTTTATATAAATTATTAGAAGTTGTACGTGGTGGAACTAATGGTCATGATATAGCGGTTGACTGGTGGTCTGTTGGTGTTCTAACTTATGAATTATTAACAGGGGCCTCACCTTTTACAGTTCTTGATGAACGAAACTTACAACAAGATATATCACGACGTATTCTTAAAACCGAACCTCCTATGCCAAGTAAATTAAGTCCTGAAGTTAAAGATTTCATATCGAAATTATTAATAAAAGATCCAAAAAAACGTTTAGGTAATTATAATAAATAAGAGAAGCATTAATTATAAATAAAAACTACGATTAATTTTAAAGGTGGTAACAAGTTGGATGCTAGTGATATTAAGAACCATTCATTCTTTCGTGGTTTTGACTGGTGTAAATTGTCAAATAAACAAATTCCCGCACCATTTAAGCCTACCATATCTAACGAATTGGATACACAAAATTTTAGTGATGAATTTACAACACTTCCATTGACTGATTCTCCACCTACTGTTCCGCCTAATGCGGAACGTTTATTTCGAGGTAATTTAAAATTTCATTTATTATTTGCAAATAAATTTATAAAAATAGTCTTAATATTTTAGGCTATTCTTTTGTTTCACCAAGTATTTTGCGATCAAAAAATGCTGCTTCTAAAGATTTAGTAGTAAAGGCTGATTCAAAAAAGAAACCAAATCCATTAAAAATTTTCAATCATAGAAACGGCGTAAGTGCAAAATTATCATCACCTAAACTTTCCGTTAACAATTAATGGTTATTTACAATTTTCATTTTAGAATTCGGTCTTTTTCAAAAAATATGATTTGACATCACCTACGCCAATTGGTATTGGAACATTTTCAGTTTGCATGAAGGCTGTGTGTCGATCAAGTGGAGAACATTACGTTATTAAAGTATCGCATAGAAATCACAATGTTGATTCAGAAATTGAGACATTGAAGTTATGCCAAGGGCATCCAAATATTGTAAAATTTATCGAACTTTTAACGGATGAAGTGTATACGTACATTGTTATGGAATATTTAGATGGTGGTGAACTTCTGGATCGAATACGTCAAAACAAACGTCTTTCTGAAGATGAAGCTACTGTTTATTTTAAACAAATAGTAAATGCAGTCAACTTTATGCATTCAAAAAACGTAGCTCATCGGGACTTGAAACCTGAAAATATATTATTTTTAAAGCCGTCATCAAACATATTGAAATTGGTTGATTTTGGATTTGCAAAAATGCAAAACTTTAACCATGGAATGTCAACTCCTTGCTATACATTAGATTATGCAGCTCCTGAAGTTTTGTTTTGCTCAAAAAATAAAAGTTATACAAAAGCTTGTGATATTTGGTCACTGGGTGTAATTCTATACACAATGCTATGTGGACACGTTCCATTCCGTGATTCAACTTCAAACAAGAATTTTTATCAGACGCATGATGTAGTATCTCGGATTAAAGGTGGACTATTTGATACTGAATCCCAAGCTTGGCATGCTTTGAGCACTGAAGGAAGACATTTATTAAGAAGTTTACTAAATGTGAATCCAAATGAAAGACTTAACACCAATAGTATACTCTCCCACAAATGGTTTACAAAGACGTCACCATTGTATAATTCCGCAGCAAATGGTTATGATAATCGAGAACATCATTCGACAAACAACAATTATAGGAAGACACAAAGATATCGTTATCAACTTAAAGAAGTGTCACAATCAAAGAGAATGAAAGCGTCTATTATAGTCAACCTGAATAGTTCAGATAGTGAAAGCGCAAAAAGTGAGTTAGGGAATAGTAATAGTTCAAGGAGCTACAACAATCTTAAGCAAAGTGACTGTTCAAATATTGATAGTTCCTCTGCGTCAACATCGGCAAATGAATTAGATCATATATCTAATTCATATAATGCAACAAAAACAAATTCACGCAATGACATCACGGATGATGGTACAAATTCAAGAATCTCATCTTCGAATGGAACGAAAAAGAAAAGTTATATAGAAAATGCAGATAATCATAGCAATGATAGTATGTCTAGATATTCGAGGAATCATTCTGATTTCTTTGGTTTCAGTTGGGATAATATCCAAGCAGATATAACTGCACTTAATAAATTTGATCGAGCTATCGATCTTCAATATAATGAACGTATATTTCTATCACGGAATCAAACAATAGAACATAAAAATTATATTCCATACAAGTATGAGAAAAATATGAAAAAAATTACCAAAAACACATTAATAACATCAACTACCTCAAAGAATGAATTCAAAGTGAATAAAATTAAGGCTTCCATGGTGTCAAAAATGAAACGTTCGAGGAGTATACGCAAATTCAACAACTGTACACCTAAAATAAATGCATTGAATAATTTTGATCAGAGGTTACTAGTGAACAAAATAATATGTGGACCAATAACTCGGAGAATGCGAAAACAAATGAATTCAGATGATTGTTTCCCACTTGCTAGCTTAGAAGATTTGGGTTTCTTCCATCGTAAGAAGAGAAAACAATGATTATTGTATATAAGCATTTATATATTAGAATTAATATGATATATTTTTCTCTAATTTTAAAATGCAATGTCGATTTCCTACAGTCGATTAGAATTGTTATAAAGTGAAAACAATTAATATTATAATTTATTTTATTATTACTAATTTTTATTTATTATATTCAAACATTAAATATTTTATTTTGTGGTTTTAAAATGGTTTTATGTTGATGCTAGAAAAAAAGCAAAGTATATATAAGTTATATATATCATTTGTAAAGTAGTTATAATGACTTTAAGTCAATTTATTGGGATAGTTGTTATATTAAAAAAATATTTTGAAGATAAATATTTATCAATTTAACAATTTATGATAATTCACTCAGTTCTTTTTATTTTTTTCATTCCTTAATATCAGACAAATAATAAAAACAAAATAAAAAAATTAATTATCTGTTACGAGCAGAAATCGTTTTAATAAGACATGATATAAAGTGCACTTAATCTGGAATTTGCCAGGTACAAAAATATCTGCTAAAATATTAAATCTGTACCTAAATTATATGTTTCAATTTATTAAAATTAATAATTTACATAGTATTAAAATAATTAATCTACATTACTAACTGGCTATAATTTATATTCTGCAAAATTACATAAACATACATTAATAAATTTTATTATTTGAAAAAATCTATGACATAATTAAACAAGAAATAAAAACAAAAATATATTTATACAAGCAATGTTTTGAAAAATTCAAAGCAAATAGCAATGTTTCACGAAGTATTGTAAAATTCAGAGCAAACTATGCCCCATTATAGAGAAACCAGTTACTGATTAAAAATTAAACTGGCTGGATAAATGAATATATCCTTTATAATCCAATATTTAAAAAAAATTAAATTTGTATGAAACCGAAAAATTTATTATCATCAATAAATCTCTTAATTGTTAAAACTATAGAGCACTTGATGATTTACTCTCCGATTAGAATGTAAATAATTTTGTGGCCTTTTTACAAAGTACTTCTTATAATTTGTTTAAAATATCAAACCGTTGAAGAATATCGGTTCTTCTAAGAATCATAAAAAAGGAGTAAAATTTTATATAAATAAAAAATAAAACTGAAACCTCATTGAAAGTTTTTCATAAAATTCTTATAAAGAAATTAAAGGAAAATAATCATGCACAAATGAAAATTATTTTCTTCAATATTAGGATGAAAAAATTATATATAGAAAAAATGATAAGCGTTTTTGCCAAAAAGTCGAAATATTCATATGGGAACAATAAAAGTTAAAATAATAATTCAACTTTTCTTATTTATTTTTCTTTGTCCTTCCATTAAGACAGTGTTAACAACTGCCAACTCTAGAACAATGTAGATGCACATTTGTACGTATGTGTAAGTCTGATTTTATAGATTGGGTAAAGAATTAAATGCTGCATGAAGCTTATTATTTCTTTAACTTATTGCTTATTTTATATAAAATTGAAATAAACAACTTTTTACTCGATTTGCTAATCCTTAAAATGAGATCGACAAAAAATGTCAAATCTGAAGCAATCAAACACGTGTTGTTGTAATGCCAGAAAATGTTGGAAATTTTGTGCACGCCGTAAGTAACAGGTACACAGAATTAACAGTAAGTGGTTTTGCAACACAGTATATTGCTAGAGTAGATGGTACTCATGTTGCTATGAGCAAGAAATGTTGCAAAAGTATGTGGCAGAAATTAAGGTTAAACAACCCGGTCAGCTGTTTGGATGAAAACATGTTTTGAAATCCATCGTTGGATATAGCTGATAACAAATGTTAGGCGGAGGTCTGAATTGTATGCATATGTGCGTGCGACAGCGTATATAATTTCACGTGCACACATTGAACGATTATTGGCACCAAGTGACAGACATTTAATATTGCAGACATCCAGGCGAAATTTAATTCGACGGACTTCATTAAATGTAAACAAGTAATTAATATATCCTCGTAATTTTATACGCAAATGAACAACATTTTTAACAATTTAATTCAATGTAATTTAAACAAATATATCAAAATTAATAAGGATATAAATATTTCGAAAATAAGAAAAATACTTTCGCTTCTCCTTCACTAAAAATGTTTCTTCCATCACTAAGGACCAATAATAAGTTTTCAAAAATTCCATTATTACTAGAAAGACCTTGTTCCGTATGTATAGCACGAATATAATCTAACAATCCTCCAATTTTGCTTTGATTTTGTTCAAAATTTAAGCATTTTGCTAGTTTGGCACCATCAAACCAATCCGTATGATTAAGTATTAATTGTGGGGTTTCCCCAAATGACACGACCGACAGTTTGCCACTTTCAAGCAATGTTAATGCTTGCGAAACTAATGAAATTGCTTCCAATGTTAGGATTTTTGAATTATTATGATGCATTGACTTTTCAATCGTGTGCATTTAGTTGGTTCTAAAATCAAACGTAACTGTTCGCAAAGTTCCCAAACACTTGTTAGCATTTTATTTGAAATGTTTTTCCATAAACAGTAATCGTCTTCTTGTGGTGTTATATATTAATTTCAAATCAAATTGTATATTTTATTTACCATCTGCCCCTGTATACTTTGTTCTTGATAAAGTTGCCGTAAATTCAAATTTCCATCTTCGTGTGTGTCGTTCGTATTGTTAAGATCACAACAATTTCATTATATGTCTAAAATTAAAAGTTATTATATTAAGAAATAAGTTTGTACTTAAAAAGTGCTGTAGTATCATTGGGCCTTGACACAAAAGAAGTGTCTACTAAATCGCCTTCCATTTCCATAGCTTCTGCTCCGCCAAACTGCTCCTTATTTTTATCATTAAAATTAATAATTTACATAGTATTAAAATAATTAATCTACATTACTAACTGGCTATAATTTATATTCTGCAAAATTACATAAACATACATTAATAAATTTTATTATTTGAAAAAATCTATGACATAATTAAACAAGAAATAAAAACAAAAATATATTTATACAAGCAATGTTTTGAAAAATTCAAAGCAAATAGCAATGTTTCACGAAGTATTGTAAAATTCAGAGCAAACTATGCCCCATTATAGAGAAACCAGTTACTGATTAAAAATTAAACTGGCTGGATAAATGAATATATCCTTTATAATCCAATATTTAAAAAAAATTAAATTTGTATGAAACCGAAAAATTTATTATCATCAATAAATCTCTTAATTGTTAAAACTATAGAGCACTTGATGATTTACTCTCCGATTAGAATGTAAATAATTTTGTGGCCTTTTTACAAAGTACTTCTTATAATTTGTTTAAAATATCAAACCGTTGAAGAATATCGGTTCTTCTAAGAATCATAAAAAAGGAGTAAAATTTTATATAAATAAAAAATAAAACTGAAACCTCATTGAAAGTTTTTCATAAAATTCTTATAAAGAAATTAAAGGAAAATAATCATGCACAAATGAAAATTATTTTCTTCAATATTAGGATGAAAAAATTATATATAGAAAAAATGATAAGCGTTTTTGCCAAAAAGTCGAAATATTCATATGGGAACAATAAAAGTTAAAATAATAATTCAACTTTTCTTATTTATTTTTCTTTGTCCTTCCATTAAGACAGTGTTAACAACTGCCAACTCTAGAACAATGTAGATGCACATTTGTACGTATGTGTAAGTCTGATTTTATAGATTGGGTAAAGAATTAAATGCTGCATGAAGCTTATTATTTCTTTAACTTATTGCTTATTTTATATAAAATTGAAATAAACAACTTTTTACTCGATTTGCTAATCCTTAAAATGAGATCGACAAAAAATGTCAAATCTGAAGCAATCAAACACGTGTTGTTGTAATGCCAGAAAATGTTGGAAATTTTGTGCACGCCGTAAGTAACAGGTACACAGAATTAACAGTAAGTGGTTTTGCAACACAGTATATTGCTAGAGTAGATGGTACTCATGTTGCTATGAGCAAGAAATGTTGCAAAAGTATGTGGCAGAAATTAAGGTTAAACAACCCGGTCAGCTGTTTGGATGAAAACATGTTTTGAAATCCATCGTTGGATATAGCTGATAACAAATGTTAGGCGGAGGTCTGAATTGTATGCATATGTGCGTGCGACAGCGTATATAATTTCACGTGCACACATTGAACGATTATTGGCACCAAGTGACAGACATTTAATATTGCAGACATCCAGGCGAAATTTAATTCGACGGACTTCATTAAATGTAAACAAGTAATTAATATATCCTCGTAATTTTATACGCAAATGAACAACATTTTTAACAATTTAATTCAATGTAATTTAAACAAATATATCAAAATTAATAAGGATATAAATATTTCGAAAATAAGAAAAATACTTTCGCTTCTCCTTCACTAAAAATGTTTCTTCCATCACTAAGGACCAATAATAAGTTTTCAAAAATTCCATTATTACTAGAAAGACCTTGTTCCGTATGTATAGCACGAATATAATCTAACAATCCTCCAATTTTGCTTTGATTTTGTTCAAAATTTAAGCATTTTGCTAGTTTGGCACCATCAAACCAATCCGTATGATTAAGTATTAATTGTGGGGTTTCCCCAAATGACACGACCGACAGTTTGCCACTTTCAAGCAATGTTAATGCTTGCGAAACTAATGAAATTGCTTCCAATGTTAGGATTTTTGAATTATTATGATGCATTGACTTTTCAATCGTGTGCATTTAGTTGGTTCTAAAATCAAACGTAACTGTTCGCAAAGTTCCCAAACACTTGTTAGCATTTTATTTGAAATGTTTTTCCATAAACAGTAATCGTCTTCTTGTGGTGTTATATATTAATTTCAAATCAAATTGTATATTTTATTTACCATCTGCCCCTGTATACTTTGTTCTTGATAAAGTTGCCGTAAATTCAAATTTCCATCTTCGTGTGTGTCGTTCGTATTGTTAAGATCACAACAATTTCATTATATGTCTAAAATTAAAAGTTATTATATTAAGAAATAAGTTTGTACTTAAAAAGTGCTGTAGTATCATTGGGCCTTGACACAAAAGAAGTGTCTACTAAATCGCCTTCCATTTCCATAGCTTCTGCTCCGCCAAACTGCTCCTTATTTTTATCATTCTAAGTGGATTTTGTATTTGTTGGTTCTGACTTTAATGTTTCTTTTTGTTGATTGTCTTCACCACGAAGGTTTAAATCATTATGATATGGATTAATTTGGTCTTCATCAACTTCAGGATCTTATAATTCATCAATATCATTCTTTGGATTTTGCTTTTGATTCTTTTCTTCATTTGATTTGTCTAATAGATAAATTATTAGATATTATTTATTGCTTTAAATATGAACTACCTTTATTTGTAGCATCAAGTCCGTCATCTTCTAATCCTTCCGCTTGTTAGGTATCCTTAGATGAAAGATCTTCATGTTGTCCATTTTCTTGATTAGAACCTTTAAGTCAATAAGGAAAACAGTACTGAAAAAACCGTTTCTAGTTTTCACTGGGTGTAATTCTACACACAATGCTATGTGGACACGTTCCATTCCGTGATTCAACTTCAAACAAGAATTTTTATCAGACGCATGATGTAATATCTCGGATTAAAGGTGGACTATTTGATACTGAATCCCAAGCTTGGCATGCTTTGAGCACTGAAGGAAGACATTTATTAAGAAGTTTACTAAATGTGAATCCAAATGAAAGACTTAACACCAATAGTATACACTCCCACAAATGGTTTACAAAGACGCCACCATTGTATAATTCCGCAGCAAATGATTATGATAATCGAGAACATCATTCGACAAAGATTCTCGATTATTATGATAATCGAGAACATCATTCGACAAACAACAATTATAGTAAGACACAAAGATATCGTTAGCAACTTAAAGAAGTGTCATAATCAAAGAGAATGAAAGCGTCTATAGTCAACCTGAATAGTTCAGATAGTGAAAGCGCAAAAAGTGAGTTAGGGAATAGTAATAGTTCAAGGAGCTACAACAATCTTAAGCAAAGTGACTGTTCAAATATTGATAGTTCCTCTGCGTCAACATCGGCAAATGAATTAGATCATATATCTAATTCATATAATGCAACAAAAACAAATTCACGCAATGACATCACGGATGATGGTACAAATTCAAGAATCTCATCTTCGAATGGAACGAAAAAGAAAAGTTATATAGAAAATGCAGATAATCATAGCAATGATAGTATGTCTAGATATTCGAGGAATCATTCTGATTTCTTTGGTTTCAGTTGGGATAATATCCAAGCAGACTTAACTGCACTTAATAAATTTGATCGAGCTATCGATCTTCAATATAATGACCGTATATTTCTATCACGGAATCAAACAATAGAACATAAAAATTATATTCCATACAAGTATGAGAAAAATATGAAAAAAATTACCAAAAACACATTAATAACACCAACTACCTCAAACAACTGGTCTCAAAAAGGCTCCCATGGTGTCAAAAATGAAACGTTCGAGGAGTATTCGCAAATTCAACAACTGTACACCTAAAATAAATGCATTGAATAATTTTGATCAGAGGTTACTAGTGAACAGAATAATATGTGGACTAATAACTCTGAGAATGCGAAAACAAATGAATTCAGGTGATTGTTTCCCACTTGCTAGCTTAGAAGATTTGGGTTTCTTCCATCGTATGAAGAGAATACAATGATTATTGTATATAAGCATTTATATATTAGAATTAATATGATATATTTTTCTCTAATTTTAAAATGCAATGTCGATTTCCTACAGTCGATTAGAATTGTTATAAAGTGAAAACAATTAATATTATAATTTATTTTATTATTACTAATTTTTATTTATTATGTGGCAATTGGATTAAAAAACTAAAATATTCATACAAACAGTTATGCAAACATGCACACAACATGCATACTACACATACTACACATACACATTAGCATTCCCTTGTACACAGATGAGCACAATGGCAATAAATGTGCGTTGCACAGTCAGTCGTACGATAGCATTCATCATTAACATGCGCTAACTTAACGTGAAAACCATATCATAACTTTCAATATGAAAGATAAACTAAGTGAATTTTATAATTTACTTACAAAAACAAATTGGTATATTGCATAATAAATAAAATATGAAATTTAAATAATGTGTTATAAATACAACTATTTTTATAACTATATTGAAATCTAAATCGTGCGACTCATATTTGTACGTGTGTTAAAATAAAATTCAAGTCAAAGTGATAAGAACTGTAATTTCTCAAATACGCAATTTGTTAAAAGCGTACTAAAGGCAAAATGAAGAAAATTATATTAACAGACTATATACATGAGCACAAATTGTCAGCGAAACAGCTGAAGAGAAACAAGGACAGGAGATTGTTATTTTGACTGGCAGTGCGTTCGTGTATGTACGGTATTTAGTTGTTCGTGACGGGAATTTTGTTTGTAAAATTACACTGACAGATAGAAAAGAGACAACAAAAGCAAAGGTGAACTTAACGCAACAGCAACAGTCAAACAGCAGCAGCAAAATCGGCTACCATAGAAGCTGAACATAAAGTGGCACACAATCGTCCATGAGCTAGCATAGCCTGGAAGTTACTGCGTCTGTGGCGTCCGCAATTGTAGTAAAAAGAAGTAACAGAGTGTGTAGAAGAAGAGTTCTGAACCCAAATTGTATATTTCAATCGTTGCGAGAGAATTCAAGCAAACACCTTGTTAAGGAAAGGGGCAATTGTGGAAAACTACCGCCCTGACCGACAGATACAGAGATAATTTTATTATTATTAAATAAAAGTTAAAAAATTTTGCAATGGTAACTAATAATCCACCGAAGGCAAATCATCTATCGCCAGAATTTCAAGATGCGAGCAATATTTTTCCAAATAATTCGGCAAATCAAATTCACAAGATATCTGTCAAACCAGCACCATTCATCAAAACAGCTCCAAAATTATACTTCATGCAAATGGAAGCTCAGTGCTTATTAGCTGGCATTACAACCGATTCAACGAAATTTAATCACAAATTAGCGAGGTAACAACGGCCTCTACTTTACGGAAAACTTCTGACGACATGTCACTTCAAATTTCCCCTTTAACACATCTGATTGTGGAACTTTCAAAAAAGTTCTCCCAATTTTCGAATAATCGCGAACGCTCACAAAGTCGTGTTAAATCAAAAGATCGCAGACGATCCACTTCACGTCCTAACAATAATAGAATATATTGCCATTATCACTTCAAGTTCGGTGCAATGGCACAAAAATGTACCGAACCTTGTAAATTTTCGTCCACTAAAGGAGACTCAAAAAACTAATTATTTCCACTTCCGAAATAAAGGCGAGCGAAGTGGACACCTCGAGAAGTAAACGTCTTTTAATTTTTGATCGCCAAAGAAACAGAAAATATTTGATTGACACGGGTGCTGACATTTCAGTTATTCCAAAGGCCTACTACCCAACGCCGATAGTTATCAACTTTTCGCCGTAAATGGCACGCTGATAAAAACGTTTGGAAAAAACACACATAAACATAAATTTGGGATTTCGTAGAAATTTCACTTGGCATTTCATTATCGCTGACGTCAAACAAGCAATTATTGGCGCTGATTTTTTAGACCATTTCAATTTACTCGTCGATATTAAGTGCAAACGGCTGATTGATCAAATTACAAAAATAAACGTTGACTGCATCTATCAACTGGGCACCTATCAACGGATCAGCACCATCAACAAATCAATCAATTTTTTTGACATTTTCGATAAATTTAGGGATTTAGCGCAACCGCCATCATTCAACTCACCAACACTTACGTCGAATGTCAACCATCAAATAATAACAAATGGACAACCTATTTTTTGACGCGCACGTCGACTAGACACCGAGAAATTAAATACTGCAAAAAAGGAATTTGAAATCATGATGCGAGCAGGCATCTGCCAACCAAGTAAAAGTCCATGGGCCAGTCCGCTACATATGGTAAAAAAACACAATGGCGAGTGGCGCCCATGCGGTGATTATAGACGACTCAATGCCAAAACGGTTCCGGACAGGTATCCTCTTCCACACATCCATGATTTTGCTCAAAATTTTGCTGAAAAAACCATTTTCACACAAATTGATCTCATCAAAGCATATCATCAGGTCTCACTCGACGAAGAGAGCCGTAAAAAAACAGCCATCATTACGCCATTCGGTCTCTTTGTACATCGATGACATTTGCTGATTGGTTGGTCCGACGAAGCTAACGCAGCTTTCGATAAATGCAAGTCAGACTTGTTTGTTTCATCCAGTAACGGGAGCCCAATTGGTACTTCATATTGATGCCAGCGATTTTGCTATAGGCGCAGTTCTGCAACAAATCGTGAATAATAAATTACAGCCATTAGGATTTTACTCAAAAAGAATGACCGACACGCAAATCAAATACAGCACTTATGATCGTGATTTATTGGCCATCTATCAATCAATTAAATTTTTCAAATACATGATCGAAGGTCGAAACTGCATCATTTACACTGATTATAAGCCGCTGATTTTTGCGTTTCTACAGAAACCAGACAAAACATCGCCACGGCAACTACGTCATTTGGATTTCATCGGTCAATTTTCAACTGATTTACGTTACGTGTCCGAAAGGGACAATATTATTGCTGATGCGCTCTCACGCATTGAAACCATTTCAAACGACTTAAGCATCGAGCTCATCGTATCTTCGCAAATCGACGACAACAAACTTGAACAGATTCTGAGAAATCCAAGTTCGTCGTTAAAACTTGCACGGGTACCATTACCCAAGTCAAATCTTCAATTATATTGCGACACGTCAACTGACATCATTCGTCCATACATTGCTTCGAATCTTCGCAAACCCATCTTCGAACTATTGCACAATGCGTCACATCCAGGGAAGCGGGCAACAATCAAAATGATCACCGAAAAATATATTTGGTCCAACATGAAAGCTAACATTTCAAAATGGGCGTCGTCTTGCATTCAATGCCAAAAATGCAAAATTGTACGACACAACAGAGCCATTTTGGACAATTTTAACGTACCAAATCAACGATTTCAACACATCAACATCGATCTTGTTGGCCCATTGCCAACGTAAAATAATCATCGTTATGTACTCATATGCATCGATCGTTTTTCACGATGGCCAGTAGCCATTCCCATCGATGACATAATTGCAGAAACTTGAGCCAAAGCTCTGATTAATGGTTGAATCTCACACTACGGTGTACCGCAATACATTACCACTGATCAGGGGCGCCAATTTGATTCAACTCTTTTTACCGAACTCAACAAAATCATCGGATGTAAACATTTTCGTACTGCGGATTATCACCCACAATCCAATGAACTCATCGAACGATTACATCGAACACTTAAAGCCGCAATTAAATGTCATGCCAATGCATCAAATTGGTCTGACATTCTTCCATTACTTCTACTCAGTCTTCGAACGATGTTCAAACCGGGTATTAATGCTTCGCCGGCTGAAATGATTTTTGGTCCAATAATTATTATGTACAGAAAAGCTAGGTCCAATAATTATTATGTACACCGGCTGAAAATGATTCGTCCAATAATTATTGGACCCACGTATTTCTGCGTGATGACAAAGTACGCCCACCACTCAAATCAGCTTATGACGGTCCATTCAAAGTTGTTCGCCAAACACTTAAAAATTTCGACATTATTGTCGATGGCATCGAAAAAATCGTCACAATTGACAGACTGAAAGCCGCCGTCGTCGAACCATTGCAAATTTTATAGAACTGCCACCCAATATAATCAATGATTCGATAAAAGAAACGGACATTGACAATAATAATAAGAATATTACCTTAGACACTAAGGTTTCCAAAAATAGCATTCATCAGTAACACGCGCTAACTTAACGTGAAAACCATATCATAACTTTCAATATGAAAGATAAACTAAGTGAATTTTGAGTTCGGGTTAGCTTCTACACCTGCCCCAGTAGTGTGCGGTCGTATTAGTATTAGAAGCATAACCCTCAGCCGGTTGCTTCCTTCTCTCAGTAAAAATATAGGTTTTTGTCTTGTTTGAGGATGGTTTTGTTGTAATTTTATGTTAAAAGAGTTTAACCCTTCAAATCATACCCTTCCTTAGTTGTAGCTCCATGGGAATAGTACCATATTGTAGCTCCGGAAATTCCTGACTTGTCCATGCCTATCTCGGTTACCCTATTCCCTCCTTTAGGCTTCTACAACAAAAGTTCTGTTGGCTTGACATTTTCAGGGTGAGCTTTGATGACGACTGCAACTTTGACGCAGACTTCAAGGCTCGACCGCAAGTTTGAAGTCGTCCAGGGTCCTGACTTTGACGCTGACTGCAACTTTGACGCTACCGCAAAGCCGGCTTTGTCCTGGTTTCCCGGGTGTATTCGTTGCACGCCATTTTGTCGGATTTTTCCACGTGCTAGCCATTTTTCGGATTTTTCTGAAAAATGGCTAATCCGATTTAAGGTATTTATTCTGTTTTTATTCATATAATTTATTATAATACTCGTAATATCAAATTCATCAGTAAAATAATAATGTTTTTGTTAATAAAACAAAATATATCTTAAAAAATACAAATAAAAAAAAATTCTTGCTCTTTACTCACATTAACTTAATAAAACTTTTTTATTTTTATAATTTTCTATCAGAGTTTGTTATTTATGTAAATATATAATTAACTATGTAATATTTTAATTAGTAAGCTATGTAATATATTAATTATTAGCTTTGGAATTATTTATTTAAATTCAGTTTAAAAAATATGGATTTTTTTGGAAATAAACTTTTGTAGATATGGGCTACCAGTCAACTTTCAAGCGATACTAATTCATCCAAATAAAAGAAGCATAAAAAAGTTACGCGATGTTCGTAATCAACTTTATGGTCATTTGGACGGTTCAGCGGCAAAATCAGGTGGTGGCAAATCTGATGTAAGAATTTATTCCGTATATAAATGTAACGGAAAATAACAATTGGTATTTTTATGTGTATGTAGGTGGATATTCCCGGTCTTGGCTTTGGACAATCTGAATATTATCCTTACGTCTACTATAAATTGAACATTGATATGATAGAACAAAAAATTTAAGCAATAAATGTTTATATTAAGTTTCGTTACATCGTGTATTATACAATAACACTTAGCGCCCAAAAGTATTCGATTTTTTAATATTTGTTTGTTACTGCTATTTTTATTTTTTCTTAATCATCATGTTTGGCGTGAAAATAATTGAAAAATAAATCGTAATCGTAAATATTTCAATTGGATTACAAAACTAAAATATTCATACAAACAGTTATGCAAACATGCACACAACATGCATACTACACATACTACACATACACATTAGCATTCACTTGTACACAGATGAGCACCATGGCAATAAATGTGCGTTGCACAGTCAGTCGTACGATAGCATTCATCATTAACATGCGCTAACTTAACGTGAAAACCATATCATAACTTTCAATATGAAAGATAAACTAAGTGAATTTTATAATTTACTTACAAAAACAAATTGGTACATTACATAATAAATAAAATATGAAATTTAAATAATGTGTTATAAATACAACTATTTTTATAACCATATTGGTGACCCCGACGTGATGTGTGTATGGCGGTCTGAAATCTAAATCGTGCGACTCATATTTGTACGTGTGTTAAAATAAAATTCAAGTCAAAGTGATAAGAACTGTAATTTCTCAAATACGCAATTTGTTAAAAGCGTACTAAAGGCAAAGAGAAGAAAATTATATTAACAGACTATATACATGAGCACAAATTGTCAGCGAAACAGCTGAAGAGAAACAAGGACAGGAGATTGTTATTTTGACTGGCAGTGCGTTCGTGTATGTACGGTATTTAGTTGTTCGTGACGGGAATTTTGTTTGTAGAATTACACTGACAGATAGAAAAGAGACAACAAAAGCAAAGGTGAACTTAACGCAACAGCAACAGTCAAACAGCAGCAGCAAAATCGGCTACCATAGAAGCTGAACATAAAGTGGCACACAATCGTCCATGAGCTAGCATAGCCTGGAAGTTACTGCGTCTGTGGCGTCAGCAATTGTAGTAAAAAGAAGTAACAGAGTGTGTAGAAGAAGAGTTCTGAACCCAAATTGTATATTTCAATCGTTGCGAGAGAATTCAAGCAAACACCTTGTTAAGGAAAGGGGCAATTGTGGAAAACTACCGCCCTGACCGACAGATACAGAGATAATTTTATTATTATTAAATAAAAGTTAAAAAATTTTGCAATGGTAACTAATAATCCACCGAAGGCAAATCATCTATCGCCAGAATTTCAAGATGCGAGCAATATTTTTCCAAATAATTTGGCAAATCAAATTCACAAGATATCTGTCAAACCAGCACCATTCATCAAAACAGCTCCAAAATTATACTTCATGCAAATGGAAGCTCAGTGCTTATTAGCTGGCATTACAACCGATTCAACGAAATTTAATCACAAATTAGCGAGGTAACAACGGCCTCTACTTTACGGAAAACTTCTGACGACATGTCACTTCAAATTTCCCCTTTAACACATCTGATTGAGGAACTTTCAAAAAAGTTCTCCCAATTTTCGAATAATCGCGAACGCTCACAAAGTCGTGTTAAATCAAAAGATCGCAGACGATCCACTTCACGTCCTAACAATAATAGAATATATTGCCATTATCACTTCAAGTTCGGTGCAATGGCACAAAAATGTACCGAACCTTGTAAATTTTCGTCCACTAAAGGAGACTCAAAAAACTAATTATTTCCACTTCCGAAATAAAGGCGAGCGAAGTGGACACCTCGAGAAGTAAACGTCTTTTAATTTTTGATCGCCAAAGAAACAGAAAATATTTGATTGACACGGGTGCTGACATTTCAGTTATTCCAAAGGCCTACTACCCAACGCTGATAGTTATCAACTTTTCGCCGTAAATGGCACGCTGATAAAAACGTTTGGAAAAAACACACATAAACATAAATTTGGGATTTCGTAGAAATTTCACTTGGCAATTCATTATCGCTGACGTCAAACAAGCAATTATTGGCGCTGATTTTTTAGACCATTTCAATTTACTCGTCGATATTAAGTGCAAACGGCTGATTGATCAAATTACAAAAATAAACGTTGACTGCATCTATCAACTGGGCACCTATCAACGGATCAGCACCATCAACAAATCAATCAATTTTTTTGACATTTTCGATAAATTTAGGGATTTAGCGCAACCGCCATCATTCAACTCACCAACACTTACGTCGAATGTTAACCATCAAATAATAACAAATGGACAACCTATTTTTTGACGCGCACGTCGACTAGACGCCGAAAAATTAAATACGGCAAAAAAGGAATTTGAAATCATGATGCGAGCAGGCATCTGCCAACCAAGTAAAAGTCCATTGGCCAGTCCGCTACATATGGTAAAAAAACACAATGGCGAGTGGCGCCCATGCGGTGATTATAGACGACTCAACGCCAAAACGGTTCCGGACAGGTATTCTCTTCCACACATCCATGATTTTGCTCAAAATTTTGCTGAAAAAACCATTTTCACACAAATTGATCTCATCAAAGCATATCATCAGGTCTCACTCGACGAAGAGAGCCGTAAAAAAACAGCCATCATTACGCCATTCGGTCTCTTTGTACATCGATGACATTTGCTGATTGGTTGGTGCGACTAAGCTAACACAGCTTGCGATAAATGCAAGTCAGACTTGTTTGTTTCATCCAGTAACGGAAGCCCAATGGGTACTTCATATTGATGCCAGCGATTTTGCTATAGGCGCAGTTCTGCAACAAATCGTGAATAATAAATTACAGCCATTAGGATTTTACTCAAAAAGAATGACCGACACGCAAATCAAATACAGCACTTATGATCGTGATTTATTGGCCATCTATCAATCAATTAAATTTTTCAAATACATGATCGAAGGTCGAAACTGCATCATTTACACTGATTATAAGCCGCTGATTTTTGCGTTTCCACAGAAACCAGACAAAGCATCGCCACGGCAACTACGTCATTTGGATTTCATCGGTCAATTTTCAACTGATTTACGTTACGTGTCCGAAAGGGACAATATTATTGCTGATGCGCTCTCACGCATTGAAACCATTTCAAACGACTTAAGCATCGAGCTCATCGTATCTTCGCAAATCGACGACAACAAACTTGAACAGATTCTGAGAAATCCAAGTTCGTCGTTAAAACTTGCACGGGTACCATTACCCAAGTCAAATCTTCAATTATATTGCGACACGTCAACTGACATCATTCATCCATACATTGCTTCGAATCTGCGCAAACCCATCTTCGAACTATTGCACAATGCGTCACATCCAGGGAAGCGGGCAACAATCAAAATGATCACCGAAAAATATATTTGGTCCAAAATGAAAGCTAACATTTCAAAATGGGCGTCGTCTTGCATTCAATGCCAAAAATGCAAAATTGTACGACACAACAGAGCCATTTTGGACAATTTTAACGTACCAAATCAACGATTTCAACACATCAACATCGATCTTGTTGGCCCATTGCCAACGTAAAATAATCATCGTTATGTCCCCATATGCATCGATCGTTTTTCACGATGGCCAGTAGCCATTCCCATCGATGACATAATTGCAAAAACTTGCGCCAAAGCTCTGATTAATGGTTGAATCTCACACTACGGTATACCGCAATACATTACCACTGATCAGGGGCGCCAATTTGATTCAACTCTTTTTACTGAACTCAACAAAATCATCGGATGTAAACATTTTCGTACTGCGGATTATCACCCACAATCCAATGAACTCATCGAACGATTACATCGAACACTTAAAGCCGCAATTAAATGTCATGCCAATCCATCAAATTGGTCTGACATTCTTCCATTACTTCTACTCAGTCTTCGAACGATGTTCAAACCGGGTATTAATGCTTTGCCGGCTGAAATGATTTTTGGTCCAATAATTATTATGTACAGAAAAGCTAGGTCCAATAATTATTATGTACACCGGCTGAAAATGATTCGTCGAATAATTATTGGACCCACGTATTTCTGCGTGATGACAAAGTACGCCCGCCACTCAAATCAGCTTATGACGGCCCATTCAAAGTTGTTCGCCAAACACTTAAAAATTTCGACATTATTATCGATGGCATCGAAAAAACCGTCACAATTGACAGACTGAAAGCCGCCGTCGTCGAACCATTGCAAATTTTATAGAACTGCCACCCAATATAATCAATGATTCGATAAAAGAAACGGACATTGACAATAATAATAAGAATATTACCTTAGACACTAAGATTTCCAAAGATTCTTTACCAAAACAAACCCGTTCGGGGAGAATTATTCGTCCACCGAACAGATTCGTTCATTTTTTAACGTGAGCAAGTCACTGGTGGGGGAGTATGTGGCAATTGGATTAAAAAAGTAAAATATTCATACAAACAGTTATACAAACATGCACACAACATGCATTCTACACATACTACACCGAATTAGCATTCACTTGTACACAACTGAGCACTATGGCAATAAATGTGCGTTACGATCAGTCGTACGATAGCATTCATCAGTAACACGCGCTAACTTAACGTGAAAACCATATCATAACTTTCAATATGAAAGATAAACTAAGTGAATTTTGAGTTCGGGTTAGCTTCTACACCTGCCCCAGTAGTGTGCGGTCGTATTAGTATTAGAAGCATAACCCTCAGCCGGTTGCTTCCTTCTCTCAGTAAAAATATAGGTTTTTGTCTTGTTTGAGGATGGTTTTGTTGTAATTTTATGTTGAAAGAGTTTAACCCTTCAAATCCTACCCTTCCTTGGTTGTAGCTCCTTGGGAATAGTACCATATTGTAGCTCCGGAAATTCCTGACTTGTCCATGCCTATCTCGGTTACCCTATTCCCTCCTTTAGGCTTCTACAACAAAAGTTCTGTTGGCTTGACATTTTCAGGGTGAGCTTTGATGACGACTGCAACTTTGACGCAGACTTCAAGGCTCGACCGCAAGTTTGAAGTCGTCCAGGATCCTGACTTTGACGCTGACTGCAACTTTGACGCTACCGCAAAGCCGGCTTTGTCCTGGTTTCCCGCATGTATTCGTTGCACGCCATTTTGTCGGATTTTTCCACGTGCTAGCCATTTTTCGGATTTTTCTGAAAAATGGCTAATCCGTTTTAAGGTATTTATTCTGTTTTTATTCATATAATTTATTATAATACTCGTAATATCAAATTCATCAGTAAAATAATAATGTTTTTGTTAATAAAACAAAATATATCTTAAAAAATACAAATAAAAAAAAATTCTTGCTCTTTACTCACATTAACTTAATAAAACTTTTTTATTTTTATAATTTTCTATCAGAGTTTGTTATTTATGTAAATATATAATTAACTATGTAATATTTTAATTAGTAAGCTATGTAATATATTAATTATTAGCTTTGGAATTATTTATTTAAATTCAGTTTAAAAAATATGGATTTTTTTGGAAATAAACTTTTGTAGATATGGGCTACCAGTCAACTTTCAAGCGATACTAATTCATCCAAACAAAAGAAGCATAAAAAAGTTACGCGATGTTCGTAATCAACTTTATGGTCATTTGGACGGTTCAGCGGCAAAATCAGGTGGTGGCAAATCTGATGTAAGAATTTATTCCGTATATAAATGTAACGGAAAATAACAATTGGTATTTTTATGTGTATGTAGGTGGATATTCCCGGTCTTGGCTTTGGACAATCTGAATATTATCCTTACGTCTACTATAAATTGAACATTGATATGATAGAACAAAAAATTTAAGCAATAAATGTTTATATTAAGTTTCGTTACATCGTGTATTATACAATAACACTTAGCGCCCAAAAGTATTCGATTTTTTAATATTTGTTTGTTACTGCTATTTTTATTTTTTCTTAATCATCATGTTTGGCGTGAAAATAATTGAAAAATAAATCGTAATCGTAAATATTTCAATTGGATTACAAAACTAAAATATTCATACAAACAGTTATGCAAACATGCACACAACATGCATACTACACATACTACACATACACATTAGCATTCACTTGTACACAGATGAGCACAATGGCAATAAATGTGCGTTGCACAGTCAGTCGTACGATAGCATTCATCATTAACATGCGCTAACTTAACGTGAAAACCATATCATAACTTTCAATATGAAAGATAAACTAAGTGAATTTTATAATTTACTTACAAAAACAAATTGGTACATTACATAATAAATAAAATATGAAATTTAAATAATGTGTTATAAATACAACTATTTTTATAACCATATTGGTGACCCCGACGTGATGTGTGTATGGCGGTCTGAAATCTAAATCGTGCGACTCATATTTGTACGTGTGTTAAAATAAAATTCAAGTCAAAGTGATAAGAACTGTAATTTCTCAAATACGCAATTTGTTAAAAGCGTACTAAAGGCAAAGAGAAGAAAATTATATTAACAGACTATATACATGAGCACAAATTGTCAGCGAAACAGCTGAAGAGAAACAAGGACAGGAGATTGTTATTTTGACTGGCAGTGCGTTCGTGTATGTACGGTATTTAGTTGTTCGTGACGGGAATTTTGTTTGTAAAATTACACTGGCAGATAGAAAAGAGACAACAAAAGCAAAGGTGAACTTAACGCAACAGCAACAGTCAAACAGCAGCAGCAAAATCGGCTACCATAGAAGCTGAACTTACAGTGGCACACAATCGTCCATGAGCTAGCATAGCCTGGAAGTTACTGCGTCTGTGGCGTCAGCAATTGTAGTAAAAAGAAGTAACAGAGTGTGTAGAAGAAGAGTTCTGAACCCAAATTGTATATTTCAATCGTTGCGAGAGAATTCAAGCAAACACCTTGTTAAGGAAAGGGGCAATTGTGGAAAACTACCGCCCTGAGCGACAGATACAGAGATAATTTTATTATTATTAAATAAAAGTTAAAAATTTTTGCAATGGTAACCAATAATCCACCGAAGGCAAATCATCTATCGCCAGAATTTCAAGATGCGAGCAATATTTTTCCAAATAATTTGGCAAATCAAATTCACAAGATATCTGTCAAACCAGCACCATTCATCAAAACAGCTCCAAAATTATACTTCATGCAAATGGAAGCTCAGTGCTTATTAGCTGGCATTACAACCGATTCAACGAAATTTAATCACAAATTAGCGAGGTAACAACGGCCTCTACTTTACGGAAAACTTCTGACGACATGTCACTTCAAATTTCCCCTTTAACACATCTGATTGAGGAACTTTCAAAAAAGTTCTCCCAATTTTCGAATAATCGCGAACGCTCACAAAGTCGTGTTAAATCAAAAGATCGCAGACGATCCACTTCACGTCCTAACAATAATAGAATATATTGCCATTATCACTTCAAGTTCGGTGCAATGACACCTTGAGAAGTAAACGTCTTTTAATTTTTGATCGCCAAAGAAACAGAAAATATTTGATTGACACGGGTGCTGACATTTCAGTTATTCCAAAGGCCTACTACCCAACGCCGATAGTTATCAACTTTTCACCGTAAATGGCACGCTGATAAAAACGTTTGGAAAAAACACACATAAACATAAATTTGGGATTTCGTAGAAATTTCACTTGGCAATTCATTATCGCTGACGTCAAACAAGCAATTATTGGCGCTGATTTTTTAGACCATTTCAATTTACTCGTCGATATTAAGTGCAAACGGCTGATTGATCAAATTACAAAAATAAACGTTGACTGCATCTATCAACTGGGCACCTATCAACGGATCAGCACCATCAACAAATCAATCAATTTTTTTGACATTTTCGATAAATTTAGGGATTTAGCGCAACCGCCATCATTCAACTCACCAACACTTACGTCGAATGTCAACCATCAAATAATAACAAATGGACAACCTATTTTTTGACGCGCACGTCGACTAGACACCGAGAAATTAAATACTGCAAAAAAGGAATTTGAAATCATGATGCGAGCAGGCATCTGCCAACCAAGTAAAAGTCCATGGGCCAGTCCGCTACATATGGTAAAAAAACACAATGGCGAGTGGCGCCCATGCGGTGATTATAGACGACTCAATGCCAAAACGGTTCCGGACAGGTATCCTCTTCCACACATCCATGATTTTGCTCAAAATTTTGCTGAAAAAACCATTTTCACACAAATTGATCTCATCAAAGCATATCATCAGGTCTCACTCGACGAAGAGAGCCGTAAAAAAACAGCCATCATTACGTCATTCGGTCTCTTTGTACATCGATGACATTTGCTGATTGGTTGGTCCGACGAAGCTAACGCAGCTTTCGATAAATGCAAGTCAGACTTGTTTGTTTCATCCAGTAACGGGAGCCCAATTGGTACTTCATATTGATGCCAGCGATTTTGCTATAGGCGCAGTTCTGCAACAAATCGTGAATAATAAATTACAGCCATTAGGATTTTACTCAAAAAGAATGACCGACACGCAAATCAAATACAGCACTTATGATCGTGATTTATTGGCCATCTATCAATCAATTAAATTTTTCAAATACATGATCGAAGGTAGAAACTGCATCATTTACACTGATTATAAGCCGCTGATTTTTGCGTTTCTACAGAAACCAGACAAAGCATCGCCACGGCAACTACGTCATTTGGATTTCATCGGTCAATTTTCAACTGATTTACGTTACGTGTCCGAAAGGGACAATATTATTGCTGATGCGCTCTCACGCATTGAAACCATTTCAAACGACTTAAGCATCGAGCTCATCGTATCTTCGCAAATCGACGACAACAAACTTGAACAGATTCTGAGAAATCCAAGTTCGTCGTTAAAACTTGCACGGGTACCATTACCCAAGTCAAATCTTCAATTATATTGCGACACGTCAACTGACATCATTCTCCCATACATTGCTTCGAATCTTCGCAAACCCATCTTCGAACTATTGCACAATGCGTCACATCCAGGGAAGCGGGCAACAATCAAAATAATCACCGAAAAATATATTTGGTCCAACATGAAAGCTAACATTTCAAAATGGGCGTCGTCTTGCATTCAATGCCAAAAATGCAAAATTGTACGACACAACAGAGCCATTTTGGACAATTTTAACGTACCAAATCAACGATTTCAACACATCAACATCGATCTTGTTGGCCCATTGCCAACGTAAAATAATCATCGTTATGTCCCCATATGCATCGATCGTTTTTCACGATGGCCAGTAGCCATTCCCATCGATGACATAATTGCAAAAACTTGCGCCAAAGCTCTGATTAATGGTTGAATCTCACACTACGGTATACCGCAATACATTACCACTGATCAGGGGCGCCAATTTGATTCAACTCTTTTTACTGAACTCAACAAAATCATCGGATGTAAACATTTTCGTACTGCGGATTATCACCCACAATCCAATGAACTCATCGAACGATTACATCGAACACTTAAAGCCGCAATTAAATGTCATGCCAATCCATCAAATTGGTCTGACATTCTTCCATTACTTCTACTCAGTCTTCGAACGATGTTCAAACCGGGTATTAATGCTTTGCCGGCTGAAATGATTTTTGGTCCAATAATTATTATGTACAGAAAAGCTAGGTCCAATAATTATTATGTACACCGGCTGAAAATGATTCGTCGAATAATTATTGGACCCACGTATTTCTGCGTGATGACAAAGTACGCCCGCCACTCAAATCAGCTTATGACGGCCCATTCAAAGTTGTTCGCCAAACACTTAAAAATTTCGACATTATTATCGATGGCATCGAAAAAACCGTCACAATTGACAGACTGAAAGCCGCCGTCGTCGAACCATTGCAAATTTTATAGAACTGCCACCCAATATAATCAATGATTCGATAAAAGAAACGGACATTGACAATAATAATAAGAATATTACCTTAGACACTAAGATTTCCAAAGATTCTTTACCAAAACAAACCCGTTCGGGGAGAATTATTCGTCCACCGAACAGATTCGTTCATTTTTTAACGTGAGCAAGTCACTGGTGGGGGAGTATGTGGCAATTGGATTAAAAAAGTAAAATATTCATACAAACAGTTATACAAACATGCACACAACATGCATTCTACACATACTACACCGAATTAGCATTCACTTGTACACAACTGAGCACTATGGCAATAAATGTGCGTTACGATCAGTCGTACGATAGCATTCATCAGTAACACGCGCTAACTTAACGTGAAAACCATATAATAACTTTCAATATGAAAGATAAACTAAGTGAATTTTGAGTTCGGGTTAGCTTCTACACCTGCCCCAGTAGTGTGCGGTCGTATTAGTATTAGAAGCATAACCCTCAGCCGGTTGCTTCCTTCTCTCAGTAAAAATATAGTTTTTTGTCTTGTTTGAGGATGGTTTTGTTGTAATTTTATGTTGAAAGAGTTTAACCCTTCAAATCCTACCCTTCCTTGGTTGTAGCTCCTTGGGAATAGTACCATATTGTAGCTCCGGAAATTCCTGACTTGTCCATGCCTATCTCGGTTACCCTATTCCCCCCTTTAGGCTTCTACAACAAAAGTTCTGTTGGCTTGACATTTTCAGGGTGAGCTTTGATGACGACTGCAACTTTGACGCAGACTTCAAGGCTCGACCGCAAGTTTGAAGTCGTCCAGGGTCCTGACTTTGACGCTGACTGCAACTTTGACGCTACCGCAAAGCCGGCTTTGTCCTGGTTTCCCGCGTGTATTCGTTGCACGCCATTTTGTCGGATTTTTCCACGTGCTAGCCATTTTTCGGATTTTTCTGAAAAATGGCTAATCCGTTTTAAGGTATTTATTCTGTTTTTATTCATATAATTTATTATAATACTCGTAATATCAAATTCATCAGTAAAATAATAATGTTTTTGTTAATAAAACAAAATATATCTTAAAAAATACAAATAAAAAAAAATTCTTGCTCTTTACTCACATTAACTTAATAAAACTTTTTTATTTTTATAATTTTCTATCAGAGTTTGTTATTTATGTAAATATATAATTAACTATGTAATATTTTAATTAGTAAGCTATGTAATATATTAATTATTAGCTTTGGAATTATTTATTTAAATTCAGTTTAAAAAATATGGATTTTTTTGGAAATAAACTTTTGTAGATATGGGCTACCAGTCAACTTTCAAGCGATACTAATTCATCCAAACAAAAGAAGCATAAAAAAGTTACGCGATGTTCGTAATCAACTTTATGGTCATTTGGACGGTTCAGCGGCAAAATCAGGTGGTGGCAAATCTGATGTAAGAATTTATTCCGTATATAAATGTAACGGAAAATAACAATTGGTATTTTTATGTGTATGTAGGTGGATATTCCCGGTCTTGGCTTTGGACAATCTGAATATTATCCTTACGTCTACTATAAATTGAACATTGATATGATAGAACAAAAAATTTAAGCAATAAATGTTTATATTAAGTTTCGTTACATCGTGTATTATACAATAACACTTAGCGCCCAAAAGTATTCGATTTTTTAATATTTGTTTGTTACTGCTATTTTTATTTTTTCTTAATCATCATGTTTGGCGTGAAAATAATTGAAAAATAAATCGTAATCGTAAATATTTCAATTGGATTACAAAACTAAAATATTCATACAAACAGTTATGCAAACATGCACACAACATGCATACTACACATACTACACATACACATTAGCATTCACTTGTACAGATGAGCACCATGGCAATAAATGTGCGTTGCACAGTCAGTCGTACGATAGCATTCATCATTAACATGCGCTAACTTAACGTGAAAACCATATCATAACTTTCAATATGAAAGATAAACTAAGTGAATTTTATAATTTACTTACAAAAACAAATTGGTACATTACATAATAAATAAAATATGAAATTTAAATAATGTGTTATAAATACAACTATTTTTATAACCATATTGGTGACCCCGACGTGATGTGTGTATGGCAGTCTGAAATCTAAATCGTGCGACTCATATTTGTACGTATGTTAAAATAAAATTCAAGTCAAAGTGATAAGAACTGTAATTTCTCAAATACGCAATTTGTTAAAAGCGTACTAAAGGCAAAGAGAAGAAAATTATATTAACAGACTATATACATGAGCACAAATTGTCAGCGAAACAGCTGAAGAGAAACAAGGACAGGAGATTGTTATTTTGACTGGCAGTGCGTTCGTGTATGTACGGTATTTAGTTGTTCGTGACGGGAATTTTGTTTGTAAAATTACACTGACAGATAGAAAAGAGACAACAAAAGCAAAGGTGAACTTAACGCAACAGCAACAGTCAAACAGCAGCAGCAAAATCGGCTACCATAGAAGCTGAACATAAAGTGGCACACAATCGTCCATGAGCTAGCATAGCCTGGAAGTTACTGCGTCTGTGGCGTCAGCAATTGTAGTAAAAAGAAGTAACAGAGTATGTAGAAGAAGAGTTCTGAACCCAAATTGTATATTTCAATCGTTGCGAGAGAATTCAAGCAAACACCTTGTTAAGGAAAGGGGCAATTGTGGAAAACTACCGCCCTGACCGACAGATACAGAGATAATAATATTATTATTAAATAAAAGTTAAAAATTTTTGCAATGGTAACCAATAATCCACCGAAGGCAAATCATCTATCGCCAGAATTTCAAGATGCGAGCAATATTTTTCCGAATAATTCGGCAAATCAAATTCACAAGATATCTGTCAAACCAGCACCATTCATCAAAACAGCTCCAAAATTATACTTCATGCAAATGGAAGCTCAGTGCTTATTAGCTGGCATTACAACCGATTCAACGAAATTTAATCACAAATTAGCGAGGTAACAACGGCCTCTACTTTACGGAAAACTTCTGACGACATGTCACTTCAAATTTCCCCTTTAACACATCTGATTGAGGAACTTTCAAAAAAGTTCTCCCAATTTTCGAATAATCGCGAACGCTCACAAAGTCGTGTTAAATCAAAAGATCGCAGACGATCCACTTCACGTCCTAACAATAATAGAATATATTGCCATTATCACTTCAAGTTCGGTGCAATGGCACAAAAATGCACCGAACCTTGTAAATTTTCGTCCACTAAAGGAGACTCAAAAAACTAATTATTTCCACTTCCGAAACAAAGGCGAGCGAAGTGGACACCTCGAGAAGTAAACGTCTTTTAATTTTTGATCGCCAAAGAAAGAGAAAATATTTGATTGACACGGGTGCTGACATTTCAGTTATTCCAAAGGCCTACTACCCAACGCTGATAGTTATCAACTTTTCGCCGTAAATGGCACGCTGATAAAAACGTTTGGAAAAAACACACATAAACATAAATTTGGGATTTCGTAGAAATTTCACTTGGCAATTCATTATCGCTGACGTCAAACAAGCAATTATTGGCGCTGATTTTTTAGACCATTTCAATTTACTCGTCGATATTAAGTGCAAACGGCTGATTGATCAAATTACAAAAATAAACGTTGACTGCATCTATCAACTGGGCACCTATCAACGGATCAGCACCATCAACAAATCAATCAATTTTTTTGACATTTTCGATAAATTTAGGGATTTAGCGCAACCGCCATCATTCAACTCACCAACACTTACGTCGAATGTCAACCATCAAATAATAACAAATGGACAACCTATTTTTTGACGCGCACGTCGACTAGACACCGAGAAATTAAATACTGCAAAAAAGGAATTTGAAATCATGATGCGAGCAGGCATCTGCCAACCAAGTAAAAGTCCATGGGCCAGTCCGCTACATATGGTAAAAAAACACAATGGCGAGTGGCGCCCATGCGGTGATTATAGACGACTCAACGCCAAAACGGTTCCGGACAGGTATCCTCTTCCACACATCCATGATTTTGCTCAAAATTTTGCTGAAAAAACCATTTTCACACAAATTGATCTCATCAAAGCATATCATCAGGTCTCACTCGACGAAGAGAGCCGTAAAAAAACAGCCATCATTACGCCATTCGGTCTCTTTGTACATCGATGACATTTGCTGATTGGTTGGTCCGACGAAGCTAACGCAGCTTTCGATAAATGCAAGTCAGACTTGTTTGTTTCATCCAGTAACGGGAGCCCAATTGGTACTTCATATTGATGCCAGCGATTTTGCTATAGGCGCAGTTCTGCAACAAATCGTGAATAATAAATTACAGCCATTAGGATTTTACTCAAAAAGAATGATCGACACGCAAATCAAATACAGCACTTATGATCGTGATTTATTGGCCATCTATCAATCAATTAAATTTTTCAAATACATGATCGAAGGTAGAAACTGCATCATTTACACTGATTATAAGCCGCTGATTTTTGCGTTTCTACAGAAACCAGACAAAGCATCGCCACGGCAACTACGTCATTTGGATTTCATCGGTCAATTTTCAACTGATTTACGTTACGTGTCCGAAAGGGACAATATTATTGCTGATGCGCTCTCACGCATTGAAACCATTTCAAACGACTTAAGCATCGAGCTCATCGTATCTTCGCAAATCGACGACAATAAACTTGAACAGATTCTGAGAAATCCAAGTTCGTCGTTAAAACTTGCACGGGTACCATTACCCAAGTCAAATCTTCAATTATATTGCGACACGTCAACTGACATAATTCTCCCATACATTGCTTCGAATCTTCGCAAACCCATCTTCGAACTATTGCACAATGCGTCACATCCAGGGAAGCGGGCAACAATCAAAATGATCACCGAAAAATATATTTGGTCCAACATGAAAGCTAACATTTCAAAATGGGCGTCGTCTTGCATTCAATGCCAAAAATGCAAAATTGTACGACACAACAGAGCCATTTTGGACAATTTTAACGTACCAAATCAACGATTTCAACACATCAACATCGATCTTGTTGGCCCATTGCCAACGTAAAATAATCATCGTTATGTCCCCATATGCATCGATCGTTTTTCACGATGGCCAGTAGCCATTCCCATCGATGACATAATTGCAAAAACTTGCGCCAAAGCTCTGATTAATGGTTGAATCTCACACTACGGTATACCGCAATACATTACCACTGATCAGGGGCGCCAATTTGATTCAACTCTTTTTACTGAACTCAACAAAATCATCGGATGTAAACATTTTCGTACTGCGGATTATCACCCACAATCCAATGAACTCATCGAACGATTACATCGAACACTTAAAGCCGCAATTAAATGTCATGCCAATCCATCAAATTGGTCTGACATTCTTCCATTACTTCTACTCAGTCTTCGAACGATGTTCAAACCGGGTATTAATGCTTTGCCGGCTGAAATGATTTTTGGTCCAATAATTATTATGTACAGAAAAGCTAGGTCCAATAATGATTATGTACACCGGCTGAAAATGATTCGTCCAATAATTATTGGACCCACGTATTTCTGCGTGATGACAAAGTACGCCCGCCACTCAAATCAGCTTATGACGTTGTTCGCCAAACACTTAAAAATTTCGACATTATTATCGATGGCATCGAAAAAACCGTCACAATTGACAGACTGAAAGCCGCCGTCGTCGAACCATTGCAAATTTTATAGAACTGCCACCCAATATAATCAATGATTCGATAAAAGAAACGGACATTGACAATAATAATAAGAATATTACCTTAGACACTAAGATTTCCAAAGATTCTTTACCAAAACAAACCCGTTCGGGGAGAATTATTCGTCCACCGAACAGATTCGTTCATTTTTTAACGTGAGCAAGTCACTGGTGGGGGAGTATGTGGCAATTGGATTAAAAAAGTAAAATATTCATACAAACAGTTATACAAACATGCACACAATATGCATTCTACACATACTACACCGAATTAGCATTCACTTGTACACAACTGAGCACTATGGCAATAAATGTGCGTTACGGTCAGTCGTACGATAGCATTCATCAGTAACACGCGCTAACTTAACGTGAAAACCATATCATAACTTTCAATATGAAAGATAAACTAAGTGAATTTTGAGTTCGGGTTAGCTTCTACACCTGCCCCAGTAGTGTGCGGTCGTATTAGTATTAGAAGCATAACCCTCAGCCGGTTGCTTCCTTCTCTCAGTAAAAATATAGGTTTTTGTCTTGTTTGAGGATGGTTTTGTTGTAATTTTATGTTGAAAGAGTTTAACCCTTCAAATCCTACCCTTCCTTGGTTGTAGCTCCTTGGGAATAGTACCATATTGTAGCTCCGGAAATTCCTGACTTGTCCATGCCTATCTCGGTTACCCTATTCCCCCCTTTAGGCTTCTACAACAAAAGTTCTGTTGGCTTGACATTTTCAGGGTGAGCTTTGATGACGACTGCAACTTTGACGCAGACTTCAAGGCTCGACCGCAAGTTTGAAGTCGTCCAGGATCCTGACTTTAACGCTGACTGCAACTTTGACGCTACCGCAAAGCCGGCTTTGTCCTGGTTTCCCGCGTGTATTCGTTGCACGCCATTTTGTCGGATTTTTCCACGTGCTAGCCATTTTTCGGATTTTTCTGAAAAATGGCTAATCCGTTTTAAGGTATTTATTCTGTTTTTATTCATATAATTTATTATAATACTCGTAATATCAAATTCATCAGTAAAATAATAATGTTTTTGTAAATAAAACAAAATATATCTTAAAAAATACAAATAAAAAAAAATTCTTGCTCTTTACTCACATTAACTTAATAAAACTTTTTTATTTTTATAATTTTCTATCAGAGTTTGTTATTTATGTAAATATATAATTAACTATGTAATATTTTAATTAGTAAGCTATGTAATATATTAATTATTAGCTTTGGAATTATTTATTTAAATTCAGTTTAAAAAATATGGATTTTTTTGGAAATAAACTTTTGTAGATATGGGCTACCAGTCAACTTTCAAGCGATACTAATTCATCCAAACAAAAGAAGCATAAAAAAGTTACGCGATGTTCGTAATCAACTTTATGGTCATTTGGACGGTTCAGCGGCAAAATCAGGTGGTGGCAAATCTGATGTAAGAATTTATTCCGTATATAAATGTAACGGAAAATAACAATTGGTATTTTTATGTGTATGTAGGTGGATATTCCCGGTCTTGGCTTTGGACAATCTGAATATTATCCTTACGTCTACTATAAATTGAACATTGATATGATAGAACAAAAAATTTAAGCAATAAATGTTTATATTAAGTTTCGTTACATCGTGTATTATACAATAACACTTAGCGCCCAAAAGTATTCGATTTTTTAATATTTGTTTGTTACTGCTATTTTTATTTTTTCTTAATCATCATGTTTGGCGTGAAAATAATTGAAAAATAAATCGTAATCGTAAATATTTCAATTGGATTACAAAACTAAAATATTCATACAAACAGTTATGCAAACATGCACACAACAGATGAGCACCATGGCAATAAATGTGCGTTGCACAGTCAGTCGTACGATAGCATTCATCATTAACATGCGCTAACTTAACGTGAAAACCATATCATAACTTTCAATATGAAAGATAAACTAAGTGAATTTTATAATTTACTTACAAAAACAAATTGGTACATTACATAATAAATAAAATATGAAATTTAAATAATGTGTTATAAATACAACTATTTTTATAACCATATTGGTGACCCCGACGTGATGTGTGTATGGCGGTCTGAAATCTAAATCGTGCGACTCATATTTGTACGTGTGTTAAAATAAAATTCAAGTCAAAGTGATAAGAACTGTAATTTCTCAAATACGCAATTTGTTAAAAGCGTACTAAAGGCAAAGAGAAGAAAATTATATTAACAGACTATATACATGAGCACAAATTGTCAGCGAAACAGCTGAAGAGAAACAAGGACAGGAGATTGTTATTTTGACTGGCAGTGCGTTCGTGTATGTACGGTATTTAGTTGTTCGTGACGGGAATTTTGTTTGTAAAATTACACTGACAGATAGAAAAGAGACAACAAAAGCAAAGGTGAACTTAACGCAACAGCAACAGTCAAACAGCAGCAGCAAAATCGGCTACCATAGAAGCTGAACATAAAGTGGCACACAATCGTCCATGAGCTAGCATAGCCTGGAAGTTACTGCGTCTGTGGCGTCAGCAATTGTAGTAAAAAGAAGTAACAGAGTATGTAGAAGAAGAGTTCTGAACCCAAATTGTATATTTCAATCGTTGCGAGAGAATTCAAGCAAACACCTTGTTAAGGAAAGGGGCAATTGTGGAAAACTACCGCCCTGACCGACAGATACAGAGATAATAATATTATTATTAAATAAAAGTTAAAAATTTTTGCAATGGTAACCAATAATCCACCGAAGGCAAATCATCTATCGCCAGAATTTCAAGATGCGAGCAATATTTTTCCAAATAATTCGGCAAATCAAATTCACAAGATATCTGTCAAACCAGCACCATTCATCAAAACAGCTCCAAAATTATACTTCATGCAAATGGAAGCTCAGTGCTTATTAGCTGGCATTACAACCGATTCAACGAAATTTAATCACAAATTAGCGAGGTAACAACGGCCTCTACTTTACGGAAAACTTCTGACGACATGTCACTTCAAATTTCCCCTTTAACACATCTGATTGAGGAACTTTCAAAAAAGTTCTCCCAATTTTCGAATAATCGCGAACGCTCACAAAGTCGTGTTAAATCAAAAGATCGCAGACGATCCACTTCACGTCCTAACAATAATAGAATATATTGCCATTATCACTTCAAGTTCGGTGCAATGACACCTTGAGAAGTAAACGTCTTTTAATTTTTGATCGCCAAAGAAACAGAAAATATTTGATTGACACGGGTGCTGACATTTCAGTTATTCCAAAGGCCTACTACCCAACGCCGATAGTTATCAACTTTTCACCGTAAATGGCACGCTGATAAAAACGTTTGGAAAAAACACACATAAACATAAATTTGGGATTTCGTAGAAATTTCACTTGGCAATTCATTATCGCTGACGTCAAACAAGCAATTATTGGCGCTGATTTTTTAGACCATTTCAATTTACTCGTCGATATTAAGTGCAAACGGCTGATTGATCAAATTACAAAAATAAACGTTGACTGCATCTATCAACTGGGCACCTATCAACGGATCAGCACCATCAACAAATCAATCAATTTTTTTGACATTTTCGATAAATTTAGGGATTTAGCGCAACCGCCATCATTCAACTCACCAATACTTACGTCGAATGTCAACCATCAAATAATAACAAATGGACAACCTATTTTTTGACGTGCACGTCGACTAGACACCGAGAAATTAAATACTGCAAAAAAGGAATTTGAAATCATGATGCGAGCAGGCATCTGCCAACCAAGTAAAAGTCCATGGGCCAGTCCGCTACATATGGTAAAAAAACACAATGGCGAGTGGCGCCCATGCGGTGATTATAGACGACTCAACGCCAAAACGGTTCCGGACAGGTATCCTCTTCCACACATCCATGATTTTGCTCAAAATTTTGCTGAAAAAACCATTTTCACACAAATTGATCTCATCAAAGCATATCATCAGGTTTCACTCGACGAAGAGAGCCGTAAAAAAACAGCCATCATTACGCCATTCGGTCTCTTTGTACATCGATGACATTTGCTGATTGGTTGGTCCGACGAAGCTAACGCAGCTTTCGATAAATGCAAGTCAGACTTGTTTGTTTCATCCAGTAACGGGAGCCCAATTGGTACTTCATATTGATGCCAGCGATTTTGCTATAGGCGCAGTTCTGCAACAAATCGTGAATAATAAATTACAGCCATTAGGATTTTACTCAAAAAGAATGACCGACACGCAAATCAAATACAGCACTTATGATCGTGATTTATTGGCCATCTATCAATCAATTAAATTTTTCAAATACATGATCGAAGGTCGAAACTGCATCATTTACACTGATTATAAGCCGCTGATTTTTGCGTTTCTACAGAAACCAGACAAAGCATCGCCACGGCAACTACGTCATTTGGATTTCATCGGTCAATTTTCAACTGATTTACGTTACGTGTCCGAAAGGGACAATATTATTGCTGATGCGCTCTCACGCATTGAAACCATTTCAAACGACTTAAGCATCGAGCTCATCGTATCTTCGCAAATCGACGACAACAAACTTAAACAGATTCTGAGAAATCCAAGTTCGTCGTTAAAACTTGCACGGGTACCATTACCCAAGTCAAATCTTCAATTATATTGCGACACGTCAACTGACATCATTCTCCCATACATTGCTTCGAATCTTCGCAAACCCATCTTCGAACTATTGCACAATGCGTCACATCCAGGGAAGCGGGCAACAATCAAAATGATCACCGAAAAATATATTTGGTCCAACATGAAAGCTAAAATTTCAAAATGGGCGTCGTCTTGCATTCAATGCCAAAAATGCAAAATTGTACGACACAACAGAGCCATTTTGGACAATTTTAACGTACCAAATCAACGATTTCAACACATCAACATCGATCTTGTTGGCCCATTGCCAACGTAAAATAATCATCGTTATGTTCCCATATGCATCGATCGTTTTTCACGATGGCCAGTAGCCATTCCCATCGATGACATAATTGCAAAAACTTGCGCCAAAGCTCTGATTAATGGTTGAATCTCACACTACGGTGTACCGCAATACATTACCACTGATCAGGGGCGCCAATTTGATTCAACTCTTTTTACCGAACTCAACAAAATCATCGGATGTAAACATTTTCGTACTGCGGATTATCACCCACAATTTAATGAACTCATCGAACGATTACATCGAACACTTAAAGCCGCAATTAAATGTCATGCCAATGCATCAAATTGGTCTGACATTCTTCCATTACTTCTACTCAGTCTTCGAACGATGTTCAAACCGGGTATTAATACTTTGCTGGCTGAAATGATTTTTGGTCCAATAATTATTATGTACAGAAAAGCTAGGTCCAATAATTATTATGTACACCGGCTGAAAATGATTCGTCGAATAATTATTGGACCCACGTATTTCTGCGTGATGACAAAGTACGCCCGCCACTCAAATCAGCTTATGACGGCTCATTCAAAGTTGTTCGCCAAACACTTAAAAATTTCGACATTATTGTCGATGGCATCGAAAAAACCGTCACAATTGACAGACTGAAAGCCGCCGTCGTCGAACCATTGCAAATTTTATAGAACTGCCACCCAATATAATCAATGATTCGATAAAAGAAACGGACATTGACAATAATAATAAGAATATTACCTTAGACACTAAGGTTTCCAAAGATTCTTTACCAAAACAAACCCGTTCGGGGAGAATTATTCGTCCACCGAACAGATTCGTTCATTTTTTAACGTGAGCAAGTCACTGGTGGGGGAGTATGTGGCAATTGGATTAAAAAAGTAAAATATTCATACAAACAGTTATACAAACATGCACACAACATGCATTCTACACATACTACACCGAATTAGCATTCACTTGTACACAACTGAGCACTATGGCAATAAATGTGCGTTACGGTCAGTCGTACGATAGCATTCATCAGTAACACGCGCTAACTTAACGTGAAAACCATATCATAACTTTCAATATGAAAGATAAACTAAGTGAATTTTGAGTTCGGGTTAGCTTCTACACCTGCCCCAGTAGTGTGCGGTCGTATTAGTATTAGAAGCATAACCCTCAGCCGGTTGCTTCCTTCTCTCAGTAAAAATATAGGTTTTTGTCTTGTTTGAGGATGGTTTTGTTGTAATTTTATGTTGAAAGAGTTTAACCCTTCAAATCCTACCCTTCCTTGGTTGTAGCTCCTTGGGAATAGTACCATATTGTAGCTCCGGAAATTCCTGACTTGTCCATGCCTATCTCGGTTACCCTATTCCCCCCTTTAGGCTTCTACAACAAAAGTTCTGTTGGCTTGACATTTTCAGGGTGAGCTTTGACGCCGACTGCAACTTTGACGCAGACTTCAAGGCTCGACCGCAAGTTTGAAGTCATCCATGGTCCTGGCTTTGACGCTGTCTGCAACTTTGACGCTACCGCAAAGCCGGCTTTGTCCTGGTTTCCCGCGTGTATTCGTTGCACGCCATTTTGTCGGATTTTTCCACGCGCTACCCATTTTTCGGATTTTTCCACGTGCTAGCCATTTTGCCGGATTTTTCCATGTGCTGGCCATTTTGTCGGATTTCTTCCATGTGCTTGCCATTTTTATGCAATTTTCTAGTATTTTTGTACAAGAATTGCTGGTGTATTATCATTAAGAAAAGACTAATAATACCACTAACTTGTAGTCCTATATTTTCCCCACCCCGCTCTACTAAGGACACCATATTGGCAGCACACACACAGGCACAATATCATATTTAATGTACGCATATACTAATATTTGTATTAAATATTTTAGCAAATTGACAACCCAACAATTGTTCAACCATACACTGTCAAGCTCAACAACAATACATCCATCTCAGACATGTCATGTCATGTAGCCAAATATTTTCCAAGATAGTTTTATTATATTTTGATCACATTGGTATAGTATTAGTGTGTCTAGAGCAATTTCTGCGAAAATTTGCTGCATCATGTATTTAAAAAAGTACATTAATATACGTGCATGCAAGTGCCTAAATACACCTTATGTGCGTTGTATGTGTGTGAATAAGGATTTGTTACCACAGCCACCTCCGCCACATCTGCTTTGACTTGTTCATAGTCCTATTATGTTGATAGTATGCTTAGTTGCATAGATATGGCTGTTTAAGTGGTAGTTTTTCCACAAAGTCATCATCTAAAGTGTAACGTTATGCAGTACTATTTGTATATTTTTGTCTAGCTCGGCTCAGAAGCGTCGGATTGAGTTCGGGTTAGCTTCTACACCTGCCTCAGTAGTGTGCGGTCGTTTTAGTATTAGAAGCATAACCCTCAGCTGATTGCTTCCTTCTCTCAGTAAAAATTAGGTTCTTGTCTTGTTTGAGGATGTTTTTGTTGTAATTTTATGTTGAAAGAGTTTAACCCTTCAAATCCTACCCTTCCTTGGTTGTAGCTCCTTGGGAGTAGTACCATCTTGTAGCTCCGGAAATTCCTGACTTGTCCATGCCTATCTCGGTTACCCTATTCCCCCATTTAGGCTTCTAGAACAAAAGTTCTGTTGGCTTGATATTTTCAGGGTGAGCTTTGACACCCACTGCAACTTTAACGCAGACTTCAAGGCTCGACCGCAAGTTTGAGGTCGTTCAGGGTCCTGACTTTGACGCTGACTGCAACTTTGATGCTACCGCAAAGCCGGCTTTGTCCTGGTTTCCCGCGTGTATTCGTTGCACGCCATTTTGTCGGATTTTTCCACGTGCTTGCCATTTTTACGCAATTTTCTAGTATTTTTGTACAAGAATTGCTCCTGCTGGTGTATTATCATTAAGAAAAGACTAATAATACTACTAACTTGTAGTCCTATATTTTCCCCAACGCCCTCTACTAAGGACACCATATTGGCAGCACACACACAGGTACAATATCATATTTAATGTACGCATATACTAATATTTGTATTAAATATTTTAGCAAATTGACAACCCAACAATTGTTCAACCATACACTGTCAAGCTCAACAATAATACATCCATCTCAGACATGTCATGTCATGTAGCCAAATATTTTCCAAGATAGTATTATTATATTTTGATCACATTGGTATAGTATTAGTGTGTCTAGAGCAATTTCTGCGAAAATTTGCTGCATCATGTATTTAAAAAAGTACATTAATATACGTGCATGCAAGTGCCTAAATACACCTTGTGTGCGTTGTATGTGTGTGTATAAAGATTTGTTACTACAGCCACCTCCGCCACATCTGCCTTGATTTGTTCATAGTCCTATTATGTTGATAGTATGCTTAGTTGCAGAGATATGGCTGTTTAAATGGTAGTTTTTTCCACAAAGTCATCATCTAAAGTGTAACGTTATGCAGTACTATTAGTATATTTTTGTCTAGCTCGGCTCAGAAGTGTCGGATTGAGTTCGGGTTAGCTTCTACACCTGCCTCAGTAGTGTGCGGTCATTTGAGTATTAAAAGCATAACCCTCAGCCGATTGCTTCTTTCTCTCAGTAAAAATATAGGTTTTTGTCTTGTTTGAGGTTGTTTTTGTTGTAATTTTATGTTGAAAGAGTTTGACCCCTCAAATGCTACCCTTCCTTGGTTGTTGCCCCTTGGAAAGAGTACCATCTTGTAGCCCCGGAAATTCCTGACTTGTCCATGCCTATCTCGGTTACCCTATTCCCCCCTTTAGGCGTTCGCAAATGGCACACTGATAAAAATATTTGGAAAAACACACGTAAACATAAATTTGGGGTTTCGTAGAAATTTCACTTGGCAATTCATTATCGCTGACGTCAAACAAGCAATTATTGGCGCTGATTTTTTAGACCATTTAAATTTACTCGTCGATATTAAGTGCAAACGGCTGATTGATCAAATTACAAAAATAAACGTTGACTGCATCTATCAACTGGGCACCTATCAACGGATCAGCACCATCAACAAATCAATCAATTTTTTTGACATTTTCGATAAATTTAGGGATTTAGCGCAACCGCCATCATTCATCTAACCAACACTTACGTCGAATGTCAACCATTAAATAATTACAAATGGACAACCTATTTTTTGACGCGCACGTCGACTAGACACCGAGAAATTAAATACTGCAAAAAAGGAATTTGAAATCATGATGCGAGCAGGCATCTGTCAACCAAGTAAAAGTCCATGGGCCAGTCCGCTACATATGGTAAAAAAACCCAATGGCGAGTGGCGCCCATGCGGTGATTATAGACGACTCAACGCCAAAACGGTTCCGGACAGGTATCCTCTTCCACACATCCATGATTTTGCTCAAAATTTTGCTGAAAAAAACATTTTCACACAAATTGATCTCATCAAAGCATATCATCAGGTCCCACTCGACGAAGAGAGTCGTAAAAAAACAGCCATCAACAACTACGTCATTTGGATTTCATCGGTCAATTTTCAACTGATTTACGTCAGGTATCCGAAAGGGACAATATTATTGCTGATGCGCTCTCACGCATTGAAACCATTTCAAACGACTTAAGCATCGAGCTCATCGTATCGTCGCAAATGGACGACAGCAAACTTAAACAAATTCTGAAAAATCCAAGTTTGTCGTTAAAACTTGCATGGGTATCATTACCCAATTCAAATCTTCAATTATATTGCGACACGTCAACTGACATCATTCGTCCATACATTGCTTCGAATCTTCGCAAACCAATCTTCGAACTATTGCACAATGCGTCACATCCGGGGAAGCGGGCAACAATCAAAATGATCATCGAAAAATATGTTTGGTCCAACAAGATAGCTAACATTTCAAAATGGGCGTCGTCTTGCATTCAATGCCAAAAATGCAAAATTGTACGACCAAATCAACGATTTCAACACATCAACATCGATCTTGTTGGCCCATTGCCAACGTAAAATAATCATCGTTATGTACTCATATGCATCGATCGTTTTTCACGATGGCCAGTAGCCATTCCCATCGATGACATAATTGCAAAAACTTGCGCCAAAGCTCTGATTAATGGTTGGATCTCACACTACGGTGTACCGCAATACATTACCACTGATCAGGGGCGCCAATTTGATTCAACTCTTTTTACCGAACTCAACAAAATCATCGAATGTAAACATTTTCGTACTGCGGCGTATCGAATGGGCTCATCAAACGATTACATCGAACACTTAAAGCCGCAATTAAATGTCATGCCAATGCATCAAATTGGTTTGACATTTTTCCATTACTTCTACTCAGTATTCGAACGATGTTCAAACCGGATATTAATGCAAATTTTATAGAACCGCCAACCAATATAATCAATGATTCGATAAAAGAAACGGACATTGACAATAATAATAAGAATATTACCTTAGACACTAAGTTTTCCAAAGATTCTTTACCAAAACAACCCGTTCGGGGAGAATTATTCGTCCACCGAACAGATTCGTTCATTTTTTAACGTGAGCAAGTCACTGGTGGGGGAGTATGTGGCAATTGGATCAAAAATTCAATTGTCACATATCCTCTACCAGTGACTTGTGGATTAAAAATTCAATTGACATTCACACAAACAGTTATATATACAAACATGCACACACATGCATACTACACATACACATTAGCATTCACTTGTACACAGCTGAGCACCATGGCAATAAATGTGTGTTGCACAGTCAGTCGTACGATAGCACTCATCATTAACACCGGCTAACTTAACATGAAAACCATATTATAACTTTCAATATGAAAGATAAACTAAGTGAATTTTATAATTTATTTAATAAAAACAAATTGGTATATTACATAATAAATAAAATATGAAATTTAAATAATGTGTTATAAATATAACTATTTTTATAACCATAATTATATTCAAACATCAAATATTTTATTTTGTGGTTTTAAAATGGTTTTATGTTGATGCTAAAAAAAAAGCAAAATATATATAAGTTAGATATATCATTTGTAAAGTAGCTATAATGACTTTAAGTCAATATTAAAAATATCTTAATCTTAATACCAGACAATACAGTACCAGGTGTATAAAACCATTTTGATTGATATGTGATGTCATATTTGCGTTAACAAATATATTTTTTAATATTGCGAATTTTGTTGTTTGATGGAATTAGTTTTGGAAATTTGAAATAAAACACAATATTCTATTTTAAAATATTTTTTATTTATTTATTTCACTATATATCTTATATATTAATACGCAAACACGAAAGTTTGTGGTACCTTTTTGAGTGTGTTGTTGTTCACGTATTAGAAAAAAATATATCATTGTATAGGTAACCGTTTGGAAAAGTGCAGAATATATTTTTTTTTTATACGTGAACATAAAGTAGGTAAATTTGATTTTGAAAGATGCAAAGCGCTACAACAACAAAATACACATACACGGGCCCAATACAAACTTATTCGGTATGCACGAGCATACGTATCAGCCAATAAATCGGATGACTGTGAAATGCAATAAAACAACACGACTGAACAAAAAACAACACAATTGTACATGAAAACACGAATACTTACAATCGACATTTCTCTAAGAAAAAGAAATGCATATAACTTTTTCCTAAACGTCTGTTTATGTTCTCAAAGAACAGCTGATTATGAGCATGCCTTTGGCTTAGAGTAGCTTGATGTGAAAGAAACACTGCCTTAGGAGTGTGCGTAAGCGACTCATAATACAACAGCGTGTTAATTCTATGAACCAATGAGCGTGCGTCGTTGCGCTTGGGATATTTTTGGGAAAGCGAACAACACAGTGTGAGGAAAAAACCCAAGCGCAGACAAGATATCTCATTGGTTGGAGAAATTTGTCATTGGTGTGTTTGGCTATGTGTGTATGTCACGGCAACGTGCATCATTCAAAATAAATAGAGTGATCAGCGCATACAGCTTAGTAGGTGACTGAGTGAATTTTTTTGCATTGTATGCGAGTGGAATTTTTTCGAATACAATGGAAGCTAACAGAGTGAACAAAATATACAACATCAAGTACGTCATTTTTGTTTGTTTGTATGCGTGTCAAATGACACTGTGGAATTTTTTCAAACCTCATTAGCATACCAGCATTCAAGTTTGTTTGTTGCAAATCAATGTTGATGCATTTTATTTTTTATATTAAATGTGCGCACAGCGCAAAGATATACAGCGTATTGTACAGCTTTAAAGGAAAGGGTGCGAATTTACGCGAATTCATTGGTAATTTTTTCAAAAAATATAAATTCTTAGAAAAAATAATATAAAACATTTATAATATATTGCAGGTGCATACGCTGCCAAGTACGGCGAACACGCTAAATGCGTGGACATAATAAATCTGTTCGCTGATGGAAGAATCATTGCGCAAGGCAGATCAGGGAACATGATAGGCAAAGATTGGGAAGAACAAGAAAAATTTAAAAATATTAACGGGAAAAAATTAACAATCTATTTTATGTTAAATGTGCTACAATAAATTACTAATCACATTTGAATTACAGAAAAAAAAGTCAAATTAATAAATAAAATAAAAAAATAAAAAATTATTGTTAGTTCATTATTAACAATCGCTGAAGAAATGTGTGGTCGAATTTCGACCACTGGCTACCCTAGTTCTTTATTAAAACATAATTATAAAGTGGGGAAGAGTATATAAAAATATAAATTGCAAGTTATTTGATAATATGCAAACAATTATGTGCACAAATTTAAATTAATTTCAAAAATGCAAAATGAATTAAATGAGAGAATGTGATATTATGTTTACGTTGAAATAAAACTACACCGCAACTTAGTAAATATAAATTGTAATGTTAAACAAGCATAAGTAGATACAAAAACCTTAATTATAATATAAATGTGTGTTTGTGAATGGAAATGATAATTTAAATAGGCATTGTGCATTTAAATTAAATTCAAAATGAAAGTATTAATTACATAGAACATTACATCAAATTCTTAATCATATAGAAGTTAATCGTATACAACATTAAAGCAAATGCTTTAAAACTAAATTACAAGATGGAAAAATTAATGTACTTAAATAATCATCAACTATTATTCCAAAAAATTGATAACATTATTATTTAGTAAATGCATTACAAAATGCTCCAATAGAGCAAGCGAAAACGCAAATGCAAAAAATTTATTTAAATAGAAAGCCTACCGAATATACTTTATTTATTTTAACACAATGAAAATAGCAATGAACAACATACTGAAAAATTCGTTCAATTAAATTTTCTTACACATACTTTACGTACGCCGGGACTGAACTATTTTATGGTAAACATTGAACTGCCAACATCGCATTTGTTTGCATTTATTGAATGACGAACTTTCCACCTTTTTAACCACTTTTTGGATAAAATAAATCATTCAAAACCATCTAAACATATTGTAAACTAAATTTTTGTTAATTTCTGTAGTAAAAATGAAAATTTCAACTTACCGAAAGAAAGAAATTCCCGGCTTCCTCAGTTTTTCGTATGAGAAGCAATTATTCAAAAAACACTTCATTTCCTGAAATAAAAACTTCGTATTAAGTTTTATTAACAATATAACTATTTATATAAATACTTACTTTTTCGTAAATACTTCAAAAAACATAAAATATACACTTTCAGTTGCTCAAAAAACATAAAATTTACACTTTCAGTTAAACGCAAAAAATCGTGGGTTGATCCCGGCCAGCCAGCAACATCTTCCCCAAGACCAAATCGCTTCGGCCGGAAGATGATGCTGTGCGTTTGGTGGGATAAAAATTCGCTCAAATCAGATAAAAATAAAACAAATGCACGGAATGTGGAAAAATTTGGCACAAAAGGTCCAGATGTTTTCAATTATTGAGGAAACTTAATGAAGAATCAAAAAATAATGACAAAGCATTTAATGCATTTACTGCAATTTTTCATGAAACACGGAACATTTATAGTGATGATAAATTTGTGTTGTTTTCCAAGTCATTGAGGCAATAGGTATTTTTTGTTGATAGTGGTGCATCTCAACATATGGTGTCCAATAAAGAGTGGCTTCACAATATACGTGTTTCATCGGTAAAATATATCTACACGACTGACAACAAAAAACTTAAAATTGAATGTGTAGGCGATATAAATATTGAATTGAATGGAAAATTGGTTACTGTCTATGACGTATTATATGTTCCGGAAATTTCAGCAAATCTTTTATCTATTTCACGAATTATTGAAATGGGTAATAGGGTTGAGATTAAATAGGATGGTTGTTTTATTTTCAATAAATCTGGTGATTTTTTGGCGAAGGGTGTTTTAAATAATGGTATTTATAAATTGATTGTTGAATTTCCAAATGCTTTTGTTATGCGTCCAAAACTTGATGACATTAAAGTCTGACATAAGAGACTTGGGCACAATATTTACCAAAAATTGAACGCTATGAATAATTTTTGTGAAAAAATCTATACCAAATGAGATTTGTGAAATTTGTGTTAAAGCAAAACAATGCAGACAACCATATAATAGTACGGGTAAAAGAGCTCAATGTTTATTAGAGATTATCCATTCTGACTTATGTGGACCAATGGAAAATACATCCATTGGTGGATCAAAATATTTTCTAACTTTTATTGATGATTATTCAAGAAAAGTAACTGTTTATTTTCTTAAAAATAAAAATGAAGTGGCTGAAAAATTTAGGGCTTATAAAGCACTAGTAGAAAATCAATTAAAAAGAAATATAAAAATTCTCAGAACCGACAATGGAACAGAATATATAAATAAAGAACTTGAGAATTTTTTGGAAAAATCCGGAATCATATATCAATCAACTATTCCTTACACTCCAGAACAAAATGGTTTAGCAAAAAGAATGAACAGATCGCTTGTTGAAAGGGCGAAATGTGTATTATATGATGATGTTCTCAATAAATCTTTTTGGGCGGAGGCAGTCAACACTGCAGCATATTTACTTAATCGTTCTACTTGTCGTTCAACTAATTCAATTCCGGAGGAGGTTTGGACAGGTATTAAAGTCAATTTTAGTAATTTAAAAATGTTTAGGTCAAGGTCATTTATGCATATTCCAAAAGAATTACGAAATAAGGGGATTCTAAATCAAAAGAACTGGTATTTGTTGGTTATTGTGAACACACCAAGGGTTATCGTCTTATGGACAAAACAAATGGTAAAATCGTTAAGACACGAAATGTAATTTTTATTGAACCTGTGGAATTTATATTGGAAAACCCACTTGAAAAAGAAAATATGGATCAAGTGAGGGATGAGATTAATGTTCTAGATTATATTGAAAATGACGATGTTTTAACTTCCAATAATGAGGACAAAGCAAATACAAGTGAAAAATATGAATTGAGAAGATCAGCTCGTGAACGAAAAGCAGTCAATAGGCCTGATTTTGTCACTTATCTAGCACAAAAAAACATCAATTAAGAGCCTTATACAATTCAAGATGTCTACAAAAGACAAAAATAGAGGGAATTGAAAGAGGGCCATGAAATCTAAATTAAATTCATTCGAAGAAAATAAAACTTGGACTCTGGTTGAGTTACCAAAGGATCGAAAGGCAATTAAAATTAAATGGGTATTTAAAACCAAAGAGGAAAATGATCAGATTAAATTTAAGGCTAGGTTAGTGGCGAAGGGATACTCACAAATAGCTGAAATAGATTATGATGAAACATTTTCACCCGTCATCAGGTATAGTTCCATTAGATCCTTGATAGCAATTGCGGCCAGAAATTGGATGAATATCGACCAAATGGATGTTAATACTGCTTTCTTGCAAGCAGTACGAACTGCAAGAAAAAATTTATGTTTGTCAACCAGAGGGTTTTGGAGATGGTACTGAAAAGGTTTATCGTCTTAATAAAGCAATGTATGGTTTAAAACAAAGTGGCAGATAATGGAATTCAAAGCTGAATAAACTTTAACGGAATTTGGTTTAATACGTTCGAAAGTAGATCCATGTGTCTACATATTATCATTAGAAAATACGAAATTATTTAAAAGATGAAAATGGAAATTATTACATTGATCAATCTAAATATATAAATCAGATACTTGAAAAATTCGAAATGTTGAATTGTAATCCTTTAAGTATACCATCTGATCCAAATCAAAAATTAAGCATTGAAATGGCACCTAAAAGTCGGGAAGAATTTAAGGAAAACAAAAACATTCCATATCAACAAGTGGTTGGTGCTTTACTTTATTTGGTTCAAGGGTCAAAACCGGATATTGCATTTGCAGTTGAAGATGTTAGTCGATTTAACTCATCATTTGGCAAACCCTATTGGGATGCTATGTTGGGCTACGCTGATGCTAATTGGGCATCTGACTTAGATAAAAGAAGATCGTGGACTGGATATGTGTTACTTTTACAAGGTGGTGCGGTTTCTTGGTGCAGTAAGAGACAAGCAACAGTTGCATTGTCCAGCACAGAGGCTGAATATATGTCTCTTTCTTCAGCTATTCAAGAGGCAAGGTGGCTCAAACGATTGGGCAATGAATTGGGGAATTTATTCGAAAGGTCACCAGTTATAGTGAAATGTGACAATAAAGGAGCATTACTTTTGGCTAAAAATGATGCATATCGAACACGAACCAAACACATTGATATACGCTATCATTTTATTCGTGAATCAATTGAAGAAGGATCGGATGTTGTGGATTATGTAACAACTTATAAAATGGTAGCTGATTGTTTGACTAAAGGTGTTCCATCAATCAAGCATAATTGTTGCACAAACGAAATGGGAATTGTGAACGGAAAATAAAATAATTATTTTAATTTTATTTATTTTATTAATTGTTAATTAATTACATTCATTCTCATTTTTGTATTAAATTTTATTTTTAATTATTTAATAAGTGAGGGTGTTGAAAATGGAATTATAGTGTAAACACACCTCTATAAAACTTGTTTACTTTAGTTACTTACGTGTAAATCTGCCCTTATGAATTGTTATTTTGTTTTATAACTGTCAAAATAAAACTTCCTTCTGTTGTTGTCATTCATAGAAAAAAGGTATTTTTTATTTTATCTCTGCCAACAGGCGTGGTATCCACAAATTACCCGAGAGATGCGAAAAATGTTTAGCTAGCGAGAGCAAGTACTTTGAATAAAATTGTTTATGCTACCTATAAAAAAAACGTTTTTTTTAATTAAAAAACAGCGGATTTAAGCTTATACACATGGTCCATAGCTAGAGAAGATGGTACTCATGTTGCTATGAGCAAGAAATGTTGCAAAAGCATGTGGCAGAAATTAAGGTTAAATAACCCGGTCAGCTGTTTGGATCAGAACATGTTTTGAAATCCATCGTTGGATATGGCTGATAACAAATGTTAGGCGGAGGTCAAAATTGAACGATTATTGGCACCAACTGACAGACATTTAATATTGCAGACATCCAGGCGAAATTTAATTCAACGTAATTCATTAAATGTAAACAAGCAATCAGTATATCCTCGTAATTTTATACGCAAATAAACAACATTTTTAACAATTTAATTCAATGTATTAAATTTTTAACAAAATAATTTTATTTACGAATGAATAAATTTTTAACATTTTAAACCATATACATATCCATACATAAGCACTTACAAATTAATTTCATTTATTGCTCACTATTAACTAATTCAAACCATTGTCTCATAGCTTCGCTTAATACGACTGGCAATTGTGCTAAATCTCGGACAATAACATAATATGGGAAAGGAAATGAGTGCAGATACGCTGCCATTACAATTTTCTTCCGATCCTCTGAAAAATGGGGCACTTGAACATCAAGAATTGAATGCTGTAATAAAATTATAAAAAATTAGGGTTTTGGTTTTGAAAAATGTATATTTAAATTGTAACTACCTTATTTTCTGGATTGTCAATTATAATATAAACCAAAAATACTCTTTGCAGTCTTGCAAGTTTTATTGCATTTTTGACCTAATTTAAACAAATATATCAAAATTAATAAGGATATAAATATTTCGAAATAAGAAAAATACTTTCGCTTCTCCTTCACTAAAAATGTTTCTTCCATCACTAAGGACCAATAATAAGTTCTCAAAAATTCCATTATTACTAGAAAGACCTTGTTCCGTATGCATAGCACGAATATAATCTAATAATTCTGCAATTTTGCTTTGATTTTGTTCAAAATTTAAGCTTTTTGCTAGTTTGGCACCATCAAACCAATCCGTATGATTAAGTATTAATTGTGGGGTTTCCCCAAATGACACGACCGACAGTTTGCCACTTTCAAGCAATGTTAATGCTTGCGAAACTAATGAAATTGCTTCCAATGTTAGGGTTTTCGAATTATTATGATGCATTGACTTCGAATCATCAATAGCTATCGTTATTTTATAATCTCGTTGAGATGGCTTCATTCTTCGGAGCCAAATTTTATCTTTTCGGAACTGTGATGCAATGTACGGTACAATTTTCTTCATGTTAAGTCTTTTACCTGTACGATAGTCACCTTTCAATCGTGTGCATTTAGTTGGTTCTAAAATCAAACGTAACTGTTCGCAAAGTTCCCGAGCACTTGTTAGCATTTTATTTGAAATGTTTTTCCATAAACTGTAATCGTCTTCTTGTGGTGTTATCTGCAAATAATAGAATTTAAAATTATATATTAATTTCAAATCAAATTGTATATTTTATTTACCATCTGCCCCTGTATACTTTGTTCTTGATAAAGTTGCCGAAAATTCAAATTTCCATCTTCGGTTGTGTCGTTCGTATTGTTAAGATCACAAACAATTTCTTTGCTGAAATCGTTTTTTAGACATATAAATATTAAAAGTTATTATATTAAAAAATAAGTTTGTACCTGAAATGTGCCGTAGTATCACTAGGCCTTGACACAAAAGAAGTGTCTACTAAATCGCCTTCCATTTCCATAGCTTCTGCTCCGCCAAACTGCTCCTTATTTTTATCATTCTTAGTGGATTTTGTATTTGTTGGTTCTGACTTTAATGTTTCTTTTTGTTGATCGTCTTCACCACGAAGGTTTTCCTCAATTTCATCATCGTCCAAGTCATTATTACATTCCATTTCTACATCTTCTTGAGGCTCTTCATTTTGTGAATCTTCTTGATGTTGAATAGTTTTTGCTTGTTCTTCTGTTGCAGCATCATATGCCACTTTATCATCTTTTTCAGCATTTTTCACGTGTTTGCATTCATCCGTATTTAGTTTTTCCGCATCATCATTTTTCTCATCATCATTATCCTCATCTTGGCTTTCATGGAGCTTTTGACGACTTTTTATTTGTTCACTTTCACTTTCACCTGTAGGAATAAGAACTCAATGTCAATAAAAAAAACGTGTTCATATAAACAAATTACAATTTATAACATTTACCCAAAGTTCTTTCTTCATTAGTCTTTCCAGGTGTTTTTTTTTCTGCCGAACTTTCAGGTAGACTTGATTTTTCTTGTTCTGATTTAGAACTTTTTTTTCTTCCTTCTTTGGAAACCTTTGGAAATTTAAATAAAATAACGAACAAAGTGTAAAATTTTAATTCCATATTAAATTTACGTCATTTTTTGATACTCCTGTGCCTAATTGGTCTTCTCCACTATCTAATGTATCTACATCTTTAGATTGATCTATATTTGTATCAGTAGTACTTGAAGCTACCTTTAAATTTTTTGTAATAAATAAAATCTCCGTATATTTTACTTCTACTAAATAAACGTATTTCACATAATTTCGTATTGGGAATATACTCACATTATTTTTTGCTGTATCATTATTTACTGTTTCTGGTTTTTGATCAGTACTATTCTCAGCTATATCTTCAGTATCACATATGCTTTTATCTTGATCAGGAACGTCACCATCGAGTTGCTCTTCATTATTAGCTTCTTCTTCAATTACAGATTCATCCTTAGGATTTGCCAAATCAACTTCTTCTGTTTTATCGTCGTTCTCTTCTTTGCCGAGTTCATTTTCCGCATTTTTTGTTCCATATTCAGGATCTTCAGTTTCAGATTCAGAATTGGAATCAATATTATCATTATTGTTTTCTTTATTATTTTCCAAATCATTCTCTTGGTCCAAATTCTCTTCAGCACATTCTTCTTCGGTAATCAAATTTTCTTTGAGTTTATCAATATCAAAGGGATTCTCATTATTTTCGTTGGCATCCTTTTCCTGGTCGTCTATTTGCATATTATTATCTAAATTCATATCTTCTGCTTCGGGGGGCTCCTCTAAATCATTATGATATGGATTAATTTGGTCTTCATCAACTTCAGGATCTTTTAATTCATCAATATCATTCTTTTGATTTTGCTTTTGATTCTTTTCTTCATTTGATTTGTCTAACAGATAAATTATTAGATATTATTTATTGCTTTAAATATCAACTACCTTTATTTGTAGCATCAAGTCCGTCATCTTCTAATCCTTCCGCTTGTTTGGTATCCTTAGATGAAAGATCTTCATGTTGTTCATTTTCTTGATTAGAACCTTTAAGTTAATAAGGAAAACAGTACTAAAAAAACTGGTTCTAGTTTTTTTAACAACTGAAGATGTTACCTTTTCCATCTTCTTCTTTATTTAAATTATCGTCCTCTTCATTCTCCGATTCTTCGTCGGAGCCCCAGATTTGATCGTCAAGTCTATATAATAAAACAATAATCCTATAAAAAAAATGGTAATTCATATGAATATTACTTTTCTGTATTTTCTTCTGTCTCCCCCATCTCTTTATCCAATTCTGTATCAGATTTTTCCTCATCACCCGATTCATCTTCTTTTCCATCTAAAGACTAATCACATACAATAAAAATTTTAGTTCGAAATATTTTATGGATCATAAATAGTTAAGTCTAACCTGCATGTCTGCGTCAAAATTTTCACTCATTTCGATTCCTTTTTCTTCTTTACATTTTTCATTTTCGTTTTGATTGTTTTCGTTCTTCCTGTCTTCTGGTCTTTTAGCATCATCCAACTGATCTTCCGACTCAATTCTGTAATTTTTTTAAAGTAAAAAAAAACCACTTCCTAAATGTGAACGAATATCTGAACATAAATCGTGTTCGGCACGGACCCTCACTCTCAATTTAAGAATAGGTCAGACGAGATCAATTTCTACCGAAATAAACCTCTCATTAGAAAATATCTTGGCGAAAGAAAAAAAGAAAAAACCCTTTTGGTGGAATATTGAAATTTTTTAAATAAAAACGATCTCTGCACAAGCCTTTTCCTTTAATTTGAGATTAGGACGGTTGGCGACCCTAGATTTGTATGCAGCAAAACACATTTCTAATTATAAAATATCATGGCAAAGCAAAAAAAGTAAACAACCGCACTAAATGACGTTGAAAATTGTTTTTAAATAAAAACGGGACCGGAACGTGCCTTCACCTTTATCTTTTAAATAGAGGTATGACCGCGTGAACATGAATCTCGTCTCTCCAGTATAACCTATTCTCAAATTGAAGGTGAAGGCATGTTCCGAGCCTCTTTTGTATTGAAAATAATTTTCATTATCACAAAGTGGGTTTGTTTCCTTTTATTGTTTTGACGAAGCTATTTTCTAATGTGACCAAAAAGAAACAAAATTGTTCAATGCAAAATGGCCTTACAACATTTTTTTAACAAAAAAACGGGTTTGACATATGTCTTAATCGACAATTTAAGTATAGAACCATCTGGTGCGAAGGTTTTTTTTCTTTCACAGCGTTATATATAATTAGACAATAGCGAGCCCAAATCTAGAAAAAACGAACGTACTTAATAATGGGCGATCCTTTTTATCATTTCAAGTAATGGTAATTATGAAATGTAAATTCTATTCGCTACGACACTGAAGCTCATTTAATGATAGGATGCCCTAAACCGCATTCGAACTAGAACACGTTTATATGCTAGTCGCAAACCTAATCAATTTTGATAAACCAGCATACACCATTAAACATTTTTTCAACACAAAACCGACTTTACTAAGATCTTCAATGTAAAACTGCATCAGACCTCGAACATAAATATTTGCTTATTTTCATTAACAATTCACAACTTACTTGTCGGAAACATCATTTTCACCAGCCCCATCTTCAAATCCAAAACATTCGCCGTTTTGCTCTTTATTATCTTTTTGTTCACCCTCTTCATCTTGCATTAAATCTTGTGGTATACAAAATCCGCTAACGCTTAATTCTACAAATACTGTCAACATAATTGTAAGCATTTTTACGGAAATTTTATGTGCTCCTAACTGTTGTAATAGTAAATATTCGATGAGCAAATTATATTGTTCGACCATAGGTTGAATAAATGATATTTTTCGAATGCATTCAAGTTTCATATCGTAATTTGTACTATTGCGTACTAAGTCAATTATATTCGATAATTTTTTATTGATTGTACTAGCATTCATAGATTCGAAATCAGCATTCAACTGTTTGTATAATTGCTCTTTTAAATGTTTTTCTAAAATTACTTTTACATTTTCTAATGTATGATTTCCAAAACTATTTTCTTTTTCAATGTCATCAACAGCTTCATTCCTTTCTTTTGAATGCTTTTTATAAATGCGTTGTATTGACAGTAATATACTGTGAATAATGCTTTGTATTTCTTCGTCTACTGATTCTATTTCAGAAGTTTCTGTATTTTGATTAGCAAAACAGAGATTAATATTTTCTTCATGCGACAATTCCTGAAGGAGTGAGGATATACAATTTGCGAGCACCATATAAGAACCGTTGCCTATTGAGAATTCCTCTTTCAAATCTGATATTTCATAAAGAATTTCTTTTAAATTGGATTCAATCGTGCTAATCTTGGATAATTTTATAAATTCCATTTCCAGACATTTATCTACCTCTGCATAATCGTTTATTGTTTTAGCAAGAATTTTATTTACTTTTACAAAAATATTTGTGAATTTCTCACTAGATCGATATAATGTATTGGAAGATTCACCTGCAAATACACGAAACTCAGCCTTTTCTTCTTCAGGCATATATTTCAAAAGCAAGCGAAATTGCTCAAATACATAGCGAATCTTAATTAGATTGTCCTTAATATTTTGAACTTTATACTTTTGCATATTGAATGATGATTCTTCTGTGCCATTATTTTTATCACGAATATCTTCAATACATTGCTCTAGTTGTTTGATGGAGCACAATAATTGGCGTAAATCGTATAATGATTTCAAAGTGGTGCTCAGTTTCTTACGTTGATTTTGTACTAATAAAAACAGGTCAACTGAGAATCCTTTTATTCGATCTGTAGTTGGTGCATCTAAGTCAGCGTTTGCGGTTAATAGAGTATTTAGCAACATATTTAGCTTTAATATACTTTTTGCATAGTAATTATGAATTTTTTCGTTAAGATGTACCATATTCTGATCGAATTTCTTATATTTAGAATTGCTGAACATTGTTTTAATACAGAAAGGATTGATGACATAGTTTACGTGATCTGAGTTCATTGTATTTTCCATTAGTCCAGCTTTGTAACTTATTCCTAATGTTGTTAGAATTTTAAATATATTCGACAATGCTCTTCGTTTTTGCGAAAGAATTTGTTTAGCTTGGATTTTTTGCTTTTCTTTGTCTTGATTCCGAATTATCTAGAATGAACAATTTACTAAATTAAAAATTTCAACTAATATTTAAAAATACAAATTGTTATTTAAATGTTTTCTTACCTCAATTTTTTTTAATTCCTCTGCTCTTTCAATTTGTTCAGTTAATAATAAATCAAGACTGTGGATTAAATTTGGATATTGTGCTCCATCAATTGATTCTTTAACTATGTTTCTTGAGGTTTCGAATAATTTATCAAGCTTAGATAGCAAATTTAATTTTGAAAACAGATGCAATTCATTTTGTAATTTCTCTAATTGCTTTCTTGGGACTATAAAATTCTTCGAGCTCATCATATAATATGTGATTTTAGGCTCATAACGTAAATTAATGCCTTTATCATTACCCAAATTATATTCTCCAATTGAATGTTTTTGCTTTTTGAATATTGGCATAATAGATTCTTTTAATAGTTTTGTATATTCCTTCAGAATTTTATTTAAATTTCTATGTACACGAGCAACATTATTACGCATACTAAAATAAGAAAGATCCTTATTGTAGGATTCAATTTTTACCAGATCACGCAATTTTTTTTCAATTGGTGCCCGAATTGTTGTAACGCATTCTTCTACTTCTTTTGTGAATTGCATGTAATATATGTACAAATTATGGAAGACTGCTATAAGATCATCTAATGATGTAAAAAAAAAATAGAATATTAATTTATAAACCAAGCAATTATTACCTTTCTGATTGCTACATATTTTCACATTGTGTAGATACATTTCGAATGATTTCAATAATTTAAGTCGAATATTAAAATCTGCGTAATTAGAAATATTCATAAATTGTTTTAGAACCATAATTAAATCGATTAAATGGCTTTCTTGCACTTCAGGTGGACAGTCAGCTTTTAAATCTGTTATGTTATTATCATCTGACCGAAATGACTCAACATATTTACTGATAACTAGATTATTTTGTAAATATTCATTAACTAATTCATAGAGGAAAAACCAATATTTATAAGCTGCATTTTCAACTCTAAAATACAGTAGAATATAATTAATAAAAACACGTGTAAAAACAATAGTATCAAAATATATTGTCCATACTTTTCAAAGGCATTTGTCAAGCAATTTCGCCAGAAATTTAATTCTAAACGGGTCCATCTTTGAACGTGTTCAGCAACTTTAGATTCTAAGTCCAGAAGATTGTTATTTTTGTGGGCAACTTCATTCCATTGAGAAACTTTTTGTCTCAAAATTTGAAAACCTGCATTGAAACGTACGACTGGAGCCGTAGAATCTATAGATCGTATTTTTTCGATAACTTTCTGTATCTATATTAACGAAAAAATATTACAATTAAAATAATTAATAAAGAATAAACTACCGATAACCTTTTATAATAGTCACTTAATAATGACAACATTGAATCTATTCATTTGAAACTTATACTTATATTTACATCTAGAAGTACAGCATGATCTGGATACAAATCCAATTGTGTTTGAACACGCTTTTCTATTTCTTCCATTACTTCTATACATGGTAGGATTTCAGAAATATTTCCATCTTTGTAGAAATTATATACTTTTGAATCGATGGTTTCTATAAACAAAAAACAATACTATCCGTACTTAAAAAATAGTATAGTGACATTATTACCAGCAATTTTTAATTTTTCTTGTTGTAATCCAAATAAAAATCCATAAGCAATGTAACCAATATCGTCAAGTTCACTATTCAAGCAAGTCTTATAATTATTGACAATTTTTGTAAATCCTTTTATACGCAAATAAAAAGACTGGACAAAATCTAAATTTCGAAATGCTTTTTCTTTTGAGTGACTTTTACAATAATATAATCTAAAAAAGAAATAAATTTTAAGTCGTTTATTTTTGCTATATTCTATTTCCAGTATACCCTGTAAATTCCTCCATAATATGAACGAAATGCTTTCCAAAGAAAGTTATATTCTCTTCATCAATTAGTTCAGTAGTTACAGCACCAGTAACTTTCTGACTTACAAGTTTTTTGGTACTTTCATTCAAATTGTCTTCGATAAAAAATTCATTAAATTCGTCCACATAGGTTGGAAAATTTTCATCAATTTCTTCTTGGTCTTCAATGTCTTCATCCACATCTTTGCAATATGTTCTAAATAAATGAAATAATTAAGAGTTAATAATTTAAATCATTGGATAAATAAATAAAATATACTTTTTAACATAAAGACTCTCTTCTTCTCTCGTTCTTTTCTTTCGCTCCTCTTCCTCGTCTTGCCATATTTTATTAACTATCGTTAAAATCTGCATGAACTCATTGAATACTTTTGTATTCATATGTTTTGAAATGATCAATCGATTCTTTATTTCCAATAATTTTGCATTTACAAGACTATAAATTAAATTTGTAATTTTCAGTATATGAAAATGGGATAAAGATTTTAACTTACGTTAAATAGACGGATTTACCGCCTTCGATATTTTGAAGTATTAGTCCCAAGTTGTACTGACCACCTAAGCTTGTACTCTTTGTATAATCGCAAGTTATTCGTAAAAACTCTGTACTAGGAAATTCGATAACATTATGAATACATTGAAAAAGTGATGAGTTTTGGTGAATATTCAGTACATGCGTTTTTTGATCATAAAAACTTTTTCTCAACTGCTCTAAGCAGCATTTGAGACCATCCAATCCAAATATAATCATAATTAAAGCGCATTCAACAGGTCTTATAAAATCTTGATAATATATTGAATACGTCTTTAAAGTAGAATATAAAAATGTTCTTCCATATGCAATCCATAAATTTATTTTTTTAATTGTTTCACGTATTTGGGCATCAAATTGTTCTATTTTTAAAAAGTTCATTTTAAATTCCCCTTCGGAACTAATATACGACATATAATTCTCTACTTCAGTAAGTAAAACCAATATCACTTTCGGAGAGCAAATATTTTGCGCAAAGTGCTTGATATCATACACTAGTTTTCTATATAAACTATGTGTTGGTCGTACAGCAATTTTCTTTCTAAATTTTAAAATTTTCTTGTCGATTGAAAGAATTTTGTTTTTCAAATTCTCTGTAATTTCTCTACCGAAATTTTGATATTGTAGTATTATTTTCATTAAATCGTATATAGTGGAGAGTTTTTTTAAATGTGCTACATCATCACTTATATATTTATTTTTTAAAAGTACCTTTTCAACAGGATCAATAAGTGGAGTATATGTAAATAGACACATTTCTATTACACCCATTATAGAATTTAACATTGAGGAGCGATATGTTTTAAGCAATTTCTGAATAAACTTATTATCTAAATGTTTTATTATCTGTATTTCATTTTGAGTCTTTTCCCTTTCTGATTTCAATTTTTCAACAAGTTGTTTAAAATTATTAGAAAATTCCGAAGGTTTGCAATTTTTAATTTCTTCATTGATATATTGAACATCGAGTAGTACTTTGTTTGAATGCGAAAGACTAATTCCCAGATTGGCGTCTCTATAAGCAAAATGATTATTGTCATTATTATTATTATTCCAATATATAAATATATTACTTACTCAAAGTCAAATTCTTTTCCCATTAGTATCATATTTCCCCAAAGAATTTGTCCCACATTACTGAGTTGTGTTTTCCACGAATTCAATTTTCCTAATTCGATTGTTTTAATTATTCCATTAGTTTTAAATATAAAGTGTAGGACAGACATGCTTAGAGGTGATCCATTATATTCATAATCAGCATCAATATCATCTCCTTCCAAGAATTTCGAGTATATATCATTCCTTCTGGAAAAATTATTCAAAATGGCACTTTGATAATAATTCATAATCGTACGTGAAAAAGTAGACAAATTTCGATAATTTGAAATTGACAAAGTATCCAAAATATGCTTGAATTTTTCTATTTCATTAATGGAATCCATGTGCTCAGTTAATATTGCCCATAAATTTTCAAAAATTCTATAATTTTTTTCATTCAATATTTCTGCAAGTTGAATAGTGTTAATATCTATTGTAGGAGTCGTATTGAAGAACTGATCATTTTTTAATAAATTTTTGGATTTATTTAAAGGCACGATTGTTAAAAATTTATTAATAAAATACTCTTTTATTGCCAGAAGTCCAATATCATTTATTGAGATATTCATATTATTGTTTATAACATTTTCAAGATTGCCCACATTTTCTTTTAAATTGTAAATGCGGTGATAGTTTGTGTGGAACTTGTCATTATTAAGTACTGAGAGATTTTCAGAAAATACTTTAATAGCTTTACGTAAATTGTCTGGTAATAAGATACTAACATTTAATGATCCCAAGTCAATACATGTTAAAGATTCGAGTCGATTTTTATAATTTTTCTTTAAAATATCTTTTATTTGCTCTGCCTCGTTCGAAAATATTATTTTAAATCGTTTAATCAAATCATGATGCTCAATTGCGCCATACAAAGGAATCAAATTGCATCTATTTCGAAAATCGATTTCGATTTGAGACAGATCAATTTCTATCTGATTATATAGTGGCGCAAAGTTGACAATTCTTTTCATGTACATTTTTTGATTAACTTCGAATGGTTGCTGAGCTGCGCCTATAAAATCTTGCACATTTTTAATATTATTTAATGCAGCATCTTCAAAAAAATTATCACCAATTATTTCATGTAATCGAATAATTAAATGTTTATCTAACCATCTAAAATGTAAAATAAGTTTGTCAATTGCAGCCATATTCAATTCGTCATTTAAAAGGAGTTTCTGCTGACTGCAATTCTCAATTCTATTGATCCATAACAGTGAAATAACTAAATCAGTATACTTTTCACAATGAATATTCGTATATTTCAAATTCAAACGTAGCGATTGTTTTAAATTATCAATCATAGTAGATAAATACGATAGAATTGGATTTCGATAATTATCGGCCAACATATTTTTGTATACTAAATGTGAATATTCAAATAGTGTCATCTCTTTTAATTTTACGTTTTTATTAAGTTGAATTTTATCTTCGAACGTTGCATTACATAATAAACTTAAGCTCAAAGATAGATCATTGTACTTGCTCAACTCCGTAGTTTTATAATGTCGTATTCTTTCGAACATCAGTTTATTCCATGGTAGCGAATATAAATTCGGATCGATTAATTTTTTAAAATCTTCTACATGTTTGAAAAGTTCATCGTTCATTGAACTTAAATAAGCTTTTACTGAAACTGGAACGTCAGAATTTTGACTAAATATAATTTCCATTATATATTTATGGCGAAGATTAACATCACTCAAGGAACTTAGCTCATACAGAATGTACAAACACCATTTCAAAAAATCTAAATTATTCACAAATTCTAGTTGGCTATACTCATCAAATATTGAAACTAACGCTTTTTTAGAACTTTTTGTATTATTGTGTAGATTGAATAGAATTCTAAATGGTTCGCTTTGAAGCTGAATCATTTTTATTTCCGACAAATTATCACATGTAATTATTGAATTAGAAATATTGCTAATAATCTCTGTCGTTTTAAGTTTATTAAGTCTACTAGACTCTTCGTTAATAATGCCTTTCATTTCATTTTTCATTGTATCATATTCACTACAAATTAAATCAGAGTTTATTGAATAAACATAAACTTCCATTGCGCTATTTCTCAATGATTCTATATTATCAAGTCCATAATTAAGATTTGATGAAACCAAAAATGCTAATTGTAGTAATTGGGATATATTATATTGGTTCCTTTCGTTCAAAGCATTTATACGTTGGTGAATAATCAAGACGGTTTCAATTAAATCATCATCAATAATTCCATTCCAGAATAGAATTTGCTTCATGTCATTTTGCGTATACATTTCTTTCGTAATGGCCAATTCCACGCAACGGTTCCGCATAGCACGGGATAGATCTCCATTCTTGGGATCCAAAGTGAGAAATGCTTGAAAATTACTATGTTTCTTAATTACCTCTGCTTCTTTACCAGAACTAATACCTCTTTCGGCTATTAGAATAGAACCATTTGGTTCGAAAACCGAATTTAAACGATCAAGTACGGCAGATGAGCACATATTTACATGTTCCAAGCAAATATAATGTCCTCTTCTGAGACATTTTACTATTTTCGAATCAATCCATTCAAAATGACCACCAGTATTAAGTGAATCTGAATTTTGTGTTATATTCTTCAAATTTCTTAGAACTGCTTGAATGCTTTTAATAGTTTTATCGCAACTTGAAAATTCCGAAATAGCGCAAATTTTCTCTACTGTTTCGTTTAATAATTCAATCCGTCTTTTAAATAAAATAAATTCATCAGACATTGCACTCAGTGAAGAACAATCTAAATTAGAAATAAAATATTATATATAAATTTAACAATTTGGAGCTTATATTAAGTTTACCTTCATTTTCAATAATATTAATATACAACCACCAACATTTTAGAACATCTTGCAATGATAATAGTCGACTTGAAGACTTATTCCAAAGGAAAGTGTTTTTAATGAGACTAACAATAATCGATTCAACTTTTAATGTTATTTCTTCTAAATGTCTATACAAATTAACCTTATGTTGATCAAGTAAAAATTTTTGAAAATAAAACAAAAAAAAAAGAATAAATATTGCTAACATAATAATAAAATTGATATAACATAATTACTTGTTGAAAACTTCCAATAACTGAATCGTCAATAATATCGACATCGCAAAATTGATTCAATGTCATACAAAGAGTATCTATCATTTTTGTTTTGCCCGAATCAGCAGGTCCAGACAAAATTACTGGTTTGTTTATGTGAATACTCTCCATCATGTTTTTCAGCAGCTCCCTCTGTGAAGGCAATATTATTGGTGTTAGGAAACGGTCTTTTAGGATAGGAGCAATTTCTTGTAAATTATCATTTTCAATTGAATTTTTACATCGATCAATTACAATGTCGTTTAAGTAGATTGCACTATCGGTCCAATATAGTCCGACATCTTCGCATTTTGTATTTAATAACTCTGCATCGCAACAAAATATATCACTAAATGTTTGCTGAATAAATTTCTTGTCATTATCGCTTTGCATTCTTTGATAGTAAACTAATTTCATGCGCTCGTATAGTACCAACAAAAATTCACTAAATATTTTACGAAAGATCGATAGTGAATTTTCTCTGGTGAAATTAACTTTAGAAAGTAGAAAGCCGGTATTGGCATTTTGCAAAAGTTCACACCATCTTAAAATATCACGCAAATTTACTTCGTATGGCCCTCCTTTGAATCCAAATTCAAAATTGTTGATTGCTTTGTCAAGCACGCTGGTAAATTGCACTAACCGTCTAGCTAAATCGAATTCTATATTTTGTGACTGTTCATTTTGTGATAGTTCCATTTGATTTAAGACATTATTGATTTCAAATAAATTCACGTATTCTGATTCACTTTGAATAAATTTTAAAAATTGTCCGAAGTAACTTTTTAGCTCATTAAAATACTTATAATATTTTTTATTAACAACGAAAAATAAATCATCAGTACTTAAATTTTTCAAGTAAACTTTCGTAAATCGATTTAAAAATGATTGCGGTAAGCCCTTACGTCCTCCGCCTTGTCTTAAGGGATTCTGACAAGCAAAAATACGTGTCTGAACACCTAAGTGGAATGTTTTATTCAATTCGGGAATGAATACTTCACCTCGGTGGTCAAGAATTGCATTAAGACCTTCCAGAACACTTTGAGGTGCCAAATTCAATTCATCCAACAAAATCCAAGTATTTTTGGCTTTTAAAGCCGCTAAAAGTGGACCATCACACCATACGAACGAACCTCTAGGCGGAGTGGTACCTTTCTGGTCTTCCTCTTCGTCTATTTCTAATGATCGATCTTCGGCGGGTAAATCGGTTCCAAAAAGATCTATAAGATCAGTGTGTTCGCTTAGATTGATTCGGATCATTTTATTTCCCAGTTCACTTGCTAAGCTTTCTACTAAAGAAGTTTTTCCAACTCCAGGTGGACCTTCCAAAAGAATTGATTTATTTAAACTCAAAGCTGATAAAAGACTAAGAAGATTCTTCTTGGTTGTCGGTGCATTGAAGAAAAACTCACTATCGTTATCTGCATCACGTAAATTTATCGTAATGAAAAATGGACTAATACCAAATTCACATTCACGCCTTTCTACTAATTGGATCTCTTTATTTTCAAAATATTTCAAACTAAGTTCTAATTTTAGGCAATTTTTAATTTCATTTTTTGTATATTGGAGAACTAAATTCCTTACATGGTTAACACTACCAATACTCTCATACGGTAACATTTCCAATGAATCTAAAAATACTATATCAAGTCCAAATACTAGTGCTTCAGAAAGGTTGAGTTTGTGATAATTTGTATTTTCAATTATGTAGTTAGCCCAAGACAAAATATCTCGAATTGAAAACTGGAACTTTTCAACTAAACTTCGTAGATAGAAAACAATACGTACCAAAACAGTTGCTATATCAGTTAGATTATGCTCTGTTTTACGACGTAAGCCGAAATTTAGGAAATTTGCTAAAATTTCAGTTAAATCCGCTTGCTCGTTCGAAGGTTTACACCAAATTTCTGTGAATCGGTTTCTCAATGCCGCAGAAAGTTCTTTTTTACCAAAGTCACCACCAGGATTCATGGTTGCGAGAAATTGAAATCCAGTCTTAGCATTTACGACAAATTCATCAGTATCCGCCAAAGAAGTTATATTAATGTCGTTGTCAATGCCACCTCTTTCTGCTAGTAAAAGAGTTCGTTCTGATTCTAGAACACAATTCAAGCGTTCTAAAACCGAGTCTTCAGCTAAGGATATTTCATCTGCAAGGAAAAAGCTACCTTCTCGCATAGATAAAACAAGTGGACCATCAACCCACTCAAATAGTTGCTTCTCGCCGTTTTCATTCATTTTACTATTGTTTCGACAAGGTCTTAAGCCACCTAAGAAGTCGGCTCCCTCTGTATGCATATGACAATTTAAAATTCTTAAATTTGTTTGGTTAATGTCAGCTAAAATTTGACACACAGTTGTTTTAGCAGCCCCAGTGGGTCCTATAAGTAGTACCGGTTCATCAAATTTCAAAGCCTTTGCAGTCAGAACTGCCGTACGTGTCATATTTTGTGTCCATACGATGTCTTTCCTTTTATCATAGTTGTTAATATATTCAAGAATATCTTTTGTCACTGCTGATGTATTTTTATGCAAAGAAAATAGATTTGCAGATTCAGGTTTCTTACGGAAATATTTGAATAGTGCTACTTCTATAATATTGCTTTCAGCTTGATTGCGGACTTTAGCAGATAAAACCAAATATCCTTCGTCGACCAAATGTTGATTCCAGTCGTAAAGGTGATTTTCCAGCAACTTCTTATCTGCGAGAGTATACCGCTTTCCCCAACGAAACAAATCACGTAAAGTAAAAGTATTTCTTGTAGTCGATATTCTATTGAGTTGCAATTCGGTCATCACGTTAACCATTTTATATGCGTATGATTTGGGAATAAGACATCGTTTTTCTAGAATAATTTCCAATTCTGTTTTTGGTATTTCTGGAAAGTGTAATTCAACAAAACGGTTTTTAAAAGCGCGAGATAAAGTCTTACGTCCTCCATAGAGACCAGGTGGATTTTGCGTTGCAAACAGCATGAAATTTGGATGAGCCTTAACTAATGTTTGTGTTTCGGGAATGAATAATTCGCGATTGTCATCAAGAACACGATTCAGTGCTTCCAATATCTCAGTCGAAGCTAAATTCAACTCATCCAAAATAATCCAATAACCTTTACGCATGGCCTGAACAAGAATACCTTCCTTAAATACGAGTTTACCAGTTGTATCTGACATGTATGTTCCAACATATTCTTGAATATCAGTATGCTCATGGTTGTTGACTCTTAAACAATAGTTACCACTTCGTTTGGCGATATATCCTATCAAGCTTGTTTTACCAGAACTTGTATGACCTTGTAATAAGATAGGCAATTTTCCAATCGATATAATTCGAGATATATCTTTAAGGTTTCTCTTTACACTTTCTGTTAATATATACTCAGGACAGTCTTCAATATCAAGAGTTCCTTTCTGAATCCAATAGCCTTCGAAATTTATGTAATTTCCATTAGGTTTTGGAATCGGTTGTGACAATACTGCCTTATTATTAGAAAGTATAGTTTTACTGATCAATTCAAGAACCGATACGTGCGATATTGGATCTAACTGTGATAAAAAACTCACGCAGAAACTTTCGAAAAGGTTTCTTTCTATAGAACCACATAAATTTCTGGCACATATGGTTAGTGATCGACAGAGAGTACGTAAAGAAAATACTGGTCGATTACCCAAACCGTCATTTAGTGCCAGTTGGGAGAGGGATCGCAGTTTTTGGTATAGTTTAACTATATGCAAAACTTTTAGTCTAGCGATTCCAGTATTCGTCAAATAATCACTGACCAATACCATTAAATCATTTTCACTAGTTAGTTCATCCACAAAGTATTCGGTGAAACGGTTCCGGATCCCAACTGGTAAATCTTTCTTTCCAATGTCTGTGCTCGGATTCATACAAGCGAAAAGCCTAAAGTTGGGATGCCTTTTAACGGGCGATAAATCTCCTTTCTCGAGCAAAACTAATGATCCATCTGGTTCCAAAATTGTTGAAAGACACTCCAAAGTCTCAGCACTTGCTAGATTGATCTCATCGAGCAATATCCAATCACCATTTTTTATACAATTTATCAGAGATCCTGATATAAAGGCAAATGATATATTTATTGAATTTTTCATTTGACAACTTAGTTTCAAAACTTTTGATTGTAATGTTCTCCAATTGTCCAAAAGATCCTTTCGATTGCGAGCTATCAAATCTCTTTGTTTCACAGTGAACACATTTTCAATAACTCTATTCATTATTTGAACTAATGTTAGAAAATTGCCTTGATTAAAACAAATACTTAAATTCGATAAAAATTGTTCGTTCTTGCATTCATTAAATGTTTTTCGAAATAATTGTTCAAATTCAGATCTTAAAGGTGTGATGAGATAGCTCAAATCTACAGGTCGAAAGCCTCCTACTAAATCTGATATATCTGACTGGTTATTCATATTAAGAACAACTAAATTATGGCCAGTTTGATGTGCTAAATATTGAACAGAGCTTGTCTTTCCTGATCCAGTTTCACCAACCAATAATATTGGTTCATTGTTTAAGAGTGCAACTGCAATTCTTTCTAGTAAACAACTTGCTATTCGAGTATGTGAAAATGTTATGCGTACTTTAGTATTTGATACTTCATAAATGTTTTTCTCTTTATTTGAGATAAGTCGAAGTTTTTTATTCACATGACCATACTCTACATCTTCTGCTTCATTGCATAATTTTGCACGCCCAATATTAAGAACGTCTGCATAAATCTTTATATCTGGTTTATAGTCATTAGAAAAATACTCACATCTCGATGGAATTATGCCCAACTTTTTTCCAATACTTATTATCAGTTTAGTTTTTATTGAACTCTGTGGAATGTGTGAACAAAATATATCAACTGCATTTTGAAATACAAATTCAGCGCTTTCCGTGCTAGTAACTAAAAATGATAAATTACATCGATTGCATAATTTTACTAAATCACGTGTAGATACTAGACGACCACTTTTTACAAACTTTGATACATTTGTCTCTGAATCAAGTTCTGAATTTTTATTCGATTCGTAGCAGTTAATATGTCCATTTGTATTATGAGTATCAAACAGATTTGTATCATAATGGTCACCACTTGAAAACATCAAATATACATCAACTATTCTGCTGCTGATTGTTTTTAATTTCGGATAATTTATTTCAACGACTTGGCAAAGTTCAGAATAGGATAAGGGATGAATATTGGTTATATGGAGATATTTTTCTAGAAGGAAAAATACTGCCTTCTGCGAATTATTTAATGATTTACGTGTCCTTAAACAACATTACCGTTAACTATAATAAATTCTCTTAAAAAAATAAATAAATATTACCTTATTGTTACGAATAATTGGAAATCAGGATTAACTTTAATTCGCTCCCTGAAACCAACAACACTTAGCATATTCTTCTCTAACAGATTGCAGAGAATGGTGCAAGTATCTTGACTAGCTAAATCCAAATCTTCTAGTAGTAACCAAAATCCTTTCATTACAGCCTTATGAAATAGAATGTTTAGATAACTTTTTTTATGAATAAAATGTATGTTACTTGTGTTAGTGGACCTGGTAGCCAAATAAATTCTCCCGGTATATCCGTACACCTTTGAAGATATCCATATGATTTGATTAAAATAACAAAATAATAGATACCACATACCTGTATTGACCTAATAACATTTTACTGTCTGTTTGGTCACCGAGTTGAATTCTTAAGAATCCATTTCTCTGATCAAGATCTTCCTGATTTATATTACCATCAATTTTTTCACTGTTTTGGGTATTTCTCCCGGAATCTATATCATAAAATCTTTGATATTCTAATAATTTTGGTACTATACGGCCAGTTTTCCGAGCTAAATACTCTACCAGCGTCGTTTTACCACAGCCAACTGGACCCGATAAACAAACAGTTTTCCCCGATGAAATTCCCAGAGAGATATTTCGTAAATTTGCTTTAGTCGAATCAACCATTACTAATCTTTCATAATTGCCATCAGTTTTACGATAAAATTCTTCATTTGATGTGTTATATATTGGAAGTGTTATACCTTCAATGTTGGTAATAGTTTTTGCAATTAAATCCCATTTAACTTTTTTAGCAAGATTAATTTGACTAAAATCACTTTTTAAGTTAAATTGTTGGTCTTTTGAGTCTTTTGAATTGAAATCTATTAATATTTTATTATCAATACCCTTGTTTATAATCTTCAACTCATTTTCATTTAAATTTCCCAATATTGCAACAATACGATTAAAATAAAGTTTTTGTAATGTACATCCTTTATCAGAATACAATTTCACAAATTCAGACCAGTCCCATATATTTCTAAAAAATGATGGACTGGCAGCTAAAAAGTTATAACAGCACTTTACAATATCTAAGTCGGTTTCACTTAATTTGGTTTTCTTCGCAGGAACATGTACCAATTCATTTTCTTTGAATGGTGCTTGGTGTTTTGTAAAGAATTTAATTGCATACCTTTAAACACAGAATATTAATCTTTTGAAATAACATTATTCAAATCATACCTTAAAATCTCTACCGACTTCCGCAGAAGTTTAGAGAGTGCAATACATTTCTTCCTGTATGAATAGCTATTTTCATTTTTCTCGTTTATAGGAATGGCTAGTGTGGTTAGAATCAACAAGTTCTCCGTAAAACATTCAGCTATTGCTTCAGTATAATTAGTGTCCAAAATTTTTTCTGATAAATATTGAAAAATACTATCGACATGTTTTTCGTCTATAACAATCTGCAAATTGAAATTTATTTAATGGAAACTTTCACCGGTTAACCAACAAATTATCCACTTACCACATTTTCCTCATTTTTTATTATTTTATTAAATTTTTGCCACGATTCTTTCAACCTGTTAATATTAAATTCCATTTCGTATATTTAGTGCATATACTATACTATGTGCATACACTATTTATATTTAAAATAATTGCCGGAACTTAAAGCCAAGGATATACGCACAAAATACGAATTTACAAAAGCACGTGTTAATTTAAAATGATCAAGAGCGAGAATATGACATTCTATAAATTAAAGAAATGTGAGAGCAATATTTCAAACCAAAACAAAGATCATATGGTTGAGAAAAAGAAAAAGTTATTGACAATTTTTATATCTTTGAACGTTTAGATAGCAATTAGACACTTTTGAGTATTTTCATATTGAAAATACTCAAAAGTGTGAAGTTACTATTGAAAAACCCATTATTTACTTTTTCTCCTATTTCTAAAATCAGGGCATATTTTTGCATGTTTCTACATTTTATTCTACATTGATTCAAAATATAAAATAAAATAATATATATCTTGATTAAAACTTGTATTAACCACACAGAACCATTTAAAAGAATAAAATTAGACTTGGATTTTTTTATTGTATTCAGATGCAATGTATATTTTTTGTAGAAAATGATTTATAATATTCATTAAATTAAGAGTCTAGTTAGAAAGTAAATGTCAAAATTTATTAAGTGTAATGACAACATACTCTAAATTTTAGATTAAAGTGTTCTAAATAGATATATGCTAGCATTTTTTTGACAGTTGCTTAAACCTAGTTTATTTATAAGGGTTAAATTACTATATATTCTGGGGTTTATTTACAAAAGACTAACTTTTTTATATGTCTAATCAAAATCCTACTATTTACGGGCTAGAACACCAAGTATTTATATAGAATTTTCAGATTTTTTATTTTATTGATTATATATAATATATTTTAGTGCAGAGCTCTGGTGCCACAATTGGCAGAAAATAATGATATACGATTTTTCATAGCTACGCAATCGTTGCAAACTAAAAACCAAATTCATCTTGTTGAGTTCAATGACGAAAATTCAACTTTGGCTGTTAAAGTATTAATACTAATTAAATTTATAAATAACTTAAATTGAAGCGTTGATTTTGTAGATATTTGCACATCCACTGGGGGAGATATGGAAACTTAATAGTTGCCCATATGATCCCAGAATGCTTTTGTCGTGTTTCAGCTCACAGAAAGGAATGCAAGTACTAAAACAAACTGCAATACTAAAACTTCCAGAAGAGCTAAATTTGGAAGGAGACAATATTCAAGATTTTTATGATTTTGAGAATACGGAATTGCTTTCAACTGAGGTTGATTAGCCTACTGGTATCTACCATTTATTTCTAAAGTAATAAAATTTATTTAATAGAGTTTTGGAAATGAAGTTCAAACAACAGAATTTCATCCAACGGATCAAAACACTTTATGTTCTATAATTGATGGTAAAATAGTCTTATGGGATCGGACGGAGTCAAAAACTCGTGTTGTGGCTGAGATCAATATTAAAAACTCACCAAAATTCACAGCAGGAAAGTGGTCACAGCACCACCAGGGCAACCAATTTGTGGCTCTTCACGATTGCGGTATCCGTTCGTATGATATACGTACTATTAATAGCCTCGCATGGAGCATAGATAATGCTCATAATCAACTGGTACGTGACTTGGACTGCAATCCCAATAAGCAATGCCACATAGTTACCGGTGGTGACGATGGTTGCTTAAAGATTTGGGATACACGAATGCCAAACAAAGCAGTATTTGCAAGACATGATCATTCCCATTGGGTGTGGAGCGTTCGATTCAATACATTTCATGACCAATTAATACTATCAAGTAGTAGTGACTGTAAAGTACTCTTGACATGTGCCGCATCGGTTAGTTCAGAGAATGGAGACGACGGAGAAACGAAAATGAAGTAATTGTCTTCAAAATATTTCTAATTAGTTGATTTGCAAGCTAAAATTATTTACAGGTTAGAAGACGGTTTATTACAGACATACGACCAGCATGAAGATTCTGTTTACAGTGTAGAGTGGAGCAGTGTGGATCCTTGGGTATTTGCGTCATTAAGTTATGACGGTCGTGTTATCGTTTCAAAGATACCTAAACATTATAAATATCAAATATTGTTCTAATATAAAATCATAATATGAATTTCTGTTTTTATGTAAACATAATAAAGACATTCGTTTGTGCAATGTATTACTCTTTTGTTGAAAAAGCGTGCAATTATTCATTTCAAAATATGAACTACTTTATTTAATGAATATCAACAAAATAGATAATTCGCTATTACAAAAACCCTATTTTCCTTTAATTTATAGTACATAACAAATATAGGAATATTTCAGAATACATTTTATTTGACGGCAGCTTGTATGTGTGGTTGTTTATGAGTACCATCGCAAAACGGTCTAGACTTAGTTTGCTTGCAATTACATAGCCAATATATACCGTCTTTTTCCACTTGAAATCTAATCGGTCTATAATGAAAATTAATATATGAAAACAATTGCAGATATTTTATATTTGAATATAGTTAAAAAATACTTTAGTTTAATTTTTAAAAATTCATTTTTATGAGTTCCATCGCATAAAGGTTGCCCTTTCGATTTACCGCACAAACACCATGAATATTTTTTCCCTAAAATAAGCAAATATTCAACAAATTTCTATAAATAATATTTAATATATTCAACCTGCTTCTAAATTTATTTTCATTGGTTTTTTGTCATAAATTGCACCATTCTCTTCTTGTAAATGACTAGATTGTAAAGGTTCTAACAGATTTTTAGGTATTCCAGATGAGCACCATCTTGCCTGCAGTTATTAAAACATTATTCCAAATTATAATTGAAATATTTCAATATGCATACAATTATATTTGAAGCTATAAATCTATTCGACATTAGTCTTATCATATTTATAAAAAAAAATATTCCTTAAAACTTTTGATTATAAAATCTGGCCTGAGGTAATTTTAACCAAAACTGATTGTCCAAATAACTATCATATGAAAATGACGTTTGTCGCATTGAATAAAAACTTTAAAAAAATCTGTAGCAGATAAATGCCACAACCCAATACAAATGGACTAGATTCGAACAGTTCTCTTAATTTTGCATTGCAGTTTATGCTTTACACTAAAAACAATTCTACGTATTGAATTATATTTTTCATTTCAAATTAAATATGGTACGTATTATTTTTGTATAAATATTTTTATAAGTATGCTCTTTTGCAAATTTTAATTCTGATAAAAATATCTATCAAATAGTATGAAATAAAAATGAATATTTATATATTTTTTGTAAGAGCAATTTTTTACTCTTAACTTTGATGAATACTGGATATTTTACAATAACAAATTTGGCAACGTAATATTTCTCAACATTGATAAAAGATCCTTTAACGGCGGAGAATATAAAAAATTCAACTGTGTGTGTATTAGTTTTTTTCCGAAGAAATACATAAACCAAAAAAGCAATATTTATTTGTTTTATAAAAAGTCATTATTGTTAATAATAACAATTTTTTGACAGGAAAAAACGGTTCAGAAAAAAAACATTTTTTATTTAAATCTGTTTTTTACGAATATGTTGGTTTTGTATTATAGTTTACAAGACTAAAGAGTTTTTGGCAAAAACAAGGAAATGTGCATGTACTTAATTAGTGATGGTCTAAGTATCAATAAGGAAAATAGAATTCAATAAATTTAAATAAAGTAAATATTTTAGATTTTTATCTTGCTAAACATTGAATTTGTGTACATATATTACACATTTGATTTTTCTAAAATATTTTCCATTGCGGTATTTCACTATAACAATATGAATACTTTTAATATGAAACTGTTTTTGATTATTCAACAAATACTTATTTGAAAAATTTTCTTTTTCTGATGACTATATGTAAAGATTACGTTACGTGCACCCAATGCTATAATTTCAAGATTTAAAACATACTTTCCGAATACATAAATCATATCTTTCAAAATATTCATACAGGAGTACTCAAAAGTTTCAGATTGAATGCCACTATACCAATCCTAGTTTATGTTAACATGTTTTCAAAATTTCAAATCTCCATAATACAAACGGTGATCATATTTTAACAAAATTATAGTGATAATGAACAAATAAGACAATTTTTTTTAAATACAAGTAAATATAAACTTTATTTTATTCATCATTTCATTTAATTCACTTTTTGCTTTTGAATTTATTTAATCAGTAATTATAAATCGCATTTTATATTATAATTTTACTTAATCTGGTATATTTACTTAATTTCCATTATCAGAATTTACTCTGATTGATCTCCTTTTCTATAATGAATTTTGTTGATTTTTCATATCACATTTAGAGACAAATAAAATATTTCGATATCTTAATTTAATTAAAATAATAATTATAATGATAATAACAAGTTAAAAAAAAATCAATTTAATTTCCTAAATATAAAAATATTTAAACAAAACAGAATTCATTATCTTAATGAAAAATAATTTTCACAAAAAAGAATTGTTCAAAAATGATTCTAATATGCAATGGCATAACGTCTCTTATATTATATTACTTATTATTATAACTTTAGTATATTTTTTAAATAGTTTACTTTCTTGCATTATAATATATGTTATTATGACTTCAAATAGCTATATTTTAAAGATTTTCTCATTTATATTTAAATTTATACATGGCATTTGTTTTCATTTTCGGTATACGCATTTATCTATAGTATATATACTCGTATAATTATTAATTTTTGTTAGGATTGCTTTTAAATATAATAGTATCTATTAAACAAGAAAATAAAAAAAAATTATATAATTTGTTAAATTCTATTGGTAGAAAATTTATTAACATTAAAAATGGAAATTTAAATGTAACTACAATATAATAATAATAATTAATAGTAATAATATTGATAATAATAATAATAATAATATGTAAAAAAATTAATAATATAAAAAAAACAATTTGTCTTCTAATTTGAGAATAGATGCGCTTTCATTTGGTTTTTATTATTGGAACATGATTGGTAGAAAATTTCGAAATGGGCGCATCATCTCACAAGCCACAATCGCAAATTTAACTTGCTAAGTTTTGGTAATTTCATGATTCTATCAAGACCCTGTGATGAAAGTTGCAGACAGCCATATAGGTCAATTGTTTTTAAATTGGTTAAATCCTCTGCCAGTGATTGTAGACCTTTATCGGTTATTCGACTACATTGGCCAATATTCAAATTTTCTAGCTCGTGCAATGATTTAGCTATTCGGGCCATTCCTTCGTCAGTGATCTGGCATTGATTCAGACTTAATGAACGCAGGTGGAAAAGACCTTGCGATATATGGCTAAGCGCTTGATCTCCTATTTTATCGCAAAAACTAACATCTAACGAGGATATACTACTGCCAAACTCAGTCAAGTAGGCCATTCCAATATCGGATATATTATCGCACGATCGCAGATTCAATTCTTGAAGCTGAGGCATACGTGCTAAATGTTTTAAACCGCTATTGGTAATTGACACACAAAAACTTAAATTAATACTTTTTAGTGACGTCAAACCTTGTGCTATAAATCGTAATGCTTCGTCGCTTAAACGTTGGCAATCTTGCAATCCCAAATATTCTAATTCTAAATTACCCTCAGCCGTTTCCTTACTCAGTCCGGCCAAATGACCAATACCCTGGTCGCTGATGTGCCAACAGGACCGTAAATTTAATCGTTTCAGCTTTTTTAATCCCCATGCAATTAATAGTAAGCCAGTATTCGTAATATTGCAGCAACCGCCTAGTTCCAATGTTTCTAGATTCTTCAAATGCTGTGCTATTCGGCCAAGACTCGAATCTGTTATTTGTTTACAGAGCGATAGGTTGAGCACTTTTAAATTTGGCAAATCTGTAGAAAAAGCATGACTTAAATTTACATCGGAGACATTATAACAACCACTCATATTCAGCGACTCTAGATTTGGAACTCCAGTCACCACGTCCTTAAGCGATCTACGTAATGATAGAATTTGAATTTTTTTAATACCGCGACGCACCAACGAAGCAAATAACGTTTGCGTTGGTCGTCTTAAATGTAATTTGGCCTCGACTCCTTTCCATACACTCTTCGAATATGCAGCATCTCGCCAAGACGTGCATACCTGTGCAGCACGGCCACGGTCCCGTACCGATAATTTTTGGAATACCATTTCTAGAATTTCTGGATACAAATGCCCAATATGAGTACCTTTGTTTAAAGGAGGTGATATTGGCGTTTTCGGTCTAGTATGTATCCTTGAAGGTGGGTGCAAATACAATGATGGCACAACTGATTGCAAATGTGGTCGGTGGAGGGCATATGGTGCAAAACGGTGCAGGTGGTGTGACCTGTGTGGTATGAACCCTCCGGAAAGTTCTGTCTGCTGTATGAAATGATCCTCCATTGTCCAAGTGTTGTGGGTTGAAATCGTACCATAATAGCTTTGAAGAGCTGTGCCGGGCAATGATATTGTTGTCTGATGAACGTACGGCAGGATTTCAGCATTGGTAGTCATTCCAAAAAAAGCAAGAAACTTCGAATAACTAAAATTTTCATGTATTTTCTTTCAACCTTGAGCAGCGAATACGTGAATTTAAATTATAACTAAAATTTACAATTTGAAATGTTCAAATTGATGCAAATGCTCTTTCCACGAAATAACCTCTTAACGCACTTATTTTTTGTTTCCCTTAGCGTCCTTTTTTTATATGTTACTTCATGTATGTATTTCACCACGTTCATTCGTTTGTAGTAAAAAATTTCTGTCGAAATATAAAAATGTCTTTGCACTTATACGAAGGATTATAGTTTTTTTTTCTTCTTTTGCAACACTTTCGATAAAGTAGCTTTTTTAGAGGAACCAACTTCTTTTTATTTTTTTTAAAAATCCGAGAGCATAAATTACTTCAGATCATATCGTGTCACAAATTGATTAAGCTCTTCTTCTTCTTCGTATTCAGTTCTGTCAAAACTTGGAATGTGTTGCTTAGTTTCTACTAATAGTATACGTATTTTTAAACGATATGATATCAAAATAAATTCTTTTCTCAAAGCATTTCACAGTTTATATTACATTCGACGAACAAAACACGAATAAGTCAAATATTCACACCAAATGCACACAAGAATATGGACCTGCACACAGAAACTTACTACCGAAGAACAATCGACTGTCGGAGCGTGGATTGTGGGCACAGCAAGCCATACATTTCACACACACGCATTTTTCTCAACACAACCCTGGAACAGGTTTTTTCTCTGAAACACTGGAATAGTTTTAGAGTTTCTCAAAGAACACCGGCTGTTTGTATGCGAATGTTTTGTACCCGTTCTAGCCAGTGGGTCGAAAGCGAACAGAGCATATCTCAGAAAGGCGGTCGTTCACGACGCCATTTGATTCTAGTACGAGGAATCGAACTTTTCCCAAGAGGCAAGTGCAGAAGAGAAAATCGAGTTTTTGAGGAACATTGCGATGAATGGCTGGATACCTATCTACCTACCTAAAGACGGCCGACCACACAGGGAACGGATTCGTTTTTTTCTCGTCTTCCTTTTGTAACTGCTAGTAGTGCCTGCGTCGCTTCAGTTGCGTGAAATACTGAATTTTTTTATTTTTTCAGATATGCGTTAATGTATATCTTTATTCCTCGATACTTTTCAAATATTATATGAAAACATATATGTATGCATGGGTATAATTTAAAAAAAAAATATTTTTAAATTTAATATAAAACTGCCAAAAAATTTACCTAAAATATGAATTTATTTGTATACATGCATGCATATATTTGAGGTGTTTAACTAAAGATGCCATAATAAAAAAATTCTAAACATATTGTTCATAATATTTTCAATAACTATTGAACCTTCAATAAAAAAATTGCTAGTGTGTCAGTGGACTTTTTTCAGGTAGGACAAAAGGATGATTTTTATGGTTATATGAAAGGAATTTCCGTTTTGAAATTTAGCGGACCACGCATACGAGACGCACATGCTAACTAAAAATATGCATTTATGTTCGTGTGCATATACTATATAACAATATAAAAACCGGTTTTTTATACTCAGCTGTTAGATGAATAACGCATACAATTTTGCGTGCCTTTACAGGGTGTTTGAAAATGGATTCGGATAATGTATGAGAATAGTGATTATTATCCTTGTTCTACAAATTCTTAAACATAGATGATATATAAATAGAAATGTAATCTTCTCTTAACCAGATGCTGGAATATGAATATTTATATACTGAATTATTTACAATAAAAAATAAAATAACACATTTATTTTACTATGATTAAATTACAACTATTGTTTTTGTAGAACATATCAATTTTTGAAGTTTTTATAAGACTATGCTATGTTTAATAATTGCTATTAATTATACTCGTTTCAAACATAGAAACACCTTTTTTTAAAATGAAAAAAAAAATTAAAATATGTTTTTTGTTTTTACTATATTAAATATATAATAAAAATGGGAACCTTAAATTCAGCATAGAACCGAAGATATCGAATTTATAGTGTATGATGAAAAAAAAATAGATATTACAAATTTCTCTTGAAAGTAACTTTAACATAATTTTTTAAGATTTTTCAATGTACCATATTTATAAGAATTGAAATAAATTTTGATCATAATGTTTATAGAATAAAAAAAACATCAATTTTAATATTTGTAAATATATTTTAATTGAATTTATAATTTACTGATTGTATAAAAATTTCTTTTGAAAAACTATACATATATTTATAAAAAATAATAATATTTAATAAAAAGTAAACTAATACATATTTACATAGCAGTTTCAAAAGCATAACTTGTATTTTTTACTTCTCTTTATTTTTATATCTAATTTATTTTATTTTTACAAAAAAAATATTAACTTATTGTCCATTCCACTTTTTCTGAACAATGCATTTTCACATAACTATGTAATATCTGTGGCAGATCGATATCATATTTGATTTTATGTCTTGCAATACACCGTGATGCTAAACATTTTAAATTAATAAATTGAGATTCGTAACGACGTATTGAAGCCTCAATAACGCCTAATAATATAAATATTATTATAAGATACTGTTTATTTTCAAATTGTATAATAACAGAAAAATATTCTTACCAGAAGTACAAATTTGCGATGCTGTTAAGCCATCATTATTAACACAGTCTATATGAATACCCGCCTTCATAAGAAGTTCTGTAATTCCCTCAACACATGATAAAAACTCATTTATATCCATAGTTCTGGTGGTTTGTAACTATTAAAAGAAAAAAAATTTTTTTGATGGTTGCATTTTTTTTAGTATCTATAAAGAAAAAATAATTTTACGGTTGATGTTAACGTATGCAGAGGACTATTCCTATCACAATCAGTTGTTGAAACTTTTGCTCCACAGTGAAGTAATAATTTCACTGTGTCAACACATGGAAATCTATAAATATTTAATAAATTAATAAGAGTGTATATTAGATAATCATTAGCCCGAAATACCTGCATACATCATTTGTATGAAACTCATCCACTGGTGTTATACCATTCACAGCCAAATGCAGAAGTGTTTGCCCATCACGTAAATGAACATTCATTTGATTCAATGTATATATTGATTTATATAATGTATTTAAATCGTTCTTATTAATATTCTGATCAGGTTTTTTTAAAAGTTTTGTCATTATTGTAATCAGATATAAACATGTGATAACATTTTTTTCATATTCATCCATTAAGACCATTATATCGTCTTTGGGTCCTGGATTTAGAATTCTATGTCGGTTTCTTTCTAATTCTAAGATACATGAAGACAGCACCGTCAGTACCTATAATTTGTTTCATGTAAATTTAATTTTAAATATGCATATTAATTTGTCAGCTTACATTTTTAAATCGAAGCAGTTTTCCAGTATGGAACATTTGTGAAAATACTTGAGCGAATCGTAAAAGGTCACGTTGTACCGACAACTTTTATAACCATAAATATATTAAAATTAGTTTATTTTTATTCTATGTTAGCAAATTAATTCATTTACTCTATTTCCTTGTCGTAATGCTAATGCATGTAGCCACAAACTTTCGCACCGGTCAAAACGACCATTATCTGCACAGACAGCACCACTACAGTCAACAATAATATTTCGATAAAAAATAATTTTAATTCTATTATATAAATTTACCGAAATATGATGGGATGTGCTACTTCTGGACATTTTGCGCCGAGAATTCTTTCTCTTATTGTAAGCGATTCCATATGAATTGAATTTACATTAAACCTAATAGCCTGTAAGTCCTTCATAACAAATTGTTCCATTTTAATACATAGCTATGTAGACAATTTTACTACTTACTTCTAACGTTTGACTTTCTATCCAATTTTCATATGCAGGAACCGGTGGATAAGATTTCTTCTTAATTATATTGTTAGGATCCTCATACCTAATTAAAGCAAACAGTTATTTGATAGCATTCGTAAATAAAATATTCAAATATTTACCTTGATCGCATTGCTAACATTAAATAATGACAAGCCTTATTTACATCATATAAATCTTTATCATTGGCATAGGTTGCACCTAATAATTCCAAAGCATCTATTTTCTGAACGAAAAATATTAATTATTAAATATTTATGGTGACAAATTGTAAATTCACAGCATAATGAAAATTTTTTTCAATTCTTAGAAACATGTTTAATAAATTTCGAAATGACCTAATGACCCTTATGAGATAACGTGGTCTCTGGATTCAACTGTTAAGGAAGTTTACATATAAACAAACGAATAAACATGTCTATACGAAGGTGTTATATTTTTTTTATTACTATTTTTTTAGTCTTTTCAATTCCATTATGGTATATTATAAATTTACCTCAGACTTAGTTAATATATCAAGTTCGAAACAAAATAATTCCACTACAGCTTCTCGAACACGTTCAGCCGCTGTAATAACAGGTTTCATTCCTATAACAAATCGATATTTATATTAATTAGTTATATTTAAAAATGCTTCTAACATAACGCATTATTGTGGATGAAAACAGAAATAGTCAAATTTTCCAACCTACCATACAAATTTTCCATCAATGCTGCACCGTTGTCCAAAAGAATTCTGCATATATCTACATGTCCATATTCAGCGGCATAATGTAACGCAGTTGCACCACATAATGCCTGCTCATTTGGTAATGCTCCCTCATTTAATAAAAATTCAACCTAACAAACAAAATCGGACAACATATTTACTATTGGACATAATACTTTTTTCGTGAGTACTTAGAGTCATTTTAATTAGTTTAACAATTTTATTTGCAGGGTATTGAAAAAATTCATTGGAAATATGATTTGTACAAAATAAATATTTAATATATATATTTTATTTAACTTACAATTTCGTCATAGCCTTTGTAGGATGCAAGCATAAGACACGTGTTATTGTATGAATTTGCTAAATGAATGTTGCCACCATGTGCTGCTAAGAATTTTACTATATCTAGTCTACCTAAAATAGTAAAAAATTGAATTAAAGATTTTTAAAGATGTATATGCTGTGGAGCGTATTTTTAAGAAAAAATAACAATGATTGAGAAAGTATTTAATAGAAATTATAAAATATTATGGATTTTTGACTATTACTATTTTTGTGAAAAAAATCACTTATTTTAATAAAACCATCATTTTTTACATGAAAAGTTAACTTTCAACAATAAATTAAATACTTATACGGAACGGAGCCTTATAGAAATATATTCTATTAATAATAATGCTTCTCTGTCATGACATCGGTTTTTTTTTATATTTCAGAAACGGATACATCTAAATATGTTTCTTTATACTATTTGATTCATTTATAAAAAAATTCCATTTTGAATTTTTATTTTTGGGATACCTACCATCAAAACAAGCAGCTCGTACTGGCGTTGAACGCGTTTTCGTTGGATGATTAACATCAGCTCCATGGTATACTAATAATTTTATAATGTTTAAATGGCCTACAAATATATATAAAAAAAATAAATATATGCCTTATCATCGTCAATAAAAGTGAGTTTAAAAATAAATGGCACAATTTATAAATAGCAGTTTTTGTTTAGTTTTCAAGGTTAATATACAATTTCTATTGAATTCGCAATTTATTCGGCCAATTTTACTTGGGTTAACCAACTTTATTTTATGGATGAATATAAGAGAATGATGCGCACACAAAATCGCTTCTATTAATAAATATTAATAAATACTATTGATTTGATCGTGAATAAAAATAAATTTAGGTAAAAACACAAATATCTATTGCGAATATGAAAATTAATAATTTTTAATAATCAGTAAGGCAATTGAATTTATTTTGGATTTATTATTATGAGTTTTAATATTAAATATTTCAAATATTTTTAAAAATAATTTTTTATAGAAAAATTTACATGAATTTTTATTTAAGTTTTTTTTTGCTCTATTATATATAACTATTTGATTACCTGAAATTACAGCACACCATAAAGCTGTAGCACCTTCAATTATTTGATCTTCACATTTAATTATTGATTCAGCTTCAATATCGGGTGAATATTTGGTCAAAAGTGTTTTTACTACATTATATCGACCATGTTTTGCTGCAATTGTTAGAAGGGTATGTGTCTGCTCATCGTCTTCTTCATAGCTCTTTAATTATTTTCAGATAATCAGAATAAATATATTTTTAATAATAATGAATGTTGGTCTGACTATTAATGTCTTGTTGATATTGATATAAATTAATGGATGTATAACAATTTTTTATAGTGTATAAACACTCTTTAATAATGAATATTTGTCAGAAATATTAATTATAATTCTCGAGGATGTTATAGACATTTTTTATAGCAATAACTATTTATATTTAAAGTAAACTCAGATTATTCAGAATTGATAATTTATTTTCTATTTCATACAATAATTTATAATAATAGATCAATTGCACATATTGTATATATTAATATAAAATATGTAGGAAAAAATATTTTTGTAAATTTATATCGAATATACCTAGCTTGCGTACTTATGAATTTATGAATTAGTCATGACGCCTTTGCAAATATTTGAATTTACCCTGGGACGTAGTATATACAACAAAAAATTGTTTGTCAACGTAGTATTTGCAATATTTTTAAAAAAATCATTTAATATGTGTCATATTGACAAATGAAGGTGTTAATATTTTACATTTTTGTAATTTTATTATAAATGGATTTGTTCACCTGTCTGAAAATATATTCTGTGATATCATGTTAATCATATTCAAAATACATAAAAGGACACTTGATTTTAGGAAAACTTTTTTTTATCTGATACAAATTTTTATAAAAATTTAATTAATAGAGGGAAGAATAAATTTTATTGAATAAGAACAAATCTTGAAATTTTTTACACATTTATTTATATATTTTAATAAAAATTTCTTTGGAAATGAATTTCATCAATATCTATCAGATACTCTACTAGTAATTGATATTTATAAAAAAAATCAGACTAAGAATAACAAAATTAATTTTTATATACATATATAAATTCGACAAAATATAAGTAAAAAAATTGAAATTGTTTATACTACAAACGTTCGTGAGGTAATTTGTAAACAGTTTTTGTGTAGCGAAATTTTACCTTTCAATCTGCTCTAAATTTCAAATATTTTCAGATATTAATATATTCAAATATGATTACTATCACTACGACCATTAATAATCAGTTATTTTGTTTTTTTTAAAATAAAATAATATATAATATTGAGGAAAAAGTACATAAAATGCAAAAGGAAAATTAAATTAGTAGATTCCGATGTTTCTTCAAAGTAGAATATTACTCCGAAGTGAAAGTAGAATCAAATATTGCCAGTATATTCACAAGATCACAATATTTAAAATTTCAACCAAATTATATTCACGAGGAAATAGATTTCTTTGTATTTAAATTAGTCTGTCTAGAAAATCGGATGAAGCGTACAATTTATACGTACACATCTCGTGACTAGCCGATGATAAAAAAGAAGAAATTAAATCTTAAACGAATGCCAACTGAATTCTCATAAAATTTATTTTACTAGCACATGCTTCCAAATATAGAACATGATTTTCTTCTATATTAAAATCTTACATATTAGAATGAAAAATATTAATCATAATACGAATGAACTATGAACGTTATCCACTATCAACTTTTTGGCGGATTTAATTTGACAATTATTTACATTAATTACTAATCATAGTTTTACAAATTTTATACATATTTTTCATTTATGGTATTTTGCGTAGAAATATAAGTCGATTAAAGAATTTTCCATTGTTTTTGTCGAAACTTATAAATTGCGCATAATCAATTTACATTGTCGATTTTTCGGTGAAGTAAACAAAGCAAGGTGAACGAAAGAAATACTGATTCAAAATTTGTGATCACTTTTTGGGTAGAATTCTAATAATAGCCGTACATATAATCGGAAAGCTCTTTGTCCACACGCAAGGAGGCATTCGACCGGTGTTCTATAAATTCTTTAACATAGTCATCATCTATGGATATGTTAAAAATTGTACGCAATGACAAGGATTATGAATTTGAAATTCATTTAAAAACAAACTGCTGGAAATTTTGCTCTTTTTCACATACCTCATTAATTATATAATTAAGGATTTTCGAATCTTTAATATCATTTAATCGAGCAATCAAACTTAAATTGTGTCCATCCTTGGCTGCATAATATATTGAGCATTTGAATGATTGTCTTATATTATCCATATCTCCTATTGCTTCAATATCCATTTTGATCAAATATTTTATTAAACTGTTATTAATAAAATTCACTAATATTTTAAATTATTGTTTCACAATACCATATACAATAATAATATTATATTACTCACAAATAACACTCACAGTTTTGTCGACTATCTAACTAACTTATCTCTATCATATGAATTGTGTCAAATGTCAAAATATATTGTGCAAATTTTCGATATATATCGTTGTCGAATTGGTACTGCCACAATATTATATTGTAATTTTAGCTATTTAATACAAGATGACGCATGTTCGGTTCGAACTTTGAAAATTAGTAAGCTGGCAGTTACTAAAAGTAAACATTTATTTTTCTTCTCGTTTACATATTTAAATATTTTTTAAATCAAATTTGGTCGTCTTTTACAAACATTACAAGTTCTATGTAATTAAAACACCATTTTTGCCGTCGAATAGTATGTTTCTATACATCGTTAAAAAAATTAAATATATCACAAAATCATATAAAATTTTATTTTATTTTGCAGTCAATAAATTGTACAAAATTCATTAATTATAAATTTTTTATATTATTATATCAAAACAAAACCCAAATTTACAATAAATTTTTATACATTTTACATTAAATTTAAGAATATATAAATTTACTGTTATATTATTTTTACAACTGAAAGGTAAAATAAGTATAAAAAATTCAAAACTAAAAAACGCTATGGAAAATATGGTAAATTGTTTAATGACCAATGTTATCGCAGATATTTTTTAAGTTTTCTTCATAATATGGTTGATAATGGTAAAACAACAAACTTGCTTAGCAATGCTCCTTGAATATGTTTCATTATATATTGAATACGAACAGATAGAAACCAGAATTGATATATGTATTTATGTATGTTTTCCATAGGTTTTTGAATAAATAGTACCTGCCGCGTAAAAAATAAAAATATATAAATACATTCATCCAAAACTTAAATTTAAATGCAGATTTAATTTTAAAAACTAACTACTACTACTACTAAGCGTTTCGATTCTAAACGCACATTTGCTTAATAGCTGCTTAACCATTCCATATGAAAATAAAAATACATTTCACAATAATAATATTGTGTTATTTAATTTAAAAATAAACTGTATTTAAATTGATTTTATACAATAACGTAAATATTTTTCAGAACACATTTTTTTATTATTTATTTATTTTTCGTGTATCAAAAATTCAATGTATTTATTTTTTAAGGCACTTTAAACAATTTTCAAACTTATATTAAATTGTTTAAGATAGTAAAAGGCTATTGATTATTTAAAGTTGATAATTATAATATATTAGCAGCTAATTATTTTTGATTTATTTATATGTTTTCATTATGAATTCTGACATGGTACAAAATGTTTTCATTTAAAATTTTATATAAAACTTTAAATTTAAATTTATATGTGTATATATACTTCGTATAAAAGCATAATGGCAAATTAAGTTTATAAAATTTCTATTGGCACATTTGAAATTCTTTTATTTAATTATAAAATTTATATATTAAAACAGCCAAAATTTATATTTTGTTTGTTGCAAAAATAAATGTATTAAATATAATTCAAGGAATAATATTATTAATGCAAAACGAACAAAGCCATTATATGACTTTTTCAATTCAAAATTTCGTTTAAAATTTATTTAAAAAAAAAATTCAATTAAAATTTTATAATTGAATTTCTAAATTTATATTTGTGGTTAACTATGTAACACAATCCAATTTAATTAATCCAATAAAAACCAATTGCAAGCAAATAAACAAACTAAAATTAGGGTTTGTTTTGTAAAACTCCATTAGAATTCTACAATATTAATTCAATAATAAATGCTTCCTTTTATAAATATTAAGGCACTTAAAATAATAAAGCGCATCATCATATTCGCGTATTTTTAAGCAATATTTTTGTCATTTCCAAAAAAAAATATAACTTTAAATAATAATATGCGATAAAATATTACTATTTTATTGCACATAAAATATTACAAATTCCTTTTATAAAGGAACATAATATATGTGTGTATATAAAATATTTAAAAATAAATATAACAAGAAAAAAATATGTACATCACGCGATAACTTTGGCTGTCTTCGATTTTCTTGTTTTAATTAATTCGAAGACAAGGCAGTCTTATTATTATTATTGTTATAATTATTAGGATGATTTTTCATTCTCTGCACTTGAGGCTTTTTAACTGGAGTTTTAACTGTTGAATCTGGAGTGCTAATTATGTCTCCAGAGCCTTGATTGTCACGTGGTAATAAATTCTCTTTATTACGATCTGAAAACACAACATTTGTTGCTAAAAAAAAAAGAAATAATTTTAATTGTATGTTAAATCAAGTGTCGATTTTGAAATAAAAATTAATGCTATTAAATTTGCATAAATAATTTTTTAAATAAAAAAAACTATGTGTACATTAAGAAACATTCCATGCCAATATACAAAAGATTTGGAATTAATATAAATGAACAAATTAATATATACTTACTACGTCTAGCTTTTTTCTTTGGTCTTTTAACTGCAGGTTTAACCGGTTGCTTAACTGGATCGAAATGGCAGTCTAACAAATCGATCAATTCAGTTTTCTCATCTGGTTTAAGATCTTGTATTGATTCAATAATTTCAGTTAAACCATCCTAAAAAAAAATGATGTACAATTTTATAAAGAAATTTTTCACTTGAGATCTAAAATTCACCTTCTTTTTATCATTCCACAAAGCATTTAAACTCTCGTAACCATGTCCATTTTCAGCCAATATTATACGAAATTTAACAGCTTTAACTCGATGATATAAAGTGGTTTTGAAATATTGTAAAAATACAGGCCGGAATGAGTTTTGACGTTCCAGATTAAGATTCTGGACCTTAAGCTCCTCAAGCTCATTATCAATAGGACTAGAGTATTGTTGAATCAAATTTACCATATTCTCATTATTGCATTCCGGTGTTAAATCAGTTCGTTCGCCTTTAGCTAAATGACCGGCAATCTCATATGCTAGCTTTGCCCGAACGCTTGCACTTCCTTCGAATTGTTCTTTTTCCTTAGTGCCATCATTATTTAGCAAAACCTTTGATAATTGCCGAAGTGAATAATATTTCATTGAACTAGCGCACTTTTCTTTAGCCAGCTCATATCCATTAGCAAATGATTTGACAGTTTCTAGAAATCTATCTAGCATATTATATTTTTTCATTGCCTCTAATATCATATATGGAACAAATTTTCGCTCTTCATGATAAATTAAAATCACTCCATTCGAGTCCTTTTCAGAGTTCTTAATTGATTCAATCCAATTAAGAAAGTCTTTTATAGCCGCTACTTCAGACTTGGATTTGACCACCTAAAATTGTGACATTTCATTATTTGGCAAATCAAATTCAATAGAAAAAGTAATTACCTTGTACGACTGCATGCATTTCAACATTCGATAAAAGCCGATTGTTATAACACGGACTTGATGGCGTTGTCTAGCAGCCGGATTTAAATTCATATATGGCATTATGTACTGAGAGAATTGCTTATTCGGAGTATATGCAGCCAGTTGAACTATCTGAAAAGCAGACACCATCATAAGAAGAATGAGAAGTTAACGAAGTAATCAATTTTAAGCACCTCATCAATTAGCCTTCGACCGGTGGTATCAACATCAATTCCAACTAACGTGTATTTACCTTGCGGTAAAACCGCATTGCTTTTATCACTTCCAGAGCGCATTTTTTGATTTAATGGAATTTACAAAATGCTATAAAGTAAAATTCAAAACAAATCCTTTTATTTTATTTCTGCGAGAAGAAATATCTGTTCAAATTCATTTTTCAAACATAAAAATTACATTTCGGCTATTTCACATAACCTTAAATAAATCAACTTAGAATAAACAAAATTCAATAAACTAAAAATTTCTTCAACACTTTTAAAAAAAATTAATTTACAATTTTTATTATAAAAAAAAAATTTCGATGTGATAACTTACCTTAATATTGGACTAAGACTATATACAATTTTTTATTATGCACGTGCGTGCAATTCAGGCCTTCACAGATCTAATAGTGCTTTCCGAATGATGATATCAAATTGAACGGTTTTTGCATTTGTGAGTATGTATATTGTCATGGATAACAAGTTCGATTTTTTTAATCTCTCTCTCTATAACAATAGATTATTAGGCAAGTATATAAAGCTATACTTGCGAAAAACGCATGTTTCCTATTATATACAGTGAATGTATACTGTACTAAACAATAGAAGTTACCAAATGAAATTGAATAATTCATGTAATCAATTTGAATGTGGTCGGCGTAAGTACGAAAGAGCGCCAAAACTATTTCTTTTGATTATTTGTTTTTTTTTTCAATTTCATTTATATTCATTACTGTATAGTGTTTTGATATGTATTATAATTTGATTAAAAAAAAGCAATTGTAAGGGATAGTTTGTGTAAATTAAAATGCATAAAACTGTTGATACTGCATTATCGACAACAAGTTTTCAGCGATGTTTCGCACCATATGTTATCATAGATACAATTCTAAGTGGATTTGGTTAATATAGGGTTTTCGAATTAGAGTGATATGATTTAAAAAAAAAAAAAACTAATTGTTAAGGAACTTCAAGTGTTTTTTATTTAATGTGAAGAACAATCGATACAATTAAGTTCTGAATAAAACGTCATCCACGACTTCTTTTGCAGGAACGAATTCGATGAACCCAATTTTCGAGCACTTTTTCCACTAAATCAAGTCATATGTCATGAATAGCACGTTCAATATTGAATTCAAAAGCTTGGTGAGAGTCTGGTTTATTGCTAAAGACCAATGACTTCAAATAAACCCACAAGAAATAGTATAATGGTATTAAATCACAACTTCTTGGAGGCCATTCAATGTCACAATTTCTTGAAATAATCGATTCTCCAAACTTTTCTCGCAATAATTCGGCTGTTGCACGTGCTGTGTGGCACGTAGCCCCGTCATTTTGGAACCAGATGTTGTCAAGATCAACTTCTTCCAATTTCGGCCATAAAAAGTTGGTTATCATTGATCTACACATCTACCCTTAGATTATAGAAGAACTGGATAGGCCTCTACACAAGAATTCTGTCCGAATTTTGTTGGCATACATTCGTAGAACGCACACACATGCAATACAACAGAAACGGCGTAAATCATTGGAGTCCAATTTAAAACTTCAGTATGCGATTGAAGCGGTTCGTTTAAAACCATTTTCATATGTGGTGGTCATTTATGCGTAAAGAAATAGATTATTTAATATTGCTGGTTTTGTTGTTTGATGGAATTAGTTTTGGAAATTCGCAATAAAACACAGTTATCTATTTTAAAATATTATTTATTTATTTATTAGATATTTCACTATGCATTATTTATTAAAACAGAATTATAAAGTGGAAGAGCATATAAAAATATAAATTGTAAGTTATTTGATTATATGAAAACAATTATGTGCACAATAAGAAGTTAATCGTATACAACATGAAAGGAAATGCTTTAAAACTAAATTACAAGATGAAAAATTTAATGTACTTAAAAAATTAATAACTTATATTTTAAAAAAATTAAAAAAATATTATTTAGTAAATGCATTATAATATGGTCTAATAGAGCAAGCAAAACAAATTTATTTAAATAATAAGCTTACCGAAGAATAAATTTTATTTATTTTAACACAATAAAAACAGCAATGGAAAATAGCCAGAAAAATTCGGTCCCTTAAACTTTCTTACAAACACTTTATATACTCCGGCACTGAACTATTTTCTGGTAAACATTGAACTGTCAACATCTTATTTGTTTACATTTATTGACGGACGAACTTTTCACTTTTTCACCACTTTTTAGATAAAATAAATCACTGATAGCCATTTAGGCAAATCACAAACTAAATATTTGTTATTTTGTTTTCTAAAAATGAAGATGTCACTTACCGAAAGAAAGAAATTCCCGGTTTTCTCATTTCGTCGAATTTCTAGCAATTTCTAATAAATTACTTAATTTTCTGAAGTAAAAACTTCGTATTAAGTTTTATCAACAATATAACTATTTATTAAAATACGTACTTTTCCGTAAATACTTATAATTATGTGAAAAAAACCACTTTTAATTGCACTTTCCGATGTGCCAAAATAAAACTTGACAAATGACAATAATAGCTCTTAAGTTACCATTAAAGTTTTAAAACTCTCCGAAAGTCTACAAAATAGAGGCGCTTTATATTTGATTGCTATTTACGAAATGAATAATAAATCTAAAATAGAATTCCATTTCATAGCAAAAGATTGTACAAAAATAAAAATTGCCTGTCGTTATGTTTAAATTATATTTTTGTTTCCAATAAGTGAATTAAAATGAATATAAATTTTGCTTTTGCAATTTAATACATTTCTATTTATTGGCAGTGGGTATCATGTCTACATTAAAAGATCTACACAAAAATATATAATAACTGCGATTTCTCGCCGCTTCTGTAATAATTGTGCCACAAAGTTGTGTATACGAGGTCTGTTCAAAAAGTATCGCGAATTTTGAATTTCAGCGGGTTACGTATATTCGATTTTCGATTTTTTGTGGCGTTATATTGGTACTTATGTCTCTCACTTATGCCGACAAGTTCGGCCATTTTGAATGTTCAGTTAATTTTTGACAGGTGCTTTGCTTGTGTTTTGGCTCATCTTCGATTTTTGCCAAATTTCGACCAAAAACCGTATCGCATTAACATTGCTAAGGAGCTGTTGGACTCTATCCACGACAACCCAAAATTTGGGAGCTGTTGGACTCTAAGCGCGCCAAGTTGGGTCGAATATGAAGGTTTTGCTTACAGTTTTCTTCGATTACAGGGGCGTGGTGCATCATGAGTTTTTGCCACAGGGTAGGATGGTCAATAAGTACTATTACCTGCAAGTTATGCGCAAGTTGCGTGAAGCAATCCGCCAGAAACGCCCGGATTTGTGGAAGAACAAAAATTGGCTTTTGCACCATGATAAAGCCCCTGCTCACGCATCGTTGCTTATGCGCGAATTTTTGGGCAAAAATAATACACTAATAATGCCGCAGCTACTGTATTCCTCAGATCTGGCCCCCTGCGACTTTTTCTTGTTCCCGAAACAGATTCTTTGATCCATTTTTTGGAATGGGCAAAAATCGAAGATGAGCCAAAATACGTGCAAGCAAAGCAGCTGTCAAAAATTAACCGAACATTCAACATGGCCGAACTTGTGGACATAAGTGAGAGACATGAGTACCAACATAACGCTTGAACAGTTGGTGTACGAAAGTGATAAAGTCGGACTCTCCATGAATAATACAAAAACCAAAGTAATGACTAATTCCGACAAAATCACCTTTACAGTCAACGGCAACAAAATAGAGTACGTCGATGAATATACATACCTAGGACAGATAATATCACCAAAAGACCTTACAACCAAAGAAATAAATAACAGAGTACAATTAGCATGGAAAAAATACTGGTCTATTAAAGAAATTGTCAAAAACCCACAGGTACCACTTAAAGCTAAGAAAAAAATATTTGATTCTTGTATTCTACCTATCATGACATACGGATGTCAAACTTGGAGTCTAACAAAACAAAACTTACACAAACTAGAAACCTGTCAACATAGCATGGAGCGAAGTATGCTCAAAGTCAAGTTAAGAGACAAAGTAAAACTAGGAACATTACGTAACCAAGATAAAACTAACGATGTACGAGCATACTGTACAAGAAAACTAAAATGGAGTTGGGCAGGTTATATGATGAGGAGTAAACAAGAAAAATGGGTTAAGGATGCAACCGAATGGTGTCCAAGACAAAATAAAAGAAAGAAAAGGAGGCAGCATCTGAGATGGGAGGACGATATTCGGAAAATAGCCGGTGATACTTGGAAGAGGACGACTCATGACCGGAAAGTGTGGCAAGCTCTAGGGGAGGCCTTTGCGGAAACGCAAGAAAATCTCAAAACCGGTGTCAATTAACATAAATGATAGTAACTTTCTTCTAAGATTGTTAAATAAAGGCTATTATTATTATTATTATTGTTAATAAAATTTAATACGAAGTTTTGATTTCAGAAAATGAAGTGTTTTGTCAAGAATTGCTTTTCATACAATGAAATGAGGAAGCCCTTTTTAAACAAAATAACAAAAATTTAGTTTGTGATGTTCCTAAATGGCGTTTAGTGATTTATTTTATCCAAAAAGTGGTAAACAAATGCGATGTTGACAGTTCAATGTTTAGCCGAAAATAGTTCAGTGCCGGTGTACGTAAAGTGTGTGTAAGAAAATTTAAGGGAACGAATTTTTCAGTCTGTTTTCCATTATTATTTTCAATGTGTTAAAATAAATAAAGTATATTGGGTAGGCTTATTAATTTCAATAAATTTGTTTGCATTTATACTTTCGCTTACTCTATTAGACCATATTATTTACTAATTAATATTGTTTTCAATTTTTTTAGAATATTAGTTATTAATTATTTAACTACTATTTCAATTAACAAATACACACTGTATATTATAATGATGCTTTTTGTATCTACTAATGCTTATTTAATAATTAAAATTTATATTTACTAAGTTGCGGTGTGGTTTATTTCAGCATAAACATAATATCAAATTCTCTCATTTAATTCAGTTTGCATTTTTTGATTGGATTTTAATTTGTGCACATAATTATTTTGATATAATCAAATAACCAGCAATTTATATTTTTATATGCTCTTCAAGTTTATAATTCTGTTTTAATAAATAATATATAGTGAAATAAATAAAAGGAAAATATAATAAATAAATAAATAATATTTTAAAATAGATAACTGTGTTTTATTGCAAATTTCCAAAACTAATTCCATCAAACAACAAAACAAGCAATATTAAATAATCTATTTGCTTACGAATAAATGACAATACATATAAAAATGGTTTTAAACGAACCGCTTCAATCGCATACTGAAGTTTAAAATTGGCCCCCAATGATTTACGCCGTTTCTGTAATTTTGCACGTGTGTGCGTTCTACGAATGTATTGCCAACAAAATTGTGCCACAATTTTTATGTAGAGGCCTATCCAGTTCTAAGGTATTTTCATGATAAAATGTCAATGCTGACTGAGCACTTTTGACTTTAACACATGTCACGTGTCATGCAAAATCTGTCAAATATTAAAAATATGAAAAATTATACAGTAAAAAAATCGCCCAATATAATATTTATTGGCTAGCATTGATTTGGCGTTGTAATGTTATAAAAAGACAAAATTAAAAAAATCTTCTTTGGCCAAGAGAAACTTTTATTATATCTTCCATATACTAAATTATTGTAGTTTTTATTTAAATATAAAATTAATCAATTTCAATAGCTGTCTTATTTTGGACCAATTTTGCTACTCCCGAGTAGTCGCGAGTAGATGGCCAAAGGAAGGCAAAATTTAATGACAGCAGTAGAAATATAACCTCAAAATAGTCAACAACAATACTGAGTTTACTCAAACATAAACAATAAAAACTGAGTTTATTCACATATAGAAAATACTGACAAATATATCACTCTTCTACATAACCAAAGAACCCGCTAAGCCATCTATTTCCAGCCCGGAAACTAAAATCCCCCTACCATAAATAGTTGGCGCAACTCTTATTGCAATGTACTCATTTGTTCGAGGTAGATTAGATGATGACAGCTAGCACTACTCGGGAGTAGCAAAATTGGTCAAAAGGAAGACAGCTATTATAAACTCTTTAAAAAGATAATAGTTTTATGGAAGAGCTACTATGTATTATATCTGAAAAATTATGTCAATTAATTAATATAAAGTATAACAAAAACTAAAAGCAAACTATCATAATATTTTCATTATACTTTATTTAATTAATATTTACTTATATTCTAATTAATTTAATATCAAATTATTATTATTATTATTATTACTTTTATTATATTTTAATCATAATTATATATATATTTTTTTATTATAATAATCATTATCTTTTCTTATTCTCTCAATAGTATTTGTATATATATAAGACTTAGATTTTCTTATAGAACTAATTTTAAATCTTTTCACTTTTTCTTTTCTTGTTTTTCTTCTTCTCATTAATATCACAAATTTCAATAAGGAAAATTACAATTGTGCTTATTTGATTCGTTTTAAAAATTTTCTTCAATTAATTATATAATTAATAAGGAGTTTTTCTAATAATTTTGAAAATACCATATTTATTGTATGCATAAGATTCTTTCTTTCAAATACTCGTGCATGTATGAAATAATCTATATTCAAATAGAATAGGGATAGTATATTTAAACTGTAATTATATTTAAATTGAAAAAATAATTTTTTTCCTATTTTTGCTTTTATTAAGTTCATATATAGGTTTTGAGGTAGTTTTGGGGATAAATAGTCGAGTAGGTGATATATATGAAATAGATAACAATTATTTAAACAATAATTTCAATAAGTTTTTTTAAAAATATTTTTTTTTTAAAACAATGTTTTTTTTTGTAATTATAGTTTATTTTTTGAAAAAAAAAATATATTTCCATGTTAAAATAATTAATTTTATCGTACAGGAAATAATCCTTAGATCTTTGCTTAATCGTTGACATCCTATTACTTTGATGCTTAGATTATAGAGTATACTTCATAATCTAAGTTGTAAACTTTCAGCATCACCATTATTTTCTTGCATACACGTATTGACAGTTGCTGGGTTTAGTCAGATTTTCATTATGGATAAATTTCAAATTCAATTTGCTATTTATTACCTTCTTATAAAAGAATAAACAGCAACTAATATTAGAGCTGATTTGAACGAAATATTAGGGGATTAAGCATATTCTTAAAAGATCTTTTGGTTTTGGCTTTGGACTTCAAACATTCTCGTTCAAACGTAATTGATTCAAAATCGTAAATTACGGAAGAACTGATGGACAAATTTCATGATATGAAATTTCTATCGATTTTTTTACAAGCAAGATGGCTGCCGTGCTTTTGTGAACGACCGAATAAAAGCGAGTGCTTGAAAGAATTTTTGAGCAATGCTTTAACATTTTTAAGCAAAATACAATCTAAATTTTGCGTCGATACGTACCGCGGATGAAACAAGGATTAATAAAAAGACCAATTCTGGATCAGAATCTCTTTATCACGTCAATATAGACAGCGAATGCAGCAGCGAAATTTATAAAATTATGATTCAATATACCTTTACCTTATTGTCCACACTTTTCTCAGTTATATTTTTTAAATTTTAAATTTAGAAAAAAAGTACTTAGAAAAATTTTCATTAAATGTAAAGATGGTAGAATGAACTAAAATATATTTTGACGAGTTGCAGTAAAGGAATAAAAAAGCTACAAATACGGTGTATTAGTGAATTGTTAATACACCATATTCCCGTACATATAATCATAAAAATATTTCATGTTATTTGCATTTATACAGGATCATACACTTAATGGGCGAAAATACGATGATTGAAGAAAATTTTACCACTCTAAATGATTTCTTCAAAGAACATTTCTCTTAGACTATAAACTCTTCCATTAAATATTATTAAATAAATAAAAAACTATATTTTGCTAAAAAATTTAATTTTTTTTCTTAAAAAATTAATAAATTTTTTTACAAAAATTAAAAATTCATTTTTTATAGGGTATTATAAAATATTGAGCGGCTGATTGTAAATACAATTCAAATAAAAATCATATTTGACTACGAACAATTGACTAAAATTCAGTATTAATAAAGGATTTAATTAAAATTTAAAATATCTTTAAATGTTCATGGATTATTTTCCTAATCGTCCCGTTTTATATAAGAAATAATAAGCTTATGCATACAATTCGATTTTTTCTTTTATAAAAACTTACACAAAAATTAGTAAACATAACAATATTTTATATAATTATTTATATATTATTATTTATGGTTGTTCTTGAAAAAACTAATATTAAAAACCGATATTAAAATTGATTTTTATTTTATTAAGAATTTGACTAGATTTTCAAATTTTTTTTTTTAATAAATCAATCTATTTTATTTTAATATTATATATAATACAGTTTTTTTTGTTATTTTTTAAATGATTTTTATTTTAATATAAACATTTTTAATTAATTTCATTTTATAATTACTATTCTCATTTCATAATATTGTAATTTTACATGGTTTAGTTTTAGTTATTATTTATTTTTGCATTATTGAATTTAATAAGAAAATAATAAACTTTTCTTATTAACAAAAATCAAAATAATTAGTAAAATTTTTATTTTAAATCTTTTTTAAGATCATTTCAATTGGTTTTTTTTAACTGTGTTTTTAAATTTTTCTTTTAATAATTCCTATTTAAAATTTCTTTTTCTGCTAATACAAACAAATTCAATCTTCACTCTAATAAGATCTATTAATAATATATAAATATACTAGAACTTGTATATAAGATTATTCAAAAAATTTATCTATTTCTTTATATATTTAAATTACTTATATAGAAAAATAATAGCTTAGATGTTTTTGTACACATTCTTTTTCCAATTTCACAATTCAACATTTTCAAGAACAATTCACTCTTGAACCATTTAATTTTTTTTATATAAAAAAGAAGTTAATAGTAAATAAATAATAATTTTAAAATTCGAGAAACTTATATTAATAAGAATGTATGTGTTCTTTTCACTAACTCTATTATATTTTAATTACGTATGTACAATTATTACTAGAAATTCTTAACTTATTTAAATGTAATATTTACAATGTGAAATAAGAATTACTATATTTAACGAGTATGTAGAAATAATTTATTGAAAAGAAATTGTTTTTTTTCTTAATTTTAAAAAAAAATAAATCTTATCAATTTATTCTTCATCTTAAAAAGTCATCGTTACTTAGTACATAACTTGTGGAAAGAATTTTACCTAAAAATAGTTGTATTAGAACTAAAAATAGTACACCTGTAAAATTGAATTTATTTAATTCTGTCAATTTTATAGCTGAATTATGTTGCATTGCAGCTGGATGTTCACCTAAAAGAATATGAATGGAAATAAGGCAATTAAAAATTTAGTAATACTAATAATGTTAGTCGAAAAAATTGTATTTATTTAAAAAAACACATAATTTACCTATTATGACGTGCACATAAACACTTGCTGATTTAGCTATTGTTGGTACGCAGGTGTAGTTGCCAGTATCGTAGGGCATTGCCTTTCTAATTTTAAATCTGAAATTTATATGAAAATATCCAAAGTAAAAAAAAAAATATTTTTCTATTTTAGTTTGATTTTATGAATTATCTAAAACTACAAAAATATTGCACTAAGAAGATTTTATAAAAAAGATAGTACAATACCAGCGGAAAAAGAATGAAGTGGAAGTGTTTTATAAAAGTTCCAAAATATTTAATTGTTTAAATAAAATAACATTTTATATGTAAAGGAAACTTTTATTTTGTATTTTGATTAATAAAAAACAACTCCTCTGACAACAGTTATAATGTTTTATTTAACGTGACTTAATTGCCTTTCAACTTAAAACCACGAGTCGCCTAGGACTATAGGGATTGAGTTACGCTTAATCAACGCGTCACCATTGCTAGCAGTTAACAGTCAGTAATCAGCTAGAAGCTGACTACTCCAACTGTTGGTGGTGGGAACTACCTAAACCTCTACTGTCATTAACAGTGACAGGGCCCGAGATAATTACTAGTATCTCCCACTAGCGATTCGAAGACCGTACCCGCGATATGGGTATTAACCACAGCCACTACGTTACTGCCTAAGCGCCTCACCAATGTCGGGCACAGTGTGTTCCAACACCATAAAGCTCCTCGACTTTCGTAGTATCAATTTAGTTTTAAGAGTACTTCGGTTTGTACTCCGCTCATGAAGCTACAGTTAGGAATCTTGTAAGTCCCTAGGCACCGCTAAGCCAACTCAGGTACGCGGGTTCGCCAAGACCCAAAAGTATAACCGGAATTGACCTTGGTCTTTTACCCGGTTGCAGCCACCCTGCGTGCCATTCACACACTAATTTATACACCATTCTCGGTCTCCTCTCAAAAAGTGCACGGCAAATCAACACCTCACTCACATCCACACCCTCATCATTCACCACGATTCCACATGCACCTAAGTCACGTAAATCCTCGTACAGGCCACACTCAATGAGAAGGTGTTTGGCACTCTCCTCCGCCGCCCCACAAGGGCATCTAGCCTCCGCAGCTAGACCACGCCTGTACAGGAACACATTCATACTGCTGTGTCCCGTGAATAAATACCCAAGGTACAGACCAAATTCAAATGCAAAGCACACATCATTCACAATTTCATTCCAGTGACGTTGTCAAATTTTATACATTCTGTTCAGGACCAGTACACGCCGCTGGCGTGGACTAAGATCCTGAACATCTTCATTCATAACCGAACAACCAGCAAGCGGGATGCCCCGCCGTGGGCGGTGTTGGATGCTTCCACGAAGCACATCCAAATCCCATAGAATTTCTCCCATTAGAACCTGCATCGCCTCGTTCAAGTCAGACGCTGAACTGAATTTATGCCCATCCTTGAATCCTCTGACAAAAGTTACATTTTTAATGGTTTCGAGTTGAAGTCAACAATTCAGCTAAACTATTTTAAACTTATTATTATCAAATAAATATAATCTAAGCCTACTTGAATGTAGTGTCCTAATGTACTACAGTATATAGTGTAGGATCTCGTAGCACACTACATCATTCTACCTCCGAAATTACGGAGTTATGGGGATAGACTAACATTTTATTTTAGCTTATTTTAATGCTGAATTTTTGTTTGTTGGTTGTTGCTTGTCGCGGTTTGTTGCGGCTTATTAATGTTGCTTGGTGCTGGTGTTTGTTGCAGCTTTATGTTGCCAGATGTTGATTTTAATGTGTAAAATTTTTAGCAACTTCGGACCTCTGATTCTTCAGCCAAGAAGGTCGATCTTTTCGGTTGACATGTGTAGAGTTGGGGTCATCAATTATAAAGGTTGCTCAATTTTTGTACTATTTATTAGTATTTATTATTTTTAATTAACACACAAAATGACAATTATTTTAATAATTTATTAATACTTTCTTATTACAATTTTTCTTTTTTTACAATTTATTATTTAAGTAAGTTAATACAATATTATTAATTATTTTATTTTATCTTATTTTTTTAAGCAACCGTTTAATGCACTAACACCACTAATTTTAAATTGAATTACAATTAACTAACAATCTTTTTTTTAACTTATTCACATTTTCAATTTTTATCATATGAAAAGCAACTAACTATTTTAACAAATTTATTTCGTTCACATTTCAGGCAATTCGATTTAAAAACAAATTATTATATTTATTCCGTTTTTTGAGCACGATATATCAATGCGCTACATTGTAAACTATCTCCAGTATATACTGTAGGCATCGGTCCGCTATATGTTTCTCTAACTAACAAAATATTTTAACATTTTAAGAGTCGACGAGTGTTTATAGTAATTGAGAGAATAATCGGAAATAAAGCTTTTTATAACGAGCAACAGAAAAATCATGAATTGAAATTTGAGTTAGATGAAAAATTTTGTTACGAGTATGGAACGCGTCATTAATGATTTTTCGGAGGAATTAGAACGGTAGAAAAACGTACTTAAAGATCGATTTTAAAATATTCGATCGGTTTTGATCGGTTGCCGACTAGTCTTAGTAGTAACCGCATGTGAGTACAGTCGAAAGTATCGTATTTTATTAAAGTAAATTATAAAATTTGTAGATAGATATAGAAAAAATAAAAATAAAAAACAAAACTGAAGCATATGGTACATTATATATAGTACTTTTAATTTAACTGGATTTGAAATTGAAAATTTTTAGTTATAAAATTGGGTCAATGGCATTTTTAAATTTAAACAGTAGAAAAATATAAAATAACAAAAATAAAATGTAAAATATAATAAAATTTTTAAAGCAAAAATTTTTTGAGAAAACTTTCTTTCGCAAAAATAGGAGGAAATTTTGATACTCATGAAATCCTGTACCAGTAATCTGCAATAAATTGAACAACAAACTTCAAATTTTCTGCTTGAATAATGTACAATTTAATTACATTTTTCAAAATTAAATATAAATTAAAATTATCAACTCCAATTGTTAATACATATTGAAATAAGGCATTAGCGCTAGTTTTAATAACCCAAATCTTTTTTGGAATTGTTCTAGTATTACATACGTGTATTAGCATTTGGCGAAAGTTTCTTTTTTCATTTTATTATTCATTTTATAAGTATTACATTTTTTCAAAAATTTATTCAAATTCATTTTAAGTGTATTATTGACAATGACTAATCTAGACATGAGATGTTTCCAAAAAACTAAACACAATCAAGACTGGTCATTTCCAAAAAAATAAATACAGTAGTGATTGGTAATAAGACCGGCATCACTGTTGATTTTTTCTCCATATTTTTTGTACTCGTACGTTAATCCTTCTTAGGAGTGTAATACAAGTTTCAACCTTGTCCCGTAGTTATGTGACCCTAAAGAGCCTGGTAAATGAAGTGGCATATTTAAAGCGCATTACGAAAAATGGAACAGAGAAATTTAGAAAAACGATGTGCCATCAAATTTAGAAAAACGATGTGACTTACGAAAAGTTTCAAGGAGCATATAGGGAACATTCCTTATCAAACGCACAAGTTTATTGGTGGAGGATAAAAGAAACGGTCTCCATATCGAAAACTGATGAAAGTGTGCTGCGAATGCATTCAAGGTAAAGTATCAACCAAGTTTTTTATGAAGAAGAACTCCTAGAAAAAGGGTTCTTTGCGTCACATGGTCATCTCCATCAACAAGTTTTTGTCGAGAAAAATAAATTCCTGGTGTCACCTAGACTTTCCAGTTGTCTAGTTAGTTAGTGTGACTTTTTTTCTTCTGCAAGACTAAAAAACGCTTAAAAAAACTTGGTACTGTCAATACCATCCAAGAGGACGGTATAAAAAAAATTTGTTATAAAAAAAATCGGTCTCATTGCTTTTGCGCGTAATACCATCCAGAGGAGTGTAACCGTGGTACTGAAGGCTATTTGAGTTGAAATCTTCCACCACTGCTACGAAGAGCGTAAACAATGCCTTCGGTGATTATAGCTGCCCAAAGTAACTACTTTGATATGGCTTATATTGATACACGTATATAAAAATAAAATAAAATTGTTTTTTTTTTTAAATATAGGGTTTTCCAATAAGAGTGATATGATTTCTAAGTATTGTTTCGGCCATTTGTAATATGTCATGATCTGTCTTTTTTTTCATTGTATTTAGTAATGTTTACAATTTCATCATGGAGAGATATACGCAAGAACAACGTTTACAAATTATTCAATTTTATTATCAAAATAATTGTTCTCCAATTGCAACTTTTCGTGCGCTTTTACCATTTTATGGTCGTAATAATCGTCCAACTGTGCTCGCTATTTGTCGAATTGTTAAAAATTTCGAGCGTAAATTTTCTTTACATAATTTTCAAGTACCAATAAGACAAAGAACCGCTCGAAGTAATGAAAATATTGCTGCCGTTCAGGCAAGTGTTGCTGAAGATCGCAATTTGTCGATTCCAAGACGTTCTCAAGAATTGGGACTGTCTCAAACCACAGTCACTCAAGAACTGAAGCCATTGGACCACCGTAAACGTCGTGAATTTGCTGATTTTGTTTTGGAAGAACTTGAAAACGATAACGATTTTTTTAAGAAAATCATCTTCTCTGATGAGGACCACTTTCATCTGAGTGGTGCGATAAATAAACAAAACTGTCGATTCTGGTGCGAAGAAAATCCACAAATTATTCATGAACACCCATTACATTCACCTAAATTGACAGTTTGGTATGGTTTTTGGGTTGGTGGAATCATCGGTCCGTACTTCTTTCGAAATGAAGCTGGTAACACAGTTACTGTCAATGGAGAGCGGTATAGATCGATGATAACCAACTTTTTATGGCCGAAATTGGAAGAAGTTGATCTTGACAACATCTGGTTCCAAAATGACGGGGTAACGTGCCACACAGCACGTGCAACAACCGAATTATTGCGAGAAAAGTTTGGAGATTTGATTATTTCAAGAAATTGTGACATTGAATGGCCTCCAAGAAGTTGTGATTTAACACTATTAGACTATTTCTTGTGGGGTTATTTGAAGTCATTGGTCTTTAGCAATAAACCAGACTCTCATCAAGCTTTAGAAGTCAATATTGAACGTGCTATTCATGACATACGACTTGATTTAGTGGAAAAAGTGCTCGAAAATTGGGTTCATCGAATTCGTTCCTGCAAAAGAAGTCGTGGAGGCCATTTGAATGACGTTTTATTCAGAACTTAATTGTATCGATTCTACTTCACATTAAATAAAAAACATTTGAATTTGAACTTAACAATTAGTGTGCTTTTTTTTAAAAAGAAATCATATCACTCTTATTTGAAAACCCTTTATAAAATCAACCATTAATTTTCCGAGGGTTAATTTTCCACTCTTTCCATACTCCTTCGATGATATTTTTATCAAAAGCATATCATTTAATGATTCATTTTTATTTTATTTTTTAGTTATATGGTATTATTAATCTGACAATAACGCAATAGCTTAAATTATTATCACATGAGCTCCGTTAGCTAACTGAATTTATAATTACGCAAACTATTTTGAACAACCTACCCCTTCAAATTCAAACTACAGAAAATCTTGAGATTTTTTTTTGCTCATGAAATTTTTAATAATTTTTAAGTAAATTAAATGGAACGTTCAAGAGAATATAAAAACCAAAAAAAATCACCTTGATGTAAGGCCCATTGTCCAATCATTCTCTACCGTTATTCTATGTGAACTGTCAATTTCATTATGGTTTGTTGCTGTATCTATTATTTCATTACCTATTAAAGAAATAATAATTATCATTATGTCATTTATAAAATAGATTGAAAAAAAAGAAAACTAACTCTTCTTACCTTTGTACCAAAAAATATTGCCTAATTCATGGGGACCTTGTGATATTTTGCATGTGAGATTAATATCGCTGCCAGATTTCACATATAAATCCATAGGTCCTAATATTGTAGCTTTTAACTCTGACAATTTATAATAATCGAAATAGTAGCAATTATAATTAGCGATTAGCAAAGAGTTATCTAATTTGTGCTTTGGAAAGTAAAGTTTAAAAAAATACATTTAAAATTCAGATTTTGATATAATATTATTCAAATAATTGCCGCGAGAATTCTTGTAGGATTCGATTGTTTTGAAGTAACTTTTGTATATTTTAGACTGTTTTAAATACTCTAAAGTTTAATGACTGTATGCGTTAACACGATTTTTTACATAGTCTCACACGAAAAAATCGAACGGTGTCTCATCGCAAGACCTTGTAGGCTAATTGACAATACCGAAATATGTCCCATTAATTCGAGTGAATTGACAATTCACTGAGTGAGGAGTGAGTTTCATCGCTGAAGAAAATTTTGTTTGTAAAATGCGCATCCAAAGCCTGTTGTTTCAGCATCCCATTGGCGTTAGCTTTTGTACATTTTATGGTCAGTTATACATTTTATAGTCAGTTAAACAATCTATAATATTAAATAACCAACTTCAAACTAAATAAATACAATTTTAAATAATACATATGTTTAATAACAGAGGTATACTTTCCAAAACACAAAATGGATGAATCTTTAATAATGAATTGAAAACCAATTCCAACTTACCAACAACATTGAAGGTATAAGATAATGACATTTTCGGTTCCGTATTTATTTGGCACTCGTATATACCGGAGTCTCTTGGCTGTGGATATTTAATTTGTAGTGTCCAATTTCCAGAGTTTTCAGGTCGTATAACCTATAAGGTAAGCAATAGATAATAATATTTTGTTATAATCAATTATAAAAACATTTATTTGTACACAATTTTGTTAAAAAATCCATTTTGGCTAATAAAATTATGTTTTTTTTTTATAATAGTTAGCTATGTAAATATATATTCTATTAATTAGAAAATAATATTTACAAATAAAAAAGAAAAATTTCTTGAAGTCTCTACAATAACAAATGTTTACAAAACGAGTACTTGCTATATTTTTTTTAAGCACATACATATATCTTCTTAGTAGTTTATTTTCGTATGAATACAAATATCATTTTAATCATTTTTATTCATGTTAATTTCATATGATGCTAGAACCAAAATAGTTTTGGAAATAGTTTCATATTTATTTAGGATCCGAAAGTCAATATAGGATCGAAAAGTTTATTTTAGATCAAAAATTCAATAAATACGAGAATATTTCTTAGATACTATCGAATGAGACATATTTGAAAAATCGTTGTTTATTTTATTACTAAGTAATAAATAAACAAATTTGGTTCATCAGTTTTAAAAAAAATTATAGATAAGGGCTATATACGTACCTGACTCTAACAAATTTATAATAAAATATGAAGCAAATCGTTTATTAAAAAAGAAATAACGTAAAGTTCGAGAAAATGTAAGTATTCATAAATATAATTTATAATAAAATACCTGAAATCTCTGATCAGATGTGTATGTTGATACACCGGCTGTTAGTATATGTAGGTCACGCTTCCGTATCCACGATACCTGAAAATAGCATTAAAACAAAAATTATGCTTTATAACAATTGATAAAAAGATATGTTTGTCAAATTCAATATTATTTATTAAAAAAGTCCATAATTTCAAATGGTTTTGCCATTTCTGAACAAAGGCGGCATTTTGTGTTTTACGAGCAGAAGTAATAAGACTGATTTTTTTTTGGCAACAATTTTATTTTATTTTTATACATTACGCTCCTCTTGATAGTATCGACACAGTACCAAAAAAAAGTCTTTTTAAGCACACGACCTGAGATCCCGTCAATAAGAGTAGACAACTAGGAAACCAGTGAAATCCTGATTTTCTAACAAAAACTCGTTGATGGAGATGATCATGTGACATAAAGAATTCTTTTTGTAGGACTTTCAATGACTTTTTTCTTATAAAAAACTTAGTTGATATTTATCCTGAATGTATATTATTTTGGCCTTCCAAAATACTATACCATATATTATCTTGGCCCTCCAAAATACTTTATAACACCGAAAAACTTTTGCTTTTGATAAGTTATGTTCCTGATATTTTCCCTGAAACTTTTCGTAAGTTAAACTCGTGGATTTACCAAGCTCAATACGAAATTTGAGGCATATCATTGTTCTAAATTTTCCAATGCCATTTTTCGTAAAGTATTTCAATAATGTCACTTCCCAATAGGTTGACGTAGTTACCAAACGAGGTTAAAATTTGTACAGCGCCTCTAGGAGGGTTCATGTGAAAATATTTGAAATGACTTGAGTAACAAAGTACGATACCTTGGACTATACTCACACGCGATTACTACTTAGACTAGTCGGCAACCGATCAAAACTGGCACTAAAAAACTATCGGCAATCGATCAAGAACTTTGTTTTGTAATTTCTGTATCATCTCTAAGTGGGATTTACTTGTATAATCTCAAAGCTGGAAACTGTACATCGAAACAGATTTACGTATTTGATTGTAAACTAAAATTTTATTCTGCATTGACAGCTTAGAGCTCCTCTCCAACAGACAATAAAATTGTCTATATTTTTTAGTAAGTTCTCCTTTTTCCTTCTTCACATGCTCCTTCTACTTAAGTTTGGAATCAAGGACCATACCTAGATACTTCATAATGTGAAGAGGATAGGTGCTAGCATATTTCCCTGAGGTACCTCTGCTTTTCTTTTATTTAGGTTAGAATATTTACTGTCATACCTGACTCTTACCTGTTTGTCTGAAATATATGCAGTGAGCATTTGTAGAATTGTTTTGAGATCTCTCAAAAGCAATTCATCAAATACTGTAAAGAGAGCAATTTGAAGAATTGTTTTAAGAAATCGCTATGCAGTTTGACCCGATTAAGTACAATTTTTTTTGTAAAATAAATTTAACTGTTAGGTAGGTTTTGCTTCTCCTATTTTTTCATCTATAACTACCAATAAGTAACAAGCAGATTTTAAATACTGAAATTTTGGGTTGAAAATTTTATACCACTTTTTATAAACAACATTTCCGGAAGGACAGGTGAAAGAAAATTTTTTTTAATCACAACTAATTCGGAATGATCATTTAAGTTTCGGTGGATTATACTATACCGTACATAAAAAGGAGCATTTGCAAAGAATTATGCGAACTGGAAAATTCAGTTGAACCCTACCGTTCTAGTTCACATATCCAGATCGGTTTTAAAATTTTATCATATATATAAGTAATTTATTATTCAGTGAGAGCTTAGAACGCTTGTCAAGGAAGTACAGTGTAAAATATCGTATTTGATTGTATAATGGAAATAGCTCTACTATTAATGTGAATAAAATAATGTTTAAGGAAGGGTAAAGACTATTCAATTTTATAGAGAAAAAATATTGTCTTGTAGCAGTAATTGAGTTGTCATGACATGTTAATTCTGCTGTGTCATATGCATGTTAACCTAAAAATATATTAGCAGATGCTATAATATTTAGATAGGAATATCGAATTTATAAATATTATATAAAATCGCACCAAGGATATTACCCTGAGGAACACAGGTAATCAATATGCATACGAAGCAAGTTAATATAATGAGTTTTTGAACCACTTGGAAATAACGTTGTGAACAATATTATTTAAGGATCTCTTTGGAAACTAAAGAGTGGGAAGGAGACTCTTTAGGTGACATGATCAGATAGCTGGAATATGTCAAAAAATATTCCAGGGCAATACGCTTTCTGCTCAAGAGAGGCTACTATAAAACAACTTGTTGGTGCGGTTGAATAGTAGAAAATTGGGACCAAAATTCTACAGCAGATTTTAGTGTAAGACAAATACGTTAATCTGCAAATTATTACCACATGAGTTTGTAATTTGTAATGTTTTTGTCATTCCATTAAATCATTACACACATGGATCTCCAGATTTAAAAAAAAATTTTTAATTTTTTTTTGTCATTAATTGAATATTTTGTCAGATAGAATATTAAAATTTAGTTGTATTAACTCATTATTTGTTTGTTAATTTGTCTTAAATGTATTTGTTTTTGTATTTGCTCACCAATAACTAATATTTATTTATTAATTTTTTTAAAAACAAAGTCAAAATTATAAAATATAAAAATTATATTATTTTAACTATTTATATAAAATATATCTTAAATAATTAAAGAATTTCTTATTATCGAATTAATTAAAAATTTATGACTATAATAAAAAATTTTATAATGAACTATTTTTTGGACTAATGCTATCTTATTTATCGAAAATTTTAGTAGGAAATATCCACTTTAGTAAAATGGAAAAACAACTGTCCGGAAAGTGACCTCTTAAGTCATACACTGGAGTGGAATTGACATTTTTACAATGAACATTTTCCTAATAGTACTAAAAATTCCTATTCCAAAACTTATGAGTTATTTTATTTCCCAGTACAGCAGTAAAAATTTTTATTCGTTTGGCAGTAAATGGAAATTTTGTTGATTACGATTTCCTTACAAGCAGGCTCGAATCAAAATGAACTGGAATAGTTTTGGTCCAGTGATCAACAACCTTAACATCTCGTTGAACGTAATTGAAGTGTTTAAAGTTTTTGTGGTATACAAGGTTGTCTGCTGTTCAAAATTGGTTCAGTAAAATTTCTGAAATCGTTCTGTTATTGGGCATTTTAAGAAAACCGATGTCAAAAATAAAACACATAAACAAAAAAACAAAAATTTTGTTACTAGGAGACAATTTTCAATATGCTGCTCTCTATAGAGTTGCACTGGCACTGATGTAAATACATTTCCATACACGCTTCAAAGCTTTTCTATAATTGACAAAACTTCACGGTTCACTTATGAACACCTGCAAACTCACATATATTACCATTGTTCTAGATGGAAATACTGAGTATATACTCACATATATTACCATTGTCCATATGTATTTATGTATGTACAACCAATACATACATTTGATAGAACATAGTATTGCGCGTAAAAGTTATTTCGATGTTCCTTCCTGCATTTACCATGAAGAAAGGCAATTAAGTGCTCCTACAGTTACTGAAGAATTCAGAATTTTTGTTTTTGTGCTGAATTAATGGAATAAATGATATTTGGGGAATTGAATGATCCGGAAGAGAAAATCAAAGAAATTGATTTTGACAATAGCTTAGGTTATTAAACTGATTGAAATTTCACGTACTTCGAACGAAATAATGGCAAAAATTTGTATAAGATTAAAGGAATTTTCATGTTTTCCAAAAGTTCTATTAAACATAAGCATTTATATTTTATAAAACAATTGATTTATGTATGCGGCCTACACGTTATATATATACTTATAAACACTTTCATTAAAATGCATATTGTAAATGGAGTCGAGATAAGTGTAATAATCTAATTCTGTTATCGGAAACTAGAAGAATATTTAGATTATCTTAGTAAAATGTTAGATAAAATCCTTAAAGTGAGATATACAAAAATATGAATAGTCCTATCAGACTATGATTTTAATTTATTGCAAAGGAGAATGAACGAAAATGGATAAATACATCGAATAGAATGAAAAAAAACACTTCAACTTACTTAATACGTTAATATCGGAAGGTAATATTAAATTAAGTTTTGGGATAGATTTACTAAATAAGAAAATCACCCGATTACGTCCATCAAGAGCAGATATTGTGAATTATAAGAAAGACTTATACAAGTCTCTACCATCGCCGTCAACCGCATTTCATCCGTTATTAATGATTTATTGGTTTTGAACGGCTATGAAGTTACTATATGAGATGATACGACTACGAATTCGATATTTCACAGGATATACATATGTCCATATATTCTTATGTATGACTATATAATACGCAGTTGGTCCTGTTTTGTAAGAGTATTCATATTCTCGGATATTGTAGATAGAAACCGATTCGTTTTTCGTATGGTTGCATACGACTATAGCTGTGTCGACACTGTCACTCAAACATGTCTTAATTTGCTTTTGTCAACTCGTATAGTAATGTACGTATAAAGTCTGAGGTTAGAGAATCATACATGAATCACAAAGCTTGGTGACTTAGTTAATATGATATGGTAACAGCTAAAGTTTGGTATTAAGGTACACCAACGAGGTCTATTAAATTTATGGGGATAAGAAAGCGACAGGATACATAAGGTTACGGCAAGCTTACAATAGAAGGAGCACATGCTGACTGAATGGAATGGACGAATTATGCACTCAACAAAGGGTTCTGAATGGCCATATGGAGATGGATATTAGGACTAGTAGATAACCACACAAAAGACAGATGGCAAGATAGAATCCATATAGTAAAGGAATGTTTTTAGTAAAAAAGGAACTGTTTGGTAGGCAGTGAATTAAGTACGAATGCTAGCAAGTCAAAAAGGAGTTGTATAGAAGGCTACACCAGCAAAGACGCATACAGAGAAATTTTTCACAAATGGACAGCATCCCAAATGATAAAAGATGAAGTCGAACGATTGTTGAGCTGGAGAGTTGATGATAAAAAATATGAGAACCGATAAAATTTAGATTTCCATAAAAAGCTAAAGATTGATAGATAAAATGAAATTATAGAAAAAAGGGTAGCAGTTTATTTTTTAAGGTAGATTTAAAAAAAATGGAATGTCAACTTAAGATAAGCGAATCGATAAAAATATTTACTCAACGTTTTTCTTTTTGTAGTAAAAAAATTTTAAATTTAAGGATATAAATTTTACACATATTCAAGAAACTTATGTTGTGTTAGTATTAATTTTTATTTTCAATAATATACAATATTATATAAATTATATTATTTATACAAACTTTGCAAAAAAAATTCCATGTTCAAATATTCTCATTGTAAGAATTTTACTTCTAAAATTTTCATAATAAAACTCATTATTATCTTTTTCAAATTAAATATTTATAAATTCAATTGAATATTTTTAAATATCTAATTAGCAACGTAGATTTTTATAACAACATCAAACTCTTTTTTTCGCTATCGCCGTCAAAATAGTTTTCTTGGACAGGTATAAATAGGCGAAGGCGTTGTATCCACTATTCATAGACTTCAGCTCTACATTGAATAGTCCTGGAAGACTTCAGCTCTTCAGTTCTACATTGAATAGTATCTTAGGTACAGTACCAAATAACGTCTTTTGAAGTGTTTTTTTTTTTATCTTGGGGAAGAAAAAAATATAGTGACTTAGATTAAGTGAGTACGTGTTAAAAGCGCAGAAATTTCTTTTTAAGAAAAAATCTCGTTGATGGTGTGACAGCAGGCAATGTAATGGTGGTGCTTTTCAACCACTTCTCGATAAACTTTGTTGATGGTATATTTTTGAGGCACTTGGTTTACATTGTGATTAGTATTTGATGTTTATTGCTTTTCGGGCCACCGAACATGCTTTATGACACCAAAAATCCTGTGATCTTAAAAGGTAATGTTTAAAAATACAATTTCACTTATCACGCTCTATAGACTCGTACAAGCTATGTAGAAGGAGAAATTGCTGACAATGATTCCAGTCTCATTACTTTTTTATCATACCTTGTATTATAAAAATAATTGGTTTGTATTTTTATATATTATATTTTTTGTTCCTATTTATAAAATTACGCTCACGAAGATTTACTTAAGCATTTTCCGATAAATGTTTATTTATATGTACTATAAGCATAATAATTTAATTTTGTAAAAATTTTCTCATTAAAATTTATTTTATAAATTGCACATACTCAATTAGATTGATATTACTATAAGTTAAGGATTTTATTTCATGGAAATTTTTACAAAACTAATTTTTTATATAAATAGAAAATGTTCCTTCATTATCATGATATTTCTGTGATTGATTTAAAAGTTTCCTTTCCGAATCTTTAAACAGTTTACGTTTCCGTATTGCATTCATTTTGTAGTATAATATCTTATTAGCTTATCATAATATCTTATTAAGTCCTTATCCATGATGATGTAATATAATTAGGATTAAATAGCTTTTCATTGGATCTATAGTAGAACTAAACAGTATTTTATCACGTCTTTTATCAATGCAGAAGTATGTCTGGCAGCGTCTGTTGTCATCCAAAACAGTATTTTTATTGTTTATTTTTAACTAGTTTAATGCTTTTTAAACAGCTTCAATGAAGAGAAAATTGCTGCCTAACGTTATACACTTAATATCCAATAATCTTTATACGAGATCGTTTGGTTTCAACGTTTTTTTTAATACTCTTTCCAATGCCTAAAGCAGATGAATTCGTTGTGAAAATCAATTTTTCTTTTTAGATAGAAAAATATGAATGTACGAGCAAGAATGCATTAGAATAATTACATATTCGATTATCGTTAATGTATTATTATTGATTTTATTTTAATTTTTATTATTAGAATTGATACTGTTTTTAGAAAAAAATTTTATTATTAGAATTGTAAGTCCTAACAAATATACACCTTCATACATGCATATGAGTAGTTTATGTGTTTTCTTCTTAATTACCAGAATGAAATATCCGATAAAAATGAAAATATTTTCATCTTTGATAAAACAATTAATATTCGTGTTAGGATATTTTGAAAATAGTGATATAGGATATAATAAATTTTAGAGTGCAGAAAAATAGTAGGACTCGAACAAACGAAGACTAATTATATTATTTTCATTAATTTATTTAAAATACAAAATTTAATTTTCTGTCTTCAAATAAAATTTTGTATTCTAAAATTCCCGTTTTTTTAAAATTATTATTCAAATAAGATATTTGTAATTAACAATATCTTATTAACACATTTTGAAAAAAAAAATTAATGCATATATTATTATTATTTTAAATGTATAAATTTGAACAATTATTTCAAATTGTGTAAAATAAAAGTGTACTCGAGTTAATTTTGAAGAAAATAGCTGATACATTAGCAGTGTACAAGAAGTAAAGCGAGAAGAGAAAAAAATAACTAATTAATGATAGCATATATTTTCATGATTACTGAGAGCTAGGAAATATTAAGAGAGAGTAGAAGTAGGAGAATATGAGAGGTTACAGGAATCCATTCGTTCTCTTCTAAATCGCCGTGACACATTTTGCTGTCAAAAGAGTAACAAAGGTACGAGGGTCGTTCAACAGGAAAGTTGTCGAAATTTCAGCTTGATCTATAGCGTAGGTCAATTTCTCGATTAAAGTTAACGACATTTATTTATGCATAACAATGGAAAAAAGCGAGTTTAGGGCTGTCATCAAACATCTCCATTTGAAAGGCTTAAGCCCGAAAGAAATCAAAGCCGAGTTGGATTCAGTTCATGACACATTTGCACCTGTGTTTGCGACGGTTTACAATTGGGTGAATGAATTTAAACGTGGCCGTTCACCCACAAAAGATGAACATCGTTCAGGATGCCCAGTTGAGGTGTCTACTCCTGAAATCATCGACAAAATCCACGATCTGATTTTGAACAATCGGCGAATTAAAGTGCGCGAATTAGTTGAGGCCACGGGCATATCACAAGGTACAGTCGCTTCAATTTTGCATGAAAAATTGTCTGTGAAAAATATTTTGGCAAGATGGGTGCCGCGTTTGGTCTCAGAGGAGAATAACCGGAATCGTGTAGTGGACTCTGAGGCTATGTTGGCACCCTTTCATCGCAATCCCGCCGAATTCCTTCGTCGATTTGTCACTGTGGACGAAACCTGGATACACTACTACACTCCAGAAACGAAGAGACAGTCATCACAGTGGATTTTCGCAAGGCATCATTTTTATCGACTACTTGAAAAAACGAAAAACACTACCAGGAGCGTATTACGCATCGTTATTGCAACGGTTGAGCGAGAAAATCAAAGAGAAACGCCCCCTTTTGAAGAAGAAAAAAATCCTCTTGCATCAGGACAATGCGCTTGTGCACACCTGCGCTGTTGCCATGGCCAAAATTGTGGAATTGAGAATGGAATTGTTGCAGCATCCCGCTTATTCACCAGATTTGGCCCCGAGTGACTATTTTATTTTCCCCAATCTGAAGAAATGGCTTGGCGGACGACGGTTCACTTCCAACGCGGACTTCATTGCTCAAACGGATGAGTTTTTTGCAGAACTTCCGAAATCCTATTTTTTGGACGGGATAAAAATTTTGGAAAACGGTTGGAAAAGTGTATAGAGCTAAAAGGAGATATGTTGAAAAATAAAATTTTTTTTTTTTAAAAAACGGTTTTTTTTCATCTTTTTCTAAGGACTCTCGTACGTACGGTATACTCGGATACTGTGTTTATAGATGTATTCTCAGTTTTAATGGAAATGCATTCAAAAATAAGTGAATTAATATCTGGGCTTACAAAAGAAATTGGCTACATACGGAATTTTTGTTTTAATTTTATAGTAGGTTGAGGGAGGACCAATAATTCAAATTTTAGTTATTAAAAAAAATTTGTTATATTTTTTTTATTATATTTATTTTAGTGATTAAAAATGATTTTTATTATATTTTAGAATTTTAATTATGATTTCTGTATTTTTTTTTAAATCCACTGCCCGACAATTTTTTGGAACCACTATTATATAATTTTCACGAATATTTTTGGGTGTTTTAGGTTGCATTGATGTGAAATTTATTTTTGTGAGTAAAGAAAAGATTACAAATATGGTTAGATGATTGACAGAATCTGGCAATGGTGCATATATAGGGTAGTATATTTTTTTCCATATAAAATAAAAAACAAATGTGAGAGAGCAAAATTTTTTTTTGAAGTATAATCGATGCAATTTTGTTCTGAAAATAACATCATTCAAATTGCCGCCTCTACTCCGCTTACAGAACCGAATATAATAGTTCTAATTTTCGAGCACTTTGTGCTATAAATCCGGCCTTATTTCACGTATTTGGAGTTCAATATTCAATTATAGTGCATCAACAATTGCTGGTTTAATGGCATAGTTCAATGACTTTAAATAACTGCACAAGAAGAAGTCCAAAGGTGTTAAATCACAACTTCTTAAAGGCCATTGGACATCCGCATTTCCCAAAATTATCGACTCGCCAAACTTTTCCCACTGTGTGGCCATCGACACAACTCCTTCCTCATTTTGAAAAAAAAAATAAAGACCGATGATGCCAGCGTACCATAAACCACACCAAACGTTTATTTTTTCGGAATGTAAAGGTTCCTCGTGCATAATTTGTGGATTGGTTTCAGCCCAGTAACATTAAATTTGTATATTCACCAGTCCAGAAACATAAAAATACGCCCTATCTGGGAAAATCGATTTTTTCTTTAAAAAAAAAAAATAATATCGATTTTTTTGATAAAAAAATTGGATGTTTTTCAAGCGTTGTTGAGGCGTGTATCTTTACATGAATAAATTCCAAACCTTATTGAATACAACTGACAGTAACCGAAGATTTTGACTTTTCAAATATGGCCTCACGGTCCATCTAAAAACATATTACCCTTATGAAAAATTCCTTATATGGCAGTCAGGCAGTCAGCTGACAATCGGCATTGCCCATTACAGCATTTGACAAGTGATCACACGATTGCTAGTTTCCATCACATTCTGGCAGCCTCTAAATGGTCTGACAATGATCTAGTCTGGCAACATTTACATGTTGCTGTTAGCGTATTAGACTACCGTCCAATGGGTCGTGGGTTTGAATTCCACTGAGACATGATCCTACGCTAATTTCAAAAAAATAATTTTCTTCTCCATTCCGACTTTAATTTCCTTATTCCCACATCCTTTGTCACTAAATGACCTTTAATGTCATAACAAACAAACAAACAGAGAAATTTTTTGATCACACAATTGTCATATAACTGTAAATAAAAAAATTGTGCATTTATTGGGCGTTTTCACACGAATATTTATAATATTGTATATTAACCGCAATACTTGCCCTATCACCCATTTTCACCATCCGCTCGCATAAAAACTTATTTTAGGGTGTCAAGTTTTTTAGGACAAAGCGGGGTATTGTTTTTTCTTGACAGTTCATTGTTTTCCTTATTACAGTTAAATAGTAAAATATACAATTTTAATTTTCGTAAAAATAATTTGCAGAAATAGAAAATTGTGTTTTGCTATAATTTTAACGGGAGGAGTATTGAAGAAATAGAAAAACCGAAGTTCATTCCTCATTTAAACATAAATTTTACCATCTGACAATGAACAAATGTGACAAATTTTATGTTATCAGAAACTGGCAATTATCTAATCGTACGTTAAGCTTAGTTCTATCATAATTTACGAAATTTCCCTTGTTTGTAAATTTTATTTTTAATTCATTTATTGAAAAATAGCTTCCGGTAGTGTGACAACTGTTTCGGTCCATTATAAACAACTATTTCGATCCATTTTAAATAATAATATAAAAAAATTATATTTTTATAATTGTATAAAAATATTACGTTAGTAAATAAAAAAGTTTATAATTTTAATTCATTTATTAATAGTGAATTTATTGATTTGATAAATAAAAACGATTTGGAATCGAATCGTACCTTTTTTTCCCAATATTTTTGGAAGTATAATTAAAAAAGGTTTTAATGACATTTTTCAGTTTTATTGTGTTCTTGTAGTTCATGCCTGCTTCATAAATTTTACGCAAGAATATTCTGAAAAAATTACCGATTGTGCCGGTTAGTTAAACAATCAATTTTTTTCATCGAATCTTTCGTTTACAATTCCTTTAGTAAAATTTATCATCGATGTTGCATTTTATAATTCATTATTTCTATTTAACTTTGCAGCATCTGCTTTTATTTTATTACGGTTTGTTTTCCCGACGGAACAACACGGCTTAGAACGCCACAGTGAGTACTATACCATAAGTGAACCAAACCTACTATGGTGGCGTGCTTAATATCTTGAGAACTTCATCAAATCGTGGAAATAATAGAAGTTTTCTGGTATATCCAGACAAAATCATTTTTCGGCAAAAAAATAAGCGCTTCCGTTGGAAAAATTTTGCATTTTTATCGGAAAAATGACTGTAAATCATATGGTGATTTTTTCCTAAGACGCATTCATTTCAATGGCGGATTTGTTGGAAACTGTCTTGCTCTCAAGTACCAATTTGATGCTTTCCTTAGAATGACACATTATTTGTATATTTCTGTTGTGACTATGTGTATTTCCATAATTTTCGGAATGACGAAACTACACTATTACGTCTGCCTATTGAGCGACCGATTTTCTCTAAATGAAAGACTTTGGTTTTTAGGTGGTTTAAATTGATTAATTTCTTTTCTATTTAATGTTCTTTTAAATGCTATTTTTAAATTTCTTTTGTACTTACGAATTAAATAAAAAAAATAATTCTAACTACAATATATGCTCAAAAATAATTAGTGGAATCAAACAATAGATTAAAACAAAAATAATAATGAGAATTTCCCTTAATTATTTAAAAAAAATGTTTTTTTTTACATAAATACAACCGAAAACAAATAGATTGAACAAATACCTTTGTATGTGCCATGAATATTAGTTGGTTTTATTTTTATTAAATTTTCTTATCATATATGAATTTTAGTTTATTTTTTTATAAACGTAGGTGGTTTCTTCGCATACTATATTCGTGAATTGAAAGCGAATAAAATTTTTCATATGATTGAAAAATTATTAAGAGAAGAGAGGTAATATTCATAACAACTGAAAAATGATATAAGAGAGATCAAATGCGCAGAGAGCTTAAGAAAGGCACTACTGATTTAATAGTGGAGAAGTATCCTTGAGGGAAATAGACTTAAGAGATTTTTGAAAAGTACATCTTCACTTCTTTCTCTTCTGGGGTATTTGTCCTTAATCCAGTAAATGCGTTGCAATAAATAAAAATATTTATAAGCTAACTCTCTTTGTTATGAGGACCATACACTTTTTACTATTTTTTAAACTGTCTGAACCAACGACAAGTCTGACTCGATTTTTGCTGCAGTCCTAAAGGTGTTTGATTAATATTAAATTACAATTAAAATTTGGTTTTTTTTAAAAGAATTATTATTATTTGATCATAAAATACCATATTTGAATGTATTGCTTTCATATTTTCTCGCAAACTGATTTTGTTGAGGTTTCAAGACTACAGTATTAATTTTGCTCAACCAAATTTTTTTGATAGTATAGATTTATTAAAAAAATAGATTAATTGTAGTTTTGCCACAAAAATTATTTTTATTTACCTAGATTTAAGCTAATCTATACTTCGGCCTGAAAAACTTTTCAACTTTTAGAATTGGCCAGAGTAAGCCAAACATTTGTTTAACTTTGGTAATTGAAAAAGATATATTTATTGGTGATTTAAATAGTTTTTCGTTAAGTTATATTTGCCATGTTTATGTTTTTCAATATCTCAATAAAAAAATATAATCCATGCAAATTTTTTATAAAAAGAACTCTTCAACTGATACAAGTTTGTAGTTTTGAAGTATGGTATGCTATGCAGTCTGTTGGAGCACCTCCAAAAATAAGTTTTGTAACTTATTTTTATAATTATTATTAGTAGGATCGAAACTATTACTTTTAAGTAATAATACTAGTTTAAAAATATTTTATAACTAAATTTAAAAGTTTATAATTTTCATAATAATGCTGATATGGGAAGTAAATTAAAGAAGATTTTTTTTAATAATAAAAATTTTTGCATTATTGTTGTATTTTTTTTAATGCTTCTCTTATTGTTGTTACAATATTTTACGGAATAAATATAAATAAATAATTTTTCAAACAGAGTAGGCAAATATAAATAAAATATTCAATATGAGTACATATAATAATAATTTTTTATGTCGTCAATGGTAATATTTTTTAACGAAATTTTCGCATGATAGTAAAAATTCAAAAATTTACATTGTTTTTTTCGTTGAATACAGTTCTGAGAAGTGAATTAAATAAAATAACAATAGTGAAAATTGCAATGCAAAATGATGATGGGCAACGGCATGGTAACTTTTCAAGCTTTTATAATTATTATTAAATATGAAAAGTGGAAAATATTTTATTTTTACAAAATTTTATTTGTGTTCGTGTTAAAATTTTTTTTTTATGAATTTCAAAATTATTTTTACTAGATTTTTGATATTATTCTATATATACGAATAATTACCGAACTCGCTTGTGTGTTTAATGTGTGTGCATTTATTGATTTGATCCTTTAAGTTTTATTATATGAACAATTTTATTTGTTACAATTTTTTGTTAAATATTTTTAAGGTTTTTCTTGTTTTCATTGAAAATATGTAAAATATTTCAATTTTACTCCTATATATATGCATATGAACGCACTTTTTTTCAGCAAAGTATTTTAGCTTACTATTCGTGCTTATACAGAGAAGATAACTCATTTTTTTAATGGAATTGTAAAAAAAAATCCTTTCAGTAGAAGTGGTGAATTTTTGATTAAGTTTATGCAATTCAAAATAGGTCATATGAGAACAATATGTATTTTTTTTATTTTTCTATTAATAGTATGACATTTTTAGAAAATTGCATATGCTTGAAATATTTCCATTTTCAATTCAATGACAATTGTGTGATGAATGACGTAAATACTCGTATGTACAGATATTTTATATTTTCTGTAGATAAAATGATGGGCGAGTATTAGGAGAGGTTCTCCTAATCCAAAAATTTGTTATCTTTTGTTAGAAATACAATATATAATATTCAGAGAGAAATATGTCCTTAATTCTATCAATAAAACTATATTTGAAATATTAATATGGACAATTTGACACATAAATAGTAATCAAGCGTGAGCACAATAATACGAACATACATACATGTGTACATAAGTAGTAATCGGAATATAAATAGAAATGGAATGGTATGCTAACATTTGTTCAATGTTTAATTTTCTTCCTGTAGAAAATTGCAATAATCAGGATAGTAGCAATGGACAAGTTAGTATTAACATTGCTGCTAATGACATGAGTACTTCTGGCAGTTTCGTTGCTGTTGACGGAATTGAGGGTGCTTGTGGTGGTGGTACTAGTGGCGGCAGCGGTGGAAGTGCATATAATATTCCAATAATAACGGACACTAAAATTCATAGTCAGGATAATCGTATGTCGGTAAATGCTAATACTAAAGAATATGGAAAATTTTCGATAAACACTGTAATGGAAAATAATATGGACAATATTGGAAGTATAAAGGAATTGAATACAGTTCAGGTTACACATCTGTTAGTTACTGAAGCAATTGAACAAACCCTTCTCAATTTGAATAATAACCATTCTATCGATATTAATAGTGTTGAAAACAGAATCGATAACGCTGCAATTTCTACTACCGATATTATATGTAATGATGCAAATAATAGTCAGAGGATCACAAATTTGAAAGTGATGCGTTCGGTGGGATCTTTAGCATGTCGCATTTGTCAAACAAATGACCAAGTTGACAGGTATTTTAAATAATAGTATATTATTCATTTTTTTTAAACAAAAAGGTTATTAATCTATTATTTAAAAAAAAAACCATATATTAAATTAAATATTCATACAAATATTATAATCAAAATTTAAAGATATTTGTTAAAAAAAAAAACTCCAAAAACACAAACATTATGATTTATTAAAAATTATATATAGTATTTCGAGAATATCAATTCTTTTGTACCTTTTTGATTTATAAGCTTACCATTGAATAGATATCCTTTTGCTAAACTTAAAAATATTAGAATAGCTTTTTAAACCAAATATTTTTACTTATTTCATTTTGTTTCATTTAAATTCAATAAAATAACCACAGAAATATATAAAGGGTAAGCAATATTAATGCAATATGTTTAAGATTGTCTGTTTATTTAGGATCTCAGTATTATGATATAGATTTAAGGCCAATGGCAAAATTTTATGGTAAACAATTTAAAGATAAAAAATCGATATGTTATTTTTGTATTTACATAAATATGGAAAGTTATAACACCAGTGCATGCGGTTTTATATATGATATTGCATAAGATAATACGAGAATATAAAATTTTAGGTATTTATTTTACTAATTATTTTTTATTGATTTAATTTTTATTAAAATTTTTTTTGTGTTATAAAGAGTATTATAAATTTATTAACTAAAATTTATAGAAATTTTATTTAAATACAATAAAATTGAGAGTATATTTTTATGATCTCAGTTTAGTGGGTAAGAAAAAGTGGTATACTAGGCTGGAAAATATATTATGCTTAGCTTTCACAAATATTGAGAGTACAAATTTTCTCAAAAATTTGAGACTTTTGAGTACAAACTGGCGCTTTTTTCCAACATTTGAGGCTTTATAGTGGAATTTTAATATTAGTGATTAGATATGCATAATATTTACATTTTTACTATTCGATTTCAAACTTTGAAAATCATAAAATAAACCTACAATTTTAAGTGTTAAGATCCTAAATTCTTAAGTCAATACTTTCAGTTGACTGAATGAGACTTGATTTAGCTTTTGCAAAATTTTTAGTTGATGGAGATGGCCATGTGCTAGGGAGTATTATCATGGTGAAGCATCTTTCAATGTCCGATCTAATGCGAGGAGCCCTTCACAAAAATCCTTAACCTTAATAAGATTACATGTTTAACGGTGCCATAAATCTCCATGAGCTCTTTGTAATTTTTAGTAGTACGTCAAACTGTGGATTCATCAAGCATACAACAAAATTTGATGGCGCATCATTCCTCCAAATTCCGCTGTTCCATATTTCGTAACGCACAACAAAACCAAACCTTTACTTATCACGTTCTATTGAGTCGCGTAGTTACAGCACGAGATAAAAATATGGACCCCTGGGAGGCCCCTTTATACATTCGTTGTTGAGCGGAAGTTAACAGTGTTCTCAGAGCGCTCACAGTGATCCCAGTCTCATTATTTTCTGGCACAATTCATATTATAAAAATAGTCGATGTCTAATTTTTATAGTGGATTTGCTTTATTTTATTAAATATTCCCCCATATTTAACGTTCCTACACATATTTAAGAAAAGAAATTTATGAAAAATTCTGCAAAATATAAAAAACAATTCTTTTAAAAAAATTATGAGATTTTTGAGATTCAGAAATAATTTTCATTTGAATATTTTCATATGTTGTAGGTGATTTGGCAAAATTCGTCCGGTAGACAATATTTAAAAATTTTTTATTAAAGTTAATTTTTAAGCAAAATAAGGCTGATAGCTACCCCAAGACCTTTGTATTAATACGGCATAATGATCTGCTAGGATCAAATTTGTTCAATATGAAGTTGACAATATTTTGCCATTAAATTGTACCATTAGCTAAGTTCATTTTATTTTTTTTATCTCTAACTTCAAGTGTGTTTATTGGAGGGGCTTTCGGATTTTGGCTTATAAATTAACTATAAAGGAAGGGCACGACTGAGTGATATTTTTTATAACGAGTAACACAAAATGAACATTTAAGTAATGATGGATTATGCTGTTACACAAAAAAATTTTACGGAGAATTTTGGACTGATGGGATTGGATGCGATAGAAATTGGAAAGCTCAGTTGAGTCACACAGTTTTAGTACACAAGCACTAATTGGGGTAGTTATTTTTAGGGCTATTTTTTGATTTAATATCTTAAACAGTGCCTTATGAGTATAAATTTGTATCTAAAAATTAGTAAATATCAGTAAGTCAAGTTCTGATTTTGTCGATAATTTGGAAGGACTTTAGTAAATTTTTTTCTTAAATTTCCTTTTTTGTGTTTGGTGATACAACATATTTGAATAAAATACTTAAATTCAGTATCTATCTTTACTATCAATATATATAATATAATAAGTTTATTCATGAGAAATAAAAATAAACACAATATATTATAACGAAATTGTTAAAGAAATTCTTTGTAGTATTTTTGTAAAATGTACAACTCAATATACTATTATAAGCACTATAACTTTTTGAATTCAAAATTGATCAGTAAAATTTTTTTTTGTGTGTTATAGATTGATTTCTCCATGTTTATGCAAAGGAACTTTGGCATATGTGCATAAAAACTGTTTAGAGCATTGGCTCAGTACATCGGGAATACTGCACTGTGAACTTTGTCAATTTCGATTTCAAACAGAACAAACGCTCAGGTAACTTTTCGAATACATCCATATATACTGACACTCTTCTGTATTCAACATAAAAAAAAGTTATGATTTTTTTTATTCACCTATTATACAATCAAAGAAATTTTATTGATAAATTGCCTCAGGTGGATTTGAAGTATTCACATTTTAACTTTCATGTCAACAATACTTGTGATTCGAGTGTAGTCTCTGAGAGTTGTATGTACATATGTACATATGTCAGTAAATACTGGTATATTTATGAAAAAAAGTAAAAAATTATCAGAATCCTAATTCTCCAAGGCGGCTTTTTATATCGCTTCAATATTTTATTGCACTTTTATGTACCACAAATCGATAGATACTACCGAGTATTTGCACATACAATTTGGCGTCTAAGGAGTGTATCCTCAAAAAAAAAAAAGAAAAAAGAAAAAAGAAAAGAAAGAAAAGAAAATCATTCACTTTATTATCCCATCAAAGGTTTTTATGATTTTGAAATTAAAAAAAAATGCTCTAAAGGAATAAGGTTAAAAATAATAACAACATTACATGCTAAAGTAGATTTTTGATTAGAAATGAGAACACGTAGTCGTCGTAATACGTATACTCGTATAATGGCAATATTATGCAAAAATACTGTCTTAAAATAACTTATAAAATCATTTTCAATTTTAGTGAATTTTAATGATCTGTGAACAAATCATTTCTATATAACATGGTCTTATTAGGGCATTTTTAATGCTTCATTACCACTTCTATTATTAAATAATCAAGAATTGAATAAGATTTTCTTATTGATAATGTGGATTGCGCAATCATCCTTTTCCATTTTATCCAAAATTCGAGTACGATTAGTTTAATAATTATTATTGAAAATTCCTGTGGAATTGTTGATGTCTGTAAGAGGACCGATATACGTGTAGATATAATCGTAGAATGTAGCGCAAGGTTGTTGAAAGCAAAACGAATTTCAAAATTTAATTATAGATGGAAATTTTTGAATGAAGGTTATTATTGCCATTAGATTATATAAGGAAACAATATTATTCACAGTTAGTATAATTTGAATAGTTCTAGTAGGTTTGTTGACGATAGTTTAATCTATCTAATCGGAAAGTTTTGCGAATTGTGTTGTGCTGCTATTTTATGGTCGACAAAACTGTAAGGATTTATATTTTTGGTTGTACAAGTTTTGGTTGACTTTATTGCCAGAGTTTATTGCTTTAGTATCCGCATCGTAGAAAAGAGGATGAGTTTATGGATTATGTTATTGCGTACACTATAAATTTATTAGGATGCTAAAAATATATATATATTTTTTTAAGACTTTGATGTGAAGAAATTTATGAAGAGAATTATAATGGTAAAAACAGCACATTTTATATTTTTGTCAAGTATATGTATTAAAAAAAAAAACTAAGTTCATAAATAAATAAATAAATAGAATTTCATCATATGTTCTCCTGCAGCAGCGTTATGATAGATTATGTTATTCAAAAATTATGATTTTGATATATAATTTGAACTTTTTTTTTACTTCGTTTATTGTATTTTAGTTTAAAGCTTTTTCATCTTAATCTTCTTGTATGTGATTGGAATGATGATAAAATAGGTCGTAGTTATATATAAAAAGCCTAAATTTTAAGCTAAAGTGATTTTTTTTATATTTCTCTTTTCTTAGGATTCAATTTTGTTATTTTTGTTACTCAACAAAAAACATATTAGGTTTTATATTCTACCTATAGTATAAAATTATATATTTTTTTCAATGTAATATGTGATATAAAATTTATGCGAGAAGTTCATTTTTCTGCTATTTTATAGTATTTCGCTCGGATGAACATTATTTTTATTTTGTTAAAATTTTTTTTTGTTAAATGGCAATATAAAGTTTATTTTTTCGAAGTCCATCTAAATTGTTTTCCAACTTAACAAAGATTAGTTTTTATTCACGATGAAATATTTTTATTTGATTATTTATATTTTTTTTGGGTGTTTTTAATAGAGTTATTTAACTGAATTGATTTTAATCAAGTGAAGGATTTCACTAAATTCAAAAGATTTTATTAATTTTTACAGAATTTGTTTTCATTAATTGAACATCAAGTTTATTATGTAAATTTTTATTTACTTTTTAGTATGTAAAATTTCATTTAATTTATAATGTTAGATGATAGTTTTAAAGCAACATGCGTTTAAATCTCAAAATTTAATTCTATTATTATTATTTATTAATTTTTTTTGAATATTTTTATATGCTTTAAATTGAAAATTAAGTTTCCTAAATAATAATATAGAGGGTATTCTAAAAAATAAGTTGTTAGCTTTCTTTTTAAATAATTTTTGATTCAAATAAAAACTCATGATTGATTGCACAACATAGTTTACATATGTATATTTGAAATTTTTTTCGAAAATTTTTTAACATATTTTTATTCTTCGGATTCATTTTATTGATTTCATTGTGAATGTTTTCTTAAGGGATCAGGAAGAAATAGAAAGCGGGTAAATTTCGATGGAGGCACTAGTATTTCTATTTAAGCGTGTGCAGTGAGTGATGTGGTGTCATCCTGTTGGGACCACATGTCGTCCTACCCCTATTTCTTATCAATCTCTCTAATAGTATTGCCAAAGAAATAACGATGATTGACATCTCCATCCCAAACTCCGTACACCACAGTCACTCCTCGAGGGTGTATGGATCGGTAGTTTATAGCAGTTGGATTTTCACGTCCCATGCGTAAACAATTTATTTGCTTACATGTAAGGTCTCTGAGACAAGAGCCATAAGCAAAAGGCCATTCTGTAGCACTATAACCTTGAGCCTATTTGGCAACTTCGTTTCTTTTGATTCGGCATCCCCCGAGTTCTCTTAATGAAACTGGTCTAACATACTCGTAAGTTGAGGAAGCAATTAAAAATTGTTAATTTAAAAAAAAGTTTATACAATAATTATATATTTTTGAAGCCTATAACATATTTTAAATAACAACTAATAGAATTCGAAGGTAAAGATCTGCCATTAAATTAAGACTATTAACCTATCTTTAAAACACTCTGTATTTACGCTTTCATGCATTTTTATACAATAAAATTTTTAGAATTGAATAAATTTCCAATAGGAACTAAGAGTTACCAACTCAGTTAAAAAAATTATAGAGTTCTTGTAATTTCAAAAATAATTAGATGAATTATAGTACTCAATAAAAAAAATGCAAAGGGTAAACTGAAAAAATACTTATCATCTGTTTGATTTTCGATTCCTCTAACTACTGAAGTCGTTCATTAGACTAACTATAGTAATTTTCTTTGTTGGATAATTATATAGTACCTCGTAACTATTATCATTTTGAAAGTCTTTGAAGTATTACCTTAATTGACTAACCTACTACCATTTGATCATAAATTAAAATAGCTCTTCAATAATTTAGTGGTTAATCGATTAAATAACTCTGCATATTTTATCACAAGGTAGAACTTCCGATTTATATAAAAAAGTAGTTTTTTTTAGATATAGTAAATATCACTCATTTATTGTAAATATACTAATTAATTTATTAGTGTTTAAGAAAATACCAATTTCTTCTTGAAAAAAAAATTTTAATTACCGCTCAAAAATAAAAAAAAATTTATTATAAATTTTGAAAAAGCTTTTTTTACCATTTCAATAAAATAAACGATTTTAAAATGTCACTTTTAATATTTATGAGATGGAATTCTTCAATGTCAATATTAATCTTGGCTATCAAGAGTAAAAGAATATGTTTAAAAATTAAACTACGAGTATGTACTTATTCTTCCCAATATAATTACTTTTTATGATTTTCATATTTTTGTTTATAATGCACTTTCAATTCATTAATAAAGTGTACACGGTTTTAATAGGTTTTTATATTTTTCCATTCAACTGATTGTGAACAGTACACACTTATAGAAGGGTGCAGATACGATGGTATGTTCTACACACGGAAAAGGTGGACGACCTTTATGCTAATTCACTCATCAAATTAATACCAGTGTATCTATCCCTTGTGATATTAAGTGTCCATATCATATTCACAAAGCCCCCTGAATATATCACGTTTCGAAAGTTTGTGACTTTTGGAAAGTTCGGTAATCTTTTGAAAATAAGAAACGTAAGCTAAGGTAACGTCGACGGAATGTAATTTTGCAATGTTGAAAGGATAATGGAAGTCATTTTTACATATATGTGTACATGCAAATACTGTTTTTTTTTGTCGCGGGTAAAATGGAATTTTCTATACTTGACAGCTCTATCATCATGAGGATCACTAAAATATGCATTGAAACGTTTGACATTATCTGTATACCTCAACCACTCCTGTGACATTCAATTCAGTTTTAAAACGAGATGAGATGTTTATTCGGTTGATGTTCCAAAAAAAAGTAAGGATGTAGAGGTTGGACTTGAAACGGGAGTCGATCTCTTCAGTATCACCTTCAGAGTTGTTTTTCCTATTCAAATGATATACAATTATTTTCATTTTTTTCCCTTGTATATTATGTAGTAAGTCATCGTAATAATATTTCTGTCTGCTGTGTTTAACTCGTTGTAGTACTTAAAGTAGATGAAATGTGAAATATGTTCTAAGACTAAAGAAACAATGCGCTACTAAATTGCTTTTCATTCTTTTTGAATAGGAAGAGAAGTGCTTGAATTAAACGAGAGAGAGAGCTTTTGGTAACAAAACAAAATACATTTTTTTTTTTGTATTATGAATAATATCTCTAAGAGAAATGTAGTCATTTTTTATTAGTATTCAAAGAGACAACGAGAAAATAATAAAAATACTAAAAAGAAAAATTCTATGCATTCTAGAAGACAGAAAATGGAAAATTTGTTTGTTTTTAGTTTCGTATTTTTCTTAAATTATTTTCTTTTCGAGTAAGTTTTATTTTGCAAAGATGAAGAGGCTGACAATTTTAGATGAAAATGCTTCAATGGCCTAAAAGAAAAATCATATTTTCTTCTGGTTTAATATAGAATTTAGATTATCATTTTAGTTCAAGTAGAAATTTACCATCGATTACTGGATGCTGGTCTGGTTTGAGTGCAATCGTTGGTTAAGAAAAGACAGTTTACACTAGAGTTCACTTCACTTCAGTTGTTAATAATTTATTTCTGTGATGATTTCTTTTCAACACTTTATTTTTTGAATTAACATCGTTTTACATTTGAATAAGCAAAACAAGTGAATTCTATTATAAAAAATTGAAATTTTTACCAATTTATTATATTATCTTAAATGTGTAATAGACATTTTTCATACAAAAAAATAAACAAAGTTAAACTTAAAAGAAAATTTCTTTTGAATATACATAATAATAATAATAATAATAGCAAATTAATAAAATTATAATTAATCAAAACCAAGTAAAATAATTGGAATAATAATTGAAATGTTTTATAAATTTTAGATACAGATGCTTTCAATCGTTAAGACTATGGTTTCGACATCCCAATAATAGAAGGGTTTTAAAGGTACAAAAAGTAAATTTAATTTGATTATTTTTTTAGTTGTATGTGTAGTTTAAATAGAAGATGTTGAATGTATATAGTTAATGTATAAATTTATTCTTGTTAAAAAATATTTTCAATTTTTCTAAAAATTATATTAAGAAGCTTTTAATTATATTTAAGTGTAAGTAGAAATTCATAAATAGCAAATTAAGAACTTTTTAATATACAGGGGGTAGGTGGAGGGTTGTTGGTAAATGATTAATACTTGCTCTTGGCAAAAAATATCCAAATAAATCTGTTACACAATCACATTTTTGGTCAGGTATTAGCAAACACTATACATGAAAAATTCATGTAAGATATTGCCTAACATACATGTTCTCCTGAGATGTTTACTATGAAGACTCGCCATAATACTTTTTAAGCTTGGAATTGCTTTTAAATATTGTTTTTTGCTCAATTAATAGTATTTATTTAACAAATAAAATTTAATTTTTTCGATATTCATAAAAAACACAAATCAAATCTTTTTGTAATTACTGTCAAAACAAAACCAATAAATATATGTTAATAAAATTTCATATGGTATCTTTTCAGAAATATGAAATAATAAAAAAGTTATAATTTTACTGATATCAGGTACATTTTTCCATAAGCCAATGACTTATCATACTGCTCTTGGGTGCGGAATGCCATGGAAGGTTCCAGGAATGGCCAGGGAGACAGAAAAAACACCCGCGTATGTCTCACATAACAGTCGTCGATCTACTGCACCATTTTATCTTTCTTGCTCTTTTTTTGTAATACTTTATTTCGGGTTCCTGGGTTTTTATTTTATTTTTATGTATAAATAATTTTTCTTACTTTTCATCAATTTTATTTTACTATTATTTAATTTTTTAAATTACATATTTCAACCCTTTAAAATTTTTATAACCTCCCTATTTCTTCGGTGCTTCAAACTTACTTATAATTTTTTTTAAAAATTTTATCTAATCTTTTTTAAGATACATTGGCTGGGAAGGGGTTTGTGCGTGATACATTGGCTGGGAAGGGGTTTCCACTATTCGACGCACTGCTGGAAGGCTTTATCTGAAATTGACTTCAGCTTCTCAGTAATACTCTTGGATGTAGTCGACATTACCAAGGTAACGTCCTTTCACGTGGTTTTGTTTTTTTTGGGAATAAAACAAGTCATACGGATAATATCCGTTGTTGGAGATGGCCATGGGATAGGGGGAGTTGTTATAGTAGAGCAACCACATGTCTGCAATGTATGATCTGAAGCGAAGAACCATTTACCGAGGTTTTGATGAATGTTAATTGATAACCTGATCTCACAAGGGATATCAGAACAGCTCCCATTCATTCTCCATTTTGAACAGTTTTCGATATGGATTGCGAGGTTTGTCTCCCACTCCTTCCAAAGAATAAAAATGCTTTATTCCATTGAAATAATTGTGCTCTTAATAAGGAATATTTTCCATAAGCTCGTTGCAACTTTCATAAAATTCACAATACTTGCAGATTCATCAAGCTTGAAACTAAATTTGATGGCACATAGTTGCTCAAAATTTGGCTATCCCTTTTTTCGTAACGCACTACAGCTTGAAATTTGTACTGCACTACAGCTTGAAATATTAACGGAGAAGCTCTGTAGAGAGAAAGTCCGCATTGTGGCCCGTATATGACTTTTATGAGAACTAAAAAAGGCATTTGAATTTGTAAAAGTACAAAAATTTTAATTTTTTCGTTTTTTCGTAGTCTTTTTCTAAGAACGATTTTCATTTGCTTATCGGCAATTATTTAAAAAAAAAAAAAATCTTGATTAGATATTTTAATAGATTCTTCCTATTGACATTGCATTAAGGCGGTATATAACTTTAAAAAAATTACAGTAGAAGATATAATTTATTTCTCTGCTTTTGCAACAATACATATTAAAATATTGCTTGCAAAGGAAGGACTTCAATAAAATTTTTGCAACTTCAAATGACAGATCACAGACCACTTAGCTAGTATATTATTTGTTTCGTTGTCTTGTATAGTAGAGATATTATTTTATGGTACAATTTTTTTGCAGTTATTTAAGTTTTTTAAGAATACAAAAGTAAAATAAACAAGTATCTATTATTATTATATTAGCTGACTCATGTGTACTCAGCGTCCACTAGAGATGGTAGGTAAGTCAGATACAACTATTATCGAAATTCACCTTCCAAAATATATAAAAATTGTTTTCAAGCACGAATTTCAAATATCTACCAGCATGCTTTGATCACTAAATATTTCTAAATTATTACTAAATTCTTGCAGTATTTGCGATTTGCATTAACAGAATATTTTTAATTAAAAGAAGAGTATTTATTTTTAGGAAATGATCAAAAAGTTATCATTCGCCTTCAAATTTATCTAAATACCTACAATACTATTTGCCATAATATTGTATATGCTTTCATAACCTTGAATGAATCTTAGTATGAATCCTAAAAATGAGTAGCCTTTTGCTAATGACATGAAAATGCCAGATTCAGAAAAATTCTTTTATGTATGTGTATACAAGTGAATTATCAATTTGGAAGAATTAACTAATCTTGAGCCTATAAGGAATATTATAACCTTGAATTCTGTGGTATTCTCTATTTCTGTCAGAGAGATAGAGAGTACCACAGGAATTTCGCTAATAGAAAGATGTTAAAGTTAAATGGTTACTTCAAAAAATCACAAGTTCTTAAATGAAAAATAAAATAAAATAATTAAGTTTCCAAATATTTAAATATTAATTTTTTAGATAATTAAATTATAATAAAAGTAATAGGCTTTTGATTGATTAAATAAGCGCGAGTGTAAAAATATCTACACTATAAGAGTGATAATATTCGTGGGATTATAGGAGAGAGCTGATTAGATTTAATGAAAAATTGTAAGATAGATGGTAAGAATAGTTTATTTTTGTTTTCGCTTGCTGATAATGAATCTAGAATGGAAGACCAAAATTTATTGTTTGTATATGGTATGTGGGTGTGCTTAGATCTTTGGCTTGCCGAAAATATTTATAAAATTTTAGACTATGAACTTATTTCGAAAAGTAGGAAGTAGGGTGCAAAATAAGGAAATATTTTCGTAGAAGAAAATTCAATTCAATTATAATTTTCGTAACAAGATGAAAGATAATTGAATTTTAACTTCTAAGATAAGTAATTATTTTATCATGTCATAAAAACGTACTTTGCTTACTTAAAATATATTTTCAATAAATTTCAATATTTTCTTAGGTTAGGCAATAGGGAAAATGAAAATTTCATTCACACTATATATATATATGTGTACGTGTATGCATATAATGTTAAAAATAATATACATAATTGAAACAAATACAATTTCCAGGAAGAGAGCAATAGAAATTTTGATGGAGCACCTTCTGAGATCAATATGCAATTTCCTTGATTTAGTCAATTTAGTCGCATTTCGTATGGATTTTAAGTAATTGAAATTTTGTTTTCACTTAAATATACAAGTGTATGAGTAGATATATAAACATAAGAATTTATGGTTGGTGGTAGTTTATGTGAATATACTTTACAGATATTGTGTTAGACTTATACTTCATGCTCTGGTTAGTCCACAATGCATAGCATATGTTCTTATCATTTACGTTATGACGGTACACAGTTGGTACGTTGGTTATTGAAATATTCTAGAATAATGTATGCACAGAATAACATAGTACAGCATAGATATTATCTATTTATCATTAGAATATCGTATGTATTGGATGGACTCTATTTCGATACATATATGTATCTCAGCTTATTGAGAAAGAACTCGATGAGGAGCTGAGTAGCTTAGTAGCTTAGTAGATGAGTAGAAGTTGTTAGTAGCCTTGTACCTAGTATTTAGTTATATTGTTCATATGGTAATATTTTGCCATTGATTTTATTCCCAGTCAGACGTTTGGATATGTTCTTTACTAACGATTGTAACATTTGGGCTTATTGCCATCAGTTTGCTGGGCCTTCAATATTTTGTTCTGCAAGGTAGTCGAATAGGAATATCAAGATTCTGGACACATGCATTTATAATAGTATTTTTGGCAATTATTGTAAGTATCAATTTGAACCATTTGCTTAAAGCTATTTCAGTTATCTATCATCTACAATTATGCATAATGTATATGAATATGTAATTTTATGCAATTTTTATTAGAAATAATATTAAATTATTTTGTTCATAATTATTATTTTTGGTTTCTTTTAATTACTTAATAGATTTTGGCATACTTTGTCAATGCATTTTTAATATTAAGAGGACAAATTATTCCTTGGTACAGGTAAAATGAATTTTTCTAATTAAAAGTCAATATTGATTCATTGATTTGAATTTATATATTTTCATATTATTATTATAAATATGATATTATTATAGATGGTGGCAATCGGCACGTCAGATAAAATTAACTTTAATTGATCGGGGCGAAAAAAAATTTTCACGGAAAAAGGAAAATTCTTTAATAAATAATACTGAACATGAAATCGAAACGACCAACTTATCAACATCTGATGAAATAAGGAATACGTCATCAGTATTATTAAATCAAGTTATTATAGTACATTAATATGATTAATAATAAATGGAGTAGATATTTTTTTAACATACCCCTTCAAACTTTTCCTATTAATTTTCTTTTGTTTTTGTACATTTGATTGTTGAATAATTTATTCTTGATTGATAAGAGAATGTAGAAAAGTTTTATAAAACTTCTCAATAGTCAAATACTATATGGAATTAGAGGAAATTACAAATATTTTGCTGACATATGGACATATTTGTTCGTACATAAATTATTAGCTGACTTTGGTTAATTTGGCTAACAACTATTTGACACAGCAAAATATACTATTAACTATCTTTATTTACCCTAAATAAAGATCAATTTCAAGATAGTAATAATTATTAAATATTATATGTAATGATGGGTGGTTAATGTTTAATAAAAGCAAACAATATCCTATATGGCAAAATATTAGAAGTTTCAAAATTTCAGAATCAAATAAACATTTTAGGATTATGTTGAAAATTATTGATATATAAGCCCTTCTCCACATTAATTAAAGTACAATCATAAAAGGCCTGTAAATATTTAATAATTAAGTTCTGATTGTATTTACAAAATTGTATTTATTTTAAATAATTATTGTTCATACACATAGTAATAATTCCCAACAAAATTTATTTATACTAAAAAATAATTTTTTAAATTACCCAACAAAATTTATTACTCTTAAATTTTTTTGTTTTTATTAAAATATGTACAAATTAAAATGTTTGTAAATGAATCAACTGGTTTTAAATCAGTTTTACTAAATTAAAAACATTTGGGATAGTAAAAAAATTGATATGAAAGTTTATATACAATATATTTTTGTGAGAATTAATAATAATTTGATATTATTATTATTGTAATCATCATAGTATATTTCAATAGTTATAGCATATAACTTTGAAACGGCAGATTATTTTTATTTAATAATAAATTATCAAAAAGTTTTCTGGTTTTTCAATAATAAAATTTCTGTTGAAATAAGCTTCCAATATTGAATATTTTATGAAAACACTATTAAAAAAAGGGGTAATAATTTTCAACATAAAAAAATTATCCTTGCTTTAAGCAATTTTTAATTAATTTAAAAATTTCAGATATTTGAGTACAAGGACGATTTATAATTGCATATATTATTCATGTATAATATATTCAATGGGAAATATTATTGGATACTACTAAAGACAATTGTTAATTAATAATCAAAAAATTTTAATAAATTTTTATGGAAATAAATAATAATTGTATATGTGAATATGAATAAAGTTAAAATTGAAAATTAATTTGATTATATATTATCATTTATTATTTTATAAAGGAAAACAAATGTGAAAATTATCTCTTTGATTGTATTTTCAATTGGAATATAATATGAAATTATAGGAAAAATTTATTCTGTATGACTTATTTTTGGACCGAACATAACAGTTCGGCTGAAAAGTTTATAACGTTGACTAACGTTATAAACTTTTATAAGTTTATAACGGTAGTCAACTTTCAAATTTTCTTGCAAAAATCTACTTAATTATCACAAAGCACCATGCTTCAAATGATTTCTGTCAAAATTTGACAGCAATCGGTCGATTGGTTCGTGAGATATAGCATTTTGAGCGGAGCAACTTTTGTTATTGAAAAAAAATGGATAAAGACGAATTTCGTGTATTGATAAAGCATTGCTTTTTGATGAACTGGTCGTACGAGCACAGTTGATGCAGAACGCAGTGGACGCCCAAAAAAGGTGGTGACGGCATAAAACATCAAAAAAATCCACAAAATAATTTTAAATGACCGTAAAGTGAAGTTGAGCGAGATAGCTGAGACTCTGAAGATATCGAAAGAGCGTGTTGGACATATCGTGCATGAATATTTGGGCATGCGAAAGCTGTGTGCAAAGTGGGTGCCGCGTGAACTCACTGTGGACCAAAAACAACAACGTGTTGATGATTCTGAGCAGTGTTTGGAGCTGTTCAAGCGCAATAAACCCGAATTTTTTGCATCAATGGATGAAACATGGCTCCGTCACTACACTCCAGACTCCAATCGCCAGTCGGCAGAGTGGAGAGCGAGCGACGAACCGAATCCAAAGCGTGGAAAGACGCAACAGTCGGCTGGCAAGGTGATGGCGTCTGTATTTTGGGATGCGCATGGTATAATATTCATTGACTATCTTCAGAAGGGACAGACGACGAACAGCGACTATTATATAGCGTTATTGGATCGTTTGAAGAAAGAAATCGCTAAGAAACGGCCTCATTTGAAGAAGAAAAAAGTGTCACAAGTCGATGAAAACGATGGGCAAACTCAATGAATTGGGCTACGAATTGCTGCCCCATCCACCGTATTCTCCAGATCTGGCCCCCAGCGACTTTTTACTGTTTGCAGACCTCAAGAGAATGCTCGCTGGCAAGAAATTTAAGACCGATGATGAAACTGAGGCCTATTTTGAGGGAAAACCGAAAGAGTACTATACTCAAAGTACTTTGATTTCTCCTTGATGGCATCAGTAAACTCAACATGTCTCCCCGGAATTGGTAATTTCAGATTGGAGAACATAAAAAAATTGACATGAGATTATATCTGGACATTCGTGGAATTTTTTTCTAGAGCATTATCGATATAAAATATACAAGAATTGTGGAATACTCTCTCTGAAATTTCTCATAACACTTAGATAATATTCTTTCTTAATGGTTTGCCCCTCCAGAAAAATTCCAAATAGCAAAATTACGATAATCAAAGAAAACAGTGCACATCACCTTAATTTTCAAGTAACTTTAACGTGGTTTTTTCGGTCACCTAGTTATGAAAACGACTGGTTTGTATGTCTTGTTTCATACATTATTATGGGTTTCATGATAGAAGTTCAAATTGGCTCAATTAGGCATTTGTTCAGCAACTTATTTGCAGTGTTCGTTTTAAAGAAATGTCCGCTCTTTCGAAACAAGACATGTGCGACACGTTGTCTAAATTGATGCAAATGAATTCGTTAGATATTTATAGATCCTGAGCTATCTCTCTTGATCTCGAATAACAATTGTCCATTACCATTGCCTTCACTGTATCGACGTTTTTAGCAGTTGAAGACGTCGAAGGTCGATCGGAACGAGAGAAGTCTTCAACCAATTTTCCTCTATATTTATATGACATACCACTCGTATGATTGTGTTTTCAATACATCCTACTCGCAGTAAGCCTCGTTGGAAAAGCAAAATTTTAAGTTAATTCTTTGACATCGACTAACCCAACCAACAGCTGTGGACAAACTGAGTTGTCAGCTATTGGTTGGGTTAGTCGATGTCACTAGTACCAACTTCACAAGAACATATTTTTTTCGTATACATCTCTTACGCGGGTGTTTTAAATGAATAATTGAGGATAGTTAATTGAATGTGCTTGCAACATTGAAGATTGTTTATTTTGATCAAAAATTGAGAAGTCCGAATTATTTGTTGGAGAATATTTCAAAAGTAAAGCTTTAAATTTTTTTTAAAACTATTTTGATTACTAAATTAAAAGATAAATATATATTTTTTCTACTCTAATATTATTGTCAAGTTCGATTTTTAAAAATAAAAGAAAAATATACATTAAATAAATATAAATTATAAAAACATCTAAAATATACTTAAAAAAAAAAGTTTCCAAAAGTAATTTTGCTATATTGTAGAAATTGTTCTTTAAATAATATAGTCGTCTTTTCTACTTTCTAGAAATTGTTGAGCATTTGAAAATTTTCTTACGCAATACAAAAATATATTATACTATTCTGTAAATATTCTATTGTGTAAATTTAAATAGACCAGTTAACAGAACTAATCAAATTTCATCATAAAATAAATAGCTTTAGTAGAGGAGCTTGCGTAACGTAATTGAAATTAATTTCACCATTTTACTGCGTATAGACTTTATATGCAGAATAAGTATTTTCAAGATCGACAAAATGAACAAATAACCAACATATACCAACTGGTCTATGGAAATATTGTCTTTAGCATCCTTAATTTCTGTTTAGTTTAACTGTTTTGTTCTGGACATTTTTTTTATACAGTTTAGGAGTGATGATGATGATGATACACGTCGTACAGCTTCTGTAGTATATTCGTAACTATTTTTCTTGGTTGATGAAATTGCGGTAGATAATAATGTCTCCCATAATAATGGGTTTATTTCTTGTTGGAACATAAATGAAACGGAAGTGAAAGTATACTTACATCTTTGTCTCCGAGTCGTTCAACACGACAATGGAGAAATCCGGTTTGTCCAACAGTTACCGTCAAGTTTCTTGGTACATCAAAGTCGAAATAGGGTAGAACACTTGTTGGTGATACTGTCGTTGAGTGGGTGCTTAAAGAATCTGTAAAATAAGTAATTTTATCATAAATTATTGCTATGAAAATACACAAGTGAAACAAATAAAGCCGATGATAAAAATATAAAAATGACTTGAAAATATATGAACTCATAACTTCTAAGTGAGAAGTCTTAAACCAATACCATTTTGTGTCTATAAAACAATTAAATATGACATTTTTATGCAGTATGCAAAAAATACTGAAAAATTATTTATATTCTATTCTTTCTATTATATCTAGATACATGAATGCCTATTATCAACATATGTATGCAAATATATACGAAAGATTCTACGAGTTGAAATACATAAATCAATAGTTAATTCAGAGATAGTTTGAGACAATTTTCATGGAATTATAGAATCCAACGAAAATGTTCACATTATCACATCAAATGCATATTTTCCCATTCGGTAGATTAAATAAAAGTCTTTTAGGCTACCTTCAATCTCGGTAATATCATTTTCGTTTAAATTTTGTTATGTGCTTAAAGTTTAGCTACTAATTCCCGATCACGTTCACAATAAAATTTAGACCAAATAGCCAATAGAGAATGAGAGAAACAATTTCACTAATTCCTCTATCGTGTTTTAGGTCATTTATATGTGCACTATCAGAATATTAGATGGAATAGCTTTTAGGATTAAAGGAATTATTCGTAGTAGAATTTTGTTCGAATAGTATTAATGGAATTTGATTTAAAAGTGGACACATTCTATCCGTTTCATCAGTATTTGAATGAAAATTTCTAGTTTAATTTTAATGTATTCATTTTAATAATATATTGTTGAATATTTTTTGGTATTTATATTAAGAATATCGTTTTGATAATGTTTGGAGTTTTTGTTAAAATTTTCAACAATTTGATAAAATTATATAAGTCTTTCTAATAGGTGCTAAGAAGGTTCTAATAACAATTTAATAAATCAGGCTATAAGAGTAACTGGATGAAACAGTTTTCTATTTCTTGACTGTATGGATCAGAATGCCAATAACAGGATTAAGTGGAATTAAGGCGGCGCTTAGCTAATGGAGCATATTGAACTTCCGTGGTTGACTTAAACCTCATCGAAACTGGTCGACAATCCTCTTTTTTGACCTATAATATATAATAAAGTTCGGGTGAGATTAATTTATAATAAAGTTTTCTTTTTCAACTATTCCCTCTATAATTTAGCTAAAATTATTATAACTACCCTCAACTCGAAATGAAATTCACCCTTTCGATTTTAAATAATCTCAATATTAGAAACAGATCCTGTGACTTTCTTCCTCCACTTACAAGCTTCGTCTTCGTGTTCAAAGCAGAGCCCGTAGTTGGAAGTAGTGTTAATAGTATAGACGGCTCAAAGAATATTTATTTACGGATACGGCTGACCTTTACAGCTGTATCAGTGAAGTCAATGATACTTAAATTTATTGTCTTTATTTTGGGGTTTTTACTTGCAGGGCGGCTTCGTACTATAAGGAGCTTTGGATGATGAAAGTTGTGATCAAAATTGCTATTTATCTTTTCAATCGACTTGATGTTACGAGTATCATCCTAACTGACACTCAAATCGCACTCAAAATTATCCGCGGCGAAGTTTCGACATAAGTTATTCAGTCTGAGGTCTGAGCTTTATTGGAGGTTTGGAGTACATTACCAATAGAACAGAAGACTATTAGAATAGCAGAATTATTTTATACAGGACGAACAGTAGGAAGAGATTATATAGCATGACGAGGGTTATTCCACAGGATTTGGTTTTGGGCCCTCTTTTGTGGAATATGATGTATGGTAGTCGAAAAAAATGAATCCAAGCGGTAGTTGAAAATTGTTGCGATACTGCTGCCGATGGCAGATGGACTCATTGTCTCATACCGGCAGTGGATCCGTGATTAGATTGTCGACATAGTAATGTTGGCTACTTCCTATTCCAATCGGGCTTACCGGTATTGCTTTAAATTGGATTGTAGCTTAATGTGGCTTGCTTGTGACGGGATGGTGGAGAGTAAGTCGCACCTGGTTTTTTACTGCAATTGATTACAAGCGGAAACAGAGAAGGCACAGAAGGATGCCTGAGGGCCGCTGACGTCCGAAAATGACGTGGCCTTGATCTTGGACTCGAGGGCAGCTTGGGAGGCTGTTGATACCTTTGAGACAACAGTCCTGAAATGATAACGGCTGGATGAACGGAAACAAAGATGGTAGGAGGAATATAGCAGCATAGTGATTACAATCAATCCCTGCTCGACGAAGTAATGCCTGACAATTTATTTTAGACTGTCTCATCTTCTCAACAGGTTCCGTGAGGATATATATATAAATGTGACTAGGTAAAGTGGTTATTAAAGTTCAACACTTTGGCTTTCGATAATTTAAATCTTATTATAACATATATCAACATCCCTACCGTAATTTTGTTTACGGAAAATCCTTAAAATTCAAATAGAGTATACTGCCTACATCCATCACTTTATTTTGGAAACTATTCACATCCTTTTTGCTAATGCTGTGACGTTCTGCTAACTATCCCACATATTCCACGAATGTCATCAAAACTATTCACCAACACTAGGGATCCTAAAGCCAAAATATGTATTTCAAGTCCCGGTTTTGACTTGTTTGCTAAAACTTACATGCGTCACAAACTTTAACAAACCCTAACGAATCTGGACTCCTAAAACAGACCACTTTCATTTAGGAAATTGGTAATTTGAAATTGCCAATTACTCTCATTGTCGTGGTACACTTTTATCTTAACGAAACTTATTGTTTTATATTTTATACAAACACTTATAAGTGTGTTTACTGTTCTAACAGAAAATAAAATATAAATAAAATTAGTGCTTATAATAAGCATTATAAACACTAATTTTATTTATTTTTATAAATACTTTATAATATTTATTCTCATCTCTAAACTTTGCTTTTCATCTCATAAAATTTTCTTAGCATCTTACCTTATGGATCACATTATATATACATATATATTTTAATGTGCGTTAGTTTAGACTATTTAGAAAAAAAATCTGATACGAAAAAAAAACGAATTAATAATAGTCAATATGAATTTTTTATAGCCATTTTATATTATGAGTCTATAAACTATTATAAGAAAAAATTCTTGCCATCGTTTATAATTTCGAATACTTTACTTTTAAGATCATAAAAATAATAAGAGAAACTCGTTTTGGAAATAAAGTTGTTTAAGGTACTATTTTGATTATTAGGAAAATGTTTAAATATGCCGACTTGTTACTATCATTAAAAGTAATTGGTATTTTCTTCGAAGGTAATAAGTAGAACAAAAACATTATGTTCAAAGTACAGAAACAATACAATAGCTTTTAAAATTGGAAAAGTTGAAAAATTAAGAATCAAATTGTTCTAAATAAATTGCTACTATAAAAAATACGAGTATACATTGAATTTTTTCTATTAAAAATGGTTTTTTCCTAGCAAACAAAAAATAATCAAGTTAAGGTCAATCAAAATTAATTACGAAGAGTTGAATAAAGAATTTGTTGTAGATTTGAAAAAAAAACACATCGAATTTGCTGTACGGAAAACATTTATTTTCAAATTAATTGCAGTTATACGAAATGAAATATAAAAAAGAAACAAAATCTAAGGTTAATTAGCATTTAAAAGTAAATCGGATTCTTTAAAAATAAATATTCTTAATCGATTTTATGTCAATTAAAATTCGATGGCAAGTCAATTAAATTATAATTATTCAGTTAAGAAGCAAAATGAAGAAAAAAAAACGTCCAATTTAAATGTTTTATCTAAAATTGTATATAATTAATAATTTATTTTCAACTTTGTGGACTTAGTCTTATTATGTTCTGATAGGATTTGTGATATTTGTAAAGGTATAGTGCAAATGTTGTTTGGTAAGAAGTAATTATCTGTAAATAAATATAATCAATTTTATGGTACGGTTTTGACCAAATGGACGAAACCTTACACCGGAAAGGGATATTGTGTAAATAATCAAGTAGAGTAAAGATGAACCGGAAATCATTAATGTAAATTATCAAGTAGTACGAGTAGTATTAATACAATAAAATAGAAAATCAAAATTTATCTCAGTTTTGCTTCCTTCAAATTTCTTTTCCTTCTTAGTTTATTTTTAATTAAGTTTAATGGGAATCTATAAATGACAAAGGATAACTTTGCGACTACTAGTATTTTTCGGTTTACAATTTTGTTAGCAAATAACTAGATTTATTTTTATGATTGTCGAAAGTCGTATAATTTATTTGCTTGCTAGTGTCTCTAATTAAGATTCTGTAATTATGAAACGATTCTTTTATTTGTACATATAAGAAATTGATAATTTAGCTATGGTACTTTCCCAAAGATTTACGCTTCTAAACAACATGATTTGAAGGCAGAATGCGTGAAAAAAGGTTCTATCAAATTTTGTATTGTAGCTCCTGAGATACAACTAAAAAGATATTGTACAAAGAAATCTCATTTTCTATTTTCTAAATTTATTTTCTCCAACTGCTTTAAAACTAAACCTTAAATTGGCTGATATTTCCGCTGAATTTATTTACGAGTTCCTTTAGACTTTATCTGGCAGATAAAGCTCACTGTTTCTTCATATTTCCATGGTTATATAACATATTTGTTGAAAATGCGCACAAATCGCCTTTGGAATGAATACGTTGCCAAGCCTGGCGTTAAATGAATTAAATGCCAAATGTTTCATTATTTGTTGGAGTTTTAAAAATAATGCCAATATTTCATTATCTAGGCAATTATTTTCGTTCTGGTGTATTAAGTTTTATCTTATCGTTAAATGTAAGTTCCACACTATGAACTGTTTATCGATATAATATAATATAATAAATAAAGAAAATTTTCTTTTCATATAAATGGAAATCTACTAAAACTGTTATTTGTATTTATAAATGTAACTTGTTATAATAATATTGCAAAATATCTTTAAGAAAAATATATAAATCTTTGATAACCGATTGTGGTTCTATTTTCTAAAATATTTTGCTAGTATGGCTAAAAACTTGCTATTTATGTATGTTATTGAATTATGAATTTTAAAATTACGAAAAATATATCAAATGAAATTCCAAGTTATGTTTAAATAATTTTTTCTCTCTCGATAAAAAATATACACTATCGCTCAAAAGTGGTTGTTGTTTGGCCAAAATATTTTATATTTTAATTATTTTTGGATCAAACTAAGGACATCTCAGTACTACCTTTTACAGTTTATTTTAGTTAAATTTCAAGTCATTGCATTTAATATATTTTTATTATTGAATTAGGTAATTATATTTAAATTTTTGATTCCCTAATGTGGCCACTCTTGTTTTTTAATAACTCCTGTACAAAGTTTAGACATTGTCATCAGTAATTTTTGTTAAAGTTTCTGATAAAATTTTCTATAAATGCTGTGCGGGTGTGGGTTAGAATTTCCTTATAATTCTGTCAAGTTAATCTAAATTGAGTTAATTTAGGTCAGCAGAGCGGTTTTAAAATCAGTTCTGATGATCTTCGAACAAAAAATCATCGGTTTGTGCCAAAAATCTCAATTTTTTGATTTACTTAATAGATTTTAAACCTTACAGTATCCAATTTTTGAATTTTATTGCCCACAGTAAGTACACGTTCTCTATTTTATTTAGAGTGCACGCGAAGCCTGCCTTCTAAGGTCTTCATGTTCCTATTGAAACGCTTAATATACCTTATATGGATTTAATTCGGATATTATTTTTGTTGACATAAGTTATCGCTATAATTTTATCTTCAGAAAAAATATTGATCCTTACGATTATTTTTAATTTTTCCTCATTCTTACATTTTTTGACATTATATCAAACTATATATTTATTTACAGTTTTTGTAAAATCCAATTATTAAAGAATATATTTCAATCGAAATTTGTTTAGTTCTCGGTATTTTAACTAACAAAAAATTAAATATCTCAAACAAATTAAAGTAACAAATACAATAAAATTTAAACATGTTTCCTCAGCGGAGTTAAAGTAATATGTTATTACCTGGAATAAATAAAAAAAAATTCAATTAGGGATTTCCGCAAATTTTTACAGCCAACCAAAGGTAGAGGGAATTTGCTAAAGCAATTTTTATATACTGAACATAAACTGCAACAATTTACAATATACTCCGCGTAAAAATTTATTGTTCAAATAAATAAAATTTAAAAAAAAGTACATATAAGTTAGTGTATATATCACGTTATTAAAATGTATAGAAAAAATTTGTTTATCTTATTCTCATTCAGTTTAAATAACAAATATTATTTTTGATAAATATGTAAATTTTCTAATTTAGAAATAATCAATATTACTAATGCAGTGTAAATTAAAAGACTGGACGTTTTGGAAAATATAAAATTGTATTTTTTAACTTTTTTTAGTTTAATCGCTAACGCAATCCTAGATATGCAGAAACGCAGTTAATGGTTCCTATTGTAACACTGCGTACAAATTAAGGTACATTGACTAATAGTGTAATATAGGGTAATAAGATCTTACTAGGCAGGTGGCCGCATACGCCCAAAACATTATCGGCATATACGAAAGCGGCTTAACTATAGGGAAATCACCAAGATTTTCTCTCTGCGGCAGTAGATACCAAAAACTGTTGAAATATGGTCAATAGATCCACCAACAGTTTATTGACTTTAAAGCCTTTTATGATAGAGTAGACAGAGTAAAACTCTATATACGAGGTCTGTTCAAAAAGTTTTGCAAATTTTGAATTTCCGCGGGTTACATATATTCGATTTTCGATTTTTTGTGGCGTTATGTTGGTACTCATGTCTCTCATTTATGCCGACAAGTTCGGCCATTTTGAATGTTCAGTTAATTTTTGACAGCTGCTTTGCTTGCACGTGTTTTGGCTCGTCTTCGATTTTTGCTCAATTTTGACCAAAAATAGCATCGCATTAATATTGCTAATGAGCTGTTGGACTCTGTCCGCGACGACCCAAATTTGCTCCAGAGGGTCATAACTGGTGACAAATCATAGGTTTATGGTTATGACGTGAAAACCAAAGCTCAATCATCCCAATGGAAGCTGCAGCACGAGCCAAGACCGAAAAAAGCCCAAAGTTCGGTGAATGTGAGAAGGTTTTGCTTACAGTTTTCTTCGATTGCAGAGGTAGAACCGTAAATAACCATAAGGTAGAACGGTAAATAAGGAATATTACCTGCAAGTAATGCGTAAGTTGCGCGAATCAATCCACCAGAAACGCTCGGATTTGTTGAAGAACAAAAATTGGCTTTTGCCATTTTTGGCCAAAAACAACACACTAATAATGCCGCAGCCTCCATATGCCCCAGATCTGGCCCCCTGTGACTTTTTCTTATTCCCGAAACTGAAGAGCCCCATGAAAGGAGGACGCTACGCTACGATTGAGAAGATACAGACGGCATCGAAAGAAGAGCTGAACAAGATCACAAAAAATGATTTTTTGAAGTGCTTCGAGGATTGGAAAAAACGTTGGCACAAGTGTGGGGGATTACTTTGAAAAGGACAAAATAGATATTCATGAATAAATAAATAATTTTTGAAAAAAACACAATATTCGTGATACTTTTTGAACAGACCTCGTATTCACGAGCAAGCTCAGTAACCTAGAAAAATTCATTAGACTGGCTAGGCTGACAATGATTAGTGTGAGAAAAAGAGTAAAAGCAGTCGAATCACTTTCAGAGATATTTAACATTTACAATGGTCTCCTACAAAGACTTTTGTGCTTTCTCTTTTAACTGGCTTGGAAAAGGTGATTCGTGACTTACGGATGAGCATTGCGGGTACCATCTTCATTAAGCCTATCCTGCTTTTACCATACTACGACGACATCGATATTATGTGTCCATCAGAAAGAGCTGTACAAAAAGCCTGCATTAAGATCGAACTGGTAGCAAAAGCTCTTAAGCTGCCCATAAATGAGGGCAAAACAAAGTATATGGTGATAGCGTTGGTGTCGCAGATACGACCAATCGCTCTAAATTATATTCTTATTATAAAATAAAAGCTTCTGATGTAGAGAGTAGTATTCTTTGAAACATTCTTAGCTCCCTAGATCATGATGTTTGATTCCCAAGTCTATTTAACGAAAATATCCTGGAGCCCGGTTGTGTATAAAATTAATCTTAATAGGCTGCTGTATGCGGGCACTTAATCCGTATGGATGAGAAAAATTCTTCCCGGAAAGTCTACAGTGGCTTCATTTATGACACCAGAAGAAGAGATATTCCCTGCTTTAGATGGAGCAATGTCAAAACACATGCTGAGAGTGTTTAATTGGCAGACCGAGATAAAGGCTCTAGAGTTCTTTGATTAAGCATGCCTAGACGGGACTCCTGGTTTTCGCGTCGCATGAATATTTTAAGCAACAAACTTAAGTTATTGATACTTGAAATTCAGAAAAGTCAATGTTATTGATCTCTCTATTAAAGTTATTTTTAGTTGAATTTATACTGGAATATAAATGCTTATCACCACGATAACTCGAAACCGCTACGTACTAGACATCATTCGATATATACTTATTACTCAACAATAGGTGTGTCGAATTGCGTTGGGTGCTGGATAATGTAGCAATTATGGGAAATATCCCTAATCTACCTCGTCTACTGGAATGTACATTTTTAAGGCCATGGTAACTTCAGTCTAATAGGTGATAACCAAAGGGCGTACTGGTTATGTCACTAGCTAGATTCTAACTCATACTAGACACATACCTTTCTATTATCTCGAAAACAGAGCACGACAATTAACTTTTGTTAAAACTTAATGTTCATATTCAAAGGTTTTTTAAACAACTATATAATTTCATTATATGCAGCTGGTATTTGCTGTATTGCTCCCCAAGCTGCATTTCTACGTTTTTGGTACTTAATATAATTTTGTTGTTGACTTTTATTCAAAATTTTAGTACGGCCTGTTTTATTTTATGGGCATTATCTGACAACTTCTTGATTGTGATATTAGAAAATTAGTCAAAGTCAACCTATTTAATAGCAGCTAATATATTAAGTATATTTTTTTATAAGAATAAATATAAATTTATGTTTGTAGTATTATTATTATCGTTAAGAAAATACATCATTTTATCTAATCTTTTTCGATAATTACTAAAAATATTATCAAAAAGAAACATTTTTGAATATCTCGAATATAATAAATAAACAAATGTTGAAAGCAAAGGAACTAATGTTAACTACCCTTAATTATTTTAAATGATTATAACATTTCATATTATTAGATTGCACATTTTACAAATGTAAATTGTTCTAATTGAAAAGAGAGAAAAACAACAGTATTAAAAAAAAATAGCAAAGAACCTTACTCTAGGGAAATTTATATTGTAAAATAATTAAAATTCAATTTCAATCTATGTGTAAACGTAACCAGATAAAATTAAATGATTTTAAATTGAATTTCTCTTTAACAGAGTAAACAGTGTAAGTTCTATAAGTTAAATTGACTTTCTATTTCGGAGAATTTATTTTTACTACCACCTAAATTTTATTTTGAATCAAATAAAAAATTCCCTATACAGCGAAATTAGAAGCAAGCAAAAAATTCCACTGAACTAATTACAAAAAAATACTATTCAATTTTAATGATTACAAATTGAGTACAATCTTTTAGAAAGGATGACCAAAAAAAAAGGATTTCCATAAAATTTCGCAGTTGCCCATTCAGAATGATTCCTTTGGTTTTTCATCACTAACAGTTCTCATTATATTTTTATTCGTAGTATGGATTCTGATAAAAATTAATGAAAGATGTTACAATTTTAATACTATTTAGTAATTATATGTTATTTGGTAAAGGAAATATATTGATTGAATAACTAAATTATTTTAACAAAGAAAAAGGATTCCTGCTTATTTTTAAATTAATTTAACGCAAAGCAAACAAATTTGTAAGAATATAAAGTTAGAAAATATATGGAAATCGATAAACTTTATCTTAGAAAGGAGTTAACTGTGTGCGTATTTTATGAAAAAAATAATATGAAAAAAACGTATAAAAAGTTCAATTAGCAAATGGTCATGTTTAGGTAATCCTTTTAGCTAAGAATTCATAACATTCTAAAGTTTAATATTTCAGGAATATCTCCGTATTAGCATGTGCAAATAGTAGAGAATAAATTTTTAAGGATATCGTATATCCTTTTCTTGTTATTATATATGAAATTTTTACCATAATTCCGGTGTGTGTGTGTTTTTTTAAAATTTCAATTAAGTACTATGTATTAAGTTATCGAAAAACAGAAATTTTTTTTAAACTACTTGAATTTCTTTTAACCTACTCGTACAGAGAGTGTAAACGTGTATTGCTATTTTTTGTTTTTTATCTTCTTAATTTTATTAAAATTCCCGGTTTGCATATAGTCGTATATGGTGTTTAAATTTGTATAGTTATGTAAATGGTTTTTTTTTGTAAAGTTCTTTTAACATGATTAGAAATTTAGCATAAATTACAATTGTTATTGAAATTATGACTCGAATAATAAACATAATCATTTCGTAGATTATCGGCTTGTGTATATTTTAAAGGTTTTTATGCATACTTAGAGAAAGCAAAGAAGCTGAACATACATAGAATTATTTATTCTAAAGGATAATTATGTATGCTAATGTATTAGCTGTGGTCCTAATTATACGTATAGAACTTTAGGTATTAGTTTTTGAATGGCAAGAGTTTTGATAATATTAATAAAAGCTAATCGCTACAATTTATCTAGAAATTGAGGTCTTCCATACCTGGTTTAATAAATTGTAAAACCTTTTCTTAATTAAAATGTTGATTTTATTGTTTTCCATGGAAAATATCCTTTATGATAATTTTCATTAAAGGGAAATGTTATTTTGATGTAATTAATTTATTGTATATAGAAAATGACATAATTAGAATATCCAATAGCGATTATACTATATTTGTTTTTCTATAATCTGTAAGTAAATGGTACATTTTATGCTTGAGGTGAAGGCTAATTATAATATTTAGATGAGTAAACTAACGACCATTTTAAGGCTTATCACGGTTCGAGAAGTAAATTTTTCTTATTATAGCTTTCAATAAAATAACAATTCTGAATTTTTAGTTTTTGAACTTTTTAGTATCTTGAATATTTTTAATTACCTTCTTACAAATAATTATAATATTATTTTTTAAAAAAAAATCTACTATTTTGCGTTTATAAATTTTTTGGAAATTATAAATTGTATTTGATAATAACAACGATAATCGTAGACTAATTCGCCTATGTTCAGAAAATATTAATAAAACATTTTTTACTTATAAAATCATAAAAATTAAGTCATAAATACTATAAGATATATGTATATAATAATCTTATTATTTATGCCATCATATTTATCTAAGAATTACTTTTATATTTTAAGAAAAAGTTGCCCCTCTTAAGTAAGTTGAAATGACGATAAACTGTTGATAGCATCGTTGATGCCTTCGTTTGGATGATAGACAGAATTACACATGTAAACTGCTCCCAAAATGGGGCACATAAAAAAATATTACAATACTACACTATAATTTTGAGCAAACAGATTTTATATATTTATTCAGTGGTTGTTATTGTAAAAGGCGCAAAACATTCATTTTTCTATGTCAATCTTATTCTTATACTGAAAATAAGGAACATTTTGTAAACAAAAATTATATTTTTTTTGTATGATTATGGGATTTATTTGAAAAATGAATTCTAAGGAAAAGTATTTTTTTATGCTTAATTTATTTAAATTATTGTCTTTATTATAAGTAAATTATACTAAAAGAGTATAATCAAAATATTTACGAGTCTTTATTAGTAATTTTAGGTGAAGAGTATTTTTCTTTAAGACCAAATCTTAAATTTCAAGATTCGATAGTTAGCCTACTTATTCATGGTCAGCATATTTGTTTTTATAAAAATGTTATATGGTATGTTATGCACAAGTGAGATCTTTGTACTATTCAACAGTAACCAGCTTTGGCTGAAGAGTGCACCGATTAGAGGTGATTGTATCATCATCTAATAATGCAGTGGTGAGGTGAAACGGTGTTTAACTCTTGGGAAGCCATCATCAGTTATACATGGTCAAATTTTAAAAAAATTTAATATTTGCGTAGCCGATAGGAATAAATTTCGTAAAATAATAGGAATTTATTGAAAAATTGTTTATTATTAAATTAAAAAATTCAACAAAAAACTCGATCTTAGATCTTCTATGGAAACTGGATGCAAGGCGAGCGCATCTAGTTGCTCATCTACATAGAACGGTAATTGCATTATATCAAGCGTTGCCAATTAACATTCACCAAAGTTATTCTACCCTGAACAATGTATTCCACAGTTGATGGCATATGTGTACATCTTTACTGGTTACCTGTAAGCCAACTTCCTGCTCATTCACAGCGATTGCAAGTTCTACTTGTAGATTTTGCTACAAAAAACTACAGCACCTTGTCCACGTGGCATTTGTAGAGTGCACATAATATGCAAAAGATCAAATAGTTCTTGATCACTTCTTAGATGGTCTTTTGAAAGAGAACGTGCAAAAGAACGAAAGAGTTTTAGCACTCACAACCTTGAATGAGCCAATTGGACAAGCACTTTAATTGAGGGCCAACGGAAGATCTTCAAATTGCTACTACATCTTGGTCTGTGGACCAAGGAGTGGATTAAAAAAGGCAATATAAACGATCTCAATAGTAAATTAGCGACGCAAACTAACATAGTAATAGGGCAGGCCAATCCGCCTAGAATATTTACGAGTATGTTTATTGTGAGACGATGCCTTATTCATCTTTTAGGTCTTATCACCTTATTTACTACAAAATTTGGACTCCACCCCAAAGGTTCTTTGGGGAGTTACTGAAAAAAACTGGAAGCATTTCGTATACTTGGAAAAAATTCCTGTGATTACATTTTTAGGAACGGACTTGGAATGGTCGTGAATACAAAAAAAAATTGCCTAACTATAGACAAGTTTCTTTAAGCGTACATGTCAAAATTGCTACTTCCCAAGTGAAATTAAAAAAATTGCCAACAGATAATAGTGACAAATAATGCATCCAAACTAATTAACAACTATACAAAGAAAAAACATCAGTTAAATAAAACTTTACATTATAATTTGAGTGTTCCTTACCAACACGAAGTGGATGTTGGACATTCGAAGATTCGTAAACATCCACCAGAAATCTCAAAACTGCCATATTAGGTAGATTTGTGTACTCGAATACCCACTGTGATAGAGAAGCGGGAAACCATTTCCCTCCGAATATTAACATTGGAGTGTACGGACATTAAAACTATATTTAATTGGTTAAAAGATAGATATACCACCTTGATCAAAAGTGTGGCGCTCCCATCGTTCCGATTTGAGTTCTGTTTTTGTTAAGTTGGTACATCTGTTGTTGATATTCCCTCTAAATCATAGCGTCATAGCTTGACATTTGCAAAAGTTACGAAGCCAAGAGTACATCTATCTCCGTGTGTGTTGGCGATTTTTTACAATTTTAGAAATGGATTTAAATTTGCAACAACGAATTTTTATTAAATTTTGTGTAAAAAACGGATTTAATGGTGCTCGAACGTTGGAATTGTTGGAAATGTGCTTCGGCAACGATTCTCTAAAGAAAACGGTCGTTTACCAGTGGCACGAGCGGTTCAAAAGTGATCGTGAGTCAATCGAAGATGATGAACGCTGTGCAGACCATCGACATCGAAAACCGACGAAAACATTGATAAAGTAAAAGAAATGTTGGTCAATAACCGCAAATTAACCATCAGAGAGATAGCGGAGGACTTGAATATTGCCTATGGATCCGTCCAAGACATTTTGGTTAATGATTTGGGTTTACGTCGTGTAGCAGCAAAGTTGGTGCCAAAAGACTTCAATTTCATGCAAAAAAGAGACCGTGTTGACGTCGCAAAAGACATGATTTGCGAGGCTGAATCCGATCCCACATTCATCAAACGGATCATTACTGGAGACGAGACGTGGGTTTATGAGTAAGTGAATGGCGTTCACCAAATCAGCCGGGACCAAAAAAACCACGTCGTTTTCAGTCAAAAAAGAAGGCAATGCTCACGGTTTTCATGTATTACAACGATGAAGTGCATCATGAATTTTTGCCAGAAGGCCGGACAGTAAACAAAGAGTATTATTTGGGAGTTATGAGACGTTTGCGTGAAGCAATTCGCCGAAAGAGACCAGAATTGTGGGCAGAAAACTCGTGGATTTTGCACCATGATAACGCACCGTCGTACAGTGCCATCATTGTTCGTAAATTTTTGACGAAAAATGCAACAAATACCATCCAAAAACCACCGAATTCACCTGATTTGGCTCCCTGTGACTTCTTTCTGTTCAACCGAGTTAAAAAACCATTACGGGGAACGCGTTTCAACAGCCGAGAGGAAGTAATGGAAAAATCGCAGGAAGCACTGATGGACATACCGAAAACCGAATATAAAAAATATTTTGAGGATTGGTTTAAGCGCTGGCATAAGTGTTTTAAAGTCGATGGGGATTACTTTGAAGGGGACAATATAGATTTAGATGAATAAACTTGTATTTTTAATTTTCTGAATAAATTCCGGTAGCTTTTTGATGCAGATGGTATACTCCTAAATAGCCCAATACTAAAAGCTTACTGGACTACGTAGAAACATAACTTCGTATGCCAAAATTTTCGAATTGGCAGACCTGTAAATCAGTTACTTGTACAATAACATTTGTTACTTAAAATATGAATTTAAATTTCATAAAAATATTACAAATTTGATAAGATTCAAAAGCATAGTAACTAAGTTTAATCATAAGTATAATAACTTAAAAATAAATACACACTCGTAATTAAATTAATGAATCTCATAAAAATTACATATAATTACAAGTAAAGATTTTTTTTTGCATTTTATAGCCGTTCTTCCATTCTTTTTAATAACAGATTAAAACTAAACCATTTAGCAAATTTTAGCTTAAATAATATACTTTTAATAATGTTAATAATTTATAATGTGTTCTTTAATAATGTTAATGCTTTTACGATGTAAGTTTTTTAAAAACGTTAATGTTTACTCCGTTCATGTGCTCTTCTACTTTTTATTCGAGAGAATGTGACGCGAAGGGAGCATATTTTAGAAATTTTATTATATTTTTTTGTTAATTATACATATATGATGCATTTTGTATGGCTTTCAATTTACCATCCATTAAAATTTTCTTTTGAAAGCCTCTTCCCTTTTTATTCGCTTTTAATCGTATCATTTTCAAGTTTCGAATTTCATTTTTGTGTAAAGCTTTGCAGAATTTATTATTTATTCATTTCGGAAGTTACTTGACATAATAATTAGATTTTTGTTTATATAAATTAATGTTAGCTTATACATACAATATATGTATATATGAATTTTTTTATTTCAAATACTAACAAAATTGTGCGATTTTTAATTATATCTTCCTTTTGAATTACAATTTGAGACTAATAAATAAAATTAAAGAATTAAATTAATTATCATGGTAGTATACGATTATTAAGAAAAGCATATTTTTATTCAAATAAATTAAAATACAGAGTTTAAAATTAAAAATATTTTGAAATGAGATATAGTAAATTCTTTCATTACAAAGTGTATATTACGAGTAGTAAAATTTATGGTTGTTGTACAAAAAAGTATCTTTTACATCAGAAAAGTAAGTTTAGCGTGAAAAAATTGATGGCTTCAAATTGTTAAAAGTATTTTAATGTCATGATTTTGATGTAATAAAATTTTTTTTATATTACCATAGCAATAAAGAAATAAATAATAAATTTGAAACTGTAGAAACGATTTTGCGATGGAAAAATTGAAATTCGCCAGGTGTCGACGGGATAGACTACTACGATCTATAAAATATTCTCAATTATCCTTTTAAGCAGGATAGCCGCTTTCATCGAAAAAATTATTGGCACATCCCACAGAAGCTGCACGCGAGAAAAATCTATCTGCGGCCTAAAAACTACTTGAATACGGACACCAGCTTCATCACCTATTCTTTTACACTTCCATCAAAAAGTTCGGTATCTCAGAAAAATTTATTAAATTGACCAGGCGAGGAAGAGTCAAAGTAGCCAAATTACTTTCAGAACTATTCAAAATCCATAATGATCTCCGGCAAGGACTCTGGTAATTCTACGCATAAAAAGTACCGTCCTCACTACGAGAGAAGATTGAAAAATTTCCGAAAATTTTTAAACAGTGTTTTTGTCTTAATATGTTGGTAATTTTATTACTACCTCTAAACGTAAATATCAAATTGATCGGCCCTATAATTTTATTTTGATAGTTGTTGATATCGATCGCATTATTCATAGCTTTATAAAAAAACTGAAAAATTTAAATTAGAGTAGTCATTAAGGATTTTTATTTGAAAGGAATGTTTGCAAAGGATATAAAACTAAAGTAAGATACTATAAACGAAGATTTAACACCATCATTTTTCACAGTTAGCCGCTGGGCTTCCGAATTTAGAAGCGGCAGGATACATACTGCTGGTGAACGTCTACCACACCATAAATGGTAGAACAACAATGCATTCATTTGAAAAATAAACGAAAAGTTCATCGGATATAAAAAGCGATTTTATTAACATGACTGAGACATGGGTTAAACCCTATATCCCAGAAATGATAAAGCAGTTAACACCTTGGGTTGAGGGCACTAGATCGGCTCCGATAAAAAGAAAAAAAACATTTGGTCACCTCGTAAGGTGATAAAAGCAGTTTATTTGTGATGCAAGAGCAATTCTTCTAATTTTTTTTGAAAAATATAAAATATTTTTGGATAATTTAAAAGCAGCAATTAAGGAAAAATATCTTGTTTTCCTTTGACAATGCACCTGCTCACTCAAACAGAACTACTCAGCAAAAATTAACAGAATTAAAGCTCCAAATCGTTTAAACTCCATCATATCATCAGATTTAGCTCCCTTCAGCTTCCACCTATTCCTGAAACTTGAAAATATTCCTGTCTGGGAAGTTATTTTGGTTAGAGAAAGACTATAGATGCTGTAAGCTAGTACTCTGAATATCTTGAAGAAAACCACTTCCGGGAGGCCATCAAAAGGATTAAGGACATTAGACAACGTTCCCTAAGTTAAATTTGTTTTAACTGCCATTCCGCAAAGATTTTCAATTCATCCTCGAATGTCTGCCCAGCTTTTAGTTTGCACCGACATTGTCTACATTACATGTCGGAAGGGTAAAAATTCTGAGGCTTCATATTTACAGGCAGCTCACAGAGCCATCTTTAGTCAAACTTAATTATTTCTGTCGAAAATTTTTAAACATAAAATTGAACCTGCGGCCGGTGCACATGTCTTTTTCGAAAATTATGGTCCTCAGCAAAATCTATTGCGAACTTTTACGAATCCTCCGAAGAATTTTTGAATGCCTACCTGGGGATAGACGAATCCACAAACTATTCAACGAAGCGCTACCACGACCATCCTGAAAACATTCTGACATTATTGAACTGGAAATGCACAGCATGATGCTGGGCTGTCTGGCGTTGTTTGATTTAGCAGGCCTAGACAAAATTCCCAGTTGTCTCATTCTTGATGATGATGATTTTGATGTTAAATAAATTCAGGATGGTAAAAAGAATTATTTTAAAACTTGATTTGAAAAGTTTAACTTGATAATATATTAATAAACTTTTGTAACTTTTGTTACAAAATGATATACCTTTCATATTCCCCTAATTAAAATAAATCACAAAAAATTTATATAGGTACATAACAATGTCTCATTCATTTTAATTTATCTTACATATACATACACTTATATATTTTTACACATTTGAATAGTAAAATAAATTTTTAATATCTTCTAGTAAAGTAAAAACTTTATTTTAGATTCTTGAAATTTTATATTCTTTGTTATATTTAATATTCATAAGAATAACATAAAACATTATTAAAATCAAAAATTTTATCATTTTCATAAATGACTAAATTTTTTGAAAGAATTTTTGGTTTTTAACAATTTCAATATATAATCTTGTCTAATACTAAAGAGCACGTGTGTACTTTATAACTTTTTGTATAATAATTTTCTTAATTTGCATTTAAAAGTTTTCCATATTAAAAGTTTGTGTTGTAATCTTAAATTGTTCAGTGAAAAAATTTTTAACAGATTTTTCAAATTACTTTATTTTCATTTCGTTAAAAAGTAAAATTTTAAGAAACCCTTTCTTTTTGGAATACTTTTGGTATAATATTATGAAAATTGTTTAAGTATATTTTCGTAAGATTATTCAACAATGCGATAGCTACTACTGCTCCTTATACCATACCAACTTCGTTCAGTTTTTATAGAGTTTTTGTTGAAGTATTTTATCAATTTTTAATATGTTAATAATAATATGAAAATTTTCTATGTACTTTTTCCCCTTCACTGTAACTGGAAGAAAATTTCCTTCATTTTACGCAAACATATAGATTCATACAAGTACGATTATATTTTGTTGCTAACATTTATTCTTTTTAGTATCCAGCCATATCTACTTTTGCTTTTAACTTTTTGTCATCTTATCATCATCTACACTTCGGGCTTGTTTCCACAACAAAGCACAGTCATATATACTAATACAGGAATAAAATGTTTTGGGTCCTTTTTTTGAAGTTTCTGTTGACATTCTTTAGCTTTGTTGAGTATTTGAGTGTTATCTGTGCTTTACATTGTTACTTTATTTGGGCGATTAGTACACTCTTCATGTATAATGGCCATATATGCTTTTATGTTAAAATGGAGCAGAAAGATTCTTATCAACAACTTGTTCGAAATATGCTTTTAACAAACTTTGAGTATATAAATTTAATACTTGTACACTAATACATAACTAAAATTACAAAGCGGAAAATAATATAAGGACGATATTAAAAGATTTACATAGCCTTCTTGAGTGTACAGTTAATAATTATTTGTGAAAATGAAATTGACGCTCCACTTGTAATTTAAAAAGGTTTTTTTTTCTTCTTAACATACAATACTCGTTGAAGCTTGAAGGACTAGTTTCTATTGAAATAGAAATAATATATTTTCTATGGAAAATATATAAAATATTTCTTAGAAATTTTTCTTAAAAATAAAGATAAGAAAAAACTTTATATTAATTTAAGTAAAATTTAAAAAAAAATTATTTCATTTCCAAAATCAGCAATTTTGGAAATAATTTGTCTATTATACTGGATAATATAATAATCGTATATATTTTTAAATTTATTAAAATTGAATAATTCTAATTTGTAAAAATTGAAATAAAAATAATCCCTAAAAGAAAAGTGAACCGTTTACGTTTCATTTTGAGTAGTTTTTTTTATTTCGTTATCGCATGGTAGATTGAATATTTTGAGGTTTTGGTATTATTATACCTTTTTATACATGAATGTATTTACCAATATCTTATCTTTTCGATTTTATCTAAAAACAAATTTTTTTTTTTTTGAAAATATTGTTGACCAGGCAAATAATATATGATTAGAAGTAGAGAGAAATAGTCCCTTATAAATATATCTTGGAAAGAAAATTTTCCTAATGGACGATTCTATATGGAAATTTAGGTATTATTGGATTTGTAGTGGACATGATAGAATTTCAAATCAATCGAATTCTCATTTTTTTGATTACATAAATTTTTATGTTATCTTCTCCATGCCGTTTTTATTTTTTACTATTTTCATTTTTATGCGAACGTTTGCATAAAATATGTATGAACGATTTATGCTTGATTACAAAAACGAATGAATTTTTCATGATCATTGAACAAATATTATCTTGTCTTAATTCTATAGTGAATTGTCGTTGTTAATAATTTTTGATGATGATAATGCATACTGATTTAATATTAAATATATTCAACATAAAATGTTCATATTTCAAAAAAGGGAATTATTTAGTAGCGAATAATACGAGTAATAACGTAAATACTCGAAGATCCTTTGTTCTTATTGAAAATATCATAATTTATAGAGTACGTTTTAGTTATGCTATAGAAATTTTTATTTTTAATATCGTTAGTTATACTAATTTTATTGTAATTAAGATTATGGGAAACTCTTAATATACTTTGTACAAATCATGTTGTCGAAGGTACGAGTACATAAAACTGAATATTCAATATTATTTTTGTATTATACTACAATATAATAAAATCAACATAATTTTTTAAATCAATAATTTTTGTTTTAGTTATATTAATTTTATTATGTTTAATTTGTTTAAGTGATTTATAAAATATTCAATATTTTTTAATTTTCAGAACTGTAAAAGTTTTTATAACATTTATTTATAAGTGATAATATATTGTAGATACTTATATATACAGGGTGTTTTAAACATATATTTATATTTTTATTGTGGAATATTTTAGTATTCAATAACGTGTAATTATTGGTAATAATGAATAATTTTAACAAGACGGTGCACTGTTTACTAGATGTAAGCTTAGCCATCTTAGTATGTTACTAGGCGCTCTGCTACGTTGCATGATAATTTAGCTGAACGTCTAGAAACCTATTTAAAAAATTTGAACCTCCGTAGAAAGTTCAGGCAAAATTGGAACATCAAACCAGAAATCATACGCACCGCCGTTAATCGAGAGAAAATATTTTCGAAGACCCTGTTTTATACAGGAAATTAGTAACAAGTGACGCAGCGTATTATGGCTTAAGCGGCTTCTTCAATAAACAAAATAACTGCTGTTGTGAATTCAAAAATACAAAGGCCCATTCAGACTAACTCTGTGCTGCGCTGTTTAGGCTAGAGGAGTCATAGGTATGTATTTCATTAAGGAAGCTGACAACATGATTTTAAAAACTGGTTAGCGGTATAAAGATATGCTACAGAATTTTCTGTTCCAGAGTTGGGCCAATTAAGGTTGGATAACATGTGGTTCCAACAGTATAGCGCTACATCACATGCTGAACGCGCTACTGTGGAAAGTCTGGGACCGATGTTTACTAACCGAATTATGTAGAAAAGTGGTGATGTCATTTTAGCCCCCTCGCTTCTCCGATTAGGGTTTTCCCTATTTATTTCTGTAGACATATTTAAAGGTGAAGAAGGTCTATGCTAGCCGACCGAAGACAGTTATGCAACTTAAGGGAAACATACGCAATCAAATTAAAGGGGTAGTTTAAACGGGTCAACATGGTATTGTAGCACTTCTCTTCTACAAACTTTTGCTACACCCGTTCGTTTAAACAATCGTTTTAGGAGTGAGGATTTTCGTATTAATAGTAAATACAGTTTTTTACCAAAAACCTTCCTGAAACACATTCCTCACGAACTAACACCAATAAATTTTTGCATGAAAATATTTTTATGCAAAAATTTTGTTTATTGGTCATTACTGTTTTGACCGCAGAATTATAAGTTTCTTTGGTATATCTTGCTTCATATGCTTTTCTTAAATAAAATGTGAACTTTCTCATTTATCTGGAAATTTATGCTTCACTTGTTATACAAATATGGAATCCTGAGTGTTGCCGTGATCTTTTCGCGTTTTCCTAAATTTAACTTCTAATAACTCCAACCATTTGGACTTAAAAGTTCAGACCGAATTAAACAACCGGGAGTCTGGTCTAGGCCTGGTAAATTGAAGAAAGCCAGACCTCCCAGATTTACGTCACAGTCTTCCAGTTCTACATACCCATTTTATTTTTGGCATGATAACTGAAAAAACAAGTGTCAAATAATTTGGACGGATCGAAGTTCGCGGATTTTTTATTGCAGGTTGTTATCGGCTGTGACTCTTGACCGCAAATAGGAGAAAATAACCCATAGTATTTTTAATTAATTTTTTCACGATCCATAATATTTTAAATGAATTTTTTTATGCGCTTTGTGAAAGTAGCTTAGTTAAAATTTTCCCGTTTATACGTTAATATAAAAGCATATTTGAAAAAATGTATTTAATTCACCACTACTTGCCCTAGTGGCATACTATCTTCTAACCATTTTGTTGTGTACTATGAGAAATTCTATTAGAGCAAAGTAATCAAATTTGAAACATTTCACCATCATAAGATACTTGAATTTTTTTTTCTACTTGAAAATTGCTGACATTATTTTAGGGGTGAGAACTAATCAACAGTATTCAATCAGAATGTAAATAAAGTCAAGCATGTTTTATAGATTTGGGTCAATAAATTTGATTTGACTATTTGATTTAATTTGAAATCGTATTTGCTAACAACTTCAGTGTTTTGAAAAGAAATTTATCACTAATAAAAACATCATTAAAAATATATATTTACTAAAGGTTAATTAATGTATATTTTAATTATTTTGTATTAAAAAAATTGTATAAAAAATGAATGGACGAGAAGAAATAAAATAAAATATAAAATATTACCGGAAATAAATGAAGTATTAATTTTTCCGATTTTCTTTGCTAAAAATAAATATAAAACAATATATTGTATTATTATTCGTATGTTATATATTTTATTCTTATTAAAAATATAAGAGATTCTTTAGTTAATACTTACAAAAGTACCTATAAAATAATTTTTCCTTATTATATATTTTTAGATTGCGAAAAATATAATTTTTCTGAGATGTCTATTTTAATGTATATGTTATGCATAAAGAATAAAATTTTTTAATAAAACTGCATATAGAAACCTTATTAAATTTCATCAATAAATTATAAACTAAAAAGAAAAACAAATTTAATAAGCAAAATTATTACTACCCACATTGATAGAATAAAATTTTCAGGGATCCCCTTTTTCTTAAAAGTTTATGTCGTCCTTGGTGTGATTATTTTGTTCGTATATTTGGATAGAGTATGTTAATGCAAAGTATCTAAATTTTTTATATAAAATTTTACTAAATAGAAAATGTTAAATATACAAACAAAATAATTTTTTACACTATGGCGGAAAAAAATCCTTTAAAACCAGTTGAAAAACTGTTTAGATACGATTATTTCCGATGAAATTAGTATGATTTTTATTATGACGAAAAAAGTAAACATTTAAATTCATTCAATTGACTTTGATTGTATTTTGATAAAAAAAACATTAATTTTTTTCTTCCTAAAAATCTTTCCTACGTCGGTTCTTTGAACATTTTTTCTCTAAAGCTCTTTTAGTTTTTCTGTTCCTGTAAATAAAACGTCTTTGATTTTTCCAACAAACCTTTGATATTTTTGTTACTGTTTTTATTGTTGATGCTAGTGCGTGGTTGGTATTGTTGCTTTCACTGCTACATATAAAATCAATCAATCACTTGAGATTCAAAATTGATTTCACTCGAATACACCACCCTAAACATTTCACTTGAATAAATTTTATTTACCCTCTAAAGATTCTCAATTTTTTTTCCATCAATATATCTGATGAAAAAGGATTTTTCTCCTGTTTGTTTCAAATGTTTCTTATAATATGTTGTTGTTAGGATTTTTTTTATATTTTTATAAAAAATTAGTTTTTTATAGATTTAATTTGGAGAATTATTTCGGTTATTTCTAAATAAATATTTTATTATAAAAATTGTTGTTATAAATTTTAACATTTATATTATAGTGTAATATTAGAAAATAAGATTTGCAACCAAGTATTGTATTATTGACTCCCTTTTCAAATAATTTTAACTAAGAAATGTGTTTATAATTATATAAGTTGTTTTAGATTTCGAATGACTTTATGTCATCTTCTGGACAAGGTAGTCAAATTTAGTTGAACTTTCCAAATTTACTTATGCTTATGTCACGATAAATTAACCTTTGTCACGTGACCCAGGAATTTTCTTTATATACAAACAAAGGAAAATTCTCAAATCTGTTTTCCGCAAAATGTCAGCACACCCAGAATTGTAAGGTTTACTTATCTCGAATGGAGTAAGATTCTAATAAGGTGCAAGAATTTTTTTTTGTATCTTAATATACTTGTTCACTGCATTATTTTGATGCTCTTGTCAAAAGTGATGTCCTTCAGGAATTTCAAGTATCTGTTAAAACAACACCAACAAAATCAAAAGTAGAAATTTTCATCACATGAACAAATGTTCAACTCTTGGGAATAAATTTTGTAGAATTTTTCAAATAATGACATTTGTTTTTGTTAATAAAATTTTAAATGATTTTTTGAATTAAATTTTTTTTAACAATTTTAAATTTAACAAAAAAAAATCGTTTATTGTAATAAAAATTTATTTTATTAAGTATCTATAAATATAAATTAAAATTCCTTTGATGAAATAATTTTTTTTAATAATGCAGTGGTGTATTTTTATGTATTTTAAGTAGAAACTTCTTTCGTTAGAATACAAATAATAAAAAAAAATTTTCAATAAGACATTTTTTGTGTAAAACAATGCACATTTATGGGAAAAACTTTTTAACCAGCAAATTTTGATGTTATCTTTTTGGTATTTCTTGTGATAAATACCGTGAAAGATAATAAGATATCAAAAGTAGACTTCATTATAGTCAGAATAATTTTACCAATTAGTTATGGCTTATAAGGGTTGCCTATTATCTACCTTGGAGTGAGAAATTGCTTGTAAAGGTGGATAAATTAGTTGTAGCAATCAGCAATATAGAAAGGAGTTAAACAGATAAAGATAATGATCAGATTATTTTCAAAATAGAACACTTCATTAATGGTCAACAGTTTTATGTTCTTTTTATTTTGAAAGTTATTTCATACTTTTGAAATAAAAAGAACATAAAATGAAATTTAAGCAAGAGTAATAAATTTTATATTGACCATACGCACGTTTAAACTTATTTTCCCAGAAACATGAAAACCATTTTCCATTCAATTTTCTTCTTTTTAATATTTTATATAAAACCTTTGAAATTTTTTGACTATTAGAAATTATCAAAAATATCATAAATTCATGGGATTTTCAATTCTTTTCTTCTTTTATTCATACATCAAATTAAGCTTTTTGTGAATTGAAAATGATGGTGAAATTTGTAAGTTTTCATATCCTCTTTAACAGAAATTCCAGTAAACTAAAAGCTCACAATTTTCTGCTCATCTATTGTGTCCAAGCTGTTGAAGATAACTAAAAAATACAAAAATTCTATTCATACAATTCTTGTTAGCTTTTGAATGAAAAAGAAAATTTCGTTTATTATTCCAAAGATTAGCTTATAGTGTATAGAATTCAATTGTATTTACAAAAAATTTATTTGGAATGAGGAAAAATTTCACCACATAGAATAATCTATGTGGTTTTTCTGAAGAGCTTAAATTTCTCAGTTAGTTTAGGTTTTCTTTTTTTTCCATTACAAGTATAAAAGGATCATGATAATTTTTGAAAGGTGATATCTAAGAGATAGTTGTAATATTTAATAAGATATTGCAGAAAAGTAGTAGGCGTATTTTTTTAATATTATTTTTGTATATTAATGTTATCCTCCCCTAAGAAGTTCACATAAACTATCGAAAACTGGAACCACTTTCCGCTTCACTGGAATTGCTTTTAGCTCCTTGGTTATACTCCTTTGGAAATTATTATTGGTAATAAAATTATATTCTTTTAAATATATTTTTATATTGAAAAATAGAAAAACAGGCACACGTATTAAAATTAGGTGAATAAGAGGGCTGGGAAACCACAAAAATTCCTTTTTTCAACAGGCTTTGTAACGGAGAGCATTGCAATGGCCGAGCATGCAAATATCCGCAATGGTGGGCCCGATGCGAAGAATCCTTTTACTGAGCTTTTCAGGGACTATGTTATGTATCAGCTTCAATATTAATTGATGGTCTAGCCTCACAAGAGTGCTCAAGCATTTCACATTTTTGTCAGTTACTCTTGGAAAGGTTCATCTTCTATTGCTTTTTGGGCTTCTAAAAATTTTTTCTTCCACCAAAAAACTCATATTTCTTATAAAGAGTATTTTCCATAGAATGGTTACAATGTTTGTAAGTCAAACTTGCGGATACACCTATTCTTAATACAAAATTTGATAACACATCGTTGCTCCAAAGTTCATTGTTCTATTTTTCACATATAGAAATACAACTTCACTTGTCAGGTTCTATAAGGCCGCGTATTTATCAAACAAGTTTAAAATTTTCACTCATTCAATTGAGGTGTCAACAGCTTCACTAATCATACGCTCTTTTATTTTCCGATCATTTATTACCATATCATGAATTTTTTTAATCATTTATAATGTGGTGACCTCATTTGGATAATCTGAATATTCTTCAGGGAAAATGCTTGTACTGCTTCGATAAGATGTAGTCGTCTAATATTTTATGGTCGGTAACGAACCTATATAACTTGTATGCTAGTCCTGTACACCTGTAAAGGACTAGCGTACAAGCTATATAGAGACAAAGTCATTAGTGTTGCCATATCGCTCTCAGTAATGGTGTTTTATTACTTTACTGGCACACCTCATATTAATTGTTCTTGAATAATTTCATAAAAGGTAAAAAAATAGATCTAGCATAATTTAAGTCGCTTACCTGTAAAGGAACTTGGGGTAGTATTGTTTGTTAAGAAAATAAGGATTTTAAATTTCTATACAATGGTATATATTTCTATTAGATATATATTATTATTTTTCTGCAGAATTTTTTATAGCCAAAGAATTAGACATAATTAAACTTTAAAAAAAATCATAATCCCTTAAAATATATTATACTACATTCATATTAGATTGAATTTGCTTTTACTTTAATATATTCGAAATGCTGAATTGTATTCTTATTGTCGAAAAGTAATTCTCTCTTAATTACGTGTATATTTGTTATAAATGAATGTCCTTTGACATTATCAATTTATTCATTATCTATCATCATAATATGCATACTTGTATTCAGATGGAGTCAATGGGTTCACAAGTAATTTAAACAATAATTTGTAAGCCCCGTACATATTTATATATATAAATAATTATAAATCTTCATTGAATGTCAAATAAAATATAGAATAGAATACTTATTGTGCGTATTGAGTAACTCTTTATGAAAATACACTGGTGCGTGTATGTTTCGGGTCATCCCTTTTCTGGTACATTTGTGCGTTTCCTCCTATGAGAATGTAACCAAATGTCAACTTAATCATACTAATGACTTACAATACAAAACATTTTGTACTAATTAAATCATATTCAATTGATATTATATATAAATTTGTCAATAAGAGAAAATTATTAGTTTTATTTTATTTTATCAAATTTGTGTTAAATTATCATTTCGTAAGTTTGCATAAATATTACCTTTTGAAATACGTAATTATGTACACATACGTGTATGTACTTTCAGCTTAAGCAATATTGATATGACTTCTTTTTAGGAACAAAAAAATATATTAAAAAGTGTGCTTTCTTAAAAATCATATCTTCATCTGAGCAAATTATATAGCAATAAAAATATGAAGAATATAAAGACAAATACTTATAAATAAATAGAAGACGAAAAAGGTCTATATCCTTAGTAAAAATAAATAAAATTTGATCGACCATTTTTGTACCAAATACAATTTGAATAATAAAAATATACACAAATTCGACTATCAATGAATTTTCAAAGAATGTTATACAATTTAGCTCAATTTTAAATAGAGAGCAGTCTACGCAATAGGATATTAATGACAGTAGATCAAATTTTTGATATCCTGATGAATTATTCAGAATAATTTTGGGTCAGAATTTAGATGTGTTCAAGAATGATGATTCAAATGGTAAACGCAGAAAATATTTCATTTTCGGTAAAAAAAATTGGTTATTCATAGAGTCGTGAATACTAAAATTGTTTACTTTGAGGTTTTATTTACAATATTTTATTTTTATTTTTTTTTGACTAAATAAATATATTTTTTGAATAAATATTTACTAAATTTTCCGTATATATTCTGAAAATATAATAAATATTTAAGGAAAATTTTCGAATTTTCAGTTATAAATATTTAAGCAAATTTTAAATAAAACAATTTTTATTTTAATTTAACTAAATTAAATTATAGTTGGTTAAGGAAATTTGAAGTTTTTAATTTTTAATATTATATGGTGCAATTTTATAGCAACTCTGAACCATAATTGAGTAATGAAAGTCAGGCTTACCAAAAAATCGTATAGTCTATTTTACGAGTAATTAAGAATTTAAGGAAAAACATTTATTTAAAAAAGTTTTCTTATATGGAAGATGGTTTTAGAGAACAAGATAAAAATATAAAAAGTTGAGTTAAATTTTTGCAATTACTTTAGTAACGAAAAGGGTGTTATTCAAATAGTCTTTTTAAGGGTAAAGATTATTTGAAACTGAAATGCAGTTACATCATAAATATTATATGAAAAATTATTAAAAGTTAATTTTTCTTTTGCTCTAAAGTATTTCAATCTATTTACTTTATGAATCCAGATATAAAAATTTTGAAACTAAATATCTCCAGCTTTGAATAAGCTTGTAGAATACCAAACTTTTGCCTGCTTTATGCCAGAACATATTCAAAGCTTATTGGTAACTGCTCAAAAAAGTATATTTACCAATTCTAGTGTAGAAAATTTCAAAAGTAAGGAGATTATAATAATCACAAAGTGTTATCAATCGAAAATAGAAAGTTCCGAAAGTACCTTTTCTTCGAAATCCTTTTTTTCTTCTTCAAATATATAAAAAGAATATTAATATTTATGTTTGTCAAGTTCAATTACAAAAAAATAGAACGTTAAATATGTAAAAAAAATAAAAATCCTATTAAAAATCAAATATATTTTATTACAAATAAGATTTATATATTTTTTTAAATGCATTTGCACGCAATATATTTAATAATTGAAGAACTTATAAGTACTCGTATGAATATTAAAAATAATTGATTTCAAATTCGATTTGATTCTTTCTTTGAAGCAATAATATACATACCTTATTGGAAAGTAAATGAAATTCTATTGTATAAAAATATTTTTTTCTTATCACTAATAATATGCTATTTTCATAATAATTGAATTTTTATTTTTAATACAACACTTTTGCGTTTATATTCAATTACAATATTTTATTAATTTAAACTTTTCAAAATAACTTTAAAAGTTCTTGGCTGATTTTATAATACATAAAATTTTACTATTTCTGACTTTTAATAATACATAAATTTTGTATAAAATATTATTCAAAATCAAAAATAGAAATTATATAATTTTGGTGTTGATTAGAGTGCGTTGTACATGAATTTTGTGAATTTTTCTTTTAAAAATAAATTCTATAAAAATATGGTTGATAATTAATTAGTTCATATAGTGTGAAAGTATTAAAAACTAACTATGTACTTCAAGGACGCGAAGAACAGTTTTCTGTACTCTACAGCAGTAAATCCAGCCGTATACTATACTGCGGTGGGTGCTCGTAGCTCTTCTACATCACCAATCCAGTCAGCATTTACACCATTACTACTATCATCAATATTGAAATCAAATTCAACACTGCTATCATCATCAACATCAACAACAATCAAATTCCACCATCAAGTTAATCATCACCATCAATATTAGCAAGATCATCAACATCAACCACAGAAAGTAGTTTTAATAATCCAAATATATATATTCCTACGACTCCAACATACTGGCCTACTTCCCGATCAAAATTCCCTGAAATACTAGATTATTTCATAACCAGTCCAGAGAATTCATTTTACACGTATATAAATTTTTATGTTTTTCTAGTCTAGATTCTCAACCTATCCCTACAGCCAATGCTCCGCGACTCACTAATGGACCAATTGACTGAGAATGGTTCAAACAATGTATTGACAAGTACTTAGACTTACGACAAAGCTTAAAAATAGAACAACAACTATCATCTAGTATCAACGGTACATAATTTTATATGCTTGTTACAAAGAAAGAAGTACTATCTAACATAGGTGTGTTTCTTGATATAAATTAAGCTTTTGATAGTATTCGGCAACCAAGCCTACTCTGAGAACTCAAGTGGAACCTTTCTTTTACCTATTTCCGAGTTCTAAGATCATTTATTTTCAACCGACACTTCCAAGTAAACGAATCCAATGAACTCCCCAATATTTCTCGATATTGGCTGGTGTTCCACAGGAAAATTTACTTGGACCCATCCTCTACAACATTTATACATCCGATATCCCAATCTGTTCATATACCTCCTTTGCTACATACGCCGATGATACGGTCTCGATTATATCTAGTGAATTTCCCCAACATATTTCCGGAATTCTTTAAACCCAAATCCAAACCATCCAGAACTGGTCTACCAGATCGAGAGTAAAATTTAATAAACTTAAATCTACCCACGTTACTTTTACTCTCTATCATGAGCCATATCTTCCCATATACTTTAATGGCAACGAAATACTATAACATACCGAAGTTCACTATCTAGGACTGACCTTAGACAAACGCTTGACATAGAATCCACATACAAGACCTAAAAGATAAGAATTAAAAAGATTATACCTACAACTACTTTGACTTCTAGACAAACGTTCTAAACTCACTATAGACTGCAAAGTACTTTTATACAATGTCCTACTAAAACCAATATGAACTTACGGACTAGAACTCTAGGGCCGTCCAATTCCCGTTGAATCCAATCCCTTCAATTAAAAATACTCTGTACAATTTTAGACGCTCCCTTTTAAGTCCGCAATAACGTTATTCATCGTGATCTTGAAGTGTCGTTTGTTTTTAATATGGCTATGTCTCGTTATATAAAGTTCCATTCTCAAGTCTCCAAAAAAGAAATTATGTAGAAAATTTTGAAGTAATTTATTAGAAAGGTTGCTCATAATTAATTTAAGAAATATATATATTCAAAGATATTTTTATTGTAATTTAATGTTGTATAAGGATTCTTGTGCAAAAAAATATTTTTTTTCTAAATTCCTTTAACTGAACACGACGATGGTTCAAAAAGTACTCAGCCTAAGCTATAATTGGCGCTGCTGTCGATATGATTTTTTATTCTTGAGTTGTTATACCTATAAACGTGTAGAGTTTGTGAGAGATGATTTAACCTAAACAGAAATAGATAAAAATTGGGAGAAGCTTCCGAGAAGTCTGATCCTTTGTGTTTAATGGTAAAACTGTGGGTGGCTTGAAGGACATTCAAAAACGGTGATTACTCATCCCTTTGGAAATTATTTTTACTAAGTTCCTCCAAAGCGGTAAATTGTCCATCATATCTTAATTTTACCAGAATATATTCTTATTTTAGCAATGATCAAACTTTAGAATAAATCTATCAGGATGAAAAAAAGGAATCCACCTTTCGAAGCGCACTTTAATTTTACAATTGATGTTAACGTGAATAATTTATTATAAAAAATATATAGGAATGTATTATTCCGATGATAATCACCTAGCAAGCAAATTTTTTATAATTATTCAATTTTTTGCTTTTTTCCCTTAAAAGGCACCAATATATAAGGTGACCATAAAAATTAATTGAAATATGTGTACGGAAATTTGTACAACAGTGCGTATCCAAATAAAATCATTAAAACTAAAATAACAAAAAAAAACAAATATGGATAAATTTAAATATAGTATATAAAACTACTATAAAATATAATGGAAACTGCAAATGATTTTGTCGTTGATTGATATTCAAACTTATACATATAAAAATGGGACGGCTCTTTATTATTGTGAATTTTGTTTTGTCTGAAATGGCATTGATTCAATTAAAGTCTGACAACGCTTAATTGGTATTTCGTGTCATGCGGTCTTAATTGGTTCGTAAAACTCATTTATACCTTTTTGAAATTTTTCCAAATTCAACTGCAATTTTCTTTAATCTATTTTCATCTACAATATATATTAATATATGTGCACAAGTGCAAATGCACATATACTCGTATAATATGATAGAATATTGTGAATTCTTTTTAACAAAGGAAAAAGTCAATTTATGTGAAAATTTGGAAAAATTATTTCTACTGTATCCATTAAGAAAATGTTTAAAATTATATTTTTAATTAAATAAATAATATCAAAAAAATAATATTAATAAAAAAAATTATATTATATTTGAAAATTATAAGGGATTATGTATTTGTATTAACTTTCTGTATTCCGTAAAAAGAATATTCGTTCATGTTATTCAATTTATGCATAAAAATTTAATATTGAAATTTTCAAAATAATTGATTAATTTTCAAAAAAATTATATGATTTTTCGTTTTTAATGTTATTTAGATAATAATATCTTATTTTATAAAATTAAAAAAAATTATTTCGGTGAGAAGATATTTCATTAAATTATAGAACATAACTTTTAATTCTTCAGAAAATCCACATAAATAATAATATTATGTTATTAATGAATTATTTTGCTCGTAAAAATGTAAATTATTTTATACTTTACGAAAAAAAAAATCTAAACAATAACAAAAATATAAAAAGCTTGCGAACATTGATATATTCGTAGGCAAAAATTATATTTGACAATGGTAAAAAAGCAAGTTCTTTTTAATTAACATTAACTATTTCAATGGAGATTTATTTACTGAAAAATCTATATTATTTTATATAAGCTGTCGAGGAGTAAGATTTTTTAGCTCCAAAAAATTTATATTTTCGGAAGAAATATTTTCAAAAAAAAACAACATCTAGAAAATATAGTTAGTTAATCGTTTGAATTGTTGGAATTTTCTTTTCAACTTTCAACTTTTTCCTAATAACAATAAATCAATAATTGTTTATATTTGTAATAGAGGATAATTTTTTTTATTTAGTTAAATAAACTTTTGCAATTCAACTTTATACAAAGAAAGCTAATTTCCAATATAAAGAATAACAACAGATACTCAAGGACTAAAGCAAAAAAAAATATTTGTATATGTATATAAATATATGTATATGCAAATATATATTATTGTAAAGAAGGAAAATGACTCTTATCGAAAGGATATTTGAACATAAAAACTTCTACAAGAGAATTAGTAATAAAAATACAAAGATACGAAACGTTTGAATCTTTGCTGTGAACATAAAATTTCTCCTTTTTTGTCAAAAATATTTAGAAAATAAACAAAAAACATTTTGAAAACTTATATAATAACTTAGCTTTATTTTTATATTTTTATTTTTATGACACTAGTAAAAGTATGAAAAATAATTATTGAAAAAAAGAGAAAACACAATTCACAAAATCTCTAAATTATTACGAAAACAGAACTTTAAGGTTATTTATATTTATTATTGTACAAAATGAAAAAATAAATAGAAAATTTCTGAAAGCTTATAAAAGTTTCGATCGATAACTAATTTTAATAATTCTGTTAAAAAATTATCATAAATATGAATTTGAAAAAAATAATTCTTGAATAATTCTTATAAAAAATTAAATTTTGTTATTTTAAACAAAAAATAAAATAAAATTGAATATTTATCTAAAGTTAGATTGTTTTAATAATTATATAAAAAAATAATTATTTTTCATACTTAGAGAACTATACTTTTTTTCATTCCTTTAAGATTTTCCATCGTTGGAGTGTAAAGAATATATTGGGTTGTTCGGAAACTAATTTCGTTTCATTATCCTGTTAGAAAACTATACCTTTCCTATTGACCAATTCTGGCCTTTTTTCTTTAAGTAAATTATTCAATTTGTGCAACTGATGACAGTACACTTCAGAATTGATTATTGTGTTGCTCGGTAGAAACAGATAGCATAACCTTTTTTTTGATGAATATTGACTTTTGAAGTGCTTAACATTGTTGTAGACAACCCATTTCTCATCCGCAATGATGATACGTTTCAAAAATGGATAATTTTTTTGGCGTTTGAGAAACAAATCACAAACGTCAATGCGACGGCATAATTTTTTTTCCGTAAGAAGATGAGGAACCCATATGTTGAGGTTTGAGATAAAACCTAGCCGTTTCAAATGATCATGAACGGTCGAATTTCATAAATTTAATCTCTCAGCAATCTCACGATTTATTATTCGCCGGTTTGCATCAATTAATGCCTTTATTGTGCCTACATCAGCTTCAACTGTCCTTCCAGAACGTGGTGCATCTTCAAGATCAAAATTGCGGGATCGAAATTTTGCAAACCAGTTTTGGCACTGGCGCTCACTTAACACATCTTATCTATATAGATCGGATAATTTTTTTCTTGCTTGAACAGCATTTTTATCTTTTCTATAGTAAAAAAGTAAAATATGCCGAAAGTGCTGTTTTTCACTTTCCATATTTAAAAGGGTATCAACCAAAAACTACATACCATACAGAATCAATCGAATTTTGAGCAAACCTTGCTATGTCAACTGTCAAAATACATATGATTATGTGGCTTAAGTGTGAAGTTGGTTGTGAAAAAATACAATTAAGTCCTATGGTGGGAAAAAAACGAAATTACTTTTCGAACAATCCAATAGTTAATACGTACGAGTATATCAAGTGCTCTCTCTATGGTAGTGCTTACATAACTAAATATTTTTATAACATTTTTAATATAATTTTTAATATTTTTCTTCCTCAATAATACTTGATACATAAAACATTTTCTATAATAGTTCAATTGTTAGCGTCATTTGCTTAAACAATAAATGTACCTGAAATATAGAAATGTTTTAAAAACTAAAAACTTTTGATAGAACCAAAGAAAAAAACCAACAAACATTTTTTTGAAATAGTATTTATTGTATTTTGTATTCTCTTAGAAAATATAGAATTTATATTGCTTGATTTCTAACGCATTTGAATAATTTTTCCGAAAATCAATAACGAACGGATAAGATTATTGTAAACGGAAAAATAACATCGAACAAAAGCAAACAAACAACTCGGAAAATCTTGTTTGTCTTCATTCATCAGCCAAGTAACACATTACTTTGATAAAAAAAAATATATATATATTTATATAAAAATGGTATTCATACACATACATATGCATGAAGCCAAAATTTTATATATGTGTATATATTTATATTTAACTCCCCATCATCTCCACAAAAATATACTTTATGTTTTTTTCTTTTATCATGATTCTGTATTGTATATTAAGCTACGTTTGTTACTATGGAAAGTTTCGTCCTTTTTCATTTCGAATATAGCAAAAAGTTCCGAGTTTGAAATAAGATACCACACAAAAGAGCAGATAAAATGAATTAGAATAAGACGGAAAAGGATAATAATGGCGATTAGAATGTAGACGCAATATCAGGCATTAACAAAAACGAAAGTAACCAAAGTCTTAGTAGTAGTAATATAAGTTCGAGTATAAGTGAACATATAATGTACAAGCTAAAAATATTATAAAAAAGGACACGTTTAGATATGAGTTTTCAAAAAAGAACAAATCAAAATATATTAAGAGGGATGGTTTTGATAAAAATCAAAACAGATAATCTTATCCTACGAGAATTCTAAATAATATTGAGTACAATTTAGTTTTTTTCTTATGTTATGCACGAATTCGTATTTTTTTTTTTACAATATTGTATGGATTATTATTTTTTTTCTGTTCATATTATATAGTTTTTTTTTACTGAGTAATTTTTTATACAAAATTAATTAAAATCGATAAAAGGTTACTGTAAACTTGGTCTCAGATTCCATCAATAACGATACGAGGATAAGACAGGGCTGTTAATTTTCGTCAGTTGTGTTCTTAATTGTGCTTGATAATAACCTAAGCAATGGCTCAGATGGATATTCAATGAAGTATCTCGAAACATAGATTATGCCTACAATTTTACCCTATTGTCAGTTAAACAGTCAAACATGTAAGAAAAACTATAGAATTTGAAAGAAAAATTGATTTCAAAGGATCTGAGCTAAGGCAATGAAGAATGAATATTCTTAAGATGCAGTAAATTTTAAAAAAAGCGATAAAACCAAAGAATTTGCTTACACATCCTCTTTTCTCAGTATTATCAATAGGCGGGGGAGGAAAGGGGAACATAATTTTGGGAATAAATAAATCCAAAGGATTCTTAATTCTATTCACACATACAAAAATACGAATTCTTATTTCCACGTGACAAACAAAATCCCAAATTTTGTAAATTGTTTTCGCCCGCGTATTTTAAAAAAATATAGAAGCTGTCCAAATTAAAAAAAATCAACATGCGTTCAAAATGCAATCAACAGCCCACCTCAGTAAGAAAATAACTGATAGATGAGCCATACGCTCAGAAATAAACCCCAATGACGCGTGGTATTCGCATAGAAGTGGTAAATGCGGCCGGCCAAAAAATTATTGGAAAAGAATCATGCAAACTGAAATAACGAATTTTGGAAAAATATGGAAGAAAATCAAAACTATTGCAAAAATTAATCAGAATTGGAATGTTTTACAAAGGAACAAGGATTCACAGAAAATAATCCAAATGTTTATCTACCAATGTTGATTTTAGTTTTAAAATTGTTTAAGGCAACCATGTTAAGAATCTCAATCTTATTTAGAGGATATCTTATTCTTTTTTTTTAAATAAAACGACAAAAAAATTGTTGAATTTTATGTGTAAGAAAAATTAAAACGATTTGGTCATTTTCGATAGTTTATTTTTTATAAAAAATTAGTACAGTTTTGTTAATGTTATATTATTAATGTATATAGGGTATTTTATTTTTAAATACGAGTATGAATAATTCTAGGAATAATTTTTCGGGGTAAAAAATTGCACAAAATTTTGGTGAAAGGAATGGTAATGATCATCCATAAGAAGAAACAATATTTGTTGTAGAAAAATAAAATTTGCACCGTTTCTTTGGGAATCATTTTTTCATTCTTATAAATGTTAATTATTATTTTTTAATTTTTCATTTATAAAAAATGTATATACAAACTCATTTAAAAAAAAAATTATTTGAAAACAATTTCACACTATTCACCTTTATTGTTAATGATAAATATAATTTTTAGTTTTATTTTTAAAAGTATAAAATAGTAAAACTATTTAGATAAATAAAATTTAGTTTGGTAATTTAAGGCAAAAATTATCTATTATATTAGTAATAATAATACTTTTGCTTACTTATTCTATTAAATCTTTTAAAATATTCTCGAAATTTTTAGATAATTGGAAATTGATAAGTAGTAGAAAAATATAATAAAGACTATTATTAAATTCTATATTTTCTTATTAAAAAAATAAGAATGTACAGAAACAAACAAAGAAATTCAGTTAGATGCCTTTTTTGTTAGTATAACAATGTTGTTAGTCATCGTGCAAAAATCAATAAAGATATGGAAAATATCGATTTGGCATCTACAATATTAAAATATTTCCAAGAAGTGAATATAGTAAAAAATTCGAAAATTGCTGATTATACTTTTTACCAATTGTATGCAATACCTGCACAATTGATGATATACGAGTTCACGTATATCGGTTTCGATTTTTCATGGAAGATTGACGATTGGAAATTTGTTGATAACATTTTTGGGAGTGCAACTTTTGTAATTGAAATACCTGAATTTGGTGCTATTACGTAAATTGAACTTTAATCGATAATATAGTAAATTTATTGATTTTAAATTGATCAAGTAATTCAGATCAACTTATAATTACTAAAGCAGATTTTCTTAACTGTTCGAGTCATTTTGTTTATTGATTTTAAGTCTTAGGAGAATTTAAGTATTTAACTAATACTTGTCCTTAAATTTTCTATAATCTAAAATTATTTGTAAAGCTTTCTATTCAAAATAGCTGATTTAATCTTCTTAGCTTTTTAGATTTTATTAACATACATTATATTGTGAATAATAATGTGGGTAATTTTCTTTTTTTTATTACACTAAAGCCAATTTTTGATGAAAAAGAAATTTTTTGAAGGCTTCAGTAGATAAAAAAAGTATTTAGAAATATATTTATTTTGTAGCTCTTTTATTGATGCTACTTAATCCGGATTTCTTAAAAAGTTTCATTGTATTTGAATATTTTATTGAATTTTTGAAGAAAGACGTGATAAAGTGCTTTTTTTTTTGCAATGTTAAGATATTTTAAGTATAATGTAAAAGCATGTCCCAAAATATGATATTTTGCATTTTATATCATATTTATTAAAAAAATCTTTTACTAAAATATAAAAATTTAAATATTCTATTTGAAGTTTAATTATAGGATTTATTTTAATTAGTGTTATGAGAACTGTTATTTAAAATCGATTTTTTTCCAAAAAGTGTAACATTATTGACAGTCGGAATTTTCGCAATGAAAATTAACTTTTATCTTTGTAAGATGGTCTTTTTGGTTTAGTTTTTTTTTATGAAAAAAATTTTATTCGGTGTACAAAATAATAATCTCCTTTTAATTTTAAAATGTGTTCTTTTTAGAGAAGTTTTATTTTAATTTATTATCTTAAAATTTATTTTAATATGTAACAAACATAATTGGTAGATTTATTTTTGCATATTATATGGAAATTTATAATAAATGTTTTATACTGTTTCCTTTTCTGAAAGTACGCTTTTATTTGGCATTTATTTATTTTATAGGTACAAATATTTTTCTAATGCTTATTATATAAAAAGTGTCAAGTGGTAATTTTTCATCATAAAATTCAATTTTTTATACAAAACTTTGATGAAATAGAAAACAAAAGTATTCTTGATGGCCTAAAATGATTTATTGTTTATAATTTTCTTAATAAATATTCATAATAAAATAATTTTTTTAAAATTGAAGAATATAGATTTTTGGTAAGGATACATTTCAAATAGAATATTTGAATCTCCTTTAAAATAAATTAGTATCGTTAAAGAGTAAATGTTGATATTTTAAGCTACTTTTATATTTTTAATTTATAAATAGCATTTCTGCAGTTAAGAAAATACTAAAAAAAATTCTAAATTAAAAAGTTGAAACCAATAAAATTCTCGTTAAAAGAATTTTAAATAATATATAATAACAGTTCCTTTTCTAATTAATTTGAATGTTAAGATTAATATAAAATGTGTGTAAAAAGATTTTCTTTTATTTTTATATTTAAATAAATTATTTCTATGATTTTTGTTTTTTTGAACAGTCATTTTTTAATTATTTTATGCTGTGGTAAGTTATTTTCCTTTCATGGGAAAAGTAGAATACTTATAACTGATGATTTTTTATATTAGATTTCGGAATTTATTTTCTTTAAATTTAATTCATTTAATTGAATTTCATGGGAAACATCTTTCCAGCTAGTACAAATTAGCATAAAAGAAAGGTTTTGCTTAATAAGGAAAGCGGAAATTAATAAGATGAAGCCAATACATTTTTATGACAAAAAATATTCGTTAAAAGGTATATATAACTTCCTAAAACTTTTTGAATATTTTTAAAAAAAATATTTAGTTAAAAGCCAATTTAAGTGACATAACAGTTTCATTTTTTTATTAAAATTGAATTTTCTAATAACCTGTCAGTTAAAAATTATGGCAATTTTTTTTTGATAGCAAAATCATAGTCTTTTCTCTCAAATACTTTGTAATTATAACCTTTTTAATATTAATCAAACTTTTTGTAATTCAGAATATCATTTGTAGTAATTACTTTGATAAAATTAATTATTTTATAGAATTTTCACATATTTGAAAAAAGTACAGATATTAACAACTTGAAGTGAAGGAAAATTTTATTGTCAAAAAATTTATATTTCTATTATTTCGAACTTTTTATAAAAGGTAAGATTTTAAAAAAAAATAATAAGTTCAGTATAAGTATTTTTGGAAATAACATGCATATATTTTGATAAATATTTTGCGCACTAACTTTTAATGAAAAACTTTCAAAAATCCTTATAATTAAAAATTAATGATTTTTATATTGGTATGATATATGTCGAAGCTTCTTCATTCGAATTGTACTTTTCCAAATAATTTCAGATGACAGAATATTTATAATTTTATATGTTATATATTTTTATAGAACTCAGCAGAAGTATCTTAGATAATAGTAATATTTTATTAGTAAAGAGACTAACAAGATTCGCAATTTTTAAAAATAAGATATGATGAATTAATTAAAAAGTAAAAAATATGCTTTATTTTTATAATATTAATGTATATATATAAGTTATTATACTTTTATAAATATAAAAATTTCTTTTGAAAATCAGAATGGAAAAAATATTCCGTAACAAATATAATCAAACTAATAAAATAAACACATTTAAATAATTATATTGTTCTTTTATAAATTTGAAAATTATGTACCTAAATTTGTATCCGTTTTGACAAAAAAAGGGTACAGAATTTTTTTATTAAAGGTTGAATACAAGTGATAAATTGTTTAATCTACTTTACTACTTATTTTCTTATACACTTGCGTTTATGTCTAAAGATGACAATGATATAAATGAAAATACACATAAAAAGTTGTGAAAAGAAGATGATGAATTGGAAGGAAAAGTGAATATGAAATGGTAAAAGGTAATATGATAAAGGATATTAAATATGAATATATAAAATTATTAGACTTACCTTTGATACGAGTTGAAAAAATTAACAAAAATAATCCAATACAACAAAATCCAATACGAAATGCCATATTACTTTAATACAAGAATCTTTTTTCCTAGTCACAAAATTCTATATTACACTAATTTCGTTTATATAAAATAATTCCTTTTAGTTGATTAAAGCTTATATGAAATAGTAAAAAAAATACATGTATAGATATTCCATATTTAATTGGTTATTGTAAATGTATATTTGCTTATTAGATAATTTTGTCATTTTTCTTTTTACATAAGGAAAAAAACACCTTTTACCAGAAATTTTTCTCAAGTTAATTAATTTTTTCAAATTGTGTGTATTTTTATTTTATTTTGAAGTATTTGCTTTAATTTTATTTATTGAATTTTGTTTTATTGTGACTTTTTCTTATTTTACCCAAGAAAATTCATTTTACAATCAATCATTCGAAGAAAAAACTTTCACAAAAATTGCACCTCTGAAGACACTTGCAAATAACACATTTTAAATAAATTAATTTCACTAGAAAATTTATATTGCACAATTTTTTTCTTCTCTTCTATATCAGCTATTTTTCTTTTATATTTAATGTAATTCTTATAACAAGATCCTATCGAAAATTTTCAAATTTTTTGTTATTTTTGATTGTTTATCCATTGAACTTTTCACGATAAATTGATTTTTATTGGAAACAATTTTATAAGAAAAATTTTATTTCAAAAAACTTTTACCCATAATTAATCATTAGGAATATTTTTCCCTTCTAGTCGATAAATATGAAAATATAATAATAATATTTATCACAACATTATACGATGAATATTAATTGATTATTTTGAAAACGTAGCCCATGATTTGCAAAAATTTCCAAAACTTTTATATTTGGTTTAAAAAGAATTTGTAATATTTTTTCTATATTTTTCTTTTAATTATAATATAAAAAAAAGTTTCAATTTAAATAATAAACTTTTTAAATTTTTACATAATATTTTTTTTTAAACCGAAAAAGTGTATTTTTCTTAAATTAATTTCATTTTCATTTTATATATTATAATATAATAAATACTGTTTAAAAATAAAGATGCAGAACAAATAAAATGTATCTAATACAATATAATTGATTTGTCACTTTCAAATTGATAATTGATATGCAAACTTAAGTGTAAATAGTATTTTATATCCTTATAAATTTTATACAATAACACTCATTATTATATAAATAAATCCATTTACTCGTATGTAAATATCGTGGTTTTATTAATTATAGAGTTGATTATAACTTCTATAGTCGAATCCATATATTGAAAATGTTGTTAAGAATTTTTTGTTAAACTATTTTTTTTTTGTCTACATATTTTGTCTATTTACTTTTTTGATTGATTGATTGATAGGTATCCAAATTGAATGAAAGAAAATTGAATTAATTTGGATTCGTTCACCACCACAACACAATTTCGGATGGTTTTGAACGCGTGCACCACACTTGACACGCAGCGCATCACTAAAAGAGACACTTGCCGTGTTTTCCTCCAAATCTGTGGGAATTGTTTCAGACGTTCTTCTCCGTTACTCTACGAAGCTTAATGGTAGTGGCAGAACAAATGCCAGGATACAAGGATACAGTATTGAGTATACAATGCCAGGAATCAAAATAATCTCAGCTACTTCTGATAGTGTCCCCGTTGGAATAATTCAAATGCGATAGTCCTAGTACCACCCCCGTGGATTGGCTAGCTTTTCCAGAAATCGTTATGGGAAAGATATAGTATTCTTGTCCGAGTATTATAGAATTAAGAAACAATTCAATTTCAAATTAAAGAAAAATTATTTGCAAAGTATAGTAATTATATATTTGTCATAAGTACCAACAAGTAATTATTTTTGGAGAAAAAAATTCGAAAAAATATTTTTCCAATATTCATGAATACATTTCTTTCCAATAGATAGTTATAGATATATTCCAGTTTTGGGCAGATGATTTTTGTTGAATTTAAGAGAGATTTCATGGACCAAAAGTTCTCTTTGATTTCTCTTTAGATCATTTAGTACGACTTTCCCAAATTTTTATTGTATCTGAATAATATGAGCTACAGCCATCTGTGATGGAGCCTGCGCTGTAATTTTGTTCTCATGGAAAAATATTTCATCTTGTTTCTTTGACGGGGTAAAGAACTGAGCGTTGTTAGTAATTTTTGGAGTAGCATTAGAGGTGTTTGTACTTTAAATGCGGTGTTGACGGTAAAACACTTGTGAAAAAATTCCATGTTTATATAACAGGACGATTAGACGACGGAAATTTATTGTTATTACTTAGAACTGTGCCATATTGCCATTTCGGTACAGATATTTATATTCATGTGTCTCTCTGAAGGATTCTTGATGGCATCCTTGGAACCATTCGATCATCGTTCATGTCTATCCGGTATTCATTGACACATATCTTTACCTTAATTTGTTTTTTTTTTTGTTGGTTTTTTTTTGATGACTACATAAGTATTTTTTCTTCTTCTACTATATACAAAAATATTGTCAATAAAAATGGAAATCTTGTTGATATAAAAATGACAAGAATAATATTTGAACCTTAATTTGTTATATAAAGAAAAAAAACGAAAGTCCTATAATATTCTAACATCCTTACTTAAGTATTTTTAAAGAGTATAAGAATTACTTTCATTTTATTAAAAGTAAAAAAAAAATTTAAAAATTGTTAAAAAAAATAATATGAAATAAAAACAAGCAGGAAATAGCAGACAAATTAATTAAACCATGAATAAATCTTGTCTTCAAAAGGAGCTGAATTTATAGACAATGTAAAAATTAATTAAAAATGCCTCTTACTTTATTGTCAGAGTATAACATTCGTTGTAAAGATGAACGAATATGCACGTTACTGTATATATAGAGGTGTTGATATTAGAATGATTTTAGAGACATGAGTTTTTCACGCTGTAAAATTAGTTGAAAATCTTCTAGGCTTTGGGGAGAATGGGTCCTGTTCTGTTGATTTAGGAACTTTTTTCGTAATTTTCTCAATATTTTTCAAGGTGACATTTGGAAAGTAGGTTATTTCTATACGCCTTTTATATTGAAAATAATTTACCTTCTATCATATCTTTTAAGTACATTTCAAATTTTAAGTTTACTCTTCTTTTTTAATAAAATATTTTTTTTTCATTGATGATAAGAAATTAAGTAAACCTTATTAACTAAAAAAATCAGTTAAAAATTTGACAAATTTACTCACGGAAAAATTGATAATTTATTATATGAAACTTTACTTAGGATAATTATTTTTAAAAAATTGGAAAAGTAAAATTATCAAAATTTTTTTTCAAAAAGATTTTTTATTGATTTTTTTTCCTCTAGTATATGAAATTATTTCTACACTAATTAACCGACCTTTCAAATAGTGCTGTCAATAATAAAAAAAATTAGAGTTTTCTACATACGTGTATTAATAAATTTTTAATATTTATTAATAAAAAAATTTTTTTTTGTAAAAATTTATCTAAAAATTATGAGTTAATACTATGTGTTATAAATATTTAATTTAATTTACATTAATGTTTCCCTCACCCTTCCTAACATGCATCCCATCCAACGGGAGGTCTTCAAGTGGAATCGCCTTAAGCTACTTGCTTACACTCCTTTAGATGATGTCATTTTAAGTAATTTTTGATTTTTAGAAACTGTGATAATGTGAAAAGTATGGCTGCAGAGGCACAGAAATTTTTTCCCCGACAAAAATACGTTCATAAAGATTACTATGTGACACGTAAGATTGTCATGGTAAGGCATCTAAGTGTCTTCAATATCCGATCTGACGTAAGCGTTTTGGGAGAAGGGTTCTTCGCGTCAGATCAGGGAGGCCTTCGACATCGAAAATTCAAAACATCAGTTTTCGATGGTGAAGGGTTACATGACTAAGATTTATCTTTCACTGGATCTCGGCTTTAAAAAATTCTATATGCAACTGAAAAATGTGTGCCTTCCATGAGCAATGTTCCCTTCTTTGTACTCTTATTAAGGAATCAACAAGTTTAAATATAGCTTTATATCAGATACTTAGTATCATTCCATTCGTCCAAAAAATTATCGGCCCATACTAGAGAGGCTTCACTTCAGGGAAATCAGAAACAAATAATATCTTCTCTTTGTGGCAGTATTTAATAAACACAATTGTTTCTGGCAAGGAGACAAACTTCCATGCCTTCTCTTTCACCTGGCGCTGGAAAAAGTGATCCATAACTCAAAAGTAAGCATGAGGGGTACCATCCTCATTAAAATTTGCCCAGCTCCTAGCATATGCTAAGGACGTCGATATTATTTGTGGTTCAGAAAGAGCTGTACGAGAGACCTTCATCAAAAGTGAGCCAGCGGAAAATCTTGGGTTATACTTAAATAAGGATAAAACAAAGTACATGGTGGTAGCGTCCGCGTCGAAGATAATACCAACTAGCACAAGGTACATACGGATAGGATAATATAGCTTTGACATACTTTAATCGTTTTCCTATTTGGCGTCAAAGGTCGCAGGCGATAACAATATGGAGGAAGAAATCCGCGCACAGTTGCTGGCAGCCAACAGAGCCTACTTCAGTCAGTATAAATTACTTTGCTCGAAAATTCTGAAAAAATATTGATTGACTGTCCTCATGTAATCTTCGAAAATTTGGGCCTCTTGTTCGCGCTCGAAAGGCGAATCCCTAGAAGAATGTTTGGCCCCCGACATGAAAATGGATGATTCCGAGACCATAGAGCGTTACCGCGACCGCGCGGTTGTGGATAAAATTATGCTCAATAGGTTGCGGTAGGCTGGATATTTAATCTGTATGGATGACGAAGATCTTGCACGAAAGTCTACAGTGGGTCCATTTATAACTCCAGACAACGAGGTAGAGCTTGTCTTCGGTGGAGCGACGGTGTAACCCAGGACGCCAATAACATGCTGGGAGTGTCGAACTGAAAGATCGAGGTGCGAAGCCGGGACGTGTGGAGTTCTTTGATTTAGCAGGCCTAGATCTACACCGTTGATGATGATGATGCGTATATGAAAATATAACATTTTGATAGAACTTGGCGGTGGCTTTACTCATGGCAAAGCTCGAAAATTTGTGCCATGCAACTTTGTTGTCTCGAATTTTCCTGTTCCATTTTTCGTAGTGCACTCCAAAAACACAACTTCACTTATCCACCCTCTATAGGGTCGCGTAGTTACCGGATGAAGTAAAGACTTTTATATCACGTCACGAAAGGACAATCTTTGTGAAAAGGAAGTCCACAGTTTTATAATATACACCTCACATTAACATTATAAAGGATAAGTGAAAAAAGCTCAAATATATTTAACCATTATTTATAAATGTATTTATAACTAATTAAAAATAATTAATTATACTTTAATACATTTTCCATTGCATCATTTTAATTCAAAATGATTTTAAACCTTATTTATTAATGTAGAAATCATCTAATTATAACTAAGTAATTTTCCATTTATTTCAGTTTCAGAAATCTACCTCAAAACAGTACGAGTATATCGTATATTGCAAAGAGGATTGAACTTGTACAAAGTATATTTACTCCCCCATTTCAAGTTTATTGACTTTCTGACATGATTTTTTACTCCCAGGTAAAAGTAGAAGATGTCAAAAAGATGGAAAATAAATCTGGGGTGCTATATTTAAGGGTAAATGAGAATGGCAGTTGTATAAAGATGATCTAAAACGACATGCTGCAACCGATTTTTCACATTCTAATGGGGTTGGTTTTTGCTTGATTGGTCTGTCTAAAACGATTAGCTGCTGTAATTTCTTTTTTAAGTTTATTGTTCATCCAAGCTTATAATACATTCGTATCGGTTTTATATTACTACTTTTAAATGTAGAAAGTATATTTTGTCAGATGCAATTATACACGATATAATAATAAGAAAATGGGGTGACATTTAATCTACAGTAAACATTTTTGTAAACTGTCACCCCATTTTTTCTATTTAATTTACTATGGAAAATTTATTTCAAATTTTTAAATACATTAAGGCGTATTGAATATTTTTCTATTGTTTTTTTTTTTTTAAATAAAGAAGCAAGTGAAATGATGTGTTTAAAAAAAAATACTGAATATAGTCCCTGACAGCTATTACACGTTTAAGCTATAAAGATTTACTTTCTAGGTGTTATTGTCAATATAGATTATCTTTGAATTAAGGGTGGACTTATTTGGGATATTAATAGAATTTTTAAAAGCTACTTTTATCTTTGTTTAGATATTTTTTTGAATGTACTTGTATTGAATTCAATTTATTCCCAATTATTTTTGCTAAGTTTGCCGTAAGGAATAATATCTTTCTTTTTGAATTTTAGAATACCTTATTAATATTTTGAAATGTAACATTTTGAAAATTATCTTACTTATATAATTTTGAAAAAAAAAAATATTGAAATAACACATTGGGAAACCCGTATTTTCTTTTTGCATGATTTATTTTTTTTAACAGTGGTTACGAAAGAATTGTACGAATTCTATTTCAAATGTTGTTAAATAACATTTATGTTAAAAATTTGGATTAAAAAATTTGATTATTTCCCGCAATAAAATCTTCTCTGTCACGATTGATAATAAAAACTCTACAGATAATCAAAACAAAATTTTCCAAGAGATTTGAATGGCAGTAGTGCTCACAATATTTTAATGAGAAAGAAATTATAGCAGTCACAGATAATATTTTATTGGAATTAATTATAAAACAAATATAAAAGCTCGTGATTTCCTCTCAAAAACTTCAGCCATAGAATTGAATTCACTTCAAACAGCTGATGTGTTTATAAAAGAAAATAATTAAAAAATTATAAAAAAGCTATTTTCATCATAAATATCGAGATCCTCAAGTAATTAAAGGTAAACAAAAAATTAATTTACTACTAGTAAAGCAGAGTTGATAGGATTTTTGAAAATAAATTCCCATCCACAATATTAAAATTGAAGAAGAAATGGCATTAGCAGATCTAAATGCTGCCAAGAGATTATTAAAGAATGTAGCTATATTCCTGATCAGATTTTCAACGCTAGCAAAACGGATCATTACTGGAGAGAGTTTTCAGAACTTGCATTACCCCCAATAAATTATTGATATTAGACCCCTTTCTCCTCTCGTAAACAAGGACGATTTACTTAAAATAAAAATAATAACTACGAAGAAATTGGAGGCAAATCTCTTCGTAGTAATGGCAAATTTCATTGCGAGATAGTTAAAACTTAGTGCAACCATGTAAAATAATTTTTTAAATATACTTGATTTGGTAGGAATAATGGTTTCTATTTTATTTTTATATATCAATTTTATTACCTTCAAAATTGTTTCCTTGGGTAGCTATACGTTGGTAGAGGAGTTGTTTCCATTCTTCGTAACAGTATCACCTTCGGCTATACTTTTTTGAATGCTGTGGACACTACAAAGTTGAAGTTTTAGTTAAGGGGTTTTTTGATATTTACAAGCAAAGAAAAGTCTAACGGACAAGATCAGGTAAAAATGGGGGCTGAACCCACGGGCAAAAAATTTCTCTATATTTTCATAAGTTTTCAATGAAACTGAAGAAACTTTAAATAACTTCTTTATAAAGAGTGGAGCTTAAACGAAGTTCATATTTCATCGATTCACGGCTATCTAAAACTGCTTTACGTCCCCGAAAAACTTATGCTGCTGATAAGGAATATTTTCATATACTTATTGGAAAGTTCCGCTAGTCAAATTTATATATTTACCAAGTAAACCACAAAATTTGATGATACATCGTTGCTCCAAATTTCAGTGTTCCATTTCTTTAAATGCACTAGTTAAACACAATTTCACTTATCAAGGTATCGAAACTTATACTGCACGTCCAGGAGGTACTGACGTACAATTTTGAAGGAAAAGCCAAAGTGTTGCCAGATTGCCAGTATCATTTCTTTTTAGCCATACCTCGAAGATCCATATATATAACGTGCACCTAAATTCAAACGAGACCTGAAGAGCCATCACCGAAAAAAATTCTTCATTGGATTGAAACATGCTGAATATTTTAGATTTTTCTAATAGGGATAGGGATTTTAGTACATGTGCTCATTAGCATCCGTATACAAAAGAAAACTGTTAATATATATTTTTTGAAAAATATTATATTTTATAAATAATTTTAGAGTACTTAAAAGTTTCAATTTTAAGATTTTTAGAAGTATATATCATAGTATTTTTTTTGAGATGTAAATTTACAAATTTCAGAATATTTTAATAGAATAATAATCGATTTTCATTAATATTTTAGTGTAATTTTAAATTCAGATATTAAAAAATTGTAAATCCATTTTTTTATAATTTAAAATTTATTATTTTAAGGGTATCATTCGTTGTGATTTGCGCATCCATATATTATCAAATAATTTCAAATCTAATCGTTCTAGTATAAATTTAATTAAATGTACAATCAATTAATTTTTATTATATGCATATATGGATGGAAATACAATAAATTGAGAGAATTATTTATTATTGAAAACTTATTAATCCTTAGATAAATTCGATGTGAAAATTTCCTGTAAATAGTCTATCAACTGAGAATACTTTTATGTAAATTACCAAGACAGTTAAGTAATTTATTTTAATAGACAATTAAGTAATTTGTAAAAGAAAATAATATTACAAATTTTATTATTTATTATAAGCTTATCGTTTAAATATGTTTGAAAATTTGTATAAAAAATATCTTTATAATACTTTGTAAATAAATTTTTGTACTTACCATGTTATTAAAATATAGAAATGATTAAAAATTTTACACCATATTTTTTAAATAGGATTTTATTATTTATTATTGGTTTGTTCTAACTATTAAAAAAATTTTACTTTTCTTGTGAATTTTACCTTTTATTGAATTTCATTTTTAACAACTTATTATATGAATTCATATTTAAAAACCAACCACCATTATTTATTAATAAATGTAAAAAAGCTGAAGGATTAATTTTAAAGAAACATGCAACAAATTTTTGCCCCCAAATTTCTTTGCGTATTTGGATGCTAATTAAGTATTTTCAATAAGAAATGTTGACTACACTTTTCGTGTTAAAGAAAAAAACATCAACATCGTTTTTCGATTTCATTATGAAAAAGTAATTGGTTGCTTATTTAGTAAATCATCTTATACGATACTAATTTATATAAATTATTTCATCTTAAAATTGACTGTCAAATAAAATTTCAGATAATAAGTCACGGTTTAAGTCTAATTAAATATAAATAATTATTAAATTGATTTTATGCTTCTTACTAAGGAAAAAAAACTTCAATAAACATTACATTTTAAATTTGTTAATACCCTTTTTGTATTTATTACTATTATTTTCAAGATAATTTGTTATAAAATTCAAAACTGAAACTTATTCTATTCAATTTGTAGGTAAATTGTATTTTGTTTAATTTTAAGAACACTTCAAAGCTTTGTAATTCCACGAAATTGTATTAAATATAAATTTTTCAGAAATAATCATTTTTGAAAAAGATAATTAGAGGAAAATTGTAATTTTGAAGAGGTTGTTTGAGTAGTTATTTTTTACATGGCTTTTTGGCTTATTTTTATCTCCTCTTAGCTGCAGGGTATTTGTTAAAAGTCATTGGTCCTTTTGAATTAAATCATAATTTCTAAAATTAAAAATTTAAATAATGAAAGTATATCCTTTAAGTTAATACAATGGTTGTATGATAAATACCTGGCCTCGGCAAAACAGCTACTACTATTAAAACAAATCTATTTTTCATTAATGAAAGGTTCCATTTTATTTTTAATGAATCCTGCAAATATACAAACTAGCTGCGTCATTTGGTTTTCAAGTGACAGTCATTTAAATTTTTTGGGATTTTACAATTTGTGATAGAAATTTGGCGGTGATAAAATATTTATTTTTGAATAAAAGTACCGAATGATGAGATAAAAAGTTTATGGGGACTCTGCACTATCGGGTGCAGAACATATTAACAACTCATTTGGATATTCGAAACGTTTTGGCAAGATGGGTGACACAATGGATCAAAGTTGACCATAAATAACTATTGATAAAACATGGATTAAGCGCAGTACACCAGAGACCAAAAAAAAAGTACAAATAAAGGAGACTTTATCGGCCACCAAAGCTATGGATATAATGTTTTGGGATACACCGGGTATAATCCACTTCGATCATTATTTTGGCATGCACGATATGATTAGTGATATAAATTCCACTCAATGTTATTTTTGGCATGCACGGAATGATTAGTTATATAAATTCCAATCAATGTAAATTTTCTTGAACTTAATTATTATAGGGTATATGATAGTCTCCGTTAACTCATAATGCCAGCTTATTCTTCTAGCTATCATGCTTAATTATCCTTTTAAAAAAGAGATACATTTTTAATCTAAAAAGTTGTGATTTAATTTTTGCTTGTATGGAAAATGTCAGATGGTTTTTTCAAAATACACTGTTGATCAGAGGGGTAAAGCAAAGGCCATTAGCTCGGGACCAACCTGTTTAATTTACTGTGAATCCAATTATTAGTGAGAAACTTAACTTTTGAATAATTAATTTTTAATATGATTTGATTTATGATAAAATTTAATTAACATAATAAATAAAAACTTAAAGTTTTGGTGCATAATTATACATAAAAATATCAATCCCAACATTTTTATTTCAAAAGTTTTCAGTTTTATCCATTTTAGATATTGGTAAATCCATTTTGATTATAAAAATGAAAATATATATACAAAAAATATTTGAAGATGTAATTTACAAGCGCTACTCCTAACAAGTACCCTTACTGAAATGTTGGCATAGTTCTCTGATTATATGAACATCACTCGATTGTTATTGAATGGCTGGTTGCCCAGATTCCGACATCAAAGTTCACCGGTGGTGCATCGTTTTTTTTTGTTTGGAATTGTATTCCATTTTATTTTTAACAAATACCGCCAGACTTGCCATATCAGTGATGCCAGATTTCGTCAGAATTTATTGGATAAATTTTTCTCTTCCTCTTTCCTATAAGAATAAAAACATTCAAATAAAATTGCTAAAAAAAAATAGAAGTCCAAAAAAATTGAAATATATTTTTTTTTAAATTTATGCAACTTTAATATTTTAGGTGTTGTTTGGAAAAAGCTCAATTATATGGAAAATAATGTAAGGAAAAATCGCACTTTATTTTTTTTATAACCAGTAAGGCAATATCTCATAGTTTTGAATTGCGGGAAAATGTTTGCATCTGTGAAGAATATAAGAGCTTATGCATAATAGTTTATATACGATATATTGGTCAGAAAAGGCCATGAGTTGCTGAGGGAGAAGAGTATAAATTGGACTAGGTTATCCACAAAAGTTAAGATTATATAATTACCATCAGTCAACGTCACATAAACTTGTTTGAATCATGGTTGTACGTTGCTCTAGTATTTTAATATTTTAGATACTCTCCAGTGTGTTTGCCTAGGTGAATAAATGTTAATGCCAGAAGCTTCTATTTAAGTTAAAAACACCGCAAGCTAAAAGGCATCATCTACAATTTAAAGCAATCTTTGGTCGACTTTTCATACAAAATTGCACCTACAGATTATTTCGTAGGCAAGTAAAGACACAACATGGTCGACAGACTGAACGCCAAATAAATGAATAACGATTTAATTAAATACAGTAGATTTTGGTAACTGCACGCATATCTGATTCTTAATCGTAATATGAAACTCTGGTTAGCTTCAAATATTCATTTATTTGATCATTTGTTAGAAAATTTAGCTTTGTAGAATTGTTGGAATTGTGTTCAAACATTAAGTTGAACGTAAAAGCCACAATATAACCTGTAGTTCCCAGGCACATGTGGAAGATTTTCTAGTCAAAAGGCTTGCATCCGATACTCCTTGCAGTTTATCAATTTATTGATTTATTTGCTTTCTGATAGAAAATTTTAAGATTTAGTACAACTTGAATAGAGTTACCCTCTGATGTTGTACAAGTCGACAGATATTTAAGACAAACATGAAAGGTGTGCTACCAAATATATACACGTGTACGTACATATATTCATACGGATACACTGGTTGGCTATAGGAATAACTCTATTCCATGCTATCGGCCTTGCTCTAGAAAATGTTTTGTTAAAATGTTTCTTTGCACTGGAAAGTCTCTAGTTGAACGAAAGCATCATTATATGCTTGTTTATACGAAATGCTTTGTCATCATTGAAATAAAATAGGATCAAGGTGTATCTTATATTTCTCTCGTTATTATATTCAGGCAAATAAATAAAACAGAATGTGTTGTATTTCAGATACATTTTTATGCGAAAAATATTTAGAAAATATGTACTCAAAATTTGAGTGTAAGCAGATTAGAAGATTATGAAAATGTTTCGATAATTAAAAAAATTATTTTGGAAATCATTCTTCAATAAGATAATAGCAATTATCTAAAGATGAGTTTCTAATTGGATTATACAAAGTATAGCAGAAAATTAATGAGACCTCGTGCGATGCCATAGAACTAGTGAAGTTCAGTTTTTGTAACGCGTTACAAAAAATGGAGCAGCGAAATTTGGCGCGACGATATACAATCAAATTTTGTATTAAGATTAGTGAATGCGCAAGTTTGACTTACGAAAAGTTTTAATGAGCTTATGGGGAACATTCTTTATGAATTATACAAGTTTTTTTTATGGGCAAAAGCATTTTTGGAGAGCCGAGAAGCAGTTTAAGGTAAAACCTCGCTCAGTAAGATGTTTGAGATTGAAAACTGATTAAAATGTGGAAACTTTTAAGGGATTCCTGACAAAAACTACCTATTTTAATAAAAAAGTCTTTAATAAATTAACAAAACGGTTCTTTGTATCCAAGCAGACTTTGTAGACAACACTCACTATCACAGGACCATCTCCATCAACTGGAATTACCTTCAGATCCTCGGTTACACTTCTTTGTATGCTATTGACGGTACCAATATAATATTTTTCAAAGGATTTTTGTCGGAAAAAAGGATTCCTGTAGTTACCCAAACTTCTGTTCATGTGATTTTAATATATGTGCCATTTTTTTGTTACTCAAAATGAAAAAAATACTAGCCAAGATCTAAAGACGATTCTAGTTTAATCTTTCCAGCAATACTATGAAGAGTCACTGATATGTAAGAATTAAAATAAAAAATTTCCAAAAACAAGTCTCATTATTTTTTTTTACTCCTTAGAAATTTGAAACAATAATTCAAAATTCTTGAAGACGAATCCCAGTCATTGTATTTCTTTTATATTATATATAGAAAAAATTTTAAATTTCATAATTAATGAACCAAGGGAATTTGGTCTAGGCCTGCTGAATTAAAGAACTCCAAACGTCCCAACTTCGCATCGCAGCCGTCTAGTTCAACACTTCCAACATGACGGTGGATTAAACCGTCGTTCCACCAAAGACAGGATCTACCTCGTCTTTTGGCACCATAAATAGAGTCAACCTAGACCTTACGGGTAGAATCTTCCTCATCCATGTATCCAGACCACCGCAGCTTATTGAGCTTAATTTTTTCCACAACCGGGCGATCGCTGTAACGCTCCGGAATGTCATCATAGAAAAACTCAAGAATCCTCCATCCTCATGTAGGGGTCTAACAATTCCTTGAAAGATTACGGACAAGAGTTTGCAATGGTTTTTGCTGAGAGCAAAAGTTTTCAAAGACTATATAAGGACTGGCAGGCAGTAATTTCTATGTTATTGTCAGAATATTCAAGCGAAATAATTTAGACTGACTAAAGTAGGCTCTGTTGGCTACCATAACTGTGCGACCCTTGACCCTAAATATGCAAATGATTTATCTGTTTCAAAACTCAATTATTTTTTACTTTATATTCATTTTATAAATAATTGTAAATTATTTTTAATAAGTTTTTTTTACGCAGCATAAGTACAAAATTTCATTATTATATTATATAACCGCAGATATATTATTGCTATTAATTATAAAGGTATAATCATATTTTTACTAATATAACGGACTATATATTCTATATATATATTGTTCTATATATTGCAAATTTATTTAAAAACTAACATTTTAAAATGATTATTTATGGTATCGATTTAGTAATAATATAATAATTTTAATTACCTTCAAAATATTATAAGTGAATAATACTTTGTTAAAAACAAACATTCTGCTCACATGTTTATATTGTATTTTTCTCATATTTCATACCATATCTTTTATTTTCCCAAGAATAAATATCAATTGAAAATGTTGTCATTCGAAAAAAAAAATTTAATACAATATAAAAAATAAGGAAAATCATTAATTTTTTTCAAAATGACAAATTGAAATTGCAATATTTTCAAACTGTCTATTTTCATATTTTTGATATTTTCGTAGAAAGAGAAGTTTTCAGATTATTTCGCTGAGACTATACGCATACACTTTGTAATTTTGTATTTATTCCACGTTAAAATGAGAATAGACAATATAGAAATTATCTAGTAAAGAACATGTGCGCTTTTCTTTGAAAATTTTTTTTTAACAAAGTGAAAATCGTATACGAACCTAACAAAATGAGAATATTAAAGAACAAAATATTCATACTCATACCAGTCAACATATTTGCAAGAAATATAAAACAATTTTCAACTTGGAATAATAATATTATTATAAATTCACAGCGGAAATGTTAATTTTACAGCAAGCATAAGTATAAGAGAAAAATACCACTTATTTCCATCTGCTGCAATGGTAGAAATGCTGTTGAGTAGTAATAATGATCACAGCACGCTACTTTCTATAGAATCGACTGTAAATGAATGAGATTAGAAATTTTTTCCAATAGCAGAATTTTGATGAAAGAGGATTTTTGTAAACTTTTTCTTATCTTGGTAATGCTATGAGGGTAGAAAAATGTTCTCATTTCATTTTGGAAACAAGCAAAATAGCAAAAATGAATAATACTAAGAATGTATGTACTCTAAACCAGTAGAAAAACATGCTAATTTCTATACTACAGAAGTTCCAAAAGAAAAAACAAAAATTAAAAAAATCGAAAACGAACAAATAAATCTAAGATAAAATCGGAAGGAAAATGAGAAAAAAATACAAAAACAAGGACAATACTAAGTACAATACTTACCATCGTCATTTATAGGATAAAATGCCGATATATCGGTTTTTGTACTAAATTCTAATACTAGAATTGTGAACGAAACTTAATGAATTGAACAAAATTCAATTTAAAATCAGTGAACACGTTAGGCGCTAAATTATACGAGCACCGAACTGACGAAGCTTGAAGGCAGTATGTTAAAAGCGCAACTAAATTTGCAAACATACAACATGATAATCCGTCAACGCTATTTAACGCCCCCATAAACAATGTATTGGTTTGATTTTGTGAAATTTGTCTTAATTTTCAAAGGACTTATTTGACTACTCACACCATTACGGTTATAAGGATAAGAAGGCATACTACGAAATATAAGATTTACTGTGAGGGCGAAATAGTCGAGGATACTTTATAGAAAATGGAAATACATTAGAGAGCACTTTGGTTGAATATTTTCAATTCCCTTTGATAATAGAGAGACAGCAGCTTTGGCTATGTAAATTTTTGTATATTCATAATATTTTAAATAGACAGCATTGTAATTTAAGGATTTCATCACTGAATTTTAATTGAAGAAACAGTAAAAATTAATGACATTAATAGACGCCATTTAATTTGCCAAAATGATTGGTTAGTATTAAAAATAGTATGCTAAAATGTATAGTGTCCCATAAAAGGTCGTGAGGTTAAATAATGCAAAATATAAATATTAAAATGATAATTTATTCATACAATTTTAATCACTCGATCCATGACCCCACATTATGTATTAATAATTCGATCGATGACACTTTCTTATACAAAAAATTTGGTATTTATATTCGTAGAAAATATTTCCTTATCCTCCTCTTCCCTATCCCCTCCGACATTGGATAAAAATTATTCTATACCTAAAAGGATTCGTAATAGAATTTTTTTGTTGCTGTTGTATAGTTTTTTGTGTATTGTTTGTTCAGTAGAAAATGATTAAATTTAAAAGTTGGCAAAAACTTATTTTATAGTAAAATGAATAAATATATGATATATGTATATGCGTGTCTCCGAATAGATAATAAGTTGATTCTATTCATTGAAATAATTAGGTCTGAACTTGATATCCATTTAATACACTTTTTTTTTAAGGTGATTTATTACATATTGTTGTGCATCAAAATACAATTATTTAAGTGTTTTATGTTGTTACATTAGAAGTTATAGTGGTGACGGAAATAGATGGTAATGATAATGGGAATTTTATATAATAAAAATGAGGTCAAGGATAATTATATTGTATTGTATTTTATTTCATCTACAAGGTAAAACCATATTGGAGACATTTATCTTAAGTAGACTATAAGAAAGATTTAGTACCAAGATAATTTGATAAACATTTTTGAATAATATTTAATTATATATAATTTCTTTTGATATATTTTTCTAACAAATTCTCTAGTAATAATTATTGGTATTATTAAAATAATTTTTAATTTTTTTTCGAAATTCTATAGTCATAGAATATTCAGTATAAAAAAAGTTTATTCTGATTTTTGGAAAATTTGCCCCTAAAATGTACGTGTATAGTGCGTTCTCATTAATCGGAAAGTTTTCTAGGAAAAATGAGGCAATAGTCCAATTTTGATAAAACAAAGGGAATTTTTAATTTTTACATGGGAAACTTTTAATTGAGACTAAGTCTTAAGGTAAGATCTTTTTTGTCATAAAAATTTGAACTTTTTGTAGTTAAAAGGTTCGGTGGCATGTCATAACCTTTAATTTGAGACTAGATCAAATAAGCAATATGAATTATTTTTTGGCATTTCGTTGAACCTCCAATTAGAAAATTATCAGTAAAGAATTTCAGACGCGTATAATCCCACATAATGAATGTTAGGAATTTTTTCAACACAAAAAAACAGGATTGTTTTAGAACACAAAAACCTTCAATTTAAGATCTTGTCAAATTGTGTAGACTAGCTTTTTTTTTGGCTTTTCGTTGAACCTCGTAAAATTTTTAAATGTAAATGAACCCAATTGGTGGCTGTCAGGACTTATATCAATAGAAAACAGTCTCTGCACGTGTCTTCGTCTTTAATTTGAGACTAGGTTAAACTGTCAGGATAAGAATTTTTTTTAAGTTTCTCGTCGAAACTCCAATTCGAAAATTTGGTGACCGTAAACAATTTTTCTAATACAAAACAAGCTTTTACCTTCAATTTAAAACTAGCTCAAATGGTCAAGCTGACATTTTCTCCTTCTTTTCTATTTTAAAATTTAGTTTTTTATTATTTCCTAAAACAGTGTTTATAGGTTTTAATAAATAATTTGAATTTTTTTCTAAACTCTCTATTATACATAATTAATTAGCAGAACTTAAGCAAATGTTAACTTTCAATAGTATTTCTTTCGAATTTACAAGTTACCTACTCTTAAGATAATTATATATCAAAGAAATTGTTTATTTTTTATAAGAAAATTGCTACGGACATATATCAGGGGTATAGCTAGTACCCTGCACGTGGTGCTGCACACCTCAGTAAATAAAACACATGGATTTTAATTTTTAGTTGAAAGAGTCTTTATTGCAATGCAAGTGAGTATACAATATTTTTGGTGTTTCCATTTGGTGCAAAAACGAACAAATTTTTTGGCGATCCTACTCTGTAGCAAGCAATGTATAGTTTGACCATGGGCATAGCAGGTATTTTCTAAATTTCATCCAGTAACACGTAGCGATTGTCCTTTAACTTTGTTGATTGTAAATGCAAAGGAGAGGCGCACTGGAAACTGTAATTGCTTGAAATTAAAGGGCACATAATATGGGGAGAATCATTGGATTGTGTGGACTTAGTACATTTTCTCTTTTATATTTACCACTGATAATTTTTGCATCTATCAAATTTTGCATTAGTTGTTTACCGGCAGGTCTGGTGCCACTGCATAGCCTCGGCGGATCTTAATTTTGACGGAGCATTTAGAGTGCACCAATTTTCAAAATTAAAATTTGCGGTAGCATTACAGATGGCTCCAATGAATTAAGAAATTATTGGATAATTGATAACTTTATCGGTATCTGTAACTGGTCAACCAATTTATATTTCGTTGGCTCTCTAGGAAGTTTCAAGTGAATCTGATCGTTTATTCTGTCGACGTCATTACGATTGTTATTCAACAAGTACTTAGCCTCACCGTCCGATGGAACTGTTGTCACAAAAAAAATTTACCATCGTCCAGTACATTCTTTTAGTAGCCTACTGTCAAAGTTTCAATTGATTCCCTTCATTAGTTTTGTTTTGAGAGCCTTTGAAAGCGAGCGTGTCGGTCGGTTGCACAAAAATGGAAAAAGAACAATATCGTTCGGTGATTAGATTCTTGTTTTTGGAAGGGAAAACGCGCAGCGAAATCAAAGATCGCTTGGATGCTGTGTATGGTGACTCTTCTCCTTCGATGGCGACCGTCAAGAATTGGTTCAACGAGTTTGTTCGTGGCCGCACGTCGGTTTTTGATGAGCTACGCCCAGGTGCCCCGAAAACGGCTGCTACGGAGGAAAACGTTAAAAAAGTTCACGACCTCGTGTTGGCAGACCGTCGATTGAAGGTTTACGAGATAGCTGAGACTGTGGGCATCGCAGTAGGAACGGTACATCATATTCTACACGAAGAACTGGGCATGAGAAAGCTGTCGGCGCGATGCGTGCCGCGTTTGCTCACACCGGAAAACAAGCGCAACCGTGAGACCACATCGGCAACGTGTTTGGCGCTGTTTCAGTGCAATTCAGCAGAGTTCTTGCGTCGTTTCGTGACCGTCGACGAAACATGGATTCACTGGTACACACCAGAGACCAAGGAACAGTCGAAACAGTGGACTTCACCCGGCGAACGTGCTCCGAAGAAGGCGAAGACTGTTCGATCGGCCGGAAAGGTGATGGCCACCGTTTTCTGGGATTCACAAGGTGTGATCCACATCGATTACGTAGAGAAGGGTAAAACAATCACGGGGCGCTACTATGCTGACTTATTGGGCCGATTTTAAGTCGAATTGAAGAAAAAGCGGCCCCGCTTTGCGAAGAAAAAAGTGCTGTTCCACCACGACAACGCGCCGGCTCACACCTTCGCCGTCGCCATGGCCAAATTGATCGAATTGCGCTACGAATTGCTGCCCCATCCACTGTACTCTCCAGATTTGGCCCCCTGTGACTACTTTTTGTTTCCAAACCTGAAAAAATCACTCGCCGGGAATAGATTTGGGTCGAATGAGGAGGTCATCGTCGCCACGGAGGCCTATTTTGCTTCCCTCGAGAAAATGTATTTTTTGGACGGGTTAAAAAAGTTAGAGCATCGCTGGGCCAAGTGTACCGAGCTTGAAGAAGATTATGTGGAAAAATAAATTGCTACCTTTCCAAAATTTTCGTTTTGTAGGCTAAGTACTTGTTGAATGACCCTCGTATTCTTCAGAGCTAAGCTAAGCCAAACGTTTATTCTTGAAGTTTCTCGTAAAGTTTGAAAAAAACCAAATTGTACATTGAATTATTATAATGCATAAATTTGCCATTGGGTGATAGAATATTTTTTTGTTTAAATTGTATTAAAAACTTATAAAAAGTTGGGACAAATACAAGAAAATTATTTAAAAACTAAATAAACTTAATTTTTTTAATTAAAATGTAAAGAAACGAAAAATGCGGGAAAAGTGCAAAGAAAGGAGGACTTTTTTTTTAAATAGTTGCACTACAGTACCATCTTGACGGCTAGTTAGAGGAAAATGAGTAGCACAGAAATACTGTCCATACCCAAACACTCTTATATAAAAATTTTTATGATAATCCGTTGAACGGTTAGGAGTCTAAATTTTTTTTTTACAAAATATCATTAACGCAATGCTTTTAAAATGTTTGTACATAATGATAAAAATAATTATGGAAAATCATATAGAAAATGTTCGCAGATTGTCCGAAAAAAATAATAAAGTTTCATGCTTTCAGAAGATTTATAGTGCATTAATAAAATTGGTAAATTTCAATTTTTCACATCATCTAACCTTGTTTAAGTTTGTTGTTATTGTTTTTGATATTATAACATGCTCTACATTGTTTGTTTTATTAGTTATATTATATGTATTTATATATATACTTTTTGTATTAGTCATAGTTTACGGAGACTTTGTTTTTAAGAGACATCTTACCAAAATTTATGGAGTAAAGTTCAGGCAAGTTCAATCTGTACGTGGTACTGTTAATGGCAGTTTCGGGATATGTTCGAACTAACGATCGTATGTAGTACATATTACACATGACTAACGTGATTTGTTACACACGAATTGTACCCTAAAAGTCTATCAAGTGTAGCGGATATGTAATTATGCCTATTAGCTTGTCTTTCAATGCAAATGATTTTGACTTCATTTGGCTGAAGGAAGGGATATAATTAATTGGAAAAATCAAGTGATTTCACCTCAGGAATAATAGTGAAAAAAGAATCTTTCAGATTATATAGTATGTGTACAGACTGTTATTAATATTTTAGATGCCTCGGAATATAATAATTAATTTATCAACGACAAAAGAGTAAGATTACTGACGGAAACATTGTTCATATGACCATATTAGTGTAGGTATGAATGGTTAATGCCTGAATTTTTTTTTCATTTCATTATGCAATAACTCTATTATATAATAGTTTTCATTTTGAAAACAAGAACTAACATAATTTAAACTCACTTGTGTAATAAATTACTTTACAAACTGACAAAAATAGTAACAAGTTCAAATTAAAATTTTTAACTGTTCTCATACTAACGGAAAATATCATATATCTTTTAGATTTTTGGATAATATTGTATTTTCAATCTGATATCTTTATTTTATTATAAAAAATTTATTATATATAAAATATTTTTTATTATTTTAAATATTATTCCCTTGATAGTATTTTATGATTATATATTGTATTATCTCCTTTAAAGTAGTTCCCTTTGACAGGTATACATTGGCAGAGGTGTTGTTTCCACTTTTTCATAGCAGTATTGATAGACTTCAATTGAAATTGTCTCAGGCTGTTCGATTATACTCCTTTCGATTTTTGATCTTGGGAAACATAAGAGATTACCGTATGAAAGAAGGGGGCATTGACATGGTGCAGCATCGTAATGAAAGGAACTGTTTTTGTTGAGATTTTTGAAGAATTCTGTATACAAAATGGTCTGACTTCACCAAAGGCTTTACTCGTTTTACATTTGCAACACTTTTTCATGTTAAAGGTCTCTCTGAACAAGGTTCGGTTTACACTACTTCTCGGCGGCCCAAAATTGCCTTATGCTACCAAAAAATTTTGCTATTGATAAGAAATGTTCCATATAAGTTCGTTGTAACTTTTCTCTTGGGTTCACAACTTGGTGGATCCAAATATCACTCTTTCGTTTTTCATAACACACTATAATAGAAAAACACAACTTCAGTTATGACACTCTCGGTATAGGATCGCGTAATTATAGGAGGAGGTTGAAACTTATACAGCACGTCTAAGAGTAACGACCATATAAGTTGTGTAGAGAAAAATTCTGTAGTGTTGTCAGATCGCTTCTGATGCCAGTCAACTCATATCGTTTTATAAATACTTTTAAGGCTTTCTTTTGAATAATCGAATTTTTACAAATACATAACTATAGAAGGACTTCATTTACTACTTAGAATGCAGCTATAGCCGAAAAAGCAAGTAAATTATATAGTTCTAAAAGAGGTAATTTTGACACATAAATATATACATAAATATAATGTTCATTTTTGTGATGAAGATTGTGAAATTTTTGATTTTTATTCTGTTGAAGTTGTCTGGTAAAATACGCAATAAAAAGTATTTAAAAAAAAATGTCTTAAATAAAAATTAATAATAATTTATAAATTATTCAGTATAAATTAAAATGAAACACAATAATCTATTTAATTAATTTCAATTATAAAAAGGATAACAATTTTATTTTTTGTACAAAAATAACGAAGAAGAGAATATTTTTGTTTATATTCATGAATTTTTATCACTAGGCACTTAATTTTTTTATAAAAAAGATCAAATTCAATTTATTTAATCCTGATATTGTCCTAAAAGATTAAAAATATTAATTCTGAATTGTTGATTAACTACGAGTAGTAAAAGCTATTCATCTCGATGGAGAAATGCAAAATTGTACAATATGTAAAGAGGGCCAGGGCAGCCTGTATATTTGCTGTAATAATTAATCTGTTAATTAAGGTCCTAGAATGGATGTATATTCACTGTAGTATAATGAAAAGCGATAATTTCATATGTAAGTACTTGAATAACAAACAAATTAAAATATCTAGGATACGTGTAACTGTTCCAACGTAAACGATGTTATTTACGATGGCTAACAGCTCCGCATTTAACTTATTTACATTGTGAACATTGGTCATTGTGGGCATTCATAGCGATTGCATGCGTGTCAACCATCCACAACAATTTTATGTGTATTTTTATTTTTATTTCTATTTTATAGCACCACTCACATACAACACTACCAATATATGAGCATGTTGAGTAGTTATTGTATATGTTAAGATTTGGCTTTTTTATAGCACCTTAAATAGAATTAGTTTTTTTATGGTTGAATAGGTACTTGAAATTCTTGTCGGCTTATTTACTCCAACATTTTGTGCATAAAACCGAGCAAAAGTTCTAACAAGTGGTGAGGCGTTCACGCTTGTTGGGGCGTCTTTTTTTCCTGTAAATGTACATACTTAACTAACATCACTACTACTACTACTTGTTGCAATTTACTGTTGAATTCTCTACTCTATTGCTTGGCATCATTTTGATCTTCTAAAATATCTCAAACCACATTCCCATCGGAAATCTAATTTTAATTGCAAAAGTTAGAAACTATAAAGTGCAGATCGGCTATGAAAATGATTGCATGAATAGGTAAAGAGTTTATAAAACTTTAATATAATTTATATTATTCTTAAATATTATTCAACAAAAAAAATAAAGTTAATATAAATACAAGTAAAATGGTTAAATATGAATAAAAATTTAACTTATCAAAAGGATAATTCAAAGTTAGTTCATTCAAAGTTTAATTATAAAAGCAATTTAGTTTTTGAAAAAATATCGAAATAGTTTATGTGAACCAATTTATGGAGTTTTGTGATAAAATATTTATAGATGGTTGGTTGAATAGTTGTTCATTCTATCTTCATTATTGTTTTCGAAATATTGATTTAATGTTTGAGAGATGGTTAAGCAGCAGAATTATTCTATTAGGTGTATAACTTGAAAATGCGGGATTTTTGGCAAACTTTAAGTGTTTATTTTGAAAAATTGTTACAATATATTTTATTCAAAGTATTGTCCATCGGAAGCCACTACTTTTTCCCATCTTTCTGGCATCATATGGATTCCGCGCCAAAAAAACTGCTCCGGTTTTGAGGCCAAGAATGAATCGAGCCAATTTTTGATGCCCTGTTCTGAAGTGAAGCGTATTCCGGTGAGGGCGTTTTGCATGGATCTAAACAAATGGTAGTCGGACGGGGCAAGGTCTGGGCTAAATAATTTTTAACCGGTCTTGCAACATGAGGCCGAGCGTTGTCATGATGGAAAATTATGGCTTCGTGTCTGGTCGTATATTCCGGGCGTTTTTTCGGCCAATGCTAGCTTCAAACGGATTAATTGTGTTCGGTAGAGGTTGCCTGTGATCGTTTAGCCCGATTTCAATAGCTCATAATAGATCACACCCTTCTGATGCCACCAAATACAGAGCATTACCTTGGCGCCATGGATATTTGGCTTTGGCGTTGATTTGGCTGGTTCGCCGGGCTTCACATACGATTTTTTGCGCTGTCGGTTATCGTAATGAATCCATTTTTCGTCGTCAGTAATGATTCGATTCAAAAAAGAAGTCGTTTCAAGAAGCATTTCGGACATGCAAAATCGCCTTTCAACGTCTCTCGGCTTCAATTCATATGGGACCCAATTTCCTTGTTTTTGGATGAATCCTGCTGCTTTCAAACGTTTTGAAATGACTGCTTGAGTGACTCCCAATGATTTTGCAATTTCTTCTTGAGTTCGACAACAGTCTTCGTCGAGTAATGCCTCCAAATCTTCATCTTGGCTGACTTGGTCGTTCTTTGTCTTCCGTGTCAAAATCACCACTTCTGAACCGCACAAACCATCTCTCGCACGTTGAAATCGATGGAACATATTCAGGATAAGCTTCGGTGAGCAATCGATGTGCTTCAGCTGCACTTGAAGAAGGAAATCAACACTTCCCGCAAATGGGACTTTTTTGGTACGAAATTCAACATTTTTCAAGCAAAAAAAAACTTTGTTGTTTATACTATTTCGTTCAATGACTAATCGAGAATGAATGACAGATGTTTAACCTCCAAAATGCCATATGAGTTATTATTAACACAAACCATGTTATACAATATTACTCAAGTACCCATTTAATAGTTTACATTTGGAGATATATATTGGTTAAGTATTTTTATGGTTCACCATTTGAGAAGGATATTTTTCATAGTACAATTTAGTAAAGATATAAGTTAAAGTTCAACACAGGGTAAACGATTACTTTCTTGTGGGATATAACAGGAAAAATGTTTTTAAAATATGAAAATTGGTTAGACAATTTTTAAATTTGATTTTTATATTGTACATTTGCCATCTTAATTTATAAAATAGTTTGGAAATAATTTGGTTGTAATGGAATATTTTGTTTGTTTGTATGTAAGGTCTGGCAGACAAGAATCTGGTCGAACATAAGTTTCAGAGGTGGCAATTATAGGATGCTAAATTGGATGGAGAGAATTAGATTGCTTAGAAATTAAAACGAAAGCTAGAAAAAAGAATGGTTGAATCTCAGGGACTGAGTAATAAAGAAACTTTAGTCTCTAAGATATTTGGCATATATGTGTATGTTGGTGTTAACTTAAAAAATATTTACTAATTTTAGTAAGAATAATAAGATCTAATTTGTTATTATGTTCCAATGTTCTACAACGGATTTTTGAATAAAAAGGCCCGTATTGCTAACGAATCACGAAAAAAAGAATTTTCAGTAAATGTGGTTTGAAAATATTTTAAGGCTATTAATTTAATATTTAAATAATTGCATATATGATGACTGTTCAAAAAGTATCGCGAATTTTGTATGTCCGCGGGTTACGTATATTCGATTAGTATTAAGTGAAAATAGTATTAAGATTTCACTATAAGAACAATATAAAATGTTATTTTTCGCGCAGTTTTTGGTCCGGTGCCATAACTTGTTCAGTAGGATGGGCGGCCGAGCATTATGTCCAGTTCGGGTTGTTATCTTTAACCAATACGGGTGTATATCCGATTGGATTTTCCTTCCAAAAAATCTGGTATTGATATTACTGTGTTTTCGATGGCTGAAAGCTTCTTCAGGTTTTTTTTTGGAACTTTTTGTTAAGGAAAGGAGTACGGGATAATGAAATTAAAGTAGAAAGGAAAGTAAAGTGGTTTTTTGGTAGAAAGGAAAGTAAAGTAGAAAGGAAAGTAAAGTGGTCGAACCCAATACCTCTTGCATGGTAGCCGAACACTCTAACGACTGTGATACCAGGCCGACGGGTGCAAAAACACAATCTTACTAACAAACTTTAAGTTTTAACTTTGTAAAATGAAGTTAAACATGTTTACTTCGAAAAATTCTGTTAGCTTTATTTCTATTAAAATTTTACATACAAATTCTTATTTTTAACACACTTTAAATTTAAAAAAGGTAAATTCGTACCACAGAAAAATTGGCTTGTTTTAACAATTTTTATCAGATTTTTGTAAATTTTTCTTCTTCTTGATTATATCTTTACGAAGATTTTAATACTTACGATATCTGTTCAAAAAGTATCGCGAATTTTGAATTTCCGCTTGTTACGTAATATTAGATTTTCGATTTTTTATGGCATTAAAACGCATGTCTCTCACTTATACCGACAAGTTCGGCCTTTTTGAATGTTCAGTTAATTTTTGACAGCTGCTTTGCTTGCACGGGTTTTGGCTCATCTTCAATTTTTGCCCATTCCGAAAAATGGATCAAACAATTTGTAACAAATTTTGTGTGAAAAACAAAATTAATTGCGCGGATGCTTTCCGAATGTTGACTGTGACATATGGTGAAACTACCTTGGACCGAAGCAACGTTTATTGGTTGTACAAAATGTTTTCAGAGGGCCGAGAAGATGTGAACGACGAAAAGCGTGCCGGACGGTTTTGCTTACAGCTTTATTCGATTGCAGGGGCGTGCTGCATCATGAGTTCTTGCCACAGGATAGAACGGTCAATAAGAAATATTACCTGCAAGTTATGCGCAAGTTGAAACGACACTACGCTACGATTGAGGAGATAAAGACGGCATCAAAGGAGGAGCTGAATAAGATCACAAAAAATGATTTTTGACGTGCTTCGAGGATTGGGAAAAACTTTGGCAAAAGTGTATACTATCTGGTGGGGATTACTTTGAAGGGGACAAAATAGATATTCATGAATAAATAAATAATTATTTATTATTTTGAAAGGAACACAAAATTCGCGATACTTTTTGAACAGACCTCATATTGTTTTTTTATATATTTTTTTGTCATTTATAATGTTCTTTTGGCATTTTTTATGGTATCAGCATAAAGGTTAAAATATTGTATATCAGTATAATATAATAACTGACTAAAAATATGAATCACAAGGCTTACAAACTATAAATTTTATTTTGGTTATCTAGTAAATCACTAAATTAAACATGTTGGTTACCAAAAATAAAGTTCCACGTGACCTATTCCCATGTGAAAATAGAATTATTAAGACGAGGTATTTTTTTTTATAATGAACAAATTTTTTTTACCATGTTTTTAATTTTTCCGTCTTTAATATCTGTGCACCAAGCTGGATATAGTTTTTAGCTTAGTATCCTGCCTATGAATAGTCAAGCTATTGATTGCCATGATACGAGCTGAGCAAATATTTTTTCCCTAATTTTTTTATATATATGCAATTATTAAATTTATTTCATTTAACACTATAATATTTAAGAGGGTTGTATGATTAATATTTGGCATTGACAAGAAAAGCCATTTTTAAGAGTAAAATTCATTTTATTTTTGAAGCCTTTGTTTAGCTTGATATACTTAGTCGAAAGTTTTTCTAGCTTTTGTATCTTATTTAAAATATACAATGCCTCTAGTTTTCCAAAATAGATATTTGTTTTAGCAAATTTTAAAATTTTAAAAATCGTCGAGCCATTTTTTTCAATTTTTTTCTGTCGAGTCAATGACTGCATTTACAAAAATTAAAGTTATTTTAATACTATCAGTACGATCTCTTGTCGAAGTCCAGGTATTAATCATACAACCTCCGTATTATACATATTTTTAACTGCGAATATTAACACTTTCTTCTACTTTAAGATAATTAATTAACCATGTAAAAGAAAAATAACTTTTATTTGATAATTTTATAGAATCTAAAATTTGAGAAGAAAATGTTTCTTAAAAACATTTTTTTTTCTTTAAATCTGAATTGAAAAAGTAATTATACATTTATATAATTTTCTTGTTAATAATATTACAGATTGTCTAACAATTATATTCTAATCCCTTAATATCATTGATAACAAGGCCCAAATTGTAAGCATACTGTTTTCGTATATTTGAAAAGGAGATAATTCCTGAAAATCCTGTTCACATGCTGTTATGTAAGTTAATATAATCCTTGAGGATAAGGGTACGTATATTTTTTTATATAAGCCAAACAATGGTAAACTTGCATTAAATTAGTGAATATAATATAGATTATGGTAGAGAGTCCTATTCGAGGGATACAGTAAATTTTTTTGTTAAAATAATTATAGACAAGAAGGAGAAATAAAGCTGAAATAATTTTTTAATTAAAGAGTTGAACATAATTATATTTAATTACGTTTGTCATAAATAAATATTTACCAAATTTCATAATAGATATTATCAAATAAGAAAAATAAAAATACTACAATAATTTCCTTAATTAAGAATTTTGTATCTCTTTACAATATAATAATAAGCAAAATTCATTCAAATATACTTCAAGTTAGTATAATGATATAATTAATAATTAAAGATATGCTATCTAAATATTGTATATTCATTTAATATTTGACTATTGTTTATTTAGAATATCCTCTTTTACATATGGTATGATATATCTTCTTTTGCAAGTTGTATTTTACTTCAAAATATCAGTATTTTACCACAAAATACAATATAATCATACATTTTCTATTTGATCCTTTTTATATCTGATTACACGTCTCTTTATATAGTTTATTTTCTATATTGTTACTTTTAATTTGATTATATATATGGTATTCTAATGTTAATTATAAGAATTTTCGCGAAAGTTTACTAATCATTTGTAAGGTAATATAATTTACTATGTAGGAAATTAAATTTATTCTTTGAAATGTTATTTTATCAATATGTAAACAGTAAAATTATTATTGACATATTAATTCAATTTTTTTCTCTGAACTTAAAAATATATGCCTTTCCAACCGACACTTCCAAGTAAATGAATCCAACGAACTGTCAAATATCTCTCCGATATTGGCTGGGGTTCCTCAGGGTAGCATACTTGGACCCATCCTCTACAACATTTACACATCCGATATCCCAACCTGCCCTAATACCTTCTTTGCTACATATGCCGATGATACGGCCTGCCTTGCATCTAGCGAAAATCCCCAACATGCTTTCGAAACTCTCCAAATCCAAATCCAAACCCTCCAGAACTGGTTTACTAAGTGGAGAATAAAAGTCAATGAACGTAAATCTATCCAGGTAACTTTTACTCTCCGTCGTGAGACATGCCCTCCCATATACCTTAATGGCAGTGCCATACCTCAACACACCGAAGCTCGGTATCTAGGACTGTACTTAGACAAACGCTTGACATGGAACCCACATACAAGACTTAAAAGACAAGAACTTAAAAGACGATACCTAAAACTACTTCGACTTCTAGACAAACTTTCCAAACTTACTATAGACAGCAAAGTTCTGTTATACAATACCTTACTGAAACCCATATGGACATACGGACTAGAACTCTGGGGATCTACTAAGCCTTCTAATTCCCGTCGAATCCAATCCCTTCAATCAAAAATACTCCGTACAATTGTCGATGCCCCCTTTTATGTTCGCAATACTGTTATTCATCGTGATCTTAAAGTCCCATTTGTTTTTGACATGGCTGTATCTCGTTATAAAAAGTTCCGTTCCCGTGTCCTCAATCATAATAATCCTCTTGTTCAAGAACTATCCTCCACTTCCTTTCCTATTAATACCCAACGAAGACTTAAGCGTCACTGGGCGCATGATTTACTTAAATACTGAGGCCTGACAGAAACACACGCTAGCAGGAGGAACTTCATTGGATGTTTACTCCCCACAACCTATCAAGTTAATTTATACTATTGCAAAAATTTGCTTATTACTATGTTGTAGTTGTAAATATCTAAATAAATAAAAAAAAAAAATATATGCTTGAGTTTTTTTTTTAAATATTAATTTTTAACAAAAATATTGAATAGAAACTTTTAAATTATTCTTAATAGACAAATATTTCTGAAGAACATTGATTACATCAATTGAGCATTTACAATCAAATTGGTACAAATTATATAAATTTAATATAATTTAGCTGTAGATTATTGAATAGAAGGAATTTCATTACTTTTCAAATATTTACTAAACTTTTTGGTAGTATTGTCCCAAAATTAGTGTGAATTAAATTACTCAATAAATCTAAGCCACCCCAAAAAAAGGATTATCTCCATGCAAACTTTTGCGCTTATTTTCTTTTTAAGGATATTTAACAAACGGATTAAACTTTGATATTAGAGACTGATGAAAGCTGTTGGAATATTAATGAAATTAATAAAAGCTGTTATTTATCTTTTTCATAGAGAGATGGGATAGGTTTAAGGATGAGGTGTTTACGTATATAATTAAATATTTTAGTATCTACTTAATTAAAGTTTATTGAAAATTATTTTTAGAAAAAAATTGATAAAAATGAAAAAGTCAATAAAATAGAAAGTTTTCGAATTAACAATATTCCTATTATATAACTGGACTGGTCTAAATATAATTTAATCGATTTCATTTATAAATAAAATCTTGTATTGTAGATTGAATATGAATGATTATTGAAAAATAACTCTTACTTTAAGAAAATCACTTATCTGATAGTTTTATTTAAATTATTGTTTATTCTTAGTGGTAGATGAACTTAAGTCAAATAATTTTTGATTGTAAATTTCTCAATACTATATCAAAAATAAATATTAGAAAATGTTCATCAATATTTTACTCAAATCGAATGCAAAAATAATATTCTCAAATTTAAATGAAGAATTTTCAAATATTGTAAATACAAAGTTTTGTTGTTTATGCGTAGATTTAATCGCAACATAATCAAAAGTTTTGTTTGATGAGGGCAACTGAATAAATGTTATACTGAAGCTGAAAGAATCTGATAATTGCTTCCAGAGTGGTCTGATTTTCGGATTTTCCAAATTTCCAATTTTCCGGGCAACTGATGAAGATGACTTTGAAACAATAAACTTTCTCAGACATTTAATAAAGTTTCCGGTCCTGGTGAATGGTATTTGACTGGTTTCAGTTTTTGAGGAGAAAAAAAAAACCTTTACATTTTTTGTCGTTGATTTTTTGTCCTTAATAGATGACTTTTAAAAGTTTTCTTTACTTTAGTCTATATTTTTCTCTCTCCTTTTCTCTATTGATTGTGAAAAGACTAATTCTGATAATCTATTCTAGAAATTGTAGAAAAGAATACATAAATGAGATTTGCGTCTTCATTTTTCAATTTGATTAAAGTGTCAAAGTGGAATAAACTGTTTACATGATTTTTTTTTTTTTATTTTATAGAAAAAAAATATCCTTTTTTATATATTTCGATTTATATTGAATGATGTTATTTTATTGACAATATTAGATGACAGGCTAAATAAAATTTTCTGAGAGTATTTCATTTTTTGATACATGTGTTGATTTTATCTTTTATATTTTACAGATACATGTGAGAATAATTAATATCAAAATTACATTTTTTTCCAATATAGACTCCTTTTTCTTATCAATTTAATTAAAGATATCTTATGTAACAATAAATATTTTCTGATAGACATCAAAACTCTATACTTTCTTGAACCAACAGCATTACAATGTGAGCATAGCTTAAGGAATTTCAAAATCCAAATTAATTTTTGAAAATATTTATCTATATTTGCCTATAGTACAGCTAATTTGGCCTCATGGTCTAGAATTTTTATATATTCGATATTTTAATCTCTCTTTACACCTTCTGTGGTACATACGAGGTCTGTTCAAAAAGTATCGCGAATTTTGAATTTCTGCGGGTTACGTATATTCAATTTTAGAATTTTTGTGACGTTATGTTGGTAATCATGTCTCTCACTTTTGCTGACAAGTTCGGCCATTTTGAACAATCAGTTAGTTTTTGACAGCTGTTTTGCTTGCACGAAAAAATCGAAAATCTAATATACGTAACCCGCGAAAATTCGCGATACTTTTTGAATAGACCTCGTATGCTTTCGAAATTCTCCAAATCTAAATCTAAATCTATCAGAACTGGTGTATCTAGTAGAGAATAAAACTGAATGAACGGAAATGTGTACAGGCCACTTTTACTCTCCTCTATACACCATAATCTTTTACATGTCTTAAGGGTAGTATCATACTACAAAAAACTATAATTTTATAGTGGTTTGTAGTATGATACTGCCCTTAATATGGAATCCAGATACAAGACTTAAAATACTATAACTAAGAAGATAAATATTTTAAATTTACAATAGGCAGCAAAGTCCTTTTATACTGAAACCTGTATGGGCTTATAAACTATATTTTCTATCATTACTCATCTCTTTTCTTAAAAGATAGGCGATGAGTAATGAAAGAAAATATAGTTTGTAACTCTATATTGTGTGATGAAGGATAAAAGGAAGAAAGAAAATCAAAAAGTAGGGAATATATAGTCCTAGCGCTGCTGAGACTACGAAAGGTTTGTTGGTTTACTGTTAGTAGTATTCTCGGACCCACATAAAAAAATTTATTTCAAATGTACTGATTATTACTTAGGATAATTTGTAGGTGTAAAGTTCTTTAAGGGTGAGGAGGGAGTGGTCTAATAAAAATAAAATTCATAGAAATCAGGATATAGTGGAGGAGAAAACTGCAAAAAGTTTAAAATTTGCGGCAGCATAAGGCAGCAGGATTTTTTTTTTGGGTTTCCATGTAATTTTCTTCTTTTGGACGTCGGCAAGAAACTAACTTACAGCACTCTTACTAATTAAACGTCACTTCCCAACCAGCTTTACTGTTTATTCCGCGAAGGGTCTGTCGAATTTTGGAATTTTTTATTGATATTGTAGCTAAATTCAGTAAAATCAGAAAAGTGGTACAAATAAAGTTTTATTAACTAGTGTTTTGCTAAATTCACTTGAGACCCATGGCTTTAATAATAATTTGTAGACTAACGGACTGGACGATTAGCGAAAGGTTGCTTTCGAAACTTTGGACAACCATAGCCTAGCCAAAATTTTGGGCACAGTAACTGCTCAGCTTTTGAATATATTTAGTTGTCTTAATATATATACAATACTTCGGAATATATTTAAAAATATATATTTAGTTAAGTGTTTGCCTTAGATAAAGTGGATTATTTATTATTTGGATGGATCAGTGAGGGCTGATTAAATTTTGTAGAGCATATTAATTTAATATCCTAGGGACCTTCAATACAAACTAACAAATTTGCAATTGTTCTTTTATCTACATAAATAGAGTAGATTTTTATTGTAACTTTAAGATGAAAAATATATTTTGCATATTTTCGAATAATTACTTTATAAATTCTGAAAATAAGTGAAAAAAAAACATTTCCATTTTTAAAATAAATGAAATAGAAATTAGTAAAAGAAGAGTTTTGTTTTCGGTAAAAATTTCTTAATAAATTTATTTTGTTTATAAATGACGGTCTAAGTGTATGGTAAATTTTTTTGTGCTTATACAAAGAAACAATTTCCTCCTTATTCTTTGTGCGTACACCTATTTAAGTCCAAAAATATTTGCATATAAAGTAGGTTTAAGCAGCTAACGATTGTGTATGAAGCTTTTGAAAACTTTTTTTTTAACTTCGGAATATCGTAAATAATTTTGCATAAAAGCGGCTTGTCTCTGATATAAAAATGGTTCCGTCCAGCCTTCAATATGAAATCATTTTTCTTGTACAAGTACTGTAAGTACATCGATGAAGTCATAGCAAAGTAATTTTTGTACTTTTGAAAATTTTTAAAATGCTTCTCGCGTCCATAATTGTTGTGAAAAAATTAAATAGAAAACTTTTTTAATTTAAGTCTGCAAAATTGTTCGCAAAGCATATAAATTTTTTGTCAAGTTGTTTTTTTCCTCTTAAAAACATTTTTCGACGATTTTATTTTTTTTATATAGGTTTTGTTTAGAAAAACTTTTTTTTTGTAAATTCCATACACAGCGAGAAAGATTGAAACGAGACACTGAAAATTATGTACGTGTAGTCTACTAAAATGTTCCTTTTGAAAATGAAGGGATTTTTTTAAATTATTATAATTATCATTAAATATTTTTATATACAAATTTTTTCAATTTTTCTATAAATATAAGAATTAAATTAGGGAATACTAATTGTGTTTAAATAAATATATTTGTAGTCAAATTATATATACGTGTAGTACACAATTTTATTATATTTTAGAATATATAAACTTGAAAAGATAGTGAGTGGTTAAAATTAATATCGATTACAGAATTTATTATGTACTTGAAACTAACTCAAATCTTTAAATAAAATGTTATAAGCATGCTTTATGTATATAAAAAACACGTTCGGTTTATATAGCCTAGATTATTTAGTGTGAAAGTAGAGAAGATAGATTTTCTATAGTATTTGGTGTCGTTAAAATTTAAAAGAGAGTGTTCAAAACTTAGAATCACTTCGGATAACTTAGTTAATACGCATTTACTAATACGTTCCCTGGTTAACACAACGCAATGGGACCACCCTAACTCTGAATTATAAGAAGGGACTGGGGTTAAGATAAAAATTTGAATTTGTCCAAATATTGTTTAACTCTAAAGCTTGGTAACATTTTATCAAGTTTGAAATGGATTTCTATGTGACGGAATCCAACGATGTGGATTTAATTTGGATCGGTATTGGAAGGGTTTAATAATAATCATAACTGCAGACGCCTCGGCTATATACCGACACTCCCATTATGTTTTTGGCGTCCTACCCAGGTAAGGTCTACCTCGTTTCCTAGGACCATAAATGAAGCCATTGTTGACTTTTCCAGCAGGGTCTTCGGCATATATACGGATCAAGTGTCGAGCTAAGCTATTGAGCTTCATTTTATTAGTTGAGGTAACTCTCCTATATACGGATCAAGTGTCGAGCTAACCTATTGAGCTTCATTTTATTCACAATCAGGTAGTTGAGGTAACTATCCAGGAACTCCGGGATTATCCATCTTCATGTAGGAGGCCAAAAGAATCAATAAGTATGGTACCTTCAACTGACTCCTGAGTCCTAAGTCACTTTTTTACAGTACCCAATCAAGCAGAACATGCGAAAGAGTGTCTCCTTGTCAGAGATCATTGCGATTGTCTGAAATTTATTCGGCTGCTCTTACTCTTCCTCTCGTTTTTCCAGAAATTTTGGTGAACTCTCTCATGGATGTGTAGAGTTTTACTATGCTTTTAAAAGTCGATGAACCTATCGACTGCCGCATAGAAAATCTGATCTGCTTTTTATTTCCCTAGAGTGAAACTTCTCTTGTATGGGCTAATAAATTTTTGGGTAAATGTGGCTATCCCGCCTAGTAAGATAGCGGATAATATCTTATTGATGGTACTCAGCAACATAATATCTTTACAAATGCCACACTCTGTGATGTATTATCTTTATATTAAGGAATAGATAATGCCGAGGTGCTAGTCGTTGTGCTGTCCCATACACCTATAGATAAATAGGTGTAAACTTGTTTGGCTTCAATGTGTGTTACCAGAAATTTGTAGTTTTTGGTGACAAAGAATAGTGTTAGTGTTAAAAGCGGTTTTGGGGTTGTATGACCAAATTGGATTTAATTAAATATACTATCTGATTGTTATTTTTGAAAAGTTATTTTTATGGAAGAGGGAACATCATAAGATATCGATAATTAAAGAACGTAAAGTTCAGCTGGAGTACAGCCGGTTATGACTATGCTCACAGAACATCTGAACGTTTCCGTGATATGCAGGTTGCTCATGGAGATTCTTTGTGTAGAGTAGGTGGAAAGGGGGCATGCTGTTCAAAAGTTTTTAAATGTGATTTCTCACATGCCGATAACGCATAAGGGAGTGGAATACTAAAACTGGTATTCACAGAAAGTTGAATAAAAATGACAACTGATTCACTGTTTCTCACTATTTTTTCTATTCAGCAGTTCTCGTCGTGGTGCGGTTGCCTACGTGGCTTTTTCAGGTCACGTTATTTTAGTGTACATGGAACGCTCGTTTGTTTGATTTCTTTGTTCCACCGAAACATGGAATTCTTTGATAATAGTGTTGCCAGAGGCACAAAAACTGACCGACTAATCTATGCACAGCTCCGCTTACTTAGAAGTGCGGCAATGAATAAATCACCGAAACTACCGCCAAAACATATTATTAAAAACATATTCACTTCTAAAAAATATGAAATACTTGAATTTTTATTGGTATATTAATACTCCGTTGGATAAAAAAAATTTATCTATAGCCAAAATATGTTTTAAAGCCAAATGCATTATTATTAAATCCCTCTGCTATTTATTTATATTATGCTAATTATTTATGTAATGTTAAATGGAATTATTTTATTATTTTATATTTATCAATCATTATTAATAATCTTGTATGAATTTGTACTACTAAATTTTTCATTATGTTGATGAAAGTGGTTCAAATTTTTTGCATAAATGCACAATTACGATATAATTAATTGCACAACTTTGATTCGGTATTTGTGATTATAATTGTTCATAATATGAGCATTTAATAAAACAATATACCTTTGATATTGTTATATATTTATGTGCATATATTAACCTAGGTAGATTTTTATTATCCATATAATATAATCTCTTATACTGGTTAGAATTTCTATTGTATTCAATTGCACGCGATAAATGGTGATTATGTGAATTCTTTCTATACAAATTCCCCTTCAGATGATGCTCTTTTACATCTACAGATTTCTATGTTGAATATAATAATATTATATCATATCGTTGCAACGGAAATGCATCATCTGTAATACAAATGCCAGGGATGAGCATTGTTCAGCTTTACTATTGCTTTCGATTCAGAATTCAGTACACGTTTCGCCTTTTGTATATCAGAAGATAAATTGCAATCGTTAAATACTCCTTCTCCATTTAGATTACGACCTTTTGATCCATTATTAACGTAAATGAATTTGTAATTGGCATCAGCTAATGCCATGATAGTGCTGTTGTTATTTCCGATGCAATTAAACTACAAACTAAGAATTGCAAACTGTAAAATGAATACAGCCAACTGAAAATTTCTAATTTTTGCATAGATGATTTCCTGAGATATTAACCAAATTTCGTTGTCTAGCGAGATACAATTTAAAAGCACTTTTGAAAAATTCATTTAAAAATAAATTTTTGAAATAATTTCCTCTTAAATAAATGCTATACGCTTATAGATTTAGTCATTTTATAAAGGACAATTTGAAAATATATCTTAATTTGTAGATGGAAGTATTATTGGAGAATTCTTAATTACAGAATATAGTTTGGAATTTTCTTTATTTTCACTTCTAATTTATAAAATACTTATATCCACTTATACTTATGAATATATATATATATATATAAATATATAGACATATAGTTAACGAATATCTTTACTTAAGGGAGAAAAGAATCCAATCGAAAAATTCTTGATGGCACTCAAAGCGTCGATAAGTGGTAAAAGAATAATGATGATAAAAGTGTATTTCGAAGAGAACTTTTTCTTACCGCAGAAAGCATTTCAAATGAAGTCTAAAGTGTATTGAACACCTCTAGGTCCAGGACCCCAAATATACTGAAATGGTGTATTTGTTGTCTTAAGTCGTCGAACCTATTAATGGCTGGGAATTCGTAAGAGAAATACGGCCAAGCAACAAGCCAAACTTGAAGCAGTTCTGTACATCAGTCACCCTTCGTATCATTAAATGTCAATTAGGGAGTCTGATCGATTTTCAAGTCTTCTAAATATACTAAAATTTGATGAATTTTTCTCAAACGTAGTTTTTTATTTTAAATTAGTAATTTTTCTGAGGCAGATGTACGAGTACATATCTAAAATTAGTATATTCTATTCGATAAAATAATTCAACATGAATTTTGTGAAAAAGTTTTTAAAGAACATTTTTAGTTTGATGGTATTTTAAATATGTTACTAAAAACATATCCTTTGAGTGTAGAGTTTTGTAAAAGAATAAATTGTGTAATATTTCCTAAGAGAATTAACAAGGTTATTTTATATAACAGAGAAGAATAAGGAATCTGAAATATTTAAGTAGTTTTCTATGTTATAAAATTTATGAACTTTATATTAGAGAAAACTATCAAAAGTTAGTCTAATTTAGAAATTTAGCAAATTAATCAAATGGAAACATTACTTTTGTATATAATTTACAGATTTTGGTATATTTGGAAGTTGAGATGATACAATAGCATTCTAAAAGGTAGATAGATTATCTAGAACAATCAATACCTAACGAACAGCTATTTAAAGAATGTCACACGGACTTTTTTAAATAATAGGAGTCTATCAAGAAATTCTATTGAATGATATTTCAGTTAAATAGCAAAAACTATTTTATTAATGAAGATAATTTTTAGCTAGTGCTTCATTTCAATTATAAAGTGTGATAGGGGAGTAATGAGCCAGGCATTACTAAGAGCAGTCTGGCAATACTGCGAACTTTTCCTAAATAAAGCTTGTACTTCAATCCCTTTTAGACGTGTACTACAAGTTTTAACCTCGTCCGGGAACTATCCAACCTTATAGATCGTGATAAGTAAAGTTGTATTTTTGTAGAACAATGAAAATTGGAGCAACAACGTGACAAAAATTATGTGGTTGAGTCCGCGAGTTTGAGTTGCGCAAAGTTGTAATAGCTAATGGGGAACATTTGTTATTAAGAAGATAACCTGATTCAGGGAACGATTAATTGTTCTTGTTAGGGTTTTTAGAGCACAGATCATTAATTAACACTGACACTGGTGAGTGGTCTTAGAAAGGCTCAGCAAAAGGATTTCTCGCGTCAGACAGGACGGTAAAAACGGATTCTCTACCATGCCAACGTCCCTTACCATATGGCCATTTTAATCACCGGGTTTTTTTTTAGGAAAATGGATTTCTATAGTTTTTTTGCCACCATGTGAACTTGATCTAAGTCGTTGAGAATTTCTGATATCCCTGGTATGGAAAAAACTATTGGCCTATACTAAACAGGCTTCATTATAAGGAAATCAGTAACAAATCAGATGTTATCTACACGTATGTGACAGTCGATGGAACAACTATTGGAATGTGGATTCCTAAATAGCATAGGATAAAACTATATATAAAAATTGATTAGACTTACTAGGCTGATCATAAATAGTATAAATAGACGAGTAAAAGCAGCCAAATCACTTTCAGAGCTATTTAACAACTACAACACTCTATACCCAATATAGTAACTTGGTTAACTTCAGGTCAAATAATATCTGCACCACTTGTGTTCTTACGCGATGTCACGTAAGCAATTCGGGTATTAAAAATATAGCATTAGTTTCATGTTATATTGCCTGCAAGTGCTCACCCGTCGAAATTAAAGACCTCTTCGAGTTCTTACAAGATCTCATGAGCAAGGGATATGAGGTAATCATGGGAGGAGATTTTAACGCCAGACACACCTCATGCGGAGATTCTATCCGTAACTCTTCCGGCATTTCTATTAAAAATTTGCTAACTAGCAACTCCACATTACAGATAATTGCACCTCCTGGTCCTACCAGACCTAGTAGCTTATCTGTAGTCGATCTGTTTTTCGTTTCAAGCGGTTTAATTAATCCTTACTCTTCGAACATTACTTGTTCAACTCTCGACTTTCATTCAGACCATTATCCGGTTCTTATTAAAATTCAAACTCAATTCAACTTTGAGAATACTGAGTTAAAATCTTTCACGTCGTATAAGAACACGAACTGGAAAGAATTTAGGCAAGATGTAGATATGGCCATACCTAACGGAATGAATATTCCTTGCTTCAAGAACATAACCAATCAAGAAATTGATTTCCATATAGAAACCTTTAGTCAGATTGTCTCGGAGGTATTTCATAGACATTCAAGGCAACTGTCTAATAGTAGCCATCGATTTGATTCTCTCCCTGAGGACATTAAGAAAATGTATTGGTTGAAAAATCGTTGGATAAGGGAAATGAAACGCATTTTCCGGAGAGAACACAACACTACATCCTCAGATTATCGTCTCTTTGAGGCACGGGTTAGCCTGCTTATCAACTATGATACGCAATAAAGTTAACAAACACTTTAATGAACAATTTTCTGAACGACTTTCAAAAGTACGTCCAGGTCCTGATGCTTTCAAGCAGCTTAACGCAATCACCGGTCGAAGGTCACTCAATAAAGTAACAGTTACCGATAATAACGACCGCGAAATAAAAGGGGGTCCAATTAATATTTCTAAAAACTTTGCCTCGTTTTATAAAGATCTTTACAACTTTAGTTCAAACTCACCTCTACGAACTCACGTAAATAATCAGGTCAATAGTTTTTTATCAAACGCCCAACTCATGTTACTACATTCAGCACTGATAACAGTGCAAGTAATCCCAGCCTTCTAGATATGTTTATATCCGTAAACACACTCTACTCGGTAATAAAATCCTTAAATAATAAAAAGTCTGCCGGCATCGATAATATATCGAACTTTATGCTGAGAAAGCTTCCGAAAAAGAGTCTGCGTCCCTTAGTTGCAATATTTAATCACTGTATTAACAATTGCTACTTCCCTAAAGCCTGGAAAATAGGTATTATCTTTAATATTCCAAAAACTCAAGGTAGAGCAGCCATCCAACAACATCGACCTATATCTCTTCTTCGCTGTTTGGGAAAAATATTAGAAAAAATTTTTTACGAAAAGGTAAATGAATTTTGTAATGAAAATAAAATTATTCCCGACTTTCAATTCGGATTTCGGAAAGGTCACTCAACTTTGGATGCTCTTTTCCTACTACATAGTGAGATAACAACTGGGTTAAACCGTAAAGAATCAACAGTTGCTTGCTCCCTAGATATAACCAAAGCCTTTGACTCAGTTTGGCATAAGGGACTAGTGCACAAGCTATGCAAACTTGATTTCCCTCCACATATTACGCTGCTGCTGCACTCATTTCTTCAGGATAGATCATCCTGTGTTAGGTATCAGAACGCGACTTCCGAATTCTTCTTAATAGGTAAAGGAGTTCCACAAGGCTCGGTATTAGGTCCCCTGCTGTATTCAATATACACTGCAGATATACCAACAGCCGCAAAAGCACAAATGATACTATATGCAGACGACACTCTTGTTTATGCCAAAAACAAATCACCAAAATTAGCTCTAAAGAGAACGCAAGAGCTACTTTTTAAAATTATAAATTATTATGATGACTGGAACTTATCAGTCAATCTTAATAAGTCGAATTTAATCTGTTTCCGTAATCCCAGCACTCGCGGACCGAGGAAAATTGCTACAAAGAGTAAAAAGCTGCGTATTCTGATTAAAAACACAGCTATCCCAGTCTCAAATGAACTAAAATATTTAGGCATCAACTTTAACTCAATGTTCAAATTTAACCCACATGTTGAGTTAACTCTGAAGAAAGCCAAAAGGGCTATTCATACCTTTTTATTCCTACTTAGACGTCGGAAGGGGCTTAGTATAAATACAAAGTTACTGTTTTATAAACAACTTATTCGGCCAATTATTGGATATGCATTTCCGATCTATTTTAGTTTCTCGAAAACGTATGCCAATAAAGTCCATGTATTCGAAAGGTCAATCATTAGGAAATGCCTTTCAAAATATCGTAAAATAGACGGTAAGCATTACTCCAACTCCTATATATATCAGAAAAGTAATCTTACTCCTTTTATTTCATACATGGTTGGTCTAACCAAAAACTTTCTTCAGCATTTAATAGACCATACCAATCCACTCATTCAAGAGTCACTAGAAAGGATTAATACCCAAGCCACCCAACACAGAAACTTATACAATGATTACCTCTATGCCTCACCAGTTATCATATCTGATTTTGCGAAGGACAGTGATATTATGAACGTTCAGTTTTATAATTCCTTAACTCCCCATTTCCATCGTGGTTAGCGGAAGCAACACACAATTCCCAAAAATTCCAAACTCCTAATCCGCTCTTCCTGAACATTCCTTTCCCTAATTTTTATTATTTTTTATCATTAATTCTAGAATTAAGTTTAGTTTATAAGCAATTAAAAATATAGATAATTGCGTTTGAGCAAGCACATTTAATTTTTAAGCCATAGTTGTAAGCAATTCATATACTTAGTCATTAAAAACTAATTTAATATATAAGCAAAAGATGTACAGAGCATGTTTTAGCTCTACGTTTTAAATACCATGTAAATATGTACAAGTAATATGGAAATAATAAATACTCTACTTAAACTAAAAAAAAAAAAAAAACTACAACACTCTCGGACGAGGAGATGAAATAATTCGGCACCGAAAAGTAAGTATGCGTGATATAATTCTTATTAAATCTGCCCAGATTTAGGCATTCGCCAATAACGTCATCATTACATGTTGATCAGAACGAGCTGTAAGAGAGGCCTTTATCAAGAATAAGCCGGCAAAAAATTTTGGGCTTCACATTAATGAAGGCAAAAAAAATTACATGATAGTAGCTTTGGCGTCGTAGACAAGACCAATTAGCATTAGGTGCATATAGATAGGAGATAATAGCTTCGAAAGCGTGAAGTAGTTTTCCTATTTGGGGTTAAGCATAGCAGTCGCTAACAACATGGCGAGAGAAATACGCGCTCATTTGTTGGTCTATTTTAGTTAGTATTTTAGTCATCCGTGCACTACAGAGCCTATTTTAGTAAGGCTTAATTATTTCGCTAGAAAATTCTGAAAATTACATCATAGTTAGTGCCTACCAGTCCTCATGTGTTCTTCGAAAACCATTGCGACTCTTGTCGGCGTGCAAAAGCAGGATTTTTCGAGAAATTGTTGGCCCCTACATGAGGATGGACAATTCCGGAGCCTATTTAATGATCAGACTATTGAACGTTATCGCAACCGCCCCATTGTTAATATATTGATACAGGTAAAGACCTGCCCAAAAAAGTCTAAAGTTGTTCCATTTATGGTCCCAGAAGAAAACCGTATAAATGAGTAAAATCCTGCCCAAAAAGTCTAAAGTTGTACCATTTATGGTACCAGAAGACGAGGTAGGCTCCACCTTCAGTGGAGAGACGGTGTTACCTAAAATCATGCAGGGAGTGTCAAACCAGAAGACCGCGGTGTCAACCCGGGACGTCTAGAGTTCTTTGATTTAGCAGGTCTAGACCAGACTTTCGGTTGTTGATGATGATGATCGATATTAAGTTACACTAAAGAATATTTGATCGCAAGTTAGTTGAATTGATCGCTTGAATAGGTGTTTGAATATGTAATTGTTTGAATAAATTACTTTACCTCTAATAAAAAATAGTATGCATTAAATTGTATTAAGAAAAATGTCCCTTTAAATTAATTTACTCATGATTTACTATTTACTTACCATATAGTTAGCAAGTTAGCAATTACCAATTATTTTACAAAAAAAAAATTATCTGTATTTATTATCTATTGGAAATTGAACGTTTTTTGTAAAATCTGTTTTTGGCTAGACTGATAATTTTTATTATAGTTTCTCGAAACTTTTAATTCAATATGTAATTTTCCCTTATTTTAGAATATAAAAAAAATTATATTGCACATGTTCTATTTTCTAAAGTTTATTTTTTCTGAACATTCTGGTAATAAATTTAAACTGAATAAGGTAATAAATTGGCTTATTTATAGTATGCACACTATGGTAATAATTTTAATAGTTGAGTACTTTAGGGGCTAAGTTGGTAGCAATAATCATATACTATATTATAATAGAACATAAATTCTGCAGTAAATAGAAGTCACTATAAGATCTTAGTTTGTTGTTCCTTCTTATTAACTTTTCCTTATGAAAATAGATACTAAATTTATTCAAAGTGCCTAATGTTCTTCTCATGGTTGCGATTCTTACTTTAATGAAAAAGAAAAGTAAATGTTTTCCTATTTAGCAGAAAGTATTTACTATTCACTAACTACAGTACTTTACGATAATCATATTAATTCTTTGAAATAAGTATTTTTGTTGTATAAAAGCTACTGAATTTTAAAGGAAAGAAAAATCGAAATTTTTTTTTTGTATTATTTTATCTGCACTAAATGTACTACAGCTTTTCCATAATCTTAATTACAACAATTTCTTTCATTAAATATTGTATTTTTTAATTTTTATTGCATAAATATATCCAAATAGAATATAGTTAAATAATCAGATATTATGGAAAATTGAATAGGAATATCTAACTTTCATGAATTATCTGATCATGTCAGAAATGTTATATTTACGAATGTATTCCGATATTCAATGAGATGCATAACATACTTATATTAATTGTCACTAACAGAAAATTCTTGGAACAAGAATAATAATGGTCATAATGTTCGGGAAAAATTCTCCAATAAACTTGATTATCTGGATTTTATCCTTGCCTGTGCGGTTTTGTTTTTCGTAATATTTTTACCCATATCCGAGTTTTCATGCTTATTATTAGCCCAACAAATTAGCAACAGTTCCACACCCATTTTTCTTAATTTCTAATGGACTATTTTCATCTAACAATTGGTTTTCTCAAGAACAATACTTGTATTTTCTTCATATATCGATTTTTCTTAATTTTCTCTACTGATATCGAATACAATTAATGTATACAACTTCTATATATCAATTTTTATGATTCCAAATAATTGATTTATTTTTAATATCCGTTTTTATGACACTACAACTATACTTAATACTGTATTGTATAAAAGAATTTTTCCACTAAATTCGTTATCCCCAACATCGTCAAAATATACGAGGACACTGTAGCTACAGTGTATGAGTGTGTAAACACTTGTGTGGTCATATACTCAGAATATTAGTGGTATTTAGAGTAGAGTATTTATTTTGTAACAATTTTTGTGATTATTATTTCCTTTGTCCATTACGCTATAGTATATTGAAAGTATTGAATTTTGTGTAAATATTTTCTAAGGAGATCTGATGGTGGCAATGCCTTTTGAAACTGTAACAAAAGTGAAGTTATAATAAGAAGCTTAGTTAGATGAGTGTGGTCGTATAACATGTGGCATTGCTGGTTGTGTGGTGGCTACGATACTGCTGGTGGCACCTAGAGTTTGACATTGGTAACAGTGGTAACTAATAGCTGAAGTAGTGGCAACTAGAGAAATAGGAGTTCTTGTTAAATATTAAGACTTATGAATAAAAGAGTAAATCCTTGATTGCCGCAAGTTATTCATTTGTTTTGATTACTGTTTCCTACGGCAGGTTGGAAATTTATTTCTAGTCTATCCCATAGGACGAGCATAAATGTTATGCGGAGAAAATATAAGTCCAGCCTGAGTAATGGTTTTCAAGTAGCATTTATCGTAGAAAATATCTACTGACTGACAATCTATTTGGTAATAGTCTCCGTGCTAGTTGGTCAGTATCTTTACAAATAGAAAAGTGGTTGCTCTCGAATAAAATGAATATAAATTTCTAAACATTTTGATATTTTCTATAAGACTATTTCATTCATATTTGTATGCACATATCTAAGATAATTTCTATAAGTATATATGATTCTTATTGTATAAACAGCTGTTAAAAATATATATTAGCTAAGGTAACATTTTCTTAGTTTAAAATTTGCAATTTTATATTAATGATTGTATAATGGACTATAGAATGCATAAAAAGTATCCCGGTTGGGTGCTAAAATAAAAGGCTTTGGATGATAAATTTTTGCACAAATTTTATTAAGCTATGAGGCATATTACTGTCTCATGTGTATTCTAGTTTGAAGATGTTATTAACCCAATTTTTTTTAAAAATGAGATAAGAAAAAATTCTACTATCATTTCTGAGAGCTATGGCAATATAATAAGCGACTTTTCTTTACCTACACATAAACTTGAAGATCTAGACCAAGAGTGGTTTTAACAAAAAGGAGCTAAAAGTTTCCAAGCCGAAAGTAAGACAAATTTTTATTTTAATATAATTTGATGCTTATAGACTAATTCCTGAGGAGATTGCAAACAATCAGAAATAACAATCTATTTCGAACTGTGATTTGTAAAGTAGTTGCCAATTCACAGTCCGAAATATATGAAAAAGTCATCATAAATAACAATCAAAGATTTTAGTCCAGCAAAAAGTCTTGAAGCGGACATTTGAACGCTTTATTAAGTTAACTCGGCTAACTGCGAAAAATTAATTTTTTGAATCGTTGCTAACTTCTTCATATAATGTATGATATTTCATTCAAATACTTATATTTGAAGTGTAATTAATCAAATTTTATGTTAAGCTTTGTGAATGCGCTAGTTTGACTTACGGAAAATTGCAACGACCCAATGGGAAACATTTTTTTATCAAGTGCACAGGATTTTCGTTGTCATAAATTATTTTTACAGAATAAAGAGACAGCGGAAGAAGAACCTCGTTCAAAGAGGCCTTTCACATTGAAAACTGATGAAAACGCGGAACCAGCTAGGGTTCTTGTGAGGTCAGGCTGTCGATTACCATTGAAACTCATGAGTGAGTACTTGAAAGATTCAGAAAAATATTGGGTTGTCTGCGCCAGCTTGGACATTGCAGACACTTGAATCACACGGCTACCATACGTTTCTTTGCAGAGTCAGCAAACATAAAATCAGCCATATTACAAAGCCATCTTAGCGCATCTGTCATATAGCCCAGACATTGTACCTACAAATTACCATTCATTTAGAGCCTTGGAAAACTTCCTATAATGGAAGCATAGAAAACTTTTGCAGCAATGGAAGCTTAAAAGAATAGGGTCCTGCAAATTATATTTAGATGAATTTTTGCCAATAAAGCTTCGAACTCTATAGTAGAAGAATTTTGGAGTGGGCCAGGAAAATGGAAGAAGGTTATCAAAAATTACATAGAATATGTAAATTATTCAATATATTTATAAATAATAAAAAAAACGGTTCAGACTAATGCGTCAATCTAATAATTACCAAAAAGGCTACCACTAATATTTACCTGTAAAATAATTGTAGTAATAATGAAAATATAGAAAAAGTAGATATAAGGTTATTTAAATTCAAAGTAATTAAAGATTATAAATTTGGTCGATTCTATATTTTTATTTCTTCTTATACATACACGTAATATATTGATTTAAGTTATTAATTAAATTTTTTAAACACAAAAAATATATTTCTTTAGTTCAACAATTTTTTTTTTTCAGAAAACATTCTCTTTCTGGATAAGAATATTTTTAACATTAGACTGTGCAATGTTATTTGGTATTGTTGCATGGACGCCGAAGAATCAACAAAATTCAATAAAGCCAATTGAAAATCCCGAAAACGAATTTGAAACGGATAAGCTTAGAACAATTATTTAGATTTTGTACGGATTTTCCCTAGGAATCAGAAATGGCTGAGCAATAGTCGATGAACATTTAGGGGTAGTTGTTATAGTGTTAGCTTGACTATGAAATGCACTGTGAGCGCGCTAGTGGATTCATTTTCATTAACATTTAAATTTCGGACCAGATTTACACCAGATTAGGGAAAAGCAAATGATAATAACGAAATGGGTTTATTGTTATTGCAAATAAGCCGCCAAAATTCGAGAAAATCCTTTTTTACGATAAAGATCGCCAAACCGAATGAAATTGGAATTTTTCTCGTTTCATAGTAAACTCGTGCTTGGTATTTTTAGTCCAAATGAAATTGATGCTTTAACTTTCCGGATAGGACATTCAAGCAGACTTTTATTGTATTCAATTTTAACACATGGAAATGATAGTCATCAGTTTGTACTCAAAATGAAATAAAATTACCCAAAATAGGATAATACAAATATTATTCAAGATGACATGGCATCATTTTAAAGTCACATATATCAAAAAATTGTGAGTGAATCGTTACTACGAATATGGAAAAACTGATATCTTATCTCTATTTTTTCTTATAGATTATGGGCTTCTTCTTTTATATATAAAAATATTAACAAAAGAATTAATAATATATGTTTATGCAGTTATGAAAATTCCAAATATTTTTAAATATTATAAGTTTGCTTAGTTAATAAAAATCGTAAAAGATATTAATAAAAGCATATGGGTGTTGTGAAAATGAACTTTTACTTTTCAGATATAATTAGAATTGTAATTTAAATATATTAATATTTATAATGAAAAATAGTAAATAATATATATTCGATCCAAGTATTTATAAAAGTATTTTTTTCTGATTTTTGATATTTAAGTTTCGAAAACCTTTTACGAGATAAAAAATTTTATTCTTAGGAGTAAAAAGAATTTAAAAAAAATATGACAATTTTTGAATATAATCTGGTTGCTTACCAGATTATATTCAAAAATTATCGTCGTAAGACTGCAAACCTAAACGAGGCCTCCAAGGCTACGAGCTTGTCGCTAAAAGAAATCACTAGTAAAAAAGAAAATGCATTTTTTTTTTGAGTAAATGGGAAATAATTTGTTTCAACAGATTTTTTTCTTCTGATACGGATGATTGGGAAGGCAGAATTCTAATATATAAAGTGAGAGAATATAGCTAGTAGGATGTTATAAAGGTAATATGATTACTCAATGATAAATGAAAGAAATGTAGCTGTTAACAGCAAAACAATATTTATTTTTATAAGGCATTTTTCATATTAATTTTTATATACATGGTATGATCTTTTTCAACTATTTTGAAAACACCAAAAATGGGAACAGAACAATATTGCGCAGCATTATTAAACTATTTAAACTATTTTCTTACCTATAATATTCTCCAGAAATGGCTTTGTTGAAAGAAATTTCCGTCAAAACGAAGGTCTATTTTGCAGAGTCTAACAAATCATACTACACGAATAGTAAAAAGAAGTTGGAATATTGTTGAATAAAGTTTAGAAAGTTAAAAAAAAGCTGTGTTGAAAAATAAATCAATTTATTATTTATAAATTAATTCTTTCTTTCATTTATCATTGACTTATCATACTGCCTCATAGTTACTTTAATTATAATTTTTTTTTTAAACTACATTTTGTTTTTGTATTATATAATTTTTACATTATCAGTTTTTCTATTTTATTGATTCTATTAAAAAGTAAATCTTGTTGGTTCAATTTAAAAAAATTTCAGGTTTGAATAAAATAAAGAAATTTTATCTAGAATATTTATGTATTTATATATATCTGCTAAAATAGAAATGTGTAAGTTTAAGTAATTAAAAAAGGTCCAGATAAATGTATAATTCCACAGTAAACCAATTTTATTCTATTCATACACTTATCCTTCATAAAGTCTTCGTAAATTTGTTATTGTAGAGTATCACCAATTAGAATATAAATAGATAGATGTTGGTAATCATAAATGATGTACTACTATGAGTCGAATACTAGGAAACTCTTCAAATATTAGTTTTCAATATACCAAGGAACCTTAATGGGCGCTGTTGTCATCTTAAGAGATTCCTAGAGAGATTCCGAATTAATAGCCATGTTTGAGAAACGGCAGACGTTATTTGATTGCAAATGTTTCCTTAGCATAAGTGAGCACAAGCATTGCATATATACACATACGTGTAGATTAAATTATATATTTTCAATTGAAAATCTTGATTATCTTGATACATTTTGAATTCGTAATGTCCGCTTCGAACAAATTGATTTGTTATGCAAGATTTCTATTCGGATATCAGAAAATAGTGTTTTCTGCTCTCTGATCATTTATCATGATTTCTAAATTCAATTTTTCCAAATAAATGCACTCGAAATGCAAATTTTATTAGATTGCATGATGCCTTTAGTCATCCAATCCAAGACATGATGTTCATTTTATATCAAGACATCGGAAAATTATCGAATAACAAAATTTCCAATTTAACATACTTTTCAATAATCACTATGAATCTCTCAGAAAATTCATCCTTTTATATATTATATTATGGCATTAGCATAAAATAAAATGATAGTAAATTTGCTACGTTTTATGAATTTTAATTAAACTATGTTTGAACAATTGTTATAAGTAATCTGATTTCAGTATTGTTTTCTTTACCTTATTAAATATTATTTTTATAATACTAAAATTATAATTGTTATGTTTCTTTTAGTTAATATTTTATTTATTTACTTGAAATAATATAATGAAATAGAAACTTTCTGAAATTCAATGTGAAAATATTTTTTTTTTATATTGTATAATTAATTTGAATTTAATGATAAATTTTTGTATACAGCTTCAAAAATTAATAAATAAATAAATAATGATACAAAATAAATCAAATTAGATATTGATATTTCATAAAATAAACATCAATTACGAGTTTACTGAGAGTAATCCATATTTATGCTAATTTAATATTTAATTTTATTGTCTTGTACAATTTTATTGCTGTAATAATTTGTTAAAAATAATTAAAAAAAAGTATACTATAATTTTTTAATGTTTGTAATTGTGTGTTTGGGTTAAATTTAATATATGTTTGATGTTGTTTTTAAATTTTTTTTTATTAAGATGGAAATGCATTTCATTTTGAACGATGCATTTTGTAAAATATTTAATAAAATTTTTTCATGTTTCTCGTAGGTTTTGTGAGAAATAAATTTTTTAAAAACTTATTAAGATTTTTGAATTTCTTTACAGCATTAACCTAGAGCAATCCTTTTTCCAACAAATACCCGTTGATAGAAAGAGGGCTTTGTGATGGTGGAAGATTTAACTATTGGTAATGTCTAATTTGAACCGTTTGTAAAGAAGCCTTTTTCTGAGCTTTCAAAGAGGGTTTTTATGTTAACCAAAAGGTCCGACATCAAATTGTCAGTAGTTTTCGATATTAATGCTCTGCTTAAGAGAGCTCCCTTAAAAACTATTTATACCACCGCAAAACTTATGATATTAATAAAACATAAAAAAAAGTCAACTTTACTTAGGATCACAGAGTTATCGGACAAGGTTGAAAGTGTTAGAACCTGGTGATCGCTCTCAGGAATTCTAGTATTATTACTTTTCCCCTTTCCTTACCTTCTAGCGTACTAAGAACAATACCAGCATAGTATTGTAGTATTTTTTTAAATTAATTAACATTAAAGTATATATTTGATATATAATCTAAAAAGTCTATAAAACATATTTGCCAACAAAAAAAATTAATATTTCTTCATTTTTAAAATTAAATCATTCAAAATATTTCAAAGTTTACTTAAACAAAAAATAGGTAAACTAAAGTTAATACATTTCTTTTGAAAGCATAATAATTTAGATAAAGGATAAAAGAGAAATGAGAAAATCTATTTTCCAATAACTAAGAAGAAAATTGTCCCAAAACTTTTCCTATCCGATTTCATTCAATACTTTCAAAATAGTTTTTACTGCAAAAAGCCACAGAATTATCTTCTGCATTTACTATTCACAATATAACAAACACAAGTATAGTGACGCCATAGTATTGATTTTGAAATATTTTCTACTTAATTCATCCGATGGAAATAGTTTAAGAAATGGGACTGTTTGTATTAAAGATCTTTTGCTGTATGAGAGAAAGTGGAACATTTGATCTGGAATTAAAAGTTATTTTAATTAGAAAGTTCCACTTATAGCCATTAAGAAATTTACTTAAAATAATTAAAAGCAAACTAATATGAATCGAAGTAAAAAGATTTCTTTTCAAATGTAAGTTCAATATCATCTGTAATCATATCAACGAATATACGCAGGTGGAATGTTCATACCCTTATATGAGGACATAAATTTAATATTTATAAATAGATTAATAAATTTAATATATTTTATTAATTATATTAATACTTTTATAGTTAGTTCATAATAATTTTGTGAGATTTTCTTTTGGTAAACAAAATAACTTTTATAGCAATTTATAAGTTATTAATATAAAAATCTATCTTGTGATTTTGAAAGTAAAAACCTGTCAGTTGACAGAAGTTACTTGAATATTTTATTTAAGATATTTTTTATTTATCTAAAAAAAAATGCCATTTTTTATTATGAATTTATTAAGTACAAAATAATACATTATAACTGTAAAAATTAAGGTGAAGAATCCATTGTATGATTCATTTTACAAAAAGTGACTGTCCTGTGTGCATTTTGACCCGAAGTTGTCATTTGTCCGTATTTCTTTGAAAATGCAGAAAGCGAGACCATTGCCATCAATTCTTAGCACTATAATGATAAGACTTTAATCAGGATCATATGTGATTTTAAGAAGACGATGTCACAGATCACCAACACAAAAATCATATTGCGCGAAAAGTTTGCCAGGACGCTTTATTTCGAAATTTGATAATATGAATTGGCCTTCAAAATCTTACAATTTTTCGACCTTGGAGTTTTTCTTTAAAAAGTAACCAAAAAAAATACATTTACAAAGACAATCGTCAGACTTTAAAATATTTTCGAAATTAACATCCTTCAAGTAATGCCCGAAATTTATGTAAAACTCATAAACAAAATTTCCTCGGAAAAACCGAGTAACGAAAAAGGACTGCTGGCAACCGTTCAATATTATTTGATAAAATATTTAATAAATAATGGCAAAATTTAATTAATATAATAACATTAATATTTTATTTACTTCGGAATTTAGAATGTTTTTTTTTATTTATCGTTATTTTCTAAAGCGCAAATTTTATAAGCCTTTAGCATAATTTTTTTAAATTTAAAAATTTTGTAAAATTGAAAGAAAATTATATAAAATAATTAATAGAAAGCTTAATTATGAATATTATTAAATAAAGAATAAAAATGCTTTAACAAAATAATATTAAAATCTTCCGATACGTTTCTAGTAATTTTAAAAATCTTTTAAATTATTTTTAATATTATATATCTTTAAAATACTGTTTTTTTTTTGCTATCAAATATATTTAAAAATATACATTTAACAAAAAAAAAAGAAAAAATTATTTTAGATATTTTTACAAATTATACATACTTATGAAAATATTTTTATAAAATATTTTCTTCTTGTTTAATAAATTATTCCTTAAATAAGCTTATATCCTTGTTTAAATATTACTGATTCACAAAATCAACAAAAATCTTAAAGAAAATACGTTATTATTATTATTATTTATTATAAATTTTTTCTTTTTTGGAAAATTTAAGAATATTAATAAATTTTGATTAAGATTGCAAAAACCTGAAATAGATAAAATGGTAGAAAGAAATATTGAAAAATTGAATGAAAGATTTTTATTAATTTTGTTTCCTTGAAAAATATATGAAAATACCATCGCATTCAAAATAAATAGGATTTGAAGTAGTAATGGTACAAGAAGTAAGGGAATTGGGAAAATATGATTCATGGTATTTTTAACCAAGAAAGAAAGGCAGGAAAAAGGAATCTGTTTTCTTGATTGTGTTTTCTTTACTACAAAAAAAAAAATTGAAAATATTTCAGAGCATAACTGGTTGATAACATGGACTGACGATGGCATTGTGAAAGAATGAAGATAGAGTTCCATTCTATAAGATATTTTACTTGATTTTTAGGAGCTCCCAATTCCACTAGAATATCTAACGCATTATTTTGCTTTCTTTCTATTAATTTACGCAGAAAGTGATAAATGATGATGAGAAAAGAAGACTAATTAGCCATTTATATGTTGGCAAGGTATACTATATGTACAGTATCTATATTTTCAGTAAAATACCTATAAGAATGGCACTGATGCTTCTTAATAATAATAAGAAAGAATTTATATTCATTATAGGAGGCAACACTCTTCAAATCCATACTTGATGAAACCAGAAAACCAAAGCACAAATGGACAATATTCTATGGAAGATGGGAAATTGGCAAAATCGTAAAACTGAAATGTTGAGAATACAAAACGTTTCTAAGCGATATTTAGTAATACTACGAGTATTTGGTGGTGGCTGATGGTCTTTTTATAAGGTTTATTATCAGATTCAATAGTCTCTTTGAAGTGTTCAATCAGCTTTACTCAGAAGTTTTGGAGACATTTCTAATAGCAGCCATTTAAGTTTATTGAATTTTTTTTTATCTTCTATAATTTTGTTTTTCTACTTTAAAATAAAAATATTTGAAATTCTCTTTTTACCCAAATGAATATGTAGTTATATGAAAGGAAAAGAGTAATAAATTATATAGTACAAGTATATCATCGTCATGTCGTTTTTATTTAATAATATGCAATAAATAATTTATTATTATTAAGCATTTAAATATCACGTTTATAAATTATTATTCTATTTGCGTTAAAATTTCTTTGCGTTAGTATTACGATTTAAATATTTTGAATGGGTTATAAAATATTTACAACTTTTAAATAGTGATACTCGTATTTCTCATTTGTGTCTACTAAAATATTTTTTATGATGTTTCTAACATATACTCGTAGAAAAAAAAAGTAAATTGCAATTTTGTTTAAACAGGAGAGTGAATACGTTTTTAAATATTTTTTTATGAAGTGTCCCACTTTTTTAAAAATATATTTGAAATTTACAATTATGATTCTAGTAACAAGTATTTTGCTTTCTTTTTATTTATTAACAAAATACAGCTTGTAACAGAACACACATATTTATTTATAAATTTTTTTTTTTAGAAATTAATTCGAAAAGCTATTACACACCCTTTGTCATGGTTGCTTCGATTTCAAATAGAAATTGCATGATGACATCCTACTACGATTATGAAATGTATGACGACAGCCTACTACTCCAATAACGATGATCACGAAAAAAAAAATGGCGAAAAAGAATTGGTTCTTTACTTTGCACGTTCAGTAATACATAATTGAGATGGGTGACAATCGGAAGGATAATAGAGATTAGTTTGTATACAAAAAGTTAAAAATCTTCGGATAACCGGGAACGAAATTTCACGTAACGTTAAAGTAAATGGCAATGGATCACGTTGTAACATTGAAAATTTTGCGAAGGATACTTGATTGTAAGGATTGAATTGGAGGGGAATAAGAAGGCTTAGCGAAACTATAGAATTTTAGTTCATAAGCCCATATGGGTTTAAGTACTATTTTATTTATCAATAACTTATGATTTATTGATAATGTAGATGATACGTTTAATAAAGGATTATCATCAAATATGCGCTTTGGAAAGTCAAATTTAATAAAAAACATTTGAAATTAACATTTATATTATGTAAAAAATATAATATTATTCAAATAGTTATCACGAAACTTTTTGTTGAACTAAATCATGTTTGAGGTGGTTACTTAACATGTGTCGGTTTTTTAAATAATTTTTAAAAGTTGAAAATAGTCGTTGTAAATTTTTTTAAAAGTAGTTTTACTATTATTATCTTGATAATTTTTCGCGGACATCACCAAATCTAATATAAATTAAGGATCCTGATAATTTTTTCGCGGGTGATAATCTCCTTTTTTATTTTCAAAGAAATATGGACCAATGACAACTTTGGACCAAAATGCACTCTAGCGATACAATGGTTTTTTTTACAGATACTTGTGAATTTTCAGAATATCATATATGGTAGTTTTACTTATTGACTTAAGGGAACTTTCGGCTCTTAAAACATGAAGCATAGCTACGGCAGAATTACCAATTTTGTAGAAAGTTTTTACCATTTGAATACATTGTTTAATAGTAAATTTGTTCATAATATAAAACTACAAATCCTAAAGTAAACAAAATGCTATCCAAATGATAAAGATTTTAAATGACAGAGCCATATTTTCCGAACCATGAAATGAATAACCCTCCATTATAAAAACAATTGTCTACAATGTCGATTAAAATACACATACAGTGTTTTTTGTCATGTGTGTGGATTACGTATATAGGTACATCGTTCATGTATAGTTTTTAGTTTTTTTCGCTACTGCGTTGTACTTAAATGGTTCATGTCAGATAGTAAAAGTAATATGCACACTTTTTCCTCATTTACCTTTATTCTTCATGTTTTAAATCAATTTTGGAGTTTGAACATGTATTGAAAATTGCTGTATCATACCTATATATAGCGAAACAAATATAATTACCGATAGGGTATCGGTAGTACAAATATGATAAAGAATGGGACCAACGATGCTGCCCTGGGGAATGACAGTTTTTGAGGTTACATTGGTATATTCTTGATATATTTAATTATAAGATAGTAGGTAGAAGAAAAAATGCTTCTGATGAGTTACCATAGAATTAAAGCATACAAGATGCTATCAAAAATCTATATTAAGGAGTTTGCCCCCGGTTTTTTATTATATTAGGTGTAGTAAAATGAAATCAATTATTTTTGTATTAAATTGAAGGTTTTATTTAGCATAGATAGAATGATACGATTTAAGTCAAATATGCACCGTTTTGTTCGATAACTTGTTGCCATTTTGGAGGTAATTTCATACTGCCTCTCTCATAGAAACCCTCGTCCCTATTGGCAAAAAACTGGGACAGTCGATTTTCACAACCTTCTCTTGAGGCGAATTTTTCACCTGCAAAATCATTCGTCGTAGACAGGAAGAGGTGGTAATCACTTGGTGCCAGGTCCGGACTATAAGGTGGATGCATAAGAACATTCCAACCAAGGTCCCGGAACTTTTGGCGAGTCACTATCGATGTATGCGGCCTGGCGTTGTCCTGATGGAACACAATTCCTCTCCTATTGGCCAAAGCTGGCCGCTTCTGGGCGATTGCTTCTTTCAGACGGTCCAATTGTTAACAGTATAGGTCCGAATTAAGAGTTCGGCCGTAGGGGAGCAGCTCATAGTAGATGATTCCCTGCCAGTCCCACCAAACACACAGCAAAACCTTCCTGGCTGTCAATCCTGGCTTGACGTTGTCGTAAGTGACCCACTTTTCATCACCAGTAACCATCCGCTTCAGAAATGGATCGATATTGTTGCGATTCAGCAGCGATTCGCAGATGGAAACTCGGTCCAAGAGGTTTTTTTGCGATAACTCGTGTGGCACCCATACATCGAGCTTCTTGTTGTATCCAACCTTATTTAAGTGGTTGCAAACGGTTGTTTGTGCAATGTTTAGCTCCTGGGCAATCGAAACAGTGCTTACGTGACTGTCGATCTCGACGATTTTCATTATTTTATCGACATTTTCGACAATTGGCCTTCTAGAGCGTGGTGCATCTTTGACATCAAAATTACCGGAACGGAATCGACGAAACGAAAATTGCGCGTGATTGACTGTTACAGTATCAGGACCATAAACACTATTCACATTTTCAGCTGCCTGGCTTGTGTTTTCGCCTTTATCGAAGAAAAACTGTAAGATATGGTGTATTTTCTCTTTGTTGGTGTCCATCTTTGACGCGTGCTAAAGAAATACTGAGTCAAGTAATCACAAAACTGTATAAGTTTGTACGAAATCTAGTACGAAATCTTATCTTTCTAACGCCATCTAGTACAACCCGATCGCACTTTTAAAACGGGAGATACAGACTCCTAAAGCCATCTATTGGCAAAATAATGGATTACTTTTTACTACAACTTATATATTTTTTCTCGAGAGAGGCAGAAATCAAATACTGGAGGACACAAAATGAGATAATAGAGGATTCATTGATTCTATTAGTTTTTTTTCTCCATTTAAAATTAAGTTGAAGTGTAATTTTTAAAAATAATTTTTTGCTTTCCACGATTTTCATATATTTTCGTAAATTACTCTTGTAAAAATATTAAAGAAAAAATTCTTTAAATTTAAACCCTTAAGTGATAAGGACAAATTAAGATTGTAATAAGAATCTCAAAAAGAATAGGATCTGATCATGTTTGTATGTGTATGATGGGTATTGAAAATATTTATCAAAAATACTAAAATTAATAGAAAAAAGTTCTTGAATTTAACGAATTTTGTTGCTAAAGGTTTTTGACAATAGATATATTTGACATATTTTGTAATGAAATGTCCTTGACATTAATTTTGCTGTTGTGATTTTTGTTCTATTCTAAATAAATTGAATATTATAAAAAACAATACTAATAATAATACTGATAATAATAATAATAGCAATAATAATAATAATAATAATAATAATAATAATAATAATAGTAATAGTAACAATAATAACAATACAAAGTTTTTTGCTTTGAATATATTAACTTTAATGCGACTATATTTGTGAACATTTTACTTTTATACTCGTAGAATAGGAAAAAAGGAAATTTGTACATACGAAAAAAATGATAGTGTTAAGTTTATTTTTGTAGGTTTGATTATGTGAACACATATTCGTCTATTCCATGTTTTACTTGTGAATTTTTATGAATGTTCTGTTTATTTATTTACAAAATATCATAATCAGTTGATTGAGCAAAGTAAACTAGCAAATGAAACCCTACTAAAGAACAGAATGGGTCGTTATATCTTTTCAATTGATCCAAATCCCTAAATGTACGTACGTACAATGAGCGGCGTCAAGAATTTGGTTATAAAGTGCTTCATTCAATTTCAATTTGCGCCTGAAAAACACAGTCGACCGAATTAGATAGCATCTAATTTCCATAATTATGAATTTTATTCTCTTGTTTATGGAGAGCTCTATTAGTATCTGAAAAGGAATTCAATAAAAATTGAAATTTTTCTCATTTCGAATTATTTTCTTGTCGATTTTGGTATTGTTAAATTGGTATCATTGGAAGAACTAAATAATCATGACTAATTTTTTCGATAAGGTTTCTTACAAATACTTATCGGCTGCTTTTTCTTCTAGGTTAATAAAATGACTTATTTTTATATTAGGTTTTTTTCTTAGGCTCAATAATTTTTTTATCTGTCCTAATAAGTATTATAAAATTCTCCATGGAATTAACATTTATTTGTAGTGCGCAAAAATTGAATTTACATCTCTATCGATTATTGACTTTATAATATTTAATTTTTATGCATAGATAATCGAAAATGTCGTAAGTATTAATTTGTCTGGTAATAATTAAAAAAGAATTACAAATAGGGTGGAAAGTAAATATCTTTTTAGTAGATAAATAGAGACCTAGACCTATGTATATACTATAGTATAAGTGAAAAAATGCCTTGTTGAGAGTTTGTGTTGTAATCTTATAAAAAGTGTGAATTTTTTAATTCGATAAGAAATGTTCAGTGAAGTGAAAATTTTCCAAAGGAATTTTTATGTATGCGTAATTAGAATATTTACGTTTCCTCATGGTTTATCTTTTAGTTCTTTGAAGAAAGTATTTGCTTTTTTTCTGTTCATTTCCGTTTGATTATTTTCATATTTTATCATCGGTCTTAGTATTTTTATTTGTTATTGTTAGAGGAGAAATTATTGAACCTTGAAGAAATGTTTATTGAGAGGAATTTCAATAAAAGGCATAGCCGCATTAAGTATCTTATATTTACATAATAATACGCAGTATTAGATGATGAAATTTCAGTTTTACTTCTAGGATGATAGTAAACATTAAATTTTTTTTTCTCTCTTACTTTTAGGAAAAAGAAAAGAGAACATTTTCTATTTTTATTTTATACAAGAGTGTATAGAAAGAAAATGGAATTTTTTTTGCTAATTTAACAAAGAAAAAACAAATTTAGATATTTTTAATTAAATTCGATTATTTTTACATAATTTTATATATATACCTTTTTTGTTATAATTATATTAGCTAGAATATTATGTAAGCAAATGTTATGGAAGAAATTTTTAGAAAATAATTATTATTTAAAATAAAAAATAAAAATATAAAATAGGCTGTGGATTTTTTGAAAAAAAAAATTTGAATTTTTTATAGTTGATTTAAGGATATAAGGAGATTTCTTGGATAATTTTATTCTCAGATTGATTTGTAATTATATAAGAGTATGGTTACTTATAAATTTATTATGATAAAGCTTGCATATGTTATGCAACCACCATTTTTACATTTGTTACATTTTAGATTGTATTCATTGTTTAACATGAAAACTCTACTATGTTACCATATTATTACAAGAATATACATCTTCGTAAATCCTTAAGCAATCATTTCTATTATGTAAGATAAATAAATTATGTAAGAGAAGATGCGAACATTATTAAAATGCCAGTCGTTTGTTAGATTGAAAAAGTTTCAAGAAATAATACCAAGATATACGAGTATTTTCATATATTTCTTCTCTTGTTTTTGTACGTACATTATACCATATTAAAAACTCATTTGAACGCTACTTTTTTTATTAATATAGTATTTATTCTATTATTTTCGACATTATATTTGTACTATGATTATTGTATTTTTATTCTACGAAATTTAATACAGTATGGCGATTCTTTTTTAAATAGAAATTTTATGTACATTATAGGCATTACTGATGGAACAAAACTCTCGATAATCGAACAACAAGTGTACACATAAATGGGGAGGCATCGATATTATGCTAAAATAATTTTACAAGCATTTGAAAATTTTTCTATTCGAAATTTTACTATAAGAAAATCGAAAAGCCATTTTTCTTCAAATAAAATAAGATGAATAACATAGAATAACAAAATGGCGATGATGTGCTATATTTTGGATAGACATAAATGACTTGCTTATTGTTGGTGTTATTGTCATAAAAAACGCATCAGCACATTATTTATTTGTTCATTTATCCTCTGTCAATTTTATTTTATTATTTATCCTATTTTTATACAATATGTAATAAATAATGTCCAGTTGCCCCTTAATAGAAATAGTTCTTTTATGGACCTATTATGTAAATTTGTACTGTAGGTTATCAAATTTGTATTTTCACTATGAAATTGTGGATATATTAACTAAAATACAAATTTGATAACCTACCCGAAATTGTTGAACTCTCTCACCTGTCTTTTCATCTACCCCCACCCCCCCTTTTCCACCATCAATAAACACTTCCCGATATAAAATCTATTTGATACTTATTCGCAATTATAAATAGAAAAAATATAAGAAAAAACTTATTTAATGGCCCTATATAATGGTAGAAATATTGCCAACTTCATGGCGAAACAATTTTACGAGTTCATAGCGAAATTATTTTTATGGTCCTGTTGGCTGTCAGCCTTATTTTATGAGAAAAATTGAAAAATTACTGACTACAGGATGGATTTTTTCAAATCACCTACAACATATGAAAATATTCTAATGGACATTTTATTGAAATAGTACTTTTTTTGTTCAAAGATCGTTTTTTTGCAGAGTATTTATAATGGAATATTATGTATGATGCGCTGCTCAAACTCCCGATAAAAAGAACACAGTTTTCGTTGGATTTTCAGATGATATTGCGGCAATTGTGTTCTTTAAATTTATAGGTAAGATCACCCAAACCGTAAATGATACCGTTCACATTATGCCATACTGACTATCACCAGTCGACCAGGAACTTGCTGATCATAAAACCGTGGCTGTACTAGTAACCAGCCGGAAAGTAAAGGACTTTATCCCTCCGATATTATTTCACAACAATCGCTTTGAACTGGGAGTTCAGATAGACGTCAGGTTCAGCTTTGGCAAACATTTTAGAATCGCTGCTGAAAAGGAAAATCTGGTTGGGAATGCTTTAGCAAAGGTCATGCTTAACCACGTAAGACACAGACAGATTCGATGCAGGCTTCTATCTCCAATTATTAGCTCTATGATAGTCTACGCAGCCCCTATCTTCACAGAAAGTATGGTGACGGATTTCGAGTCTCGAGAGTATTCCATACGGCCTTGTATGACACTATATGTATTATCGCCAACATGCCACCTATCAAGCTTTCAGCGGATGAAAAGCCAGACTCTAAGGTAAGGAGAAAAATGTCGGTAAAAGAAATCCCGTAGTGCTTCGGGACACCTATTCTCCTGATACTAGTCCATGTGATTTGTTTTTTTGTTTCCCATGATAAAAGAACACTTAAAATGATGTCATATTGATTCTGTAAATAATATCCAAAAAGGCAATTTTAATTAAGATCTTTCAGCACTAACACAACGAGTGCCAATAACGCCTCTGCAGTTGTACAGCTGCCCGGGGAAGCTAATTTAAAGATGTATAAAAATAAAATTAAAATTGTTACAAAAAATAATCAGTTTCCTTGAGTTTCTGCCACACCTTATACGAAAAAAAATTTAGCAACAACTGAAATTAAATTGAAATTATACAATGTCTATTATTTTTGTAGTGAAATTGGCAAAAGTTCATCTAACAGAAATGCCAGTACTCGAGAAATGACAGTGTCATAAATTGTAGAAGTTTGAAAAGTTGTCGCGTTGTTCTAAGTTAGAAGCTGAAAAGTACTAGATGGTATGCAGCGTAGGAAGTCATAGTAGCATCAAACTTAACGGAAATGGAAGTTGCTCTAATGTATGCATACGAGTACTAACAGATTATGGTCATTATCTTTAGATTATTCTCTGTCGAATAGAAGCTTTTGCATGCTTTGATGTGCTACTCCAGAAAACAGTACGACTATGTCTATATTTAAAATTGTATTAATTTTAAATCTAATTTTGAATAGTTGAAAGAGTGATATGGCAGTCGAATTATGCAGAGGTGAAATTTGAATATAAGAGTGAAAATGAAGATATGCAATTCACTAAAATGTTATTCTATATACTTTATGTATTAAATTTTTTTATAGCTGCTAGAATATATAGAAATTGAGAGAACAAGTACATACACTTTTTAACACTACTGTGTCAAGTGATTTACCTTTCTAGAGCACATGAAAGCAACAATGACGCTGACATGAATTGCAAAATTCATTGTTTTCTGAGTACTCTTCATATATTGCTAAGTTCTGCAAAAAAAATATCCATTTTCCACTACGCTTTTCTACTCATTTCAGATTTCCACCTAATTTTACACTTTGCTTTCCTATTCATGGTATTGGTTTTGTTTTATTTTTTTATATTTCTCTATAAGCGTATGCATGTATTTTTCTTTATAATTAAATATATAATATAGATCACATTTAATTTTTATATTTTTCGGAACATAAGTATCTTATTGCTTAAGTGACATGAAGCTCAAGTGTATTTTTTATTTTAACAATTTAAATGTTTATTCAGCTTGATTTCTTCGAAATTAGAAAAAAATATACATTTTCCTTATAAACTTTATTGATTCTTGTTTACGAAAAAATAGGTTATTCTCTGTAATAATTTATTAGTCCTTTTGGGCGTATGAATATATTATTACCTTAAATATGTTCAGTGATATTTTGTAAAATTTTTGTCAATTTTAATTTGAGCTATTCGAATACTCGAATTCACTTATAACTATTTTATTATTTTTCAATTCATTAAATTATTCCATTTCTAAGTATTTTTATTTTAAATTTATAGAAGCAATATGTTTTTTTTTATTTAGAATGGTACTATTAGACGATTAGTCAAATTAGCAGATGTCAGCCAATGCGATATCATAAAAAACAATAGTCGTCGGCTGGCTGACGAGTGGCTGATGGCTGACGGCTGACGTTGACTAATAAAAAGGTAAGGTACGAGGGTCGTTCAATTTTCCTTAGAAAATCCAAGAAATTGCGCTCGTAGTGTCGGTAAAGATTTTTTTTTTGTAAGTAGCATTATCGGAAAGAAAGCTGTCAAAATTTCAGCTCGATCCATAGCGTAGGTCAATTTCTATTGTCGATTAAAGTTAACGACATTTATTTGTGCATAACAATGGAAAAAAGCGAGTTTAGGGCTGTCATCAAACATCTCCATTTGAAAGGCTTAAGCCCGAAAGAAATCAAAGCCGAGTTGGATGTAGTTCATGGCACATCTGCACCTGTGTTTGCGACGGTTTACAATTGGGTGAATGAATTTAAACGTAGCCGTTCATCCACAAAAGATGAACATCGTTCAGGACGCCCAGTTGAGGTGTCTACTCCTGAAATCATCGACAAAATCCACGATCTGATTTTGAACGATCGGCGAATTAAAGTGCGCGAATTAGTTGAGGCCACGGGCATATTACAAGGTACAGTCGCTTCAATTTAGCATGAAAAACGACTACTTGGAAAAAGGAAAAACAATAAAAGGAGCGTATTACGCGTCGTTATTGCAACGGTTGAGCGAGGAAATCAAAGAGAAACGCCCCCATCTGAAGAAGAAAAAAATCCTCTTGCATCAGGACAATGCGCGTGTGCACACCTGCGCTGTTTCCATAGCCAAAATTGTCGAATTGAGAATGGAATTGTTGCAGCATCCCGCTTATTCACCAGATTTGGCCCCGAGTGACAATATTCTTTTCTCAAATCTGAAGAAATGGCTTGGCGGACGATGGTTCACTTCCAACGAGGACGTCATTGCTCAAACGGATGAGTATTTTGCAGAACTTCCGAAATCCTATTTTTTGGACGGGAAAAACGGTAAGAAAAGTGTATAGAGCTAAAAGGAGATTATGTTGAAAAATAAAATTATTTTTTTTAAAAAACAGTTTTTTTCCATCTTTTTCTAAGGACTTATTGAACGACCCTCGTATTAGACAGGCAGCAAACTTGACTTATCATCCAAATCTATTCTAAGGTCGTCAGCTGGCGTCAGAAAATTACGCTAACGTGGCCGACGAAGGCTGACGTAAAAGTCAGATTATTAGACGAGCAGTGATCTTTTAATTTCAACGTGGATGAAACCATTTCAATACTTATCAAATAGTCAGCCAACAGACAGTAAGCCACACCCTAGTTTGAAATGCACATATTGACAGATACCGGAAGCGTAGCGTTTCGAGAAAGAAATGGTTCGGCCTTCTTCACGCAGACGGATTTTAAGCAAAGTAGTTGATAGAGCTGCGTGCTGACAAACATTATTTGTATCGCAGTTTTGTACGTATGTCGGTCCCGCATGATTTGATTTGGTATGGTCGTACATTAAAAAATCGGACACGAAGGCAATATGATTCTCCTGGGTAAGTGGCGTTCTGAGTCCTCACCAATTCTTCTGCTCGAAGTAGCCGCAGACCATACAGACAACGCCAGAGATATTCAAAATCAATTTGCTGCTTACTTTGCCGACAAAGAAGAAGTCAAGCAGCAATGCATACCTTTTTAAATTATCATTTCATTTTATAAAATATAAAAATCACAAAATGAAAGCGTTCGATGAGTTGTGAATTGATTTGATTTAATTTTATACATCGTGGCTGACGAAGTTTCTAAATCATGCAACTAAACGGTCAGCCTAAATTGATCGGCTGACGAATCAAGCACGTCAGAAAACGTCACATATCAGATTTCTAGATGGTTAACCCAATTAATGATCGTTATTTTCACGTCACGTTTCCTTCAAGCCTTCATATTTACTACAAGTATATATAGCACCTTATATGAAGGCTTGATAATTTTTTTTTTAATTTGAGTATCATCATGAAGTTATATGTCATACATAAAAATAGTAAATATAAATATTTAATATAATATAGAGTTAAGGTGGTCGTCCACTTATATCCGGTTGAAAGTATAAAGTTTTGATTGAACGTTTAATGAAGAATAAATGTAGTTATGGAATTTGTTCAAAGTTAAACTTTTCGCGATTAAAGTTAAATTGTTATAATTTAAAAACATAGTCTGTTAAGAATAAAACTTTTACGAATTTACATAGATTTGGCTATGACGAAAACTAGACGCACACGACATAATTAAGCTATGACAAAGGATAAGGTAAATATGGAATTTTATTCAAATACATTATTGTTAGAATGAAAATGAAATAGGGATAAGGATGGATTGGGTGGAATACCGGGTGAGATTAAGGACACAACGATAAGATCAATTTTAGCAATTCACCATCAGAAAAACGCTGATTGTTTATTTAAAATGAAGAATTTCAAAATAAATAATTTATTTTCACTCGGATAGAGTTTTTGATATTTCAAAATTTGACAGAATAATGAGTGTATTTGTGGATAATATATTTGGTATGATGGAAGGAGGTAAAATGGTGATTTTTTGTTACTATAATTCTGCGGTACTTATTCTATGTATGGCTTTTTCAGATCACTTCTTGCCGTATTTGGTTAAAATATCGCCCACGCTGCTTTATGCCTAGAGGTCCTTTTAATCCAACGACATAGATTGATAGCTAACATATACACAAAATTCACTTGAAACCATTTCTGATAAATGGAAAATTCGTCTTTAGTGCAAAATGTGGTTTCAAATGAACGATGATAAATGACTCGAGGCTGTATAATGTTGGCGAAAACTTTTGTACTTCCTGTTAAATCGTGGGGTTATGAATGCGGCGAATATCCTCTGACAAGATACTAACTAACACCAACCAACCAAACCGCGTTATTTTATATTAGCTCTAATACTCTGTACGTTATGCTATTTGAAAAGCCTGAAAATGGAATTTATCTCAAAGGTTTCCGAACTAAGATGAATAGGACATAGAATAGGGAAAATGGTTAAAAATATCATTAAAATTAACAGAAATCTGATATACCATCTTAAAATTTAAATAGGCTGAAAGTTAATAGCTAATCTTGTAATATAAAAGGAGAAACAAAATATATTTATGATCAACCTTGAATAGAAATTCTTTCAAAATAAATTAACTTTCATGACATCTTCTTCTATGTCATCTCTTTCAAAGCAGACATTACAGTTGGACTTTAGTTTCAACAAAATATCCTTGTCCAAAAAATTATATACTTTATTATAATATTCTCGTTTTATAGTAATTTTTTTTCATTAACTTTATTAGTAGAGTTTCATTTTTCATTAATTTATGTATTTATTATAATGTTATTGTTTATTATGTAAAGGTTTTATTTGTTTTTACATTTTTTGTTTTATTACTCCCACTATGTTAAGTGAAATTAAATATAATATTTAATTCTAAATAGGAAGGATGTCATTTCTTTTTTTTTTGACTAATATCTACTTAACTACCACCATCTCTATAGAGATGTAATATAAAATGTCAAGTTTAAAAATTGTTTCTGCTCTAGTGTTCTACTGTTACCTCATTAATATCATATTTTCTTCTATAGAAACCGGATGTCTATGTAAAACATGAATACATTAATTTAAAGGCAAATATTACAAGGTCCTAAACTTTAATGGAGCAAAATTTAGCGAAACTCATAAAAAAGTCATTTCGTAAATATTTTCGGCTGCATTTTCCATACACATAAACTTCCATAATAAACTCATAAATGTTTCGTTTCTCTCCTCTTGTCCCTTGTGTTAAACATAAATTTTTAGCTTTTTATCTATTCGTTATTATTATTTTTTTTTACATTTTAATGATGATGGTTCAGCTTTATACGAGTATCAAAGAATTTGTTTGTTCAATTTACCTTTGCATAACTTGTAAACAGTTTTTATTAATATATCAGGTACGTTTAAATGCCATCAAAACCAATACCAATACTAGTTCTAACAGCTTTCCATACTCCTTCAATTTATAAATATATAATTGCCTTTTATATTTGCCATTTTTCATTTCTATATCCTTTTGCCCCCCTTCATCATTTCACCTATTATTGTTGGCTTAAAAACATACTAAGCAAGATTTATTGGGCTTTCTTAATTGAAAGTCGTATTGTTTTATTAACTTTTTAGAATATAAATTTATTTGATATATTTTATTCGTACATATTTTTTATATTATAATTTTATTCAAAAACAGGGTTTTATTTTTTCTATAATCCAAGAAATTCTATATGTCTCTGTAGTAAATACTTAATAGCTTACGAAGGATAACTAAAATAAACGGGGTCCAAATTATATTTTTTCAATTGTTTTTTAAAATTTGTATATAACAAAGGATTTTTATTATACAACATATACGCAAAAGCTATTATTTTATAATGAATAGTTATCTATTAAAAATTAAAAAGTTTATATGACATGGCAATAAATAGTACAGAAAATTCAAAGAGACTACCATGTGTGAGTTTCTTATCTTGGATTTACCTGGATAAGTAATAATTTTTATTAGAAATTTCATTTTAGCTATTCTTCAATATGAAATTATTAATTGATTGAACTCTAATGTTCATTTATTTATGCTTATTTAGAAAATTATTTTGTTCAATAATAATAAGAAATTTTTCATTTAAAAAACTTGCGAACATATTTTGCAATTATGCTGTTGTTTAACTGCCCATTTAACGGTGGATGTTCGGTGATAACATGATGTTTGTGTCTTTTTAATTAATATTTATGGTAATTCTGGAGAATTCTTCTCTGTTTCGAGTAGCATGGATTAGTTCGCCTATGGTGTTTATGCTTGTCAGGTGCCTTATCTTCTTCAGGCATGACTTCTGTTTTGTACCAATACCTTTTCTTTTATTTTGCCTTGAATTATTAACTGTACTAGCTCATATTTGGTGCTATTCATTATATGGCCGAATCATCTATATTCCGTTATTTTATCGTTATAAATAATACCTTATCTTTGCCGATGCGTATTCGAATTTAAATGTTAGTTATTGGGTTGTTTGGGAAGTATTTTCGTTTTTTTTTTTTATTATAAAAATGAAAGACAATTTTCTTATAGTGAATTAATATTTTATTCTGGCCTTTTTTCTTTAAGTGAATCATTCAATTTGTCCAACTGATGAATTGATCGTTGTGTTGTTCGGTAGAAGGTCAAAATAAACGATTCCTTTGAACACCCACCAAACAGATAGCATAACCTTTTTTTGATGAATATTGGCTTTCGAAGTGCTTTGAGCCAATTCATCTTTTATACTCTATGATCTTTTGCGCTTAACATTTGTCGTCCCCAGTCATAATACGCTTCAAAAATGGATAATTTTCTGGACGTTTGAGAAGCAAATCGCAAACGTCAATGCGACGGCACAATATTTCTCCGTAAGAAGATGAGATTAAACCTAGCCGTTCCATGAATGGTCGAATTCGATAAATTAATCCCTCAGTAATCTCAGGAGTTGTTATTCGCCGGTTTGCATCAACTAATGGCTTTATTGTGTCTTCATCAGCTTCAACTGTCTTTCCAGAACATGGTGCATCTTCGAGATTAAAATTGCCAGATCGAAATTTTGCAAACCAGTTTTGGCATTGGCGCTCACTTAACACATCCGTTCCATACATATTGGATAATTTTTTTCTTGCTCGAACAGCAGTTTTATTTTTTCTATAATAAAAAAATAAAATATGCCGAAAATGCTCTTTTTCTTTTTACATATTTAAAAGGGTATCAACCAAAAACTTCTATGTAGAATCAATCGAATTTTTTCACAAGCAAGCATTGCTATGTCAGCTGTCAAAATACATATGATTGTGTGTGGCTTAATTGTGAAGCTGGTTGTGAAAAAATACAATTGAGTCCTCTGTTGGGAAATAACGAAATTACTTTCCGAAAAACCCAATACTTTGTCTATCGAAGTAACTCTCTGGAATCTAAGTCAGAACAAAGGTACTATTTTGTTCATTGTAGAAATCTTTAGTGTCCATTCTCCAAAGCCATATAGTACTATTGACTAAAAATAACATTTAAGATATCTGATATGAAGTTTAACATTTAGATCACTGCTGCAAAGTATTTTTTGTGTCTGAAGAATGCTGACTTTGTTAGTCAAAATTGCTATTCTACTATGATCGATGAATTATTTGAATTACAGCCAAGATATTTGAAGTGGTGGATCTTTTCTATATTTTCGTTACCGATTGTTTTAATGGCGTATCCTTTCTGCATATTATTATAAATTTTATCATCTTCATATTTATAATTAAACCGTAATAATATTTTAAGGACTTTACTTTATTGAGAAGATCTTCCAAGTCTTCTAAGATGTTTCACAATAAAAGTGGTATCATCCGCATATATTTTCTGTTTACTTTAATCCGTTTTTTTAAGTCCTAAATGGAATTAGAGAAAATTTCTATTTCGTAGATGATGAATAATTGATGAAATAATATACAACCTTGTCGAACTCCTCTGTTGATTTGAAGACCGCAACTTGTGGGCTACTTACTTTCAGTTCTGCGGTTTGGTTCCAGTATAGGTTCCTGATGCATCTTAGGTATTTTCGGTCAATACTAATCTTAATCAAATAAATCCTTTTGGACGCTTTTGCAGTTTTTGACTAAAACGTGAATACTGGCTAAAGCTTCTGTTATTACCATAGCGTCTCTGAAACCAAATGTAGTGCCATCTACTGCGTTTTCATATATTTTTGTATAATTTATTGTGCAGAATCTTTATGAATATTTTGAGAATCTGGCACAAAAGACTAATTAATCTGTAGTTAGCACAAGTTTTGAAACTGATCTTTTTTTACTGTTGAGTTGGCGGTAATGTTGTCACATCAAATTTTGGCGGGATTTATGAATTTGTAAAGGGCGGGCAATTTGTTTTTTTTTTTAAACTAAAACAAATACATATATTATAAGCAAACTTCAAACATTTTTATTTTAAACATAAAAATTGAATTTACTACACTTATGTGTATGTGTAAGAAACAATATAATTTATAAGAGCATCGTGACTCAGTTTGCAGGCTTGTATGCAGACGTGAAAATGGTCAATGTATTTTCTCAATAAAAGTGGATCAATAACCTCAATTTCTTGTCTCAAAACTTAGGTGAGGACGAACGTCAAATAAAAAGGAGGTTTAAATTAACCTCAAAACTTTTCCTTACAATAATATAAAACACTTATAGTTTGTGTTTTATTTTTAACGGCATTTACTTAAAAAAAGTACACTTTCTGATTTAATTCCAATACTATAGAATTTTTTTTACTAATTAATTTATGAATGCAATCAATTTGGTATTATTTCAGGAAGGGTGCATATATTAATTAAAAGGTATTTCGTATAGTTCAGCACTTCTTCAAAGTTTTTCAGAACAATATAAAAATATCATAAATAAATTCAGTTGGAAACTTTTCACATTAATTCCAATATATATTTTGCAGGTAATCATGACCTAATAAAATAATTACTCTGATATATTTACTTTTTTATTATATTGCAAAATTAGGTTTTTTTTCATCCACTAAATATTTTAAAATTTTCGTTGTTAAGAGGATATAAATGGTGCTGTTGATTTGTATTTAAGCCATGTTTGGTGTTGGCCAGTGGTAATTTATGCATAAATTATTTAATAAAATTGGATAATGAATAATATTTCTTTTTATAAGTAAATTATTGTTTGAAACGGTTTTAACCAGAATTAAATGGGCAAAAATAAAATTTCATATTAAAAAATAAAAAACAAAAAAAAGTGTAAAAATTAACGCATAATGGATTTTATATTACTTCCGGCATTTTTTTTTTAAATACAGATTATCCGAAAAGATATAACAGATTAAATTCCTTTCCTATTCAGAAATCATTTTATACTTTCATTTAACTTTTCATAATAAATCGAGAAAAAAAATTACGAAAACTTTTAACAGTAAATTTTATAAAAAAAAACAAACTTAAATTGAAATAAACAGATTTTAATATTACTACATATATTCATAAAAAAAAGATTATATTTTTTATTGCGGCATTTTGACTAGGATTTAATGCAAAATTAAATGTTAATAAAACTGTCTTAAAAAAGTTTTTTTAAAAATATTTTCCTTTATAGTATTTTTATAAGCAATTTCGTAATTTGTTTTAATATTTGGATAGGAATCATATTTTTTTATATTTTTATTAGTAACACAAAATTGAAACATTTAGAAATATCAGAAATATTCTGTTGCTGATTTAAATATAGATGAAATTTTTTTTTTTCATAATTGTAGCTATAATGTTGTGATATATATGTGGCAGAAAAGTAGTGACTGATAAAAATTAGATCGAAAAATAAAACAAGGAAATTTGGGAAAACGATGTGTCATAAACATTTGTGTTAAGATTGGTGACACTGCAACTTCGACTGACAAAAAGCTCTGCACAAAGAATTTCTGGAGACTAGTAGAAGATAAACCTTGTACAGAAAAGCCTTCAGTATTAGAAAATGATAAAAATATTGAACGACTATAAAAAAAAGTCCTTGTACGGCTGAGACTAAGAGTTCTTTGCATCCGATCGGACATTACAGATGCTTGGATGTTCCACTATGACAATACCCTCTATTACACGGCCCCCTCCGTCAAACAGTTTTTTTATTTACCCAGCCTCTTTATTCATATTATCCAAATCCATGTGACTCTTTTCATTTTCCAACATAAAAAAAAATACTTCAAAGGATCATTTAGTACTATCTTGATTCGAGTGTAACCCTTTCAAGCACTGCTCCGAAGAGTGGTAACAAAATCTCTTCCAATGTATAGCTTCTCAAAAAACTGTCAGTCTCATTACTTTACTGCTATATCTCGTACATTACATGAAAACTTCCAACTAAACCACTTAGCAAAAGTTGTAATATAACCACCGAACCGCCCAAATTAAACAGTAAATCAATTTTTTGTTGGTATCACAGTTATAATAATGTTTGTTTAATATTCATATGCTTTCAAAGTATTTCGAAGCTTATGTAAAACATACAAAAATAATCAAAAAATTAAATCAAGCAATATTATCATCAGCTATTAATTTTATACAAATATTTATAAATCCCCTTTAAATTTTCTTCATAATAAATCAGTACTCCAAAAGGATGGTAAATGTTGATATGTTATTAATCATACATGAATTTTCCCCCCAAAAATATGCGAGCTGATATTTTTAATTATATATTTGCAAAAAAAAATTGTGATTTTATGTTGTATGATACATTGAATTTTTTTGAGTATATTTTATCAGATTTTGTATAAATAATAATTGTGAAATATCAAAAAGATTTTAAATAGTCTGGCGGTGTGAATAGCATCTTTAATTGTACAAAGAATGTTTCTTCGATTTAATAAACAACCTAATGATGTAATTATATATTGTTCCTAGTTAACGACCAGAGAAAAATATCATTTAAAGTTTCTAATTAAACCAAGCACCAGCTAAGAACAATATAAAAATTGCTCCGACAACGAATAAACCGAGCAACAATATCCTTTTTTTTTGTTTCGGATTTTATGAATGCGAAGATTTTTCTAGCCTGATAGACCATAAATGTTAACAAAAATTTACCGAAAAATTGACCAGAAAATAAAGTATCGTCCCAGGCAGCTTTCATTCAACTTTGATTACGGCACAATATAATTAAGGCTTTTAACGACGGCTACTTAATCACGAACATTTGTTGCATGACCCAATCCATTTTGTCCTGTAATCAATTTAAAGCACACAGCAACGACGTCTATTAAGATCTCTAAACTCATTAGAATTCTTATATCATTTTTGCCTAAATAAAAATAAAAAATTCAAAAATTCTTTTCCCCTTAAAATAAGAGAAAAAACTTCAAACAAATTTACCCAGAAAAGGGACACTGTATTTCTATTATTTTACCTGAAGACATTTTATAATACACATAAATCATTTCGATAAATAATTTGGGGGTGTTTTTAAAGAAAACTGCTTTTTAGAATTTCGTCATTTACGTTCTTATCGTTTTTATGAAAATGAAAAGAAAAAAAATTAAAATTTTTTATCTGAATTTTCTGTTTTGTTCATGGGAAATACTAAATATGTAATTCAATGTGAAAAATAATGTTCAACCTGAAAAAGCTGCTCCATAATAGAACATTATGGCTAAGATGGAATTAAGGAATTATGGAAATAACTACTATAATATATTTAGAGTTTACTTATATGGTATACTAAAAAAAAAGCTTTTTATCATCGAAAGCATGCTTTCAATATTAGTAGCAGCGCTAGAAGGGGTTGAACTGAAATCGCCTTCGGATCTTCGGTTACACTCTTTTGGATTGATAATAACTGAAGCGGCTTCATTGAGTGGTAGCAGCCACTTTTAAGAACCTAAAAATTCAGAGGTGCTGCTGGGACATCGTTGATTTTGCAAAATAAAAACAATCACGAGGAATCAGACTAGATTAATCGGTGGAGTGGGGACGGCTGGATAACAACAGTAATTCTTTTTCTGGCAAAAACTCATAGCCGGCGATGGCCATGTGACAGAGCATTCATTTGTCTACAATGTCCAACCTGAAACAAAAACATCTTTACTTTGAGCATTTCAAAAGCTTTTTATAGCTTCAATATTTATCGACGGTCTGACTTTATAAGAGCCTCTACTCGTTCCATATTGTCATCAGTTGTTGATGTTGAAGGTCTCACTTAGAAAGTTTTATTTTTTACTAGTCATCGGCCCTTGAGAAATACTTTATGGCTGTGCTCTTGATGAGGCATTTTCCCCAAAGGCTAGTTGGAACTTTTAGTATATCAAACTCTCGGATTCAACAAACTTACCACAAAATTTGGTTCCTTTAGATTTCGCTGTTCCGTTTTTCCAAAATGCACTACAAAAATGACACTTTACTTATCACGGTCTGTAGGGTCGAGTAGTTACCGTACTAAGTTGAAATTTGTACTGTACGTCTAGGCAGGACTATCATATAGGATTATATGTTAGAATGGATGTTAGCAGTTCTGCTGAATTGCTCTCAGTGATGCCAGTCCGAGAACTTTTCATGTCTTTAATAGAAGTATGCACTTATACGAACCAACGTCAACTTATGGTAATAATCTAGTCTTTCCAACATAGACCCATACAATCCAGAGTTATTGATGTGTCAAACTAAGCATTAAACCTTATTCAAATATATATATATATTAAAGGTCTATAATAACATTAATACGTGGTTGTATGATTAATACCTAATCCTCAGCAAGATATTGTAAGCTTTTAAAAGAATCCTTCTAAGTAGCTGCGCTATTAAGTTTGCAATTGACAACGTCATGCATTCACTATTTCACACCAGAAACCAAAGATCAGTCAAACAATGAATTTCTACTAGCGAACGGCCACAAAAAATGTAAAAATGGTGCTATCGGCAGGAAAGTTTATGACTACTATTTTCTGGAACCCACATGGTCATTGGCCATATTACAAAAGGAAAAATGATAACAGAATAGTATTATACGGCATTAGAAGTCTAGTTGAATAGTAAAATCAAATCAAAACGACCACATTTGGGAAAGAAAATAGTTTCGTTTCATTAAGACTATCTACGCGTAAACATTTGTGTCATCGTCATTGCGAAATTCCATGAATTAGGATAGAATTTCTTTTCGTATCCACCATGTTCATCAGATTTAAGTCCCAACAATTTTTTTTCATTTTTAAATATGAAAAAATAGCTTGTCGAAAAAAGATTTGGCTCAAACGATGAGGTGATTCAGATAAACGTCTATTATGAGAAATAGAAAATATCGTATTTATTAGATGGTATACAAAATATAGAAAAACATTGGATAAAGTATATCAAACTACTTACAAAACCGTACTTGGATAAAGTATATCAAACTACTTACAAAACCGTAAAAAAAATATTTTTCTCGTCGAAGCCGGGTACTAATCATACAACCCTCGTATGTCATTGTCTTTATGCATAAAGGGTCACGGGAGACCTAACGTTCAATAGTATTTGCTTAAATGATTTTAAAATTAATTAAGGAAACCATTGTTTTCAATGTACTCTGATCTCCGATTATGTGGAAGTTCAATAATGTAAGTTAGCCTATGGATCGGCTAACAGTAGGTACCACTTAGATATATCTTTACGTAGAGTTATGCGCTTGGTTTGTATAGTGGTTGCTCCATCGTATTGTCAACTACTGTTATTTTGAATTACAAAAACAAACAAAAAACTAAACCAACTTACAAAAATATATCAAATAAGTAAACTTATTAGTTCATACCTAAGCGTACAATAAAATTAATATACTGCAATGTGCCAATGCCAAACACTACAGTTTGCTTGTATCTATGCTATCAATTAAGTGAAGAATCCATGATAGTAATTTTTTTTGTACCCAGTATTATAAGAGGCATCAAAAATCATTGTCAGATTATATTTAGATTTTGTAAGAAATCAATGTCCTTATTTTATATATAGTAGAAATAATAATGCTGTATTAGTGGTCTAAGCCTTTTTATACTTATATAGTGCACTATGGGTTTGGGTTACATGAGAGTGAGTAGGAAGTAAATTACCTTGAGGTTGACGTGGCTATTGGTATCTAAATTATAATAATATATAAAATTTTTTGTTCCCCTTCTCAGAATAAATTATCCTATTTAATGATGTGGCTATCTAAAATATATAATATATTATTGACTCTCTTTTAAAATTTTGCATATTGCCAATTTTATTCTACAAGGACAATATGGTTACGCTTTTCAGATTCATTCAACCCGTCCTTACTATTCAAAAAAAATATTTTCAGCAGTATTTATTGCCGGATGAATATTTTAATTTCTTTTTTCAGTATTCAACTCATGTAAAAATCTTTGAATTGTAAAAATAGGATGGTAATAATTTTTATTTTCGACCACCTACTCCGATTTAGATGAAACTAATCAATTGGAAAAAAATAATATAAAATTGCTAAATGTTTATTGTAGTTGAAAATTTGTCAAAAAGTTCAAATTTTTCCTTTTTATTGTCCTTTAAAATTCAATAATATTTTTTTCAAAAATTTAAAAATTTTCTATTTTATTTTTATCGGCAAAAGTAGAGAAAATTTTGATCTTTATCAAAAATGTCTACTGCAGATAAATTTCAAAATTTATTTGCATGTGAAATATAAAATCTTTAATTTTCGTAAGTGGGATAAATGGTTACTATTGTTTTTTTTTAGTAACTTTATAGAAATTAAGTTGGAAAATATAAATTCACTATAATCTCTTTTAATCATAACGAATGCTAATTTTTTTGAAAAAGGATTTTTGGAGTGTAGGTTAAATACCTTTAGGGAAATTAAATTTATTTGAATTACTTTAATACGAATTTTGATTAGAAATTTCCATAAAGTATTGAAATGAATGGAATCATATACTTTATAAATTTAGCTCTTTATTATATATTCATTTAGAATTATATATATTATACTACCGTGAGTATTGAGAAGAGAAATTTCCATTTTGATTTTTTAACTTTCTAACTTATCTTGTATATTATCTTATTAAATTTATTTGTCTATTATTTCCATTATCAAACTAGATAAATTTTTTCTCTCTATTATAGATTATTAAGAGAAATATTATTAACTTTTTAGAAGTTTACAAATAATATGCTAGTATAATTTTCACTATTTCTCATAAAAAAAAATGATACTAAAAGTGAAAAAGCCCAAAGATAAAAACAAAGAAAAAATTCATAATAAAAAATTGTTTTTACGAAATTAATCTAGAAGATATATTGCTGAGATAGGGAGCAAGAATGATTTTGACAAGTTTTAAGTATATTTTTATGTAAATGTTCGACTTGGTTTCATCTAGCTATGAGTTTGTTATGGTTTTAAGTTCGAAATCCTTATCATATTTTTACGTATGCGTATGACCACAACTAGAAATCCTAGTGGATCGATATTTCCCAGAATAAACGAACATATGCTCTACGTGGACGTAAATAAATCGGAAAACTTATCTAAAGCGAACAAATTTAAAGAACGCATTTTTTACCTCAAGTATAGTTGTATGTATATACATGTATGATGGGTAGGATGTTCATGTCATTTTTGTCTGCTGATCCTGATATCTCCAGAGAGGTAAAAGTTAATACTTTTGACTTTTTCTTTTGTTATTTTTCATATTAGTAATACATACATTTATATAAATATATATATGTTGGTAAAGCAGTTAAGTAAATTGCGTTAATTTTGGGAAAGTTTTGGTATTTTTCTTAGCGCAGACGGCAAAATCCACAGGTTTCAAAAAAATTTCGTATACTTACAAATTTTTATTGGCATTGTCCAAGAATTCATTAGTCGATTTAGTTCTATAGCACTTATCATAAATTAATTGTCATTCGAAAATTACCTTCGCATTTAAACTTATTTTGTTCCTTATATTTCCGGGAACTTAATAAACTTTTAAAGTATTCTATAGCATTTTATATCTATCAATGAAAAAATATGATTTTTAAATATTAAATGAAATTTATTTTAAAAGTTTTTATTGATAATAAAAATTTATAAAATTCTAAATATTTTTAATCATTACTGTTATTGATATTATCAAAAATATGATTTGATGTTATTTTTTCTAGCAAATAAAATATTACAAAAAATATTATTATGAATTATATTATATTTTTAAAATACAAATATATTATCCTGACAAAATTTTTTATTAAATTTATATATATCAAAGTCAAACGAAACAATTACAATATTACATAAAAAATAATTTATTAAAGCTTACAACAAAGAAAAAATTAAGAGAAATATTAAGACAAGTAACAATAACAAGTATTGTTATGTTATCATTTAAGAATAAAATTAATTGGAATAAAACTGAAGAAAAACTTCAGCTTTTTTGCCATACTAGAATATTCTGTCGGTTTTATGAAAAATTCTGTATGTGCATGTGAACTGTTGTTAGCGTTCATTAAAACAATTATATGCTATTTGTTATATTGTTTTATATATGAGACATGTTTTTTGTTATTACTATGAATACTGAATATAAAAAAAAATACACCTACGCATGTACGTAACAAGTTGAATAAATAATAATGCTTTCTTGGAAGGAATTTATGACATCCCCACACGAATCAACATATAATTGATAGATAAAAATAAATTAAAAACAAAAAATACTAGACGTGCATTTGACATCAAAATTACATCAACTTGAAATTCTATTGATCAGCATCAGTACATGAATATTTAATTAAAAATCTCCAAAGAAATGGAAGACATATCTTCACAACTCAATATCTCGAGGTTAGTCGTTTCTGTAGGTACGGCTCAGATGAATATTGTTCTTATTCCAGTACTATTTTCGAAATTATATTGAATCCAGCTCTCTCATTAAAATGGTATTAAACTATGGAAAAAAAATATAAAAATTCATAAACAAAAAAAAATATTTCTTTGTAATCAAAATTGTTTTATTATTAATCTTTTGCCAAACTATAAATGACTACTCATAGATATAAGTTTGCCCGAAAAAATAAGATCCTTAATAAAATTATGCTAAAACAAACAAAAACCAATTTAAAATATTAAATTTATTTATAATAATAATTTATGGTATACATTTAAAAAGTATAAGAATAAGGTTACATTGTAGTATGTAAAAATTAGGGAAACAAGAAAATTTGTGAATTGTAATTTATAATAAAAATTACATACTCAGTTTTGTCAACATGAATAATGTTTTAAATTTGATATAAAGTTGTAAATCTTTGCAAAAGTTTTTGGGGATATTCAGTTAATTCCCATGATAGTTAAACTTTAGAATAATAATCCCTTTTCTTTGGATGATGAAATGGATACTTCCTATTTTCATTTTTATTTACAAAAAAATACATATAATAACTATTTTTACAATGTGAAGTGTGGCATAAAAAGTTTTGAGACTAATATCATTTAGAGTAATCGGACAAAACTGAAGGCGTCTATCCTAAATAAGCTATATGATAGTCTCGATTCTTTAGCTTTCCGACTGTACAGAGCCATGATAAGTGAAATTGTATTTTTTTTAGTTCGTTGTAAAAAACGAAACACCAAAAATTGGAGCTTCATCAAATTTTGTGTCAAGCATGATGAATCAGTAAATTTGGCATAGAAAATGTTGCAATGAGGCTATCGATTATTTTGGTGGCATAAAGTATTTTTTAAGGTGCAAGAAGTATTAGCTTTCAATTAGAAAAACTGATGAAAATGTAAAAAAATAACTGTTACCTATTCATATGATTTAAGCCTCTGTTACTCTTTTTATTGTCCACATCAAAAGACACTTCAAAGTAGATGATCTTGGTAATATTCTAAGAAGCATACCCGAGCAGCTGAAAATGGTTGTAGTTGAGAGGCCTTCCAATTAAGATATTTGGAAGCTATATCATAACAACACCCCTGGTACGCAACCGTTTCTATCCACGAGATTTTGCAAAATAATGTTTATATTTGTTTAAAACTTGTCAAAAAGTTCAAATTTTTCCTTTTTATTGTTTTCTAAAATTAAATAATTTTTTTTTTCAAAAATTTAAAAACTTTCAATATAAATTTTATGAACAAAAGTAGAGAAAATTTTGATCTTTATCAAAAATGTCTACCGCAGATAAATTTCAAAATTTATTTGGATGTGAAATATAAAATCCTTAATTTTCGTACATTTGTTAGAAAAAAGTAGTCCTTTGGTAACCCAGTTTTTCTTTTTAACCTGATCCTAGATGTTAGTCCGTATGATTTTTTTTTTACTACTAAAAATAAAATAAAATTTTTTTAAATAATATCATCTTGGTACCTTCGATAGTATTCCAGTTGATGCCTCCACCGGCGTATAGGTGCCCAAGGTAAATTCTTTGAAAGAGATACATAAAGTAGCCATACTTTCTATGAGCTGGTAATTTTTTGTGCCTTAAACTAAAATTCTAATTGGGTAAACTAAATTGTAAAGGATTAAGTCTTGCCGGTTATCCTTCTAGTTTTAGAAGATGTAAGTATATCTTAATAATTTTAGTGATTTGTTTCTGGAAATTTGCTGCTATATTTTGATAATGATTTTTTTCAAAAATATTTTATAAATTATATTTTTATAAAACTATTTTAGAGCCTTAGGAGAATAATATTTTCTGAAACTACGATTAATAATGTCTTTTTTTCATTTTATTCTTATCATATTTGTATTGTATATAAGATTTATGTTACCATCAAAATAAAGTTACTGATGTAAATTGAATAAAAAATGTACTTTTTTAATTTAATTCTTTTTGATCTTACGATGATTAAAAAAAATATATAAAAACTTAACCACTTAAGTAAGAAAAATTAGAAAATCAATTTTGGAAACAAAAACTTTAATTTTTACATAAATCAAAATTTTTTAAGTATTTTTACTGAAGTTATTTTAAAAAGTAATTTTTTATTTTGAATTATAAAAAGAAACAATTATTACCTTCATTATTTATTTGAGTTTATTTTCTTCTTTAGTCCATATATGCTCTTATCGAAAAAATTAACTATTTGTTTATAAATTAAACAAATTTATTAAATACATATTCTTACACATCCTCTTCTAATACTCAATGAGCCTAGTATGTATTTTTAAGCAGAATTTTATTTCGTTTACCCGCAATTTCAAATTAATTAAAATATTCAAATTAATAAAAACATTCAAAAATGTATTTGTTAAAAATGTTATTTGAGAGAAAAATATAAATTAAAATGAAAACTTCTCCAAAAATAAGAGAAAATATACAAAAAAAAAGAAAAACAAAAAATACAATTTGGTTAAAAGTTCAAGGCAAAATATTTCAATTCGTAAAATTTTGATGTACGAGCACAGAGTTAACCTAGCAGAGATTCAACCTCCTTAAATGGAAAGTAAGACAAGAGAAAGGCAAGAAAGATTGGAAACAACCCCAATTTTGTAGGTCATGTAAATATGTAGGTTTTGTATTCAAGTTTGTAAATAACCCGTGAAAAGGGTTAATAAAGTCGGAAGATTTTGATGTGTCAATATTGTGGAATTATCGAAGATTTATTTTCAAGACTAATGGCATACTTTTTTATGCCATCACATTGGATATTATTCCCACTAAAACATTTTTCTTCATTTCACATCGTTTTTGTTGGAATAGAAGCTCGTATATTATAAGAGGCTTAAAAATGCCTATCGACTATTTAAGAATAAATATTTATGCAAGTAACGAGCATATTCAATATACTCGTAATTTATTTTCCATTTTATTATACATATAAACTCGTACATATCTGTGATTTGAATAATTTATTCCTTAACTTGAATAACAATGGTCGTTTGTATAATTTCATTTTATTTTATTGTTTTAAAATATTCTTACCTTGTACCATACTGAATATTGGTGAGTTTTCTAATTGGTCCATTTTGGCTATTTCTCAATTTACGGAGGAGTGAAAAACGCACAAATATTTGGTAGAGAATATGTGGAATAATAATACCAGCAAAGAAGATGTATGAGTGCGAGTAAAAAGAAAGACTGATGCTCTTTATAGAAGTTAAAGATAATATATAATGAAAATATACTCAAGATGATTATATGGATGCCATAGGGAGGACTAGTTCTATTTATCATTGTATACTCACATATGAGGATGTGTATCGGAATTATTATGTTAACTGCTCATTTCACATACAATCATAAATATGATAGTAGGTGTGAACACGGTACGAATAGATATGTGAATATTTTTGTCTGCCAATAGAAAAGTTCCTTTAGGCTAAGTTTCCCAAGGAATGAACATGTATATTTTCCTTCAGATACGTTACAAATACAAAAAAAAAAAAAAACAAAACAAAAATCAACAATATAAAAATAGTAAGAAAGGAACCAAAATAAAACTACATATTTATTATTTTTCTTATTTAGCGCACTTATTTTGTATTATTAAATTGTATAAAAATATTTGTAATTATTATATTTCTTCAATGAAAAATTTAATTAATATTAAGAGAAAAATCCTTAAAGTTTCGAGTAATACTATAATATACATGAACATATGTGTACTCGTATATATGAAGATTTAAGAATATATTTGGTTGTAGGTAGTATAGAGAATTTCTGAATATAATTCGAGTAATATTGGTGTTGAGAAAAATTGATCATTTCAAATCTGTTTTCATTTATTTGATTTCGTATTAAACAATTTTATCTCTAGGGTAACCGAAAATTTCTTGGTCACTCACTGCTCAAGGCATTTAGAAATATTATCCCTATTATTACAATATTATAAATTTTTTTTCATAGACAGTTTTTCTGCAATGGTATTAAGTACAGAGTAGCTTCTGACGTTTCGCTTTAGGCATACTTAATCCAAGGTTGTCGAAATCTTCTTAATTTAAAGTAGAATATGACCAGAAACAATTTCTGAATAGCGATATTAAAAGACATATGAAATATTTATACTATCAATAGAATTTGGCTGGAAACAATTTATGGATAAAGATTTATCTTTTAAAAAATGTTACACAAAACATTTCAATTTTTCTATTGTAATAAAAAAGAAAATTTGTGCTCTTAAAAAAAATTTAATAAAATATACTTAAAATTGATATTTTGATAATATTTTCTTTTTTATTGCTTAAATTATTTATATAAAAAATATAACATTATTCAAATAAATGCCATTCGACTTTGTGCAGGAGGTAATTTTCGGAATGTAATTACTTGAAAGTTTGCAAATTATTTGTGATAATTTGATTTTTTCTAGAACCTTACAAGAAAACGTCCAATGTCGTTAAATTGTACGACATCACCAAAATCTCCAAATTACATGTCTTGTCTGCTTTTCGCACAGTAAAACCAAATTTGTCAGGTCATTTGGCTATTGACACTGTTTTTTTTTTAAAAACCACATATAGTTCAGGTGTATACATTTTTAAGTTAAGAGTGAAAAAAGTCGGCTACCATACGATCGTAGAGCTTAAAATTCATGTTAACGGTCTCTCCTTCTTCATTTTGGAAGAAAGACGGGGAAAAACTACATACCAGACAAAAACTTTCCGCGGATACAATGGCTATTTTACTATCGTTTGTAGATTTTTAAAGCTTTTTAAATTACTAGCGTATCCTCTTATCGAAAAATAAATGTTATCTCTGAAGAAACGTGGGAACGGCATAATTTTTTGTGGGAATTCTTTTACAACTTTAACACATTATTTAATAATTACATAATTTATGTATTATAAAACGGTAAATTTTACGATAATCAAAAAATATCTTAAATAATATAAATATTTAACAACCGTCTAAGCTACAAAATAGATAACATTTTATAAAAATTATGTAATTTTTAAAAGTTTTCTTTTCAATTATGGAAGAAAAATTCGTTCTTTTTCAAAATAAAATATATAATTTTAAAATATTTTCTGTCGGTCTAATATCACAGTAATTTCTAAAAATTCACTTTAATTTCCTGGTTCTAATATCCTTGCCTAACAAAAAAAGCGCAAATAAAACACCTGAAGAAGCCATCAGCCACCAGAAACACAGAAGTATCAATACCAGCCCTTGGAAGGGAAAAACCAATCATAGATAAACACCCGTATTGGTCAAAGACAAAAACCCGAAATGCACATAATGGCCGCCCATCCTACTGGACAAATTATGGCACCGCACCAAAAACTACGCAAAACATAAGAAGTGTGATAGTTGCTGCACACCGATCGTATTTATAGTGAAATGGAATTTGTTGAGAGTAATTCTCAAGAGACACTTTTACCAAAACTATGAATCTTGAGAACTGTTATCGAGAAGCTCTGCTAAATCGTTTGAACAACTTCAACTTCAAAAGAACAGTCGTATTGGCTTAGAAAGTTTTACGTGAATCTCGTTAAAAAGTTTTCTTGGAAAATTTTAAGATTTTGTAAGTTTTAATAAAATTGCATAAAAATAAAATTGAAATGAAAACTAAAAAATAATAAAACTAATAATGACACTTTTTCATTTTTTCAATGAAACTTTTCGTAATGAAAATTTTATTTATTTTGAAAAATGCAATTCTCTACATAATTATTTTTTTTTGTGGTATTTCATATTGATCAAATTAGTTTGGATGTTGTTTTTATCATTTTAGTTTTAAATAAATTATAAAAAATATAGAAAAATATATTCAAAATTATGCAATATGTTTAAAAGAATGTTCAAAGTATAAAACAGGATGAGACAGGCGTCTTAGTTGATTTTTGTTCATGTGGAAAATTTTTTTTCCATATTTTTAATTATACAAAAATGACACTTAATTACATGTCTGGCATAAAAATAATTTAGGTTGCCTATAGAAAACATCCCATGCATTTTACAATATTTTTCAGAATATTACCCGGTTATGGTGGAAATGGAACAAATTCGTTAAGCTCTCATGGCAATGTAGAGGAAGACATTTACCCTTGGTTTGGTTAGAGTAATTAATTCTCGCGGAAAATTTTGTAATTAATTTCCAATGCAAATTTAGGTAGAAATTAAAATACAACCCTAAGCATAAGCGCAAATGTTTAATGTATTTTCAGTGTGGCTAATAAATAAATCACCAGAATCAGCATAAGCATTAAAAGCAGTGCTCGTTAGTGCACTAGGAATGTCCATCAGCAGTTGGTAAATGTGCTTTTCATTCTTAATTAGCATTCAGTATTTTTTTCCTTTCGTTTCTTTCTTTTTTTAAATATAAGGATTCTTTTCTAATGACGCTATACCAACTAAGTTATAAGATCTCTGGTCATTTTAAAGGAAATAAGAAGTTTTAAAGTCTTTCTTGCTCATTCGTTATTTAAATAATTAATTTGACTTTAAGATTTATTTTCAAGATTTTCTGTTAAAATATTTAAATGCAACAGGATTTTTTTTGTCAAGTTTCTACGAGTATATAAATAATAGAGTAACATTTAAGTCAATTAATTTATTTGAAAACAAAAGAATGTCGCTGTGTTTGTTTACTTTTAAAATTCATTTATTTACTTGTTATTTGAGTTAAAAATTTAAGTGGAAAAATGGATTTCCATTAATGCTTTTCTTTTATTTATACAATAATCGATAAATAAAAATTAATTTGTTTATATCAAATTTAAGGATCTGGAAGCCAACATGTTCAATTACAATGGTGCTTTTCTTTATTTTCAATAGTTCTTTAAATTCCGGCAGTTCTAGTATACGAGGTCTGTTCAAAAATATCGCGAATTTTGAATTTCCGTGGGGTACGTACATTCGATTTTCGATTTTTTGTGGCGTTATGTTGGTACTCATATCTCTCACTTATGACGACAAGTTCGGCCATTTTGAATGTTCAGTTAATTTTTGACAGCTGCTTTGCTTGAACGTGTTTTGCCTCGTCTTCGATTTTTCAGAGTACAAAATGTTCTCAGAGGAGCGAGAAGATGTGAACGATGAAAAGCGTACCGGATGCCCGAGCACGTCAACAACAGACAAAAACATTGATGAAGTGAAGAAAATAGTATTGGCCAATCGTCGAATCACCGTAAGAGAAGTTGCTGAGGACTTAAACATATCGATTGGCTCGTGCCATTAAATTTTTACCAATGATTTGGCGTGTGACGGTTCGCCGCGAAATTCGTACCAAAATTGCTCAATTTCCACCAAAAACAGCATTACATTAACATTGCTAAGGAGGAGGACTCTGTCCGCGACGACCCAAATTTGCTCCAGAGCGTCATAACTGGTGACGAATTATGGTTTTATGGTTATGACGTGGAAACAAAAGCTCAATCATCCAAATGGAAGCTGCTGCACGAGCCAAGACCAAAAAAAGCGCGCTAAGGAATATTACCTGTAAGTTATGCGCAAGTTGCGTGAAGCAATCCACCAGAAACACCCGTATTTGTGGAAGAACAAAAATTGGTTTTTGCACCATGATAACGCCCCCTGTTCACGCATCGTTGCTTGTGCGCGAATTTTTGGCCAAAACCAACATACTAATAATGCCGCAGCTTCTGATTTTTTGGCCAAAAACAACATACTAATAATGCCGCAGCTTTTGGAAGAACTTTTGATTTTTTAAATTCATTTTTTATTTATATCCGTTAATTAGCAAAAAAGTCTGAAAGTGATAATACGAATAATTTTTGTTTTTATGCTCCTGGTAAATTTATACATCGGTTTGAAATGGCGAACACTGTTTGTAAAGACACTAACTGGGGTTGGTCGGTAAACTCAAGAGATGTGTGATGTTGAAAATAGCGTGACGCATGGTGGCACGCTGGTTTTGTATAAGTACTTGTATAGGGGACTGATGAAAGTGGAATGTATGTGAGTGGGGGAAAAGGGGCAAGAACGATTTCCTAAAATTTGACAAAAATGCAAGCTCAGGGGCTGAGGGTGTTTTTGTGAATAGGTTGTCTATTGATAGGGGATTGACGAACAAGCTATGCGTGGAGCTTTTTTTTGAGTCAGGGGTATCGAAGATGCGATTTTTGGGTTGAAAATGGGTGCCGGAATATGGAAGAGATGCTGGGTGCGGACCGTTTGTTTCATTTTTTCTTTTTTTCTATGGTGTAGGTTCCCGAGCGGACCAAGAGACCGGTCTGGTTGACCGTTAATAACAGACAGAAAGAAAGAAAGAAAGAAGATCGGAAATTGCAGACACTTGTAACGATATATGTTTAGGAATACCATGGCAACCTGAGGGACCTAATCTGAGTCCGTATGATTTTTGTTTGTTTCGCAAGTTCCAAAAATACTTGAAAGGATATCATATTGTTACTGTCGATTTCAGTTGAAATCTTTTAGTACTAGTACAGAGCGTGGAAATAATGTTAATGCCAATATAAAGCAGTGCAAAGAAACTACTTTGAAGAAGATGACGATAATGTATTGCAATAAATAAAATCTCGTATGAGCTGTAAATTTTTTTTACACTTAGCTAGGAAGACCACCTCCTATACTTAATTGTAAATAGTGTCCTCCACGCCCCTTTGCCTAGCATAATAATTGTACCCTTACGCAACTCGCAAACAATTTCAACAAAAGACCTAGTGTTATACACCTAAAATATTCAGTTGACCTAGAGGTAATTTGCAGCGTTGCATATTTAGCAATTATATGATTGAACAGCAAACAGATCCTGCCGATTTAAAAAAAAAAATATGACGAGCAGTGGCACATATGTATTTTTGTCTAATTAAACAAGTTAAAACGCAAGACTGCCAGTTTTGAGGCACTGACAATTCATTTGACTTTCAATAACAACCTATTCGAAAATTATTACTTAGACAATAGAGGGTTTCAACAGAATGTGTGCACAGGATATGAAAAAAATATCTTTTTTGCGAACAAAATTCTCAGGACGCATTTTATCACCAAACAACTAGGTTAAATGGTCGCCAGGATCTTGTAATTTGACACTATTTGACTTATTTCTCTAGAACTATGTGTAAAATAATATATTAAGCTCGAAATCATTAAAGTTATAAATAAGATAGAGGATAAATAGTTATAAAAATTTTTGATATTCACATCCTGTACTGTCAGTGAAGTCTGAAGCATATTATATGCTGTATTTGGCAGTTAATATGCTTCATTTATAAAGATTAAAATACCATAAATTAAAAACAGCCAATGTTTGTGTTTTATTTAAACGAGAAAATTTTTGGTCCTACGGAAACATCCTATACAATACCATATTACTGAGTCGAATATACTATTGTATAGGATGTTTTCTAAAGTAATTAGCATATTACTTAATATATTACTTAGTCGAAAAAGTTTATGGTATTTCCGGACATATATAGTTAAAAGCAAATAATGCAACAGTAATAATAAGTCGCATTGTAACAACACTAGATGCGCGTTTACAAGGTTACTCTTAAAGCTTTATGTAGCGTAAAATTTTATTCAAATTGGCATAGTGTATCAAAAGTTATTCAAGTTCATAAAAGGACCAGAAGAAAGAGAAAATTTGCCATATTTTATTCGACAAAAAGCGACAACACATCGCAGGGTTGTGAAAAAATGTATAGTCTTTATGGTGAAGATCCTGTGTCAGGATTGACAGTCATTAAAGTCACACATATGCTGGAACTGGAGGGGAATCGTTCATTATGAACTGCTACTGTTCTCTCAAACTGTTAACACGCTATTGTACTATGATCACTCGAGAGATTACACCAAATGAGAGAAAGCTGCCGGAATTGATCAATAGGAAAAGTGTCATCTTCCAGCAAGTTAACGTTCGGCCAAACACATCTTTGATGAATCGCCAAACATTAAGAGAGCTTACCTAAGAGCATCCACATTGTAACCCAAACATAGCATTCTCACGCAATCAGTTGATTCGATCTTTGCAGAACTCTCTTAATAGAACCAAACTACTTGATTAAAGAGAGACCTTTCAAAACTACTTGATTAGTTTGAGGCTTATGAAAACCACAGTAGTTCTATACATACTAATAAAATAATGACTCTGCCCGAAAAATGGCAAAAAATTATTGATAATAATGGAGAATATTTGGTTTGAATAAATTGATTTGAACGTCTTTATTTTATTTCTAAAAAAATACCATGAACTTTTATAGAATCTGAGTCACGAAAATTATTCGTCACAATAAACTTTTATTAATGTTGTCGATCTGTAAATGTTCTATAGAATATAATACTGAATTTATAGCTAATTAGACCTTAAAATAATATGGAATTTTTTGTAAATTTGAAGGATTTCTTTCAACTGCATATAAGATAGTTCAATTAAGCAATAATAATTGAAAAAATTCCCATATTTCTTATATTAAACCATCAACATAAATTAATTAATTCATGGTAATTTCTTTTTTGTGTAGTAATAATATTAAATTATTAATTTAAGATTTCCAAACAAGTTTCTTGACAAAGCTTTTATACGAAAGTCGAAAGTCTCTTAAAGCCATCAAAACTGATAGTTTAATATTAAATAATTAAATTTTATTCATCTTGAAAATAGTGTTCACAATGATACGAGTATTCAACTAATACTCTTGCCACTGAATTTTCATAATCGATATTGTTATATTCAGATTTTTGCTACTTAAATAATTTATAAAATACATGAGTGAGGAGAGTAAAGGACGAACTTTTCAAATTTCAAACAAAATACAAAATAATAATCTCAAATTATAGCCAATGAATATGAAATGAATGAATGTTTAGAAGACACCTTTTAATCTATTATATTATAATCGGTGGGCGATTCAAAACTAATATAATCTCTCATAAATATTACGGATAATGGGATATTTGTCTCAGAAAACTGGCAATAAAAGACGGTATTACATATCAAAGTATCAAAAATAAATTTCATAGCTACAAAGCAGGTGCGTTTTATATATAATATTATATCCTTCTTGTGGGTAAAATGATTTTGATAAAATTTACTTGTTGCTATTATTACTATCGCATATGTTGTTTGGTATATTTCACATACCATCTGACATGGGATCGTTTTAGTACGCTTACTGACAAGGGAACTAATCGCGAGCAAATTGATACACTTACAATATACCATAAGTAATAAATAATATTATAATTTTTATTATATTATGCTTATGTCCTTTAGAGTACTTTTGTTTATATGCTTTCAAATTTAGCGTACGTTTTTATCCATTTAAAAGAGTAAATGCTTTTGAGATTTATTCGACTAACCTTTTTTTTGTTAAGTATTTTGATTGTTTATATTTTCATCTTTAATATGGCAATTATTTTATAGAAATATTAATATTTTATGTAAATAAATATTTTTAACAGAGGAAACATTTTCTATATTTTATTTTACATTCATTTGATAATCTTCTAGTTAATTTGATTTTGGATAGTTTTTGTAATAATCTTAAAAATGGATAAAAGCGTTTATTATGCTATTGACATTGCTTGTGCAAATATACTATTATTTTTCTTTTACATTAGTCCTGCCTAGATGGGAAATCAAATTTGGTACATTTCTGGTATGTTATTCCCTCTTAAAAATGGTGCTTTGAACTTTTTGTTAAACTTGATGAATCTACATTTAAGAGCAAAAGTTTTCTGGTCGCAAAAAGTCCTTTTAGATAATTTTTATAGGAATAACTTTTTTTTAAATAAAGAAGTCTTTGTAAGGCTCTCAAAATGGGTTCATTGAGACATAAGATGGAAAAACACTTAAAAGGACAATACAATCAATTATATCCAAATAGGTGTGACCGAGGAACTGAAGAACTTTTACAAAGAAAGTAAACCAAGCCTACGCCAATGTCTAGCTGCTCAGAGAAACTACTTTGAAAGAGATAATATTGTTGTATCAAAATTAAAAAAAAAATATTGCAAAAACATTAATGCTGTTACTTTTCTGCTATACCTTGTTTACAAGAATTTTGAAAACAACATTGCGGGGTGTGGAAGGGTAGGCTCGAAATTTGTGTCGACACTCCCACATAGTATCAATATTTTTTGCTTCATAACATTTGCAGGCCTTAAGTTCCCCAACAGAGAGGTATTTACGCAAAAAAGACATTAAATTTAAGATGAAATAGAGAAAAAAAATAAGAAAATGGATATTAAAGCTAAAAAATAATATGCCAGGAGGTCTGGAAATTCGGGGAAAAAATAAGCCAGAAGACCTAGACTAATGTACTCAAAAAAAAATTATAAAGTGGACTGGTAAATTTTCTGGAAGGGAGTTCAGATCTAGCATATATCCCTTAGGCTATTGCTTTAAAACCCTTAATGGTCTTCTATACCAATTGCTTGGAAAGCCTTTAAAATGATGACAACATTGAATTTGGTTCTACAATTACTCTTTTACCAATATCAGCATTGAAAAGTAACCATTCGGTAAGGTAAATTATACTACAATTAAATAAAAAAAACTATATTCATTGACATACAAATAAATAATAATATTGACTCATTTAATTAAAAGTTCCATAACTATCCGATAATTTATTTTTTCATCAAATTTTTTTAAGACCATTTTACTTTAAAAATACTTTTTAGATCAATACTATAATAAATAAGATATATAAATTATTTTATTTATTAAAAATAATAAAATAAAAATTTTATAATTTAAAATTTTATATTATTTAATTAGTTTGTAAATTGAAATGAATATTTTTCTGATTAAACTTATATTCAGGTTGTTAAACCTACATAGAGTACAATATTGTAATTTTTTTGTTATATTCATTTATTTTTTACCTAATTAGAATTTCAAGGAAAACAAATAAAAGTCATTCATTAATTATGGTAATACATAAAGGATTGATGAAGAATGGAATTCTTTAGTTTGAAATTAACTCTTTCTTCCTTTGAGCATTTTCCGCTCTGCGAAATTTTCTTTCTTTAAAATATTCCCTTTTTGAATAAATTTACAAAAATTGCACAAAGAAATATTTATATTGGAAAACTAAAGAAGTGGTAAAAAAAAATACAGTAACAAAAGTATGAGTAATGCTCTTTGCGATATGTTAAGTTAAAACATACATGATTTTTCATAACATATTCATACGATTTTTCAACTAGTCGTCATAGTGGCTCTAATGCTCATATTCAAGTATGTTCACAATCACAGTACATACTTTTATGTTGAGAGCTTTTCGCAATAAAAAAAAATAGGAACAGGACCTTCGTAATATTATGAATAGTGGTATAGTATGTAAAGCGAATAAATGAAATCAGGCTATAAGGGAAAATTAAATAGTAGGAAGTTCACATAATTTTTTATGAACAAAATATATTCCTACTGGTATGAAGATGGATGGCATGAATGGAGTTTAGAAAATTCCAACTTTCGATCGAAATCAACTATTTACTTTCATGTGAATGAATGGCAACCCTTCCTCAAAACTATTTACTTTTACGTATTGCATAAAATATGCTTAATATGTTGTTAAACTGTAGTTTATATGGAAAATATATATAAGAACATTTTTAAAATTACGAAAGATAATTTTTTTAAAATTATATAAAAAGGATTCTTTTTCACACTTTGGGATTGTAAAAAGGAATCTTTTGCATCTACCCAGTCCTAGTTAATGAAAAAATTATTCGTGATCACAAATTTGGCTTCTGATTTGAATACTCCACTATCCAACAATATATCCCATTCTAGCCGGAGCCCCACAAGACAGCATCCTTGGTCCTGTATTATATAATATTTATACCCACGACGTGCTACCTATACAAATCCTGACATAGCTTCCAACAATTTAAAATCCCATATCCACAACCTTCAATTCTGGTTTAGGAGATGGAAAGTGAGGGTAAATGAACAGAAGAGTGCTCACAATACTTTCAATTTTCGTCAACGAAACCCTACCCCTTTATACCTTAATAGCAACATGATTTCACAATATGATAAAGTACGTTATTTGGAACTTTACCTGGACAAGAGCTTAACATGAAACTCACATACTAGACTAAAAAACTCTAAGCCACTAGATGTTATATATAACTTTTTAGACTTCTGAACAAATACTCGAAGCTAACAGTCAAAAGTAAACTTCTAATATACAATACAATACAATTAATAAAACTATTTGGATATATGGAATTAAACTTTTGGGTTCCAATTCCTATCGCGTCCAGGCCTTACAACCAAAGAACCTCCGTAAAATTGTTGGCGCCCGCTCTTATGTTCATAAACAACGTAATACATCGTGATCTAAATATTCCCTGTATTCAGGACCTGTGCATTTCGGTCTATCAAAAATTTCACTCCCGTTTATCGTATCATCATAATCCATTTGTAAGAGACTTGTCTTCTACTGCCCTCCCCTAAAACTCTCATCTGAGACTTAAGAGACAATGGCTAAAGGATTTTTTAGGGCAATCTAACTTCCATTAGTTGCAGAAACGCCGATGGATGTTTACTCCCACTTCATAATGCATAAGATTGTTAATTAAAATGTTATGTAAATCTACTTGTTACAATAATGTATTTGTATAAACTGTTGAATTGTAAGAATATATAACAGTATTTTGTAATGTTTTCTTTTGTAATTTAAGTGAATTCAATTTTTTCTAAGTATAAAATTTATTTTTTATAATCTTTTATAAAGTTTTATTTTAATTAAATATATTTACTATGTCGTGTTTATAGATTTTTCTAACTTGTTATTATTTTCACTGCATTTATTAAAAAATAAATCACTGGTATTCAGATCTGGAGATTAAGGTGATTCCAGACGTACGAGGGCAATATGATAAGTCGGTTATAAACGAATCAAAGAATTACTTTATTCAATAAATATTGATTAATTTTTCAAAATAATCTCCTTTACTTCCAATATACCTTATCCAATAATATTCCAACTTCTTTATACAATTTATGTCGGAAAATTTGTCTAAGTAATCAAATCTAAAGCAATTATTTATTTAATTCCACTACTTTTTCTGTAGTAATTGCTGATGAATCCAGATCCACCTCTGTATGGATTGCCATGATGAAAAAGAATATTTTTTCTTATCAAATACGGTTGTTTTAATTCTTTATTCAATTGGTCTAATAAAACTGTATAATACTTTCCTATTATTTTCTTTTCTTTTCACAGATTGTCAATGAAGATTATGCTATGTGCATCCAGAAAACAGTATCCGTAACCTTTTCTATCAATGAAACCCGTTTTGCCTTCTTTGGTGCTGGTCTGCTAGTAGAAGTCCATTGGCTGAACAGTTATGAATCGACGGAAACAGTCATTTAGATTACGCTGAATTAAATTCAATCCAGGAACCCATTTTTGGTAAGGTGGTAGCAAAGACGGAAACAATATCGCCGATTGTTTTCTAATTTACAAAATTTCATGAGAAAATATTGCCTACACGTTCTTTTGAGACGTTTTGCTATCTCATACAGTTTTACTCGATATTTTTTTAATGCAATATCATAGATTTTATTATTAGTTCCTTTATTGGTGACCTAAATTTGACGTCCTAGCCGCTCAGTGTCACTTGCGATCATAAGAGCACAAGGTAATTCAGTATACCACTTCTGAATGTAAAATATTTATTGTTTAAGTTATTGTTTTTTTCCTGAAACAAATTGTATTTAATTAAACACACAAAATTTACTTCCCTCCGTATTAATAAAAAAAACACAAACCTTTTTAAATGGCTTTAAAAACTAAACTGATTGATAGATGTTTATAAAATTTATTGTATATCTTCTTTTGAGGAATGCCAAATAATAAAAAAAATATCCTTTTGCTGATATCATATTTAATTTATGCAATTATCGTTGACTTATCATATTACCATGGTATATCGAATCGTAATTCTATCAATTTTGCTGTTGCAATGGCAATGAAAACTTTTCCCTCGACACAATTTGGTTGTATGTGTTGAATTTTACTATTTAACTGGTCTAAAAATGATACATGAACACATTTAGCCGATAATTTTCTGAATTCTTAGGACTCGTCTAAAATTTTGTGAACTTTGTCGTTTGTAATTACTGGGCGTACTGTAATAACTTATTCATCGAAATATTTTTATGATTTTTATATATTCTATCTTCTATTATTGTGCATTTGGCCTTTCCGGAAGCTTTTTACCAAACACTATGTTACAACAACGATTGAAATCCAAAATTGAAAACTGAATTATACAATATTTTTATATATAAGCGTTAAAATTAGCCTGCGTCTCGATACCTGCCTCTGCCATTTGGCAATAACTTAACTGCACTTCGGCTATGTCACTATACGGATTCAAACTCAGGACCACTGACATTGTAACTGTTGCTAAATCAGCGAACCAACACAATATTTTTTAAAATCCAAATTAGTATTAATTCTTTCTAACTATATTGTGATCAAAAGAATTTGATAAATTTTTTTAGGGTATACTAATTTTTTGTTCAATATGGAAAGTAAAATTCCAAAAATCCATAAAATAACTTGAAAAGAAAAAAACGAAATTAATAAAAGAAAATTTGTTCTCCTTTTTGTCGAAGAAAATTCCGTGTACTGAATGCAGATATGATTAAATTCATAGAATTGGTTTATTGAAAATTACAATATTTATTCAGTCTGAAACATATCGAATTTATGCATATAGCTTTGTAGATTAGCATAGTCTGAGCTGGTCTCAATATCCATATATCTATTTAAGTATTCACATGAGAATTTCGTAGCTTTATTTCACTTAAATACTAGTATTAGAAAGTTTTCGTTTTGATATCGTCCAACGGGAGTCATCGAACATTGTTCGCATAGTTTTCCCAAAAAATATCTGTACAGATATTGGCTTTTTTTCATCTCCTGCTATGATATGAGAATCTTATATGAAAATTATATAGAAAGATAATTTCGAAAGATATATGAACTCAAATACAAAAGGTATGAAAGTAAGTTTAAAAAATCGAAAGTGAAAATGTAAGCAGGTTGGGAGAATAAAGAAAGCTTTATATTAACGCACTCAATTTGGATAAGTTTAAAAATTTATTTTGCTTTTATAAAATACTTTCAATAAATTTTTTTTAGCTTAATATACTATCAGTTCTCTTTGAAAATGAATAAGGTATCATATTAAATTTCGATTTTTAGATAAAAGAATTTAAATATTTAAATTGGTGATAAAAATTTTAAAAATTTACCAAAAAAAAAGGATTTTTTGTTGTTTTTTTTTTAAATTGAAAGTAATAAAATTGCAATCACTGTAAATAATCTGGCAATACTTATTTTTACGTTAGTTCCTCCTTAATGTGCAGTACAAATTTCAACTTCATTTGGTAGCTTCGCGATCCTGTGGAACCGAGATAAGTGAAGTTGTGTTTTTGTAGTGAGACACAAAAAGTGAATTTTGTATCAAAATTGATGAGCCTGTAAATTTGACTTACAAGAAGTTGAAATGCATCTTTGAAGAACATCCCTTAAAGCATTTTTTGACGGCCGAGACGCACCTAGGGTAGCTCTAGTGTGGTCAGACCGTAGATTACTAGCTTTGTCTTCATATTTATTTGCTAAAAGTCCGTATAACTTTTTTGTTCCCCAAGATTAAAAAGCAGTAATAAGAACTTTTTATTGGTTTTGATGATGATCAAAAAGCACTTGAGAGAACATCATCTAAAGAAGTATAACCGATGAGCTGAATGTTCTTCTACTTGAACCCTTCCAGCACTTCTACGAATAACGAAAACGGCGCCTCCTATCAGAAACTTCGAATTGCCCAAAGGAACTTTCAATTGTTGCATTAAAAATAAAATTATTTTAAGAACAATCAATCTCATACCTGGATAGTTTTTTTTTTTGAAAAGTAATAAATTTCAAAAGGACTAAACTATTAAAAAAGTATTTGTTTACTAAAGCTTTTTTTATTTTTGATAAATAATTTTAAAAAGTAAGTATGTATTTTTATGAAAAAATTTCTAACATAATTTCTCATATATATAATAAGAGTATTAGATATATACAGCATTATTTTTTATATAAAGTTCATTGGCACATCCTTATAAGATAATTCAATTTTTAATTAATTGCCCCTAAATATTCAGATGGAAAAATATATTTACATAATAATATAACGCAGAATCATTATCAAATTATGCAGTACCAATTACTTAAACATTTCGGAAACTTAAGAGATTAACAAAAAAAATTTTAAAATGCCCAAAAAAAAAATATCTACACTTCTTTGCTATACACGTAATATTTTGAGGGTAGATTGAAAAAACTGTGTTTTGCAATTATTATTCTTATGTTTGTTATGGGAGTAAATGAAAAATAAATATTTTTTAGTTTATTTGCAGAATTACTTAATTCTATAAATTTACATAAAATACATTTTTTAATTACTGTCACCGCCAACACGAATTTTGTTCCAGCATTAGAAATTCGGTAAACAAATATTTGAGTTCTCTCTCAGAGGAATTTTAAATTTAAATTATTCGAAATTGAAGAGAATTTAATAAATGTTTTAAAAAATCCTCTAAATTTTTATATTTTGTTTTTGGAAAAACTTAGATTGTATTTGATGAAAATATTTGATACTTAAAAATAGGATTTTTGGAAGGTATACTCACATTTCAGCCTTAAAATGATTTTTTATGATATTCATTTTTGTACAAAAGTAAATCTATATAAAATTTATGAATAAATTTTCATAAAAAAATGTTGAAAAAAAATTAAAAGAAAATAATTTTGATTTATAATTGATGCAATTTAAAAATAACATAATTCAAATAGCGATCTCTGCTCTACAAGAATAAATCCAAAGAGTTAAATCACAACTTCTTGGAGGCCATTGCACATCTGCATTTCTTGAAGTTATCGACTCGCCAGAATTTTCGCGCAATAAATCAATTGTGGAATAAGCTGTGTGGTACGTAGTGCCGTCTTGATGGAACCACATATTCATTGGAATTAATAATTTCCAATTCAGTGTAAGAAAATTAATTATCATCAATTTGTACCGCTCACCATTGACAGTAACGGCAACATCTTCCTAATAATGTAACAAAATAAGAACCGATGTTACCACCGTGCAAAAAACCACATCAAACGGTCGGGTTTTCAGAATGTAAAGGTTCCTCGTGAATAATTTGTGGATTGGCTTCAGCTCAGTAATGAAAATTTAGTTTATTCACCGATCCATAGAAATAAAAATGCGCCTCATCTGAGAAAATAATTTTCTTGTAATAACTAATATTTTGATTAAAAAATTGAATGATTTTCAAGCGTTGTTAAAGCGTGTATCTTTTTGTGAATAAAATGCAAACCTTATCAAATAAAACTGTCAATTAAAAAAGATTTTTACATTTAAAAGTGTGGCGATACGGTTCATACATGCAACAAAAATTTCACGGCCACGAAGGCAAGCCCTAGCAGGTCTTCTAGGATCATAAATGGAGCCACTATAGACTTTTCGGAGAGGATTTTCCTCATCTATATGGATAAAGTGTCCAGCCTACCATAGTCTATTGATTTTAATTTTTGTTGGCTGCCAGTAGCCATTTGTGAATTTTGTTCTCCATGTTGTTATCGGCTACGACTCTTGATAAGAAAATTATTTAACACTTTCGAATCTATAACCTCCTATCTGTATGCAACAAGTGCTAATGGATCTTGTCTTGACCGCCTTCTGGAAGGGAGTTTTGTTTGAAAGAACAATCAAATAATGATGAATACCAGAAGTACCTTTGGGTCTTGGCGAATTCAGGTCTTAAGCCATCCTAGCAATGCCTGAAATTTACAAGGTTCTTAACTGTAGCTCTTCGAGTGAGAGTAAACAATAAAACAAAAGGTAGTACCATTATGGTCGGGTATCCCTCGGTTGTTGGTCACATCATGTCTGGCCAAGGTGAGGTGATTTTGGCTGATAAATAAGTACCTATACCGTGGAAACTAATTATTCTGGGTGCTTTTACTGAAGATGATAGTCAAGGTTTAGGTAGGCTTTTCGACCAACAGTTAGGGTACTTTGCTTGTAACTAACTGCTTAATGACTGTTAGCATAAATGCAGCTGGTTCAGCGGCGGGATCAGATAGAAGCACAAGCGGTGGTAATTTGAAATGTTGTGAGCGGTCTACTGGATGAGGTCGCTCACCGTTGGAGCATCTTTCATAGAAGAAAACATAATGGTGGCCATGAAAAGGAGAGGAAATGAAAAAGTGCACTTGAAGATAGGTTTTTTTTTAAATTAGCGAATTTTTGAGTACGTAAGCATAGGCTTCTTTCCATAAGAAGGGAGCGCAAATGGGGTTCACGAAAAGTAGCAAACGACATGTGAGGGTTCGTCAGTATGATGCAATTTAATCGCTGAATCAAAAAGACAGCAGAGGTGCTGAGTGCAATTTTCTGGATCTAGTCAGCTGAGCCATTACGACTCTAACAATGGTATTGATTGGGCGTGTCCCAATCGCTATGGTCCTAAACGGCCCGATTATTTTATAGCATTAGATGTATTTCAATTTTTATTTTTTGTTAATTTTTGGAGAAAAATATCAGAATTTTCTTATATATTTTTATTGATTACTGGGAAAATATTCTGAAATTCTTTTAATTGAATCTTATTATACAAAATAAAGAAAGACAAGCCAAGTAAATAAACAGAGTAAAAATACAAATCCATTAGAATGAATTAATGCTTGTCTATGCAAGGAGAAAAAAACAAAAACCAAAACTTAAATATTTTAAGAGAGAAACCAAAAGTAGTATCTTCACGAAAGCCAAAAGCTAAAAAAATTCTACCGAAAGCTATGATTGTGATTACGATTACGATTTCCGATTTACTCATGTACGAAAATAATTTATGATTAATACGTTTATAAGATGGCTGTATGTGTTTGCTGGTTTTTAAGGACTACACACGAACGTATATGTGTATACGATATATGTACATATAAATATGTTATATGGAAAGATTGGTTATATAGGCAATATTGATTAATTTTCCAATCGATTTTCCTTCACGAATGCGTTTTCAAAATTATTGCATGAATGGAATCGCTAATGGAACTTCTACAATCAAAAGCCAAATCGGTTAAGGTTGATATTTAAAATGTTTGTTATTGTAAAAAAACTGAAAGCAGATTTACTCGGCAAAGAGGAGCACATTCGATACTGAAGTTAGTCGCATATTTAGTTTGTAAATTTATAGATTCAGACCTAGACCAAGGCCTAGGCCAAGGATCTAAAAGTGGGGCGCATCAATTCTGAGAACATATTGAATCGAAAATACGAGAAAGAAAATTCAAAACGAGGAAATTGGATTTCATTTTGTGGATAAAAATTTAAATAATCGATAAAGTGAATGGGAGAAATACGGAAACCGAAAACAGCTTCAAAGGATTCAGAAGATTTTGAAATGGAAAGCACGACAGTGTGAAAAAAAGCCATTATAAAGGCGGCAGGATAAAATGGCATAAAATGTACGGAAAAACAACAATGTTTCTGTTGTAGGAGTATTTATTAGTTATACACGTACGTATATAAGAAAGTATTTGTAGAGTTGTGACATGCCAGATAATGTTGGTTATAACAAAAGGAAATAGTGGAATTTATTTGATATTTTCAGAACTAGAAAATATAACGGCTGTATGGATAAAGATGGTCGTATATCATTTGTACTGAAATATGATAAGCAGTTATTCGGTGGCAAGAAATCGAAAGACGTACAAAAACAATGTGAACCACTTAATTTGATTCGGGTTGAAATGATTTGATATAAAGTTGTTCGGATTCGTACTAGCATGAGTGCTGTTATTCAGCCGCATTGGGAATTGCCAAGAAGCTGTGCTAAGTTGACTATTGCGGTGTTAATAGTGAGTGGAAAGACGATCTCAATACCGTAAATTTTGGTCAAAAATTGTGGAATAGACAAATTTTCGTAGTTTTCTCAAAAATCATTTCATTTTCGTAAAATTATTTCATTAGAATTCATGTTGGTTTGGTGCCTGAATGAAACCGAGCTGAGCAGGATTACATTTGCTTCAAAAGATGTGAATTGTATTCATTTATTATTCATTGGTTTTGTCTTATTGAAATCAAACTTAAACGGAATTCATTTGTTTCGTTGTTGATTTATTTGTTACGGTATAGTAGAGAGTTTCTGTAGATGGCACAGTGTATTATGACAGAAGAAAAAATACATCCCAACTATTATGGTAAACCACTGCTATACAGATGAATTCTCCACTGAGTATAATATTGGGGATTCCAGCAAATCCTCAATTTCATAATAGCATAAATACACGTGGGCAGGTTGGGTATCGTAGACAAAAATATTGAAAACTTTGTGTATAACGAAGCATAATTCATAGAGTGATACTATTCGAAGTTGCTATTTGGTGATAAATTAAATTCGATTATTTCACGGAATCGTGTATACAAAAATAAGATTGCAGGTAGTGGTAGAAAACCATTTAAACTACTACTGAATAAGCTACAATACATAAATTCTATACCAAATAAGTTAGTATCCATTATTTTCAAAGATTTCTAACATTTCGCAATGTATTCCACTTATTGATGATGTTTTTCGTGTGTTATGCATTTGCTTTCCGGTTGGTTTTGACTGTTTCGGGGTTTGCTTCTATATTTATAAACTCATTTTATTTAATTTCTATATAACAATATTATCCCTGTCAAAGTCGTTCCTTGGGGTAATAGCATTGACACTCCTTTTTGGAGCAGTTCTGAAAGTCTTGAACTATAATCGCCGTTATACTCCTTTTGATATTATCGATAGTACTAAGAAAACGTCCTTTCAAGTTTTTAGACCTTTTGGAGTAAAGAAAAACTTGCAAGGACTATAATCAGAAGACCACAAGAATATCTTTTTTCGACGAAAGTCGTTGATGAAAATGGCGGCGTGATTGGGGGATCTGACTGCGAAGAGCCTTTTTTCTAAATTCATTAATCACTACTCATCACCTCCAATATTCTATCTAACCTCACAAGAGACTCCAAATTTTCATCAGTTTTCGATGTTTATGACCTTTCTAAATGAGGTTCTTCTTAAATTGTTTCTAAAACCTCCCAAAAAACTTTATGCCGCTGAAAACCCTATACTATCGATAAGAAATGTTCCTCATAGGCTTGATGGAATTTTTTATAACCAAACTTAATACTAAAATTTATTACCATATCTATTCTATTTACAAATGCTTTAATTACAATTGCATTGTTTTCAAAATCATGTTGTTGTTTTCGCTTAGCAGATGACTTATTTGCAATAACTGCATTAACAATGGATATTTCCCTACAATATGGACTTCCGCCAATATCACAGATTTCCGGCTAATACCACTCCTTTCTAATGTATATAGGAAAATTGTTTGAAAGGTTTATCCAAGATAGACTTAATCTCTTCATTGAGGAAAAAAACATAATTCTACACAGAATTAAAAAACGTTTAATGTGGCTCTGTTCACTAGATAATATTGAAAAGGGCATTCGATAGTGTACCGCACTTGGGTATCATATTCAAACTCATCATAATGAAATTTCCAAAGTATCTGGTTAATCTAATAATCAGTTTTCTAGCTTTAAGAAAAGTCAGACTGAAATGTGGAAACGTATACTAGCGGTTTTTCGAGGTATTGTCGGGCATACTTCAAGGCTCATTAATTGGTCCTAAGCTATATAACCTTTACATTGCCGATATATGTAAGGTCCAATTAAGTGAAAATACTCATATAATATTATACGCTGAAGATACCCTAGTTTACAGTGCATCAATGCGACCAAAAGTTAATAAACGGACAGAATACTATAAGGAATGGAGTCTTCAAGTAAACATTTAAAGGTCAGAGTGCTTGTGCCTCACGCCGTCAGGAAAGAATTTCGTAGACTGCGGGTTTGGAGACAAGGGTGAATTGGTAATGAGATGCGTGGAAAATCTTAAGTATCTAGGCTTAAATCGTTACAAGATTCTCAAATTCAACTCCTTTGGCAGGGATAAAATAAAAAAAGTGAACGGCATACACATACATTATAGGATTCTGAGAATGTATCGCTCAGAAATCCTACGTAAGGACGTTAAACTCATTATTTATAAGCAATTTATAAGAGCCTACGGCTTCACTATATGATCATCTTTCCACGACATAATAGCAACATAACTACATAGGATGGAAATGAAGGTCTTACGAAAAGCCACAGGACTCGGCAGATCTAGACCGACAAAAAAATTTATATCAAACGACAGGTTAAACCGGAAGACGGGCATTTTTCCATTTATAGTATGGCAAATGAGAATAATGCAAAAATTTGGTGAAACCATTAGCTCATCATCAAAATACGGAAGTAAGGCAGCTAACGGATAACATATTATTGGAGATCTTCGGAAACTCCAAGTACCTATGACCGTTACTTCTATTGGAGGATACAGAAAAAGCTCTGAAGTAACGCCTCCAGATCTACAAGAAGAAGTAAAAAAGACAACAACGAGGTTAGCAATTATATCATATGAGATCGGAAGCACCGAAGGGAATCAAGAGCAGCATTTGTCAGATTTGAAAATAGAATTTAATTTTTAAATTAGTTTTAAGAATAATTGCATAAAACCGTGCATTTAGTTTATAGGAGAAGCTTCTCCGGTTTAGGCTAGGTTTATGATGTAAGTAAAGTATATTAATTAAATATTATTGTAGTATGTCATAATAAAGGTAACTTAAATATTATATGTGAATTAGAAAAAAATTCACGGATAGCAGAAAGCTAAAAACTAATAAAGACGAAGATTGAGCTAGGATTAAATATTCTTAAGAGAAAATAGTATTAAGATTATATTATAAAACAATGTAAAGTGTTAATGATATTCAATAAAGTAAACTTGACCGACTTGAACTCGCTTAACAGATGATGATCGGCTGCAGCTATCTTACTGCATATTTTTTGTGCGGTGACATGCTTCTGTCCATTCCGGGTTGTTGTTTTTGACCAATAGGGTGTTTATCTATGATAGGTTTTTTGTTCCGAAAGTTGGTATTGATTAATCGGTGTTTCTGAATTTTTGTTAAGAAACAGAGTTAAAACTTAAAACTTTAAGTTTTAACTTTGTACATCTTTATAAAATGAAATTAAACATATTTTATTTCGAAAAGTCCTGTAAGTTTTGATTCTATTAAAATGTTACATAAAATTTCTTATTTTTATCACACTATAAATTTAAAAAAAGTAAATTCGAACTACAGAAAAGTTGACTGTTTTAACAATTTTTATCCGATTTTTGTAAATTTTTCTAATTCTTGATTATACCATTACCAAGATTTTAATACTTATGTCCTATTCTTTTAAATATTAGTGATCATTATCAAGAAAATGGACATTCTCTTCGTACAAATTATACCCAAACAGATAGAAATCAGAACTTACTGATACTGTAGATATAAGGAGTTCTAGCTATATTGGATTGTTCCCGCGTTCTATTGGGTTATTCGTTAGTTATGTGGTTATGCTTTGGACTACTATTCCGAGTATATAACTACTTTTCTATACCATCTGCATATAAAGAATGAGAAGATACTCATAGCAGTAAATTAAGAAACCTGGACGTGACTAGTTAGCCAGCCATACGTCTCATTTTTACCTTACAATATCTATCTAGGACGAATGTATTCAGGACGAAAGAACGCCTTCTACATTTACCTCAAATGAATTACTGTGATTTCATTTTTATAATGATTCATAGCTTCAGTCTTCTTTCTTTTTCTTCTACCACATAGAATTCGATTATCCTTTATTAGAAGATTCTCTAACAATCACTTTAATCATGGTGGTTTTTAGAAGTACTACAATGACTTTAATTCTGATGATGATATACTTTCACTTATGTAAATTAATATCCAAAGATGAGAATCGATTTTTTTTTCATATATAGTTCGGGAATAAATTGTCGAAAATCCATAACGTCCTTGTTTTAAGACAAAAACGTACATATGAATACAAAATCAATATCTCAACTTTGACTAGTACACCACATTTTATATTATCCTGCACCTTATCTAACATTAACATTTATACGATAAGAACCGAAGATGTTAATATGCTGATATTTTCGTATCTATATATGTGTATATATATTTTCATGGACGTACCTCCTTTTAATTTTACGAGTATATCTTTTACTCAAAACGATATCCACGTGGAAGGATGCTTGTTACAGCCCCAACGTTTATAAGCTCAATTCGATACAATATATTGCGATTATCTTTCAATTTTATACTAATTTAGTAACTTTGAGAAATAATTGCGTTTAAATATTTGAAAACCTTTATGAAAATGGTATTCGTTAAATGGTTAGACTTACAAAAATTTGTAAGCTTAACCACTTCAAAAGTTATAGTTCCACGTAGAGGATCCTTATGAATTTTTTTAAAATTTTTTTTTTATTTTTTGTAATCATTTACTTTTTTTATTCTGTAGAAGTACATAACAGTTTTGTTTCTTCATAGCTATTGCATAAAATATTAAAGTTCAATCAATTTGCATATGAAATAACCACTCAGAATGATTACCCTAATAATATCTGGGATTTTGGGTAGTTCATGTGTGTTTTTCATTTTAATATTTGCATATTTTTCTTAAATATTCCCCAATTGATAAAAACAATTTTACTGGTGTTATCGTTATGAAAAAATAAAATTTTTATATAATTTTATTAAAAAAATATTGAGAGTACGTGTGTTTTTAGAATGGTATAAAATATTTGAAAAAGTTAAAGTAACCTTGAAAGTATGTTTGCATGATTACTTTGAAAAGATCTTAGCAACAAAATATTACGAAAATGATAGGATATAAATTTTTGCATTTTTTGCACAGAAGGATTATACAAGAATTTTTTACTTATTACATTATCATATCCTTATTTATCTCAAGTATATTTTGAATCAAGATGTGTGATGGTTTTAAGGTATTAAAATGGCAATCAGATTATCTAAAAATCTTTTGAACAGAATATCGATTCCTAAATTAAATCATATTTTTTTCATTTTCATTTTTAAATATTTATAAAGTAATTTTTTTTTCGAAATTATTTACGGAAAAGTGGAGTATATTGTTTTTGTTTTATATTTTTCGGAATATTTTTGAAGAAGATGTTTCTTTCGCTTAAATCGTAATATCTTTTTCATATATAATTGTAATGATATTTCAAGGATATTTCTTCTTTTATACAAGAATAAATTACAAAATGTATTTTTTTTAAATTATTAAATTATTAATAATTTTTTTAATTTGATTGAAAAATTAAATTTAATCAAAAAAAAATGGGATTTTTTAAATATGGCTAAAAATTTGAGTGAAATTTCGCATGGTTACTTTATATGGTAAGGTATTTTAAATTTTATTTGTGTTATGTTATTAAAATAGATTCACAGATTTTTTCCAAATAATTTCGGATTGAAATTAAAAACGGAAATTTAGTTTTTTAAAATCTTTTATATAGACTTGGATATTATATATATATAGAAAAAAAATTCTGTTAAATTGCCACTTTTGGCCTTGTAGAAAATGACTTTTCTTTCAAGGATATTTTTAAGACGCTTTCACATGTTTCCGTGTAAATTTCATTGATTCCGTTGCATATATTTTCTTTAAGTTGCTTAACTATCTTCTGTCGATTAGCCTAGAAGTTTTTATTTAGTATCCTCATAGGAGTTAATCGATATTGGTTAAATCTTGCAAGCCATAGGCTAAGACAACACCACTTTTCGATATAATTGTCGTAAAATTTCCATTGTAGCATGTTGTTCCCACCATTTTGTCGTCTAACCTAAATTAGTATAATTCAATGATAAGTAAGCTCTGTAGAATCTCTATATATCGCACATCAGTTACTTTAATAGAATTGTCAGCAGCGCCTTCAAATAAATTACGAACTAATGACACCTCAACGATGATGGCATCATTGTACCTGCAGTACCACTGGAAAGGAGCTACTATATTACGCAATGAAGCCGCTTAAGTCATTATCAATATCGTTTTTAGTACTATCAATAACATGCAAAGGAATGTACGCAAGGAACTAAAGGTGATTTCAGTTAACGTCCTCTCAGTACTAAAACAAGGAGTGGAAATAACGCTTCTACCAAGATAATTAATTTGAAGGAAATGAAATAATATTTTTGATAATTAAATTATATTTAAATGTCCAAATTTTTAGCAAAATATACAATTTTAAATTTAAGAGTTCATTTTTTTTTATTTAAATGACATTTATACCTTCACTTCAAAAAAATTTCAAGTTTACATTATATTTTTAAATATTTACTAATCTTTTTTTAAGAAAACAATATTTTACAATTAGAAAAAATAAATACGTTAGTCTTTTATCCAAACAGATTATTTTTTAAGCTAATTTAATTAGAAAAGTAATATATTTTCTTTAAGATTATCTTGAGAAATATTCAGAAATATAACTTCAGCTTGATTATTGTATTTTCTTAGAATTATTTGTTATATTCCGATTATTTTAGATAATTTTATAATTTTAAATAATGTATTTTATTTTTTAATGTTTTTTTGCAATTTCATAAAATGATGACTGAAACTGTTACCGACTGTGACTGTAATTTGAGCACATTATTTTTGGGATGAAAATTATATTTTTTATACTAAGCTGATGACATTTTTGGACGAGTGAGGGCCCTTTATAAGTTAGAGTGCCAGTAAATATTGAAGCTGGAGAGTTAGTCCTTAAAAGGCTCAGAATAAAAGTTCTTCGCACCAAATTGGACATTGCAGATACACGAATGCTCTGACATTACAACGCTTCATGTCACATGAATATCTCTATCAACAAGATTTCGTCGTAAATAATTATCCCCTAGTTCAGCTAGATTCATCTGATCTAAGTCCATGTGACAATTTTTTTGTTTTCTTAGATCAAAAATACCATTAAAATGACATTATCTTGGTATTGTCGATAATATTCGAAGGAGCTGAATACTGCCAGAAAAATAATTTATTTTGCTAAAGTGATAGTATTTCGGATATATAAAAAAATATTTAATTAATTCTCCGATAAATTTTTCTAAATTATTATAATAAAAAAAAATCATATTTTTATAATTAAATTACATTAAAATATACAAATTTTTAGTAAAAATATTCAATTACAAAAATATGACCTTTTTTCTTTTAAATGACAATAGTACAGTCACTTAAAAAATTTAGTCCTAATTGGTTAGTTCATACTGTTACTATTCAACGTAGATTCGATGGATAAGATAAAAGGCAAAAATTAAAAGCTACACAAATTGCAAGATGTCTACGCAACACTTTATTTATCTACAACTAAATGCTACACGAATTACGTAGCATCAACGCAACAATTTCTTTAGCAAACGCCTCCAATCACTGTTCAGACTCAACTAAAACTAAAACTAACCTATACTAAATTCTCCCTCGAACCGGTTTTTTGGAATCTTGTACACCATATGCTCGAGCCATGTTACGTCGTAACAAATCTTATAGAACACGCTCGAGCCATATTACGTCATAACAAAATTAGTTTTCTGAATATTTCGCAAAATATTCTTAAGAAAACGTTTTTTCCTAATCAGAAAATAATGAAATATAAAAAAAATACTCGTATTTTCAACATGCAAATTAATGTTTTTGTGTATTTAATCGGGTTTTAATAAGATAATCTTATATATTAATACGCAAACACAAAAGTTTGTGGTACCTTTTTGAGTGTGTTGTTATTCACGTATTGGAAAAAAAAATCATTGTTTAGGGAACCGTTTGGAGAAGTCCAGAATATAATTTTTTTTTATACGTGAACATAAAGCAGGTAAATTTGATTTTGAAAGATGCAAAGCGCTACAACAACAAAATACACATACACGGGCCCAATACAAACTTATTCGGTATGCACGAGCATACGTATCAGCCAATAAATAGGATGACAATAAAACAACACAACTGAACAAAAAACAACACAATTGTACATGAAAACACGAATACTTACAGTCGACATTTCTCTAAGAAAAAGAAATGCATATAACTTTTTCCTAAACGTCTGTTTATGGTCTCAAAGAACAGCTGATTATGAGCATGCCTTTGCGTTAGAGTAGCTTGATGTGAAAGAAACACTGCTTTAGGAGTGTGCGTAAGCGACTCATAATTCAACAGCGTGTTAATTCTATGAACCAATGAGCGTGCGTCGTTGCGCTCGGGATATTTTTGGGAAAGCGAACAACACAGTGTGAGGAAAAAAACCCAAGCGCAGACAAGATATCTCATTGGTTGGAGAAATTTGTCATTGGTGTGTCTGGCTATGTGTATGTCACGGCACCGTGCATCGTTCAAAATAAATACAATGATCAGCGCATACAGCTTAGTAGGTGAACGAGTGAATTTTTTTGCATTGTATGCGAGTGGAATTTTTTCGAATACAATGGAAGCTAACAGAGTGAACAAAATATACAACATCAAGTACGTCATTTTTGTTTGTTTGTATGCGTGTCGAATGACACTGTGGAATTTTTTCAAACCTCATTAGCATACCAGCATTCAAGTTTGTTTGTTGCAAATCAATGTTGATGAATTTTATTTTTTATATTAAATGTGCACACAGCGCAAAGATACACAGCGTATTGTACAGCTTTAAAGGAAAGCGTGCGAATTTACGCGAATTCATTGGTAATATTTTCAAAAAATATAAATTCTTAGAAAAAATAATATAAAACATTTATAATACAATATATTACAGGTGCATACGCTGCCAAGTACGGTGAACACGCTAAATGCGTGGACATAATAAATCTGTTCGCTGATGGAAGAATCATTGCGCAAGGCAGATCAGGGAACATGATTGGCAAAGATTGGGAAGAACAAGAAAAATTTAAAAATATTTACGGGAAAAAAAAATGAACAATCTATTTCATGTTAAATGTGCTACAATAAATTACTAATCACATTTGAATTACAGAAAAAAAAGTCAAATTAATAAATAAAAAATTATTGTTAGTTCATTATTAACAATCGCTGAAGAAATGTGTGGTCGAATTTCGACCACTGGCTACCCTAGTAGTAATATTAATCGAGAACTTATATTAAATAGAAATCATCGAGAGTCTAACTGTAACACTATTGTTAGGGTTAAAATAATGGACTTGTGGTGAGAATACATACGCTTCCCTATTCAGATTTGATGATCAGTCTAATAATTTCTAGAGTGCAAGTACTCAAATTCTCATCTACATTTAGCGTAAATTATTTCTAGGTATTCTTTACGAAAAACGAAGAGAACGAGCATCATTTCTGTTTGAATTTTGGTGCTGTTCGGTTTTTTTGCTTATAATATTTTAGTGTAACTTTTTTTTTTAAATTAATTTTTTTAAAAATTATTTTTAAATAAGTTTTCGACTATTATAAAAATGGATTCAGAACTTTAATTTTATAAAACTAACCTCAAATCAAAGTTTTATCAATTTTTTTTATAACACTCTGTATTAGGTGTTTTGGTTAATTTTTAAGGATGATATATATTGGGTGTAAGGGAAAGTTCTGTCGTTTTTGAACACTTGCATTTATATGCGGTGCCAATTCTTAGCAAGAATTCTGATTCGACTGAAATCGATTTAAACCGTTAGATTACTACATATATTAGGAGAATTCGATTGGACTAATTTTGCTACAGTGCAGTACTTAGCAGTAGACTCTCAATAAAATGAACATATCACTGACAGCAGTAAAATACAAACTCACAATAGCCACCAACAATACTGAGTTTATTCACACATAAACAATAAAAACTGAGTTTACGTACACATAAACAATAAAAACAAAAGTATGACGCTTCAACATAACCAACGAACCCGCTAAGTATAACTAGTTAGTTCGGAAACTATAATCCCCTTATCCTAAAGGGAGAAGTGTAACTACTGCTACAATCTTACTGTTTTGTTAGAGGTACTGTAGATGATGACAGCTACACAACAGTAGCAGTAGCAAAATTAGTCCAATCGAATTCGCCTATTATTAATGGCTTATATATATTTTTTCGTATTTTTGTCAGCTTTTTAAACTTGTAAAACAGTCAACATGTGTGAAAAAAAAGTGCACTTAAGACAATGTAGGTTGTAGGACCAAAAACTGAATAACGCAATGGAGGAAAAAAAATCTTGTGTGGTGTGTTTGGAGAAGACGCGAGTAACAGCTCGAATAAGCCAGAGATTGTTTGCATAATTTCGTTCGGGTGATTTTTCTTTGAAAGATGAACCCAGATCAGGAAGGCCACGAAGTGCTACGCAGTATGATCCCATTTTAAATTCCACAGAAGTGACCTTCAAGCTTGGAATTCATCAGACTACTGCTTTAAAGCACATTAAAAGGCTTGGTTTTGTACCCAAACTCTCTGTTTTGGGTGCCACGCGAATTAAGCGAAAAAAATTTAATGGATCGAATTTCAATATGTTCTTCAAAACTTGCTCGTTACAAAAGGGAACCGTTTTTGGACCACTTCGTAACTGGTGATGAAAAGTGGATAGTTTATAAACATGTGGTAAGAAAAGGGCATATTTTTACAAAGGGGAGGCACCACCGACCACATCCAAACCTGTCGTGCATCAAAAGAAAGTTATGTTGTGTTGTTGGTGGAATCGGAGGGGTATTGTCCACTATGAGTTGCTGAAAGAAAATTATACGGTCGTTGCTGATCGTTGTTGTTTGCAACTTGATATTTTGAATAAACAAAGTCAACGTAAACATCCATATTTGGCCAACAGAAAAGGTGTAATTCTTCACCATGACAAAGCTAGACCGCACATGGCAAGAAAAACCGTACATAAAATTGCAGAGTTAGGTTAGGAAACTCTACCTCTTCCAGCATATTCTCCAGATATTGCACCATCTGACTATCATCTGTTCAGGTTGCTGCAAAACTTTCTATAAGTTATGAGAATAAATTAATTGTTAAATTATATTTCGAAGATAATATCGTCGTTGGATAACCAAAAAAGTAAAAAATTGTGCTCCAACACTTAAGGATCTCGCAAATAAATGAAATAAATGGAATGTTGGACAATCAACAGTATATGGTTATCTAAAAATCATGGACAAATTTCACAGTGATAGTAATTGTGGTCCTGATGAATTGTCTCCATAAGCTGCATCAACCTGATACAAAATATTTGCATCACTCTGTTTTTGCGATACAGAAAAAAAGATTCCTTATGATAATTCCAACAAAAATTTTATATGTGTAAGCCTGGGACAAGCATCAACATCTACAACAAGGTCCAATATTTATGGAAGAATAGCAGTGCTCTGTCGTTGTATGGACTATCAGGGTGAAGGTGTTAAATACAAATGAAGTTGTATCTAGTGATACTGAGACTAAATAAAACAATTAAAGGAAGCTCTTTACTGGATTATTTATATTATATTAAACATTTCCTTTATTATATTTTTATTTTATTGTACACTATTTTATAATTCCATTTTTTTTAACTAAACTTATTTTTTATTATTTAACACATATTTATAATTATTTCCATTTTTTTAATTACATTCCTTTTACAACTTCCTTCAATATTTATGTTGCCAATTAATTGTACTATCCAAAATTAAGTCACTAACCAACTGACGTATAATTTAAGGTAAACTATTACGTTCGTATTTGGGGAACCACTTTTAAAAGAAAATGATATATCGATTAAGTTTGTGATTACATTGTATCGATGTGCTACAGTATATACTATCTACAGTACTCACTGTAGTCGCCGATCCACTACACTCTTCAAAAAAAATATCCACTAATAGTAGCCAAAAAAGGGAAGATGATTTTGTTGCATGATAATGCCAGAATATATATTCTGAGAACCATAGAATTAAAGCTGTTGGAATTAAAATAAGATTACCTACCATGGACCGCGTATTTTTCAGATATGCTACCTACAGATTATTATTGTAATCCGCGATATTGACCACTACAAAAAAATTTTAAACAAGTTAAAAATTGGTGACAAGAATGCATAGTTTCCATATATAAAATCGTTTTTTCTTGCGGATGCTATTTGATACCGTAAAAATGGATAAAAGGACGATGTAAATAAAACAAATATATATTCCATTCCAACAAAAATCCCTTAAATATTAAAAGCCATGTCATCCTCCAAGCTGCTTGCGATTTATTGAACAATCCCATACTCAACGAAATTAGACATAACCTACTCAGAACTAGGAGTGTGGAGTTTCTTTTGGGTGTCGGGCCATTTGGGAATTAGGGGATATTAACGCACTGATCAGTTGGCTGCAGAAACTCTCCGGCATCCTTAATCTAGCTCGCATACTAACATAATGACAAACAACATTCTCTCCCATACGTATAAATAAATACTGAACCAATAGTGAGTTTTTTTTAGCAACTCACACTGGCCAATTTTCAATCATCAACAGTCTATCCATCACCCTTACAAAAATTTTAATTAGTAAAACTTCACAGAATTTGGATACGGTGTCCTGCTTTAACTCTTAACTTTCCTCTTGAAATCCACACTCGTTCTATTTGCTAATCCAATGGCGTTCTGTTTATTATCCCACATGTTTTACGTGAATATTAACAAACTCGAATGGTTCACTTTATTCCAATAATTTGACTCTGAACAAATATGCTTACAAAATTTACCCAACTCTAACTGAATTTGCCTACTTACAACAAACCAGCTCAACTTGGGTACTCGTAACTCCCATCCACATGAAATTTGAAGTTGCCAAATGATCTCATCCTCCTGGCACAATAAACTCTGGCCCCTGGTTCGTATCAAAAGGACCTTTTACAAGTTAAAAAAAAATGTTGTCCATATGTTATATATCCTAAATTATTCTAATTTTATATAAAGCCATAATCATGCTCATTATCAAAAATAGTTTAACCAATTATCAGAATAATATTTGTTTATTCTGTTGATGATTTCCTATACTGTGAAACTAATCCATTAAATCATGAACTTAATTATGATTATAGTTCATATCCGAAATTCCATAAATTAGGTGAAATATATTTATTTCCAAATTGAATAATGCGAATATTTCTTCGTAATTCTTAAGTAAACCTATAACATCTCGTATTTCCTATTATAAATAGGCTATAATTGGTATATTCTCAAGAAAGATTAGATATTTTCTTCTATAGCAGAGAATAAGGATCCAATTCATATCAATAGTAGCATATGCTATTATCATCATAACGGTTATGAGTTGTTTTTAAATATAATTGAGTTATTTATATAAGCTAGTAAATTTAATTAATTCTACTATAGATTCTGTTCGCATAGGAATTTTCGTTTGAATCTTATTTTCTTAATACAATAGTCAAAAAGAACTTTGAGTTAACTATTGTAAATAAAGAAAAATCCAATTGCCGACTAAATTGAAATTGTACAGTTGATTTTGAAAATAATTTCGTTCAAATTGTCTGACCGTAAAAGGAAAAATACAATATTTTCAAACAAAGTCTAACTACCGGCAGGATATCGTAGCGAAATACCGCCATTTAACTAACTTAAAGGAATAAGTTATTGAAAATGACAGGGAATACTTGGCATAATGCAGAGATTTTGACGCTGTCATAAATGTCGATCGTCGACTATACTCGTACAAGTTTGAATGTTGAAAGTAACTTGGGAATTGTGTAAGCTTCAATTTCGTACAAATTGTGCCAATGCCTAGCATACCCAAAAAATTCTCCCAGTCAGCAATTTCAATTCAATCAAATCAAATACTTTATATTGATCCAAACATCAAATAAACAAAATGTTTTACTCAGTAGGGAACCCTTTTAGCAGAAACAATCCCCGAGGGTGGTGAAAGTGTATTTGTAAGATTTCACAAAAATAACTCGCAATAATATCAAAAATTTCCAATTCACTAAAATAGCCCGCAACCATTTACGCAAAAGGTACGTTTGTGAACAGAAAATGGTGGCTGCATACCAAAAGTTCTTGTAGTCGTACTTCTTGTACTTTAGTTTTATGTAATTTACGTTCGAAAGTTGAAAATCGCTTTGAAAACAATTTCGAATGGTGTAACAAGCTCAGAAGAATTTCAATTTTTTGTTTTTTATTTGTTTGATCTTTTCGATTTCGTTTGCTTTCAAATTAGAACTTTCACATTTTCCTTGCTTGCTACATGATTCTTAGCAAATTTTTTTTTTCGTAAATTTAAATAAATTTTTATTATTATTAAATATTATTGTGAACTCAATTAGATATGTTCCTTATAAATATTTTCGAATGCGACTGTATTGTAATGAAAATAGTTATTTTTAATGAGTTTTATACGATTTTAAATGAATTTTTTGGTAGAGAATCTTTCAAAATTGACTTTAATTGGATTTTCTAACATTGAAATATTTATTATTAATGTTATAAAGGTTTTTCCAAGGGTAATAATTATAAAAATATAATTTCTTATTCGAGCATCAAATCGAATTTTTTTGCTGGTTACTCTAGCAATATCATTTTAAGAAATTTCACGATACGAAAGTCCTGTTAGCGATAGATCAATGTCCTTAGCAGATTTCCGTACCAGTCATAAACTTCTCCAATGTTATTTTTAAGAAAAATTCAGTAATTACTAGTTATTTTAGTTTATTTTTATATCTCAATGATACGTCCTTCAATGTAATTTTATTGATCAGCTTTACGAGGGAAGCCCGATAAATCAGTGATAAATGTATCCAAGCATTTATTTATGCAACAAAAATTAATTTATTTTTAAATATAGTCTCCTTTTACCTTAATATACTTTGTCTAATGATATTCCAACTTCTTTATACCATCCATGAAGTACGTTTTGTCAAACTTTGTAAAAGGCCTCAGTTTCAGCTATAACTGAAGTATTAGATGTAAATTTCTTTCAATCCACCATGAATCGACGAAAAAATCATTTGTCTTACGCTTAAAAAGGATGAAATATTCAATTAAAGTCGTCTGACGAACACGTTTTTTTGTCAGGTATTAGCAACCGCGGCACTCATTTTGCCCGTAGCTTTTTCATCATCTACACATTCTTTTGAGATGTTTACCATATTTAACTATCTCGTACACATTTACTCGATGGTCTTTGAAATCGATATCTTAGATTTTATTAATGATTTCTTCAATGGCGAACTAAATTGAACATCCTTGGTGCTCGAACAACTACAAAAAAATTCAGCAAACTACTTCTGAATAATTCGATAGGATTTCCAAGTGTCTCCATATTATTCTGAAGCTTGATTTTTATTTAAGATAAAGTTTTCTTCAAAAAGAAAGTGTTTTTTAATATACAAAATGCTTTTAATTGCTGTCAAAACTGAACTGAAAAACAGATTTTTATAAAATTTTGTATAATATTTTCTTAAGAATGGTTAATGATAAAAAATATATATTTTTGCTAATGTCAACTAAATTTTTTGCATTTATCACTGACTTATCAAATTACGTTTGTTTATTGGCGGATGCCTGCTACCGTTTATGGCTTTTTAGATTCACTTTAAATCTAGCTATTAATTTTTTATTAGTGGTTATTGAGATTTATAATATTATTTATGTTAAAATAGCAAGGAAAAGAAACATTTTAAAAATGAGACGTGAACAAAATTTCATAGTAAAAAAATTGACAAAATGAATCACTTAAAAATCAAGATCTTTAGAGAAAATGAGCAAAACTCATATTATGGTAAGTATTTTTTTGATTGATCATGAATATTATGCTGTATAGATTTGTAAACATCAAATTTTTCCATGAGGGCATGACATATTGAAAGTCTTAAAAACCACTTCTGAATAATTTTATACGATTTTGAGGAGTCTCCATAGTATTTTGAAGCTTGATTTTTATTTAAGATAAAGTTTGTTTCCTTACAAAAGGAAAGTAAATTTCACTTTTTCATATCTGCTTTCAATTTCTTTCAATTTTTTCTAAAAATTAGGCTTTATCTCTTTACTTGCTCAAAAAAAAAAAAAAAAAAATTCACACCTATACAATTTACAACAACAATAACAACAAAAATTTATAAAAATATTGATATTTCCAAAGATAAGTAGACAGTTTATTTAAATTGAAACATAAGCTATAAAAAATAAGACCTAATATTTTCATTTTTATTTAAAACGTATAGTACATATTTTTTTCAAAACACATCTTACACATATTCAATTCTAGATATTTTTTTTAAACACAAAATTGAGCTGACAGTTGTCTAAATCTTCAAATTTAAAATGATCCCTAGTCATAAAGGTACGATTTATTTTTTAAATATTCCCTTAAGTAAATAGTTGGCTATATATTATAAATATTATATAATCAAAAATATATCCAAGCAAAAATCGGAATAATGTGAGCTTATTGTTATTATTTTTCTTGTCAAAATATATTCTAAATCTTCGAAGGAAAAACACTTATAAGAATATAAAGAAGAGATCTTTTGTTTTTAATAAAATAAAATAAAATAAATATTAATTCATAAGCCTAAGTATGACTATTTATAATTTAAAATATTTTCCTTTAAACAAAATAGATACAACTACGAGAGCACATACGCATACCAGTTATGAGTATAAGTATTGTTGATAGAAAAGGAAGAAGTTATGGAAAAATTAAGTTGCTTGAATTGTAATTGAGTGAATTTTCAAATAAGCAGGGATTAATTTAACATTTGCTAACGAATTCAATTTGATGGGCTTTCATTTAGAAATTACATTAAATGAGACATTTTAAAGGTCTGTACTTTTGTACTTCCTTCCTATCATCTCTTTCAATTTATGTATGCTTGAAAATCGTTGCTTCGTGCACGGTGGGAATTTTCTTTTGCTGTTTATTTCCTTTCCACGTAGAGCTTTCATGGGATTTTCGCGTCAAACTTCATAACATGAAAATTGAATTTATTTTTATTGCTTTGTGAGAAAGCTGCTTAAAGGGTGGGTTGGAGGGAAAAATGGTAGGATGGCTGTACAATTGAAATGGTGGAAACTTAATTTAACGGTGAATGGAAAATGTTTGGCAAAGAATACCACAAACGACAACAAGATTCATTATCGTAATAAGTCACTTGAACAGTAGTACATACCATAGTTGTACGTATTGCTAATGGAATTGAGACGAATCCATTCCAATTGTAATTGTAATTTGCACAATCCTAAATAATAATGCACTATACAAGTACGTAATTATGTTACCTTGAACAGGTATGTACTAGTGCGTTTGCTTTTCACATAAACTACTATTATTTAAATGGATCAGTTACAAAAAAAAGTCATATAAATCGATGCCAATTTATTATGAGTACTCAAAGGAAATAGCATTTTGCAACAAGTTCATGTGAATTTTCCTTTCAATCATCATTTCAGGGGGAAAAAATCAACCAACCTATAATAAAGTTGCTAATAAATTAAGTGAAATAATTAATTTATAAAAAGATTACAAATACTTTTTCATTTTTAGCAATCTAGGGGTTGAAATATCTCAAAAGATTTTTAATATTTATTAACTTGAAACGGATTACGAAAAAATCATCCCTAAAATCGTTAGAGAATGAAATGATATTTTTCATGTTGAGTTAATTGGTTGCCAGTGAAATTATTTTAATTCCGTTTTTTTCCTTTTTCTGGATTAAGTTCTAATTAGTAAAAGTAAATAGAAATGAGACATAAAAAATGAAGAAGAAAAAAATATTTTCAATTATTTTTCATATTATATTTATAGGGTGGGAAATAAAAAAGAGTAAATTTTTAAAAAAATTGAGTGTATTTGATAAAATATTACCTGCTGATTTTGAAGGTAAAGGCGAATTAAGTAATTTTGTAGGATTTTATTAACCATGTCCTAGTGAGAGTGGTGTTCTTGTTTCAAAGCTCAACTGAATCATATTCTGAGTTATGAGAAAGCAATTTAAAAAAGGTCATTTTGAGCGGTTTATTTCCAAGAATAAGAAATCTTTTCTATATCCAATTTTGTTACTGTTTAGAATAATTTGCAGAAAAAATTAATTTTCTTTTTCCTAGAAATGGTTTTGTTTGAATTTTACAAATGTTTACAAGTACGAGTAGAATAAAGTGAGAAGTTGGGTTATGTAATAGAATTGATTGATGCGAAGTATTTGAGGATTTTCATACTGCTAGTGTATATATTTTTGAATATTAATTAAGGCTTAGTATTTTAACAAATTCAGGGACCAGTTTTAACAAATTCAAGAACCAGAGAAAGCTTCTGCACAACAGAGAATTGATATGATTGAAATGATAAGAATGCATTTTTTTTATAATGAGAAGCAGTCACATTACCAATAAATGGGACTTTAAGATCACGATAAATAAGACTATTACGGATAAATAAGACTATTACGAACAAAAGAGAGAGCATTAACAAGTTTTTTCGATGGAAAAGATAAGATTTGATGACAATTGTAAGGCTTAGAAGAGTTCTGGATTTCTCGTACATAAGTTCATAGCAGTTTCAATAGAGCATTGTAAATTTAAAAGTACTTTACTGGTTATTGTATGCTTAAGTACGTTTATTTACAGTTGATAACATATGTTTAGTTCTATCTCTTTGAATCTTGTGTATAAATTTTACGTCTACTTAAGATTCTAGAAATTGAATTTTATCGGCGTGAAGTATTCCACTACCATAAAATATATAGGAGAGCATGATTTATGACAGAGAGTAAAAGTTACGTGGACACATTTGCGTTTGTTTTATTTTATTCTCCACTTGTTATACAAAAGCTTGGGTTTGGAAAATTTTGGAATTATGTTTAGGCGTTTTACTACTAATGAAGAGCAGGTTGTAACATCTCCATACCACCTTGACCGGAATTTATTCAGAAAATTAAAAATACAAGTTTATTCATCTAAATCTATATTGTCCCCTTCAAAGCAATCCCCATCGACTTTAACACACTTATGCCAGTGCTTGATCCAATCCTCGACACATATTTTATATTTGGTTTTCGGTATGTCCATCAGTGCTTCCTGCGATTTTTCCATTACTTCCTCTCGGCTGTTGAAACGCGTTCCCCGTAATGGTTTTTTAACTCGGTTGAACAGAAAGAAGTCACAGGGAGCCAAATCAGGTGAATTCGGTGGTTGTTGGATGGTATTTGTTGCATTTTTTGTCAAAAAATTACGAATAATGATAGCACTATGCGACGGTTCGTTATCATGGTGCAAAATTCACGAGTTTTCTGCCCACAATTCTGGTCTCTTTCGGCGAATTGCTTCACGCAAACGTCTCATAACGCCTAAATAATACTCTTTGTTTACTGTCCGGCCTTCTGGCAAAAATTCATGATGCTTTACACCGCTGTAATCCATGAAAACCGTGAGCATTACCTTCTCTTTTTGGTCTCGGCTCATTTGGTAAACGCCATTCACTTACCCGATGTCTGGATTGCGTGTCGTACTCATAAACCCACGTAATGATCCTTTTGATGAATGTGGGATCGGATTCAGCCTCGCAAATCATGTCTTTTGCGATGTCAACATGGTCTCTTTTTTGCATGAAATTGAGGTCTTTTCGCACCAACTTTGCTGCTACACGACGGAAACCCAAATCACTAACCAAAATATCTTGGACGGATCCATAGGCAATGTTCAAGTCCTCCGCTATCTCTCTGATGGTTAATTTGCGGTTATTGACCAACATTTCTTTTACTTTATCAATGTTTTCGTCGGTTTTCGATGTTGTTGGTCTGCCACTGCGTTCATCATCTTCGATTGACTCACGACCACTTTTGAACCGCTCGTGCTACTGGTAAACAACCGTTTTCTTTAGAGAATCTTTTCCAACATTTCCAACGTTCGCGCACCATTAAATCCGTTTTTTACGCAAAATTTAATACAAGTTCGTTGTTGCAAATTTAAATCCATTTCTAAAATTGTAAAAAATCGCCAACACACACAGAAATAGATGTACTCTTGGCTACGTAACTTTTGCAAATGTCAAGCTATGACGCTAAGATTTAGAGGAAATATTAATAACGGATGTACCAACTTAACAGAACTCAAATCGGAGTGATGGGAGCGTCACACTTCCATTATTACGGGAACTTTTTGATCAAGGTGGTATATAGCAAAGAAGGAGTTAAGAGAGAATAAAATATCGAATGTATAAATATTGTAGAGAGGATGATGGAATACTAGCGAATATAGGAGATTTTCTAAATGTTCGAAAACTCCATTTACTCATAAATACCAACTTGAAAATAATTATTTAATTATTAGGTACTATGATAAAGTTAAGATCGTTTTAAGTTTTTCCAAGTAAGCGTGGATGCGAGAGTCAATTAAAATTTCGTTTTGTTTCTCAAAACATACTCGTACTTTTTTATTATTTTCTTAAGAGTACGATGACATTGCTGGGTAATGGAATGTTTGGAATGAAAGCCGGTTTGATTGTTGAGCCTTAAATTGAAAGATTCTAGTGGGGGATGAAACGAGTGGAAAAATAATTTTTCAAAGATTGATGACAAAAAAAAAACCGCCCAGCCATATTTCTGAACATAGTTCAGGCCAGATACTCCTTATAATCGAACCCTACTTCTTGTAGGTATTTTTTTATTTGGATTAGAATGTAATTCATTACGACATATTCTTCTATCCCAATTGGTATTGTTCAAGATATCCTTGATCCTACAGTATGTAATATTTATACTCATGATATTTCAACTATTAATAAGAACTTAACATTTGCCGATGTCACTACCGCCCCACCTAATCACCGAAACCCTATCTAAAGCAAATCCATATTACGAGGGTCATTGAACAAGTACTTAGCCTACAAAAGAAAACCGAAGATTTTGGAAAGGTGGCAATTTATTTTTCCACATAATCTCCTTCAAGCTCGATACACTTCGCCCAGCGATGCTCTAACTTTTTTAACCCGTCCAAAAAATACATTTTCTCGAGGGAAGCAAAATAGGCCTCCGTAGCGACGATGACCTCCTCATGCGACCCAAATCTATTCCCGGCGAGTGATTTTTTCAGGTTTGGAAACAAAAAGTAGTCACAGGGGGCCAAATCTGGAAAGTACAGTTGATGGGGCAGCAATTCGTAGCGCAATTCGACCAATTTGGCCATGGCGACGGCGGAGGTGTGAGCCGGCGCGTTGTCGTGGTAGAACAGCACCTTTTTCTTCTCAAAGCGGGGCCGCTTTTTCTTCAATTCGATGTCAAATCGGCCCAATAAGTCAGCATAGTAGCGCCCCGTGATTGTTTTACCCTTCTCGAGGTAATCGATGTGGATCACAGCTTGTGAATCCCAGAAAACGGTGGCCATCACCTTTCCGGCCGATCGAACAGACTTCGCCTTCTTCGGAGCACGTTCGCCGGGTGAAGTCCACTGTTTCGACTGTTCCTTGGTCTCTGGTGTGTACCAGTGAATCCATGTTTCGTCGACGGTCACGAAACGACGCAAGAACTCCGCTGGATTGCGCTGAAACAGCGCCAAACACGTCGCCGATGTGGTCTCACGGTTACGCTTGTTTTCCGGTGTGAGCAAACGCGGCACCCATCGCGCCGACAGCTTTCTCATGCCCAGTTCTTCGTGTAGAATATGATGCACCGTTCCTACTGCAATGCCCACAGTCTCAGCTATCTCGTGAACCTTCAATCGACGGTCTTCCAACACGAGATCGTGGACTTTTTTAACGTTTTCCTCCGTAACAGCCGTTTTCGGGGCACCTGGGCGTGACTCATCAAAAACCGACGTGCGGCCACGAACAAACTCGTTGAACCAATTCTTGACGGCCGCCATCGAAGGAGAAGAGTCACCATACACAGCATCCCAGCGATCTTTGATTTCGCTGCGCGTTTTCCCTTCCAAAAACAAGAATCTAATCACCGAACGATATTGTTCTTTTTCCATTTTTGTGCAACCGACCGACACGCTCGCTTTCAAAGGCTCTCAAAACAAAACTAATGAAGGGAATCGCCTGAAACTTTGACAGTAGGCTATTAAAAGAATGTTCTGCACGATGATAAATATCTTTTGTGACAGCAGTTTTATCGGGCGGTGAGGCTAAGTACTTGTTGAATGACCCTCGTAAGTGTCTTCAAAATGACGTCAAGTGGGGGCCATTTTCTGCTTCCGCTTCATACATGCGTGCTCTTTTCAAAACATTTTCCATAACCTTTCACAAAATTTCAGGTGTTATGGTCCCGATTGCATTGCAAATATTATTTTTTAATTGGAGGATGATTTTTGGCTTATTTACTTATGCTTTTCTTTTGAATATCTCCAAAAGACAGGGATGCAGTTAAATCGGAAGAATACGGAGTCAAATTGAAATTGCTTCTGCACAAAATAATGCGTTTGCAGTATGCGCTGTAATTCTTTTTTGTGCGAACCACAGGGTTGGGTGCTTTTTACAGCTGGTCTTTCCAAAGAATAATGGGTCAATGATTCTTTCGCACGATATACCAAACCAAACAGTACGTTTAAGGGAGTGTAATTGTCGCTGATGAAGCGCTTTTAGATTTTTCGTAGTCCATAATCTGTATTTTTGCTTGTTTACGAAGTCTTCTAATTGGAAATGGGCATCAATCCCTTATTATAAAACTATGAATAAAATTTGGATTTGCTTCTGCTTTTTTCCGGAAATAAATGGCATAATCAAGCCGTTGCTGGTAGTCTGCTAGCTTCAATTTTTGAGAAAGCTGAATTTTATAAAGCAGTGGCCTTCATGATAGCCCAAGTTTTGTGGTATGTCTCTTTATTAATGTTTCTGGAATTTCCCGTATATGTTCAATATTATCAGAAAGATTTTTTACTGTTCCTTGTTGTCAAAAATTGGCAGCTATACGGTTATTTGTTTGTCAGAACTATGGACAGTTGATTTTCAAAATAAAGTTCAACGATTTCGGTTTATTGCTCGATTGTGTATTGTTCTATTTTAAGTTTTGCAAGTGGTCCTTGCAATATACTGAAATAAAATTAAAAAAAAAAAATAATTAAAATAAAAAATACAACGTTCAGAATGGTGCAAAATAATAATTTAATAAGTTATTGCAAATATCTCTAAAAAAACATTCTGCTTGTTTCAATTTTATATTTGCGCCTGTAGACATTTAAAATATTTATTAATAAAGATAGAATTAACGTTTTAATCTTAACCTTTTCCCTGTATAATCTGTTTTGTGGAACCTAACATTATTTGTGGAATGTAAACGAATTTTGAAATGCACTTCCAAATACTTTATTATTCATATTTATTTTGAACAAATTAATTCAATAAACGAAAAAGGATAAGTACTTTTGTAAAATTTCGCTCAAAAAGCACTTCTTTTGAAAAAAATATATAATATTTATCTTATATAAATATTCTCCTTACCACAAACCAAATAAGCAAAAATATTTAATTTATCTTTTTAATTTACAAACCAATTAAATATTATAAATTTTTTTTTCATATTTTTTTTATTGTAAGTTGAATTTCGAATTTATTTTTGGCTATGCAATTATTCGGGTCGTTGATTTAGAAATACAATAATACTTTGTATATGAAAAGGGTTGAATGATTTTTGGAAATATACGCATATACGATTGTTTATTTATAGATGGAAAGGTGTAAATACTTATGTACATATGTGGATGAGATAATAAGACTGTTGTCAGTGGGATCAATATTGTCCAGATGTTGGAAAGTTATATTAACGCATTCAACCATTATTATTATTACAACATGTGTGACCATCCCTATAAAAGTTTCTGTCAATTCTTTTTCTGATTATACAAATCACAATTATGTTTTAGTCATCGAAAGATAGATGCTTTCAGAAGAATATGTATAGTTTTTTTTCAAAAACAAAATTATTTTTTTGATCATCAAAATACCATAATAATAGTATTAAAATTCTACTGTTTGTAATTTAAAGCATTGTAAAGAGTCAATTTAAGGTTTACAATAGAAAACTTAAAATCTGGACTACATAATTTGAATTGTGCAAAGCTTAAATACTTTTTAAAAAATTTCTCCTTTAAATTCAACCCAAAAAATTATAGGCCCTATAAAATTTACTAAATAAAAAATAATATATAAAAATTCGGGACATTGCGATTATTTTACATTTTTATAATTTTTTTTCTTAATAAATATTTATTATTATTATATAATTTCATATCGAACTATAATATTATATATTTGTTACCATATATAATTTTATTTTCATTATAAGTCATTGTATTAATTAGTCCAAAAATTTTATGATATTTTTCGAAAGATGGAGTTGAAAGCAGAACTAGTTGTATTATAACAAAATTTTTTAGGCGCAAAATTTTATTAAATTCGGTGAAATGTATCAAATGTTATTTAAGTTCAAAAGAATTTTCTATATTTTATAATATCACCTCGTCAAAGGGGATAATGATTCGAAGACTTGTGCATAATTTGTGGTGTTTATGGTGAAGGTGGTGTATTAAAATCAGTTGTTCGAAAATTGTTTTCATTTTGGAAATTTTGATGTCAAAGATAAGCGAGCCCCATTTTGATCACCTCACTACCGAAAAAAGTGATGAAATTCTGGAAAAAAATTTAGCAACACCATTATATCAGTAGTCGTAACATATTTGATAAATTTGTGAAATGCTAGGTTTTAAAAAAACTCGATGTTTCCGTGTCTTATGAAAAACAAGATAGACAGGCTTAACATCTGCGATACGCTGCTGAAGCGCAATGAATTCGAGCCATTTCTGTAACGAATCATAACTGGCGATGAAAAATGTGTAAAATAAGAGAATATTATTCCAAAGAGATTATATATAGAAAGTGAATAATCACAAACGATTTCAAAGTGAGAATTGACGGCCAGTAAGGTTAAGCTGTGTGTATGATATAACTGGAATAGGAATCGTTCATTATGATCTGCTACCGTTATTTCAAACTGTTAACCAAACAGTTTTGTGAGTAGCTTGAGAAATTATACCAAACAATTGAGAGGAAATGGCTAGAATTGATCAATAGGAAGGGTGTCATTTTCCACCATGAAAGCTCGAACGCACACATATTTGATGATTCGCCAAAAATTAAGGAGGCTTGTCTAGGAAGTTTTAATATATCCGCCGCAAAGTTTACATATAACACCCTCCGACTTTTGACGGAATCAAGCTGGCTTCAAGAAATGCCTGTGAAAGCCAGTTGATTCAGTTTTTCAACCGGAAACCACAGAATTTTTATACTAATGCAATCAAGGTTGTGTTGGAAAATTGGCAAAATGGTGTCAATAATAATAATGAAAAATATTTGGATTGAACAAATTGAGACTAACACTCTGATTTAAGCGTCTCTATTTTACTTAAAAACGCCACAAACTTTTTCGACCAACCGTTTCTTCCTTTCTCATCACCTTCAATATAATTGAATACCTCGCAAATAAAGCGATTCCTCAAATAACATATTTATAAATCCTTTGGAAATTCGCAATCATCAAAATGATCCCTAAGCAGATGCATAAACCAATAAACTGCCCTTCTTCCTACAGAACTATCTCGTTAAATACCTTAGTGTTGTGTACTTTGTGTGTGAGCGCATCTTTTTAGAAACTTTTTATACGAAATTCGTTGACTGTATTATATTGGCACCAGTTTGTATATGTTTGGCAATAAACGAGGATTTGATGTTTTTAAATTTAGAACATATTTGAAATAATTTATAATAAAAATGGCATAAAATAAAAAAGAATAAGAAAAACAATTACTGAAACGCGTGGCCATCACACACTTTTGCAATCGAAATGTTACCTGTCGGATAAGAATGTTTTTTTTTTTTTTGTTCTTAAATATAAGTTGTTTTAATTTTTGCTAATAAAACTAATAAAAATATATTTAAAATGTTCAAAATTCTTTATTTTGCTGACCTTCCAATTTTTCTTTTAAAATTTTTTTCAAAAGGTTTTTAAATTTATAAAATTTCTAAATAGAAAAATAATAGTTTGCAAGGCGAAATTCTCCTAATTAAAACACAATTTTTATTATATTTTTTCTTTGTGCATATTAAATAGCAAATTTTTCGTAAAATACAAGGTTTAATATAAAAGATGAAATATTTTTTTTTATAGAAATGGGAAATAAGAAAAGAAAATGAACTAAATTTATGGTTGGGAATATTGCGTAAAACTTTCGATGAGATTAAAATTTAATAAAGTTTCCATTATACATAGTTGCTAATTAGTTAATAATTTATTATTTATTTTATGAAATCTTACGATCCATTCAAGCATTTACTTTCTGTTTATAGCAATTAATTGCACTGTACTTTTTATAGTTACACTAATTAAGTCAGAAAAGTTAATTTTTTTTTAGAATTTAGTGTTATTTTCGTCACTACAATTAGGAGTGAAAGAAAATTAAAACCCAAATAAGAACTTGCTTGGAATATTGTTGCGCGGCATAGTTCCTATGGCTCATATAGATATAGATACACTGACATTGTCTTGTCCAACTTACTCTTGACACAAATTCTATTTTCAAAAACCCTCCTATACTCACTGATGGGATATTTAACTGGAACATATTTAGAAACGAACTAGATCAACTGATTAACCGTAGACAAAATTTAAAAACAGAGCACGAAATCGACCAAGCGTATACTCGTATATACGGTATGAACGCGAGAGTTTTATTGGATATTTGCTAATATCGACAGATCGTACTAAGATATTTTATTATTTATAAAGATAGAAACCAACCTGGCTTACGTCGGGAAGCCATATCGATAGATATTAACAAATATCCAATAAAACTCTCGCGTTCATTACGTATATATTCAATAGATTTCTTCGTAGCAACTATTTTTTGTTACTTTGGAAGTCTTCAATAATTAAAATATTTCACAAACCCAAAAATTCAGAAAATTCCCCATTCCCGCATAGACTTATCGGACTTTTATTAAACCTTGGAATTTTTTTGAAAAGCTCTTAAAACGCCCTAATCCTATCCTTGAAGATGTCAAAATTATCCCACATCGAGCAATGTTATTGTGTGAATGATTTCATTCCGTCCACCCTTGAGCGTAAAGAGTACTGTCCAGGCATATGTTCCTATATATGTCACAAACCTTTGATCGAGTGGAGTACCCTTGACTACTCTAGAAACTTAAGAGCTTCCTTCCCTTCTCATATTCTTATTTTAAGATCAACGCCATTTTAAAGTTATAGTTAATACTGATTATTCTGAAATATCGCCTATCGCAGCTGGTGTTGCTCAAGATAGTATCTTTAGTCCACTCCTATACAATATTTAAACATTTGACATCCCAATTAAATAAAAATATATAAATGTTATCTATTATGATGATATCACTATTCTTGCATCCCACTCCAATATCCAAATAGCTTCCAGAAATCTATGGTCCCATATCAAAAATTACCAAGATAGGTTTAATAGGTAGAGACTGAAGGTAAATGAGCAGAAGACACCGCAACCCAATTCCACCAAAAGACAAACTACGCTATGTGGGACTTAATGTAGACAATCGGCTCTATGCAAAATTCTCACATGACATCAAAGAAACTTGAATTTAACAGACGTTATCAACTACTACTGCGACTACTGGGCAACTCATCAAAACTGACATTAATAAACAAATCTGAAAATACGGAATTGAACTCTGCAGTTCTACTCAAACTTCCAACTCCTTCAAATCCAATACCTTCAATCAAAAATCCTTCGAAAAACATTGATGTTCCATTCTATGTTCGTAGCAAAGATATCCATCATAACGTAAATATTCCTATACTTTGTGTGTTACTCGTTATATAAAGTTCTATAATCTGTTATTTTCCCAATAAACACTTATCGGTGTTCAAAGAGAAATTGGCTAAGAGATCTCTTAAGGTGTTAAATTATAAGACATCTACACAAAACTTTTTTTTATTTACAATTAAAAGCCACACAAATTACGCAGCGTCTACTTCAACTGCTGGTTCGACTACAACTCAACTTAACTAAACCAAGTTCCTTTCGCAACTAGCGCTCGTATTCATACTGCTCTGGAACCGGTTTTCTGGAATCTTCTATAATACGCCAGAGCCATGCTACATCGTAACAATATAACTCGTTAGGTAGAGAACCTCTCCTGCGATTGAAGTGTTACATCTTAAAATCCGCTACTTATAATTTTATGTCGTTGTAGATATCAAATAAAATTTTTAAAAAAAATTTAATTTTTTTTATTGTTATACAGTGAGAAATTGTTATTTAACGTGACCTAGTTGTCCAAACCTCAAGATCATCAGTCGCCTATCAGTTACAAGCTGACTCTCCACCTGCTGGTGGCGAGGACTATCTAAACCTCTACTGTCATAAGCAGTGACAGTGCCCGAGATAAGTGCAATGCATTGCTACATTTGCCAGTTACCTCCCACCTGCGATCAGAAGACCGTACCCGCGACATGGGTATTAACCACAACCACCACGTTGCTGCCAAATGGCGCCTCACCTCGATCGGGCCCAGTATATTCTACTGTGGGACTCCCGATCCCCGTGGTACCCATTTTTGTTTTAAGAGTACTTTGGTTTGTACTCCGCTCGTAGAGCTACGGTAAGGAATCTTGTAAATTCCTAGGCACCGCTAGGCCAGCTCAGGTACGCGGGTTCGCCAAGACCCGAAGTTACAACCGGAATCGACCTTGGTCTTTCACCCGGTTGTAGTCACCCTGCGTGTCATTTACGCACTCATTCACGCACTATTCTCATTCTTCTCTCAAAAAGTGCCACGGCAAATATGTTCAGACATTCATACCTTTCTCTCACGCTCAATACACCACTCACATCCACACTTTCACCATTCACTACGATTCCACAAGCACCTAAGTCACGCAAATCCCCATACAGGCTACACTCCACGAGAAGGTGCTTAGCACTCTCCTCCGCCGCCCCGCAAGGGCATCTAGCCTCCGTGGCCAGTCCACGCCTGAACAGGAACCCATTCATACTGCCGTGTCCCGTGAGCAAATACCCAAGGGACAGACCAAAATCAAAACCATACGCAGATGCAAAGCACACATCCGGAATGAACATGTACGTCTATCTGCCATTCACACTCTCATCCCATCGTCGCTGCCACATTTCATACATTTTGTTCAGGACCAGTATACGGTGATGGCGGGGACTAAGATCCTGAATATCATCATTCATAACCGAGCAACCTTCAAGCGTGATGCTCCGCCGTAGACGGTAGACGGTAGTGGATGCTTCCACGAAGCACCTCCAGGTCCCATGGAATTTCTCCCATGAGAAACTGCATCGCCTCAGTTGAAAGGGTTCTGTACACATTCAAAAACGCATACAGAACCAAACGCTGGACCCAATTTATGCCCACCCTCGCATTTTATTGTTATACAATATTATTTTTGTTGGTCAGCAATTTTAAATAGAATTTTTCTTTATGAGATCCTTATTTTAACGGCTTCCAGTTTCGTATGGATAGCAGTTGCCAGTTTTCCAAACGATGCAGGTATCTTTTTAGTAGGCTAGATTAATTAGAAATTATTAAATTTTGCAGAGCATGTTAGGTTTTCGAAACATTTAAAGAATAGGACTTTAAAATGAATTTCTATGAGCAAAAAATTACTGTGTTACTGGGATTCATTTCGAGCATGAGGAATAGTTAGCCAAACGCTATAGGATTAGGAGACAGGGTGTATGTGCTTTTCAAAAAGTAAGTATTGAGCGATAACTGACAGCTCTAACTGAATTGTAAGTAGTTTTTGTGCCTAGAATTTTTGTAAACATGTTGAGTAGACTGGATTATTGATAGCTGGCCAATGAGACTATAAAAAACTATCGCTGTTTGTACAGTTTGACTTTCAGCGTCTGATTATAATATTTGTCATTATATTAGTAGGGTAAGCAGATTAGGAATAGCTGTGAGCACCAGACGCCGGAGCTTTTTCCAGCCAACTGATTAACATGTTCATTTTCTATAATTTCCCCAAATTCCGGTATCCAACACAACTCGACACTTCTATTGTTAAAAAGGCTATGTTGACATTTGTTGAGTATAGGATAATTCACGGGATAACCAACTGCTTTACGGACTACTTGGTTATCAGTAAATATTATGATGTCGCGATGGTTGGAAAGATTGGAAAAGTGAATAATACTTTTTGTTGCCTACAGCTCCTCATAGTACGAAGCTGCCCGGTCAGAAAGGACCAGACCATAATGATTTTGCGTTTGGGTACCTCAAAAACTGTAAAAGAAAAATGTCTTTTGTCACATCCGCATTTTCCTGTAGATGACAATCTCCTGTAGATAGAAGAAACAGATATTCTCAATACCATTTTCAAATACGGTGTAGCGCATAAAAAAATTGAAATGATCTGCATTAAATTATTTAATGAATACGGATTAAATAAATCTCTTTTTGAAGTTGATGGGGATATCAATAAAACTGAATTGCGGTTTGTAAAATAGCAAAAAGATAATAGTGGTCTTGAGTTCGTATCCACCTACCGAAACAGTAAGTTTGGCCTTTAGTTGTCATCAAATGGCCTGCTGTCGATCAAACATTATAGTGAATTAACATAAACCAAAATGGATTTTCTCTTAAAAACATAAAATAAATTGTTATAAAAATTATGCACATACCAGGACGTATTTTTGAACTAATAGCCTATGATAAAAATTTCTGATATAAACAAAAGCTCATTAAAAAAATTATAATTTTGTTAAAGAAAATTCCCATTTATTTTGTTGTTGTTGAAAATCTGGTCTTTTATTTTTTATATTTTTTCTTCTGGTAAATTAAAGGAAATTAAATTATTTTTGCTTTTTATCCTCACATTTATGTAAGCAAGTATGTAAGTTCTTCTATATATTAAGTTTCTTATGTAATTTCATTTAAATTTGAAATTTAGTCATTTTATTGACTTTTTAGTCCATAAAACTTTATGATTTTTCGAAAGAAACTATTTGAGCGGAAACAGCAGTTTCCTCTTTGGTGAAAATATACCATCCTCTCTAATATATTTTGGATATTTTGTTAGTAGTATTGCTGACTCTCTAGTATGGTGACTATTTAATGTGAATTAAGAGTAAAAAATTTTCTTCGATATGGTACAGTAAAATTGATATTTTCCTTCTTGGGGGAAGAGTATCATTTTTCTATCATTTCTTTTTTCTTTTTTTAAGTAAATTCAGTTGGTGTTGTGTATTTTTATATATTTTCGGATTTTTCAATTCTTTTTATTATGTCCATTACCATTAAAATATGATTTTATCGAAAACTTATAAAACCGTTCATAAAATCAATGTTTCATGAGTAGTTATACATGAATTTTACGATAGAAAATACAATACAATTTTATGATTATTGAAATTAAATAAATTTACTTATGAGTTTTATGAAAGAAATTTTTTAATATTCTTGAATATTATTGTTAAATTTTGTTAAAAAAAATTTTCATTTTAACTGGAAATATAGCTAGAATATTTAATAAAAAAAATATTTTAACGTGAATTAATAAGTTTCATTTATCACACGTTAAACAGAAATTTTGAACACAAATTTTAATATTTTGGTAATTTAATTTTGTAGTGTTATAAAGGTACAAAAATCAGTTTTTCTTAAGATAGACTTACAAATTTATTTAAATGTATATACCTATCCATCTGTCAATTGGTATTTAACTATCTTAAGGGGGAAAAGCTGCAAATATATTATAGAAAGTTACTACTATCAATAATAAGTAATTATTCTGAAAAACATTTATGAATGCAATTCATCACAAGTATTGTGATGCTCAGAAAATTACTTGAAAATCTGAGTCGGAATAATTTGTATTGTTTTTCGAATAGTGAATAACTTTGAAGAAGATGGTACAGTGTGCCATAAATTAATCTGTCATATGGTATATTTTGTTTAAAAATTATCATTTATGCATAAAATTCAGGTAAAAAAGATCCTGATTTTTGCAGGTTAATCTGCTTATATACACATAAGTGACAAGCGCATTTTTAGATAAACAGATTAATCAAATCATCACTTTTAGAGTTGTGCAAATCCAGGTTATATTTTCGAACTGGAAATGTGCTTTTCTTAAAGACGCTGCCAATAATGTTGTTATAAAGGATGATGCTACATAACCTACATCACACATTATACGCGCTACAATAAAAATTCTGCTACCGATTATTTCTGATCGTATTACGTCTGATTTCTTACTGTATCGATACGTAAAAGTAGAAATTTATGCTAATCGACCGGAGAATGTCAAACAGCTTCAAAAAATATTTGCAAAAAAATCAATGAAAACATTTGCTACGAAACCAGAGGCTTTATTTTTTAAAATTGAAATCTTATTCGGCAATGTGAATAAGATATTTCTCATAACTATTTTGCTAGGTAGTATTCACTAGAAAATAATTTTTTAATTGAATTCTTCTATCCTTTCTTCTGTTAATTCATATTTAGTTCTATTTTTCGACAAAAATACATTTTGTAAAAATGAATAATTAAAAAAAAAGTTGCCTTGTCAATTATTCCTTTGAATAATATTATTTTCAAAAAACTTTTTAATTTACCATATTTCTAATTAATTTAAAAGGACAAATAATTTATTTATTATTAATTGAAACTTTGAAGAAAAACTAACTTTGAAATATTCTTTCAAACATTTTCTATTATTTTGTAAAGTTATTCCTTTGTGAACTGTTTTTTTTAAATACTCCTATCAAGCTTTTGACTAGGGCCCAAATTTTTTTTTTAAAACTTAAGACAAATTTTTTTTCCAAGTATTACCCGGTAATAAAATTATTGTGTTTCTAAGTATATAATGCTAAAAATAAAGCTATTTTCTTGCTTGGTACCGTGCTAGTTGCGGTGCTAGAAATGACGTTACTGTCTGCTGCGATGATAGTTTTCAAGCTATATTTTAGAAATAGAACTGGTTCTATTTTTTTGTGCTAGTTTTAATGATAATCAGTTAGAAAAACTTATTTTGCCACGTGGGCTACTTGAGCTACTGATACATACGTTTTAGAAATGTACATAATATCTGCATGTAATGGAGCACAATTCTGACTAAATCTGAAAATTGCATGCACTCGGGGGTTGTTTTAATTGCTTATTTTTCTGTCTTCATCTTCTTTCACAGATTATTAAATATGCAATAATTACTATTCGTCTGTGATGAACAACTTTTGATGTAATCGTGCTGCAGTTTTTTTTTGTTGGCATTCGAATTGTCACTAAGCCAGCATGAAAACCAGCTAGAAACCCAACTTAAAAAGCTGCTTCGCACGATGCTTTAGCCAACGTTTCCATTAAATTTTTAATTTAAAAGATGACGTTTCCATTAAATTTTTATTAAAGATACTTCAAACCATTAACCCTACTTTCTACTCTGACATATTATTTTTATTTGCTTGGTAATTTTAGAAAATAAAAATCAGAAAAAAATAAGAAAACTTCTGAAAGAATACTGAGAGAAAAGTAGTTTAGGCCTTACATCCTTTTACAAATGTGCATAACAAGCAACTTTTGAGCAAAGTTTTCGAAATTTTATCGGTCAACACGCTACGACTACGATTAAGAGTGAAATTCTGAACGGCTCCAAGCTGACCCGATTTACTCCATGGAATGCAAATATTTGCATTCAGAACTAAATACGAAATGGGGTAACAGCCTCAAAACGTGTAGAACATTGAATAGTGCGAGTTGTTCATGTGTTTTGTGCATAAAATATTAAAGGGTGTGCAATGTGGATGAATGAACGAACGAACATATGTATTCGGTGGGCTACTACACTACCAGTATTTACCTCTAATGTCCACTGTGTATGGTTTTTAATGCTGAACATAGAATCAGAACCTCTCTAAAATAGGAAGGCTTTATTGATGTCTCATTTCTGTAAAATAGTGAAAATCGAGCGGTTGGTGGCTTGAATTGAAAGGTTGGACAAGGATTCAAGTACAAAAACAATCTGCATCGAATTGCAAATATACTATTGCAAATGGGGAAAGTGCAGAAGGGACAAACGAGATCGATAGCCATTAGAATCTGTTTACAACGTGCAAGGTGATTGAACCCATCTATCCATAAATATATTTCCATACGTCCGTTTAAATTGAAGCTATGGAATTTTACTGGTCGGTTATTTAAGAGAAAGATACAAAACTCAAAGCATTTCTATGGAAACCTACAAGTGTGTGTGTGTGGTTATTGAAAAGTTTTTGGAAGCAGAATGAATGAGAGATTCGAAGACCGGAAGTGATGGAAAACTTTAAATAAAGAGAGAAAAAAAAACAATTGAAAAATGCATCGGAATTTGTTTACACTATGCAATGTGGCTCAATTTTCCTATAAAGTTAATGAATTTGTGCAAAGCACTTCAACGTGCCAGTATATTTTTGTCATTCTCTTAAAAATATTTTTTTTTGTTCTTGTTGATTTTATTTATTTTCCAATTCTGGATACGAATACCAGTTAAAGGCAAAGGATGAATGTTTTCAAATAAATATATCCGAAAATTTTTTAGAGCAGACAAGAATTTCACAAAAAATTAAATAAATTTTCATGTTATTGGATCAAAATTTGTGGAAAACTACCAAAACATCAGAAATACCAAAAATAAAACAATTTTGTTTTCATGTGAATATTGAAGCGCATACATGTATATACAAATTTAATTTCAGAACTGAGCTTTTCGTTTTATTTGATCGATAAAACGGTTATCTGATATTGGAAAACATATTATTCAAGGCTCATTTACTTTTATTTTAAGGGTTGAAAACATATATTTGAGATCTTTAATAATTTCGGTCACATTGAATTTACCAAAAGTTCTGTGCTTTTTTTTTGAAGTTTCGTATTTTTTCATTTTTACGTTGGATATATAAAATGAATTTTTGGTTAATTTATAGTAGTTTTGATCACTAATTATTCATTTATATTATATACATCAAGGAACACTAATATATACATTTATATTATATACATCAAGGGACTATAAATGACACGACTGTGTCACTCCGGGTAGTATCTTCCTCATACATACTGGGTTCGAATCTTTTGGAAACATGGTAAAAAGTTCTTCTTTAAGTAATCCACAACCATCACGATGCTGCCACTATGGAGCCAATTCCACACATCAGATCAAAAGGAAAGGCCTCTTGATTCCATGGTGCCAATTTGCTTTTAACATTAAATTACTAGCGATAGAGTTCGTACGCTTGCAACACCCACGAATACTGTGCAATATTACAGCACTTCTCCAGTATTTAAATGTTCACTTCAATGCTAACCTCATAATTGCTGAGCATTCAACAGAATATACCATGCAGCACGCGATTTTATTGAAAACAATGAGGTCGCATGTGAATTACACAGATACCTGTCCATAGACCATTCCCTCCTATTGTGAAGAGGACATCACTGAGATAATAGGCTGCTAGGTCTGAATTTTCAAGCGAAATAATTTTGATATCATCCTTGACTTCAGATAAGGATATTTTATAATTTTGTCGAAGATGTAAATTATTTTTCAACTTTTTCCAGGGCCTGGTTAAGGACAACCCACGAGAAAGCGTTTCCTTGCCGGAGACCATAGCGAATGTTTAACTATACGGGAAGTAATTCAGTTAGTTTTAATCTTCCTCGCATATTGGTCTGGTCATTTTAATTACCTAATCATAGAAGTCTTTGGTTTTATCCTGGCTCTACTATCATATGTGGAACAATAGGCGATGATTAGATGGTGAAGCTGCTTCTCCACCGATATCTATTGAGATAGGGTCTGATCTATTGCTGATATTGCTCAAGAGCAGGTAATCTGGTAAAGGCCTATACCAGATTAGTTTGGGCGAATTGGGCTATGCTAGAAGCAAAGGATGAGAATATCCAGCTATAAGCGGTACTCAGTAACGTTATACTTTTATAATTACTACGCTTAGTAATAACTTCATTTCTGAGTGTGGGACAGATAATATTTAGTTAATAAGACCAGTTATAAAATTATTCAAAATTATTAAAAGTCATTACAAATTTTAAAAATATTCCATCAGAATTCCTCAAATTGACTATGCTGTTAAAATAAGCTTCAAAATATTTTCGATTTAAGCAAAAAATTGTTTTTTTTCAATTTTTTGCATCTTAATTTTTTTTTTATAAAATTATAAAGCGGGCAACCGCACTCTATATTAGAAAAGCAAATTTTTGATATTAAAACTTTGCATTAATAATTTTCCACAAGTGAAAACGATAGAATTATACTAATTTTTATTTAAATAACTGAATTTTTTGTGGGACATTGAGCGTGAAAATCGGCCCAGGAAGGTTGAGGACCATCAATTGCAGGCTCTTTTGGATCTCAAAAAATGCTCGCGGAGCAATTGGGTGTTACTCAACCGGCCATTTCCATGCGTATGCATGCAATGGGGAAGATTGAAAATGGGTGCTGCATGAATTGAACGATAGGCAGATGGAGCGCCGCCAAAAAATATGCGAAATCTTGCTAGCCAGACAAAAAAGAAACCTGTTCCTGCATCGGATTGTGACAGGCGATGAAAATTGGATATATTTCGAAACGCAAGAAATCGTGGGTTGATCCCGGCCAACCATCAACATCTTCCCCAAGACCAAATCGCTTCGGACGGAAGACGATGCTGTACGTTTGGTGGGATCAGCAGGGTATTGTCTACTATGGGATGTTGAAACTTGGTGAAACTGTCAATGTCCACCGCTACCACCAACAACTGATCAAATTGCATCGTGCTCTGCGTGAAAAAAGACGGATTATTAAGAAAGACATGACAATCTGATTTTCCTCTATGAAAACGCACCATCGCACACGTTAAAAATGGTCCAAAACTATTTTAGACACTCAAATTCGCCAGACCTGGACCCTTTCGACTACCACCTGTTTTCGTCGATGGGCCACGCGATCGCTGAGCAGCACTTCGATTCTTACGAAGACGTCCGAAAATGGCTTGATGAGTGGTTTGCCTCGAAAGAAAAGCCCCGAGTGTTGGTCTACGTCTACTGAATCAAATAACTGTAGATGTCCCTGCTTCGAGCCGAGTGTCTGGTCTACGTCTACTGAATCAAATAACTGTAGATGTCCCTGCTTCGAGCCTTCGTCTTCCAGTTCGATACTACCAGCATGTATTTCTATTCTAGCTTATACCGTCGCTGCGCCGACGGTTGAGCCTACCATGTTTTCTAGGACCATAAACGAACTCACTGTAGACTCTTCCTACATTATCCAAACGGCCTAAGTGTCCATAACAGCACAGCCTATTGAGCTTAATTTTAGTAATCAACGGTCTCCAGAATCGTCCTTCTTCATATAGGAAGCCTGAAAAATAATCTCCGAAATTATCCATTCCCATATATGGGGCAAAAACATTTTTCAAGAGTTATTGCTGAAAACCCAAATTTTCGAAGAATACATGTGAACTGGCAATACTAGTGTCTTGTACAGAAGTAACTTTAATGTCATAGCTAGAATTTTCGTACGAAATAATTTAGGCTGACTGAATAAGGCTTATTTTAATATTTATAAATTTTTGTTTTAATTATAATTATTTGTCAAATTTAATTTTTAATATAAAATGTTTTATATTTTTAAAAAAAGCTGAAAATATTATTAAATTCAAACAGTTACAAATGAAATTTTTATTACTTAACAATATTTTTATTTTTGTTAATGAAATTAGCACAATATGAATATACATAATAACTTTGACAAAATATTCAGTAAGAGACAGCGAAAAGCGTAACGATGCTATTCGTTTTTTATTGTAGTATATTTACATACTACCTCTAATCCTATTCTAATATATTAAATAGCTTCCCTTTTCCTTTCGTCTCTGGGTAGTTTATTATGTGATGGTTATAAAATAATAATGCCATCAGAACTTTATGAGAAATATGCAACTAAAATGGGATGTTATGTTTATTTATTTATGATTAGGTTAGCAATTAGATATACGCCAGTTTGGTTGTTTACATTTTATTAGTAACAAAGTAGAAAAATCCACACACCTGAATAAATAATTAATTTGTCATCTAGATATTACGTATCCAACGCAGATTTATATTATCGTATATTATGTGGGTAATTTACCTATTCAGTTTGTTTACAATTTTGTGTATTACTTGCATTACTAATTTTTTGATATTATTAGTCAGCGTGAAATTATTTCATTATTTAATTAATTATATGCATTTTTGTTTCTTTTATTGTGTATTATTTAAAAAAATAATATCTACCAAAATAATTAGAGGTGTTGTTTCACGAGTTTATTTCTTGCAGAGACAGTCGATTTTTCCATAAATTAATTATATTAATAGAATTTATTAAGGAAAAAGTTGAGATTAATTCCAATAAAATTATAAAAAAATTATCAGAAAGAAAAACATAAATGCAAATACTTTCAAATTATTTCGTCTAAAAAATGACAGTATTGATTCTTACAATTTTTTAAAGAAAAATTCACTATGAAATTGAGATAAGTTTTTAAACTAAAAAGAGTAAAAAAAAATATTTTTGGAATTTCTCCACTTTTTTTTAAATTTTAAGCCAAAATTATTATAAAATTTATTATATTTTCATAACTTTTAAATTTCATAACGGTTGCAATTTTTGTGAATAAACTGTTTATGAATAAATGACGTTTCTTCGTTTTGTAACTAAAACTTAGGAGAGTAAACATTAAATGTACATGGCAATTTTAAACCATTTTTATAAAAAAAAAACTCTTCGTTTCTTAGGAGAGTAAAAATTAAATATAAAAGGCAATTATAAAACCCATTTGGACTTATGGAATTGAAACTGATTCACAAAAAGAGAAGAATTTTTGTCTCATCTTCTTTTTATAATCCTAGATTTTTCACAAAAATTTTGAAATCCTCTTTATATTGAAGACGAATTTTGCTCAGAGAGGGATTCAATACGAAAAACGTATAAAATTGTTGAACGAGTAGGCTCTTAATATGTCAAAGTATCGGTAAATATTGAAGCTGAAGAGTGAGTCCTTAAAAGGCTCAGAAGAAGGATTATTCCCATCAAATCGAACATTGCAGACACATGGATGCTACAAAATTACAACGCTTCCTGTTACACGAACATCTACATTAATAAGTTTTCGTTGGAAATAATTATCCCCTAGTTCCATTTTTCTCCAAGATGAAAAAATCTATTAAAAGAACATTATCTTAGTATTGTCCATAATATCCGAAGGAGTGTTTGCAAGGGGCTGACTCCAATTCTCCTTATTATCTAAATACTGCCACTTTAGCACTAAAAAAATAATTTATTGTGCTGAAGTGGTAATAATTTGGATATATCAAAAAACTTTTAATTAATTTTCCAATAAATTTCTCTAAATTATTATAATAAGAAAAAATCAAATTTTTACAATTAAACTACATTAAAATATACAAATTTTTAGCAAAATATACAATTACAAAAAAATTACCTTTTTTCTTTTAAATGACAATAGTTACTCTAGAACAATGCTCGTATTTTTTAATATGCTAATTGTTAATTAATTATTTTACAATTCTTTACGAGTTTAGCTTTTAAAAATTTATTAAAAAAAAAAACCATTTTTAACATAAAACAAAAATTTTTACTTTAGTTCATACAATTTTAATTTTCTTATGCAGGTATTCTTTTAAAAATAATTTAATTTTTTTTTCTTTATATAATTATTGGTTAAAATAAAGAAAAGTGTCTCGGTTAGTTAAAACGGAAAATAATATCGGCTAAATGGTCACCTATGGCCTATGGCCTTAAGGCAAAAATTTTAATGGTATTTTACACATTTCTGAATATAATTTCATTGATTTCATAGCGTATATTTTTTTTTAATTGTTCAATTATCTCTGGTCGGTTAGCGTAGATTTTATTCATTTAGTATCCTCACAGGACGAAATCAGGGGCAGTTAGATATGAAAAAAAATGGGCTAATTGGAATCTTTACTTCTAAACATAATTCGGTTAGAAAACATCGGCTCAAGTGTTCTTATTATAGTGCATGCATTTTTTCCAACCTTTCGGAACCATGTCATCCAACCCGGATTAGTTTACCAGTTGTCGGTGTAGTGGCATTGCCAGTAATGGCTTCAAGAAAGTACTAAGCAATGACACCTCGTTTATGAATTGCTCCTGGATTTTTACATTCCCAAAAGTGGTTACTTATTAATTTACTATAAAAGTTTGGGTTTTGTCAATGGAGCTCTAAGACTCACTACCAGCTGTACATCTGTGGGCTAAAGTTCCTGTACGAGGTTCGTTCAATAAGTTCTTAGAAAATCCGAGAAATCGGTAAAGATTTTTTTTGTAAGTAGCATTATCGACAGGAAAGCTGTCAAAATTTCAGCTCGATCCATAGCGTAGGTCAATTTCTATCGTCGATTAAAGATGACGACATTTATTTGTGCATAACAATGGAAAAAAGCGAGTTTAGGGCTGTCATCAAACATCTCCATTTGAAAGGCTTCAGCCCGAAAGAAATCAAAGCCGAGTTGGATACAGTTCATGGCACATCTGCACCTGTGTTTGCGACGGTTTACAATTGGGTGAATGAATTTAAACGTGGCCGTTCATTCACAAAAGATGAACATCGTTCAGGACGCCCAGTTGAGGTGTCTACTCCTGAAATCATCGACAAAATCCACGATCTGATTTTGAACGATCGGCGAATTAAAGTGCGCGAATTAGTTGAGGCCACGGGCATATCACAAGGTACAGTCGCTTCAATTTTGCATGAAAAATTGTCTGTGAAAATAATTTCGGCAAGATGGGTGCCGCGTTTGTTCTCAGAGGAGAATAAGCGCAACCGTGCAGTGGAGTCTGAAGCTATGTTGGCACTCTTTCATCACAATCCTGCCGATTTCCTTCATCGATATGTCACTGTGGACGAAACCTGGATACACTACTACACTCCAGAAACGAAGAGACAGTCATCACAGTGGATTTTCAAGGGTGAACGGGCTCCGAAGAAGGCAATAACTGTGCCATCGGCCGGCAAAGTGATGGCCACGGTCTTTTGGGATTCGCAGGGCATCATTTTTATCGACTACTTGGAAAAAGGAAAAACAATAACAGGAGCGTATTACGCGTCGTTATTGCAACGGTTGAGCGAAGAAATCAAAGAGAAACGCCCCCATCTGAAGAAGAAAAAAATCCTCTTGCATCAGGACAATGCGCGTGTGCACACCTGCGCTGTTTCCATGGCCAAAATTGTGGAATTGAGAATGGAATTGTTGCAGCATCCCGCTTTTTTACCAGATTTGGCCCCGAGTGACTATTTTCTTTTCCCAAATCTGAAGAAATGGCTTGGCGGAGGACGGTTCACTTCCAACGAGGACGTCATTGCTCAAACGGATGAGTATTTTGCAGAACTTCCGAAATCCTATTTTTTGGACGGGATAAAAATTTTGGAAAAACGGTTGGAAAAGTATATAGAGCTAAAAGAAGATTATGTTGAAAAATAAAATTTTTTTAAAAAAAAAACAGTTTTTTTCCATCTTTTTTTAAGGACTTATTGAACGACCCTCGTGTCATTCGAAGTTTGTGCGGTTTCAGGAATATTCCATTCTTGTGTTCGATGCCATATGGAGGTTTCCGGACTTTTAGCTATACATTCACGCTCCACATAATTATTTTCAGTTGAGCGTATGGTTTTAATATGATCAGGCTTTGGTTTAAGTAAAGATTTAATTTTTCACATTATTTTCTGATCATAATCCATAATAATTTTACTAAACCTACATTTTAGAATACTTTGCATAATTTTTATAAGTTAAATTTTTTCAATTAATACAATTTAAATATTCACAAAATATCATTGTCCTTTGATATTGTTAGCTGCTGAATGAGAACTTTAAGACTTATTTTTAGTATTCATTATTTAAAAGAAATAATATCAAAATTATTCAGGCTGCCTTTAAAATTTTCGCATTATTTCGTCTAAAAAAAATCAATCAAATAGGTGAAGAAAATCTTTTTTATTATTCCAAAATGCACTCTTGAAAATATTAAAACTTTAATTTTCAATACTTTTTACTTGATTAGTAGAATTATTTCAAAGAGTATGTCAAAGTAGTTGGAACTATTTTTAGAGATAATGAAGTTTGAACGGCCTTTAATATTTACATTATTCCAAGAAATATTTTCGCCATATTTTATATAAATGAGTTGAAAATTTACTGCAAATATTAAAGACTACTTTTATAAATGTACACCCATAACATATTTTAATAATATGATACAGTATTTACATATAGAGGGTATGGATAGGGGTTGGTATTTGAATATCGGAATCTCAAAGTAAATAAACATAAATTCCAGAAGTAGAATAGAATCGCATCTGATTATCATGCAACAATTTTGAACGTGATCATAACACCGGACGTTATTCGGAAACAGCTTTCATGACTGTATATCCGTTTATGAGCAACAATAATCGCGATATGATATCAAACTTTCCGTGAATTTCTATTGCAGACGGAAAGCTCAGTAAATATTTTGGTTATCCACAAAAGTGGTAGAGAATTTGCAATTTTAATAGTTAAATTTCTAAACGATGTTATATCTTTTCTGGTGGTATATCTCAACAGTTTTCTAAAATTATCAGACTTTTTGATATTTAATAATTGCACCCTAAAAACTCAGTTGTAGATAATATTATGGTAAATTTTGTAATCGCATTTATGATATTTTATACTGCAAAGTTTAACACAAATATGAATATAGATAATGTTGCCATTATGACATTTTATTGCTAATATTATAATGAGCAAAGTTCTATTCTAGAGGGAGATTTTGCATTTTATACCATGTTAAATAATATACTAATTAGTCATCCTTATTAAAATTTGAAAAATTCCATAAAAATAATTGATATTTTTTAGTTGTTTGTGAAAGTATTGTCTGCGGGTTTTTTTTTTAATATTTTTAATTGAGAAAGTATAAATGTTAACAGGATTGCTCGAGGGATAATGACATTAATTAGTTATGCAAATACAGTGTGGGCAAACTTGGACTTGAAAGTGGAATAATTTTTATACATTAAAGTGAAAAGAACATGATGTCAATGACCACCATTTATTGACTCTTTTTTAAGGATTTTGCATATTTTAAGCATCCCAAATTTCATATTTCTTCCCGAATATTTTGCTTTAAGTTGGAATTGTTTGTGGCTTTTATATGCAAATTCATCACTTTAATTACTCGTAGTTTCATATAAAGAAATAAAGTATCTTTAAATCTTCTGGGGATATGGGAATGCATTTTTCGAAATAATTCGGTAACTGAAAAGTGGCGTCATTCTGTTGGAACTATATTTTAATGCTGCAACAAGTCTCAGTATAATTATGATTATGAGCTTAATCAGCCCAGTCTGGGTTGTTCAAAAGTGCATCGATATGCTAAGACGGTTTAGAAATGCTCGTCATTATAATTTTCGATAAAATATGGTCAATGACTCTATCAGTAAGAATTTTTATCCAAATAGTGCATCTATGCGAGGTTGTTATTATTGCTGATGCAATCCAATCAGATTCTTCGTAGCCCGAATTTTCTAATTCTGTTTGTATTCATATCCATTTGTACGGAAATTTGGTTCATTGCTAATACGAGTGTACCAAAAGTGTTAAAATATTTGGCAGTTTCTATGGATAGCTGCACGAACCTATTTTCTGCATCTCGTTGTACAAAATCTTGGACCAATTGAATCCTGTATAAAAATATCTTCAGATCAAGTTTCACAATCCGTCTTAGCGATATTCTGGAGTTGCCAAAGAAAGAAGCACGTCATCGAAAACGCATAGATCTTTGACACTGCCGTACAGCCTCCACAGATTCTTCACTTCGAACATTTTAATAGACATTTGGTAATGGCTAGAGGCGGGTGATTAAGCTCATAATCATAATTATACTGAGAGTTGCTGCAACATTAATAAATGACGATATTTTCCTTACGATGCAATAATATTGTATATTGTCAAAAAACAAATTTTCCTTATTCTAGGACTGAGTATTATCTGCAATAACGAAAAAAAAAACCATTTTTTAACGGTCAATCCAAGTTGGGCCATCTTGAAGAACAAATAACTCTAACGAGAGATGGAGTAGTAGGCTGTAGTCATGCATTTTCGTACTCGTCATGCAATTTCTTTGGAAATCGAAACAACTACGACAGAGATTTAAAGTGACGTTTGTAAACTTATATAAATTTAGTTCATAGATTATTTTAAAAAAACGTGTTTGATTATTAAAAATAAATAATAAATTGCAAAGTATGCGCAACGAGTCTAAATATATTTTGTATGGACATTTAAGGAGAAATTGAAAAACTTCTTTTATTTTGGTGAAATTTTTTAAAAACCTGAAAAATAAATTAAAATGAAGAATCATCCCTTCGAACATTGTTTAGGTTTTGGTTGGAAAAAATCTTGACCACTTTGTACATGGGATTGGCTTTTCATTATCAGGATGGATGAGCTAGGTAGCGTTTCTTGATCTGCTGAACATATATTCTCTCGACTCACGAATTTGTTTGACTCTTCAAACTTGATAAATCGGATTGATATTTAAATAGATGATGAAGGCATTTAATGAAGAAATATCGACGATATTGACAAAAACTCACATTGGCCAACTATTTTTATTCGAAAAGTTTGGGAGGAGGAAGGGCCATCCCTCGAGAAAGGGGCCCTCAATTTTTACACAGACAAATCAAAGACGTATGTTGGGGCAGGAATAGTAGGACCCTATTACCATCTATTTAAAACCCTTGGTAAATCCCCATCAATATTTCAGGTAGAATTATATGCCTTACAAAAAGATGGAAGAAAACAGTTTTTTAAAAAAAAAAATTTTATTTCAACATAATCTCCTTTTAGCTCTATACACTTTTCCAACCGTTTTTCCAAATTTTTATCCCGTCCGCCAAGCCATTTCTTCAGATTGGGGAAAAGAAAATAGTCACTCGGGGCCAAATATGGTGAATAAGCGGGATGCTGCAACAATTCCATTCTCAATTCCACAATTTTGGCCATGGAAACAGCGCAGGTGTGCACACGCGCATTGTCCTGATGCAAGAGGATTTTTTTCTTCTTCAGAATGGGGCGTTTCTCTTTGATTTCCTCGCTCAACCGTTGCAATAACGACGCGTAATACGCTCCTGTTATTGTTTTTCCTTTTTCCAAGTAGTCGATAAAAATGATGCCCTGCGAATCCCAAAAGACCGTGGCCATCACCTTGCCGGCCGATGGCACAGTTATTGCCTTCTTCGGAGCCCGTTCACCCTTGAAAATCAACTGTGATGACTGTTTCTTCGTTTCTGGAGTATAGTAGTGTATCCAGGTTTCGTCCACAGTGACATATCGACGAAGGAATTCGGCAGGATTGCGATGAAAGAGTGCCAACATGGCCTCAGACTCCACTACACGATTGCGCTTATTCTCCTCTGAGAGCAAACGCGGCACCCATCTTGCCGAAATTTTTTTCACAGACAATTTTTCATGCAAAATTGAAGCGACTGTACCTTGTGATATGCCCGTGGCCCCAACTAATTCGCGCACTTTAATTCGCCGATCGTTCAAAATTAAATCTGGGATTTTGTCGATGATTTCAGGAGTAGACACCTCAACTGGACGTCCTGAACGATGTTCATCTTTTGTGGTTGAACGGCCACGTTTAAATTCATTCACCCAATTGTAAATCGTCACAGGTGCAGATGTGCCATAAACTGCATCCAACTCGGCTTTGATTTCTTTCGGGCTTAAGGCTTTCAAATGGAGATGTGCCCTAAACTCGCTTTTTTCCATTGTTATGCACAAATAAATGTCGTTAACTTTAATCGACGATAGAAATTGACCTACGCTATGGATCGAGCTGAAATTTTGACAGCTTTCCTGTCGATAATGCTACTTACAAAAAAAAAATGTTAACCGACACTACGAGCACAATTTCTCGGACATCCATTTTCTAAGGAATTATTGAACGACCCTCGTATCAAAAGGGGAGCCTACGTAATACAAAGGGCTGCAAAGAAAGCTCTTGTTTCATCTTTTCAATTTAGGCTAGTGTGGTTTATGCTCGTTGTTCTATATCACCTGGCTAGACACAACTTTAGAACTTTGATGTGGCTGCCAGGTCATGAGGATATTAAGGGTAGCGAAGTAGTAGACAAACTTGCAAAAGGGAAGCCAACATTTCCATCATTGGACCATAACTTTTATGTGGTATTCCAAAAGGCCATCTGAGGTTCATTATTGAATCCTGGGTATTAAGCTCACACTAAGACAATTCCCTGGGCATGAATCATTTGAACAAAATTCATCGCATTTTCTAAGACAATTTCCTGCGCATGAATCACTTGAAAAAATTCAAAAAAGAAATTGTCTTCAAAATATTTGTTAATAATATTGAATGATCAAAAAATTCCTTGATTTACTATTTTAAATAGATTCTTTTGATCAGAATTATATCTGCTTATATGTGTAGAGTTAATTGTAAATACTAGCATAAATAGTCTTATTAAAAAATTGTTATCACTCATCACATAAAAATGACAGTCTTTATAAGATACTTAAAAATAGATATTCCTTTTCCACCAATCAAACCGATTAACTTTAATTTTAGTGTTGACAACCTAAGTTTTGTTTACTTGAAATAGATTTTCTTCGTACGTATTTACAATTTTTTTTTAAATTTTTCTTCCCTCATAAATAATTTAAATATATTGAAATAGCTACCACTTCTGCCATTTCTGCCACTTCTACTCACTAATTTTTTTTATAAAATTTCTACCACTTCTACTCACTAATTTTTCCTCACTAAAATAATTCAAAATAGTAAAAATTTTATCTATTTATAATGAAATTATTTATTTTTTATTTATCTGGGAAATAATTACAGAGCCACTTTTTTTTAAATTTAAATTTTCTATAATAAATCTCTTATTATTTTTCCTATTTTAATAGTTGGAATTTTTTATAGTATTTTTTAATTATATGTTAACAGGAAACAAAAAATTTCCTATACAAATATGATCAAAATCAAATGTTACAAAATTAAAGAAAAGAAAAGCTAGTACGCGAATAATGTGGATATGTTTTCCAACTATAATCCTATGTAAAAATTCTCCCAAATACATATGCTCAGTCATAATTAAAAAGAAATTCTAAAAATTCTTTGTTGAAATATTAAAAAAAAAATACAAAAACCAAAAAATAAAACGAAATAATTATTCAACAAGAAAAATGTCAACGTTTATGAGATATTCATCCGTAATGATTTCGTACTTAACGTGCTCCTATATGTTATGTGCAGATACGTGAGTACAATTGGAGTATGTGTAAAAATTCGTATCCTTTTTATAGATGCACTCTTCGAGGACGTTGACATATACTCCCGTATAGAATATGTATCCCGGTTGTGACATAATTTCATAGCAAGCAGGGCGAAAATATCAGGAAAAAATCTACCGACACTTGTATTGGGGAGAACGTCATATACGCATAAGAACTCACGTATTTTGCATTAATTTCTGATCCTTTCATGATTTTAAACTACATTTTGTTTTTTTTTTTTTTTATTAAACTTTTTAGTTTTTGATTTTTGTTGTTGCTACAAATGTGGTTCTCTTTTTCTACTGCACGTGGAGGCGAATAGATCCACCAATGAACCAACCAACCAACACATTAATAGATCCAATGAGCCTTCCACCGACCTACCATTATTGAACCATTTGCAATCTACCATCATTTTCAACCTACGGTTTCCTTCAAATTGGAGTTCTCCTTCTATAACCTATTAAGTTTTCCATTCTGTTAGCAATTCTCCTGCAGACTGAATATACTCAACTATGAAATCGAAGAGGACCAACTAGGGGTAAACGATGTGAGCAATTGAATAAGGACACCCAGAATCTTTGGGGTACATTTAAAGTTTTGTCACTATGAATGGAGGATTATAGTTGCCCATAAAAGAAATAATATCACGTTTCGTATGCGAAGTACCCATCCACACAGAGTCACAATGAAGGCAATGAACAGCTCTTAATATACAAATAGGAGAATATATATTTATACACTATAAAAATATGAAAGTATAGGTCTCCGTATGTTGTTGATGAAAAAATGGGAACCCTTTACCATCTCACATTTATAACCATTCATCTGTCTAGAAAAAAAATACGTATATAGTATCGACCTTAGTAATTTTATATGCTAAAAAGGTCAGCGAGAATAGTACTACTTTGCTAGTTATGCATTCAGATGGACGTGAATGGACTGTAGAAAAAAGGTTTTTAGCAATAATTTCAACGAGAATCTTATTAGATAACGTGCTATTAGATTCACAATGAATTGATGGTGATGACAAGAAAAATTGCCCATTTTTCCACCCTCATTCTGTTATAGTTTTTTTAAAAACATTTCCATAGATGTACGAATAGTGGATAAGAAAAAGTTTTTAGGGTTCATTTTTGGCACTGATTACATAGAAAAGAAACTCCTTTCTTTAATGTTATTAAGTTTAATAACAGTTTTATAAGTCTGGAAATGTTTAATATAATAAAAAAAAATGTTCACCTTAAAAAAGAAGAGTTTTTAGTTTTCTAATGTAAGGGGACTTATTGGAAAATTATTCCAAAAAACTATACAATAAAAATTAAAAATTATTTCTTTGAGTTTAATTAGTATATAATATAAATATTAAATATTATAAAAATATGAGCAGAAGTGCCTCGAGCTATTTCTGTGAATTTTATTTATGGATTCAATGGACTTTCACGAAGTGATCTTTTCAGCTTGAGCAATAGAAAGAAGTCGCCTGGAGCCATATTTTGTAAACCCGATGCTTGATCGATGACATTGGTTAGGTTTTTTTTTTACCTGAAATTTGTCTACCATATTATTGCTGTGTATTATTGTAGTAATTATTGAATCGCTATATTTACCGCTTAGAAAGTCAAACTCATTAACCGGTTTTATGAAAGTACCGTCCAGATATGCTATTTCTAGTATGTCCAGCTACTTTGAAAAAATCTGAGCTTCAACTCGTTCATACCAGAAAAATCTACTTCAATTATGCGAACCAATTTGTCATTTTTCTTAACCTAGAATGATGATTTTACAGCAATATTGTGTTCAGTTTGAAAATGTTGGACAGTCGAAGACTTATTCCGGCATTATTGTCTTCAACCATTTCTCAGACATTTCAGATGCTTTGTTTACTACTCGTGCACTTATTTATTCAGTAAATATGACTCACGTAAGCGTTTTTCAAAATTAGTAATAATTAACCATAGACATTTCGTTGGTAACATAGAGTTTTTTTTGCAGTGCACAATTGACATTGACTAACTCTATTAATAGCTGTAGACTATAGACAAGTAACTTCACGAAGCCCCACAAAAAAATAGTCTAAAAGCATCAAATTGCTCGATCTAGGCGGACAATTCACCTGTCCGAAACGTGAGATAAATTGCTTACCGATTTCGTCTCTCAATATGTCTATTGTTTTACGTGCTGTGTGGCATATAGAGCCAGCTTGTTTAAACCACATTTTGATCAGATGTAGTTCTTGCATGTTCGGCAAAAAAAAATTCGAAATATTCGAGCAATAGCGGGCGTCATTGATGGTTAAGTTGCGACCAGCGTAATCTTTAAAGAAATACGGACCGTTAAACTGCATCCCATTTTTCTGGGTGCAATGGCAGTTCTTGTTTCGCCTATGGTTTTTCAGCATACCAAATGCGATAATTTGCTTATTTACATACCCATTCAACCAAAAATGAGCTTTATCGATTGTGTTCGTTTCAGTTCTAGCATGAGCTGCATTTTATACGCTTTCAAGCCAAGATCCTTGTGTAAAATCTTTTTAGGAACACAATCCCAATTGCTGTGAACGGTGACGGATAGATAAATCGTGGTCTTCTGTCCGTACACTACGCACACGGGTTGGTGGTTTGGTGTCCATTTTCGTCACTATGGCTTGAATTGCTTACTCAGTAAGTCGATTATGACGACTATAAAATTTAAAGAAAATTTTCACAGAGCACGAACTTTGAGAATATAATTCAGTAATTTGTAAGAGTTGTTCGGATGTAAGTTTTTTCCTTAAATTATAAAAGAACTGAATAGGCCTCTAGATAAAAATTCTGCCCAAATTTTGTTCGAGAATACATTCTTAAGAACGCATACACTTTCAAAATAAGCTTTCACGAAATACTTTGTATTCTAAAATAAAAACTCCCTATTTCCTGTCATATTTTTGCTTAGAATAAGTGAATAAAAGTGGATATTAATTATGATTATGGAATTCAAAGAATTTTTATTATAAAAACTAGATGTCAGTAGCTATCACGTCTACATAAAAAATCTACACAAAAGTATGCAAGAAGTGCGATTTATTGCCGCTTTTGAGATAATTTCGACGGAAAATTGCGTATATACAATATATCTGATGTATTCTTTAATGTAAGAGCTGTACAAAAATTATTTAATAGATCGCGCCAAAACTCTAAATTATAATTAGAGACATTAGTACCAACTTACAAGCAGTAAAACTATTTTATATGATTTTTATGCTGGCTTTTTAAATGAACAATTCCGTATATTTTTTTGAGAGTCGTATGTGGTTTTTTTGAGAGTCGTTTGTAAACAATTTTTTTAATTGACGTTTAATAATTTTTATGAATTTTTTACTTATTTTTAATTAATTAACATTTTAGGAAGTTTCGTCTTTTGACTGTTTTATAAAATTATTTTGTAATATTTTAAAGTCTTTAAAAAGCTATTTTTATTCAAAAATAATTTTGAATATTATTAATTTTGAGTTTATTTATTAAAGAAAATATTTTTTTTTACAGAGCTGTATGAAAATGTTTTTTTTAATACAGATAAAAAAATAATTTAAATTAGCACTTAATTTTTAAAAAATGAAGTCTAATTTTTTATCCGATTATTTATTATTAAATTTTGGAAAAGTATTCTCAGAGGAAAAATTGCAAACAAATTATTTATTGACCAAAATTTAGAACATTTTTGACCACATTTAAAAACTTTACATAATTAAATTTAGTGTAAATCTTTACACAATTAAATTGGCAGGAAATTGTTGTAATTTTTATGAAAATTACTTATATTAAAAGAAGTAGTATACTATTGTAGTATTCAAGTGCATGTGTGACATAAATTTAGCTATTTATCATAAAACATTTCACAGAATAAAGCACATTTCAACATAAATATTATTATGGTTAAAAATAAAAGATACTTCGGGTCACACATGCACTTTTCAAAAACTTTTATCATTATTTAATATTAAACAAAATTTAAAACTTTTCTTACATGTTAATATGAGTATATTTTTGTAAAATTTGGTGTAAAATCATAAATTCACAGCTTAGAGACATGTTTGAATATGATCCCTTAAAACAGTAACCTGCAAAACGGTAAAACAATCAAAAAGAAAAAGAAAAGAGCTTAGTTTTAATAAAATAAAGGGCAATCAACCCTAAGGGGGTAAGATATTATTTGGTCATAAAATTCAGCAAAAGGCATTAAGTAGTCACACACTGGGTACTTGAAGTATAAAATTTATTTTTCGCGAGCATTAAGAGAATTCTGGTGCGCGATTTTGTTAAGTACAAATGCAAATTAGTCACAAGTTTGTTCATATGCTTTACGGGATGAAAATATTAAAATTTGCATGTTACACAAATGCATTTTCCTGGTTAAACGGTGATTGAACAATAAAGGGGGGGGGGGGGGGGTCGATGATATTCATGGTGATTGTGGCAATGACAATGACACTGATTATGGTCCATGGAGGCCAAGGGATGCAAAGAAGTTTTCGATGTGAACTTGTATGTTCATGTAAATATATAATTTGATATTTATCAACCCTTAAGTAGACTAAGAATAGAAATAGTAGAAGTAGTTGTAATTTTTGAAGGAGAGTCGAGGTATGGCTCTAGTTACAATAAACCATTTAAGTATGATATGGTATAGTGAATGCATAATAGTTTACTTCTTAAAAATGAAGAAAAAATCTTCAATATTATAGAAAAATAATAAAGAAAAAAGTCAGTAGCTTAGAAACAAATGTGAAAAATATGAATGGGTGTACAAATTCAAACCAGTAAAGCTTGTACCAGAAAAGTGGGGAATTTTTTTAAAAGGAATGAGTGGAAATTTAAGAGAAAGTAAAGAAGATTGCTTATTATTAGTACATATATATAACTGTATGAATAACCAATGATGCTGGCTGAAAGACAATCTTAAAGAATATACACCATGTGGTTAAATACAAAAGAAAAGTTTTTGGAAAAAGAAAAACTTTAGAGGAAAAACAAAGGTTTCGGCTGTAATGGAAACAGTTTGAAGATGGTTTAAAAGAGTTGATATTTTAGCGTAGAGTAAAAGTGCTTTTGGGATGATGTTGAGCTTTTGATGACAACAGTTAGAAAGAAGAGCAATAAGAAAGAAAGCAAGTAGCATAGATGAGCTATGGAAGATAGTCGGCGACCGAAATCTCCAAGCTTAATAAAAATAGGAAAAGATTCGAGTAAGAATGCAGTAGAAATAACTTATATATAAGTAAGATAATAATTTAAATGTACAAGGGTAGTGGATGTTGCATGGCTAAAGGATGCACTCAGTTTAGACAACTTCTTTATGTAAGCGTTCTGTAAGTGATAACGCACTCGTAATCTTTATAAATGCAGTTAAACGTTGAAAATTTGTTAGCATTTTTGGTGAACTTATTTGTAAGGACAATAAAGAAAATTGTTGAAAATCATAAAAGCTAAGCAGAAAATATTAAATGCAACTCACATGTAGATTTTTGATAAAGGAACAGGACACATTGTACTAGAATGGTACTGGTATAAAGAGTATGAGTCTTTTTTTAAAATCGTTTTCTCTATCAATAAACTGGAATTGGTATAATATTTATTATCCTTTTTATTAATATTAAATATTGGTTGTTTTTTCACTTAATCGTAGTATATACTGCCGTTCAATAGTTGGCGACCGCATTAGTTTCAATGCGAAAGTTAAATAAAGCTCGACAATGAAAATGAGCGAGTGCAAAATCTATTAATTTTCTTCTAAATTATGTGAAGACATTAGTTTTAATCTTGGGATTTTTTATTTTTTACTTTTCAAATGGGAAAAAAAATATCATAGAAAAAAATTTACAAAATGCTTTTTTGTCGAAAAAGTTTCATTTACGTTTTATGACAGGTTGTACAGTTCTAGACATTTAGTCGATCATTTTTTATCGTATCCATTGAAATACTACTACAGCATTGCAAATATATCCTCCACAAATCTTTCTTGGAGGATGGGCACTATTTTTTCTCTTTCTATAAAACTTTGATTGATATCTGGTGATTGTAGTGGCAAAATATCTTCCTGGATTTTATCTAGTTAAAATCTCTTCATAAGCTTAGAATAGTTATGCTACTATTTAATTTAACAAAAGTCCTTTTTTAAAAGGAATTAGTCTCAAAAATATTGAGGTACTGATCTTGTTTTAGAATTCCATCTTGACTTTGACGCCAATGCTGCCATCATGCACTTTGTTTTCTATTTATTTAATTCATGTGAATGGCTTTCGTATAACTCTCTGATCGGTATATGCTAAAAGCTGGACAGACCTAATGAGGATGGGACCCCTCACGCTTGTCCCTGTGTCACGAATAACTTATCTCAGAGTCAAGTTAAACATAACACACGTAGGTGCGCCTTCTTGCCAGAGACCATTATGGATGTTAAATGGCTCTAAAATTGATTTTGCTTCTTCTACTCTTCCTCTCACACAGGATATGATCAGTCTAAGCAGTCTATTTTGGTTGGGTGCCGACCTTTCTTATGGATGTGTAAAGTTCGACAAAAGAAAACCGAGCTCACAGTTAAGTAACACTTCAGCGCCTGGTGCCGTTGACCTTATACAATATTTGTTCATTTTAAAGACCTGTTTTTTCTTCCAAGCTTTTTTCATTTTATCTATAAATCATCTTCTCTGGTCACCTTTTCTGAGAATTCAGCATGACTCGATATGCAACATTCCATAGTTCTATTGCTTCCTTGCAATCATAGTCAAACCACGTACTTAGTACTTTTTTTTAAATTTTTTTATAAATCATCTCGCTGGAGCAATTAGGAATATCCTTATAATGTTGTGGTACATTGCCCGTGTGGAAAGTATTAGAAGGGATAAAGAGAAAGATGTCGATGTACTTTACTCTTATATAGCTGTTGATTGTAATGATTTCGGAATAACAGTTCGGCTGAAAAGTTTAGAACGTAACACAGTAGAAATATTTTTTTTGCAAAATTCATTTTTATTATTCAACATAGTTGCCTTCGAGGGCGATACAGCGATTATAGCGATCTTGCAACTTTTCGATACCATTTCTATAGTACTCTTTCGGTTTTGCCTCAAAATAGGCCTCAGTTTCATCATCGGTCTTAAATTTCTTGCCAGCGAGCATTCTCTTGAGGTTTGCAAACAGGAAAAAGCCGCTGGGGGCCAGATCTGGAGAATACAGTGGATAGGGCAGCAATTCGTAGCACAATTCATTGAGTTTGACCATCGTTTTCATCGACTTGTGACACGGTGCATTGTCTTGCTGAAACAACACTTTTTTCTTCTTCAAATGAGGCCGTTTCTTAGCGATTTCTTTCTTCAAACGATCCAATAACGCTATATAATAGTCGCTGTTCATCGTCTGTCCCTTCTGGAGATAGTCAATGAATATTATACCTTGCCAGCCGACTGTTGCGTCTTTCCACGCTTTGGATTCGGTTCGTCGCTCGCTCTCCAGTCTGCCGACTACCGATTGGACTCTGGAGTGTAGTGACGCAGCCATGTTTCATCCATTGTCACATATCGACGCAAAAATTCGGGTTTATTGCGCTTGAACAGCTCCAAACACTGCTCAGAATCATCAACACGTTGTTGTTTTTGGTCCACAGTGAGCTCACGCGGCACCCACTTTGCACACAGCTTTCGCATGCAACACGCTCTTTCGATATCTTCAGAGTCTCAGCTATCTCGCTCAACTTCAGCGAGATAGCTGAGACTCTGGAGATATATGTTTTCTGCCGTCACCACCTCTTTTGGGCGTCCACTGCGGTCTGCATCAACTGTGCTCGTACGACCAGTTCGAAATTGACGAAACCAATATTCCACAGTCACGAGCACATTCCCGTCCACACTGCGTACCAGTGCGGACGTACTTATATCGCTACGTAGATTCGGTAAAAAATTTGATTTTTTCTTTTGCAATGGAACATCTACGGGTTCCTTAATAACCATGAAGGTCTGAGCCTGCTGCTAAGTCAGTACTCTCCAAAAATAGTTGCTTTGCAAGAAACCAAATTACCTCACTCCTACAACCAACCATTTTACCAAAAATACCAATGTTTGTTTTACAACAAAAGTAACAACAATAAAAGAGGTGGTGTATGTTTCCTCATACACCCCTCCATATCCTACTCACAAATTCACATTTCAACAAATTTTTTGACAATCCTTATTTCTGTAAATACCTCTCCCAAAGTCCACATTGCCAATATATATATTGAACACAGCCTACGTTTTTCTCAAGCAGATTGGCAAGGTCTAATTAGCCAATTACCTGAAAATACCATCATCCTTGGAGATTTCAATGCCCACAGTCATGCTTGGAGTTCCCCAAGAACCTGTTGGCGCGGGAAAATCTTCGAGGAATGGCTCAACTCTACCGATTTGAGCTTCACTCTACTAAACGATGGTTCACCAACCTTTTTCTCAACCAGAGGTACTACCTCTGTTCTCGACCTCACCTTCGTTCCTACACGAAACTTTGGATTATATTCATGGAAAGTTCATGGCTTCCTCGATGGAAGTGACCACTTGCCCATACTTGTGGAGGCAAATGTTGCGCACGTTAATATAAAACCACTGTCACGGTTCATAGAAGAGCGCGCAAATTGGGAAAATTACAGAGCTGCGATTTTCAAAGCTTCTGCTGATCTACCCGTTGCCCAATCTCCTAACCTTGAGGCAGAAAACGTGATAAAAATCTTCAGACGTGCAGCTGCTGGGACAATTCCCTCTTCAGCTGGCATGTCTAAAAAACAACCTAAATGGTATACCCATGAAATCGCAACATTACGACGTGAAAGAAATATGGCCTGGAAAGACTACTCTCGTTTTTCCAGTACGACTAATCTCATCGAATTGAGACTCAGGACTGCTCGAGTTAAAAGAGAAGTGAAACAAGCCAAGCGAACAGCTTGGAATAACTTCACCACCTCAATTGATTCCCGAACTTCACCGAAAGAAGCATGGAGAGGTATTAACTGCATTCTTGGTCACCAAAAAAATGGGATTATCCCATCTATTGAGTCTGAGAATGGAGTTATATCCGACTCGACAGCTATCGTTGAGGAACTGGCACAGTCCTGGGCCTCGTTTTCATCCAACAACCACCTTAGTGATTCATGTCGTAGAGAGAAACAATACTTCACGGAAAATCTCTCGCCTATACCGTCAGCCTCCACCCTAATCTTGAACCAGCCAGTAGCGCTTGCGGAGTTCAACTTTTCGTTGAATTCTTTCAAGGGAACCACACCTGGTAGGGACAAGGTTTCTTTTAAAATGATTAAAGAGGCATCTTCGACCTTTCATATTAGAATTGTCAACCTCTTTAACAAAATTCTGGAAAAATCTATTTTCCCAAATTCCTGGAAGGTCGCAACAGCCATTCCAGTTTCCAAAAAAAATATCTCCCATTCTTCGGCTAACAACTTTAGACCAATTTCATTACTGCCTTGCACTTCCAAGATCCTGGAAAAGATCTTAGCTACAAGACTTAACCAGGCGCTTGCCAATAGACTCAATCCCCAACAACATGCCTATAGGTCAGGCAGGGGAACTCTGAGTATGCTACTCGAACTCCAACATTCAATCCATAATTGCTACAAACGTAGACATTGTGGTTTACTGTTGTCCTTCGACCTAGAAAAGGCGTATGACCGAATTTGCCCACATAGGGTACTCTCACAGCTGTCAGAGTGGGGAGTAGACTCTGCAATATTGGCACTACTACGTTCCTACCTAACTGGTAGAACCTTCACGGTACGCGCCAACGGTCATTTTTCGTCAAAACGCGAAATGAAAAACGGCATCCCACAAGGATCCCCTCTATCAACGATCTTATTCAATATATATATTCACTTCCTTTCCCACCAACTATCATCCTTTACCCACTACATATATGCCAACAATATTTTTATACTTGTATCTGGTGCTGATTTTCAGCAACAAATAAATAACGCCATCCGCAACATCAACACTTGGAGCAACATAAACGGTGCGGTTATCTGTACATCGAACACACCTTGCCTTCATGTTTGCAGGAAAAAAAATTGTAGTTTATCGGACTCGTCACTAACCCTCTTCCCTCTCCGCCCAAACGATTCCATGAAAATCCTGGGTATCTCAATTGCCCGTGGAGGAAAATGGAATCTTCAGATTAAAAATGCTGTTGACAAAACTAATATCATTCTCCGAATGGTAAAAATTTTAGTCAGCAGCAAAAGTAAGGTAAGACAAAGTGAGGCAATTAGAGTAACCAACGCCCTTTTGGACGGGACCTTACTCTATTTCCTCACTATATGTGTTAGTGTGCCAATAGCAGGGAAAAAACTAGTCGAGGCAGCGGTAAACCGTTGTATTAGACTAGCCAGTGGAGCACATCGGACATCTCCGGTGGAATCCATACTGATAGAGACTGGTCGAAAACCTATTTTTCTCTATCTTCACAAAGCCCGCCTAAGTTTAATTTACAAAAACCTATGCCTTCCAAATTATCCACTCCACACTTTAATAAAAAACATTATCATCTCCCCCAGCTCAAAAAGGAATTCATCATCGCTATCCTTATTAATATCCCACCTTGAAAGAAATTCATCCATCTTCCCCGTCGATTTCCAAACTTCCCTTCCACACCCAGATTGGAAACCGTGGTTAGGAGCAAAGTTGAAAGTGACTGCTTCTCTTGACAGGTTTAAGAAGGCTAGAACTGATCCATCCACATATAGGAAATTGTTCCTTGAACAGTTGGACGGATTAAAACATCATCGACTGTTGTTCACTGATGCCGCCGCTGACACCGATATTACATCTTTTGCGGTCGTCGAACTTTTTGGCTGCAGCACCCGCACACTATGTTGTGGAATCTTCCCTTATAGGGCAACTCCATATTACGGGGAGCTGTGGGCCATCAAAACGGCAATTGAAATTGCGACCAATATTCCCAGCCAACAAAACGTTATTATTTTTAGCGACAGCCTTGCCGCCCTTAAAGCCATTTGTGGCCCATCGAGTGACCCAGTACTTAGCGCAATTCGTCATATCCTACTTAGCAATAGGAGTGTCGAGTTGCAATGGGTGCCAGGGCATGTGGGAATTGTGGGTAATGAAAGTGCTGACAAGTTGGCTGGAGAAACACTCCGTCGGCCAGTGATCACAGTCATTCCCAATCTGCCTCGCCTACTAACAGAATGGCAACTAACACCTTTAGCCATCCGCAGACACGATGACTGGACCAATAGCGACACTTTTTTGTCGACTCATTGGAGAACCACTAACAAACCAGTGTATTCAACATCCATACCGAAATTCTGGGTGCGAAAGCTCCTCAGAATCCGGATTGGACATACTGCTCTTACCCATAACTTCCTTTTTGGCAACACCAACCGTCCCTTCTGCCAATCCTGTGGCACCCATTTCACTGTCTACCATATTCTACAGGAATGTCACATAACCAAGAACTACTTTGCGAGCAGGATTCCTCCCATTATGGAGCTCCTCGATCCAACAACTCCATTCCCTAGTCCCCTATTTAATCTTCTACAACATACTAATCTGCTCCACAAAATATAACAAAATTCTCAACTTTCTATACTACTAACCAGAGACCAGTTTCTCTCAGAAAAATTCCCACACGTACTACGAAGTCGCCAAATGGCCTCACGGTCGTGGCGCTATGAAGTGGCCCCTGGCACATGTCTAAGGGACCTTACAAACAAACAAACAATATTCCACAGTTGAAATAGCTGGAGCAGAGTCCGGATAACGTTTGTCAAACCATGCTTTGGTTTCTACTGTATTTTTTTTCATCAAAAAGCAATGCTTTATCAATACACGAAATTCGTCCTTATCCATTTTTTTTTTCAATAACAAAAGTTGCTCCACTCAAAATGCTATATCTCACGAACCAATCGACCGATTGCTGTCAAATTTTGACAGGAATCATTTGAAACATGGTGCTTTGTGATAATTAAGTAGATTTTTTGTTAAAAAAAGAATTCTTGTGCTACATCCGAAAAGGGGATTCAGAGTAAACTAATGTGCATTCTTGGCGAAATGGGTACGACGGTGAAATAATTGTAGGGGTGGAATGGAATTAGCCAATTCACTAGAATACTGCTTATGGAAAATACGATAAATTAAGAAAATACAGGAAGCATTATGTCGTTGTTCCAGTGAGTTTAATGACTCTTTAATATTTTTATTTAAAATTGCATCGGGTAGAGTGAAAAGTTTCTTGCATCGCTTCAAGAAACCTAAATATGTTGAAGCATTTTTGGTAATATTACAATAAATATGTGGTGATTCCGACGAAGGTTGTTATTAACACATATAACAAGAATGGAAAATTTTTCTTTTTCAGTTATGTAAGTGCCATTAATGGATAATGGCTAAAGATGTCGGCTTCGCTTTACTCTACCGGCTGTAATGACAATATTATCCTTGTGTCTTTGCAGGCC